>OX371193.1:2932500-4182500 GCA_947310845.1 Yponomeuta plumbellus
AAAGAAAAAGTGTTCTAAGCATGAGGGGTAATCTAAAGTGTTTACAAAAGTTTTAGTTGAGACATTGTGATTGAAATTAACACCGATTGAATTGAGTAAAGGAGGATGGGCAAAAATGTGGAAGCTGGTATACCTTGCAATAATAATGAGTCATATACGTATAGAAGGGTAATTTTATGTATTTGGATATGTACTAGGTCGCATCTTCTAAGAATTGTCGGATCTGAGTTCTACCACTATGAATCTGACAGTATTTAGTGTAAAATACGGAAAGTCAAGCTGTTTTAATAAGTACATTTTGCGTAAAATAATGTTGCTTACATTACCGCATTCTATAGTAACCTAGTTATGGCTAGACCTTTATTTTAAACAATAATAACATTCATTGAAATGTTGTGCAAAATAAAAATAACACATGTTTGGATGGCTGTATCTCCAAACGGACAATTATTTTGGGGAAACATCCATAATAAATATTAATGTACTATATTACCCCAATTTATAAAAGTATTAAAAAAGTACAACTCATTTCTATTGGACTGTATACCAAAATGCCCATCCTCGTTTGGTAGCGTCACCAGTATGTCCTTACCCTTAATGGCTGAATATAGGAAGATCCAGCTTAATCCGAGCGGCGATCTAACCCAGTTCACTAGTCCTCTGAGTCGAGTGCCGCGTGGGATTGTAGGGGAACTATACGTAGAGATACGCCTCTAGAAAACCTTCACACGAAACTAGACCTTACGCCGTGTGCGATAAGGCCTACTATAGGTGCTGCAACTAACGCCAAATGACTTTGTTCGCTTTGAGACCGAGATTAATATTTCATAATGCGTTTTGTTTGATAACTCCTTAGTAGTGCCAAGTTAAGGCTAACTTAGTAGATTCACATGCAGCAAATAGAATGTTTAGTAAACTATTTATCTTGAAATACATTATTTTGATTTGAATTGAGTGATACATGTCAATATGGTATTGTCAATAAAAAATATTTATTAGTATTTCGTCAACTGGTTCAATGATGCAACTATTGTAGGTGGTCTAGATAGCTGAGCCTTGATTCTGATAATGCATTGTAGCATAATGACAGTTGCATAGCTGCGACATGTTAATTTCATTGCCGCTTTAAATCGCACGCGCACGCATATTCGTAATTCTACGCGTCAAATGGAATTAAAAAACATGTCACGGATCCGAACAATTGTAACCGTCATTGAACTATAATGCACTAACAGAATCGGAGCCCTGGTGTTATGATAAAATTTATCATCATCATCAACCCATTATGTCCCCACTGAGGGGCACAGGTCTCTTCCCTGAGGAAGCTCTTGGCCATACTCCACCACGAGGGCCAAGTCCAGAATGGTTAAAATTAACCACTAAAATGAATTAACGAAATCTTCTACTGTTCTATTTTTAAACAATTGCGTTATGACCTTGAAACAATAAAAACAAAAAAAAGGTTAAACGCCATGTAGGTCACCGGTAGCCCCATCGCCGATTAGTATTTTCACCCTGCCGTTGAAAGTGTTAAAAACCATTGTTATGGTAAGCCTATCGCCCTACCGAAAAATCTACAGGTCAACTCAGTATTTTCCAAACTACGCTGGTGCATTATTAATTAAAATAGTTCCACTTTAAAATGCCTTGTTCCTTCCTCGGAATCCCCCAATACACCATATTAAAACCGCACGGCAGGCTTCCAACTCGAGGGTCGCTACCCGAAAGTTAATTCGCAACTTCTAATCTAAATACCCACATAGCGTGCCAGCCTATGCTGAGGCTAACAAATCCGAGTTTATTTCTGCTACAGTCTGTTAGCTTTTAGAATATACCTCGGGCTCTAGAGTTCGGTTTTCGCCGAAAGCATACGAGTGTCATACTACTTCCTGCTCTCTATAAAACTTTTCTTCACTCTTTTGAAAAGTTATGTAAAGTTATAAATAACAATACAAAATAAACCTTACCTTATTGCAATATAATCGGTTTTTGATTGCTCAGCCGAGGTATATTCTCAATGTTAACAGACTGTACTCTGTTGCCGACTCTAAAAGAGCAATCCGACATAATTTTGTACGACGTAATTATGAAACTCGACGACCTCTGTGGCGTAGCGGTTAGCGCATCTGCTTACCATGCGAGAGGTCCCGAGTTCGATCCCCAGCTGGAGAGAGAAAAAAAAACTCCAGGTCTTGGATGTTTACATGTTTGTGGCGTCGCTGTTTCTGGTTCCCACGACACAGGGTATCCTGGTGAGGGGCCAGAAGCAATGTATGTGCCTGTGTGTAAATGTTTATGTTATGTGTATGTTTTATGAAAGTATTTATTTACGTGTCTATTTATTTATTTATGTATCTATTTATATATTTATTATATGCATATAATAATGGCACATAATTTATGAAGTATCATAATATAGCGTGTAGTATATGTATTAGAAGTATACGAATTTGTAAGTAGGTAATTTATCTTTTTCTTTTTCTTAAGACTTCTGTAGCATAAATGAATAAAACTTCAAAATACAGTAAAGTGTAGTGCTCTACACTTTACTGTATTTTGAAGTTTTATTCATTATGTCTATTTTTAATGGTTTTTTTTTTGGTATTTGTGACGGCATCAGAGGATGATCAAGAAGACAGTCTTTGCCTAAATAAAAAAAAAAATACAAATGTCCTTAACGTAAGTGAATTTGGTTTGGTTTTTTCTAAGTAAGACAAAGGATTAATACTCATACTGTCTTTGCTGGCGTCTTAGAAAAGTTATTTAAGGTCAAGGCTTTTTCAAAATATCTTTAAAAATGAAGATTTATTTACAAATCTGATAAATAGAAATTGTACTATACATTTGTATTAGATTTCAGGTGATTTGAGAAAAGATGGTCAGAGTGGAGTTTTTTTTATGCCTTTTTCTCCACTACAATCGGCCCCAAGGCAGCGGCAGAATGTAAATTCTTTACGTTGAAATAAATTTCTGATTTCACATACTGAAAGAATAATTCTCGAAATGATTTTGAGAGTTCCGTTCATGTTCAAAAATGTAGCATGGCAAATTGTCCATTTACGAGAATGGGTGTCTATTTTTGGCTTGCAAAAGCTTAAACCGAAATTAACTTTCTGCACTCAAAGTACGAAAGACAGCACTTTGGCGTTGCCCTCCTGACTGTTAAACAATTCCGCTTACAGTGTTGAGAGTAAGTAAAACGAAGTTCGGAAGAGATTTGCAAGAATCCCTGAGTGAGCTGTGACCGGGACGTGAGGTGGAATTCAAATGTGTGCAGACACAAGATAGCAACGGGAAGAAGAACTGAGTAGGTACCCAACAAACAATTCTGTACAAGGTACAAAAAATATCCGCTTTCTAATTCGATGCAAAAAAAAACGACGCGGGGTTACCGCAATAAAATTCCGGTGAAATTTGCGGTTTACTCGGTAGATTTTTTTTTTACAGTAAATAGAAGACTCATGTGACAAAAATCCTTATCACATCAAAGACATTTAAATAAAAATTACTCAAAAGAGCAAAGTCTAAAAAGAAAACACGTACGTAGCACACACAATTTTGACTTGGAAGTAAAATGGGGTTATTTGGTTTTTACGTACTACTCGTAGCAACACTCGGACATTGACAGCCTTTGGATCATATTGAGATATTGAGATGTCAACGTGACAGTTTTATTTTTTTGCAATGAATTAAAAAACATACTTTGGATACAATAGATGTGATACAATATGGCACAATGGAAGCAATTTATGGTAAGACTGGGTCCTATACTAAATCAAAGATCTGTATCTTAGAATGCCAGGCCTCCCGAAAACTAGGGCAACAAAGTATGGAACATATTATAGACACAAGTCAAGACCAACAGAGAAATTACAAAACAAAGAAAAGGTATAAAAAATACAACCACCACAACCAAGTAAATGGGTACTCACACTCATAAACGTGTCGTATAACAGTCATAAATACTTTGTGTCATATACCTCATCATCATCATCAACCCATTATGTCCCCACCAAGGGGCACGGGCCTCTTCCCTGAGGAAGGTATAGGCCATACTCCACCACGGGGGCCATGTCCGGATTGGGGGAGGCTTGTAAGACTAGTGGCTGGTCTTACTGTCAGAAGTTTTCAAGCCGCCCTTGGGCCTCTGACTTGGCTTAACGACTGCCATCTATCGACGGTAGCCGGCACCAACTGCTTAACGTGCCTTGCGAAGCACGGAACCGCTCGGAAAAAATGCCACTAACGTGTCGTATAACAGTCACAAATACTTTGTGTCATATACCTAGATAGATCATAATTATATTACCTCGATAGCAAATGTATCGAGTGAATGTCAGTAGAAGGGCCGGTAAGGGTTACTCTAGGTAGACAAACTTTGACCAAATAGGGGATGTATTAGCAAAGAGCAAGATGAAAAGAACCGGAAACTGGTGTCAGGATCGTTGCAGGTGGCTGTCCCTGGTCTCTGCCTACCCCGCTAGGATACAAACGTGAGCGTGGCGTATGTATGTTATTCACAGTAAAAACAAAATGCTTACTTTAAGAACGTCCGTGTTAGTTTCACAATCAATAGATTATGTGGAGAAGAAGGTAGCTGAAAAACTCCACATTTATTCTTTTCAAAACAGTTTCAGCTTAATTAACAAACTTTCAAACTTGAAAATTATTAGTCATGATTCATGAATGTGTTGAACACTAGACGCAATTTTCCACTGAATACATTGAATATTAATCTACTGTTGGTTACTACTTTGTCTTCTAAATAATCGTTGATTTTATAATAAGCTTTTTTTGCACAGAGTGTCCTTAGGACATTACACCGCATCGGAGGTAACATTAATTTATCTTAAGTGTGTGACCACATTTTGATTTATTTTTTAAAAAGCATACTTTATCGTTTTGTTTAGACGATCCTTCTGTTTCTTGGTTTTGTTCTCTAGTGCAAGTGTGTTAGAATATACGTGCGGTACGCCCTGCAATGAAGGCTTTAGCGGATTTGTCTTTACAAAGAACCTCCAGTTCTTGTAAGGAATTGAATCGTATAAGCTTCGATTGGATTTGTATTTGTTTTGATTGTCGTTCGCTGAAAATCCGAGAGACGAAGGCTTTTGTAAGCCTGTTTGGGGACACCGCAGATAAATGATTATTAGTTGCGGGTTATCGATAGCAGATATGTATAGTCAGGACTATCTTTTAAAAACATGAATAGACCTAAAACTTTCGTGATCTGTCAGGAACGTGGCAAGTGGCAGTCGCTGGTATCTATTTTCTGGGATGGGAAACAGGTGTGAGTTTATCATCATCAACCCATTATGTCCCCACCGAGGGGCACGGGTCCTTCCCTGAGGAAGGTACAAGCCATATTCCACCACGGGGGCCAAGTCCGGATTGATGGAGGCTTGTAAGACTAGTGGCTGGTCTTACTGTCAGAAGTTTTCAAGCCACCCTTCGATTGGCACGAGTTTGGCATATACCTTCCTCATGGAAGAGACCTGTGCCCCTAGGTGGGGACATAATGGGTTGATGATGATGATGATTCCTGTGGTTCGGGGTCTTCCTCGTCCTCGGTTTAATTTTCTGGTCATGTGGTCGGATGGACGCCTCATAACGTGTCCGTACCACCGCAGCCAGCTCTCCTGTGGTTTCTCTGGGATAGGTCTTACTTACTTATAGCACTTGACAAATCTATTTCATTGCGTCAACATTTAGGACTGATTTTTGATGATAAACTGACTTGGAAAGGTCATATACAACATGTCAAATCAAAAATAGTACCTTTAACAGGAGCCCTACACAAGATGGTTCGCTATGTTCCCTATAAACTACGCACTCTTATCTATAATGTATTAGTAAAATCTCACCTTGAGTATCTTATAGAAGTCTGGGGCACAGCTAGTAAAACACTTTTAAAGGAATTGCAGAGGTCACAAAATAAAGTCATCAAAATCCTATTCAACTACCAATATGACACCCCAACAAAAACTTTATACGAAAAGACAAAACTACTTAATATCCGTCAACTATATCTATATAAAACATGCATACTTATAAAAAAAATACTCAAAAAAGACATACACACTAATATAGAAATAAGTCGAGTCAAATCACCGCAATATAGCCTAAGAAGCAAATGCAAAAATTAACTTAAACTAAGAACACCACGAACTGAATATAGTAAAAGAAATATCATGTATGAAGGTGTCCAACTGTATAATAACTTACCACCTGAAGTAAAGGACACAGAAAATATAAATGCTTTTAAAAATAAACTAAAGCTACATGTCTTAAATTTATAATTAAGATTTCTGCTACTTTAATGCATGCCGTATAATTTAAGCTAATTTTAAGTTTTTTGTTTTCCTCATTAATTAAGTGAACTGTAAGTTCTTTATGAGAAATAAATGTCTTTGAACCCAACATTCAGTAGTCACTGCTTGTGTGCTCCTTGGTTTATGGTATTTTTATCAGTCCTTTCTTTAAAATGTCCTATTTTCTCCACATATGTCCGCCGGGGGTGACCTATACTGCCCCTTCCACCAACATTCACTCAATATGTTTCTTTTGTCACTCTCTTTTTCTTCATCTTCTCCATACGTCCAAACTAACACAATATTCCGATATAATATTCGTTGTTCATGAATATTGTATTATCCAATAAATGTACAGTATGTCAAAGCGTTAGTGGAATTACTTCGATAGGATATCCAATATCTTATCCGTAAACCGGTAATTTGATATGAAGTAGATGAACAGAACATTGGGAGTACCTAAGCATTCCAATACGATTACGCGTTGCGGATATTATATACAAGACGTTAATAGAACGACGGGAAACTGTTTCTTCAGTGTCGGTTATAAAAAATAATTAAACTCACGCTCGTTATCCCCGAGGGGGTTGGCAGAGGCACCAATCACTAGAACTGGGCCCACGTTTTGCCGAGTTTATTAGGCACAAAACGTGACAAGTGGCAAGCCTGTCGCCGTTATCCGGGCACAATTTATCAGCGAAAGGTGTTGCTGTACAAACAAACAAATGTATGTTACTAAAAGTCATTGGTACGTGCGTGGTTCGAATCCAGACCCTCATGATCGAGAAGCAAGTGTCAACCCCACTACGCCACCATCGCTTTATCGGTGTCGGTTATAATATAACCCACTTTTAATAAGCGAGGGCTCCTTCATGGTTTCCTAAGCTTCACGGTCTTGTGCCGCCCGCGTCCAGCCACTCTAGGGTTGCCAACACTATTATATAATATAGTATGCTGCTATATTAGGGGCTCAAATATTATTAAAAAATATATATATAGTGGGCGAAACTACTATATTTTGCGTAAAGCGGAACCCCGCCTTAATCTTTTTCTAAAGCTCGCTTTTCAAGTCAAATAAAGTCAAACGAAAAAACTAAGAAAATATTTAACCACATACTATTTTATTTATTTATTTATTTATTGATACTTTTATTGCACTTACATTTAAAGTAAAAATGTACTATATTTTCCGGCGGACTTAATGCCATTATTTACTATTGTTTTGCCATCTTATATATTTTTGGAGGTAATAGCTTCGAAAATACTATATTTGTTAGAAAAAAAGTTTGCAACCCTTAGCCATCCCTCCCTGAGGCGTATGTCCTGCAGTGGGAGTCAAATAGCTGATGATGAATATAAACAAGTTTTAAATTCTCCCAAGTTTCTAGACTCTTTTGTTCATTGATTTTGAAGGGCACATTTAACATCTGGCTTGACCTTGATTTAGAAACATGAGGTGGGTTTTTTTTTAAAATCATTGGACCACTCACATTTATCAGTTAGAATAATAAACTAGTTTATAGTTAGAGTTTTAGCAGGTGAGTGCTGAAAAACAGCGCCGCCGAAAGACATGTCATGTCTCTGGCGGCACATGTTGAGCACACACCTTTTGGTGCCAATGTAACCTAGTAATTTAAATGTTTATTTTTGTGAACTCTGTCATTGTTGATCGCAATAAACGCATTTTTACTTTACTTTACTTACTTTAAAATGAAATTAGTGTAATTTGACGACGTCTGTGACTCAGCGGTACCGCACCTGCCTACCTTGCCAGAAGTCCCGGGATCGAATCCCGGCTGGGGACAAAAACCCATGTCTTGGATGTTTACATGTTCGTGATGTCGCTGTTTCTGGTTCCCACGACACTGGGTATCCTGAGTCCTTATACTGAGTTTTTTCATTCACTTTCGATAGCGAGAGCGTTTGCAATTTGTATAGGAGTGACAAAGCGCACCACCTATTTGTCTCTTTGTCACTCTTATACAAATTGCAAACGCTCTCGCTATCGAAAGTGAATGAAAAACTCAGTATAAGCACTTTGGTGTGGGGCCAAAAGCCTGTATGTAAATAATAAATAACATTGCCTCTCGTTTTTGCACAACTTGTCTGTTAGAAGATGCCTAAGAGGCTAAGACGAATCTAAGCACACGCACCCGCTCGCGGGGCGATCCCGGAGCGTAAACATTCTCCATATTCCCGCTTTGCTTTCGCCCGTTCGCCCTTTAAATCTCAGCAACTAGGGCAAAAATGGAGGTGGCTGGGTGGCCCGGGTCACTATGGCAACGGCCCCTGCCCCCCGCGCCCGCACCCCCGCCCGGCCCATGCTCATTTGGTCGGCTGTTGCTTCTCGCCGATAGTGATGCCTCGTTTACATGCCGCGCCTTGTGCTGCTGTTAGTACTATTGCATTGCTACGTCGTTTGAAAGATTGGAATCGATGAAATGTTGGGCGTCTCGTTAGTTCAGGTAGGTTGATATCATAACAATATATATGCATTTATATGTGTACGCAAATACATCCAAACACTCGCTCCGTATTCATGCTAAAATTCCAGATAAATAACTAATTTGACTCTTTCCCCGAATATGAAATTTTAAGGCTCTATTAAAATTTCTTTCCCTAAGAGACCAATTGGGACTATAACAAATAGTAAAAAAAAAGTTTTAGCCAAACCGATTTAACTGTACTTGAGTGAGGAGCCAACTATGGATCAAAAAGTATGTTTTATACATACATACATAAGCTCATCCCAGAGGGGTAGGCAAATACCACCGACTGCCACTTGCCACAATCCTGACAAATAATTTTCACTTTATTGACTTTTATTCGTCGTTGCATGAACGCACGCCCGTTTTGTTTTTTTTTATTTACTTACATACAATACAATCACTTGTTTTGCTTTAAACTAGATCTTTTGCGTGAATAATAAAGTTCAAACAGCCTTAACCTCCTGGATCTTGAAAATAACAATAGAAAAACGTTGTATTGTCAAGGTCAGTACTGAGAAGAATAAGTAACACTATACTTGAGGGTGAGATGTAAGCAAAGCATAAGGTGTAGGGTGAACATTCTTATATTGTGTCTTGGCTACACAATAACGTCATTAGAGGGGCGTTGGTGATGGTTTGCCATAATAGTTCGATTGAACGACGCGAGAAAAAGGCAATTTTGAAGACACCTCTCTCATTTAATATGCCTTGCTCGAACAAAAAAAAATCTTGTATGGATATAATGAGATCACTTACGTAGTCCCAAAACAATCAAAATGAGGCTGTTTTTTAAACTAAATCTTTCGCAGGGAGTAAACATTAGGAGCCGATTTTTGAATTGAGAATTTCGCTAAGTAAATACTTAACTGTAGTGCTGTTTCGTCAAGTTTCCTTAGAAGAGAGGATGACAGCACGTGACTTAAGTATTTAATTACAGTCTGTAAAATATAGCTTGAGCTCCGCGACAGCTGTCACACTGACAGGGCTAGGTTACGATATTGCTTAGACATCGAATAGTGTGCAGTAAGTACGGAGTTTTCACAGTACAAATATTCTGTGAAAAAATTCAAAACTTCATGAACGCAATTTAGATGACAGCTGTCGCGGAGCTCAAGCTATATTTTACAGACTATAGTGTAAATTCTCAATTCAAAAATTGGGCCAGAGGCAGTAAAGTCTGATTTAGATTTTCTTTTTAAACATGCTATATGTCAAGGTAAAATAGAATAGATACACCAATTTATTTTATAAGTACGTAAGCGAATAATACATCAGTATGATGATTGGTTGTATACCATGTATTTAAGATTTTTTGAAGGTACTTTTATAATGTATGGTGCGTAGTAAAAAATGTGAATCGGCATATGTTCTTTCAGTCTCTAGTTTATTGTACTTCTATGTAAAGCATGCTTTAAAAACATGAGAATAAAGCAAATGCAAACCACGTGTAAGAGAATAAAGTTATTGAACTATATGCGTTATTTTTCTACGACTGACGAATTACCACAGAAATATTCATCTTATGAAACTACACCAATAAATTAGAGTTGGTTTGCAGGTGGTGGCAAACTTATTCCAAATACACTTATTTAACTTTTTGTCGGAAGAGTCCGACCAAATTTCGCTCTGATTCGTAGAGCTTAATCATGGTGAGCAGAGACGGAGCTCGCGACAAAAGCTCAAATAAGTATATCCGGAACCAAGGTAATACTACAAAAACATTACGAACGACTTTTTTAGTGCTAAAAGTTTCATTTACCAAACACTTACTTTAATTGTCGGTAAAATTGAAGTAAGTGCTTTCACAATTAAGTCAATAACTTTGGTTATATAAGATTGTGATTTCCACATTTTTTCCGACCAATCCCGGCTTGCAATAAAGTCTTCTCAATCTGTTAATTTAATCGTCGTGTTTTAGAAACTACGCTTAATAAAGGTAGCCTTTCATGACAGACAACATTAGCTCGTATTACCCAGGAAATTACAGATAGAACCGAAAAACAAAAGATAGTCTTACGTCTCGGCGCTGACTGAACTCATAGAGGTTCCATTTATGCTCTGTGCATCACTGTGGGCTTTAAGGCTTGCGCTGTCGTGAATAGAGGGCTTGAAGTATCACTTTGGGAATGGCATAACCTCTGTGCTGCATTTGTGACCATCCTGTAAAAATTTGAGGGTAAATAATTGTTAGTGTGCATTTGATACTTTAGTCATATATTTTTTTTTTTGTTTATTTACTTAGGACAACCAGCAGCTAGTACACTAATACATCTTAATTATAGAACATAAAAGGTTTTAAGGTAAGTGCCTAGCCTAGCCTATTAAGGTTGCTACAGCATGCACCTTTGCTAGTGTTTAAGTTAACATTTTTTTTGTAGTTTAATAAATCTACAATGAATGTGCAAACAAATTTAAATTAGTATTTAGGACAATTCAGACAATAACTTTATAAATGGTAGCCTATGTGTTATTCTGACGTATAAGCTATATTATTGTAAACTTTTATTAAAATCCATTCAGTTTCGTGAAAGCGTAACAAACATCCATCCATCCATACGTACAAACTTTCGCGTTTATAATATTAGTAGGAGGGATGAAGTATAAGGTTGATGAATGTAACTTCATATGCCAGAGGTTAACCTTCTCCTAACCACTTACCAACCACGTTGCTAACCTTCTTTACTTAAATTCGGATGCTTAATTATCTCCCAAGAGCCTTGGCAACAAGCGTACACATAACAACTACATTGCCAACTTAAACTCTATTAGCGATGAGACAGGGTAGCGTTTTAATTAACCCTGTTTTGGGCTGTTTACTGGTCCGGGATTACGAAACTCAAATTGGTTCTGGTTAGAGGATAGGCTGGCGGGCGCTTGAGTGTTGTTTCCTATGTGTGTGCCTATGTGTGTGTAGAACTATATTAGTTTACTATACTAACGGCCGATTTCTGAATTGAGGATTTCGCTAAGTAACTATGTAATTAACTCTAGTGCTGTCTCGTCAAATTTCACAGGAAAGAGTGTGACAGAACGTTACTTAAGTATTTACTTAGTGGAAATTCTCAATTCAGAAATCGGCCCTGAGTTTCATAAACGAGGTACACACTAAAGTATTCTGTAGGGCTATCTTCTTACGTTGAAGTACTTATACATACCTACATTGTAAAAGTAAAATAATTTTCTGATCTACCTACATACTACTAATACCTTTTTTTTTTTTAACGGGGTGAAATGCAGTTACGCACCATGACACCGCCCCCTGAGGGAGGGTGGCGGCCGTGTGTCAGGCTCGCCCACCGAGTGTGGGCATACTGACTAAAACACCCCGGGAGCCGTCCTGTCGCTTGTGCAATGGGGCGCCGCTGGATCTCGCAAGTGGTGTGACCACAACGCGAATGCTACAGCGGCGCCCCGGCGACGTCAGCCCGACCGAAGCCGGGCCCCTTCCCTGGAGGAGGGGTGTGGGCTCCACACCCCCCCCTCCCGCCACGTGTCAGACGGCAGGTCCCTCAACCTGCCGTCTGTGGCCCTCACTGCACCGGCGGCATGAGGTGCGCGTAGCGCCTCCTACGCGCGCCGGTGCGTCTCCGACGGAGCGGCGCGGACCGAGGATCATCCTCCCACAGCCGCTCCTCGGCCTCCTTCAACCCCATGACCTGGTGGCAGAAGTGGGCCATCGCCTTCCACGCTCTCTCCCTGCGGAGCATGATTGGAATCATACTCGGCAGGGAGAGACCGTCCTCGTAGTGCTGCGCCAGAATATGGCGCTGTGGACCCCAGGCCGCACACTCCTCGAGGGTGTGCTCCGCCGTGTCCGCTGGAGCGTCGCGTTCGCGGCACTCCGGCGTCTCCTCCCTCCCGATGCGGTGCAGGTACTTGCCGAAGCACCCATGCCCGGTTAGCACCTGCACCATCCGGAAGGTGAGGGGCCTGCGTTTGCGACGCATCCAGCGCTCGAGGACCGGCTTCACGGCCTGTATGGTCCACCCGCCATATTGGGCCACCCCGAGGTTATCGGCCCACCTCTCCACCAGGTCATCCTTCGCCTCGCGGTGCTCGCGGCGCACCTCCCTTAGGGCCGGGTTCTCGCCTTGTGCCCTCTTGTCCGCAACAAACTGGTACACCCGGGCGAGAACTTTGGCCTCGCGCTCCCAGGGAAGGTCCGCGGCCAGGAGCGTGGCTGCCGCCCGTGACACCGTACGGTATCCTCTGATGGCCCTCTGTGCTATTAACCTCTGCGGTCTCCGGAGGAGGGCCTTGTTGGTGGCACAGAGGGCATCCGCCCACACCGGGGCACCGTACAGTGCCATGCTGCGGACAATTCCCGACATAAGCCTTCGGCTCCTGGCGTTGGGCCCTCCCTTGTTCGGGAGGAGCTGCCCGAGGGCCGCGGCCGCTCTGACCAGTCTCGGCGCCAACTCCTTGAAGTGGGGGCCGAAACCCCAGCGCCCGTCCAAAATGAGGCCCAAAAAATTCCTCTGGGCCCCGATCCTCACCACCGTTCCGCCGCCGAGGACGATATTCGCACCCGGCGGCGGTCCGGCTCGGGGCCCATGAAATAGAAGGGCCTCCGTTTTCTCCAGGGCCACCTCGAGGCCCAGCTGCCTGATCCTCCCGACCACCAGGTCATAGTGTGTGCGTGTGAGGGTGTGTTTTAATGTGTAAGGGTGTGTGTGTGTGTGTGTGTTTGTGTGAATAATTTTGCCGCTGTACGGGATTTGTGAAGTGAGAGAAGAAAAAGTGAGGTAAAAAATATGCCAGAACTCATTTCTTTTCCCCAAGGGAACCTAAAAGTGAACTCTTAAAATTTGACTTGGACAAATGGAAAATATCTAAATTGGAAAAAAGTTTATTATATACATTCGGCAAGCGACAGCTCACGGAGCCTTGCGCATAATTTGTAGTAACCAGTGGGACATCAAATAATTTTGTGTGACGAGTACGAGTGGTTGGTGTACGCAGAGTCAAAACTTCGTTTGTCAGGTCAGGACAGTCAATGCTCCCACGGCAGATGTCAGAGAGCTGATACATGTCAATTAAAATACGACGTTGTTCAAGAGTCAGGAGCCTATATTGTTGACATGAAACTTCGTAATTGTCACCGTATGATCTTGTGCGGAAATTCAGATGATGGACAAATTTATGTTGTATACGCTCTATCATATTCTTGTAAATCATGTATTGCGGGTTCCATATACAACTACAATACTCTAATATACTTCTAACGTATGTGTAGTAGAGCATACGGATACAATCCACATCTTTAAAAGGTTTAGTTATGCTCAAAATGAAACCTAAGTTTCTGTAAGCTTTATTTGTCATAGCCTCTATGTGATCCCTAAATGTAAGTTTGGAATCCAATAATACTCCTAAATCCCTAACCACATTGGCTCTCTGGATGACCTTGTACTCAAAGTGGTACTCGTAATTTACGGGTTTTGTACGTCTTGTGAATGTAACATGATTGCATTTCGAAGCATTGACACTTATTCTATTTTCATTATAATATATAACAAGTCTACTGAGATCCTCCTGTAAGCGGGCGCAGTCGAGTTCAGAGTTTACTTTCAAGTAAATTTTTTTTGTCGTCCGCGTACAGAAGATACTTTGCATGTTGGAAACATGTGCCAATATCATACAAGTAGGCCACATAGAGGAGTGGTCCAAGAATTGAGCCTTGAGGCACGCCCGTGGGGACCAGGATGAAATCTGATTTGTGGCCACCAACAACGACTGCTTGACTTCTATTCTCGATATATGATTTAGTCCATCTAAGAAGGTCACCCTTAATACCTAGCTTTTCCAGTTTGCGTAACAGAATGACGTGATCCACTCTATCAAACGCCTTCTCAAAGTCTGTATATATAACGTCAATCTGTCCACGGTTATCCATTTCCCTAAGCAGATAGTTGGTGAAAATTGCCAGATTAGTGGTGGTGGACTTACCCTTTAAGAACCCATGCTGTTCAACGGGAATATTTTGGGATATATTAGAATAGAGGTGGGTGTGCACAACGCGTTCCATAACTTTACTGAAAATGTTTAATTAGAGATTGGTCTGTGGTTTTCCACAGCAGTTTTTGTACCCTTCTTATGCACAGGCACAATATGTGCCGTTTTCCAGACAGTTGGGACCACACCCTCATGAAAGGACCGGTTTAGAATTATCGTAAGAGGCTTTGTTAACGATTCCGCGCAGTTCACTATCAGAATAGGTGGAAAACCATCGCTGCCTGGGCCTTTGTTTTTATCCCTTCAGAATTTTGAGTATTTGAGTCTCAGTGACCGTTATATTACTCAGAACGTTTGGGTAAGGGGGTTCCACAAGATTATGAATTGGATAAGAACCTGCTGGAACACTGAAAATTTCCTTAAAATATTTATTAAAAGACGTGGATATTTCCTGTTCAGTGTGTAAAGTGTTGCCCTCATATGTCATGGACTAGGATACCCTGTAGGATTCTTTCGCTTTGATTTAACATAGGACCATAGCAATTTGGGATTCTTTTTTATGTTTTCCTGAGCTCTCATGATATGCCGCTGGTAACATTCATCCTGTACAGCCTTTTTTCTGCAGCGAAGTAGTGCAAAACTATCGTAGTCATAAGGGTTTTTGTATTTTTTCCATCTAGTATGGTACTTCGATTTTTCTTTAATAATATTTATTAGAGCTCGACTGTACCATATTGGATATTGCTGGGACCCTCCTACTGTGGCTTTTGGGACATGTTTATTAATAGAGTTATTCAACCGTGTATAAAGCTTACGCACCGCATCGTCAATTGTAACGGATTCCAGAAGACATTCCCAATTGCATCCAGATAACTCAGAATTTATTTAATTAAAGTTTGCTTTCCGGAATTGGTATTTTAAACGTTTTAGAGGAGTTATAACTTGGGTGTAGATGTCATTGGACTCCATTTCAATGGCAGGATGATAAGGATCCTCACTCACCAATGGAAAACTGCCTTATTAACATTGAGTTGAAAGTTAAAGAAAATTAAGTCCAGAGTATTATTACTGCAATTAACAAATCTATTATATTGCTCCAATCCAATGAATTGCATGAGATTTAACAAACTTGATGCAGAATTTTGCACGTCTACCGAACCTTTTCTTAAACAAATCGGTTCGCCAGAGTCCCACCATAGACAAGGCAAGTTAAAATCTCCACTTATTAAAAAGTTATTATCAGAATTTTCTCGCGCAAAGTCACCCATCAAATCCAAAAAGAGTTGCACACGCATTGGTAGTTTACGGTCAGGAGGTATATATAATACTGCTATGTGAATGTTTTGGGTAGAGCCTATTGAAGAACCAGGTATGGTGAGCCACACACACTCTAAGTCATTTCGACTCCATTCCGGTCTAGGCCGAGCATGTAGAGCCCGTGCGCTCAAGATAAATACACCACCTCCCGCACTCGACGAGTCGCGGTCTGCTCTTACCATATCGAAGCTATCCAGATCAGCTAACTCTGAATTCAGAATACCTTCACACAGCCAGGTCTCGGTAATTAGGAATAATTCGTAGTTAAGGCCGGCAACATTGTTAAAAAATTCAGTAGTCTTCGTTCTTAGACCTCTAACATTTTGGTAAAAGATTCTGAGATTATTAGGGAGGGGGGTTAAGCAGTCTCTTTTCAAATAGGATGTAACTAATATGGAGGTGCAGAGATACTAGATAATGAGAAACAAAATATTTCTTAGCGAAGGCAAACTGGTAGAGTCTGAACACTTGGTACGGACCTGGGGGGCGCTCACTAGTTCTATGTGTAATATATGAATTGTGTGTGTGTATTAATTGTAGAGTGTTAAATGTGTGTGTATTTTGTGAAGCAGTTTGATGTGTGTTTGTCTGCAAGTCATAATTTTGACAACAGCTCACAATAATTATTATAATAAAATTATTAACTATACGTAATGAGAGAAACCCAATTAGGCAACAATTTTTTTTAGGTCGTTTTCGCAAGCGATGTTGATTTTCGGTGATTTTTCGTTTTTCCTTACATAAATGCGACAGTTTTTTGTCCATACGAAAGCATATGAGGCTGCTTTTGCTTGAGTCTTACACGATTGAAAGAGCTTTTTGTTGTTCGGAGTGAGATGTTCGTTGACGTAGATACGTTTAATATCGCCCGTGTAGATGAAAGTGTGTTAGAAAAAGTTCAAACTGTATACGATGGAATCAATTCATAGGAGAGTAAGAATGACAGACGATAAATCCAAGACAGGAGTTCAGAAGTGATCTATAGCCCGACTTGTTCCGCTCCCAGCTGAGCTGACAACAAATGGAATGTTCAGTCCAATGATGAGTGTCGTGGAGACGACACTGGGGTGGAGAATGTCGGCGATGGAAATCTTATTTGTAACTACCAAACTTTTTTGTAAATACTTTTTCGACAACAATAAAACGGTGGATGAAGAAATGAGAGAGAGTAAACTCTTTTCTTGGTATGAGACTGTTCCCCCCGCCCGCACCTCACCCCCTGGGACTTCTGGCGGGCGAGGGGAGTAGCAATGTTTTGTTTTTTTTTCTGTGGTGAAAATTTGTAAAGTCTCAAGTAAAAAGGAAAATTGTCCTTTTTGCCGCCCTACATCAACTACACTATTCTTACAAATTTAATTGTGGTTAGATGTAGTTACTTTCACAGCGGAGTGCGCTTGGAACACAGGCTACGGTAATATCCGCAAGAATCCCACTGAGCTAGGCTCATCCATAGTTATGAAAGTTTATTGCTACTGTAGAGTGTGCACTTACGGCGGGAGAAGGGCTTGTGAACTGTTGCGTAGTTACAATTGCGCTGGCTTTGTGTTGTTTTGTTTGTAACAGAACAACCAGAAAGGAAGACCCAGTTTCGATTGAAATATCTGACATCATCGACCCATTATGTCCCCACCGAGGAGCACGGGTCTCTTCCCTGAGGAAGGTATAGGCCATACTCCACCACGGGGGCCGAGTCCGGATTGGTGGAGGCTTGTAAGAGTAGAGGCTGGTCTTACTGTCAGAAGTTTTCAAGCCGCCCTAAGGCCTTTGATTTGGCTTAACGGCTGCCATCTATCGACGGCAGCCGGCACCAACTGCTTAACGTGCCTTGCGAAGCACGGAACCGCTCCGAAAAATGCCACTAGCGTTAGTCATAGAACGGTCACCCACAAATGCACTGAATGCGCCCTATACTTTCGTGATCGTTTAAGATCACTCAGGCAGCCGGGGCTGCGAGCGATTCTCTTTGTCTCTATAATTTGGTTAATTTTTACCCTCCCAGCCTCCCAGTCCCATTTAAATGGAACAAACCTTAGTATTCCCAAACGCTATTTCCTTAACCCACGATTTCCACTCAGCAAATTACTGTCCTAAAACGAGCAACATATTCATTAATTAGAGTTAAAGTCTAGTCTTAAATCCTTTAGGCCGCTGTCTGTACATTTGTTTCGGATAATATAGATAGAGATTGTTTTCCTAAAGGAAGATCTGTAGGGGTTTTCTACTAGAAGTGAATAAAGTGTGGAAGTAGGATTTTTTTTATTTTGTAGTAAACTAGCCATGACCGGTATGTAAGTGTATAGTTATTAAGTATCAATATTCAAATTTGCACCGACTACCCTTCTTCCAAATGTCTCTCAGCAACTTTCCAGAGTAGGATTGTCTGGAAGAAATTGCTGTTAGCAATAAAGCCGCTAATAGTTCTATGCACCTATGTATATATTTTGTTTTTTTTTGTTCGATGCACAATAACGAATATTATCTTATCTTATCTCTGCTGTAAATTCTCGGATAAAAAAGATAAGTTATCAGTAAAATCACAGAGTTTAAATAATACTTATTGGGCAAGTACGTGGTGCTTGCATTACGTTTTGTGACAAGAAGAAATGTATGATAGGAAAACAAGAAGTAAGAACTAGCAAGGAGGGAAAATACTTTTTGAAAATATTTTGCGATAAGAAGAAAAACAAAAGACCAATCGCTGAAAAATAATGAATTAAAACTAACATGGAGGTTAAAAAACTTTTTGGTGATATCACCTTTTTGGTTTGTGACAAGAAAAAAAACAAAAGACAAAAGACATGGAAGTAATAAATTTGAACTGGCAAGGAGGTTAAATACTTTTTTGCAGGTGGCAGCACTAAATCCAAAACTTTTTTTTATTTGAAATCTATAAAAAAAAACTAAAATAAGTGCCTACTAAAGAATTAATCTACAACCTTATGCCATATAATAAAGCTTGTCTAAAAGTTTTAAGCGGGGATCCAGCCCGAGTTTAGTTGTGTTATACGAGCTTGGGTCTAGTAATACTCAAAGGCGTCTGAGCTTAGTAATACTCATCTATTGCTTGCCGACAATAGCCACGGCCCGCAAGGATTAACGGAGGTCTAACGGTACAACACCGGGTTGACTTCGGACCTGGCGGAAACTTTTGCTTACATGGCCTTCTTTAGATTTAAAAACAAAAATCTAGGTAGTTTAAAAACCGTTACGAAATTTTTAGTTAATTTAAAATCTGTTGCTTTTAAATATTGATTAATTGATTGAAAATTCTTTATTGCACAAGAACCAATATCTGTACAAAGGCAAGCTAGTAAGTATTGATGTGAAATGAAAAAAAAAAAATGGTTTGTGATGTTTTTTTTTCTCCTACAAAATACTACATAATCATTACAATCATCTTTCAGTCTACGTACATACATACATATACTCATGCCTTTATCCCTTTCAGTCCTGATCTTGAAAATAACAATCATCGTCATCATCATCATCATGAACCCATTATGTCCCCACCGAGGGGCACGAGTCATAGAAAACCATTACTATTTTCAACGTCAGGACTGAGAAGGTTATCATAAATGGGTAGGCAGAGACCGGAAGTGCCACTTGCCACGATTCTGAAAGACCACTTTCACTTTATCGACATTCTTTGGTTGCATGCACGCACGTTTTGGGCAAGTCAACATAGGCTATTTGACAGTATGAAAAAAACAGTATTATTTATACGTGTTCGTATAAATTAAAGACTGAAAACCGCTTTAAGGCATTTTAATGAAAAAAATAAATCATAAACAGAACCCAGGATGAAATTGCATAGTTATGTATCTATACCAATTGTATCGAAAACAGCCTGGATTGGCCAATTCGATGATGCGTCACAGCTCAGTAAAAATGGCTGTCATTCATGTCATTCTTACATTCATTGGTTTGTTTACTGACCAGTGACGCCCGTTTTTGCGGCTTATTTCAAAAGTAAATTTTCGTTTGCCTTTTTTAGAAAAAACACACGAAAAAATTTTAAATTATGACTTTCTGAGGACTCCATGAATATCAACAAAAAGTACGAGATGGTTACCAGAAATCTGTCAAATCCTATCATTCAAAGTATGTCATACGTACTTCTCAAGTACCTCATTTCTACCTCACTATCTTGAATCTCCTGCTATACCCAACTCAGCCAGCGCTACCGTACAGTATAGGCATTCATCGTCGGTGAACGAGTTAAAGTATCGCCAAGTCCATATTCTTCGCAGTTAACTGCACCCCAGGGTATAAAGACCCCGACCGCGGAACTGTGGGGGTCCGCGACGCTAGTTTACGATTGCCACCTGCGTGGGTTGGCCCAAATTATGTCATAATTGCAGACAATATCTTCGGGCTGGGTAGGCTTTACGAGCCGATTTGCATACTCGGCTGGCTAGAAGCACTTTTTGCTTGGACGATACCTATCTATATATACCTATCGATACCTACGATATTTGGCAGCCGTTAAGCCAAATTAGAGGCCTTAGGACGGCTTGAAAACTTATGACAGTAAGACCAGCCACTAGTCTTACAAGCCTCCACCAAATCGGACTAGGCTCCCGTGATGGAGTATGGCCTATACCTTCCTCAGGGAAGAGATCAGTGCCCCTCGGTGGGAATATAATGGGTTGATGATGATAAATACACTAAAAAGAATTGCTAATAAACTGAATACATTTTAATACATAGTAGAACTGATCTCGAATTGTGCAATGAGAGGATAGCATTGGAAGAAGTAGCATTTGTACTGCCAATTTGTACTGTTACCTTGTAAATATTTTATGTTTTTGTTTCTTCTCGTTTACAATAAATATTATTCTTGTCTTATCTTATCTTAGTGCTGGAAAAAGAAAGAAAGGTTCAGGTTTTTTGGATACTCAACAAATACGTCAAATACGTCATTTACTACAGTATGGACGTTTGTGTGGACCGTCTCTACCAACGCTTGGTGAATTTCACCCTTAAGTTATTTTACGACATCTGGAGGTCCCATAGGATATTCAATTTTCTAAAGTGCAGCCCCGTGGGTGTTAAAAAGGGGTGGCCGGTTAGCCTTTATTCATCACATTCACACCTCCATGCATCAAGCGCCGTGTTAAGCGGCAAACCAAGGAGGCGAGAACGTTCACGAAACTTTTTTCTCAAAATCGGTAAAACTTGGTGGCCAGAGTGACCGTTAAAATGCCGCGCAAGACAGAAGTATAATAAAAAAATAAAATAAAGCCATATTTTTTTTTCGGGGTTTTGCCAGTCTTAAATATTGGAAGAAAGACTGACGAAGCAAATATATCGAGCGAATGTGAGTGGAAGGGCCGGTAAGGGACGCCCCAGGCGAACATACTTCGACCAAATAGGGATGTATTAGCAAAGGGCAAGATAAAAAGTACCCGAAACCGGCGTGCGTGCATGCAACGACTAATGAATGTCGATGAAGCGAAAGTGGTTTGTCAGGATCGTGGCAGGTGGCAGTCCCTGGTCTCTGCCTACCCCTCTGGGATACAGGCGTGAGCTTATGTATGTATGTATGTAAATATTGCAAAAAGGTCAAGTTCAAGATCAACTGGCGTCTAGTTTTACTTGTAACATAATATTTTAATAAGCCACAGTTTCTGTCTTATTTTTTTTGTTAGCTTAATACGTACAGCACATGTTTTTTCTAAAGTGGGCGATCGACGGGCGAGTACGACCGCGGTTTTAAATACCGACGAACGTGGCTCGCTGCTCGTTGGCGCTGATCGACTAGCGAGCAAAACAGTCGCAAACTTGTCTTGTTCCGAGTCTGAAGGTGGTTTTGCATGGCGAGCCGAGTAAAAAATATAGCATGACGACGAACCGTGAGCCAGGCTCGGCGGTAATTAACACCGCGGTTTTGTTATGATACACCAGCGAGCTTTACCGACGAGCCATAAAAGCGCGGTCTTACTCGCCCGTCGATCACCCACTTAAGAGCGAAGCGTGGGTTTAATCAGCTCGCGTGCCCAACACGGATTGGCATTTTACACCTTAGAAATTCCGGTTTATTCGCGATTGTTTTACGTCACCACGGTAATAATTTAAATAATGTAAATAACTTATTTACAATGAAGCTTTCTATCTACGAGTATCTATTAATTACTTTTATTTTAGATTTGTTTTCAGTATAATATGAATGTAAGTGCAAAGAAATATAGAACAAAAGTACACACATCTACAAAATACAACGTGTTAAATGAAAAGCTAAGTAGCTTTAAATAAGCTCAAAATATAAATCACAGTAGACGATTTAGAGGTCGGTTGGTGGTGATGTTGATTAGTGGTTGTGACCATTCTAACAATAGGCCGAAATAGGCACTGTCCTTTTGTACTTCTTCTGCCACTTATCATTCGCGTGAGTTAAGCCCACGAAATTACAGTTTATGGCTATCCCTTCTTCTGGACTCGTTGACTTAGCCCTTTGACGTGATCTGTGCCCTAGTCCCAGTGTAATACGAGCGAGATTACTGCGTCGCTTCTGCGGCTCAGGTGCGTAGTAAATGTACAACATTATTCTTGAGTCAAATACGTGGACTATTTAGCGGGATGAGCGCCGAGACCATGTAGGATTTGTACGTATAGTTTTCTATTGTTTCTGCCGGTTTTAAAATGGATTATTGTGATTTGCAACTACCATAAATGTTTATTTTTATGTAGGTATTTGGGTAGCGTTTTAAAGGTTTTAAAAGCGTTTTATGGAGAAAGGAATGAATTGTTGTAATAATGTTTGCGTGTTTTATGGCTGTGGCGTGAATGAATTACCGGTTTCATGTTTGTTTGAATCGTAATACCTCAGCTCGGGACCGTAGTAATTTATAGTGGTAATAACTATTAATTATTTTAGAAACTAAATCATATTCATCACACATACTTGTTAGTTCCTATTAGATAGTTGAGTATTTCTTATTTGATTAATGAAGTCTATAATACATTTTATAATACAACCAACATTTAATATTTTATTTTTCCAGTATCTAAATCATCATCTAATTTTTTTCTTACCTAGTTTTAACTACTCGAGTATTTTTACTAACCAAAAACCCTCTCCAAACCCCACAGCATCCGAACAAGGGCCGCACGAGAAGCGTCTGCTGAACGCCCTCCTAGCGTCCTACAACACGCTCGAGCGGCCCGTCGCCAACGAGAGCGAGCCCCTGGAAGTCAAGTTTGGGCTCACGTTGCAACAGATCATCGACGTGGTGAGTGCGACATTGGCTTTACGCGTCCCGCTGAGTGTCTATGGTTACGTCCACATTGGCGAGCTTTCCGACGCGATTGAGCCTGTGATGACGTATTATTTCAATACAATTGAATAAGGAGAAAGAAGCGTAATTGTTATGGTGTCAATAATGTTGAGAAGTGAGCTCATGTGGACGTAGCAATTAGTTATGTTTACACTGGCGATCTCTTATAAAATTAGGGTTATTTCCCCCTCTATGTACTAAAATTGGTAAGGGTGAGGTGAACGCGTAAATTTATGTACATTTTATTTTGTGAACAGGAAGGAAAATTTATGTCACCATAACTTCGACCAGTGTAACCATACGTTCATGTTTTCAATGTCATTGCACTAAATGCGCTATCCCGTTCGGGTCAAGTATTTCCAAGACGGAATGAACCATTCAATCGATCGTTGACTCGCATAATGTAGGCAAAACGAAAGAGATAGCGCGTTAGTGTAACAACTAGCGTAATTACCCAAATGTACACTATATAGGCCATCGCGCTTGACTGTTGCTATTCCTTACTCGGATGTCAACTTTGTTAACTTGTTTGCCTGAGAAATGGCCAGTCATGCGTGAAAGCGCGTGTAGTGTGGACAAAGCTAATCTGCAACGTAAAGTAGCTAGGTCGCGAGAGGGGGTGGGTTTGTAAGTACGTATTGTTGGTTTTACAAAGTGCTCGGCAAGAGGGTTTGAATATATGCCACGGCTTTTTAAAATGACACTGCAACAGCGGTGAGGGGTGTAGGCGAAGCTGTAATATCACGACATATAGCTATTTTTAACAATTGACCATAAAATACGGCAACATTTAGTCACAGGTCAAAATAAAAAAAATACAGACCTATAAAAAAAAACAAAAACTACCACAAACTAAAATACAACAACAAAAAGAAAAACGAAAAAATACAACTTAATATTGTTATAAAGATTTCAAGTATCAAGTACCCAAAATTGATTCAACTCTGAATAATTCATATTGGAATAGAGGCTTAACCTAGTAACATATTAGTATATTATTAAGTGTCATCTAAGTTGTCCAAGTTGGCAACCACTTAATTATAATGCGTACTAACCTGCTACAGGTCAAGTAACTTCCGTGTTAATTATCGAAGTACTAATTGAATGATAGTTAACACGTTAATAGATATATTCAGACGGAGATAATTATAGGACGTGGTCCGTGACGCCCTATAATCATCCGGACGGACGGACGTGTCCGCTAAGCAATTGTTCTTGTACATTTCGACTTAGGAGCGTAATACACCAGTCTAATTAACTAATTGAATAATTAGTTACATAATTATTTGGCTAGCAATTGTTAAATGTAGTACCTATTATTGCAAAATAAAAAAAATCTTATTTTAATATTTTATTCACAATAAAAACATAATACTTTACGAACGTCAAAGTTGTTAGTTTCATAATAAATATATAATATAGTGAAGAAAGTGTTGAAAACTAGACACAATTCTACTCTAAATAAATGAAAAAAAAAATTAAATTAAATTTTAATGGATCTTAAGAATAAATAGATTACACAGAGAAGAAAGTACAAAAAAACTCCAAATTTATGCTTTTCAAAACAGTTTTAGAGTCATTAACAAATTTCGAAGTGAAAAATTATAAAAAAAATATATTAATACCTATACTGTTTAACACGACATATCTCTGTCTTCTAAATAACCGTTGGTTTTATAATAAGTTTTTTTGCACAGAGTGTGCTTAACACATTTCTTAAGCTGATTCGGAGGTAACTCTAATATTTTATATTATTATATCTTCGGGAATCTTTTCTTGGGGATTGGCTTCTTGAAGGCTTGGCGCCGCCGCCGGTAGAAGGATAAGGGTTTTCTAATTAAGAAGTGCCCAGGGATGAGAAGGGTTAGCGCCTTAGGATTCCAAGACAATGGTATTAGCGGGCGCGTATTCATTTCAGCTTTAAATTGCGCGAATAATATTGTGAGCTCTACAATGATCAGGAAAAATAACAAATATGGTCTACTTCTGACCATATTAACTGAGGAATTATTGGTTATTTTGGTTTGCATAATAAATAAAAGAGGAAACGAGGTGGTCCCAAACGAACCTGGCGGCATTCGGTGACAGCATATAAAAGAATCGTTCGTAGCTTGAGTGATCTTTAACGATCACTAATGTTAAGCAACATGCGGCGCGTTTAGTCCATGGATGGGTCACCGTCTATGACTAACACTAGTGGAATTTTTCCGAACGGTTCCGTGTTTCGCAAGGCACGTTAAGCAATTGGTGCCGGCAGCCGTCGACAGATGGCAGTCGCTAAGCCAAGTCGAAGGCGTTAGGGCGGCTTGAAAACTCTGACAGTAAGACCAGCCTTACTAGCTTGTAAGACTAGTCCAATCCACACTTGGCCCCCATGGTGAAATATGGCCTATACCTTCCTCAAAAAAAGAGACTCGTGCCCCTTGGTGGGGGCATAACGGAACCGCTCGGAAAAATGCCACTAGCGTTAGTCATAGACGGTGACCCATCCATGGACTAAACGCGCCGCATGTTGCTTAACATTAGTGATCGTTTAAGATTACTCAGGCAGTCCAGGCTACGAGCGGTTCCGATTAATTCGGCAACACGTTTACTACCAGAAGCCGCGTAAATCGAAAAAGTGCGAGCCGTGACATATTTTACCTATAAGTTCTAATGTACAGTGTAACATAATGTGGGTAAATAAAGTTTGTTCTCGCTAGATTTGTCATCTTCGTGATTATTTTAATGAGAAACAGCTGCTTAACGTTGCGGAAATTAGTTTTATCCGTGTCTATTTTATAATGTTATTTATTAGACAAACATAATGAAAATTATTTATTTGATATCTTCATACAGCGGGTTGCAGAAAGCTCTGGTGAAACTGACGAGATTATTAAGAGACCAACTGTGAAATCGCCATAAAATATCAGATTATGCTCCATTAGACGAAAGGAGCTCCTAAATAACTATTCAACGTGCACTCATTGGTTGATGCGCGTGACTTCAATAGCCCTACTTGACTTGATTTTTTTTCTGTATATTTCTATGTATTTCGGATTCTTCTTCATAATATTTAACCATATAATATTTTTTGTTGTATTAATTAATTTATCCTTAATATAATTGTTTGTTTCTTCATATTAACCTCTTTTAACTATTTAATCCATTCTGTATATAATTATGTACCTATATTCCTTATATTCCTATTCTTTCATCCACACCACGGTCTGTGACGTTCGCGGGGGTATCTCTTGGCACTGACTGAAAATCAGCGCTGAAGGCTTGTCCATCAGCATAATGCTGAGTCAGCTGCATTTTATAACAGCAGTGACACGCCATGGCCTTTATTTTCCTTCTGTTTTCTTCTGATTTTTTGTTTTGAACTATTTTTTTTGTTTTGTTTTTGGATTTGTTTTGTTATTGTGGCGTGTGTACTGTTTTTATATTAAATTTATTTTTCTTCTTCTTCTTCATAAAGCTGACCCCCTTCACTTATTGTTCCGCTTATTTCTAGCCGTCCGCATTGACTAATGAGATACGAGTATCTGGTTCCTAAGGAGATCAATTTGGTGGAACGGAGTATATATATTTTTCACCTTAATTTTAGTTACTACTATAGCGAATGTATGCTCAATTATTTTGCTAATTCAGAGTTGGTTTCATAATAGATGTGATTTATTAATGATTACAATAACCCTTTCATTATTACTATTATACTTAAGCTAAACGTATACCGCTGACTTAATGCCAAGCGTTTATATATGTATATCACCAGATGTTTTAGCGCCGTGTTGTAAACGAAAATTGCATTTGTTTGTCTGGTAAAACTGTGGATTAATTCAATTAAGCGTTGGAGAAACAACAATACGTGTCATTAAGTTAACACTGCATTCAATTTCAATCGAGCGCGAAAAATATCTTCGCTGGACATACCAGCGCCACTGTGCTCTCCATTGTATTCGAGCGAGTAACAACATTTTTACAGCGAGCGTATCAAACCGTAAAATTCGCGTAAAGTCATGTGTTACAGTTTACAGTGTAAATGGTGTTTTTAGACCAACGCCGCGTTCAGATCAAGCGAACGGGAGTGAACGCGAACGCAAGCGAACGTGGTTGGCCTCTAAAACTGAGTCCAGATAATGTTCTTTTGTCCGTACCACCGTGTCGTATCGCGATTCAAAAACCGCTAGTTTGAACGCCTGCTCAGTACGGTACGGTATTAGTTGGACGTCTCGATATGGACAGGTATGCTCCGATCAATCGCAGGTCGGTTTTTGCGCCCGATTCAAAGGGGATACTGTATAATGATCGCGCCAATCTGGACGCGACCGTCGCATATGAAAGAAATCTGTCTGAATCTGAATTGTCTGTTGCCCTAATTATAAGTTACTCTTGTCTGTTTAATTTGTTCTTGTGATGTGTCTTGTTGGTATAATAAACGTTATTCTTTCTTTCTTTCAAATCGCTAAATTTTCAATTAATCATGAAGACGATGACATGGACGGACTACACTTGACACGTCATCATTGACAAATGATTTCCGCGGACGTTACCAAGATACGGACTATTTTACTTTGCGTCCAGAGTTCTTGGATCGCGACGCTGTTACCATAGCGCCCTGTCTTCAGCTTAGCGCATCCAGCATCTGCCTGCAGTTTTTCGCAGATCGTCATCCCACATGGTCGGAGTGCGTCCTATACTACGTTTGCCGAGTTGCGGCCTCCGCTATGTCCAGGAGTGGACTAGTATTGCCTGATAATGATGATGACGCTGATATAAGGCTGAGGACAAAAAAACATATCTGGACCCAGTTTATTCTACCTTGGAAGACAGTGACGCTAAAGCAAATACAGCCTTTCGGTCATCATCAGCCAAGTGCACTACTGCTGAAACAGTCTACAATTTGACAGTGAGACGATTGGAATAGCTCAGGATTTGGTGTGTATAATTAGGCCATTAATAGGTGAGAGACTTCGTCTGTAAGCTTGATTGCTTGGACTGTAAGCAGTATAAAACCTCTCATCCAGAGAAGAGTTAAGCCATAAGGTCGGGTTCAGACGTGTGTAATGTGTAATGTAATGTAACCAGTAGTGCAAAACGAAACGAGAGGGTGAGGGGCAATACAAGCGTTATACGTTACACGCGTCTGGACTTCTGGACCCGGATTAGTGTCTCATCGAATTTATTCTGCGAGTTTTGTGATCGATTCAGCCCGGTAGTGTCGATCGGCGAGTGATTCATGTTTGCTTGGATTGTAAGCACCAGGTTCATAGAGCGAAGCTCACTAAAGCACTTTGTTATTACCCAAAACCGGCGTGCGCGCATACAACGAATAATACATGTCGATGAAGCGAAAGTGATTTGTCAGGATCGTGGCAGGTGGCAGTCCCTGGTCTCTGCCTATCCTTCTGGAATACAGGCGTGATGGATGTTACATTTTTTATTTTTCCGTGTAATCTGTAGTATAAAACCAACTATTACAAATCTTCAAAGGAATCGCAGTATACCTACCTAAAAACATGAAATAATTAACTTGCACTGTATAGAGTCAAGAACAAAAATAAAAACTTTTTATCTGTGGTGCGATCTAATGTATGAATTTGTACAAGTTGTTATTGTAGAAATAGAAGAATAGAAATAGAAAAATATTTGTTTATTTTCAAACATATTAGGGCAAAATAATCGCTTAGTGTAAATTACAATATTATGACACATTTTTTCTCGACTTGACACTTTTCTTGACACATATACATACCAGTGTGCAATAGTGATTGTATTCAAATGAAATAAAAGTAACAAAGTGCGATAGCAGGCATCAAGTCATTAAACGAATCTTGGGTTTCTTCAGATCTGAGTGAAGGTCTAATGCGCCGGATTGCATTGAAATTGTTCCGTGAGCGATCCTATTAGATCCGTCACATCGCTGATGGACGCAGTTTCATAGTCATTAAATATGTATAATACCACGGGGTGTATAAAAATCTTTATCTACACCCGAAAATGGGTTTCTACTCGTAACGAAACAACTTTTACTTCGAAGAAAAGTTCTATATTACACTAATATCAACCGTTTCAGACAAAAAGCACCGCTACAATAAAATTTATAGGTACAGTTGGATTTTTTTTTGCAAGTTCGGAGTTCTACAAAGCAAAAGTTTTTGGTGTTGACAAGTAAGCCTTCATTTTTCGGATCTAAATGGTAATTAGTCAATTAAACCTTGTTTATTAACATAAACGTTTACATATAGGCACATACATTGCTTCTGGCCCCAAACTAGGATACCCTGTGTCATGGGAACCGCAAACAGCGACGTCAAAACATGCAAATATCCAAGACTTGGAGTTTTATGTCCCCAGCTGGGATTCGAATCCGGGACCTCTTGCATGGTAAGCAGATGCCCTAACTGACACGTCACAGTGGTCGTCTACATAGCTTCGATTTTTTGACATACGCGATACGAAAGCTCAAGTTTGCTGGGCATTTTCCAGAGAAAAGACCTCGTACTGAAAGAAATAAAACCGCGAGTTTTTCCGTCCGTCAGCGCGAATTAAGCAAACTTGCGCCAGTGGCTGGCGAGCCGAATATTTTGGCCGAAACGAGGGCCAAAAGCGGCGTAAAACGTAACCACGGTCGCGCTTCGAGAACTTCTCGAAAACACTCCGCGACCAGATTTAACGGGGCCCCTACTCCGGGCCATAAATTGAGCAAACTTCGCGGCCAGGACACAAAAGTTGCTCAAGACAGGTGGGCGTCAGCTCGTACTTAGCTATTCGTGTAACGGGTCGCTCTTAGTGGAAATACAGAGTAAACAAGTAAAACAAGGTACTTACTTACGGTGTAACTGTCCACGCTTCACCATTCGCTCTTGAGAATGAATTCAATTTCAAGCTCCCAGGTGTGTGACGCTCAGTTGCCTCACAAAAATTTCCTTCGCTTTTAGCGAGTGGTATTGCTACTATGTAGAACTTTTGAAATGTAGTCACTTAGAAAACAAAGTCATCGGTACAGAGGATTTGAACCCAGGACCTCCCGAGTACCCGAAACCAGCGAACGTGCATGCAACGACTAAAATGTCTATGGAGCGAAAGTGATTTGAAAGGATCGTGGCAGGTAGCCTCTGGTCTCTGCCTACACCTCTGGGATACAGGCGTGAGCTTATGTATGCATGTATGTTCCTCCTGAAAGTGAGGCCAGCGTTCTACCGTGTCGCTAACACAGCATGTGGTTAATTGATGAGTGTGAGTATATTCCGCAAGCTTCGCACTGTCGGGGACGACAGCTGAGCCATCAAATAAATCGGCAATCAATTGCATGAAAGGAGCTCAAATGCAAACTTGAATGTGTTCCAAGTAGGTACGGTGCACCGGAGAAAAAGGTTAGAAAAGACAATGGGACGACGGAAATTGCATCGGGCGAAAAATCCAGTTAGCACGGCGAAGTGCTGGGTACAGTCAGCAACGGAGGTATTCTACAATGAGCAGTTTCAATAGAAAGTTGGTCTGAAATATCGGTACAGTGAGGAATTTTCGCGTCCGTTTAAATGGATTTCATTAGTTAATTTCCGCTTAAATTTAGTTGAGTGTTTTAATTTTTGAACTAAGTTAAGAAAATTGCTTTATTAAATTACAAACAATTAAATTACAAATGAGAAGCAAATATTCAAACAGTGATTTCATGATTGAAAAATGAGCTGTCGACACCAATTTGTGCAGTTGATAAAATATTCCATTTTTGTTTGTACAATTCCGTGCTAAACATTCGTTGTCATCTATTGTATTGTATTGTATTTATTTAATTCAGGCAATGCCCATATAGTGCTAGTAACAATGGTGACTTGTATACTATGTTAGTACGTACACATTATTAAATTCAGCTTAGTTTAATTAAGTATTATTTTGGTGTCACCAAACTATGCTTTCATATTAAAATATATTGTTTCAGACAAACAGTGTTTTCTCTAAAGATCCGTTTCATTTTTTCATTTACCTAACAATCTAAGCCAGTGGATAAATCAGTGTGTGAATGTTTGCTCCTCAAATAATGTTATCTATCACATTTAAAATTGGTCCTTTTCTAACAACTTAGTGCTTGCCGGGTCCGCCCACCGAGGGTTCCGTGCTCGCAGTTTTTTTCGAACTTTTCCGAACTTCAAAGACAATTTTTTTAGGATTTAATTACAAATATTTAATTCTCTTTGTATTATTTTGTACTATATAATAACATAATACTACTTGCCCAATTTAATAGTTCTAGGTAATGTATGCAATGGATTTTGATTTTCTTGAGTCTTTCTGAAATAAATGTATTTTTGCGGCGTAAACGACGGTTTTTTTAATGTTTTAAAGAAAGGCTTAAAGAAACCGTAAACTTGATTATTTGGTTTGGTTGATTGCGTATTTGTTTTTGGTTTCTTTGAGATAAAGGGTTTTAACAGACGGACGGACGGACAACAAAGTGATCTTATAAAGGTTCTGTTTTTTCCTTTGGAGGGACGGAACCCCAAAAATTAAATTTGAATCACTTCCCCAAATTTCAAACTGGTTGGCAATGGTTGGTTGGAAACATCAAGATGAAGAAAAATACGGCGTTGTGGTTTTTACTAGCAGTTCCTGCGACTTTGTTACCATGTCCACCATGAAGTATCCATTCGAGATACTTGTGTTTTTTTTTTTGAAATCTGATAGTAGATTCGGAGATAAATGTCTACATACAAGCGTACAAGCATGTAACATTACAAAAATTTCCTCCTCAGATATTGACTATAAAGTGACAACAGCATGAATTTGTACGCTGACTGTACTCCGCGGAGCGATGTGGAGTGCTGAAGCAAAAATCAGTTTGCAACTAACTGGGTCTGTGAGGGCGGGCGTGTTTTCGGTTTCGAGTTTTAAGGCTTGCCATTTAGTATTGTGTGATAGATTATCATTTTTTTATATCGCGTAGGCCGTAAATTCAAAATCCAAATTAATTTTTTTTATTCAAAGTTCAAACAAAATGTTTACTTTATGAACGTCAAAGTTGTTAGTTTCACAATTAATAGAGTACGTGGAGAAGAAACTAACAAAGAAACTCCACATTTATTCTTTTAGTCTTATATTTATTCTTTTTATTTTTTATTTTTTTGTTTTAGTTTTATTCTTTTTTATTTAGTCTTAGTTTAATTAACAAACTTTCAAACTTAAAAATACTCATGCGCGTAGAATAGAATAGAATAGAATAGAACAGAATAGAATAGAATAGAATAGAAAATGTTTTATTCACAAATTAAATTACACAGTACAATGATACTTAAAAGCTATAAAAAACAATAGTGAGATCGAAGTATTTTACACAAGTGAAATGAAAAGCCGTGCCAATTGTACTGCGTTTGTGAAAAGGACCCAGCTCAGCATGTGCTACGTATGGCCTATACCTTCCTAAGGGAAGAGACCCCGTGCCCCTTGGTGGGCACTTTGGTTGATGATGATATCGCGTAGAGCAAACTCACGACGCCGAACACGAAAAGGCAGAAAAAAACATAACTGAGACCGGCGCTTGTTAAGCAAAAGTGCACTTTGGAGAAAAAGGCTTTTTTAACTTCGTCATAATTCACTAAGAGTTGACGGAGAAACATTTAAATGTGTTTTCATTTTCATTACATCATTTTCTACTCACAATATTTTTACTCGTTCTTGCCATTTTTACAATACTTTTGCTACAATTTAAGTAAATTCTTGGTATTTTTAATATTTTGCAAGAATTGGAGCTACAGGTACTTTTTTTGTACATTGTGGCCATTTTTACAATTTTGCAAGATTTGGGGTAACAAAATACTTTTGCTACATTTTTAGTACATTCTTGCCATTTTTACAATATTGCAAGATTTGGAGTTACAAATACTTTTGGCATTCATAGCGTGAATCGAAAATATTTAATTGCCTACCTGTTTGTACCTTTCCAAAAAGTACAAACAGTAATAGGTAAAGATATACGAAGGAAAAGTTTTCGCTTTCCTTCCCGTTGCTTTCGTTTTATTTCCTTTTAGTAAAAATAAAAAACCTTTTATTTGCTTGAACATACGCCTTGTGTAGATTATGCGTAATTTATTTTGGTCAGACTGATAATAATGTTGTTCAGTAATATATATGAATAAGCAGCAACACGTAGTCGACAAATGAATCATAATATATGGTCAGGTCACCAAATTAATTAATTAAATTTCAGTACGATTTGGAGCCGGATTAATTTGAGATTATCAGCAGCGTAATTGATTATTTTTGCTGCGTAATTTGATTCGGATCCATCTCATCGAAAAACAAATGGATGACATGACTTTGTTTTCTAAGGTACGAGTATTTAACTATGAGGATAAATGCGGAAATCTCACGTCTTCTGACCGTATCCCTTAGGGCCCTCGCCTCGGCAGCCTGAGATAACAACGCTGCGTAGGCGCTGTACTGTGGCCATAAACACAAGAAAATAATAATAAGGAGGTCCCTCTATTATTTTTCCTTTGTAACAAGAACAGAGCAAAAAATAAACAACGATGCACTCCCGGGCTAGGGAAAAAAGGCCTGAAGCGTCTTTTTTATTTTGTAAAGGGGCGCGCATACTAGTAAAGTTTCATTCATTCGTTAATTCAAGATAAATGTTTGAAACGTGTGAGTGCTTTACAATTCATGCGAAGTTTCATTTTTAGTTGAAATTGCACGCCCGTTGCCTATTGTATCTTTGTGTGATGTAGGACGTATATTCGAGTCTTTAGACCGGCTCGTTAGTAGAGTCGTTAAGGTTCTTACGCGCCTTATGTTCCTTAACCTTCGTGATCGTTTTTAAGATCACTCAGGCAGCCGGGGCTACGAGCGCTAAGCTGTTTATTTATTTAAAGTCTGTTTTTTAATTCAATGCAAAAAAATAAAACTGTCACGTTGACATCTCAATACAATCCAAAGACTGTCAATGTCTGAATGTTGCTAGTACGCAAAAACCAAATAACCCCATTTTACTTTCAAGTAAATATTGTTTGTGCTACGTAGGTGTTTTTTTTAGAATGAGATGATGTCTTTGATGCAATAGGGATTTTGTTCACACGAGTCTTCTATTCACGGTAAAAAAAAAAACTACCGAGTAAATCTATATATCTTATAGCGGTAACACAGCGTAATTTTTTTTTGCATCGAATTAAAAAACGGACTTTACATATTTACGTGAAGACAATTGGGACCTGCAATTTAGCAAATATGCCCCAAACTTTCAATAATTGTGAACTTCAGTGTGGAGGCATCTCAAAAAGGTTTTTCCGTCATTTCTCTCTCAGACACGAGAAAAACAGGTCCTAACTCGCATCACTTCAGGGCACAAACGTTCGATGTAAACTTCTGAGGCGCGACATTCCCCTTTGCATTTGTGCAAAAGGAGCTGCAAATTCTCGCGGCATTTGCAGAATCTTTAAGAATAGGCTGTTGGAACAGCCTTCTTCTTTCTCGTCTGTAAGGACCGATCTCAACGAGTTGAGCAAAGATTAACTGTAAGAATATTTCATGTAAATTAACTACTTACTTGGCTATGTGAATTGTAAATAGGTAAATAAATATTTACATTTTAATTTTTCACATCATCAATAGATAATATCTTTAATATCATAATATCATAAGACATATTATGTCTTATGCTACAGTCAAATTGAATTTCTGGAAACAAATAAATTCAACTTTGGCGTCAATATATGTAACCTACCACTAATACCAATTATTTGTGGCGGTCTTTCTTAATTTTATTTAAAATTCGGTGATCTCCGTAATTAGTTAATTACACATAAAAAACAGATTTCGAATAACGAATAAATTTTAGTATAAAACAACGCAGCGAGCTTAAGAAATATTCTTCTCGAGCTCTTCCAAAGCAGTTCAAAAAAATGGTTTCGCTAAGTTTAAAAACACTTTTGTAAGGGATCATGCCTAGTAAAACAGGGCGATATTAACGTTTGAATTCACACTTTTTTATTTAATTTTAGCAGCAATAGGTACTTATTGTAAGCTAACCACGTTTTCTCAAAGAGCATAATTAAGGTTTTTGAGCTTTATTTCAGAAAAAGAGATTTAGAAATTTTAATGCGCAGTGTATTCAAAACATCGGTATCTCAAACGAGCAAGGCGCTAGTTTATTATTATTATTATTACGCTTCATTCATGCCATAACATCGCTGTAATTCACACGTACAATGCGTGATTACACTTTAAATGTTTTGCCAACCAAAAAAAAAACTAGTGAAATGTTATGGGTACATTAGATTGTTTTGCTGTAACTGGCAGCTTTTGGGTCAGGTGTAAATTATTTAAAACCCTATTAATATAAAAAAAACTAGTGAAATATCATGGGTATATAAGATTGTTTTGCTGTAACTGGCAGCTTTTGGGTCAGTAGTCAATTATTTAAAACCCTATTAATATAAAAAAAACTGGTCAAATATCATGGACACAGATTGTTTCCATGATATTTGATAAGATTGTTTAGCTATACCTGGCAGCTGTCAATTATTTAAAACCCTTTTAATATAAAAAAATAAAAAGCTAATGATACTTAATGCAGCAACGAGCACCTAAGTGCAGTCAAATGCAACGCCATTCAAACCGACATCCGCAGAGCTTCTTTAGAAACGGAACCTTTTCGAATAACACTGCTCAAGTGCTCATTCAAAAAAATATCCTCGGCTACGTCATGCTGTTTAATAAAGTAGAAACATTTTCATTCGTCTGGCTTCTTTACCGTCTCCGCGGGGCGTAGGGTTGCCATCTGATAAAAACAAATTACCGGAAACCTTTTATAATTACTTAAATGTCTCCATCTCCAAGTTAACTTTTTAATTCCATTAGGGTACAGTATTATGGAATGTCAACATGCGAGACCGTTACGCTTTGAAAGTGAATTTTAAAGGAGTGCTTAAAGCTATGCAGATTCGTGGGATTTTCGTTTCCTACATTCCAAACTAATAATGTTTATTGTTAGATTTTTTTACCTGCACTAACCAGAGTTAGATATGTTGCTGTAGAAAGCAGAAAATCCAGTCTTTTCTTAGTTCATTCAGTTCAATTTTGTAGCTGTAATTTCTTAATTTAGAAATTGCGGTTAACATTAACGAAAATTGCCACTGACCGAGGACTGCCATGATACTGACAGATCATTTCTGGTACTTTTTATCTTGCCGTTTGTCTACTCCATCTAAAAATAAAAATACAGTGAACATAAAAACAACATAAAAATGTAGGTAGCATAGAATTGCCAATAGTAGCTTTGCCAACCATCTATCATAGGCAGAAAAATGCCTAGGTTTATGCAACTCTTGCAAATCCAGTCAGATGGTAATCCTAGCCAGGCGGCTATTCAGGTGATAGGTATTTTGTTCTGCAGCGGAGTCGGGCGCTCCATATTATCCCATTTGCCTAATTGAACCTGGAACGGGCGCTAGTTTATCGGAGGCAGAAATGTTTCAACTAGGAAGCGTAATACGAAGCTATCTGTAGCTATGTAGGCGGATTGCCTTCGGGAAATCTAACCCGTTAATGGGAGTAGATGTGGACTGAATGATTGACCAATTTTTCGACATTCAACTGGCGCATTATTTTGTCCAAATAAACGGCATATTAATATATTTCAAGACCTCTGTGGTGCAACGGTTAGCGCATCTGCCTACTTTGCAAGAGGTCCCGCGTTCGCATCAAGGCTGGGGTAAAAAAAAACATGTTTGTGACATCACTGTTTCTGGTTCCTATGACACAGGGTATCCTAGTGTGGGCCAAAAGCAATGTATGTGCCTGCATGTAAGGTTTTGTTTTTTTCAAGACGCAGTAAAGGCAATTTTATGAGACGCGAAGTATAGCCGGCCGGGTGAAGTTTGATAACTACAGGTAAACATTTGCAAAATGCCGGGAGACCCGAACTTCTCCGTGGCAAGGCGTAACAAAGCGGCGGGTTGTTTTCGCGAATTTCCAAACTAGAGTACGCTGCTCGTTAATAATACGTTCAACTTCCATTTAAATGGAACTGATGTGTGAATTAAGCTCTTCAAAATAAGGTAATAAAAAAAATCTCTCAGTTTTTTAGTTATAGAAGGAGCCGTATAAGAATCTAACTATGTTATTGAAATAACGCAAAAGCTGACCTGCAAAACCATTTCTTCAATATCCATAATTAAAGAAATTCCAACAATCAATTCTCGATTTGTTTATTTTTTATACATACAATAACATAACATAACATACAGGCACATATATTGCTTCCGGCCCCACACTAGGACACCCTGTGTCGTGGGAACCAGAAACAGCGACGTCAAAAACATGTAAACATCCAAGACCTGAGTTTTTTTTGTCCCCAGCCGGTCGAACCCGTGACCTCTCGCATGGTAGTCAGATGCGCTAACCGCTGCGCCACAGAGGTCGTCAATGAAACTAAACATGGTCAGTTTGCGTATTGGGATTACAGACAGACATAAACTAACAGATCTATCCCAGAGCAATTCAGATCGCACGGCGCTAAAAAAGCTACGTTATATTCACCTACGTGTTGCCTCTCTTTCTACCGCGTAACTCTTACCTCTTCTGGCGCCTGAATTCCTACCTATTTGCCACTCCGGAGTGGTCGCCGCATGTATTTACGCGTTCGATACCGACACGCGTAGTGAAACAGGCCTGTTTATACAAAAGAAACGGTTGCACAGTTTCCCTTCTGATCGTTGGATACCCATTACCTAAATCCTCTAAGTTCAGCTGGCTTATCCACTTAGATTAAGAAACACCTGTGTAATCTCCTTTCTTATGTACAATAAAGTGTTCTCTATCTATCTATCTTATCCCATAGGAAAGACTGAGTCAATACGCGGCGCCCACCGAGCTACTAGGACCACAATAAGGGCCTTTCTCCACTTCTACGGTCCGGCAAAAGTTAATTACCGGTCCGATTTAGAAACACACCAGAATACAGTAAGCTTCTCCACTACTCCGGCATCCGGTTTTTAACCGTCCGATAATTTGCTAGATCGGAACGGTATTTTACCGGGCCAAAGTGATCGACGTACAAAAACAATACACGTTTTTGAACCGCGAATACTACCCGAAAATGTTCCTATACTATTTTATTTACATTCATAGAATGTGTGGAAAACGTCCCCTGCCTCGGATAGAAAAACCAAGGAATTTTAATAAAGCACTGCGTCACGTCCATTGCCGATTATAATCGGATGAAGTGGAGAAGCATAATGCGGCATACGATATTTTTCCCATGACTGATTCCGGTTCCGACGCCGGACCGGAGCAGTGTAGAAAGGGCCTAACAATTAAAACCCAACAAAAGGCATTTAGGCGTCCCACAGCACTTTTGGGGCCTAACAAAATTTCAATGAAGCGTAACGATAAACCCTGAACGAGTCCCCCAGTGCTTCCGCGATTACTTTTACTGCCCACGAGAATGGTTAACTAGCGCGATCGTAATCTGAAACACTGAAACATCAAGTTGGTTCCGCATTTGTATGCAAATGAGAACAACGGCCGTAGATACAATAGGCTTTTGACAGGTTTCTGAAAACCATCAAAAGGCCTTTACACACGGCAGATATAATGTAAAGATGTACATTAAAGCACGATCATCAATACATCTTTCCATATAAATTGTCAGGATACCACACACAATAGCTATGTATATTTATACATCTTCGTGTCTTAAGATAAGAGCTGAAGGTGAGATGTATGTGAGCGCAATTAAGATAAAGATACATTACGTTATCTGTTGTGTATGTGATACACTAAGATAATTTAAAGCTATACATCCTGGAATGTAATGTATCATCATCATCATCATCATCGGCCTATGGTTGTCCACTGCTGGACATAGGCCTCTCCCATTGCACGCCACTGAACACGGTCCTCGGCTACTCTCATCCAGCTCTTGCCAGCCGCCCTGCGAAGATCATCGCTCCACCGAGTCTGAGGACGTCCTACACTACGTTTACCGATCCGCGGTCTCCACTCAAGAACTCTTCTACCCCATCGGTTATCAGTTCTTCGGGTGATATGGCCGGCCCACTGCCACTTCAGCATGCTAATTCGGTGGGCTATGTCGGTGACTTTGGTTCTCTGTCGGATGACTTCGTTTCGAATTCGATCTTTCAGAGAAACCCCGAGCATAGCCCTTTCCATAGCACGCTGAGCCACTTTAAATTTGTGGATCAGCCCCACCGTGAGTGTCCACGTTTCGGCACCGTATGTCATGACGGGTAGGACGCACTGATTGAAGACTTTCGTCTTTAGACTCTGTGGGATTGGCGATGTAATGTAATGTAATGTATATTAAATACATTTTAGCTGCTGTGTCTCGTGTGTGAATCCCTTCAGTCTTTGCTGGTGGTCATTGAGAGCTCAGAAAGTGGTAATTTTAAAAATAGAAAATAAAAATTCACTTTTAAAATAAGCCGCCAAAACGCTATCTTGGGCAATATGGCGTCGCACAGGAATCATGACGTCACTGGTCAGTAATCAAAACCAATGAACGTAAGAACGACATGAATGATAGATGCCATGTTTACTGACGTGTGACGCCATCATAGATTCAGTCAATCCAGGCCGTTTTGTATACCTAAAAAGGCTACAGATACAAAATCATCAAATTTTATTTAACCTGGTTTGTTGGATAAATGATCGAATACTTTGAAGTTAAAATGTCTTAATGAGGTTTTTAGGCTCATAACTTATTCGAAATTTATTTCAATGAAATAAGAACTTCTTTATTCAATATTTATTTTGCGCTCTTTCTGAACAGTTAACCAACAGGCTTGAGTCCGTGGTGCTGAATCGGATATACTCGGCTTCAGTCGGTCGGTGATACTAAATCGGATAAACTTGACCCAATCGGTCAGTGTCGCTGACTCGGATTTAGTTGGCTTCAGTTGGTCAGTGATGCTGAATTGAGTAACTAAAGCAATCTAGTACTCTTCATAACTTAACAATAAATTCACTGCAATCGACTCAGCTAGTCCGTCGAAATTATAGTAAGCTAATCTTTTTATGCACAATGAAGTGTACATAAAATGGACCATCTATCTATGTTTTGAGGGGCTACCTATGAAGGTATTGAGCACTCTACATAACATACATACACAGCTCACGCATGTGTCTCAGAGGAGTAGGCCAGGGACTGCCACTTGCCACTATCCTGATAGATTACTCGGCATAAACGTCCTCTAATTCGGTATTTGACACTATCAAAAATAAATTGTATTATAAATTGTAATTGCCAATCCGGACTAGGCCCCCGTGATGGAGTATTTATGGCCTACACCTTCCTCAGGGAAAAGACCCGTGCCCCTCGGTGGGGACACGATGGGTTGGTGATGAAAAATAAATTATTTGATATGCTCCATTAAAACAAAAATTTGAAAATGTTTATATCTTTTAATCATTTACTAGTTATTACAATTTTTAAGTAGATGAAACATAAAAAGAGTGCTCTGAAGTGTGACGTCATAACCCAGTATTTTCATACAAAATTCCGTTTTAAAAGTAACTCATTTGACATTTTGTCATATACCCAATTACACATGAATATTAAACTACTGGTTATAATACCAGACATCTTTGTCTTCTAAATAATCCTTGATGATATAGTAAGTTTTATGCGGAGTGCATTTGCAGAGTGTAGGTACTTATAATATTTTTTTTTTTTTTTTTTTTTTTTTTTTTTTTTTATATTTACCATGAAACTGCGTCCATTAGCGCTGAGTCGACCACAGAACCAAATATGTGATGTGATTCGACGCGTTTCAGTCCGAATCTACTCTAATGGGAGCCAGTCTTTACGCTCCATAATTTAACGTCAGACTGAAGTGGATATTTTGTATGCATTCAAATATACATAATCCTGCAGAGCGAAAGCTGATCTGATTGATCTGGTTCAATTACAAGTGTATCGGAAGCTGAAAAAACTATGGAAATTATTATTATAATTGACCTCGTAATTGACCTCGGTAACGACGACGACGATTATAATTGACCTCGGTAGTGACGACCTCTGTGGCGTAGTGGTTAGCGCACCTGCTTACCATGCGAGAGGTCCCGGGTTCGATCCCCGGCTGGGGAAAAAAAAAGAAACCCAGTTCTTGGATGTTTACATGTTTGTTACGTCGCTGTTTCTGGTTCCCACGACACAGGGTATCCTAGTGTGGGGCCAAAAGCAATGTATGGGCTTGTATGTAAATGTTTATGTTTATGTTATGTTTTGTTTAAATTACATTTTTACTACACAAACACCAACTTCATGAAAATCACGCACCACGAAGACTTTGTTATGGATTTTGTTAGACCTTAGACCTCGAATTAATGTATGAAATTGATTGTGGTGAAGAATGATCGCTGAACAAACTTATATTTAAGTTAAAACTTTTTCCTTTTTCGAAAGTGGATTAAAAAAGCGCATGTAAAAATGAGAAATCAATTTGCACTTTTGTAAAGAGTCTTAAAACTTATCATCGTCACGTTTACATAGTTTAGTCCTACCTTATTCCAATGATCACTGGATTACAATTGTCTGAACACTACCGGAGAAAGAGAAAATCGTCCACTTGGAGTAGGCATTGTTGTTACTCGCTCGAATAAAACGAACGTCGAACGAACTGTAATCGTTTCCCGCTATCGGGTCGCAGAATTAATGGATAATTATTATCGTGTACCTACTCAAATTATTTGGGTCAAGTATTAAAAACGGTTCACAAGTACGCTGTAAATGTTCTGTAAGTGGAACTGGAGCAGTTATTGCTACACCAGTTGAATGAACTTTCCATTTGAGTTTATTGACAATTGTAAAGGACATTTGCGAAAATTATGTTGCGTTTGGACTAAATACAAAAGCGAATTGAAATTAATATTAAACTAAGAATTAACTTAGTTCACAAAATCAGTTTAAAATCACTTTATTTCTGATTTGTGAGTTTCACTAATTAAACATATACGTTTGTCTCGTTCCTTTTCGTAAAGACTCTTATCTGAAGACCCAGAACGATCCTTAAGCATTTATTCATTGAAATTCCCAATTAAGAAACCAGAAGGCTATTGAATGGATCAAGAAGCCGAATTTTGTATTTGGTCCAAGAGTCCACCCAAAAGCTCACTACCTATTTAAAACATGATGTTGAATTATGTTTTCCCGTTCCTTTCTTGCGTTGGCGTGCGCTCGTTATACAAAATAAAGGACGAGAAAAATCAAATACTAACCACCAACGTCTGGCTCAATTTGGTAAGTGGTAGGAGCCGGGCCACGCGCCCCCGCCCCCGCTTCCTGCGAACGAAACCGCCATCTTTGATAGCAAAGTGGAAACAGCGCCATCTTTGGTTACAAAGTGGAAACAGTGCCATCTATGGTAACAAAGTGGAGCCATCGCCAACTTTGGTAACAAAGAACGTTTTAATTCCATACAGTTGGTATTTTTTGCCAAAAAACTAAATACGTAACTCTTATTTTGTAACTATCCAACGCACAGTATTTATTTACAGTATTTTTCACTTTTGAGACTTTTACCACGCATTTTAAACTTTCAAGCGGCACCGTAACTTTTACAGTGCACTGAGCACCGTTTTCTGGTGATTTTCGTGATTTACAGTTGAATGTTACAGGAGGCGGGCGGAGGGGGGCGCCGCCATCGCGGCGTAATGTCGCATGGACAGTCGGTGTTGATCTATGTGTTGACAGACATATTTCGCATATATGAATATATATTTTTATATATTTAGATTGTATGTTGGAGGTTGCGCGGACCAGTGAAAAGCATTGTTTCTAATTTTGTGTCTTGGGAGCTTGGAAATAAAAAAGCAAACGTGTAAGTTTGTTAGTGCCTTAGTTACTTCGGCTCCGCGCACCCTCCATTCCTCAAGTATCGTCCTCGGCAGGTGTCATTGTGTCTAGATATAAAAACTGACTGCGCCCTTTCTTTCTGTTTTTGTTGACACCGTCTAACCCACAAATAGGATGAGAAGAACCAACTACTTATAACCAATATTTGGCTGTCATTGGTAAGTGTGATTAAATAAACGAACCTAAATTAACACTTGATAAAACTTTTTCCTCAACGTCTTTCGTTTGACGACCTCTGTTTCTTTTTGCGTTTTCTATATTTGGATTCTTCTTCCTTTGTTTGTATTTTCTGTTCGATCTTCTCTTCGAATGAGTTCTATTGAATGGAGAATTGCATAGCATTGTGGAATATGCGGCAGTTTCGTAGTGTTTTTTATTATTTATTTATCTATGTTTCTTGGAGTATCTTTTTTCAATTCTATTCTGATCTGGTCTTCCGGTAATGCCAGTAGACTAGAGTATCGTACCTCCATGCATCCCATCATGCATACAATATATACATGAAATAAGTGTTGATTAGAAGTTTTTTTTTATTGACCTTTGAAACAATATTTTTCTTTTAGATTCTTGCCTGTAATTGCAATTGATTAAGTTGTTTTAAGAAAAACATTTATTTAGTTAGGGAATAATTTAAAAAAAGATCTAAACGTCACAGAAATGAATGATGTGAAATGAAATGCTCTGTGGTTCAGGTGAGACTGCTTAAAATCGTCACTAAGATATTATATTTAGAACTGCCGCTTATGTCTGCAATGCAATTTGTAACAATATGTACTAAAGGTTGACTTAAAACCAGAGACAGTTTTACTAAATTACAAATTAGATGAAATTTTTGTCAATAAGCTTTGAAATTTGATTTAGGTACCAACATGTCAATTTGAAGTAACATATTGGTGGAGGGAACTCGGAATGATCATTAATATTTTGAATGATGTATTTTAAAACTTGAGATGTGTTTGTCCACTGTACAGTATATACTAAACTATATGCACATCCTGGATACCCTGGCTGCCGTTATTTATTTTCGCCGAATTCGATTATTGTAGTAATTTTTCCATATTCTGCATGGCCATGGAATGTTGTTTTACTAATTTGTGACCGACTTCATGGTGACGTATTGGAGTTCTTAACATGTTACCAAATAAAAAATTTGTAGGTTGATGGAAAAACAAAAATTCAAGGTTTGTTAATAAAGGTTGTAAAATCAAGTTGTCTTAATTTCTTTTTTCGATTTGTAAATTAATATTTAGTTAAAAAGGTTTGATTTGTTTACAAAACGAGTTTATGTTTGATTTAGTATGTAAATAACTTTTATTTGTATATTGATTTTGAACTGTCACAAGAGACACGTTAATTTATTTTATTTTCGCCATTAAAAATGACGAAATAAACCACATCGCTTCGCAGACATACTTTTTGTTGGGTTAACAAAATACATTTTGTGTGAACTAATGTTATATAATGAAGGTCGGATCAAGTCTTGTCGGATTTGTTAATTATTTGAAGCACGATTTTCCGTATTGTCCAGCAAAAAATATGTTTGAAAGCTAAATACCTAACTAAATAAAAAATTTAAACTTACTAGCATTTACCAATACGGCAGCGCTTACCCCAAAGACCTCTAGTAATAAAAATATAGACAAAAACCCCAGTTATTGGTTAAAAAATCCATGCTTGCATAAAAAGCTTCATTGAGGCAAAAGTCAAACGCCCAGTGACGTGTTATTACTTTCATTACATTTTACAGTAATTTTCTCTCTTGTATTAAATCATTATTATCCTTGGTTCTCATTCATAATCAACTTTCGTGTAATATTTTTTATACGAAGAGACATAATATGAGGAAATGACAATGATCGTCATACCTAAAACTAAGTGAGAATGTTGATTTTATGTCTTTCACGCATGGATATTATAAAGTTTATTTATTTCTAAGCATGTAATTTATGTATTTGTAGTGCTTATTTTATAAAAAATTTTTACTAAACTATCGGTACTTTAATTAGGTATTTCTAGGTATAGTATTGAATTGATGTTTTGTCATGTGGCTGGTTTATGATATGTAGTTTGTGTAATAGCTAGTTGAATGTTGTTTTGTCAACTTTATTGTACAAGTAACAAATTTAGTCGCTTGCCTTTGCTTTCACTATTGATAGGTATTTTATTTTAGAAGTGGTTACTTGTACAATATAAATAAGTTAAGTACTAAGTATGCGAAGATCAAAGTATGTTTGAAACGAAGGAGTTATGCTTCTTACATTCAATTAAAACATTTTAAAACACATTTTACATCTAAGCTGTCAAAAGTAATTGAATCAATCATCCTACGCATTGTATTGATTTTGACTGAAATTGTATCGAAATGTAGCGAAGCAAAATTGAGGGTCTTGACGGATTGAAATATTACCACCACATTGGCTATTGAGGGTTGGTTTGGCTAGCTCATTGTGAAGGGTTAACTTCGTTAAGGTCTTGTTCCGACTCAATAAAGTTCTATAGCTTTAGGAAATATGTAGAGGGGGCTTAATTCAATTCGGAAGGTCAGAATTTAGACGTGTACTTTGTAATTAATGCTATGGCAGTTTTACACTATTATCGAGGTAGGTAAATACAAAGCGAGAGAGTTTGCTTGTAAAGCTGAACATATTATTTGAGACGGCTGAGCTATAAAGATTAGATTATCCCACACTCATGGGTTTTCAATTACAGTTTGAGGGCTACGTGACGTCAGTACCTACGTGATTTATTTTTTAAATTATTAATTCAAGAAATGTCACAAAAATACATATTATTATTACCTATATATAAAAAATCGTCACTCAAACCTGTGTCTGTTCGACACTGTACTATAGATAAATTGATAAAACGTTATTGCTCAACCAGGATACAGAGTTATTGTAATTTCCTTATGTCTAAGTAATGGTATATACTTGGCGGTCTTATTGCTTAGGGCGATCTCTTCCAGACATAGTACAGGGGTCAGGGAAATGATACTGACTATTTAAAGAAGTTGACTTATCAGCCTCTGTTTTCTGTAACTTTCCACTCTATCGGGTTAAGCATTTAGACAACTACAAAGTGTCACAATATTTTAGTATTTGACAATAGTGAGTTTGCTAAATTTTAATAAGATAACTCCACAGAGTGGTGGAATTTGTCTTCCTGGTGACTAGACGAAATACGACAGTTTTTTTTGCCGTCTTGGCCTTTCTAATGGCCGGCTCAGACTTTAGGTATAGATATCGAGTATAGTTCAACACATTATACTCGTCATGTGTTGAACTACTCATCAGTAGTACATTGCAAATTGATGATTAAATGTCGTGAGAAAGTGAAACAAATCTAGTCTGTTTTTCTATTCAGTAGACTTTCATCAATCAGTTACCCCGATGGGCGATTCCTGATGTGTTTGTTTGACAGAACATAAGATAAACTCACGTTGGTGTCCCAGAGAGGTAAGCGAGACCTGGGCCTCGATTCTGTTAGTCTATTTTAATTTAATTACAGTTCCATACTCGGGTCACGTGACACGTTTTTAATTCCCTTGACGCCTACATTCATTGATACGCGAGCGCGGGTTGACTTGAAGTTTCAATGAAATGAAATCGACGCGTCAATGCAACTGTAATTGTACTACTATGTGCTAGTGGAATCTGGGCCCTGGGACTGCCATTTCCCACGATAATAACAGATCACTTTCGCTTCATCAACATTAATTAATCTGAAAGGACTTAACTAAATCGATAAATAAATAAATTTTTAAGCAGTGGTTACAGTTTACACGTAATTGGGACGCAGTATTAAGTCGAAACCTATGTAACAGATCGGTAAGTCGCGTGGGAATACATAAACACTTAAAATAGAGTAAAAATGTTGTTGCTTTTTACCTTACTTCAAATAATGTTTCTGGTAACCACGACACGGGGTATCCTAGTGTGGGGCCAGAAGCAATGTATGTGCCTGTATGTAAATGTTAAATCAGCCACTAAAAACAAAAACTACACTTTACGTACCTAACCGAAGAGACACGAAACTCGCGAAACGGCAGAACATTTTCCCGTTGTTTCTTACCGAGTGAAGGACCCATAAAACGCTGCATATGAATGAAATATTTGTATCCACTATCACGCAGTAGCTGTGTTAACAGACAACAAAAACAGCCCCGAGGAAAGTCAAACAAAACACAATAAAGGGCGTCGCGTCGACGTTTATGCCTACTAGCTAAGGCGTTGTCCAGAAAGCAAATTTACTGCGAATACTCTCGACTGTTAGTAGAATTTATTAATTAGTTATTGGGCACACTGGGCAGGAATCATTCAACAGAACATTCCATAAGAAATAACATTTACGATGGCGAGCTCATTGTCATTGTCATTGAATGAATGCTTTACATCTAGCGGTGAGGAATGCTTAGGAGTTAACAAAATGTATTAGGTTAAGTAATTTACTATATTTAAGTAATTTTTGTCAACTCTGTTTTTCCTCCTAAATAAAATAAAAATAAAAAATAAAATAAAAATTGTACATTCGCGCTATGCTTGTGGACGCGATGTATTGGCAGCCAATACCTCGCCTTGTGCGAGATGATTATCGATGACTTCATCTATTCTACGATATGCAAAGACTAAGGCCAAGTCCAGAAAGAGCGAGTTGGCTGCAAATAGGCGCGTACAACTCTCGACTCGGTCTACGCGCGCATTTTAAGTTCGCGGGATGTTTGTAGACGTGATGTATGGTACTACCACCCAGCATTCGCCCATGCGGTATGGATTCACGCAATATGGTTCGCGATGACCAGAAAGTGCGATCAGCACAGTATACGCACATATCTACTCTGGGTACGCGCGCGCGTATTATAATTTCGCGCGGTCCTTGTGGACGCGAAGAATTGGCGTTCATTACCACGCCAATGCGCATAGAAATTCGCACAAAACTTCCGACACTCACTACTCGCGTATTTTATATTCACGTGATTTTAATGGCGTACGTGATAACCTCGCCAATGCGTATACGAAATCGCGCGAGACTATTCGCAGCGAAATGCCCCTTCTGGATGAGGCCTAAAGGCGCAAGAACAGGGGCAAATATACCGCGAGGAATAGGATATTATGCCGAAGTTTCGTAATATCCACTACAAGGGTTTGGGACAAGTTGTAGGACCCAGAGGAGCGCGCCTTTGTACAGCCTTTATCACAACGGCATTGTGTACTTGCAAATAAGTAATATTGCTCAGGAAAGTGGCTCGGTCGTCGATAGTTGAAAGAATTTTGAATTGAAATTGGAAGTGTATTTAAAATTACAATACACTAGTTTCTGTTCTCTTTCGTCACAAGTTGATGTTGCTAATCAAGGATCCTATTCATAAAGTTATAATTAAAAGGTGTCTAAAACAATTGTCATTGATTTTGGTCGGTTTGACGAAAATAACAGTAAGACCAGCCAAGTCTTACAAGTCTCCACCAATCCAGACTTGGCCCTCGTGGTGGAATACCTTCCTCAGGGAAGAGACCCGTGCCCCTCAGTGGGGACATAATGGGTTGATGATGATGACGACGACGAAAATATGTATTATTATTAAGTACCTGGATGACCGAGCTTTGCTCCGTATTTTTTTGGTAAATCATGTTTTTCGGAATTTTTTTGTATTTCTTTTAGAAAATATATTTCGATACAAATTAGGTGCGTTGATAATAGGGCTCCTAATAATAGTTTTTCACACAAAAAAAGGAACTTAAAAAAAAGAGAAACTTCATGCACAGGTCTCGAACCAGGGTCTTTTGTTTAAGGTATCGTCCTATTTCCCACCTGGGCTACGACAACCTTACTGATTAATGCGAAATTTACTTATAGGGTAGCAGTTATTTCTTTGCCCAAAAACACGGTTAAAACGACGTTTTCTTAAAATGAAACCTAGCTGGATCAATGAATCGCCCCCGAAACCCTCTGTTTACAAAATTTCATGAAAATCGTTGGAGTCGTTTCCGAGATTCTGATTATATAATTATTATATACATACATATATACAAGAATTGCTCGTTTAAAGAGATTAGATACTTTTACCGCCTTGAAACTGCTGTACAATACGGTGGTCTTAATGCCTTATGCATTTTCTAGCAGTCAAGCCCAAATTTTTTTTTCAATTTCTGTTTCATTGAACACGAATACAGAATTACAGTCTGCTAGCTTTTAGAATATACCTCGGGCTCTAGAGTAGGCTTCGGTTTTTGCCGAAAGCACACGAGTCTAATACTACTTCCTGCTCTGTATAAAACTTTTCATCACTATTTTGAAAAGTTATGTAAAGTTATAAATAACAATACAAAATAAACCTTCATCATCAACCCATTAATTATGTCCCCACCAAGGGGCACGGGTCTCTTCTCTGAGGAAGGTATAGGCCATACTCCACCAGGGGGGTCAAGTCCGGATTGGTGGAGTCCGGATTGGTGGATTGGTAAATAAACCTTACCTTATTGCTATATAATCGGTTTTTGATTGCTCAGTTGAGGCATATTCTAAAAGCTATATAACAAACTGTAATTTCTTCTGTCCTATCTATTCTTTGACACCAGACCACTGACCTGGTTCGGAGCTGCCTTTTGTGTACGTATTAAGGTTTCGCGGTTATCGGATGGGTGTAGGCGAGCGGGGTACGCTAAAACAGTTTTAAGTTATAAATGAAGTACATTGTCTGATAAATAACTTGAACAATCTACTTTGGATTCGCATGGACGTATTTAGAGCCTCAATCTGTCAAAGTATGTGACTTTATTTGATTAAAACTACCAATATGATTAAGTTCACACCTGTATTCCAGACTCCACTGTATGAAGTTGTCTGACTTAGCCCATTTGTTTCCGGTATGTCACGTTGCACACCACCTTATGTCACACTGTTACTTTCTGGGACTTTTTCCCCAGTAGGTATCTCATACTCCTACTCCGAACTGTCATATACATTCTTATTTTGACTCTTTCGAGTTGTCTAAATGCTTATGCTCTAATTATATGCGTCCGCGCGACCGAGCGGTTTGGCCGCAGATTCCAGCGGCCGCGGCCAAGTCACTTTTTGATTTATATGAAGCGGCCCGAGCGTCTCCGCTCTCCACACGTTCTCACAAACAACGAAAGAGCGTCCCGTCCGCTTCAAATGCACCGATACACGACCGCGCGACCACGCCGCTCGAAGGCGCGACCGCGTCGCTAATTAAATAAGTCGTTACACACAATTGCTTGTAATTTCGTGGTGTAGCGGCCGGGCCGCTCGGTCGCGCGGATGCATATAATTAGAGCCTTAGCCATATAGAGTGGAAAGCTACGTAATATAAGGGCTGGTCGGACTCTTCCGACAGTAAGTAAAATAAGTGTATCCGGAATAAAGTTGATAAGTAGTGTTTAAAATTCTTTAGATGTTTAATTCTCTTTGGTTGTTCCTCATCTCGCGCTAGTGCTAAATTTTTACTGAAAGGTAATTCGCAAAGTACTTTTTGAATTTTGCGAAGGAAATTTACATGTCATAGATGTAAGTGGCGTCCCCTTAAGACTCGCAGCTAGAAGGTAATATAGGTAGTTGCGAGGGAGGTTTTGTTATCGGTAGACACAATTGTGTGACAATGAGTTCAATTAAAGGGTATGTTTGTGGTGTACTTTGAAGGGTTGCCATTTTGAAGCAAGCTCCTATTTGTTACACTATCTAATTGTGCTCTGAAACTATACACCTATATAAGCGTTAAGGGATTAAGTGTGGGTAGGCGGATATTCGTGTCTTGATGCAGTGGTTATTACTTATTTGTGAATAAATAAGACCTATTTATTCACAAAGCGACCTGTTTGGAGTCTATAGAAGTCAGATGATTAGCCTCATCGGTATGTAGATTTTTTTACAGAGAATAGTATACTTAGAGAACTTTAATATGGGTACGTAAATTATAGGTATTTTTATTTCTAAATAAGTAGAAGGAAAAAAAACTGAGTATTTTATTAACTAAATAAATTGACGTACACTAGCACTGATAAGTTAAATTTGGCTGCTATAACAATTTTTACCTCCTAGTCAATGGTGGTAATAATCAAGAGATACAATGTTGGTCAGCATCAAAGGTCGTAAGTGACAAAATATACTCATAATATAAAATATACTGTGCGAACGTATCAACTTATTTGTAGAACAGCCGTCCAATCATTCTACAGGAAAGTTGCTACATGATACAAAACTACTAACTCCCGGTTTTTCCTAAGTTAACAATCTGTTAATTGACAGTTAACAGCTTGTCAGCGCACGAGAAACTTGGGGTAACTCTCTTGAAATTATAGGTATGAGAATTCAAAACAATGAAAAGACAGAGTGCAAATAGCTAAGCTTTGTGTAAAAGAGTGAGACCTGGTCGGAGTCTCCCGACATAATTCAAATAAATGATGTTGAAATTAAGTTAAAAATATTAATTTGATAAAAAAAAATTAACTCACGACCGTTATCCCCGAGTGGCAGAGGCACCAATCACTAGAATTGGGCCCACGTTTTGCCGAGTTTATTAGGTCCCAAACGTGACAAGTGGCAAGCCTGTCGCCGTTATCCGGGGTTATAATGATATCTTGCAGATAATTAGTACATAATCTAATCTCATTTATGAACACGAAACAAGAGACAGTAAATATAATGCTCATGGCAATACGTCATTGTTCATTCCATGCAAGCAGGTACCCACTGAACATTGAGTAATGATAATCACGGAAACCATTTCCCAATTCGACAGAGCTTAAAGAGAAATGGTCAGAAGGTCGACTAGAGGACTAAAAACTAAAAACTCTTTACACTTCAACAAATTGGTGATTAAAGCCTCTTTTAATAAAAGTAAATCACTACAGTACTAAAACATTTTTTTACAAAAGCGTGCTTAATACCTACTGGATAGTATTTTCGACAACTTTTCAACAAATTGGTTGAATGCTTAAGAGGAAGAAAGTTGTTTTTGTAAAATAAAGAAAACATACCTATAATTTCATTACATATTCTTTTGTTTTCTGGTATATTTGAATCACTCATTTTATCACGTCATTTAAATAATCTCAGTGTTCATAATCATGCTTTTGGCTTTTATTATACCATGCTTCTATAATATATAGGTAATGTTTAGCGACAACTGTCTTTTCCCTTATAATTGACTGTCCCTTTGAATTACGTCCGAGATAGGTATGTACTACATTGCGAATCAATTTGATGCCAAAATCAAGATAAGAATCACATTTGACTTAGTAAAATTGGTATAGAGAATTATTGCTTCTATTAATATTACCACACAGATTGTATCAAAATTATGAAATCTTTGAGAAAAAGGGAGGCCAGCGAAAGTAGTGCGTTCTACGTTTTAAATGTTAAAAGTCACGACTTTTCAGTACATTACCGAATAGTCAAATTCTGACATTTTAATGCTCCAAAACGCGCGACTCAGGCTATCGTACTGACTATGCGCACGGCGTACGAGCATTTGCCTATTCTTTTTCTAATTCTTTACTTTCTAAAAAGTTCAGCCATTCAAAATAGATGATAGAAATGAAGGCTTATTATACCTAGCAATGGCTAAAGGTTGGCTGATGATGATGTTGATTGCTTTAAAGTACATTTATATAAAGTCACTTTATTCTTTACGAGAGGTGAACCGGCGTGCTATGCATTCAAAGATTCAATTAGATTTTTAGCGTTTGTCAAATCACAAAAAACAAATCATATTTATTTTCTTGAGGAACAAGAGTGGTTTTATACGGCAATGAATTCGGTAATTTTGTAAAGAAAGTCCGTAAATCGGTCTTCAATTTGGCTCATCTTGGTTCGCAATGGAGTTGCTACTGCTATTCAGCGCAAGGCTCAAAATATCAAATCAAATCGAGGTTGTACAACTAACATATCCGTTTCTGATTGGTGAATTGGACCGCCTTTCTTAGATTGTTTTCTGATTGACGAACTACAACCTCGCGTTGTGCGAACGTTTTTTTATTGCCTATTCCGGTAGCAACTCGTACCTATACCGACGCAGGTTACCGTCTGAAGACCGAATGAAGTCACTCTTTTCTTTTATTTAACATGAAGATCCGTATCTCGATAGCGTCATACAGATTGGTTATTAAGATTTGATCTAGATTACGCTAATACGCTGCAGTAAGATGATAACTGCATAAAACTCGATTCCAGGGGTACAATTACGTAAGACTCCACTGTATAGAGTTGTCTGATTTAGTCACTTCCTTTTGTTCCCAGTATGTCACCCCAACTTATGTCAGACTCTTACATTTTGGGACTGTTTTTCGCAGTTGGTATCTCATACTCCTACTCCGAACTGTCATGTACATTCTTATTTTGACTCTTTCGAGTCGTCTAAACGCTTAACCGGATAGAGTGGAAAGTTACGTAATATATGGACAGTTCATTGCTACTCCAAGTCTACCCGCACATACGTATAACAAACGTTCTAGGCGTCAATGGTCTCGTGACGCGACAATGTATCTGTCATTGTACTATAATAATGCTCTGTTATTGCGCTGCATGCGGATCTCAGTAATTCGAAATCTAAAACAGTATCAATACCAATGTCGAGGAACTTCTCGAGGGTCTGGAGGAGGCGTAAGAGCCAATCATAACCTCGTAAGGCCCGACCTTGAAAATAACAATTGATTTTGTGATCACTTGAAGACATTGGGCCTCACGAGGATATATGCTGTGATAGCGTGACTAATTTTGCTTTTCATACTTGGAACGCTAGTCAAAGTATTCGTAGTCTAGTGCGGAGAAGAGAGTGACATCACTCGCGTGAATGCGCATCTAGTACACCATCCACTACTCGCTGGAACAATATAACACACTGTGCACTGCTTTAATTCTTTGTGTACTGTGACAGGAATGGAACGACTACAATCTGCGCTGGAACGACTCAGAGTACGGTGGCGTGAAGGACCTCCGCATCACTCCTAACAAATTGTGGAAACCTGACGTCCTCATGTATAATAGGTAAGGTAAAGCGACGGAACTTGGCTGTACAGGGAATAGGCCACCGCGTCAAGAGTCGGTCAACTCCAGATAAAATGTAGAAACCTGAATTGCTCATGTACATTAGGTGGGTTGACCGACGTTTGAGGAGTGCAGATCGGTCACAGGAGAATGAGAAGGTGCCAGAAAAAGGGCTTAGATTCTGTTAACGCATTGTAGTACAATGACAAATGGATGAACGCGGCGATTTCTTTTCATTGCCTCTTTTAATCTACGCGCGCGCAAGTTGGCGTCAATGGTACAAAAATCATGTCACGTGACCCGACCGAGTATCTGTCATTGAACTATAAGGCGCTAGCAGAATTGAGGCCCTGTTGTAATAGCAACGTTATGGGCCGGTTTCTGAATTGAGAATTTCGCTAAGTAAATACTTAAGTAACATTCTGTCACGCTCTTTTCTGAGAAATTTGACGAGATAGTACTACTTCAGTTATGTAGTTTCTTAGCGAAATTCACAATTTGGAAACTGGCTCTTAGCCAAGTAATTAATTACGTGTCGTGTCAATTTTGCAGATAATAGATACAAGCCTATAACGAAAATAGTGCGTGGGCAAGTACGATTTCTTAGAAAGCAATTTTCGTCTATATCACGTTCGGTAACCCTGAGTTATTTTGCGCCGAACCAAAGATTACTTTTGCTAACTCATAGTCTTAATATTTCAGCAACTTGTCAGATAAAATAATGAGTCTTTGACCCTTTCAAACCTAAATGGCGCACGAAGTAATGTTTTGGGGAAAAAGAAAGAAATACGAAATAGCCTCTTCCACATTTTCTTCAAGTAAAAATGTACGCTGCGGACCTGTCGGGGATTTATATGGAAAGGTAAAAATTTATCAGCTTAATTTCCATAAGTCTATAGGAAAAGTTATTTCTTTTTTTCACTTCAGGATTACGGCTCTGTATATTCATAATATGCGTTTTCAGGAATCGCTGAAACTCATTTGAATTTTGAATTAATTTTGAGGATTCTTTTCAGGCTTTTTGAGGCTTTTTATTCAAATAACGTAATCTTTGTAACAGAAAATCTAGAGTATAGCGTAGATCGTAAACGTTTTATATAGTAGCTTTATAAAAAAAAAATTGAAATCATTGTTATGGTTAGTCTCCTCCAAAAATTCTGCAGGTTAAAACCATTTTTAATGGATTTTAAACCATAGGTTCCATATTAGGTTTCATATCCAAACTTCGCATAAAGTAAATATGGCCCAAAGCGGTTATCATTAGTTGAAACGTTCTGGTATAATATAAACAAAAAATTCGCAAAGTTAAGGTGAGGTCCAAATGGCTTAATTGGTAAGAGCTTTGAAACAGCATCCGAGCGACGCGGGTTCGAAGCCACGGCCCGGAATTGCTTAGCCATTGTGAATTTTGTTCACCTCAAGCATCTTCTTACACAATTTAAATCTAAAAGCCTAGTCGGTTTCGCAGAGCAAATCTGCTTTAGACAGTCAATCCAATTGAATTCCTCACAATTATAGTTGGGCGTAGTCATCGAATAGCGAATAGCTCCACCCTCAGCGCCAGATGTTAACCCGAACACAGCATTGACAACTCGCTCGCGAGATTTCTACGAGAAGGGAATAAGAGACGAGTACGTAAGTTTGTGCTATATCGAATTGAGCGCTATTACAGCGCTTTATAGCTCTACCTTAAATGAATGTGGAGTTGTAAGTCAATATTATCTTAGTTTTTATTTCTACGCGACACTTTTAGCCATTCGCTACACGAAGCTCCTTCGTTAATTTTTGTGTTGGAGCTGCCGTCCTTGTCCGTAACTGTCCACTGAATTGGCTGTGCATATTGAAGTTTCCGAAACAATGCATGTATTACAAAATATGTGGAAAATAGACATAATGAATGAAACTCAAAAAAACCGAAATTAGTCTCTTAAAATTTCTCAAAATCTTTCTCTATCTCTAATATATAAAATTTTCGTGTCCTAATGTTAGTGCGCATTCTCCTCCGAAACGGCTTGACCGATTTTGATGAAATTTTATATGTATATTTGGTAGGCCTGAGAATAGTTATCTATTTTTCAAAGCCTTAACTGAAAAAATATGGCAAAACAGCGTTTGCCGGGTCAGCTAGTAAATTATAAAAAAACTTAAATCAAAAATAAATTTTGTGCTAGCGTGGCCAATTCGGTGTGACTGCAGCTATGCAGCGCTATAGTGCAGACTGTCCAACAGACCGCAACGCGTTGTTCTCTATTGCGATGGCGATTGTGTTCCGACGGATCCAATGCACATGCTACCACACAAGTGGGACGTGGCCGGAATATGAACGTTCGGACCGTTTGGAATTTGTGACTGGGCTAGATGGAAGCGAAATATTGCTTTTTTTTCAACCAATTCTTGCCCAGGACTAAATAAATATTTCGTATGATTTGTGGATTCGTATGACCAGTCCGGACTTGGCCCCTGTGGTGGAGTATGGCCTATACCTTCCTCTGGGAAGAGACCCGCGCCACTCGGTGAGGACATAATGGGTTGATGATGATTATGATGATTTGAGGAGTAATTATGGTGGTGCTTTCGTAATTTGCTATTCCCGATTTGTTCTACATTTGCACGCACTCGTACAGACAACATGTGTATGAGGACATAATTAAATTTATCAATTCAATTTAATTAATGTATGTATTACGGTGTGGTAGAACATAATTTACTTTATTCCGGAGACACTCACTTAAGTTTTTGTCGGAATTCGACCAGGTTTCGCTCAAATTCGCAGAGCTTAATCATGGTGAGCAGAGATGGAGCTATGCGAAACAAAGCGAAACCTGGAGGGACTCTTCCAAACAAAGTCAAGTAACTAAGTGTATCCGGAATAAAGTTAATAATGTCTTGTGCTAAAGGAAGCTTTGCTAGTACATACACAAATATGAATACAGTATTCAGTACAATATATGAATTACAAAACATATTAAGGAACGCACATGTTGTCTGTCTCGGCATGCAAAAATACGCAAAAACAAATTTTATACATATTATAAAGTGCAGTGAATCTTAATGAATTATCATACCTTCCTTTTCTCGTCAAAGCTATCGTTCATTTTCTGTTCTTTATGGAAAAGAAAAATTGTCTTGGAAAAAATTACACTTCACTTTTACCAGTATATTATAGTTAGCAACTGGAATTATTGCTTAAACTTTATAAATGTACTTTACCAAAGTACATGACGAGGTTGGAACCCAGGATCTCTCCGATGTGAGGCCAACGTTGTGCTGCTGGGCTATAACCTGCTTTCAAAGAAACCGGTTTAGACTCTTAAACATAAAGCAAACTGTAAATTTTGGCGATAGTTCAATTGTATGTTGTAAAAAAAGAAATAAAAAAAATAAAAATTTTATTCTGTAAATATTACACGTCTATTGCGTAAATTCCTGCATGTACGGTTGCTGATTACAGACACTTTGCTCCTTTCTAGTGATTATTTGATTGTGTAGGTATCTTCACTCTCATAACACGAAAGCGTAAGCAGATTCACTCACAAAGTTTCTAATGAATAACATATTTTTTACTCCGAGGGTCCTGGCTGACTTCGCGATACTGTTTTTCCTTGGCACATCGTCTGTTATTTATTTTAGTTGATGAGCAATTTTTTCAAGCCTTTCAGTATTCCCCTAGAAAATTGTAATAGTTTAGCGTAAGTGCTGGCGTATAAGAATCTAGTAGTTATTTAATAAAAGTTGAACATTTATCAACAACTTACCTAACAGGCGTCGCAGCCGTTTTCAAAGAACGCCTCAGTTAATTGGACGACTGGCAGTAATTTAATTACATTTCAGTGTTTGAATTGAAACGCTTGTACGCGATTGTACGCTCCTGCTTTCCACGTTTGCACGCGAGTGTACTCTGTGTAATGTGGGCATTCATTTTAAATTAGAGCTGCGCGTTTCTGTTGGACTTTTTAATGTTTAAAAGAAATATGTCTGCTATTTTTCACGGGTTTTCTTGTTAAAAAGGCTTAACTTTTAATGCCAGTTGAACAAAACGAGGCTCAGACGGCTGAAAATCGAAATGCTTGAAAGAGGTTTTCACTAACGTGCATCTTCTGACGACCTCTGTGGCGTAGTGGTTAGCGCATCTGCTTACCATGCGAGAGGTCCCGGGTTCGGTCCCCGGCTGGGGAAAAAAAAAACTCCAGGTCTTGGATGTTTACATGTTTGTGACGTCGCTGTTTCTGGTTCCCACGACACAGGGTATCCTAGTGTGGGGCCAGAAGCAATGTATGTGCCTGTATGTAAATGTTATGTTGTTATGTTATGTTCTGTATAGAAAATTTAGGTATTCTTTTGTGTACCATTATTTAATCACATACTTTTGAATTTAAAATTAGTAGTTGTTGTTGTTCTTGTTGTTACATATACACTTTATTGCACAAAAGAAAAAAATACATAGTATAACTTAGTTTTTTATGGTGAAACAGTTAATATACATTACAGCGGCCGCCTTCAAGGCTAATTCGTAGGAGTAATGGCAGCCTGAAAAAACTCCACTGTGACAATATTTTCTTAAAACTTCATAAACATAACACTTTAGTTCCTACCTAAAATTAACACTTTCCATGATTCCACAATGCCATCAATAACTTTAATTGCAAATACATTAGTTACCTATCTTACAAAACCAGGAATATCATTAATGCTTTGTCTAGAATACGAAAGCTTTCGAAACCATCGAGGCTCTCTTGCTTTCAGTATAAGCTCTATACTGTTCAATACATTTTTGTTCGATGGGTGCCGCCTCGGCATAACATAGGCGGATTTCGCATAGGGCTATAATTATATTTGTCTTCAGAACTATCCTTCGACCCCTGTTCGCGACAGAATATTTTACCATACTTTTATTATGGCAACATTGTTTTATATTTCGATGTCGCTACTGTTGTAAATTGTAAATAGAGTACGTGCTTTGCCGCTCACGCACGTGGTTTGTTTGATTTTATAATACAGTGTATCTTAAAAATTATAAAAAGAGTGTATCTCGGTTTTAATTAAAAATTTAAATATTTTATACGCAGTAGAAACAAAATGTTTACTTTATGAACGTCAAAGTTGTTAGTTTCGCAAATAATAGGTAGGTTATGTGGAGAAAAAACTAACAAACTCCACATTATTCTTTTTTTAAGTCTTAGCTTTATTAACAAACGTTCAAACTTAACAATTATTACTTATGGATGTGTTGAACACAAGACACAATTCTCCTCTGAATACACTTAATATTAAGCTACTGTTTAACATCCGACATCTTTGTCTTTCAAATAATCTTGTTTTTATAATAAGCTGATTTGCACAGAATGTTATTAACTTCAACATCAGCTCATACAAATACAGTCCATTAAAATACAAGCGTGTCCTACAACCTAAGTCCTACAACAAGCGTATACCACAATCATCATCATAACAACCCATTGTGTCCCCACCGAAGGGCCTGAGGAAGGTATAGGCCATACTCCACCACGGGGGCCAAGTCCGGATTGGTGAAGGCTTGTAAGACTAGTGGCTGGTCTTACTGTCAGAAGTTTTTAAGCGGCCCTAAAGCCTCTGAATTGGCTTAACGTATACCACAATGCAGAAACGTCAATATATCCGAGTCTCGTCATCATAACATAAGCCATCCGATTCAATAAACACAAATACTGGAAATCTTTCCGGATCCGACGGGCTATAAACCGTTTATGTGACGGCGTGTGTGCGGTCGCAGTAGATGTCCCAGGAATTGATCCCACAAAGGTGAGAAAGATTACTTAGGCATCTCTGGGTACCTTATGGTGACCTTCGGCCCCTTAGTGATAGTTAGAAAGGAACAGCAACCAGAATGGTGTGGCCAAGAAGCGTTTTTGGTCGTCTGCCAGAGGGTTTTATAGTCGAATTGTATTCCGTAAGGCGCGAGTGGGAGAGTCTAGATTGGGAAGTAACTGAGGGTCGTTTAGGATTTGTGTGATTGTTGTTTATAAATGTCAGTTCTTTTGTAGTGTCAACCTATCAGGCTTCGATTCTGTTATTGCATTATAGCTACACGGTCGGGTCATGTGACTTTGTTTAATTCCATTGACTTCTAGAATTATACATACATGTGCTCGCGTTGGCGTGAAGCGGGATTCATCCAACTGTCATTGTACTACAATGCATTAGCAGAACCTTGACCCATACTTTTTACACTGTAAAACTGAGTTTCTTATATAAACACATAAACTCACACCTGTGTCCGAAAGGGGTAGGCACTTGTCACCATCCTGACAGATCACTTTCGCTTCATCGACCTTTTTTAATCGTCGCATGCATACACGTCGATTGTGGGTACTTTTTTTCTGGCTCTTTGCTAATACATACTCTATTTGGTCAAAGTATGTCCGCCAGGGGCGTCCATAAGTATAAAAAGGGACTTCCATAAATGTATTCACCGTCAAGTTGGTTTAATGGTTTGACTCAAGTTTAATTATCAAAGTAGAGGTTGTGGGTTCGATGCTCGTTGAAGGCGTGAATTTGTGATGTCTTTGTTTAGTTACTATTGCAAAGGGCATCCTAGCTTGGGACTAGGTTAAGTATAGACTATAATAAACTATACATAATAACTTAGTACGGTATCTTATTAATTGATTACCAAGTGATTGTGTTGTCTGGATGAAGTTACACCTTTTTTTTTCCTCTTCATTTTTCCATGTTTGGAATGTCCTTGCCTGGTTACTTTAGCACTGGGTATCCTAGTTTGGGAACAGGTCAAGCGATTATTTTGTGTGATAGTTATTGTTATTATGTATACTAAGATAACATAACATTTACATACGGGTACATACATTGCTTCTGGTCCCACACTAGGATACCCTGTGTCGTGGGAACCAGAAACAGCGACGTCACAAACATGTAAACATCCAAGACCTGGGTTTTTTTCGTCCCCACCCGGGATTCGAACTCGGGACCTCTCGCATGGTAGTCAGATGCGCTAACCGCTGCGCCACAGGATACTTCTCCTTTTTTGTAGATTTGTAAAGAAATGTCTACGTGTACTTGACTATAATACTTCTTTTTTTTTTTTTAACCCAGGGAAATGCTCATGCACACCCACCCGTCCCGGGGGGAACTGGGCGGGTAGTGTGGGACTGCTCGGGAGCCCTTCCCACTAAAACCCTGGGGTGACGCCGCGCGCTGATATAGGAGCCGCTCCGGTACCGCGCCAGACGACGCCCCGGTGCGACCCCCAGCGCGTGGGAGGGAGCAACGCCCTCCCCCTCCCGTGTCCACGACGGAGCGGTCACTACGCCCCGTCGTCCTCCTCGCGGCGGATCGATCGAGAGAGATCTCGCCCGATCCGGGCGACCAAGGTGCTACGCTCGGAGGCCCACGTGGGGCACTCCTCCAGCGTATGCTGGGCGGAGTCCAAGTCACTCCCACAGTGGTGGCACTGCGTCGTCGATTTGCGACCGATGCGACACAGGTACTCACCGAAGCAGCCGTGCCCGGTGAGCACCTGTGTCAATCGGTAGGTGACCGTCGACCGCCGTTCGAGCCAGGCTTCGAGGCTCGGCAGGATCGCGCGAAGAGTGCGCCGGCGCGAGATCCATGGCTGTTGTAGCCTGTCGCGCCACGTCTCAAACGCCCTTCGGCGCTTCTGCCTCCGCACTATTTCCGGCGGCTCAGTTTCCTCCTCTCCCCGGCGGAGGCGCGCATACACCCGCGCGTCCATCTCCGCCAGGATGTCCAGCAGGGGAAACCGCGCCAGGACAGTGGCCGCCTCAAAGGATATGGTACGGTATCCTCTGGCGATCCGGTTGCCATCTTCCGCTGCGCACCATTAACCATGGTGCGGCATCGGCGGACGCCCGTCAGTCGGTGTGACCAAACGGGCGCATCGTAGAGGGCCATGGACCGCACGACCCCCGCATAGAGGCGGCGGACTCCCTCCTCGGGACCCCCCAGATTGGGCAGCAATCGGTGCAATGCACCCGCTTACCTGTCGATCCGGGGGACCAGACGCCGGAAATGCTCCTCGAAGCCCCAACGGCCGTCCAGCGTGAGCCCCAAGTACTTGATGTACTGGCTCACACGGACTTCAACAACCTACGCGAATCGAGGAAACGGGCGGTTCCCTCCCACTTGACTATAATACTAGCTTAACTAGACGTCCGCAGTCTGTTAGTGCCTGTGAAATCTGCTAGGAAGAAACTCCTGTTTCATATATCCAAACAAAGCGTTAGGGTCACTTAAAGCAATTTGACTTGGTTTACTGTAGACCTCCGGTCTCATAGTTGTATGTCTCACGCAGAGGTAACCAAACAATGTTAACACACCTGTCAGTAAGGAACATTGCCCAATTTGTGGTTGGCAAGAATTACCACTTCCGTTTGCCTTTACGACTCAAGTCGAGCCAGCCGAGTTAAGTGTGACTCGTATTACGAACGGGCTTGTAGATGGTGTCGTGTGTCAAAATATTTTGCGACAATTTCCGAGGGTTCAACCACGTAGGTACATACTACGTACCATTTTAATGACCACAACGTGACATTGTGATTAACGTCTTTAACATTTTATTACGCGTTATATGTACGTGACTGCATACCAAAAACTATGCTATTACTGGCCCCCGTGGTGGAGTACGGCCTATACCTTCCTCCTTCCATGCCTCTCGGTGGAGACATAATGGGTTGATGAGGTTGATGATGATGAAATTTAAGTCTAGCTATAAGATTCACAGAAAGAACAAAGTGAAGTTGTCCATAGGTCTTTACGCTAGATTTTGATCTGCGTTGTGGATTTTATTTCGAACATACATTTCTACATTCCGGAATAAATTTGTAGGCTTAGAATACATAAATAAAGACACTGAGCGGACTTTAACAATATAGATCTAATTACATTATTTCTGCTGAATAGAGTTTCCTATAATTTCCAAAAGTTAATCCATTAGTCCTATAATTTCCAAAAGTTATTCCAAAGCAATAGTTGTGCTGCAACACTGGCCAGTTTGTTAATGAAAACAAAGCCATAAATTGTGTTTTATCAGATTTTAAACAATAACGTAGTTGGCAAATACTCAGAGCTCGTTCCGCTGTGAAATATTCACCTAAAATCGAGATTTAGTTTGGGTGCAGTTTGCAAGCTCGCCTTGAACGGACGGAATGCCTTGTTTCGAGAGGACCAACAACGCTAATAAAGTTATTTGCGCGTCAGGAAAGCTTTATAAATAGGAATGCAATTTAAAAGCTTTCAATTTAGCAAGAAAGATTATGAATCACTCGTTACCCCGGCCGCCTGAGTGATCTTAAACGATCACGAAGCAACGTAGCAACGTTAAGCAACATAGGGCGCGTTCAGTGCATGGATGGGTGACCGTGTATGAGTAATGCTAGTGGCATTTTTCCGAGCGGTTCCGTACTTTGCAAGGCACGTTAAGCAGTTTGAGCCGGCTGCCGTCGATAGATGGCAGTATTTAAGCCAAGTCAGAGGCCTTAAGGCGGCTTGAAAACTTCTGACAGTAAGACCAGCCACTAGTCTTACAAGCCTCCACCATTCCGGATTAGGCCCCCGTGGTGGAGTATAGCCTATACCTTCCTCAAGGAAGAGACCCGTGCCCCTCGGTGGGGGCATATATGGGTTAATGCTAATTATGACTCGTATGCACGAGGCTTCGTTATAATATTTTGATTGCCTCGTTGATCGAGTGGTACTCGTATCGCATCCGAATACCATGCCGGAGGTAGAGGGTTGGATTCCCACTGGGGACCGTCGAATGGCCACAGCGGGTTATGTAAGTAGGTATATTAAACGCAAACAGAGAAAAGACAATTTCGAGGCCTCCATTATGTTTTCTATCAGCGGAGTTCAAACAGTAATATCGTTCTTATTTGCACACGCGAACCTTCGCAATTGAAATTGTAGAGATGTGATGTCGTTTAACTCGGTATCGAATTGTTAGTGAAAATTGTGCTGGCACTTTCGTCGTTATTACAATCGTTTGAGGTCAACCGGCTGAGGTCAAAAAAAAAACCCCAGGTCTTGGATGTTTACACGTTTGTGATGTCGTTGTTTCTGGTCCCCACGACACAGGGTATCCTAATGTGGGGCCAGAAGCAATGTATGTGCCTGTATGTAAATGTTTATGGTTATAAGACATATGGTAAATAGTTTCGGGCACCGAGCATCAATGCAGTCGCTAGGTTCTAGGCATTCCTCGATTTAAAAAAAACGATGTGGGTTTCATATCTACCATTTGTATAAATTATCGTCATCATCATCAAGCATTTGAAGCCCACTGCAGGATATAGTCCTCCAAGTTTCCAAGTTTTCCGGTGTAGTACCGCCCGCATTCAACGTCTCCCTGCCACCATAACCTGGTTCTCAGACCTTCTGGTGGGGGGCTTGCCCAAGCTTTGTCACCCGGGCCGCGGTTGCCTGGTAATTTATCTTAGTCTGGTTATTTTTTCTTGTTTGTGGTTTCTTTACCGGCTTGATAGGTAGACGCGTTTTGTCGCGCTGAAATGTCAGAAGTGAACAATCAATGTACCTACTGGATTTTTTTTATTCTTCACAAAGTATATGTTTTAGAATACAGTAACTGCCTGAACAATTCACTAGTCAAGCCCGTGTTCAAGTGATCAGATTCCGCAGAATGATCAGAACTTTTACGTTTCAATCAGTATAAATTGTCTTAGTCTGGTTAATTTTCTTGTTTGTAGCATCTTTACCACATACGCGTCTATCTTTTAGGTAGACGCGTTGTCGCGCTGAGATGTCAGAAGTGAACAATTAATGTACTGGAAATTCGCGACGTCATGCTGCCTATTCCGACAGCCCAAGCAATATTCCTTGCGCGAGATTAGATATTGACTTGCTATCATCCGCTGCGTGAGAGCCGGATGGAGAGATACTAATTGTATGTCTACTTCTCTCGCGCGCCAAAGGGGCTAATGCTACCGGGGCTAGTTACAATTACGATTTGGGTCTTGGTCCAAACTGACTTGTTATTATGTTGTGCGGATGTTAAGATAAACCAAATATACCTCCTATAATATTACTATTGTAATTACATAAGGGTTACCAGTTATGTTACTGTCAGATTAAAACCACTAAGCTACGATAATAGACTTACTTCTTGTCTGTTCACTCTGGCTTATCTCCAACAGAGGCAAAACATTTGATTATCGGGGCTTTTAAATCACTTACAGCTTATATGGGAGGGCTGTGCCGTGTTTACAGGCTGACTTGGGCCGTCATCGGGCTCAGCGCGGCCATACAGACGGGGTATTGTTTGGCTCGCTCTAAATTTAAAAATGTCTGATTCTTCACTTGCATCTTGTTTGCTAGATTGTTTATTGCCAATTCGTGGCCATTGCCAATTAAGAACATACGCTCTCTTTGACCCTATTCTGCTTATTCTCTAGAGAGTGAGTGACGTGTTGCTCAGTGCATAAGTGTAAATATTATTGTACTTGCTCAATTAATATTTTTAGCTCAGACACTCAGATTTCCTTACATACCACATACCTCAGCACTTCAATTCGCCAATCCGCGGATGGTACGTGTGTGGATTAAACCTATACTCTTTTTTTGAGACTGTGCCGTGCAGTGAGACGTTTATAGGCATCTTACTTACTTACATACATACACAAGTTCACGCGTGTATCCCAGAGGGGTACGCAGATTCCAGGGAGTGCCACCTGCCACGATCTTAATCACTTTCGCTTCATCGACACTCGTTAGTCCTTGCATAAACACCGGTTTCGGGTACTTTCTATTTTGTCCTTTGCTAATAGATTCCCTATTAGGTCAAAGTATATCAGCCTGGGGCGTTCCTTACCAGCCCTTATACTCACATTCGGTGTTCACTTACTTACTATTAATATGTATCCCTCCTTAATAACATTCCGGTATGGCAGAAGAAAGTTCTGCGTCCATCGTGTTGGATAAAAAGGGTTGGCGGCCAATATCCGCGCCTGTCTGTCCCCCGTGTTAACACAGCATTGTTGGCGGCCCGCCAGCAACAGGACATACGATAAACACCACAGAATCACATCTCGGCACTGAATTTCCTGTCCTACCAGGCTTTCCATCTACTGTAAAAACTTAATGGGTGGAAAGTGGTTAATTTAGGTTCGTAGTTACACCAGCATTTCAAAGGATCTTTTTTCAAAGGTTAAGCTAGGTTGCATAGATTGATGATGTGTGTTAAACGATTTTGTTGATGATTGCATTCCAGTACATAAAAGATAGAATCGCTCGTAGCCCCGGCCGCCTGAGTGATCTTAAACGATCATGAAGGTTAAACAACATAGGGCCCGTTCCGTGCATGGATGGGTGACCATCTATGACTAACGCTGGTGGCATTTTACCGAGCGGTTTTCGTGCTTCGCTAGGCACGTTAAGCAGTGTTGGTGCCGGCTGACGTCGATAGATGGCAGTCGTTAAGCCAAGTCAGAGGCCTTAGGGCGGCTTGAAAACTTCTGACAGTAAGACCAGCCACTAGTCTTACAAGCCTCCACCAATCCGGACTTGGCCCCCGTGGTGGAGTATGGCCTATACCTTCCTCAGGGAAGAGACCCGTGCCCCTCGGTGGGGACATAAATGGGTTGATGATGACGTATGACAGATGTCAGCTGTCAAGTTAAAGTGAGCTCCGTAATAAATTATTGTAATTAAATAATAAACAGAGTTAAATAGTGAAAGTTATTTGTCCAACCGTTAAATAAAGTCGAATCAAAATAGTATTAGTGTTATCTACAAAAAACAACTACTACAACAGTGTTGTATTGTGATATCGTGAAACCGTTCCAGTAACAAGAAAATACAGATAAATTATTGCTTAGCTGAGTCCTGTGACACGAGGAATAAGATATATGCATCGCCGCCGAAACAAAATAGTGACTTAAAGGGACAATCGAAGAAAAACAGCGAAAAAGGTTAGTGACAATCTTTTGTAAACAAACCATGACTCATTCTTAACGGACGCACTGATTGCACGAGTCCAATTTCACTGAATGTGACTACTAATTTCGCTTTGACTAACAACGTCCCAATAGCGGAGCCGTAGTACGTATGGCCGTCGTACCGTGGGTTCCGGGGTCGATCCCAACTCAAGACTTGTCAACATTTAGTTTCCTTACGTCTTTTTTTTTTGTAAAGAGACTCCAGTACAAAATGAGTTTCTTTGGAAATATTACATTTCGAAAGAATCGTCCACACTCTGAGTCAGAGGTGACTGCAGAGGAAATAAATGCATCCGAAACAACAGTAAATGCTTCCACCAGTAGTATGCCCGAAATATCAGATGATGAAGAGGAAAGTAGAAAACAACTAGAAAGCGAAATAAAACTTCTAAAACAACAGCTTCAAACAGCACACGAAGAAATAATAAACTTAAATCTAGAAAACAGTCAACTGAAAACAGATATTCTTGAGCTACAAAAAAAACAAGAGATCTGCCATAAAGTAACAAAGAGTTTAAAATACGACTGTGTTACTCCTAAAAGAAAAAAAGACAAATCCACAACACTGTCCAAAACCCTGGCGACCACAAAACCAACCACGAGTGCTAAAAACGGTGATGTGTCGAACCCAGGCAAATTAATTTCTGTCAGCACACAAACCACACCAAAATTCAACTCTTCTAACAAAGCGAAAAAATCACCTAAAGCGCGAGGGAAGCTTAGTAATAACGTCAGCAAAAGTACAAAACCAAAAAGTAAAATATGTATAATTAGTAGCAACAATACGAACAAAATACTCCGGACAGCTGAAGATACCCTGCCAAATAGCAGTATATTACATTACTCATCACCTGGAGCTGGAATTAGTTACCTTTTAGAAAATACTCAAAAAAATGTTAAAGATTTTACGATGGACGATTACTGCATCATCATGATTGGAGAAGAAGATTTATTGACCACCAATAACTATATTGATCTTGTATACCTCATCAGAGAGGAACTACAGAAAATAAAACATACGAATGTAATACTGTACGTGCCAACGTTTAAATGCAACGAACATTCAGACTTATTCAACTGGAGGATTGAAACTTTCAACAGTGCTTTATATATGGATTTACAAGAACACAAGCATGCGCATGCATTAGACACAAATTTGAATTTAACATACGACAACAATATGTTTCATAGATATAGTGGCCAGATAAACAATTATGGAATGAAAGTAGTATTTGATGATTTGGCAAAACTAATAAACTCAATTAATAAAAAAGGGTCCGTCCAAATAAATAAACAGAAAAACACCAATGACGGGACTATTGACACACCGACTCAGCTTTTTCGTAACTAATGATCCCAAAGTGCCACTATTCGTATATAACCACATAAATGTCATGCATCAGAATATAGCTGGACTAATAAGCAAAGCTGATGAACTAACAGTTTGCCTTGAAGAAATGAAGATAAAAAACAGAAAAACCATAGACGTGTTATGTATTACAGAGCACAATATGACTGACGCTAATGAAGAACAACTATTTTTACCTAATTATAGAATTGCTGCCAGTTTATGTAGAAACAAAAAAAGAGGAGGCTCTTGTATACTAACCAGAATGGACCACGACTTCAGAACACTCAGTGATATAGCCAAGTACTCTATACCTAACGTAATAGAATGCTGTGCAATAGAGTTAAGTAAACATCGTATTAACATATTATGTGTTTATCAGGTACCAGGATCAGACATGAATTTATTTTTTGACACCCTAGACCTAATTTTACGGAAAATATGTGATGACTCAAAAAGTCAACTAATAATATGCGGTGATTTTAACATTGATGTATTGAAAACAAATTGTAAATCAACTGAATTCGAACATCTTTTGTTGAGTCATAATCTGACATTACAATTCAGAGAGCCAACGAGATATGCAAGTAAAACCTGTATAGATAATTTTGCTCATAGCATTAGAGGATGTACTGGGGAAATCGCGGAATTAGGCTTATCAGACCATACAGCGCAAATTTTAAAATGTCCTGTGAAAAAAACCTGCACACTTAAATCATGGCAAATTACAAGACGGGACTTCTCCACAGAAAACCTACATAAATTTAAAGAATGTTTAACAAGTTATGTAGCAAGCGAAATAGGGAACTTCTCTGGCAATACAGACTGAAGCCTTGCAGTGAAACCAAACTATTGCTGAATTCGTACAAAAAAAGATACAGAAAAGTTCTCAAACAGACGCAGTTCTCTCAAAATAATAACTACATACAACTAGCAAACAACAAATGTAAAGCCACCTGGCAAATTATAAACAAAACAATAGACAATCATCCTAAGGAATCAATAACAAAGATTAATAATCTAAACACGGATATTACAGAACCAATAGCTATAGCTAATGCTTTTAATGATTTTTTTATTGACCAGGTTAGAGATATACCTAAAACTAAAAAACGTATTGACAGTTCCGCAAATATCCCTCATTCTATATTTATGAGACCGATATCACCAGATGAAGTTAATAAGATTGTTAAAGGACTAAAGAACAAAAAAAGTGTTGGTTTTGATGAAATTTCCACAGAAGTCTTAAAGTTTGTATCAAATGAAATAGCATCTCCTCTGAGCCATGTATTCAATCAATGTATCACCAAAGGCATATTTCCAGACAAACTAAAACCAACAATTGTTAGACCATTGCACAAAAAAGGCGATAAAGTTAAGCTACAATTATAGACCTGTAGCATTGATACCTATTCTATCAAAAGTCTTTGAAAAATATATATATAATGCCATTACAAACTTTATTAACAAGCATAAAATATTGACTGATCAACAAAAAGGATTCAGAAAAAATATGACTATAAATATGGCAATTTATGACTTAATAAAATGTGCGGTGTTAAATATGGACATAAGGAAGCCTATTTGTGCCATTTATATGGACATGTCAAAGGCTTTCGACTGTGTTGATCATTGTATATTAATGGATAAGCTCTACTCATACGGCTTGCGTGGTAACGTACATGATCTTATAAAGTCATATCTCAGTGACAGATATCAATACACAGAAATAACCCAAATATGTCAGCATAGGGCTCGGGAAATAAGTTTTAGATCGGAGCCTAGAAAGACTTGCTTTGGAGTACCACAAGGCAGCGTATTGGGGCCGCTTTTGTTTTTACTGTACATTAACGACATGCCGAATAATGTACACCACCCCATGGTACTGTTTGCCGATGATAGCACAGTTCTAATAAAAAGGAATAATGGTGTAGACTACGAGAAAGATATTAATAGCACTCTCAGCAACATCATAGATTGGCTTACTAATAATAACCTGCGTATAAATATTGACAAAACCAAGCTGATGCATTTTAGTCAAAAGGTAGAATATTTGAACCCAAATGTAAACTACAAGGGTGAAACAAATGAAGAAGTGAACCAAACCAAATTCTTAGGGTTAGTTATAGTTAAAAACTTGACTTGGAAGCCACAATCAGAAGAAATCTGCAAAAAACTCTATAAATTCTCATACGCGTTATATAAGCTCGCTAAAGTTGTGAACCGTGACGCAGTGCTATGTGCCTATCACGGCTATGTAGCTTCCACGCTTCGTTATGGTATCATATTCTGGGGGAACTGTTCAAATAGAGAAATTATATTCAAATCTCAAAAGAGATGTCTTAGAGCAATGTGTAAATTAAAATCAACAGACACCTGTAAACCATATTTTAAGGAACTGAAGTTACTAACGTTTCCCTCTATGTACATTTTTGAAGTTGCTTTATTTGTAAAAACGAACCCAATATTGTTTACGAAAACTAATAGATTAAGAAATCCTCATAGGCTTCAAAATGTAACCTCAAAAACGGCTCTACTTAGTAAAAGCGTAATTGGACTAGCTCCAAAAATTTACAATAAAATTCCTAATAATATTAAAAGCCTTAATGTTAATACTTTTAAATTAAAGCTTAAATCCATATTGATTGAGAAGTGTTATTACTCTATTGTTGAATATTTAAATGACAAGGAATTCTGCAAATAACTTTACAGAGCCACTGAGCCACTTTCTATAACATGTATGATAAACTTCAATTGAGACTTGGAATTTGTTAAAGACATTAATTTGATGAACTATTAGAATTGCATGTTAGACTATAAGTAATGAAAATATTTGTATGCTTTTTTTAGCAGAATGTAGAGTACATAAATGTATTTACCAACTTATATATCCACCTACATTCCACAAATAAATGATTTTGTATTTGTATTTGTATTCGTAAAATATATTAAAATAGTTACAACCCAACCTAAGGGTTTTTAGCTCAGCGGTTCTTCGGCAGTTGAGGTATCTGAATAAATGTAGGTACATAATGTATGAACTGTGAGGCGCAGCAGGGCTCACGGTGGGCATCGCGACAGCTCTTTGTTTTATTTTCACTCACCAGCGGTTGAGTCTCTGGGATTTTATTTAGTCCTAGACAGGTCACGCGAGCGCTGTTAGTAACAAGGGTAGCTGGGTAGAGTCAGAGTATTATGGTGGTAGCGATATTTTAACAAAAAATGACATGACATGACTCGACTCGACTCGACTCGACTCGACTCGACTCGACTCGACTCGAAGGCAGAATCAGGGACTGATACTTGCCACGGTCCTCACAAACCACTTTCGCTTCATCAACATTCATTAGTCGGTGCATGCACGCACGCTTGCTTCGAATTTTAACCTTTTTTTATAACTCGCGATGCTCACCCGTGCCTAGGGTATACATATAACGGGTGTAATTGCGATTATTCATTAGGTATGTCGCAATATTGGGTTCAGGAGTACAGTCGAAATAAGTTTATTTTTTATTTTTATTTATGACATCATTTTGTACAGAGACGGTTACAAAAATACTAATCTGCTTAAACCTGGGGGGTTTATTTGCAGATGGGTTGATTTTTCTAGCTTAATAGTTGTCTAACTAAATATAATTTAACTTAATTTAAATTGAATTTACATCTAATATTGTTTTTTTCTTTCTATTCTACTGGTAAGTAATAGTTACGTATTAACAATTTTCTCTTTTTCGGGTTCTTAAAGATTTTATCAACAACATCGTCTGGTAGTTCGTTGAGGATATTGGGGAGCAAGTATTCCCACGTGCGAGTTCCGTATACATTGGTTGTAGTGGTAAAGTAAACTTGCTCGAGTTTCGAAGCTGCCGTAAGTTACGTGGGCGACTTATCTTGTTTAAAGAGTCGATGTTGTTGATTTCCTCCAGTACAATAGCTATTTTTATTTTATCTTGTATCGGTGGTACATTGCAATACTTAAACAGAGACGAATAGCTGTCACGATAAAGCATTTTTATTTTTAATGGTACAATTGTTTTTAAAAGCCTAATTTGTAATTGATAAATACTGTCTATGTGTGTCTTATAGGTTCTTCCATAGCTACTTAGGCCATAACTTATAACTGAATCCCCTAGGGCTAGGTATAACAATCTTAGGGTGCTATATGGGACTTTGAATTTAAGTATTTGTAGTCTAGACAGGAGTGATCTCAGTTTACCACAGACATAGTCAATATGAGGTTTCCAGCTGAACTTATTATCTATTACTAAACCTAAATAGGTGTGTTTATTTACTAATTGAAGTTTCTGACAGGTACAATCTTGTGGGTTTGAGTGAAGACAATTATGAGAATGCGAGACCACAAAAGGTTCGTTCATTGTATTTTTTAGGTAGGGCGAGTGTATGTGTAGCAGTTTGGTTTTTTCCGCATTTAGCACTAATCCGACGTCATGTGCCCATTTGCACAGTGTGTTGTAGTTAGGTTGCATCTGTTGTTGTGCTTTTTCTAGGTTTTTATGAGCTGTTATTAGGCAAGTGTCGTCGGCAAACTGATACACAGACCCTTCGTCAAACGCGTTACACATGTCGTTTACGTAGATTAAATATTCGGTTGGACCGGTAATTGAGCCCTGTGCCACGCCCTCTTCTGTGGGATACCACTTACTATATATACCATCTATGTTGACAGCCGTATACCTATTTAAATGGTAGTTTTGTAATAGCTTTAAAAATGGTCCCCGTATACGATTTTGCTCCAATTTGGAGAATAAAGTTGTGTAATTTATTGTATCGAATGCCTTACTAAAATCAATTAAAACTGTAAGCACATGCTCTTTGTTATTCATGTGTTTGTTGACCCTATTAGTAAATTTGGACAATAGTTGTGAGGTACTTTTTTTCTTTTGGAATCCGAATTGTTTTTCGTTTATTATATTGATTTTAGTAAGGAAACTACTCAATTCATTGCCGAAGTATCTCTCAACAATCTTGTCCAAACATGTAAGGATCGTGATAGGTCTATAGTTATTTATATCGGTTTTGGAACCTTTTTTGTAAATAGGTCTTATACAGCCAAGCTTGAGCTTGTCCGGGAAGATAGAAGAATTCATACAGGTGTTTATTAGATGGGTTATAAGGGGCGCTATGTACCTATTAATGAACATAATGTCCTTACAGCGTATGCCATCATTTCCAGGGCTTTTTTTTGCATTCATATGTTTTATGATGGAAGAAATTACATCATTGCTGGCTTTTCTTAGTCTCATTGATACATCACAGATTTTTGTGTATAACTCTGGTTGCAATAAAGGCACATCACAATAAGTACATATTTTTTTAACGTTATTCCGAAAATCTTTGGCAAAGTTTTCAACTAAATCGTTTGTATTGTTATTAAACGCATTTATAATTATATCATTTATAGATCTAGAAAGTTTTCCACATAGATTATTTACAATTTCCCATATTTTTTTAGGGTTTTAAAGTTACAACATATTTGACTTCTAAAGTAATTGTTTTCAACATTATTTACTATTTTATTTGTTTTATTTCTATATTTATTGTAAAACAACCTTTTATTTAAATCACTTTCATCACATTTCCAAATTTTAAATAATTCATCCCTTTTGGCACACATTTTTACAATTTTATTTGAAGCCCATGGACACTGTTGTCTTTTATTTAACTTAATTTTTACAGTTTGTTTACAATTTTCGTACACGCTATCAAATTTACCAATAATAACGTTAACGATCTCATTAGGGTTATTATAAGTTAGGCCTTCGCTCCAGTCAATTTTGCTTAGCTCATCTTGAGCTTTATTGCTATCTATTTTAGATATAAATTTGCACTAATTTGCAAAAGATAGACTATCCAGAGGCAGATAAGTATATAATTGGTTTATAAAAAACACCTGAAAACAATGGAATAAGAAGTTTTAACAAAGGTCTAAAAAAGTAAATATAACAATACAATTTGGAATATAAAAAACCAGAACACTTACATAATGTGCCTTTTAAATATTTTATTATGATTATAGATAATACGGAGAATAAGCCAATCCGGGTCGTGATAAAGTAATATGTGATAAAATAATGTCGTTTAGGTCCACCTTGGATGGAAGCTGAGGATTATCTGGCTCAACTACGTCCAATCACTGTGGCAAATGTCGAAAATGATTAAATTAAGAATTCTTAGAGCAATCGCAAACAGGGCAACTTGTCGCCGCGTCAGACGCGATGTTGTTATTTGCTTCTAGCGTCTTGTCGTCGCGACTCCGTGACTCTGACGCCAAGTGTGCGGAGATTCGAACAAAATATATGAAAATTGACGGCCGTAGCTTGTCGTCGCGTCAAGTCGCCGAGCTGTCGCCTGTCGCGTGTCGCTAGCGTGCGCCTAGGCTTAATGGCCATAAATAATAGAAAGCAACGAGGCGAATTGCACATAGTTACAGGTAAACTTAATTACCTTTACTCCCCACGTTTCGGCAACGTTGCAGTAGCCGTGTGCACAAGTAGACTGAAGTGGCGAGTGCAGTCAATTACTGTAGTTAGGCTAGGTGGTCTACTCACAGGCCACTTTCAGTTCCTTGCCATGGGCTGACACAAACACTCGCTACGTCTTAGATCGGGTCTGAGAAATATGATCTTAAAATAAGGCACGTTATTAATAATAATAACTCTACTCACTTGACTTAAGAGTAGGTAACCCACGACGCGAGCTCCGTCTCTGCTCACCGTGATTAAGCTCTGCGAATCAGAGTGCTTATACTGAGTTTTTTCATTCACTTTCGATAGCGAGAGCGTTTGCAATTTGTATAGGAGTGACAAAGCGCGACACCTAGTTGTCTCTTTGTCACTCCTATACAAATTGCAAATGCTCTCTCTATCGAGAGTGAAATGAAAAAACTCAGTATAAGCACTCGGGTCTGATAAATCTGATCTTAAAATAAGGCGCGTTATTAATAACTCTACGAGTACTTACTTGAATTAAGAGTAGGTAACCCACGACGCGAGCTCCGTCACTGCTCACCATGATTAAGCTCTGCGGAGCTTAACGTAGTGTAGGACGTCCTCAGACTCGGTGGAGCGATGATCTTCGCAGGGCGGCTGGCAAGAGCTGGATGAGAGTAGCCGAGGGCCGTGCTCAGTGGCGTGCAATGGGAGAGGCCTATGACCAGCAGTGGACAACCATAGGCCGATGATGATGATGATGATGATGATGAGCTTAATCAGAGCGAAACCTGGACCTCGAATCTGTTAGTGCATTGTTGTACGATGACAGATACACGGTCGGGTCACGTGTCGTGTTTTTTCATACCATTGACGCCTAGATTGTTTGGTATGTGTGCGCGCGTCGACTTGAAGCGGTAAAAAACTAAATAGCCAGGTTTATGCATTGTACAAGGATGCATTTGCGGAATCTAGGTCCTGGTCGGACTCTTTCGACAAAAAGTCAAGTAAGGGTGAAGCCAAACGAGCGTAATTTTTTGAGTTGTGAGTCGCGCAATTTCGGTAGCGTAATTTCTGCTACATTCGGTTTCATACAAAAACCCCTTTTTGCCCCTTTTGGCTTCACCCTAAGTGTATCCGGAATATAGTTACTAGTGTCTTGTGCTTCCGAAAGTTCGAGTTCAAAGTAAGGCGCTTTATGTTTTTTTGTAGACTATTATCATGTTACAGTAAGATTAGTAATTATATAATCATCATTTGAACATAACATTATTTTCATAGTTCAAATAGCTAACACGTGTTAGCTAACTCATTTGTTCGCCACATGGGTTAGCAAATCATAGCGGTAAGCAATACATTAAATTTGATCAGCTTAATGATTGTTATGGTCAGCAAAATACATGAATGAGCATTTGTTATAAATATCTCAAATTAATCAGAGGTGTTCAGTAAGTTAATTTGCTGATTGTCATTGGCAAAATGTTTTAAATGAAATCTTGTGGGAATAGTGCACCGCTGTATTATTTTAGATTGTGTTCACGAGTAAAACTCCGAGATGTGCAAAGGATGACAGGTCAGAACTGTCATTTGCAAAATGTTGTAAGTCAAATCTTGGGGCAGTAAAATGTATGTATATATAAGTATTATTTTAGAAGACGTTCTCAAATAAAGTTCTGAGATACGAATAGAGGAGATGATGAGATGAGAGGTCAGAGTTGTCGATCGCAAAATTTAAAAAATGAAATCTTGTGGCAATGGTGCATCGCTTTATTATTTTCGACTACGTTCTCAAATTAAATTCTGAGAAAACAATATGTCGGATTGTCATTTGCAAAATGTTATGGCTGCTACACACTATGCCGCCGGCACAGCCGGCGGGTTTTTGCCGCACGGGTATGCCGCCGGGATATTCAGGCCGTCGGCTCTTCCCGCTGGCTGCCGCAGAGCCTCATTGTCTGATCGCATCTTTCAAGTTTTCAGCCGGGTAAACCTGTAGTGTTGCACGGTTTGTGTTCCTAGTTCTTATTAATGGACAACGAAGCTGTTGACATTGCCATCGCGGACTTTGTATTAATTTTAATTAGCAAAAGACTCAAAAGAAAAAGGAGATTTTGGGCGGGATTACCGCCGGCTCACCGCGCAACCCGCCGGTATACCCCGCCGGCCCCCGCCGGCCTGCCGGTGGCTCGGCTTGTGCGGCATTGCCGGCGGCTTGATAACCCGCCAGCAGTGTGTAGGAGCCTTTAAATATAAAATCTTATAGCAGTAGTGCAAGGCTGTAATTTTAGTCTACATTCTGAGATACGAATATGAGAGGTCAGAATTGTCGCATAGAAAATAGTGCATCACTGTATTATTTTAGACTATTGTCTCAAATTAAATTCTGAGACACGAATAGAATAGCTGCCATCAAGCCTTATGAGTATATCCTTTCCCCTTTGTCACCCAACCCTGTGTTTAACTCACGATACAGTTGCACTTTGCAACGACATTATGGTATCTTGTTCTAGTCCTAAACGAGATAAGAGGACTTGTCTTCTCAGAAATGGGATACGGATTTATTGACAGGCAAGGCTGTGGTTTGCCTTCAGTGTCATCTGAAGACATTCTTTTTTCGTTTCATGAAAATTGCTGTGAATAGACGTGAATTACACTTTGCTAATACGTTTAAAGGAAACAAGTTCATAAGCAAAGGGCAAGATAAAAAGTACCTGAAACCGACGTGCGTGCATGCAACGACTAATGAATGTCGATGAAGCGAAAGTGATTTGTCAGGATCGTGGCAGGTGGCAGTTTCTGTTCCCTGCGTATCCTTCTGGGATACAGGCGTGAGCTTATGTACCTATTTGTCTATATGTCGTTTAATAAAAAAACTCGTAGACTTATGAACATATATAGGATATTATAGACGAAAAATGCTTTCTAAGCCCTTACCCATATTTCACATGACACGATAGCTCGTCAACCTTTACGCACTCTTGTTACGACACGAGCGAAATCACAGGTAAAATGTAAAGGTAAATCCTATAAGACCACCGACTGCGTAGTCTAGAGATAATTCAGTTTTCTTCCTTTCAGGCTACTCAGCGTGCGGTAGACATCTCCCAGTCGAGTTGTCAGACAAATTACAGTTAAACTGCTGTTTAACTCGTGTTCTTCCGGGGTGTAACTATAACATGGAGTTTCGAAATTTCAGCGCTGTTTGCCTCGAACGCTGTGGGCTTACAGATAAATGATGTAGAAGATTATGATTATTTTGTAATTAAAAGTAGGAAATATTTGAGTTTGCTACTAATATATAAAGGGCAAGCTGCTGTCGACTGTTCCTGTGAATGTTTTTTTTTTTTCAGATTTTCAGTTATAAATTTTTTTTCCACGTAAACATTTTATTTCTTAATTTTTGAAATAAACGGTTTTAAGTTTTTTTTCAATAATAATAAAATACACTAATCTTAAATTTTCAGATTCAAGTGACAACATGGTAGGAGACACCCGAATGTGACGATCGGTACTTCCCAAAGGAAGTACCGATCGTTCGCGCGGTACTTCCGTTTCCTACCCAGTGTTGCCACAATATAAAACCATAAATAATAAATCGTACAAGGTACTCTTGTCGCTGATTTGAGTCACCACGCGTCATCGTGTTGCTTAGCAGATGAAGAAAAGTACAAGATGTTTATCACACAGTCTGTTCTTTCAAAGCTAGTCATGGTGGTGAAAGAAAAAGGAAGACAAACGTGATGATAAAATTTGCACTGTTCAGGCAAGATGATGACACCATGCCATCGATGATAAAAACTTTAATATTTTTTTTTACATGTAATTAATTTATAACTATAGATAGAAGTTGCATATAATACCACAACTGCGCATGGCTGGTGTGCTATTATATGTATATGTAATATATCAGATTTGAGTCTTAAAAATGGTGGATTATATTTTAATAAAATAATAGAAGAAGTTTTTATCATTGCTGACATAACAAAATTAATCTGGTCCCCGATGAAACCAAAGCACTAATAAACATAAACCTAACAACTACTAAAATCTTAATTTTTCTACTAAATGGATTTGTTTTCCTCTTTATTTCTCTTAAAATCAACTTCTAAGAACTTACTGGCTATTCCTTACTTGCTTCTCATGCACATTTAAATCAATTATGAAAACAAAATTGTACACAAAAGAAATATTTGTTTTTATAAAAATGAATACGACTTGCACTGACCTAAACAAAGAAATTTTTTTAAAAGAATTTCTTTACATTAATAATCCCATTTTTCTTTTCAATAAACATTTTTATTTAACAAGACGCCGAATTTTAGTCCGAGATTGAATGGCCTCATTTCGATCAAAGGGAAGTTTTGTTAGAGACCTCTCAAAAGGGATCGAGAAGGGTCAAAGAGGCTCCAGTGACTCATTTAGTTTAATTCAGAGTTAAAATAACGAAACAGTCCCCACTTCAACTTTGATATAGTGCCAGAGTAGCACTTTGTTTTAATGTCTGCGAATACTGAGGCGCAAATCCTGCCATTAACTTCAGGCTGGGAACACTTAAGTTGTGGTTCAGTCACAAAATTGGTCAGAAAATGGGTGCTATGAAACGTCCTGTTCTAATTTAAGCATTTGACTGTCAATCGTCTCTGTAATGCCGTGTACAGACCACCCGAACGAAGTCGTTCGCCGATTAGGCCCGAACACAGCCGAAGACGGCCGAAAGTCCTTGTTTGTAATCGCTTCACTGTCACCCATAGAAAAAAGTGTAAAAGTGAAGGTAAAATAAAATTTCAATTACCTTAAAGCCTTACAATCAATCTTAAATAACAATTAATTAAAGATGATATAAGATAAGAATATTCTTTATTGCACAGAAGAAACGAGATAGAAATAAAAGTAACAATTTGAAAGAGTACAATGGGCGGCCTTATTACTAACAGCATATCTTCCAGACAATCTTGTAACGGAAAGGTTAATTTTATACGTGATTTAATTTAACTTTTATGCGTCAGCAAATATAATACTTCAGAAATAAATTCGTCAATGGAATTAATAACTAAATTGAATAAAATAATAATAATAATAATAATAAACTCACGCCCGTTATCCCCAAAGGGGTAGGCAGAGGCACCAGTCTCTAGAACTGGACCCACGTTTTGCCGAGTTTATTAGGTCCCAAACGTGACAAGTGGCAAGCCTGTCGCCGTTATCCGGGCAAATAAATTGAATAATTTTAAAATTACTGCCAACCAAACATAGATATTATGCCATGTTAAAATTTTGTTTTTGGGTGTGTACAATAATGTGTTGTAATTGAAAATAGTCAATAGTACGGCGGTTAATGAACTTTGCTTGTCAAAAGGCTCGTTGTTGTAATGTCACTGTTCGTACACTTTCGTTCGGATGGTCTATACTTGGCACTAGAAAATGTCGTAAAACCTGGGTTTATGGATTCAAACAGCAAATCGGAAAAGTTGTATGCTGCAACTGTTGCACAAGATAGCTGATTTTTTTCTACAGATTTTTGTAATACTGAACATTATTTTGACGTAGCGTAAAACAATACAAAAATCTAAATTGTTACCAGTTCTTGTCTAAAACTCAATGACCAGAAGTCGTAATAAAGGAACTTTCAGTTTGAGTCCAAGTTATGACAATTAAATGATAAAAACTATCTATCATATTGAAACTGGATACTAATTGGGTATGATATTTGAGGCATACTATCAAGAAAAACGTTTCTTTATCAAAGTTCAATACAAGATTTTATAGCTTCTGAAATAGCACTCCAAGATAAAGTGATACTCAAGTTTACTCGATATTTTAGCATTTCATAAATATTTCAGCAAGCACTTGTGTATTTCTGACCAATCTTTCTGACCATTTCATATGTGAAAATCCTAATCTCGGCGTTTCCCACTTTTTAATAGTACCCTGGAACCTATTAATTAGATGCATTAAGATGTCAGCGCAAAGCCTTCACAAACAAGTCCCTCATCTCCAAACAAGAACAAAGGGCTGGTTCTGAATCGAGAATTTCACTAAGTAAATACTTAGGTAAGTAACGTTCTGACACGCTCTTTTCTGAGAGATTTGATGAGACAGCACTACAGTTAAGTGGTTACTTAGTGAGTTATTCTCAATTGGCAATGCTACTTATTTTTGAAATATGTTTTATTTTATTTATTTTGGAAATATTGACCAAGAAACTAATTTCGGTATTTTTGAGTTTTATTAATCATTATGGGCCGGTTTCTGAGTAGAGAATTTTCTCTAAGTAAATAATTAAGTAACGTTCTATCACGCTCTATTATGAAAAATGTGATGAGACATCACTACAGTTAAGTATTTACTTTGTGGAAATTCTCAACTCAGAAACCGGTTATATATCTATTTATTATATTTTCCTAAAGTTTTGGTTTTTGTGACGTTATCAGGACATCTTTAAAGAGATACTCTTTGACTGCGTACAAAAAAAACGCATAGCATTTGTATTTTTTTATTGTGAGTAAGGCAAATGATTCATACTCACATTGTCTTTGCTGACGTCATAGAAAACTTATTTACAAATCTGAGAAAGCATAATTCTCGAAATGGTTTTGAGGTTTCCGTTCATGTCCAAAAATGTAGCGTGGCCAATTCAGGAACTGGCCCAAAAAAGTCCCTATTCTCGAAGACTAGTCGTTGAGCCCGCCCGACCACCGACTCACTCTCCTATTACCTTGTTCACTCTAGTGCTGATGAAGGTTTTGACGGGACCTATCAGACCAACGTGGTGGTCAGAAACAACGGCAGTTGCCTGTACGTACCGCCGGGGATATTCAAGAGCACATGCAAGATAGACATCACTTGGTTCCCCTTCGACGACCAGCATTGTGATATGAAGTTCGGTAGCTGGACCTACGATGGCAACCAGGTACTTCTATATAGGGTAACGTGCGAATTGGCTTCCTGTCGAATTCGAGTGTACTTTAAAAGCGTCGCCCAATATAGGTACAACGTTTAATTCTTGTCATCTTAGCATTAAAATGTGAAAATTACTTTGCTAAATTGCCAGAATCCCACAAGCATCATGCGGGTTGGTAATCCACCGCCCTCCCTCCCACTATTTCAAGCAGAAGCACGACAACGTACCACCACTGACACCAATACTTAATAATGCGACGCGTTTCGCCTCTAACATAAGGCATCCTCAGGCTCACTAGAGATTTTCTCACAAAGTATTGGTGTCGGTGGTGGCGCGTTCGTGTCTTGCTTCTGCTTGAAAAAATGTGAGGGAAGGCGGTGCATTAACTAAATGCACCATGCATGCTTGTGGGATTTAGCAAAGTAATTTTCACATTTTAATACTATTATGGATTACCGCAAAGTAACGCCTGATTCGATACAATCTTGTCATCTTTTCTTAGAAGCTCGTCTAAAATCATCGATAATTTAATTTAATATTCCGGGTCACAATGAGGACGGAGGATTTATTCATTAAGTGTACCTAAAATAACTAACGAACCCTGTTTCCCGTGGTAATCGTAGGGATTGTACTCAAGCACTTAGAACTCCATTAAGTGTTATGAATATGTAATTTTAATAAATGGAATTGTGTAGTCCCGAATTAATGCTCTACGCATTAGGTAAAGTAAATCAATCTGTATATATTGGAGATTAGGGCCTCTATCAATTAAATATTCTTTACAGCTAAGATCCGTCTTCAGTTCGCTGTCAAGATGCTGTTTTATTTAATACAGCATTTTGCTGCGTCCTCAATACTTAACTTAGCTGTCAGAGGATTTATTATTACCGATTTAAGTTATCACTCTTAGGTACTTAATAATAGTGATAACTTCAGGTCTTCCATCCTAAAATATCGAAGATGTTTTGTTCAATGTTTAAATCTAATGGTAGTGTTTGCTAGGTGTGCAACGTCAGATTATCTAGCATAAGACTCTATCTGATGTCCGATGGCGCTTACATCACACATCAAGCAAACGTGCATATCATTAGATGCAAATGCCAAATAAAGGATAAAACACACCTACATGGCGGTCCATACATAGGTCCTACGTCGTTTACGGCAGTAGAATTCTGTATGGACCATCATCACCCCCACCGCGACCGCGACCGCGTTGGTATGTTTTATAATTAAAACATCTGCGGCATTCTAAGGATGACAATATAAAATTAAGTAAACTAGTAATGATTGGGAAATAGGTACACAATTAAGGGAACCATGTGAGAAACCGAGGGATGTAAGATATCCTAACAGTTTTGTATGTACTATTTTGCATGGAGCAAAATACTATCGATGAAAATCTTCACAACACGAAGCACTTTTTCGATACTAAATATCTCAAAATATCCTGCCATACGGGTGTACTTTTTTTAATGTGTACGTCGTATTTTATTTGCATGATCAATTTTTGTAACAAGCTTGTTGTTTTAACGTCTCCAAGTGATTCCTAGAGACAATTGCTCTAGCCAATAGGTAGAGTATTCTTTATTGTATGTACATCAAGAATTGCACAATAACAATTGACAATAACATAGTACAGTACAATATTCTAAGTCAGTACAACAGTAATAAGGCCATTACTAAATAATTTCATCCAGATAACTAACCAATAGATAGATATTGAGATGCTTTGAGCTGTTCGAATCTATCGTAACAGACAGCAATAGAGCCTTATAGAATCAAAATTATTTAAATGCTATTGTATTTTAGTGCTTTAGTAAATTATAGTATAGCATTGCAACGATTATTTTTTCTACATTATTGTATCTTTATATTGAAGTGTGGTTAGTAAATATTTTGAGCCTGCAATAATTACTGCCCACGTTGCCTATTTCTCGACGTTTAGCTATATTAAATTACGTCAATTTACCTTGCCTGTACTTCTACAATAGGCTTTTTGACAGTGGTTTTTTTTTAATATAAATATTCGTATAAACTATGAGTCTTCAAACCGCTTTAAGGTCTAAAGAAATAGATCATTTGTGGTTACATTTTGATTCAGCCATTTTATTGAAAACGGCCTGAATTGGCCGAATCTGTGATGACGTCTCAGGTCAGTAAATATGGCGTCTGTCATTCATGTCGTTTTTACGTTCATTGGTTTTGTTCACTGACGAGTGACATCATGGTTCCTGTGCGACGCCATATTGCTCAAGATGGTGTTTTGGCGGCTTATATGAAAAGATAATTTTTGTTTGCTTATTTTGGAAGAAATACATACACGAAAGAATTTAAAACTACCACTCAATGAACACTAACAAAACAGTTTTCAAAAACCTGTCAAATAGCCTATTTACTGCTGTCTAATCTACCTGTTTTCTTTTAATGCCCGGTCCCAATAACCTACCAACCAGCTGCCACCAGTTAAAATGAATAGAAAAGAAAAACGGAACTTTTCAAAATCGCGTTGACAGCTCACTGTCAGTTATCTGAAGATAGGTTATTGGGATCGGGCATAAGATCTACCCGTATGGCAGTTAAATATAATGTATTTCTATCACTTTTCTCCAGCATGTCTGCGTCGCCCCTTTTATTCACGACATCTTGAGTAGATAGAGCACTTTTTATTATTTCATAAGGTTCTCACATTTCCCTTGCATCCAAAGTACTACGAAAAAGGAATGGGTTATTACTGAGAATGTTACTCGATATGTTCGATTATGTTTGTCTTGATAAATATTGAAAATGGCATGAATACAAATTGCACAACAGGCGAAGGCAATAGTTTTGTTAAGTCAGATTTTAATCAAACTTAAGCCTGACTTACACTTGCTTAATTTTTATGCTTTTTAAGCATGCTTTACATACACTTAGAATACAATGGAGATGGGAAAAGCGTACAGCGTTTCATAGTTTTTATTACGCACCATACATTATAAAAGTACTTGTAAAAAATCTTAAATACATAGTTTATAATCCATTTATCTATACTTTGCATTTTTTCAGACTTCAAACGACACTAAATCAAAAACCTTTATCGGTAGAAAACTCGAAACAGTTTACAAATTTGGTGCTAGCTAGTACTAAATTTGCAAACGGTATCGAATTTTCTCCCGCTAAAGTTTTTGATTTAACCATTAATGATTTATTCCATTTTCTCTACGGGTGTACGCTTCGGCGTCTCTATTCCATTTTACCCCAATGGCATGCTTAGAAAGCAATGAAATAAAGCGCATGTACATCAGGCTCCGACATTTAAAAAGAAGAATGCGATTTTATTTCGTTGGCAATTGGCTACTATTTATACCCAAAGAGTAAAAAATGCACTTACAGTCTGTTAGCTTTTAGAATATACCTCGGCTACTATCGGATAGAATCGGATATATTCGTGCAATAGAAATATCGAAACTAATATGACACTTAATTTCACTTATACAGAGCAGGAAGTAGTATTACACTCGTGTGCTTTCGGGGAAAACCGAAGCCTACTTTAGAGCCCGAGGTATATTCGAAAAGCTAACAGAAACTTATTTGACTACCTTGAGTTCCGAATACATTACTTGTAAGTGTATCCGGAAACAGTCTATAATGTGTAGTGCTTGCGAAAGTTTTAGTTAGCTTAAACCTAAACTTCACCTAAAAACTTGTTTATAAAAAAAATTAAATAGTGTTGTATTGCCTTCTTCTGCGCCCGCATGCAAAAGACCGTTAGGCGCGTTTTCATAACGTTTTGCTCCAAACAGCTGGACCTGGTGCTAAAAGATGAGAACGGGGGAGACCTGTCGGACTTCATCACCAACGGGGAGTGGTATCTAATAGGTAAGTACATAGACCATAGAACTCAGCACACCTACAACCCTATTCTGCATTATGAGTTATGACATATCTTCGTGAAATTTTTTAGTTGTTCTAGGCTTGAACTTTAATATAATTCTCGTCGCTGCTGATTGTGTAGGTTATCTATATATCGCTGAGTAAATACTTAAGTAACGTGCTGTCACGGTCTTCTCTGAGAAATTTGACGAGACAGCACTACAGTTAAGTACCTACTTATTTAGCGAAATTCTCAATTCAGAGACTGGCCTTTAGGGCGGCTTGTGGTGCATTGTTAAATTATGTTTAGAGGCTAAACGTATTTATTTCTTTATTGTCAGATGTTATTTGTTATCTTGTGTCAGATGATTTGAATCAGAAGATTCACACAAGATGGATCTCATCCAAGTGGCAGGTAGACTGTGGATACAAGCCGCTTGCGACCGGTCTCTTTGGAAATCCATGGAGGAAGCCTATGCCCAGCAGTGGACTTCTTGTGGCTGAATGATGATGATGATGATGATGACGATTTTGGTGCAAGCCAATCTAAGACTTGGAAACTCAACAGGGATGCCGGGGAAAAAGAACACGATAACGTACGCGTGCTGCCCGGAGCCGTACGTGGACGTGACGTTCACGATCATGATCCGGCGGCGCACGCTCTACTACTTCTTCAACCTGATCGTACCGTGCGTGCTCATATCGAGCATGGCGCTGCTGGGGTTCACACTGCCGCCCGACTCGGGGGAGAAACTCACGCTGGGTAAGGCATCCCCTAGACCTACGATATAATTGCACTTTCGTACCGGTCAACGGTAGACTCGAACGAAATGCACATCAAATTGAGGAGCGTAAAAAAATTGTCGATTTGAGTCGACTACTTACTGGCGGAAAATTCGGATTATCGAGTATTTTATTATTATTTATTTATTAGATACAACCAACAGATGTTTGACTTAAAATAACATTGTGTTCTAGTCTAATATCCAATTACAGGTGTGCAATAACTCTCTTGACTCAAATCGCCCTCTTCTATTTTCAATGTAAAAATGATCTTTCTATGTAATGGCTTTGCGAAGTAAATTGTCAATGTCACCAATGTGGCGTTGGCGTCATTACGTGTCACAGGTGTCCATTGTGAATTCTAAGGTCTATTTGTTCTATTATTTAAGAAGCAAATGGATATAAAAAATACCAAAAATTAAATGCCGAATAAAAATATGTGGTCGATATAGAGTGGAATATCATTATGAGACTACATTTTAGCCGAGCGACGCCGGGTTTTCATCTAGTACTGTACAATAAAATTGAAGAATTTTCACTTATATTTAGAGAAGATAGTGTAGTGTTCCCTTCATCGGGGTAGAGACCCGTGTCCCTCGGTGGGGATGTAATGGGTTGATGATGAATGTAGAGGCGAGAGGCGCTTGCTATGGTCTAACGTGGACACAAAAAAGAAGGAAAAAAAAAACTTACTAAAGAGAAATAGGAATCGGCCACTCAACAGGCTAGAAAGTAACATTGTTATTTTGCTAGAATCGCAATCAGAGTACAGTGAGTTATATACCATTGCCTTAATTAAATTGAGCCGCCGAATTGCTGAATAAGTCAACCAAGGCCAGGCATTTGTTGTAAGCATCACAGATTCTATGAAGTGGAGCCCTGAGACTGGCATTCGTATTACTCTTAAAATTTGAAATTGTGTTATTGTAATGATAAAACCTTCCATTATAAACGAATTTAAATAAGTCCACAGGTGTTTTTGACCTGACGAAAATACCAAGAGCTGTCTGCAAACCTCTGCAGTAGATAGATTCCTAATAATAGATGTGTATTCAAGATCTAGGTTAACCGTGTCACATCTTGAGGAAACCTAAGTTTCTGCCGTGTTCACAATAGAGCATAGACACCGGTTTTCAGGTGTACCGAAAAACCGGAATATAGAACAAAGAATTTACATTTGGAAAACCGGTTTTGAATAACACTTATAAGGGTATTACGATATTTTCTCTATTAAGATTAAATTGGATCTTTTAATAGTATGGAAAAAATTCAAATCGCCAACCGACGCTGGGATCTATGTCCCTGAGAGGAAGCCTGTGCTTTGCAGTGGAACGAATATTTAGTGATTGTGCTAGATATTACTTCATACAGGTTTGGTCCACTTGTAAACAAACTGTTATAGAAAAATACCGGAAGGGATAATGTTTAACAAGCTCATTCATTTATGTAATATCTATACTCCATTCCACGAAAAAAGCTCCTAAAGAAATCATCCATGTGCCCCCATTGGTTGATGCCCGCGACCTTCCATAGCCACTGCCTTACCCTATGAAGCTTCGTTTGTCTCTAGCTACGCGCATTGACCAAAGAGAAGCTGGGCTTTGATTCCCTAGGAGTTCCACTCCTGGAACAGAGTATAACCGTACCATAAATATTTTTTTGTTGATAGTTATTAAAAAATGTTTCAAACCAGACCAAAGCTGAATGAAACGCAATAGAGGTACTTATTGTCATCCAGTTGAGTAGATAAAATGTTTGAATGACAACATGTCTAGCTTTTGTGTTGAATGGTTTTGGAAAAAAAATCAGGTCAGGCGAATAATTGATTGATTTGAAACGTATCTTTAAGATCCCAATATTTTAATTTTGTACATGATTTTAGTGACGATTTTTGTAGCCATTTGATACCTATAAATCTAGGTATGGTAAGACCTGCTGTGGTAACGTGTTGGCTGGTTGACAGATGTGACCATACTACTGTCACTGACGGTATTCTTGAACCTCGTTGCGGAAAAGATGCCAACGACGTCTGACGCCGTCCCACTTATAGGTACCGCATTTAGAGGAGCGCGTTGTTTGAATGTAGCCAACGTTGCTTCGACGTTGCAAGTATGTTGCATTTGTGTAAGAATCCTACGTTTAAATTGACTGTCTGTGCCCTATTTCTATAGAACCATAATTCATGGTTGACTATGACATCTCGACGCACATTGCAATGGTTAACAAATTAACTTATTTTTTTAATTAAAAAACTCTTTTTAAAAATAAAATAAAATCGAAACTTTTTATTCATATTCAAAACGTTTGCTTTATAAGCGTCAGTTTTACAATCAATAGATTGTGTAGAGAAGAAACTGACAAATAAACTCCACATTAAGGTTCTTTTCAAAACAGTTTTAGCTATATAATAATGGTTCTCTGAATAAGATTATTATTAATCTACTGTTTATGTTTATGTTATGTTTATTTATCTTTTAACATGGTATATCTGATTAAATGAAACCATTTTTTGTGCAAGTTTTCCATTGTAGTTCTATAAACCGGGGTCCTGATGTCAATTTGTAAGATGAGCAATTTATGAAGAGTATCGACAGAGATATAGAAATATTGGAGATAAAATGTTAAACTGTTAATTTCATAATTTCAACATAAATTGCTACGTCTGAAATGAAATACAATGACATTCGACACGTCTGGCTTTAGTTCCTCCACCGCTGAGTTCTGAATTGAGAACTTCATCATAAAAGGATGCTGATCGCTATTTGTACGCTATGATATTGGCGTACATCCAATGACTATGAATATGATGAAGCGAAAGTGATCTGTCAGGTACGTGGTAAGTTGCAGTCCTCTGCCTACTAATCTGATACACAGATGTGAGCTTATGTATGTGTCATGGCCATATCGTAGATTTGCCCACTTCATGAAATGCTTGATCATTTCATCAAGTTTCATCAAATCTGTGATATGGCCACGACATAAATGTACATTGTTGGAGTACGATGAAATTTCGACTTGTGTCTTCCAAAACCCATTGATAAATCGCCCACAACAGGGCACAAAATAAAATGACATTGAGTTCTGAAAACCAAATAAAGTAGTCGAAACTAAGAGCCGTATCAAAATCTAGTGTCTCTACTAGAGCCTCTTATTTATTTTTCTGAATAACGTAAAGCCTACAAGTTTTATGTTCTCTGAACATGTTACTAAAGCTTTATTCAAAAGAACTAGACAGAAAGATTTTGATGTCATAGAATGGATATTACTACATAATATTGCTACTACAATATTACATGGTATTATTTATTTCATGATTGACATAACAGAAAAGTAATAACATAGTATTTACAAAACTGAAACTAATAATAATATATAAAAAAAAATAACTTAAGCTAATTTAAATAAAATATTGGAGCCAGATCGCTGTCGGCCGGTAGAGTTCCGAGAAGGCTGGCGGCATTGCCTCGCTGTATGGCGAGGCTTAGCCTTTGGCCAAAGTAGGCACCAGCCCTCGGATCTCCAGAGGCATCAACTAGGCGCAACGAGATCTCCTTAAAGAGGAGTCGCGCTTCCGGGCCCCATGGCCCCAGAGTCTCTACCCCAAAAGGCACAAATAAATGGCCCTGACCTAGAGCTTCATATTTGCGCCTCTTGTTTGACTCTGCGATAGTTGCCGCCGCGCATATTACATTACTGGTAATCATTAAGTAAGTAATTTATCTTTATTGAACTAAAACTTTCGTACGCACTACACATTGTATATTTTTGGTCCGAATAAATTTGCGCGGGTTTTACGTATTTTTACGTATTTATCTTTTTTTTTTCTTAAGACTTCTCTAGCACTAATCCTTACCATGTGTAGCTGGAAGAAAATACTTTTTAGTATTAATTTCGCCTTTATGCAGATCCTTTTCGTGAGCAGTAAATAATTTTCAAATCAAATAAAACTAACGATCGGTATCAACACAAAAATCTCAATTCAGAAGCCAGAAGTAAACTTTTAAGTGACTCTTATCTTCTACGTTTGTTATGCTTACATAGTTTTCACTCAAGGATATTTTTAAAATATCTTTGTTCAAGGAAGATAAAAAGCGTGACGTGTCTGAATGTCATTGGCTATTTCTCACCGCCATCGTTAAAGCAACATTAGTGAATCGAGAAACATAGTTCTCCCTTAGGATGTGCTGTGAATGTGTGTCTCTAGCATTTAAGATCACGAAGCAATATCATGGTAAGTAATACGAAGCGTAGAACACCATTAACGTTGTTCGGTTTTCAGTTCCATCGTCATCGATCATCTTGTACTGCGACGAGGTCCATTACGTGAATTAAAAAGTTTGCTTAGCGAAAAAATACATGTAGGCACGTCTTCAAGCACATCGCACAAGGGTACCGGACAAAATACGTTGTTATCGGATATTTGATAGATTGCGCAGGGATTCTTTTGGTGTTATTGCGTGTTTGTACTGCTGTCCATTGTATAGTTACAAATATATTTCAAAGCGTATTGGGACCGGTTTTTGAATTTGAGAATTTCACTAAGTAAATACTTAAGTAACGTTCTGTGACGCTCTTTCGTGAGAAATTTGTCGAGACAGCATTACAGTTAAGTAGTTAGCGAAATTCTCAATTAAGAAACTAGTCAAGGGATTCAAAGTATTCATTAAAAGTTTGAATAAACACCAATTTACTGCCAATCATCGTGGTGCCATCTCTATGAAAATGATGGAACAATGTGATATAAATCGGTAACTAATCGTTACTTTTGCTAAAAGTGACGATCGTCTGGCTGCCCTGTAATGGTAAAAGGAAAATTTAGATTTCTGTTTTCGATTCGGAATTTGCTACTCTGCGATTTATTAGGCTCAATACAAAACCAAATGAAGAAAAAAGAATGGATAGTCTTCAGCTCAAAGACATTCCATCAGCCTCCGTTGGACCTTGGCTGCGGACTGAGGGCCCTAACCATGTGTTTGGTTGCAGGAGTGACGATTCTGCTTTCCCTGACGGTGTTCCTCAATTTGGTGGCAGAGACTCTGCCACAGGTCTCCGACGCGATCCCCCTGTTAGGTACACTGCCCAAGCCCTACCTTTTGCATCTGGCAACTCGTTGTTTATCTGTAGACGAGGGAGTAATTGTAGGCAATCTTTGAAATGTTCCGGTGGTCCAGTTGTGGCAATTTTAACATAAGATAAATTTACAATGAATTCCAAATTCGATCAAAGATTTTGCAAGAAAGTATAATCAAAGGATCCTTACAATTTGTGAACCCATACGTAATACCTGCTTCATACAAAGTATGAGTTTCGTACCCACTAGTGAAAAAAAGGGAATATAAAGTAACTTTTACTCTTAATCTTTCGAACTATTGCAGTCCATCAATAGAAGTTGTCATGGTCTTTATTAAAGTCATTTTGAGTTCCTCCAAGTCAACTCTCTGTTTGATCCTTTTAAGTAGCTACGGATATGCGATGTTTTGCCAGATGCTTCCCTAATTTTGTCTCTCTTCATCTCAATGTCTTTTGTTTAACTGTTTTTATTTTTACTTTTGTATTTTTCTCCTTTGCATATCTTTGTTATGTTGATTCTTCTATTAAGTTTTGTTTGACTTTTTAAATTCTGAATAATAAATAACCACATTAAAGAAGTTTTAATCGCTTATTTTAAAACATTACAAGAAGTAAATCGAGTGATTTGGACATTATTTTAAAACGCCCTAAAATCTTTCTTTGGAAATCAGCTTTTGTTGTAATACATGTATGCTTTCAATTTTAAATATCATATTTGTTTAATGGTCAGCTAGAAGTAGGTAAGTATTATCGATCCCTTTCAAAGTATTATTATGTTGTTGATTTTTGAAAACTTGGAATCGATTTCAGCGACTTGTTAATATGAATTACTGAACTTATTACTACTAATAACTGAACTCTCAGCTTTTCATATGTATATTTGTTGTTTTGTGTCCTTAACCTACTTAATCAGATTTGTTATTACTGTGGCCAATTTTTGTAAGCACGGCATGTTATCTTCATCTGCAAGCAACGTAATATAATCTTTGTATGGATGCACAAGGTAAGTTTCAAGAAATCTCTTAATATTCATAATGTCTTCGTTTTCATACACAAAAATGTTTCCTGCACTTTTATTTTCAATGTTTCATCGCGAGATCGATTCCTTGTCATACATGTCTCTGTATTCATCTGTGTCAATGTATCTATTTGTGTAATTGTCTATCATACATATTGCTCCTTGGCTTCGCCGTGGGTACCAAATGATACTTGGAGGGTGGTGTGAACTTATAAAGTAACTGAACATTATCAATCCTCCTAATAGTATATAAACAATTTTACAGCTAAACTGCATTTACCTAATAAATATAAAGAATAACTAAACGTAGCATTTGCATGACTCTATTGTTTTTTATTTCCTTTATTATTTCACTTTCATACCTCGATACCGACTCAACACTGCTGACAGAAGCTGAAGTCTCTATAGCTCGTACATTCGTGGAAAAATTTGGCTTCCAAAAGGTTGAAAACTAAGATAGTGAATTAGTTTTTCATAGAAATTGTTATGATCTTTGCAGGTGTTACAATTCTCCTGTCACAAACGGTTTTCTCCCTATTGGTGGGGCACGTCATCACTAAAACCTCAGACGCGATCCCCCTAATAGGTGAGAAGATACTATACGCGCTCAATGTATTCCTAAATAAAAATTTAATCTACTAAATAACTTCTCAGTGAAATCTAATTAGAATACGTGAAGAGGAATGTTTTGAATAAATCCTTCAATATTAGGGTGTTCTCTAAATTCTGGCTTAAAATATTCCTCTGATCATAAAAATAATATTGAAGAACTTGAAATAAGAAACTTTTAAAATAAAGCTTTTGCTTCTAATTTCAGATATGCTTTCCTTCCACAGACTTCTGACATGCATTATAGAATATCTTCGCTCCTAGTAAAAAGTATTTCCTGGACACTGTACAGTATTTATCACTTTCGTCTTGTTTTATCTTGATACAAAGTGACGGACGTTCAATTTTTATTTGTACACATAAAAAGGTCTAAAACAGTACTGTCGCTCACCTGTCACTGCTAAATCCTTCTTGTAATGTATTAAAATAACAACACAATTCTTCCCCGTTTCTCACGCAACCTCTTCATATTTTAATGATTTCCTTTTGTTCTCATTTTCATTGGGCTAAATTGTATGTCAGGAGTTTTCTTACGTCATTCGTCTACACTGTACCAACGTTGTGAACGAACTGTGTAATTAATACGTCGTTAAAATTACCATTTAAATATCACTACGTAGTTTATTTAACGTAAAGTAAGTCTTAAATTTTGATTTAATCTTCGAAGTCGATGCGGGTAAGAGACGGTGTAGCAGCAACCTCCAAGTATCTTAGTGCACATTTGTAATAGACACTAGTTGAATAGAAATTAATTCTGTCGCCTTAAATGTTTCATAGTTTGTGTTTAATTTATCGTCAAGAGAAGCGAATCGTTTTATTTTATTGATGCTTGAAACTCCAAGAGAAGTTTGTACCTAAAAAGAATTATGGGGAAGCTGAAGCTTTCATCATCATCATCATAATCAACCCATTATGTCCCCACCGAGGGGCACGGGTCTCTTCCCTGAGGAAGGTATAGGCCATACACCACCACGGGGGCCAAGTCCGGATTGGTGGAGGCTTGTAAGACTAGTGGCTGGTCTTACTGTCAGAAGTTTTCAAGCCGCCCTAGGGCCTCTGACTTGGCTTAACGACTGCCATCTATCGACGGCAGCCGGCACCAACTGCTTAACGTGCCTTGCGAAGCACGGAATCGCTCGGAAAAATGCCACTAGCGTTAGTCATAGACGGTGACCCATCCATGGACTGAACGCGCCGTATGTTGCTTAACCTTAGTGATCGTTTAAGATCACTCAGGCAGCCCAGGCTACGAGCGATTCTTAAGCTTTGCTTTTACAATATTCAGATTTAAATTGCATTTCATCACTTTTTGAATTTTGTGTAAAACGAGTTACACTTCCATTAAAATAATAATATGTTTATAAAATCTTTGTAAAGTTGTTTTTTTTAATTTAAATTATCTTATAATTCTTGTTTATATTAATAATTAAGAGGAAATTATTATGCGCTCTTATTTCAAGCATCAACATAAAAGAGGACACTAATCGTGCCCCTACAAAAACGGCATTTTATTGACAGACTCAGCCGAGGGCCTTTCTTACTCGGTCAAAGCTTATTTTGAGAGTATCCCTACGCTTCTTTTGATGGTATCCGTAATGGCCTCTTATAACAAATATGCCGTGAGGCCGTTTTCCCGCATTTGGGGAATTTCGGGATGAAGGCGAATGATTTTCACAGTTTGTTTACTTTTCCTCAAAAGTGTTTCGTAATAGAAGTAAGGGGAAAATGTTTTCTTTGAAACAATAGATCAAATCAAATCACAAATGTTTGTTGGGCAGAACAAAACTTAACAATATGTCACCAATATGTACCTGTGAGCCCCAAACTAAATTGAATTGTGCCTTGGGGAACTGAGATACGTAGAACTTGGACTGTGAAAATAAAATTTGCTACTGAGTATCGTAATGGTTATTTGGTGCATTGTGGTATTTAACTTCTTGGTAGCCATGAAACTGCAGCTTGGCTGAGTCTTCTTCGTCTTATTGTGTCAATTGATGAGGTACTCAAATTCGCTGACTCAGTACTTGGCCACTCGGGCACCAGGTATATGGCGCAAATAATCTTGTCGTCGATAGTCTCTTTGACGACGACAATCGCTCTAGCCTACATGTACAATAACTGTTGATAGATTTCGTTAACCTCCTCAGTCCCGAGCTTGAAAATAACAATGCTTTTGAATGGACACTTTCAAGGTCAGTATTGACAAGTTTTCAAATATATGTAATAATAACTAATAATAATAACAAATAACTAATGAGCAATAATAACTAATGAGGTACTTATCGACCAAGGATCATTAATTATTCAACTTCAATATTTAAAAAAAAAACAACACGTAATATTATCAATTTTAAAAATATTACTTAAAAATAATGATTAAAATGTATAATGATTGAAATATAAATGGGTAATCGATTTCATATTAATCAATGGCACGCTTTGATATGAGTGGCCAAGCAGAAGTAAATTAAAGCTAATGTTAAAATTTAATCCTTATTAAAACTAGACTTGAACGTTATTGCATGCTTAGATAGATCTAGTGCTTGTGTGTAGATTTAATTTGACTTTAACCTAATTATTACAATTTTAACTAAGATTTCTTCTTGTAATGTTTTATTAATAATCATTGCAACATTTAAAAAATCATAATCATTTAAAATACTCAGTTGATAAATTAAAAAACAAATAAAATTTAAGCAATAATAAAGAGCCCAATTCTACCACATTTTACCACAAAAACTTAGGCAGCGAAGTTTATAAGCAATTGCAAAACATTGATGATGATGACATGACTTCTGAATTCTTAGCACTTGGTTAAGATTAAATTAGAACCTTAATAAAATGAAAGAAAATTTCAAAAAAAGTAAAAAATCAGATAGCAGACTTTTTATAAAAACAGCAAACTGGATTCGACTTTTTAACAAGTAACTTAATGTCAAATAAACGAAAATTGTGTTTTTGTTCAAAATATCTATCGCGCAGCTATAACTAAGAGCAGTTTATGAAAACATATAGTTTAAAAGCCTCAAATATTTAAAATTCTGACTGTCTCTGGTTTTATTTTTGTGGTATTCGCATTACCAGTGAAATCATTACCAATCATGTTAAAAAATATCTCGTGCCCAACACGAAACTAAAGCACTATTCCGCCCTTTAGATATCGCCATAGCCTTAGGTCCCCCGCATAAGTCAAAATCACACCCACTAAAACTCCAGTCTGTATTTCAACGAAGCCAAAACTGAGTTCTTTACCGAAGCAAAACGCTACCGAAAGTTTTTGTGGTTAGGCTCTTTCGCCTTGTTCACGAAGCATAGACAGTGACCTCATACCTCTGGCCTTCAGGCACGTACTTCAACTGCATCATGTTTATGGTGGCGTCTTCAGTGGTGCTCACGGTTGTGGTCCTCAATTACCACCATCGCACCGCCGACATTCACGAGATGCCTCAATGGGTAAGCCGAGCTGGAGCAGAGAGTATGTAATTCTCTTTTTTTTACATACAGGCACATACATTCCTTCTAAACTCATACTGGCAGACATGCAATACTATGAATATCTAGAAAGTTTAGAAAAGCAATAAGAAACTGAAGCTGAGCAAGAAAATAAGTATGAAAAAAGGCTAAGCTAGATATGAACATCATCGTAGTTTTTGAACTAAAACTTTCGTAAGCACAACACATTGTAAACTTAACCACCCGTAAGTAGATCCGGACTAAAAGTTTACAATCATCGTAGTTGCTGATATTAAATAGGTATTAATCACATATCATATGTGATTAATACCTACCATTGCCTACCATTAATACCTACTATTTAATATCTATCATTGAGTTACTGAAGTGTCAAAGTAGAAGTGGTAAGGTTTGGCGATAATTAAACATAAGAATCTACTGAAAAAAAAAAAAAATGATTAAGCTGATATAACGAATATTTTAACAATACAAAAATTTGTAAAGTTTTTGGCAATAATACTTTTTTTCGTCTTCTTCAAATATATACTCTTTTGCTGTTTTTAAATTACCTCAAATATCATGCACGAGTCACGACCGTTTGTTCGGTTGGCATGAGTATATTCAGGATCATTTCGGGATATTCCTTCATGTCATAACATGACAGAATAGTTTGCGCCGCACTGTCGAAATGTTCCTATCACGACATCCAGGGTTGGCAGGAAGAGATTCTCGCTGATATGATGAAACTCGCCATGTAGACTTTTTACTCTCTAAATTCTGTGTTTTATGCATGATTTTTACGTGTGCAAGTTTGAAACATTCTCAACTACGTTTCGTGTTCAGATAAAATCCGTCTTCCTGCAATGGCTCCCGTGGATCCTGCGTATGTCACGGCCGGGCAAGAAGATCACGCGCAAGACGATAATGATGTCCAACCGGATGAGGGAGTTAGAGCTGAAGGAACGCTCCTCCAAGTCTCTGCTGGCCAACGTGCTGGACATAGATGATGACTTCAGGCACGTACCGCCGCCACCAAACAGTACGGCGTCCACAGGGAATTTGGGGCCGGGGTGAGTGCATCTCTCGAATTATTAACGCGTGATGGATTAAGCGGTAGTCTTTATCAGATCCAAATTAACTTGCAAAAACTTATATACTTAGCTCAGGAAATTGTGTTAGGCGTCACCGAACGGTACGGCGCCCACGGGGAATTTGGGGCCGGGGTGAGAGCACTTCTAGAATTTTGTTAAGCTAACGTCCGCGTTGCGGCGTCCACGAGAAATTCGAGGCTAGAGTGGAGTTCTCAAATGGAAAAAAAATAGCTACTATGTTCTTAGTAGCCACATTTTTCTAACACGGAAAAGTAGCAGTAGGAATAATACAGCTTCAGCAGGCAGGTCCGTAAAAATTCGGTTGCACAAAATGATATAGCCCGTGAAGGATGAATACTTATTTTGGTGATTATTCAACCCCATTCGGAAGCGGACCATTCTACAGCACACCCAGGCACCAAGCAAGCTTCGTGACCCATTCCGCAGCACTTGAAGAAGCGATTAAAATTAGTAAATTGTATGGTAAATATTTCTTCTTCTTCAGATCTCTCAGTTAGATTAATAATCCTAATCAATAAGCGTTATTTGCAGATTGTCTATAATAATTTAGTAGTGGTGTGAAGATTTATCCTTATAGTTATTTCACGATGGGGAGTCAACCAACACCATTATATGATTGATTGAGTGCCTATGGTTACCAATTTATAATCCAAGTGCTGTATCTTTTATCTTTGTTTTTTTTTTACAATTAACATACTATACAACCATATTATCTGCCCATAACCAGCTAGCTAACTTGAACTTCATTGATCATAGGGTGTTGAGTCTTGTACCACCATCAACTCTAATCCCATGTATTCCAAGGTTCTTGTGACCTTAGTCTGGGTAAGCCCGCAATAAATTTTACTCTCAGTATGACGTTTGTGTTAACAGTATGCTTACCATATTAGATCGTCGTTCCACGTATTACTTTATAATCTTATCATTTAAGTTTGACCTATCCGGCTGGAAACCTCAATCACCATGTACTCGTATTATGGGTAAATAATCTTTTCCCATCGACCAACTTTTACTAGCATGAATTCTAGAAGCTTAATCATCAGCCATTAGTTTACTCCTGCATTGACTTGTGTCAATAGTAATCACTTCGCGGTAATTGTTTGAGTCAGGTTCTACATTTTCATGTGTATTGTCACCCATCCCAGCATGTCTTCTTTCCCGTTTTCGATCCTCTTGCGACCCAAGGCTGACCAACGTCCCCGGCTGGCTAACGTAACCAGCATTGATCCCAGGTGTTCAATCTTCCGCACGGACTTCCGCCGCTCGTTCGTCCGTCCTTCGACGATGGAGGACGTGGGCGGAGGCCTGGGCGGCCACCATCGGGAGCTGCACCTCATCCTGCGTGAGCTCCAGTTCATCACGGCCCGGATGAAGAAGGCGGATGAAGAGGCGGAGCTGATAAGCGACTGGAAGTTCGCGGCGATGGTGGTTGACAGGTTCGCAGCCCGTTGCTTACTTAAACCGCTTGCTCAGCGACTCGAAGTGGGTCTTGACCTCCGATACAAGAAATCGCCACTTACCTCAGTTTTGCGCGTCTCTTGCCAGGCCCCCGTCGGGGGCTCACGCAGGTCCTTGACCAATTCATCCTTCCAGCGATATCTGGGGCGGCCAACCGGTCTTTGACCGCTTGGCAGCCCCAGCTATGCTCTCTGTACCGCCCATAGACATTTCTTAATTCACACTACAGTTAAATGTTCCTTCTGAGAGTATTGTAGGTATCGATGCTATGTTTTCGAGGCTAATCTTTTACTAGACTAGACGTGGAATTAGACATCGCAGATGACGTTCATGACGGATTTTATTTTATTCCATCAGTACCGGGCTAGATCCAATAACCTAGTATTGGATGTTTCATATTACCCTATAACTAATCTAGGGCAAGGGCCTAAGGGCCAATTTCTGAATTGAAAATTTCGCAACAGTAATTACTTAACATTTAAGCAATTACTGAACGATACAAACTACGAAACAGACGAAGACGAAAGTAACTACAGTGACTGTAGTGCTGTCTCGTCAATTTTTTCAGAAAAGAGCATGAAAGAACGTAATTTCAGTAGTTACCGTTCCGTTCCGTTCAAAAACCATTGCTAAGACCGTTAACCAACGATAATAACGTTTTCGCCGAAAAAACTTGCATCTTTATCCTTCAGTCTCTATATTGTTTTTCGGCGTTCAACAACATTTCGGCAACATTGTATTTATTTTACGAGATTTCAATTTGGTAGCGTAATAAGATTCATATTGGGCATAAATCAGTTTTCCTGAGGCAGTTGTTTCGTCTGGCAACATTTTTGTGATTGTAAAAAAATACGTGTTTGATGGATGCTGTCTGGGGCTTTACTGGATAATAAATTTAGAGACGACGCGAGCTCGGTCTCTGTTCACTACGATTAAGTTCTGCGAATCAGATCGAAACCTGGACTCTTCCGACAAATAAGTGTATCCGAAATAAGGTTTATCATCATCATCAACCCATTATGTCCCCACCGAGGGACACGGGTCTTTTCCCTGAGGAAGGTATAGGTCGTACTCCACCATGGGGGCCAACTCCGGATTGGTGGAAGCTTGTAAGACTAGTGGCTGGTCTTACTGTCAGAAGTTTTCAAGCCGGCACCAACGGTTTAACGGAAACCGATCGGAAAAATGCCACTAGCGTTAGTCATAAAACGGAATAAGATTATTAATATACAACAATGTTCCAGGTTTTGCCTGTTCGTGTTCACATTATTCACGATCATCGCGACGGTGGCAGTCCTGCTGTCGGCTCCGCACATAATCGTTCAGTGACCTAGTGACGGGTCCACGCCCACACCATGAGAGAACTAATATTAGACTCTGATCGACGTAGTTATACCTAATTATATACTGTATAAAATATTATACTAAATACGTGGTTGAAACGCACACGGCTCCATTAAAGTCGAAAGACGGTAAATATATTAAAATGATACAATGATACGGATATATAGCATTGTTAAGTTCGACATATTATAAAACGATTGTGATGTTGACTAGTATGTTATACAGATAAACGTTGAGGAGTATAATTTGTAAAATATATTATAATTATTGTATTATGTAATTTACTGCGATTTAAATGAGGTAATTAACTAAATTTGCATTAAAGGAGCGCTGTAAGTTGGTTTCAGGTTTGGTAGTCGGTTCGATGCAACTCGAGGTCCACAGTGAGATAAAATACATGAGATAATTAAGACGTAATTCGAGTAATTTTCAAGTTTTATAGGACAAATCGTAAGTAACCACATTACTGTAATAACAGCTAAATGGTGTGTAAGCTAAAATGACCTTTGTATGTTGAATAAGTATTATAATGCACCTATAAAGGATTGACATGTCTAGATCGTAGTATTTCGGAAACCAATCGTCGAAGTCGTTACCCGTAGCGTGTATCGTGTAAATTACAAAAGAAAAATGGAATCATAAGGCTTTCAATATATAGTGAATTAAAAGGAATTAGTCTATTCGAGTAACTAAACATACTTAAGATTGTAATTCCTTTTATCTTTTTAAGAATATACTTAAGTTTTCTTTGTTACGTCTTGTGTGGAATTGATTAGGGAGGGAATTGATCAATAGTGTAGAAAATATGTCTGAAATAATTTCGGCGTTCTGTAAAATTACATATAGCACTCAACAAGCATACACTTCGTATAAAAACTACTTAATATACCAATGATTGACTAAAGGTGTTCCTATTCCTAATGGTTGGTCATGTCCTACAGGCGTGTGAAGGATTTGGTGGTGTCCGTATCTGTTCTACAAAAGTACGGACAGTTTGAGATTTATCCGGTTCTTTGCTCTAGAATAATCGCCTTTCAAACTAACGGCCGATTTCTGAATTCAGAATTTTGCTAAGTAACTAATCGTGTATTACGTATTTATAAGTACTTATGTTCTTTAAATATTTTGCTACTTGTCAATATATTTTCGATTTTCTTATTTATGTACATTCTAAAAATCCATATCTACCGACTATGTTCTTCCTGAAATTCTCTCCATCCAAAGGTTGTCTGGAAGAGATCGCTCTAAGCGATAAGATCGCCAATTGTATACCGTTACTTAGACATAAGAAAATTATAATAACTCTGTATCCTGGTTGAGCAATAAAGTGTTATCTATCTATCTATCTATCTACTTAACTCTAGTGCTATCTCACCCAATTTCTCAGAGAAGAGCGTGACAGAACGTTACTTAAGTATTTACTTACGTGAAATTCTCAATTCAGAAATCGGCCCATTGTCTTCAGACAGCGGGATACTTTTTAGTGACCGAGTTTCAATACAAAACTGGCATTGATGCACGATTATAGGCTATATAATCAGCCGAATAACATTGTGTAAAAACTGACTATAAAAGTAATTTATCATCAGAATAGGCTTACATTGTTATGGATGTCGCTTAGTATAGGTATCCTTGTCATGGCTACTAAGCCATGTAAGCGACAGTGTATGCCAGTTTTGCATCGCAACTCAGTCATAAAAAAGTATCCCGATGGCTAAAGAATAAGTTTAAGTCGATCATTCTGACCAGAGAACTGTAGTAATTCCAAGCAGCGTGTCCTTTGGTAGAACAAATACAGTACTAAAATATAAGCTAGTGAGCTCGCAGAACATGGTAAACTGCTTGATGTAGGGACATTGACCAAAGCCTACGGATTTAATTCTTATAGTCTTGGTCGTAGTCGTATACTAACTTTTCTTGCACCTTTTACTACGATGGAAGCTTCTAAACTTTAAATAGTTACAGTTTTAGACACGCAATTAATCGTAATTTTGACAAAAACTCAGGGCTTCGATCCTACTGGTAGATTAAATAATATTAATTTAGTTGACTTGCAACATGACAAATATTTTCATTCATTAACGCCTTAAAATCACTGAAATTTGCGCATAAGAGATTGACGCAGCAATGAAATTGAAATATTTGACATGGAAGCAGTTTATCGGACAACACACGTTTAGAAGCAAAGCTCAAGGCTAAAGAACATAAGATATTATGTAATACTCAAGCATTTTGTTCTAGATAATCAAAACCCTATGAATATTGTAGATACTAATATCGTACTGTAGTAATATTAGTTAATGAGAATACTGGTAATTAAAGTCTTAATCTATGTCCATTCCTCAATTTCGCTCTTATAGATGTCGTGATAGCATATAGATGTCGTATTTCCTTATTAATTTAGGTTGTAACCTCTAACTAGTAAGAGAAAATCACTGTCAACTATTGAATTACCTTTGTAAAAGTATCATGGTTTTTGTTAAACAAATTCCGGAATCACTTACTTGGAGTGGCTCCTCACTTCTGCGGGGGCGTCTGGGCAAACAGTCGGGCGTCAGAGAACCGACGATGCGAGCGCCGTCTCTACTCACCATGATTAAGCACTGCGAATCAAAGAGAAACCTTGTCGGACTCTTCCGACAAAAATTCAAGTAAGTGGATCAGGAATAATGTTCATAATGTGTAGTACTTACGAAAGATTTAGTTAAAAAAATCATGCTTTTTATTTGTACCAATATAACATTATGTACCAAACTTAGTTAGAAATACTCGTTGGGAATTTAAAACGTTTTGTTTCGATGTTAGATTTTATGAAATCATTAGTTCAAATTAAAATGATCAACATTCAATCAACATCATTTAGGGCCAAGTGACGCTCAAGTATTAATTATATATATATCATTAATGATTATCTTAGAGTATTTTAATTATTGTACTTGATAATTTTAAAACATGGTTACTTGTTGCTGAATTAATTTAAATGAACGTATGAACTGAAAAGGTGTGTACGTATGAATCGAGGTAACAATAAAAATAAATAAAGTGTAAAATTATCCATTAAAAATAGATTGTTAGTGCCAAAATTTAGGTTTTATAAATATTTTAGGATTGACTATAGGGTTATAAATGGAGATAAAAGTTGAGATTTTATTGTAAAGTATTATTAAAAGAAAACGAACTAGGGTCTTTGTAAAACTTAACTTAAATTTAATGTTGACGGGGACATCGGGCCGCCATGCGGGCAGGTCAGCCAATTTTAAATTATTTTATAAAAAAAACAGAGAGGTTGTGAATCGATTTTAGAACCCACTATGGCGGCCCGGCGTTTGATTTAAATATAAATAATAAAAGCATGTGTAGAGGTGATCTACCCTTTAAATTTAAAATACTTAACTAAATAAAAAAACCTGCCTGGGACCGGGATAGATAATAAAACGTACAAAATTATGCGTACTGTCAACTTTGAATGCTCTTCAGACTTCCAAAGACTGCGAGATAGTCTCGATGTCATCACAGCAAACATTAATTTCTGTATTATGGTTGAGCAATAAAGTGTTATCTATCTATCTATCTAATTTTTAACGTTGACAGTACATGTGAATGCACATTTTCGGATATCATCTAATCTTGCAATGCACCACTTCACAATTCCACTATAAAACTATTTTGGTTCAATATATTATTAACACTACTATCACTGCATAGATTTTATACAAAAACACGGTTGATCTACAATCACCTTTTCGAACAGTTTACACCTCTTCTTACACAAGGTTATAATCTCTAATGAACCCAATTAAAGTAGAATAACAAACAATATACGTACTGTATCGGAGTTTATGTAACATACGTCAATTTTGAGAAAGAAAGGTAACAAATAGATAATACATTATCCTCTTTAGTCCCGACCTTGAAAAAAACAAAAGAAAACTATTGTTATTTTCAAGGTTAGCACTAAGAAAGTTAAGCTTCAATATATAGCAATGTTATAAAGCCAGGAACGTAAATATTTAAACAGTTTTGTACGTGTATAAACATTCTAAGACCCTACATAGCTGGTACAAATAAATTATTTATCTATATAGATAAATATATATTTAACATTTAACTAAGAACATTTGCCCGAAAAATTCAGTTCTTATTAAAAATAATTTTCTATTCGATTGAGCTAAATGCAAATAATAAATAATTTTATTTCATTAAGGCGAGGACTTGCATTCAAGTTTATAAAGAACAAGGTATGTTATGTGAACTCAAGCCAGCACACGCGACACAGGAAAACCAAATGCTTTAATCTTAAAACAGGTATTTTGGACTAACATAATATTATGTACGAGTCTAAAATGTACCACGTATTTCTCGACACTCTAGTCTCTAAGTCTTCACTGATTGTTCCCTGTCTGCTCTATTGAATAGTCCATAAATTCCTAATACAGTCTGTTAGCTTTTAGAATATACATCGGGCTCTAGAGTAGGCTTCGGTTTTCGCCGAAAGCACACGAGTGTAATACTACTTCATGCTCTGCATAAAACTTTTCTTCACTATTTTGAAAAGTTATGTAAAAATAACAATACAAAATAATCCTTACCTTATTGCTATATAATCGGTTTTTTTAATTGCTCATGCTCAGTTGAGGTATATTCTAAAAGCTAACAGACTGTATTTATTTTTATATTTTTATTTTATTCAGGACAAGACATTTTATATTTTGTTTTAAATTACTTTGTATCCTATATTTTGTACTAACCGGTTTATTTAACTATGTGTCATTCGATAATTTTAAATCTACAAAATGATGAAAAAAACACTATATTTATTTATTTATATTCTACATAATCAGGAATGTAACAACTGAAAAAGATTAACAGAAGTTAGACTACGTTTCTTGTGTCCGATTTAACTGTAAAATTAATGGATAAACAATGTATGCAGATGCATATCCACTCAAGCAGTGAGGGAACAATCCAGTTTCTAATCTATACTCAAACCGGGTCCTACCCTGGAAACTTAGATCACCTTGCACTAAACTCTAAATACGATACATAAAATACATTAAAGAATTTTCGTTGCATGCATCGCTTTGCCTGTCAAGTTGTCGAGTCTCATTACGAAACCAACACATACACTGTCTAAGTGCAGATTATAAGTGAAAAAATTCTCTGACCATCCTCGCAAACTGTTGAAGACGACCAAAATCAAGGTCAATAGGGTTTGATTGCTTGTAGCTAGAAGCTACTCATTTGTTCGTTTAAAACGTTATCTTGGTCTGTATTTGACACGAAGAGACCTCGCTCAAAAGTAATTGTATCTTGGACACTCCTTCCTTCTAAATTAGTTGAGAATAGTGATGGCTGACCCCTGTGATTATTGTAGAAAAAATGGTCAGACTGGAGTTTTTTTCCCGTTGCGTTTTCTCCTCTACAAATATGGCCCAAAGGCAACATAGTACATTGACATTCAGCCAACAGAATGTAAATTGTTTACGTTGAAATAAATTGTTTTGGTGTTGGCTTTTGATTTGGCATTATTTTGAACTTTTAACCTATTGACCACAGTGTCTAAAAAACAAGGAAAAAGTTAATAATGGGGAATAAGATATCTCACTTTACCTACAATCATTCGAACTCGCTTAGGGTAAAACTTTGCAAGCAACCTTTCTTACTAAAACTAAGAATCTACACTTATATAACTCAATTGTAAGATCACCTTATTTGCTAACGTTTATCTACTAATTTAGACTAAATTTTGCACTTATATGCTATGTCTGTGGAATTTGTGGCATTTTTAATCTATCAAACACCACTGAAAATTGACCGTTGACTGTTCATCTTTAGGAATGTGTATTCGACCAACAATATTAAGCTTATACTCATATTTAATTTGTAATCATACACACAATTAATTACTGCACATGCACACATAATTATGTGTTCCTTGTCGCTATTTCCTAGACAGCATATGAATAACTCTAAATAAAATTTAAAGAAACATGACTGCAGAAAGTTGACTAAAAGCGACCGAACGTAATGTAAGTTTTTAAAAAGCCCCTATGGAGGTTTTTATAATACTTAGAGAAAAAAAAAGAAATAAAATGCAAAGGTAAATTTGTAAAAATATAAATCTCAACGGGTAAAAAAGTATTCGTTAAATTGACTATCATAAGTAGTACTCGATTTGTATAAAATTAAAATAAATTAAAGCAATCTGATTTATACTAAATTCGTTGTTTAATTTTATGAAACAGAACACTTCTACCCAATACTCCCAAATGGTAAGCAGTTGTAGCGAAGCAGTAAAACGCTGGTATCATAATCGGGAGATCGTGGGTTCGAATCCCGGCATGTAACAATGACTTTGTTTTTTAACTTAAGTAAATTAATGAAGTTATAGTAGTAATACCATTCGCTAACTGTGAAGGGAAACCTCTTAAGGAAACCCTAGCATCTGAGGTATTTACATACCTTAGCGCTTCATACATACAATGGCCCAACAATGGGACTAAGTGCGGAAATCTTAGGTCTAACTAGAACTAGGAGACACCCCCAAACGTTTATAATAAGGTGTTTCAGGGTTCCGTACTCCAAAGGGTAAGGAATCCTAATACTAACGGCCGATTTCTGAATTGAGAATTTCGCTAAGTAACAACTTAACTCTACTGCTGTCTCGAGAAATTTCTCAGAAAAGAGCGTGACAGAACGTTACTTAAGTATTTACTGACGTGAAATTCTCTGACACCAGAGTGCGTATACTGAGTTGTGTCATTCACTTTCGATAGCGAGAGCGTTTGCGATTTGCATAGGAGTGACAAAGCGCGCCATCTAGATGCCTCTTTGTCACTCCTATGCAAATCGTACAGGAAGACGCTGGATGCAAGACGCTTCTAGCCGGTCTTTTGGGAAATCCATGGAGGAGGCCTATGTCCAGCAGTGGACTTCTTATGGCTGAATCATGATGATGATGATGAATATGTGTCGTGGGAACCAGAAACAGAGACGTCACAAACATGTAAATATCCAAGACCTGGTTTTTTTTGCCCCAGCTGGGGTTTGAACCCGGGATCTCTTGCATGGTAGAAAGATGCCATAACCACTACACCACAGAGGCCATCAAATAACGTTAAATATGCCAGAAAACTTATCAAGAACTATAGAACTCGGCTGTATGCGATGATAACTAACGTTAATTTTTTTTTTGCTTCATATCTAAAATATCTGAAAACCTGGTTTTGTGCCTACGAGTAAGCGATGTTTTAGCTATCATAAGACTCTCTTATTTGCTTTTTTTTAAAACATAGATTGACCAGATATAGCTCCTAAAGTTACCACCAAGAAGGTCTAATCTCTCTAATCTATAAGGCCTAGTTGCGTAAAAAACAACGTCTGAAAAAAGAAAAGGTGGATAATATCCCCTGCGTCACTGCGTTTTTATTATGATTCGCCAAAAGAGTGTTATGACTATCACCAAAGATGAATTTCCTTAAGCTGTCTCATCAACCGAGGGCCGTTCAAGAATAACAATCCAAGTACGCTATTTTCAAGTTTAATGTTTTGTACTCGTTATCTATCTATCTATATATATAAAAGGAGAAGCTGACTGACTGACTGACTGACATATCAACGCAGGGCCTAAACTATAAGGGTTAAAAACTTGAAATTTTGCACAGGGGTTTCTCTTGTAACTTAGGGGAGCACTAAGGAAGGATTTTTGAAAATTCATCCTCTAAGGGGGTAAAATGGGGATTCAAAGTTAGTATGAAACTTCGCCGTTTTTGAAGTTATTCGAATGAAATTCGGTACGAAGGTTTTTCTTTTAAAATTATGAAAAACGTGTAAAATATTTTTTTTTAAATCATCCCTTAAGAGGGAAAAAAGGGGGTGCAAACTTAGTATGAAACTTTGCCGTTTTTGAAGTTATTCGAATGAAATTCAATATGAAGGTTTTTCATCAAAAGTTATGAAAAATGTGTAAAATAGTTTTTCGAAAATCATCCCTTAAGGGGGTAAAAACGGGGGTGTAAAGTTAGTATGAAACTTTGCCGTTTTTGAAGTTATTCGAATGAAATTCAGCATGAAGGTCCTTCATTGAAAGACATAAAAGACGTGTAAAGTAGTTTTTGGAAAATCATACCCTAAGGGGGTAAGAGGGGGTTGCGAAGTTAGTATGAAAGCTCTTTCGCATGCGCTAAAAGTATTCCTATCTTATTTGCAAACACTTTACTCAACTAAAGCCCACGCGGACGTAGTCGCGGGCAACAGCTACTCTATTATATAATACCTTTAAACGAGCAATTCTTGTATATATAAAAAATCTGATTCTCGGAAACGGTTCCAACGATTTTCATGAAAACAAGTATGCAGCGAATTTTGGGGGCGATTAATCGATATAGAGATAAATCACAATTAACAAAAAAAAAAAATAGGGAACTCATCTCCACTCATCCACTGCTGGGCAATGGTCTTCCTCTAGGCATGCCCCTTTTTTATTCTGCCTCATGTATCTACAGAAAAATCAACTAGTCAATGGGGTGTGAAGGTTCTCGAATGGAGATCGCGAAGTGGTAAACACACTGCGGCTCACCAGCTCAATGGACCGGTGATCTCAAGCAGATTGCTGACAGCAGTAACAGGTTATTAAAATTTGGTAATTAATCAATTGGGTTATGAGTTTGAAAAGAACTATTGATCTTTATTCTTTAAGACTATCACAGCAAATAGACAGTGCTACTATAATGACAAAAACACTCAGGGTCTGTTTCACAATCTATATATCTATATATATAAAATCTATATATATAAAAGGAGAAGCTGACTGACTGACTGACTGACTGACTGACTGACTGACTGACTGACTGACTGACTGACTGACTGACTGACTGACTGACTGACTGACTGACTGACTGACTGACATATCAACGCAGGGCCTAAACTATAAGGGTTAGAAACTTGAAATTTCGTACAAGGGTTTCTTTTATAACATAGGCGAGCACTAAGAAAGGATTTTTGAAAATTCACTCCCTAAGGGGGTAATATGGGGATTCAAAGTTAGTATGAAACTTTGCCGTTTTTGAAGTTATTCGAATGAAATTCATTACAAAGATTTTTCATTTAAAATCATGAAACACGTGTAAAATAGTTTTTTAAAAATCATCCCTCAAGGGGGTAAAAGGGGGGGTGCAAAGTTAGTATGAAAGTTCTCTGATTTTCAAAGCTATTTCAATAAAAAGTGGTTTTTGGGTTATACGTTCATAATAACGAATTTTTCTGATATTCCTTTTTGTGAATTCACCCTCTAAGGGGGTAAAAAAGGGATGCAAAGTTAGTTAAACCTTTGCCGTTTTTGAAGTTATTCGAATGAAATCCAGTATGAAGGTTCTTCATTGAAAGTCATGAAACTCAAGTAATTTTTTTTTTGATAATCATCCTTTCAATAAAATCTAAATTTTGTAAAAAATATTAATGTTAATGAACACACCATTTTTTGTTTTAATTATTTCGCATGCGCTAAAAGTATATGTGACTTATTTGCAAACACTTTTTTCATCTAAAGCCCACGCGGACGTAGTCGCGGGCAACAGCTAGTAAGCAAATAAAGTTCCGGATAAGCTATCCACAACAAGGGCTGCCGTTTGTTCTAAATTTGAAGCCATAAGCGAACACACGCAATAGGTACCTATGGGAAAATTTATTTAAATTTAGAACAAACGGCAGCCCTGGTTGCGATAGCTTATCTGGAACTTTATTTGAACATTGTGAAACAGGGGCTCAGAGTGACGGATAAATAAATAATAATAATGATACACCGAGACGAAACAAGAACTTTATGTTAGTAAACAAATGACTCGCCACATGGCCACTCAGGAAATCAGACCGTAGAGATGACAAAAATAAAAAGAAAAAACGAGGAAAAATTACATCACGCGACGTTTGATATCAGAACGCACCAAAGGGATCCCGCCCCGTGTCAGTGAGAGAAGCAATATCTGCACACCTGGCGCCTCCCAGCGTGGCAGGGATGTAGCCCTTACGGCAATTGCCGTACGACACGTTAGATAGATAGATAAAATAAAATATTTCACACACACATGACAATACTTTCGTCAAAGTTAAGGACAAACATATTGTCTTAAAACAGATGCGGAAAAACAAGAACATACAACAGTGCCAAAAATACTATAAAGTAATTACGTGGGTGTGTCAAATGCGAATGCGCTTCGCCGTTATGTGTGCTGGAGGCTTGGAGAAATTCTAGGGCTGTTATTTTACATTTGCATACAGGCACACTGGCACATACATTGCTTCTGGTCCCACACTAGGATACCCTGTGTCGTGGGAACCAGAAACAGCGACGTCACAAGCATGTAAACATCCAAGACTGGTACGAAGGTACCCAGGTTTGCCAAAAGTGGCCGTTTTTACTGCAAATACTGACTGGCCCAATACTAAGTTCTGCACTCGTAACGAGAAACGCAGCAATAGCCATTACTGAGATCTACAGCCACCATTATTTTTTTACTGCAAAAATGCCTCCAAGTAGCTTATTTTTTGCATTCAAACTAAAAACGAAGTAATGGCCATTACTGTGTTTCTTGTTACAAGGGCAGACTTCTTGGCCTCAGATTTCTGGTTGTCGGTTCAATAAAATACTGTTACTTATGGATCCTAACTTATAGAGATCATCGCTTCATCCTAAAATACTTGCCCTAGTTTGCCCTAAAATACTAGCCCGGACTCATGGGATTATTTACTAGTATAAAAAAATCTGAAAAGATAAAAGAATTCGAACTGCCTATACTTTTATAATTTATAATACTATTGTAACTAATAATATTCTTCGATAGAATGAAGAAAAACAATTCTTTACCATGCAACGCTTTGACGGCAACAATTTGCAACGAAGTACAACACTAGTAAGGGATGCGATAAAAATCACCCATCGCCCGAACAAGGTGACGTACTAAAGTTGACTAATTGAATTGAAAACTCGGGTCATTTTGTTTTGGGTTTTGTGGGGAGATTGGAAACTTATGGAAGTAGGCACCTTTTATCATTGCGTTTCTACGAATACGTAGCATGGTTTTGCAACTCTATAAGGCAATACGGCCGCCAATTTAGTTGCAAAGTCCCCCGTAATGCAATGGAGTAAAGTGCATAGGTGTATAGGATGATGTGCTGTCGACTGCACTGTGCACTTTTGAAAAATATTTTGTGTTTTTGTTTTTTCCGGCGTACAATAAGGAATATTGTTTTCTTATCTTATCTTTATTAAAAAAACTGCTATGTAATTAATACGACGACCTCTGTGGCGCAATGGTTAGCGCGTCTGCCTACCATGCTAGAGGTCACAAGTTCGCATCCCGGCTGGGGACAAAAAAAACTCAGGTCTTGGATGTTTTTGATGTCACTGTTTTTACTGCAAATACTGACTGGCCCAATACTAAGTTCTGCACTCGTAACGAGAAACGCAGCAATAGCCATTACTGAGATCTACAGCCACCATTATTTTTTTACTGCAAAAATGCCTCCAAGTAGCTTATTTTTTGCATTCAAACTAAAAACGAAGTAATGGCCATTACTGTGTTTCTTGTTACAAGGGCAGACTTCTTGGCCTCAGATTTCTGGTTGTCGGTTCAATAAAATACTGTTACTTATGGATCCTAACTTATAGAGATCATCGCTTCATCCTAAAATACTTGCCCTAGTTTGCCCTAAAATACTAGCCCGGACTCATGGGATTATTTACTAGTATAAAAAAATCTGAAAAGATAAAAGAATTCGAACTGCCTATACTTTTATAATTTATAATACTATTGTAACTAATAATATTCTTCGATAGAATGAAGAAAAACAATTCTTTACCATGCAACGCTTTGACGGCAACAATTTGCAACGAAGTACAACACTAGTAAGGGATGCGATAAAAATCACCCATCGCCCGAGCAAGGTGACGTACTAAAGTTGACTAATTGAATTGAAAACTCGGGTCATTTTGTTTTGGGTTTTGTGGGGAGATTGGAAACTTATGGAAGTAGGCATCTTTTATCATTGCGTTTCTACGAATACGTAGCATGGTTTTGCAACTCTATAAGGCAATACGGCCGCAAATTTAGTTGCAAAGTCCCCCGTAATGCAATGGAGTAAAGTGCATAGGTGTATTGGATGATGTGCTGTCGACTGCACTGTGCACTTTTGAAAAATATTTTGTGTTTTTGTTTTTTCCGGTGTACAATAAGGAATATTGTTTTCTTATCTTATCTTTATTAAAAAAACTGCTATGTAATTAATACGGCGACCTCTGTGGCGCAATGGTTAGCGCGTCTGCCTACCATGCTAGAGGTCACAAGTTCGCATCCCGGCTGGGGACAAAAAAAACTCAGGTCTTGGATGTTTTTGATGTCGCTGTTTCTGGTTTCCACGACACAGGGTATTCTAGTGTGGGGCCAGAAGCAATGAATGTGCCTGTGTGTAAATGTTTACTTTTAAATAAACGCTCCCTATACTTCTAAGTATAGACATATATTTTATATTTAAAAAAATAAGATCTCCCTGTGTAACTTAAGCTTCATGAAGGTCCACTAAATAAAATCTGCCGTGATTCCTAAAACATTTCGTCCCTAATTAAGGATTATTATGTTAAGGACGCACAACTCAATTTTAGCGTCGATGAACATGACGTCGAACGAAGGTCGTCTAAATACAGCTATAATACTGTTTAACTTATTATCTCTCGAGTCGACTCCCTTCAATTTAATTAAATTCAGTTTACAAATTTACAGTAAATAGCTGAAACGGAAGAACCGCCGACGACGAGTTTGCCAAAGGCCATGCGAATGGTGGCGCGGTGGCCGGGTCGCCTATCTCCCTCAAATATGGTTGAGACTGGCGATGGCTGACCCCTGCGTTATGCTCGTGAACGGGTGCCGTCCGTGTGTCTGGCCGCAGCATTGGCGTTTTCATACTTATTTAAGAATATCAAATAATGTTTGACATTGCAAGTATTGATTGCGCTCATGGGTCTTGAATTTTGACATTCTTAGGTAGATGGACATTTGTACCTACCAAACTTTGTATTAGATTTAAGATGTTTTGAGAAAAGATGGTCAGAGTGGAGTTTTTTTTGCTGCCTTTTTCTCCACTACATTTGGCCCGAAGGCAGCGGCTAACATTATAATTTTATGTACATTGACATTCAATAAGCAGAATGTAAATTCTTTACGTTGAAATAATTTCTGATTTCTGATTTCTGACCGTAATGCCTATACTTAAGACAGATGTAAAAAAGGGAATGGAAGATAAAATATTTAAAACAATGTTATCTTAATTCTGGATCTACTTACTTGACTCATTGTCGGATCTATTTGTGTTTTTTTCTGGGTGTATACAATAAATAATAAATAATTCTTATATTTTCTCATCAACATCAATCCATTAAGTCCCTACCGGGGGGCACGGGTCTCTTCCCTGAGGAAGTTATAGGCCATGCTCCACCGGTGGAGGCTTGTAAGACCAGTGGCTGGTCTTAGTGTCAGAAGTTTTCAAGCCGCCCTAAGGCCTCTGACTTGGCTTAACGACTGCCATCTAAGGACGGCAGTCGGCACCAACTGTGTAAGGTGCCTTGCGAAGCACGGAACCGCTCGAAAAAATGCCACTAGCGTTAGTCACAGACGGTGACCATCCATGCACTGAACTCGCCCTATGTTGCTTAACCTTCGTGATCGTTTAAGATCACTCAGGCGGCCGGGGCTACGAGCGATGTCTTATCTTATTTTATGAAAATTCTATTTTAACATAAATAATTTAAATTCCATTGTACACCAATGTACATATCATATTGAATCGAACACTAAGTTGTTATGAGTACCTACCTAAAACACTAGTTACATTTCTTACAAAAGTAAAAAAACACAAATTCTATGACCAGACATACGGACAACACCCAATCATGACTAATGACATTGTATTAAGTCAGAGACGATCAACCGACGACGCGAGCTCCGTCTTTGCTCACCATGATTAAGCTGGTCGAAAGCAGAGCGAAACCTGGTCGGACTCTTCCGACAAAAAGTCAAATAAGTGAATCCGGAATAAAGTAATAACGTCTAGTACTTACGAAAGTTATAGTCTCTCTATTACTACTAACTAGGTTTTGTTACTAATTTAAGCCTTAGCCTTAGTTTCACCACACAATTCTCTTCCATTCTGTCTATGTGACCGACGGATTTGGTGGGATTTTGTTTCTCCTATGACGTAGGGTTCAGAAATCAGGTGAGCATACTCGAAACCACCAAGCGACCAAAGACCGGTTGGTTACTCCAGACTTCACTGGAAGGATAAGTGGCCAGGGACCTTGAGTGAGCTCCAGACAGGCAATTGAAAGGAGACCGCGCAATAAGTATAGGCTAAGTATTAGGTACTACTATTTATTCTATTACTAATATTTTTGTATGGATTTATTATTATTATTATTGTTATTAATACTTTTATTGCACTTACATTTAAAAATTAAAATATAGTACAATGCGGCGGACTTAATGCTATAAGCATTTTCTACCAGTCAACCGCAGGAGGTAAAGGAAAGTGATGGTAGGCGTGCAAAAGTAATTAAATAAAAATACAAAAATACTTATATAAGGTGCATTAAATAAACTTACACAATTCTGCAATAAATACCTATAACAATAAAGCCATTATTTTAGGGGTACCTTTTTACCTTTTGATTCCGTTGTGTGGTAATTATTATCATTATGAAAGAAGCAATGCTATAAAACGGACTTTCTGAAATAGTCTAGTTCGCGCAATTAATCTCAAGATTATTGACTGCCGAACTCGCGATATCTTTCAATTGGTTTTAATCGTTTTTCGAAAGTTACAAGCGATAAGTTAGATCATGATCCTTTAATATACCTATGTGAAAGAATAATCCAATGGATTTATCTGTTAGACAGTTCAAAACTTGAGGTTGGAGATGATGTTGTGAGTAGATAAGCATAGGTAGTTATTCAATTAACTGTCGACCGGACGATTCTAATGATCTAGCTGGAAAGTCGTCTGTAATGTAATTCTAGTTTGGTAAATCTTTGGATTTATTTGGGCTTGCTCGTAGCCTGGGCTGCCTGAGTAATCTTAAACGATCACTAATGCTAAGCAACATACGGCGCGTTTAGTCCATGGATGGGTCACCGTCTATGACTAACGCTAGTGGCATTTTTCCGAGCGATTCCGTGCTTCGCAAGGACGTTAAGCAGTTCAGCAGGTGCCGGATGCCGTCGATAGATGGCAGTCGTTAAGCCAAGTCAGAGGCCTTAGGGCGGCTTGAAAACTTCTGACAGTAAGACCAGCCACTAGTCTTACAAGCCTCTACCAATCCGGACTTAGCCCCCGTAGTGGAGTATGGCCTACACCTTCCTCAGGGAAGAGACCCATGCCCCTCGGTGGGGACATAATGGGTTGATGATGATGATGAAATCTTTGGATAAGCCTGTCACTAGTTTGCTAATAATCTGTTAATCTACTGTTATCGCATATAAATGGATTGATGAATGGATGAACACTGGATTTAGAGAACGATTTAAATAATGTTAATGGGGACTATTGTATCCAGTGTAGAACTTTAAGTTGAAAACTCTGTTAATTAAGCCTATTTTGCAAATAATTATTGTGGAGTTTATTTATTACATTCTTCTCTGTCTAATCTATTAATTGTGAAACTAACACCTTTGACGTTGTTTAAGCAAAAATGTCTTTTTATAAATGTTGGTAGTTAAACATGATTGACATAACATCAGAAACTCATATTGTCAATTGGACAATTGTCATCATAACATTTAAAACACTGACAAATATACCAAACTAGCGACCCGCCCTGCACGGGTGGCAAAAACGTTTCCGTGGAAATAGCTATATTAGTTCCGTGGAGAATTCCCGGGGTAGTAATTTTTTACACTTTGGGTTACATTACTCGAGATTTCATACGGAACCCTAAACTTTTTGAAAATCCAATATAGCCCATGTCACTCACGAAGAATTTAGCTTTCTAATGGTGAAAGAATTTTTAAAATCAGGCCGGTAGTTTCTGAGCCTATTCATTACAAACATACACACAAAAATACAAATCTTTCCTTTTTATAATATGAGTATAGATAATAGATAAGAAGTATAGATGTAGATATAGATAGTATTGATAACTAACTATACAGTAAAATGCACAGTAAACTTTACATTAGTTTCGTCTACAGTGACAACGTAAAACTATACCAAAAAAACATTACAAACACGATCAAACTCCACACAAGCTTCGTCAAAAATAAAATAAAGTATTTGTTTTTATAGTGTTTTCTTACTCTGGCTTTAGGATAGTCTATGAGAAATTTAAGTAAGTTACTCGATGTGCCTAGCCGTCTACCTACAGAGATTCTAGACTATTAAGTGCCGCGAACAAACTAAACTTCCCCTGATAGAGTGCCGAACTAACAAATGTTCGAAGAAAAACTAGCGCGGGAACTTTTAATACAGTTTTTGCTTGACTACGAGAATCACTAAGCACACTGCTAAAAAGGAATGCTTCTAAAGCTGGCTTCCCACGGTCCGCGATATCGCGGACGGACGCGGACCAGCTCGGACGACACACCACCGTGGGAAGGGTATACCAAACACTTGGCTCGAATAATAAAAACAAGGTAGTGGGTCTCTAAAGCTGGCTTCCCACGGTCCGCGGTAGCACAGACGTCTGTGGAGCGGTGCGCCGTACCGGTCGTGGATACGTGGTCGTATCGATATGAGCAGAATTGCGCACCGTGGGAAGAGCCTCGTGCATGATGCATGGGCTGTCTGTGGTCGTCGGCCGTCCGCGTCCGTCCGCGATATCGCGCACCGTGGGAAGCCAGCTTTAGAGACCCACTACCTTCTTTTTATTATTCGAGCCAAGTGTTTGGTATATGTCGTGGTATTCAATGACCTCTGTGGTGCAGCGGTTAGTGCTTCTGCCTACCATGCGAGAGGTCGAGATTCGAACCCCGGCTGGGACAAAAAAACCCCAGGTCTTGGATATTTTAATGTTTGTGTTGTCGCTGTTTCTGGCTCCCACGACACACGGTATCCTAGTGTGGGGCCAGAAGCAGTGTATGTAAATGTTTATGTTTTAAATGATCTATATGTCTGCTTAATTGATATCAATTTACGAGATTCTTACAACTTCCTACCTCATTAATTTGAAAAATAATCTAGGTATATAAAGTGTTAAGCAAATTTTTTGCACAAACACACTCTGTGCAAAAAAACTTACTATAAAATCCACGATTATTTAGAAGACAAAGATGGTGTCTTGTAAATAATCTCTGGTTTTAAACAGTAGATTAATATTAAATGTATTCAGATGAGAATAGGCTATTTGACAGTGTGAAAAAACAGTATTATTTATACGTCTTGGTATAAATTATAAGTCTTAGAACCGCTTTAGGGTATTTTAACTAAAAAACAATTATTATTTGTGAAAAAAAACACAAGATGTTTGATAATTATGTATCTAAATAACATAACATAACATAACATAACATAACATAACATAACATAACATAATATAACATAACATAACATAACATAACATAACATATGTTTGTTATAACATAACATAACATAACATAACATAACATAACATAACATAACATAACATAACATAACATAACATAACATAACATAACAAAACATAACATAACATAACATAACATAACATAACATAACATAACATAACATAACATAACATAACATAACATAACATAACATAACATAACATAACATAACATAACATAACATAACATAACATAACATAACATAACATAACATAACATAACATAACATAACATAACATAACATAACATAACATAACATAACATAACATAACATAACATAACATAACATAACATAACATAACATAACATAACATAACATAACATAACATAACATAACATAACATAACATAACATAACATAACATAACATAACATAACATAACATAACATAACATAACATAACATAACATAACATAACATAACATAACATAACATAACATAACATAACATAACATAACATAACATAACATAACATAACATAACATAACATAACATAACATAACATAACATAACATAACATAACATAACATAACATAACATAACATAACATAACATAACATAACATAACATAACATAACATAACATTTACATACAGGCACATACATTGCTGCAGCCATTGTATCGGAAACGGCCTGGATTGGCCGACTTTAACCTAACTAATAACTTTGACGTTCATTAAGTAAACATTTTGTTTTTACTGTGAATAAATAAAATATTTTTAATGTTTGCACTTTAAAATTCACATTAACAAACATTTTTTCAAACTGTATAGCAGTTTCTTGGCGAATTATAGCGAACTATATACGTATTTTAACTCTTATTCTGCGGCAGACATGCGTCGCTTTCACAAACATCCATCATAAGTGTAGTTTTATGCAACGCGGGCCTGAAAAATTGTTTAAAACACCACGCAATTTTAATCTACAGCTTTCCCAAATTCATTCCATACATTTTCATCATTCCGCACAGGAATTATTCCGTCCAGAGTCCGCATCAATCAGCCTGTCAATTACGGCACCAGCGTGTTTTGTTTCCTTGCAGACTGCTGCCGGTCCTGATGGAGGCCTTACTCCGAAGTAGTACTAATAATAGAGGCAACAACAACGTGCTGCGAAGTTTATAGCTTTAATACAAGACACCCAAATAAAATCTTCTACCCCCCTTGCAAAACAGATTTTTGCCAAAGAAGATGCTATCGAATGCCGATAAAAATATATAACAGCCTACCAAAGTTATTGAAAGAGCTACACAAATGAAGTTGCACTAATAGAAAAATGCTTCTATTCAGATTTAGAGTACCTACCTCGACATTAACACTTTGCCGGACAGTCATATGTGATCTATTGTTATTTTTATTGTTATAGACTGTTATAGCCGTCCCTGTCCGCGAATGTGTTGGCGAAAATATTGACATAAAATAAATCTAAAAAACAGCAAGAAATATATAGGATATTGTACATATGATTTTGGACATATAATTATCTTGTAAATGATAGTATATTTGACAGCAACCTTTAATTTAAGGTCTTTTGAGTTCGTGACAGAGACTTGATAGTTATTTGGATCAATAAAATCCCACCAAAAACATAAATGTAAAAAAGGAGACCCAAGTTCAATACAAAAATTATGCTTGGCTGTGGGCTTCGCCGCAAAAAGAATGGAGATCTAAATGAGTGCCAAGTTCTATGCAAAATCCAAATATGTATTTATAGGAACAAAATAACATTATGAACAAGTATTTAACTCTTTTTCTTTGCTTTATCCTCCTCCATTGTTTTCCATGTCTTCTTGCCATTTGGATGACTTCTAAGGTTGCCAACTTTTTTCTAACAAATATAGTATTTTTGAAGCTATTACCTCTAAACATATAAGTAGATAGCAAAATAATAGTAAACAAAATTGTGAAATATGTTATTGTGGTCAAATATTTTCTTTAATTTTTTTTTTGTTTGACTCCATTTGATTTGAAGAGTTAGCTTTAGAAAATGATTAAGGCTGAGTTCCGTTCTACGCAAAATATAGTAGTTTCACCTACTATACATAACATAACATTTGCATACAGGCACACACATTGCTTGTGGCCCCACACTAGGATACCCTGTGTCGTGATATTTTTTTTTTTTTAAATTCATCCCCTAATATAGTGGTAATAATAGTATATTACATAGTAGGGTTGGCAACCCTAATCCCATGACGCTGCGCTTGCCGATATGTGGTCTCCATTCGAGCACTTTTTGGCCCCATTGACCGAAATAATCAAATCAAATCCAGAGTGGGACCCCTAGCGCCTGGCGATATGCAAATCTGATGGCGGCGTAGCTCGCTGGAACAAAAACTATGTATAAGGATCTAGATTTGACGCGAGCTACGGAATTATTGAATAATTTGCCAAATGAGTGCATGATGTGCTCAGACTCCAGCCTCGTTTGCTCTGCGTGAGGCATTAGTTTCAGCCTATAACACTGTAGCGTGTAGCCATTCCTCTTTGTAGCAACTGACCGGCACATCCTTCTAGGAAGATTTTAAATTCATTCAAAGGGAATCGCTATGTTTTGGTTAGGCGTTCTAGGCTAGGCGATTCTCAACGAAAAGATAAAATAAATAATATATTTGATAAGAAGCATTTTCGATAAAAATAAAGTGCTACAGTAGGCCCCACTGCTGATTCTCTGCCTTCGTGAGTATAAAGACAAAATTATATGATGCAGTGCGTCTACATTACCTCTCAAAACCGTCAAATGCGTTAAAGGTATCCAGCGGGCTAACTAGCACCATCAATGATAAAACACCGACCAATTGCGAGACGGACTCGCGCACAGGTAAGAAAAAGTAAAGGACAAAAGCAAAACGTCAGACAAACGTAGCCCCGGCTGCCTGAGTGATTTTAAACGATCACAAATGTTAAGCAACATAGGGCGCGTTCAGTTCATGGATGGGGGGCCGTCTATGACTAACGCTAGTGGCATTTTTCCGAGCGGCTCCTTGCTTCGCAAAGAACGCTAAGCAGTTGGTGCCGGCTGCCGTCCATAGATGGCTGTCGTTAAGCCAAGTCAGAGGCCCTAGGGCGGCTTGAAAACTGGTGACAGTATAACATAACATAACATTTACATACAGGCACATACATTGCTTCTGGCCCCAACTAGGATACCCTGTGTCGTGGGAACCAGAAACAGCGACGTCACAAACATGTAAACATCCAAGACCTGGGTTTTTTTTTCCCCAGCCGGGATTCGAACCCGGGACCTCTCGCATGGTAGTCAGATGCGCTAATCGCTGCGCCACAGAGGTCGTAAGACCAGCCTCTAGTCTTACAAGCCTCTACCAATCCGGACTAGACCCCCGTGGTGGAGTATGGCCGATACGCTCCTCAGGGAAGAGACCCGTGCCCTTCGGTGGAGACATAATGGGTTGATGATGATTAAGCCAAGCTATAGTGCTCATTAACAAACAAAAGAGCCGAAAAGTAGATGAATTAAAAGTGTCAAACTCGGTGTAAACAACACTCGCAGTAGTTAATTGGCGAAAATCCTCGCTTCATTACAAAGCAAAAACCAGGAAACTATGTAGGTCAAGTGGAAAGCTAGGCCAGACTGTGTAATATTTCAAGCAAAAGCCACGTCTGTAGTCTGTAGAACAAGGCAGTTTCTTTCTCTGTCTTGATAAAAGTATCTCCTAATAGCTGGGGCCGGATTCTGAATTGAGAATTTCCCTGAGTCAATACATGTACAGTCTGTTAGCTTTTAGAATATACCTCGGGCTCTAGAGTAGGCTTCGGTTTTCGCCGAAAGCACACGAGTGTAATACTACTCTGTATGAAACTTTTCTTCACTATTTTGAAAAGTTATGTAAAGTTTTAAATAACAATACAAAATAAACCTTGAAATATAATCGGTTTTTGATTGCTCAGCCGAGGTATATTCTAAAAGCTAACAGACTCTTTTGTCACGGTCTTTTCTGAAAAATTTGATGAGAAATTACTACAGTTTATTTAGGTACATAACGAAATTATTAATTCAGGAACCAGCTCAAAGTGTTCTCAAGACAAATTAGTTTAATTTTTTTTTCTGACCATACGACTACTTTTTTTAGGTGCTTCACCGGAGAGTCTGATTGTTATTCGTTCGGAGCATAGACTACGTTGCTCTTTTTGTGTTATGTGTTTGTCTGTGCGCGGGCGTGTGAGTGCCTGGAAACCAGTAAACCAATTCCACAACGAGCTAGTCATTGGTATTCCGTAGATCATCATAATATATAGGGTTTGATAAATTTCATACAAATGCACAGACGCTGTGATTTCATACCAAAACTATGCTATTATTATAAATAACTGACCTTTTAAGAATATTGATTAATGTTTGACTTTGCAAGTATTGATTGCACTCATGGGTCTTGAGGTTCTTGGTAGATGAACATTTGTATTAGCTTTAAGGTGATTTGAGAAAAGATCCATCAGAGTGGAGTTTTTTTTCGCTGCCTTTTTCTCCACTACACACGGCCGCAAGGCACCGGCTAACATTATACATAAGTTCATGTACATTGACATTCAACTAACAGAATGTAAATTATTTACGTTGAAATAAATTTCTGATTTCTGATTTCCTGTCTGTGCACGTGTGTGTGTATGTGTCATAAAGAACTCTCGTTGTTTTATTAAAAAACACAGTAATTTAGCTGTGAAAATTGTGATCACATCGGCGTAAAAATTTGTTCTTTTAGTGCGATTTTTACATGTTACAATTGCAGAGACGTTATTTTATAAAATAAAGCAAACTGTTAACCGTTACCTATGACAACCGACACGCGCGCTTGCTGGGTGCAACTGGCGACAGTGTATGCTCGGTAGGCATACACGCTACGCTGTGGCTTGTACTCTCTCTAGTATTTTAATACTTTGAGTTTCCTGTATTGGGTTTTCGTGTGCAATTATTTACGTTAAGTAAACGATTCTTTAACCATTGTCGGATTCCACTCACTTTTTCAGTGCGTTGAAGCCGCGCTGCTGTTTCTAGTAAATGAGGTACTTGCACCGACGACGCGAGCTCCCTCTCGACTCTGCGAATCGGAACGAAATTAACCTGGTCGGACTCTTCCTACGAAAAATCAAGTAGCTGTTTCAGTGAAATCCGTGCAAAATTTTTAAATAAAAAAAAAATTAAAGTTAATGAAGAGCCGCGCTACTGTACCTTGTAAATTAGTAGGCACTGGCACGATGAGAAACAGACGTCGCGAGCTCCGTCTCGATTCACTACGCGAATCAGAATAAAACGCGGTCAGACTCTTCCGACGAAAAATCAAGTAGGTAAGTGTTCTCGAATAAAGTTTATAATAGGTACTTGCAATTCAAATTAGGATAAATTAGTTTCTTGAAGAACTTCCTTGTGCTTCTCCTTTCAACTTATCGAACAAGACACTACACGACTTTTGCAATACCACAGAACCGCTAACGCGCTCCCAGGTAATTTCCGCGGGTCTTTATAAACTAAAGACAGCTTAAGGCGATTCCATCTAAGCAATTACTTAAGCTATCCCCCGAGCTTAAACCGAGGAAAGTTTCAAAAGGCTTGCAGGAAATATTCCGAGTGGCCCATTGAACGCCTTCGAAATGAATAATTTATACCAAGCCGAAGAACCGGGCCCATCTTGTAAATTGGGTCTAGTGGCGGCGCGGAGCTAGGAACCCAAAACCCACCCTATATACGTCCTTAGGGCATAGTATAAATAGACATAGTACGCAGAACTGTGGGGGCGAAAAGTTCTCGAGTGGAGACCATATCGGCAAGCGCAGTGTAAGACGACCAGCCACAAGATGGACAGAAGATCTCATCCAAATACCAGGAAGACTATGAAATCCATGGAGGAGACCTATGTCCAGCAGTGGACTTCTTCTGGCTGATTGATGATGATGATAGGGCATAGGCCTTCTCTCAAAGAGAGAGGATGGGCTTAACCCGGCGTGAGTGAGGTCGGGTATGTCATACTCGAGAAGTTTTAAAAATGCAGATTATTTGCATGCATGCAAACTCCTGACCTTCAGTAATTAGAGGTAAGGATGCGAGGGGTTAAGTACAACGTCAAGTCTTGTTGAGCATCCGGTCACAGTGGATACATAGTTCGTAAGTACTACTATTCGAGATAATTTCATAACACTTTTCAGTTCTTTTTTAGTTTTAGTAATAAGAAAACACTGTTGTTGTGTTGGTTTCTATAATATTATGATGTAGCCTAGCAGGTATAACAATGGCCTTGAAGGCGGGAGACCCACGTTCGATTCTCAGTTCGGGCTATGTTTTGTGAGTTTGTGGACATTTTTGAAGTTATAAAAGCAATACCACTCGCTAACGGTGAAGTAAAACATCACGATCCATCGCAATAGTCAAAATAAGGTATTTTTTCATGGGAAAATATTAAATTTATTGAATTGTTTAAAAAGGACGCTCTACTTAATGCTGGTATTTTAATTACTCACCTTTTTGAATGATTACTACTCCTAATATGTCTCAAATTAAATATTTTAATTGCACAATCATTCCAATAATACGATTCAAATGAAACATTATAATTACACAATTATAGAATCCAAAATTTAACATCATAGTTTCGGGTACCTCATACCCACCTCATAGCTGGCGTAATAATTTCTCACCTCACTAGCGTCGGGTCAATCATCACGCAAACCCAGCGCGTATTAATGCATGGATTGGTTTGACACACTTTGGTCTCTGTTGCTCTGCAGCGCGGTTATTTTAACGCCATGAATTTTGGATGATTTGTAAGCAATAGAAAAATTTACAAACTTTAACAACAGGTGGCAAAACGATAGTCTGTATTTTTTCAAATAAAACAAATATAACATAAACACACGCCTGTATCCTAGAAGGGCAGAGAGATAGGTCAGGGATAGGGATAGGTCTTGCCACGATCCGGACAAAAAATATGTGTAGAAAATGTAACTAAATAACTTCCAAACTACACAATCACTTGCCCTGTACCCTGTGCCCTGTAACCAAGAAAGGGCATCGCAAAATATGTCGATGCAAATTAGAATCTTTGAGAATCATTAGTAGCCAGCGCTGTCTATGTACCGCTTCTCTGCAAATAATTGTTCTACGCTAGGAGAGTAGGTACTATTAGTTATTTGTTTTATTTTAAGCCTAGACTTAAAAGCAAGTTGAAAGAGAATTTTCACACCGGCATCCGCGACTCGCTGCTAAGCGCGGAGCGGCGAATAACTGTGCGGGGACGGACGCGCTAATTCTCGTCGTCAAGTGGTTTGGCCCACTTCTCGGCGGAGTGGCGGTGTATGAAATCTTCCGCGGCAAATATCCACTTTGCAGTCGACCTCGACGAAAACGAAGGAAACGAAAAAAATCAATTGATTTTTGTATAATCAAATTGGAAGACTTATTTACGACAGATATCTAAAAAAGAAACGTCCTTATAAAACACGTGCGGTACGGCTGAGCCAAGGTGTTACCTCGCGGCACGCCGCGTGCTTCCGCGCGGTTTGACGGAATTCGCGTGTGAGAAGCGTCGGCAGTGTATTGTCCTAGACGTATCTACTGAGATAGAAACTATGGTACTTGGATACAATTAAAAACCCGCAGCTTCGCGGTACGTGACAAAGCGCGGTCCAGCGCGAGGCGATCACGCCTAAATAGGTGGCCTTTTCAATAAATAATCATAAAATCAAGGCTTTTAAAACCACCCTAATTTCAGCACGTAGGTGTTGGATACTGTTAATTAGAATTTCAAGCCAATTAAAAAGAAAGAAACATACCTATTCCAATTTTACTTAATAATAATAATAATAATAATGATTAGAAAATTGAAATAATAAAAATAATTGTAATAAAAATTTAAATTATAATGATTTAAAAAAATTGTACATTTATTAATAGTTATAGCTAATCGCGAAAGAATTGGAAATCTCTTGCGAATTGATACATGATTTATCTTTTTATACTTAAATTAATTAAATATTTGAAAATTTTGTTAAGTAGATTTATTTAAATTGTAATCAATATTAAAATGTGTATTATACGCATTACGCATGTACCTTACCATAACTATAAGTAAACGATTATACCTAAGTTAATGCCAATGTATTAAGTGAAGAGCGGGGTTTCCCGGCACAAGTGTTTACACACTTAATAGGAAGTCCCCACCACAATGTGTAATGAATAATTTTGGAATCGAAATAAAAATATTTTTATTTTTATTTTATTAATTTTTTATTTACTGTAGCAACAAGACACATCACGGAAACAAAATAAACAGACTAGTGGCAAAATAAAGCAAAACAGTAGACAAAAATAATCCTGGCCTGGCACGTCCGTTGCCGTGTCTGGCTACAATATCTTTTACACTATTTGGCTTTCTGGAATCGATGTTTGGTGAACTACTTTCTAATAAGTTCAACCGGCCTTTGTGGCGTAGCGGTTAGTGCATCTGCCTACCACGCGAGTGGTCCCGGATTCGAACCCCGGGTGAAGAAAAAAACCCAGGTCTGGATGTTTACAAGATTGTGATGTCGATGTTTCTGGCTTCCACAACACATGGTATCCTATTGTGATGCCAGAAGCAATATATTATTATATGCCTGTATATAAATGTTATTGTTAAAAAGCGTATACCTAATATAATACACTTGCACTTTTGTTTGTTAACTGTGGTCAAAAGAAATAAATGACACCGGCCAACATGTTTGTAGCTCTTTGCCGCCCGGCCACGTTCACAATATCTTTAATCTCGAGTTTAATAGTTTAACCCTCATTCACATAAGCCGCGCTATCCAAGTTGGCTGGTTTTTATTTAGTTTTTTAATTCCACTCGGCGGTGTGTTGGCGGCGGCGAAACTGGCTGGCTGAACTTGTAATCTGACTAGAGCTTTTTGGAGTTCAGCAGACTATTATTAAAGCCATGCGGTCTTGTTTAAAAAAACACGACTCCACTAAAACGGGCTTAAGACGGAGTTAAAGCAGGCTTAAAAGGGAAAATTCTGCTATAAGCAACTTGACTCTGTCTTAAAAGTTTTTAAGTGGTTTTATTTTGGGTTTAAGTGGTGAAGACATTTTATAAATAAGACCTATAGTATTTACCTAAACACTAAATGAAAAGTTTGTTTCGAAGTTATCACTTTTAGTGATAAAACCGCCGTCTGCACTCTAAGATGAAGATATACCTGTTAATCTCCTTTTTATGTACATGTACAATAAAGTATTCTCTATCTATCTAACTTAATGTAATTACCAAATAGTAAAAAAAATACCTATTTTTTTATAAAAATAAAAAAAAACATGGAAGAAAAAAAAAACTCAAATTAAGTTGATGTCAGGTCAGGTTATAACCATTTAAATAATGGAATCCATACTACATTTTCTTAGCACTAGCATTTAAGCACTTTTAAAAATTAACAATGTAATATGAATAATTATCTGGACGACTAACTGATTTAAAATTAATTTATTATTATCAATGATTTAACTGTTTGCCGGATTATTATTGTTGATTTGAATTTATTTACTATGAGACTAATTAATATTTTTAAGTAATTCAAGCTTTCAAGCCTTTGCTTAGGTCTTGATTTTTTTAAAAGCATTTGACGATGTTGTTATCTAAAATAAATAAACGAATAATTATGTCATGACTATGTGTTTTTTTCGAAAAAATGTCGGAAAAAACCTTTTTTTCAGCTTAATATTTTTACATAAGAATGATAAGTTGATATTTTCTTAATAACCATAAATAAATATGTCAAATTAACACACAATCATGTTAATTTTCTCAAGGATTTACGTTAAAAAGACAAAAGATCATCTTTTTATTGTAGCTCGCAAAGGGGTCAAAAAAGGATAAAATTAAAACTTTGGTCTATGTTGTAAGTATTATTTACATACCACCCGAATCCAGTAACGTTATAAGTCTTGGTTTCGTGAAGTTACCTCTGCGCGCATGCCTATGAACGAACCAAGCAAACCAAACGTGAAGCTGACTTCTCGTCAAAGGAACTGTACTTAAAAAATTCCAGCCGTTAAACTTTGTAGCGTCAAAGAGTCGACGAGCGAATTAGCGAATTAATTATTTAGCGAAAATCCGGGCAAAGACGGGGCAATAACTCAGGCAAGAGGCGGCGTCTTAATTCTGGAGCGTTTGAAAAGGAGCTTTCGAAACATATCACAAAGGGAAGGCAGCTGGCATACCTTCTGATTTTTTCATTGAGTTTTTAAATATTATGAAGGATAAAAGCTATAACTGTTAGATTCACAAGTCTGCAGTTTGCAGTTGAAATAGTGTCGAATATAATCGCTCGTAGCGTGACCGGCCGCCTGAGTGATCTTAAACGATCACGAAGATTAAGCAATATAGGGTGCGTTCAGTGCATGAATGGGTGACCGTTCTACGACTAACGCTAGTGGCATTTTTCCTAGTGATTCCGTGCTTCACAAGGCACGTTAAGCAGTTGGTGCCGGCTGCCGTCGATAGATGGCAGTCGTTAAGCCAAGTCAGAGGCCTTGTGGCGGCTTGAAAACTGTATCGAGTATTGTGCAGTGCTGTATGGCCTATACCTTCTGCAGGGAAGAGACCCGTGCCCCTCGGTGGGGACATAATGGGTTAATGATGATAGCTTCTTTTGCGTCCATCTAGAATCTTGGATCCATCTACAGTCTTTAAAAATAGATGTCGAGTCACAGGATATTGCGCAAACTCTTGCGAAACGGTTTGACGAATTTTGATGAAATATTAGGTGTATATTTGGTAAGTCTGAGAATAGATTATTATCTATTTTTCACACAACTAAGTGATAATGATACCAAATTTGGCAAAACAACGTTTGCCAGGTCAACTGGTCTTTATTTAAAAATAAAATACCTCACCAATTTGCTCGGATCCCGCAATCCAGTGCGCCTCAGAATACGTCCCCGCAGGGTTGACAAAAGCGAGTATTAAATTTAATATTTTAGCGGGTGGCGCTAGTTGAAGCCCTCGACCTGGTTGCCAGAGGCAAGACTAGAGGCAGAAAAAAATCCAAGTGTGGCTTGATTATAGACCTCAACAAGACAGAGCGGTGTTACAACACCACTTTTTACGGCCTCTGTAGGTAGCGGTTAGTGCATCCACCTACCTTGCGAGAGGTCTCGGGTTCGAATCCCAGCTGCGGATAAAAAAAAACAAAACATAAAATAAGCAATAGTAGATTGTTCACCAAGGGTGCAAACAACATTTTTGCGTCGAGGTTGTGAAATTGAATCCAAAGCCAACTGGAGCGAGGGCTTTAACTAAGAATCGCTGAAGGAGCGAGGGATTCAACAACACTACCGAGAACAAAAATTATTTGCGCCCGTGTAGAACACTCTGCTTTTCACTACCATCTGAGAGGAATGAAAGTGCGTACTTGCATACCAATTTCAAATATTTGACAATTAGGTACTTTAAAGAGTTTGGAAGTTCAGTAAGTAGTTCAAACTCGGTTGTAAATCTTATTGCTTTGGTTGGAATGCAAATAGATATAGGACGAATCCTCAAGAGTGAAAGAGAAGTCCGACTTCTTAGTATATGAGTGCATTAGTATATAAATTCAAAATTGGATTTTGAATCTATTTACTTATAGGTACATAAAGGTAAATAGATTCAAAACCCAATTTTGAGTCTATTTACTTTGAAGAATCTTAGCTTGAACAACAATAGCGTGTTTCGGGTCCTAAATTTTGGGCATTAAAATGCATTATTTCGAGCAGATAGATGGAGTGAAAATAATATTATCAGCTGTTCGCTACTTTTGTTTTCTTTTTTCCTTAGTTATGCGTAGATCAACCCTCTTTAGCCTTATCGGACCCATCTGAAACATTTTGTGTATTAATTATTAACATGTCATTATAAAGAGTGTCCCATACAACCCTTCACCTACTTCGAAGGACCCTCAGCGCACCCTCATTTTTAGAGATTCTTTTGTTTCTAAAGTGAGCTGTCACTCAGTCATGTCACTGTTTTGCGAAGTCACTGGGTCGAAGGAAAGAGAGCGGCATTAGCGGGTTAATTTTTGTTGCTAGTCGGGTTGGTGTTAAGGACTTGGTAGAGCAAATAAGGGACAAAAAAGCTGTCACTCAGTGTGTTAGAAATTTAAATTGCTTTGATTAAAGTCAACTTTATCGCCCGACCAACTCTAAGCGTAGGTAGTAAATAGTATGATAGTATATTGAGAGTATTCTGGCAGAACCAAATAAATACAAAATAAAAAAAAAAATAGTTTCTAATGCAGTTTTGACTGAATATTGAAACTGAGGATACCTGCATTAGAAACTATTTTTTATTTTATTTTGTACTTATTCGACTCCGCCAGAACATAATATTACGAAAAAACATTTGAGAGTAGTTAACAGTAGATTAACAGATTGTCAGCGTACGAGAACAGGGGGGTTACCTGGCCTTGGTTGTTTGAACCTGAAAAACAAAAGCAAAATTAACATGATTCATGCCAAATTTCGGCGCGCATGTGATCATCCATCCATGGACTGAACGCGCCCAATGTTGCTTAACCTTCGTGATCGTATAAGATCACTCAGGCAGCCTGGGCTACGAGCGTATATCATGACATATTTCATGTATATCAAGATCTCTCTTTTTTTCTCTGATTTATTAATCTCTGATTTATGTGTCAAGAGCCTAAAAAACTGCGGACAAATGTTCACGAATTCAATTTCCATTAGCGCAAATGCAGTAGGCACCAGGAAATCACGGGCACTTCATCATATTCCGGCGCCAAATTAGAAAAATTGGATAATCTAATTCACTTTGGGCCGAAAGCCTTTGGTAATACGCGTGCCCCGTCTGGCTCCCTCGCATACCAATTAACTAAATAGCGAGGTAATATTTTAGGTAGATACCTCGATAGGTAGTGAGTGGCAAGCTCTCCAGAAAATACAGCAGTATTTTTATTGAAAAACTTTTGACTTAATCCCTACAGTTTACTAGTGATCAATGAAAAAAAAAACCTATTTTCCAGATTGGTTTTACAAAAAAGTGTCTGACTGTTACGTGTAATTAATGTATAAGTAGAATAATGTAAAAGCAATGTATATGCCTGTATGTAAATGTTATGTAATAACAGAGAAGGCTTGATTATGTAGATCTAGAATGTCACCCAAAACGTGATATGTTTGTAATGAGTTTTAGGACCCGTGCTAGAGACTATCAGACGCGGTTTCATCAACAAATTACATTTGTTTTTTTAGTATGTAGGCCAAGACTATCTCATTAATCATGCTCTGATGGCTGCTGGACTGAATAAAAATTTTTGAATTTTGACTTTTTATTTTTTATTCTTGATGACGTCACAAACAAGAAAAATTTAGAAAAATACAAAAATTAACTCAAAAATACCGAAGCGAGTTTCTTAAAACAGTCAATATTTTTAAAATAAATTGTTATGTTATGTTATTAACATACAGGCACAAACATTGCTTCTGGCCTCACACTAGGATACCCTGTGTCGTGGGAACCAGAAACAGCGACGTCACGAACATATAAACATCCAAGACTTGGGTATTTTTTTCTCCCCGACCGGGATTCGCACCCGGGACCTCTTGCATGGTAGGCAGATGCGCTAACCGCTGCGACACATGGGTCGTTATAAAAAATAAGTAACCTGGCCAATGGACAATGCGACAAAAAAAAACCTTGCCTTTTTAAAATTATTTTTTAGTAGAGGGGGAAAAAAGAAAAGACCCGTATCTTTTTGATTTCTTCCTGGACACATATTCAATAAGATAAAGATTCTAGAAAAAATAAATTATTTAACCGGAAGTGACGTAGCTCTTGACATGTATGAATATTGTGTCAATGCCTCACTTTGCCAAGTTAAAAAAAAACTACGACTGACTCACATCCAAGGATGTTATAATCAAAGAGGATAGAGCACTACGAAAAATCTTCCATAGAAAACTAAACTCTTTGTCTTCTCAAATAAAACATAAAATCGTATGAGTAAGAAACTAGAGAAAAGCGTCCAGAGCGAGAGCCACAAACTGAAGGAGTGTGTCTTACTCTTACTCATTTTATGTGGAATACTATGACCATGATGTTGTAAAATGTAGGCCATGTGTTTGATTACCTAATGGTCTCTTTTCAGTTTTCCTAAAAACGAAAGCTTACGTTCAAAATGTATGGATGCTGTATGAGGCTCTGGTTCGACATCACAAAATCCTGCATTTTGTGAAGCCTGCAAAAGCCGGTACTTTCGAAAATAAGATTTTAAACCTACGGTCTTACCTAGGTTGAAGGAAGATGCTGTACCATTTATAGTGGTGAGTAAAAGGCTTCGAACCTCTGGCATACCTAAAGTTTGTAAGTTTGTACATGAAAAGTTGCCGTTTGGTGTACAGGTACAAAACATTATGCCAATCGATAGAGAAAATAATTATCACAAACAACAAATACTCCTTGACAAAATGTCCCCAATTTATTATCACTAGTTGTAACGCAAAATACTTTAAAATGATAATGTACAATTGAATGAATTAAATAGTTTTTTTTTTTATTATGTTTATATTTTCAAACGGGAATAACTCAGAAAGTATCACTTAATTTACTTTTTATTGACGTGCTTACCAACCCCCTTAGGTATGTTGCACAGGACTTTTCTGTAACCTTTGTGTTTTGTTTGCTAAGAAGTTTATTAGAAAGTAAGTAATAAATAAATATTTACAGCCTGTGGCGAAAATGGTAATGGTACTGAGCGACGGAAGAAAATGTTGAACTGGAAGAACTACCAACGAAGCAACCACGGCTCGATGCATGTGCCCAAACTGACTGAATGAATTCCCCAAAATAAGAAGCTTTGAATATTATGTTTGAATAGAAAAATTGACAGGAGGTGTAATAGAATATTTAATTTAATATTTAATATTTCTATTCTATTTTGTAATGTGTAGCTTTAATATTTTAAATGTAAGAAAAACATTCAAATGTTTGTCACCAATCTAGCTACATGACTTTTTCATTCGCATTGGCAAGTTAGATTTTTTAACTCAAATTACAATTTGTACACTAAAATTTATCTGCAACAACATTTTGAATTTTTTATTTAACCCTTGTCGAGACCAAGAGTACCATAATGATATAAAGTTCTAAATTGCTTCACTGAAAATAATTTGTAAACTTATGTAGATCAAAATATGAGTAAGTTAATTTCGCAGAATGAGTGCGATTTCCGCGATAAAAAGTAGCCTACTGTAACTGATGATAAGAAATGTAAGAAAAGTTCACTATTAATAACTGTGAATATAAGTAAAGTTCACTATCTTGCATGTATCCATGCAAGATAGTGAACTTTGCTTATTCTCAAATTAAAGGCCCAGACTCGAATCGAGCCATGAATGTATGCTAAGTAATTTTTGTAGCAATACCACTCAAGGTTTTAAAAACGTATTTTAACATGGTCGAAGTTGAGTTTTATTTTTACTCTTCTCTCTACTTTTCTTTTCCACTACAAACCTTATTTGAGGGCAGTATGTAATGTACTGTACATTAACACTCAATAAGCAAGTTGTAAATTCAATACATTTAAATGAGTTATTTCTTTGTGTTTATTTTTGGATTAAAGCTATTTTAAGACTTGATTTTGTGTGTGTTGATGAGAATGTGAAAACTTCGTTAAATGAAAATATAAGTATAATTAAAGATTTTCAGTCAATGAATATACCTACCACTAGGTACTGTGTCGCCCATTATGGAAGTAAATGCCCAAGTTACTCCTAAAGAGAGAACTTCACTCGTTCTTTCCGGCTGGCTTCCCTTATGTTTCGTCCGGTTTTCATTGACGCCAAGGTCATCCTACTTAGAAAAAGATGACATTCTCTAGATCGAGCCTCCTTGTCAGGACATTTTTTTGTCAGAGTACTCAATCCTCTTTGATTATTACATCCATGCTCACATCTGACTCAACTACTACTTTTTTTTTTTGGCGGCGACAACGCGGCGAGCTATGGAAACTTGCTTATTGTTGTCGAGCTGTGACGTCACACATAGGTTTCGAATTTAATTTTTTTTCTCCATAATTATTGAAGTAAAAATTTACAAAGTATTTTTCATGTACTCTAAAGAGGTTAATTTAAAAACGGTATTTTTTATTTCAGCAACATATTTTTTGTCGGTTTGTCCATTGTGTAAAGTTGACCTGAGGTCACAACCTCTGGGTGTTTTGTTTGTAAGCGTGATCCGAGCAAGCAACGTCCGGATAGCAACAGCCAATGAGATAGCTTATTTGTGCTACACAGAGTTATTAATGTGTTTTCCTCAGTTTTTCCGCCTCGATAAATCCAGGTCATCGAACTAGTCTAGTTATTACGACTGTCTCGTGCCTATAAATTTGTGATTTATGTCCTTGTCACTTACAAGGAATAAATAAGAGATACTTACTTACCTAAGTGTTCTGGGGATATTTTCTATTCTTTGTAGCACTTCTCTCATTTTTAAAATCAAGAGAGGTCAATCTAATTTAGACGATGTAAACAATGCTCTTTCTAAAATTCTGAACTGGTTTAACGTAAACAATCTTATGTTAAATGCCAAAAAAACAAAATGTATTAAGTATTCATTGCCCAATGTCAAAAAAGTGGACACAAGTTTAACAATAGCTGGTGACAGACTAGACTTAGTTGAGACAACGGTATTTTTAGGCATTACAATAGACTCAAAACTACAATGGGATCAACACATAGAAAAGTTAGCGGGTAGGTTGAGTTCAGCTGCATTTGCAGTTAGAAAAATTAGACAACTAACAGATGTAGAAACTGCGAGGCTAGTTTATTTCAGTTATTTCCACAGCATTATGTCATATGGTCTGCTACTATGGGGGCGGGCGGCAAATATAGAAACAATTTTTATTCTCCAAAAAAGAGCTATTAGAGGTATTTACAATTTACCTGCGAGACACTCACTACGTGAGTTTTTTAAGGAAATAGGAATTCTTACGCTAGCTTGCCAATATATATTCGATAACATAATGTATGTACGTAAAAACATAACTACATTTAAGCTAAACAGGGATATACATAACGTTAACACCAGAAATCGAAACAAAATTGCCTCATCTAGATTCAGATTAGCCAAGGTAAATACATCATTTGTAGGATATAGTGTACGTTTTTATAACAAAATTCCTGAAAGTATTCTATCCCTGCCAGGAAATAAATTTAAATTTGTTATTAAAACTGCGCTGTGTAAAAAGGCATACTACAGAATAGATGACTTTATAGATGATAAAAACCCTTGGCAGTAAACCAATTCCACAACGAGCTAGTTATTGGTATTCTAATAATATATAGGGTTTAATAAATTTCATACATATGTACAGACGCTGTGATTGCATATCAAAACTATGCTATTATTATAGATAACTGACAAGAACTTTATCACACAAGTTTGCCAAAGGCCATGCGAATGGTGGCGCGGTGGCCGGGTCGCCTATCTCCCTCTAATATGGTTGAGACTGGTGATGGCTGACCTCTGCGTTACGCTCGTGAACGGGTGCCATCCGTCTGTCTGGCCGCAGCATTGGTGTTTTATTACCTATTAAGCATATTAAATGATGTTTGACTTTGCAAGTATTGATTGCACTCATGGATCTTGAGATTCTTGGTATACAAACACTCATACCTAATTTGTATTAGCTTTAAGTTGATTTGAGAAAAGATGGTCAGAGTGGAGTTTTTTTTCGCTGCCTCTTTCTCCACTACAGACGGCCCTAAGGCAGCGGCTAACATTATACATAACTGTATGTACATTGACATTCAACAAGCAGAATGTAAATTCTTTACGTTGAAATAAAAATTTTTGAATTTTGAATTTTGTGAATTGGAGACGAGAACAGGGTCTCGAGTCTCTTCATCATCAGCCCAACTCTGCCCACTGCTGGCCTTTCCGACTCGACAAACCAAACTACAATCGAATCAACTGACGTTAGTGACGTTTGTTTTTTTATGTAGGCAAAGAATGTCTCCTTAATCAAACTGCGTATCCACTATACTCTGATTTTTTATTCCGTAGATTTCTGACATTTCATAAGTGTTGCTACTGAAAAAGTTCTCTACCGAAAAAGGGACAAATCTGACCCATTTGAGGGCAATAAAAAATAAAATGCTACGTATTTTCTATGTTTTACCTAGCAGTTGTCGTAAATAACTATGTTTCCAGCTGGGTTAGGATCCCTAGTGGAGTGCCCCAGGGTTCTTTGCTGGGACCCCTTCTTTTCACTATTCTAATTAACGATGTTCACAGCTGCTTGAAGTCGTCTCACTTACTCTGTTTTGCGGATGATATGAAAATTTTTTCGGTCATATCTTCTGAAGAAGACGCTAGTAAACTTCAGAGAGATGTCACTGAGCTTAGTTCATACTGTCTTCAAAATAGTCTGGACCTGAACCCAAGCAAGTGCTCTGTGGTAACATTCACAAGAAAAACTAAAAAAATCACCTTCGGCTATGATCTACATGGCCATTTATTGAAAAGGGAGAATCTAGTTCGCGATCTTGGTGTTACTCACGACTCTAAGCTATTATTTGATGTCCATATTAATAAAATAATTGCAAATGCATACAAATCTCTAGGCTTTGTGATGCGTATGTCCAAAGATTTCAAAAAAGCCAAAACGCTCAAATTATTATACTGTACCATAGTCAGGAGTACCCTTGAATATGCTTCCCAAATTTGGAATCCCAAATACATAACTTACATAAATCGAATTGAATCGATACAAAAAAAGTTTATGAAATTTCTCTGTTTTCGCCTCAGGATACCCTTTAAGTCCTGTAATTATTTGGAGCTATGCAAGAAATTTCATTTTCTTACCTTAAAATCTAGACGTGACATAGCTGACATGATTTACTTGCACAAGATCGCATCCTCCACCATCGATTGCCCTGAGTTGCTTCATAAGCTCGGTCTGCGTATCCCCAGTAAAGTGCGTCATAATTCATTATTGGCAATACCTAAGGCTTCAACTAACTATAGGCAAAATAGTTTTATTGTGCGTGCGAGTGAACATTACAACAAACTTCTTAAGTTACATAATGAGCTTGATTTAGTCAACACAAAGGTAGCGACATTAAGGCGACTAATGAGTTCATCATTTTTTTGCTAGTGAGATCAAATTTGAAATTGTTTCATTTTTTCTCTTTCTTTATTTTTTGTGACCACTATGCTTACTATTGCATGATTTAGTGAGTGTCCACACGAGTGTTTTACTTTTTAATGTGTTACTACCGGCGAGCATCTATTATTAGCTGTTAGACACCTAGTTATATTGTTATAATGTAATTTCATGCTGATGATTCTCCAAACCGAATAAATAAAATAAATAAAATAAAATAAAAAGGTTAATGTAAATATTTACTTACTCAAGTGACCTAATACAAACATAACAAATATTTCAATATCACGAAAAATATATCGAATTAACTTTAATTACTTTATTTTATTCTTTAGCTGGCATCACTGTCTACGAATTCAAGGTTCCGTAAACCTTTTTAGAAAAGTGAAGTATGCCGGTGTTAGCTCTCTTAATAATTCATGTCAGCGATGATGATGATGATGAAGATAGAGATTTTAGTATTAGTGATGATTAGATTCTTTAATAAAAATATGTTTTCTTTACTTGTACTTTTTTACTGTTTGTGTGGTGAAAAGGGACACAATTGTCACTCGCATTAAATTATCTTTTAATTTGGAGCTGCAAACTTTATAAAATGGATACATTCACTAACAAATTAAATGTGTAGACTCAGATGTTCACACTCGTATTGAAATTGAAAAATGTGCCCAGCCAAAAAAGGTTTCCAATCTCTGACATGTCAAAAAATAATAACTGTCAGAATTCGACGGAATTAAAAATCTGACTTTAGGCAACATTTGGTGCGCAACACGTTGCACATTATGTTGCGCAACATGTTGAAAATCAGCGCGGAACTTTTGGTTCAGGTGGGCGTCAAGTTGCGCGCGCGCTGGCAACGTCGCGCGCTGTTCAACAACGTTGCCGAACATGTTGAGCGGCACGTGTTGCGCAAATTTTGCCTAGTGGATACAAGGCTTCATCTTCTGATTACGTCACATACACCAAAACTAATAAAATTCTAAAATATAGAAATTAGTTTCCTAAAATGGTCAATATTTTCAAAATAGATTATAAATAACATAGATAGATAAATAAATAGAACAAAGGAATATAAACAAATAGAAAAATGGCCATTTATTAGTGGCAATTGGGGCAAGGGGAATAATTTAGTAAATAAAAATCTTAGAGGAGAATAAAAGAAAAAGCGAAATTACTCAAGTCGTTATTCTAATTACCGTTCTAAGTAGCTCGTTAAATAAACAGATTTAAAATAAATCGTGATCTTAAGAAAGAATTTGGGGAAAAGCTGATTAGCTTAGTTAGACTTAATTATCCGTAGAAAAATTTTGAAGGATTTTTTTAGTTGTTTTATGACATAATGGACAATTAGTAATGAATTGTCTATTAGTTTATTTAAATACAAAACCTACAGCACAAATTAACTTAACTTAACTTAAAATATTGTTGTGTGAAAATATCCAAACATAGCCCACTTAAGGGCTTACATTATATCAACTTAGCTACTAGACAGGAACAAAGGTAAATTTACATAATTTCAGTTATAAAAACAGATTTTACAAATTTTACAGTAAAAAAAAAAGAAAAAATAGGCTATAGTGTTACATATTTTAGAACTTATATACCGTATTTACCGTTTTTACTAACAGAGTGCTATTAAATTTCGTGACTGCATAGTGTGTGCGTGTGAGTGTGTGTTTGAGTGTGTGAGGGAGTGACACACACACAGTGTGTGTGAATAAAGTTAATAAAAATGAATTTGTCGACTAACCTCTTGTATTTAAATTACAAATCTTTCACCGTCTTCTGAGTGCGTATACTGAGTTTATTCATTCACTTTCGATAGCGAGAGCGTTTGCAATTTGCATAGGAGTAACAAAGAGACAACTATGTGGCGCGCTTTGTCACTCCTATACAAATTGCAAACGCTCTCGCTATCGAAAGTGAAGGAAAAAACTCAGTATAAGCACTCTGTCGTTTGAGACTTCCTATCGTCTCGAAGAAGCTCGCTAGAGTTGTATCGATCTATGCCTGAAGCAATCCCGTAACACTGGAGCCAACGCGGGGTTTAGTAAAATATCGGGTATCAATTACTAACGAAGCTTGCGTATTATTTGCATCATTACGAACCTTTTTCTTCAAAGGAACAATGTCATTGTTTTTGTGTTTAATCGCGGCTAGCATTGTACATTGACATTCAATAAACAAAATGTAAATTCTTTTCGTTGAAATATTGTTTAGGTTTTTTTGAGGGCAAAGATTTGTGAACAGAATTTGATTGACTTTTGTATATTATGTTACTTCTTATAATATGAATATTTTAATAATATATTTAGGCTGAAGTCTTTTTATTTAGAAAAAGTAGGCTTTTTGGCTACAATTTTCGTAAGCACAACACAACACAACACAAACTTACTTGAGTTCTGTCGAAAAAGCAAAAAAAAATGTTTTATAATCCAAAAAATACTATTAAAAACCAAAAATGTCAACTTTTTCTAAATCGAAAAACTCCAGCCACGCGGCGAATTCTATCATACGCCTGCCTGATAATGAACGTATGTATATAGACATTTAATTTTATAAACAAGCCTTTTATATTGGAGGTGGCCCACGTTTCATACATTTTTGCCAATCGTCCTTTACTATCAATGTATTGGTGACGTAATGCATTTCTGCAAATGAACTACAAATGAGCCTATTTCACGTTTCACATTTCAATTCAACATTCCCGTCCAGTTCCGAAAAGCATTTCCTTCTTCGCTCTACATTCATTCATTGACATAAAAATTAGACCATTCAACCTTTTTAAGGCCTTTATGCCCCTCTTTTAGCACGTTACCGCTGCCACAAACGGAGCCGTACGTATTCAAAGCTCATTCAGGCGATCTTATGAAATGCAGACTCAAGTACTGCAGACAAAAGTCCCGGTATTCCTATTAAGCATACTCTACTGCATGAATTTGGCTAATACAGGTGCTCTCAGAACTGAGCCAAAATGCACTGTAGTTTAAATGGAGAAAGGCTGCATTTTCGGGCGCACATTAAGGGATAGTTGCCGTATTTGGGATGACAAATATGTGTTATTACTTTCGGAAGGTTTTGGTAAAAACGTAGAGTAACTGCAACGCGGACTGAGAGAGGGGTGACGTAAATCTTTTGGTGGAAATGTTTTGCGCTTCCTCCAAGTTTTTGGGGCATTTGGTGCTGTGAAATGTTAATGGAGACCCATAGATGGCATTCTCGCTTCAAAGAGAAGCGGATATATCTTAAGTGACCTATATTTTGTGTCAACATTACGGATAGCTATTATTGAAACGATTGATAAGTTAAAATAAAAAAGTATTTATTGACATCGATAGAAAAAACAATAAAACAAAAATCAATTGAAATCAGAGAAAAAAAACTTGGCATGGAATAATTTGTATTGAACTGAATGCCTGTGGCTGCGCTTTGAATTGCCAATCTGTAAGTAGGTTAGACGCTCAGTTTAGCGTCAGTCTGCTCCATTAGTCTGGTCAAAATAATCGGAGAATTATCGTGTAACCGACGGACTGACGGAATGATGATCCGGACTGATCAAAATTATTTTTTTTAAATAATTTGGTCATTCTATTGTGGACGATGAAATACTGATGGGAAACTGAGTGCCTATACTGAGTTTTTTCCTTCACTTTCGATAGCGAGAGCGTTTGCAATTTGTATAGGAGTGACAAAGCGCGCCACATAGTTGTCTCTTTGTCACTCCTATACAAATTGCAAACGCTCTCGCTATCGAAAGTAAATGAAAAAACTCGCACTAAGCACTCAGTAATGTATCATAGGTAGTGAGGAAAAAAATGTCTAATCGAAATGTAATTCGTACGTTTTATTTTCCTTGGTTTCCTTTTCCGCCCTATGTTGCTTAACCTTCGTGATCGTTTAAGATTACACAGGCAACCGGGGCTACGTGCGATAGGCCGGGGATACGACCAGAAAAGTGTCTGGTCGTATCTGGTGTATGATACGACCAGAAATACGACAGTGAAAAAACTCAGTTTACGCACTCTGATCGCGTAACCCTCTCGTATCATTCTCGTTTCATCACCAGTTTAGATGAGTGCAATGATCCCTTTTTTTTTAGCTAGCTTTTCATAAAACGCTTTCTTTTTATGCGTTATTAAGTAGTAAAGCGATAATGATCAAAGCACAGGCCTTTTTTTGTTTTTTTGGCGAACAATGTTACTAGCGTTAGTCATAGACAGTCACTCATCCATGCACTGAACGTGCCCTGTGTTGTTAACCTTCGTGATTGTTTAAGATCACTCAGGCAGCCAGGTTTATTGTTGTATTATGTATTGTGTATCTTGTATTATGTATCATCATCAACCCATAATGTCCCGATCGAGGGGCACGGTTCTCTTCCCTGAGGAAGGTATAGGCCATACTCCACCACGGGGGCCAAGTCGATATATAATACAATAATAAACTCCACACAATCACTTGACCTGTCCAAATAATACAAAAACGAACAATATGCTTCATTTTTTCTATTACCAGGAATAATATAATTACCCCATACGATGCAGTTTCAGTTAGGTTTTCCCCAAAAGATAATGAAGTGACTGGCAGTAACATTATCTAAATATACCCAGACCAGATGACCAGATCATTAATTATCGCCCCGTCTCGTTGGCCCAGCGGTTAACATGCTTTACGATCGACAACCAAGGTCACAGGTGAGATTCCCACTTGAGGCCGTCGTAATTAATTTGTACATTAATGATCACGTCGGCCAAAGTCGGCAAACCTCTTAAATCGATTTTTTTTTTCAAAATTTAAGAGATTTGCTATAAGATGCGGCAAGAAATTTACTTTCCGAAAATGCAAAAAAAAAAATTTGGCACAAAAAGTGAAGTTAAGAGATTCACGACTTTAGCCAAAGATCAGGTTTCACATGGTATTTGTATGATGTTTCTTAAATAGGGTCACAGCTTAGTGCTTAGAACAATGGACTCTGAAGCGAGAGGACCTGGTTTGATTCCCAATGCGAGCACTCAGTTCAATGGAAAAATTTGCTATAGTTTCATCATAAAACTAGGTAGTGGTACCTCTGTGAATGAAGAATTCCAGTTTGGGAGCAAGGTGCAAGTGATTGTGTTCTATGGAAGCTATTATGATTCATCATCATCATCATCATCAACCCATCATGTCCCCACCGAGGGGCACGGGTCTCTTCCCTGAGGATGGTATAGGCCATACTCCACCACGGGGGCCAAGTCCGGATTGGTGGAGGCTTGTAAGACTGATTATTTGATTGAATTGCAACTTTAATTTGCCTTTGCCCGTCCTGCGGTATACGTTCCTGGTAAGTCGAATACAAGGAGAGAATTGAACTAGAATTAACTAGATGGGAATTGAATTTGCTGCATTTCAGACTTCAGAGGAAATTAGTGCTTCCAAGATTGTGGAATCAATTAAGGGGGTGTCTAATAAAAGCAACAATAATACATTCGAAAACGGTGGACTTTAAATTATTTTTCCTTAACGACGTTTTTAGAGTTCCATAGGAACCCTTATAAATTCCTCTATAAAGTCCTCTCCTCTGTCCGCGACCTAGCTCAGAAACGATTAGACTGAAATTTTACTCATATATATTAATTATTTAATTTCATTTATTTATTGCCATAAACCATGAACAGTTTCTGAAGTAGTAAAATGGACCCTGTAAGGGTGTACCAAATTTTAATTACATTATTAAAGCATGCATGTTAATATACACAAAGCATAGTTTGGACATGGTTAGATTGGCCCGAATCGCTCGTAGCTTGGGCTGCCTGAGTGATCTTAAACGATCACTAAGGTTAAGCAACATACGGCACGTTCATGGATGGGTCACCGTCTATGACTAACGCTAGTGGCATTTTTTCCGAGCGATTCCGTGCTTCGCAAGGTACGTTAAGCAGTTGGTGCCGGCTGCCGTCGATAGATGGCAGTCGTTAAGCCAAGTCAGAGGCCTTAGGGCGGCTTGAAAACTTCTGACAGTAAGACCAGCCACTAGTCTTACAAGCCTCCACCAATCCGGACTTGGCCCCCCTGGTGGAGTATGGCCTATACCTTCCCCAGGGACGAGACCCGTGCCCCTCGGTGGGGACATAATGGGTTGATGACGAAGATTGGCCTCTATTACGTCAACTAATGGGTAGAATGGAATCTTAAAATAAAAAAACTCTTTATAAGATCGCCTATTGTATGTTTTTTAATTGTGTGCAATAAAGAATATTCTTATCTTATCTTATCACTTTGTCTACCCTTGAATTAAGAATGATTTTTTTTCTCGCTCACACCATAGCGCGAGGAATCTTTAGATTGAACGTTTCCAAATGTTGTGGATGTGCGACTACATCTTATTGATTACAAAAAATACGCTTTTATGCTTAATATTTCGCAAACGGAACACTAATGTTCCGATTAACGCAATTTTCATCCAAATAGGGCGCCCCCACCATATTGCAAAAATGTGAATAAAGTCAGGGTGGCAAACAATGAAATTAAAAAGGAAAATTATCTTAGCTAAGTGGGCTTTACAAGTTACTGAGTAATAGACGATCATCTTACAAATTTTTGTATAAAATACATGGAAAATTACTATAATAAAGTCATTAGTTCTGTACAGCAGATAGACTCCGTCTTTCTACGGAACCTTACACTGTGAATGGCTCGACATGCACTTTGCCTGTTTCTGATAATAATATTCTTCTTTATAGTTATTGCTGAATGGGTCTGGATAGACTTACTTCGAAATTCATATTAAATTACTAATGTGCAATGAAGTAGTAAGAAGTGGTTAATATTATATATAAATATTATGTATAGTTGGTTAGTTATTGTGTTGAAAATATTATATTAATATTAAGATGAATTAATAATGAATGAATGAATAAATAACCATTCATTGACAAGGACGGATACGTTTCATACTTATAATAATAATAATAACAACTTATTAGAGACTTAATAATATAGTATTTTGACCAGATCTATTTTAATCAAGAAGTGGAACAGCTTGGCGATATGACTGTCGCTCAGCCTGTGCTGATAGATGTTGAGCATCCTACAGTGCTGATTTTCAGCGAAATCCTAGACTTATAATCAATAGGTATCATTGTTACTCGGTAAGATATCATTTTTACTCCTAATACCATACGTATCGAATTAGGCTAATAGGTACAAGTATGTGGAAAAAAATGCTACGTCGCCTACGCCGTAGTAGCTACGAACCCTACGGCGTAGCAAACACCACCTGGCTTCGCTACGGATAAGCTATGAGGGTGACAGAATATTGGTCAAATCACTGATTAATTTATGATTTACAGCTATAAAAGATATTTTTACTTAAAATGTATCCATTATGTGATCTTGTTTATATTGTTTACATTTGAAAACCCACAATTAATTTATTATTAAAATTAATTAAGTTTAATATAAAATATAGATATTCAGTGAATTCTTTAAAGTACAATAAATTATTTTAATTTGATTTAATGTGTGTGATTATTCTTCTTCAACCCAATACACTTTTATAGTTCATTTATTTGCTGTTTAATTCGCTGTCCCCTCAGAATAGTTTATAGCGAAGGTAGACTAAAAATAAATACACAAATAAATAAATAATAAATAATAAACTCACGCCCGTTATCCCCGAAGGGGTAGGCAGAGGCACCAGTCTCTAGAACTGGACCCACGTTTTGCCGAGTTTATTAGGTCCCAAACGTGACAAGTGGCAAGCCTGTCGTTATCCGGGCACAATTTATCAGCGAATGGTGTTGCTGTACAAACAAATGTACGTAACTAAAAGTCATTGGTACATGCGAGGTTCGAACCCAGACCCTCATGATCGAGAAGCAAGGGTCAACCCCACTACGCCACCACCGCTTCACAATACACAATAGTATTAAAATTCTATTTGCTTACTAGGTAATTGCCTATTTAGAACACACATTTATTGCAAATAGCTTTCCAAGTTAACTTTCATTACTTTTGCTGTTTATTATCAGATTACACTATTAAAGTTAGCTTCGTATTACTATGATCTTGTAAAATTGAGCTTAGCTCCCATATTGCTCTCTTATTTTCTAAATCTTACAAGGGCAACTGGAAACTAACTTTATGCCTTTTCGATACAAATGGTCTAAAGGCCAGATGTATTTTATTTTATTATAACGTAGTACTTGTAGTAGTGATTGTTTTGTTAAATGGTTGCGCAATTTGGTTTCAGGAAACTACGTAACCAGTCCTTAGGTAACGTTATCGACTTTTGTTATTTATTAGTTTTTTATGTTCATTTCTCACACTATCTCTGTTGGGGAGTGGACTGTATTACTAAATAATAGTGGTTAAGTTCGTAAAATAAGGTATAATAATACAATACGAGAACAAAATGGCTGATGAGGTGGTGACAATCAAAATATTTCAATATGAGTGACAAGAGATAAAAGTCATTAACAGCAAAAATATAAAAACGCAACATATGGTTCCAAGTGGTCTTCAACAATCTCGTTATCTATTCAATAAAAAAACATTAAGAATTATTTAATTATTTTATTTTATTATTTAAAGCGGTGGTGGCGTAGTGGGGTTGACCCTTGTTTCTCGATCATGAGGGTCTGGGTTCGAACCTCGCATGTACCAATGACTTTTAGTTACGTACATTTGTTTGTACAGCAACACCATTCGCTGATAAATTGTGCCCGGATAACGGTGACAGGCCTGCCACTTGTCACGTTTGGGACCTAATAAACTCGGCAAAACGTGGGTCCAGTTCTAGAGACTGGTGCCTCTGCCTACCCCTTCGGGGATAACGGGCGTGAGTTTATTTATTATTATTATTATTATTATTATTATTATTATTTTTTAAATTATTTAATAGTTAGTTGTTTTAGCAGAAGTGTGCTGAAAAATGGTGCCGTCGAAAGGTATGTCATGTCTCTGACGACACACGGAGCACACACCTTTTGTTGCCAACTGTAACAAATTCAAAAATGTTCTTTGACAAATCTGCCGTATTTTTGCAATGAATGCATTTTTGTTTTACTTTTAATACATTAATGTTTCATGTCCAAAGCTTACACCTGCATCCCTGAGGTGCAGGCAGAGATTAGGGTTTGCTACAGTATTGACCGGCTTTATTTTTTTCTGCACAAAGGTTGTCTCGAAGATTTCGCTCTACAGTGTAAGCACCACTCGTATATCAGAAATCTATTTCAACGTAAAAATTACATTCTGTGAGTTGAATGTCAATGTAGACACACTCATAATGTTAGGCGCTGCCTTGGGGCCGAAGTGAAACTCCACCTATCTTTTGCCTATCTTTTCTCAAATAAGTTGGTACGAAACTATATTATATATCTAAGAAACTCGTGACCCATGACCTAGTCAACATTTGCTATGTCAAAATAATAACAGCACAGTTTTTGTTATTTTTATTTTATTTCATTTGGGAGGAAAAACAGAATTAACATAAATTACTTAAATATAGTAAATTACTTAACCTAATACATTTTGTTAACTCCTAAGCATTCCTCACCGCTAGATATGAGCTTAGTAATCCTAATCAATTTTAAGAGTATAACGATGCAAGTTATGCAGTCACAGCGTCTGTACATTAATGAAAAACTTATTAATCCCTATGATAACTAATAGGCATCACAAAAATACTAATAAGACCTAGGAAACTGTCTTTCAAAATTCTTTTGTTTTATTTTATTTTATTTTATTTACTAGGAAACCAACAGACACGGTACAAAACAAAACAGTACATGAAAAAGGTGCTACATTAGGCCTAATAATAGGTTAACATTAAAATACTTATGAAAAATCAATACACGTTACACGGGAAATTGCTACTATATACAGCTAATAAAGACTGCGGAACATTACATAATTAAGATTTTTCCCTTATACTCCTGGTAAGTAACATAGTCTTTTCTTTCTACCTATGTAATTGGTTGTGTCAGCTCGACGCGGTCACTACAGAAATACGAACCAAGTTAGTGTCCGCAGTTAGCACAACTAATTTGTCACCGCGGGGTGGCAGACAACTTCCTGGAATACCCACTTTACTCTTGAGATGCAGGAATGAGTTTACTATTCGTCCCATAAGTTACAACACCGCTCAAGTCGAAAATTTGCGGTTTTCACATTTGAGTGCCATTAGATGGAGCTGCTCATTGCGCGTCTAACCATTGGTCACACGTATAAAGTTGGCAAAAATTACTTAAGCGGTGTTGTAAGCTAGGGGACGTATTGCGTTTAAGCATGTCTTGGATGCAAGCCGCTTCTAACCGGTATTTTTGGAAATCTATGGAGGAGGCCTTCGAGGAGGCCTGCTTCGTCTGCTAAGAGCATTAGCCGTTGAACATACGCACGCTGGTTTTGGGAAATGTTATCTCATTCGATTTTCAAAAAAATCTGACGGGCTTTGTTCATCAATTGAAGGTACGGAGGTTTGTACCTATTGAGAAATCCATTCCGACCAATCAGACTTTTTTGCGACATTCCTAGTTGTATTTCAGTATTCTGAGATTGTAAGCAACGCTACCATAGACAACGAATGTGTTGCCACTAAAAAACAAATTTGAAAAAAAGTGACAATTCAATTCAATTCAAATATTTTATTCATAATTTAAATAGAACATTTACTTTATGAACGTCAATGTGGTCAATGTTGTTAGTTTCACAATTAATAGATTACACGGAGAAGAAACTAACAAAGAAACTCCACATTTATTCTTTTCAAAGTAGTTTTAGCCTAAATGACACACTTAAAAAAAAACATTCCTAGTTCTTTTCCTGCACCCTTCAAATGCTTATAATTTTGCTACAAGTTCGAAACACTAAAAATAAAAGTAATTTAAAGTATATTATATTTTTAACAAGCATCCACCAATCCGGACTTGACCCCTGTGGTTTAGTATGGCCTATACCTTCCTCAAGGAAGAGACCCGTGCCCTCAGTGGGGACATACCTAATGGGTTGATGATGACGATGATATTTTTAACTGTCTCGTTGGCGTAGCCGTTAAGGAGTTTAGCTACCAAGACAAAGGTCGTGAGTTCAATTCCCATAGGGGGCCGCCGTGTATTTGTGCAAATGACCTCAGACTGGGTGTATTTAGATGTTTGTAATGTCCTCACCTTACCACAGGGTATACTATTTTGCTACCAGGTAAGGCCACTGTCTTATATGTGATGTTATTATTGTTATATTGGTTATCCAGTAGAAAAAACTCTTAATTTAATCATCATCAACGATGTCCCCACCGAGGGGCACGGGTCTCTTCCCTAAAAGAAGGTATAGGCAATACTGAATTGAATAGTATCCTCTAAAATCTATCTAAACGTAGCCTTTCTAGCCATCAGCAATATAAAGACTGTAACTAGCCATCCATCATCTAGCTCTCATGTAACAGCGGGAAGTACAACCAGTGACGTTGACCCAACCATCTCGTACGCTCTGTTGGACCAATCGACTAACCTGAGGGCTCTTTGTACGCTGGCTGGTCAATGCAGGTGTTTTATGCACAAATTTATTTTCCTAGGTAAGTCCGAGTGTCCCCGGCGCTGTAAGGCTCTGGTATCGATGTACAGGGTGTACCTTCTTGTCGGAGAACAGCTTTTGCGCTCCATGTAGTGATTTTTTGTGTAGTTGACGATAATTAAAAAAAAACAACGACTATAAAGGAAATGAATCGCTCGTAGCCTGGGCTGCCTGAGTGATCTTCAACGATCGCTAAGGGTAAGCAACATACGGCGCGTTCAGTTCATGGATGGGTCACCTTCTATGACTAACGCTAGTGGCATTTTTCCGAGCGATTCCGTGCTTCGCAAGGCACGTTAAGCAGTTGGTGCCGACTGCCGTCAATAGATGGCAGTCCTTAAGCCAAGTCAGAGGCCTTCGGACGGCTTGAAAACTTCTGGCAGTAAGACCAGCCACTGGTCTTACAAACCTCCACCAATCCGGACTTGGCCCCCGTGGTGGAGTATGGCCTATACCTTCCTCAGAGAAGAGACCCGTGCCAGCACGTGGAAGGGATGGAAAGGGACGCCCCAGGTGGACATACTTAGATAAAATAGGGGATGTATTAGCAAAGGGCAAGATAAAAATTACCCGAAACCGACGTGCGTGCATGTAACGACTAATGAATGTCGATGAAGCGAAAGTGATTTGTGAGTGTCGTGGCAGGTGGCAGTCCCTGGTCTCTGCCTACCCCCCTGGGAAACAGACATTAGTAATAGGGTCCGTTTTACTCTGTGTGTACGGAAGCCTAAAAAGTATTTGTGAAATTCCTTATTTGAGATCAATTATACGTGCCTTTTTCCCCTCCAGGGGTGCAATTACTTAAATCCTCTACTTTATGGAGTTTTCTGATTTAGCCTACTCTGAACTGTCAAACACATACATAATTATTATTGTGGCACTTTTGAGTTGTCTAAATGCTTAACCCGGTAGAGTGGAGAGTTGCGTAATATAAGGGCTGGACACGTATCGCGTTGATCATTATTAGTAAATATAAACATTTACATACAGGCACATACATTGCTTCTGGCCCCACACTAGGATACCTTGTGTCGTGGGAACCAGAAACAGCGACGTTACAAACATGTAAACATCCAAGACCTGGAATATTTTTTTTCTCCCTAGCCGGGGATCGAACCCGAGACCTATCGCATGGTAAGCAGATGCACTAGCCGTTACGCCACAGAGGTCGTCAATTAGTGAACTAGAAGAGCATACAAACAGGCTGTATTTCACTGAGTTACCTACTCTGCTGCACCGGTACGCTCGATTATTCATTCCCGCCCGTGACGTGGCCTCTCACAAAATAGTTAGGCAGAAGCTACGACCGAATCACATAGTATTGCAGATACCAGTACTATCTACGTGAGTTATAGACCGGGAGATAGTGACACAAATTATTTGGTCATTTGTAACAGTATGGCGGTTCTTCAGGGGTCTTAGTGGAAGAAGAAGTATGGCATGACACTACCGCCTACTTGTTTTTTATGGACTATCGGAAAGTCCTAAAATTTTTGTGGTACAAATCGTTTGACACTCGTAATTTATTCGACGAGTTCGACTAACGCCCACGCGATTGGGCCGCCGGTACCAGCGCTATGACCATCATTTTTCTTTTTGTCATTGCCTACTAAGACCCCTGAAGAACCGCCGTACTGTTAAAAATTACCAAATAATTTGTGTTCACTATCTCCCGGTCTATTATTATATTTATACTTCAAAAGCCGACCTCTGTGGCGCAGCGGTTAGCGTATCTGCCTACTATGCGAGAGATCCCGGGCTCGAATCCTAGCTGGGGAAAAAAACCCCAGGTCTTGAATGTTTACATGTTTGTGATGTCGCTGTTTCCGGCTCCCACGACACATTAAAAACCTTTAGTGGTAGAAAATTCGATACCGTTTGCAAGCACTAAATTTGTAAACTGTTTCGAGTTTTCTACCGCTAAAGGTTTTTTGTTTAGTGTCGTTTAAAGTCTGAAAAAAATGCCAAGTATAGATAAATGGATTATAGTGTGTCTATATGTCTACATCTATCTACATGTGTGTATACGTCTGCATGTAAATGTTTATTTTTTTAAACGAACTGATAAAAGTTGCCAATATTTATGATAATAACTTCCATAAAAAAAAATTATAATACAATCACTTGTATTGGATCTATACTAGGAAAGTATGTACTGTGGTAACTAGGCAAGGGCATTACGAACATGGAAAAACACCCGGAATAGAAAACATCACTGTATTATCTTAGACTACGTTCTCAAACAAAATTCTGAGACAAGAATAGGATGAGAGGCCAGAGTGCTTATACTGAGTTTTTTCATTCACTTTCGATAGCGAGAGCGTTTGCAATTTGTATAGGAGTGACAAAGCGCGCCACCTAGTAGTTGTCTCTTTGTCACTCCTATACAAATTGCAAACGCTCTGAATTTTCATTTGCAAAACGTTTAAGTCAAGTCTTGTGGCAGCAGTGCATCGCTGTATTATTTTAGACTACATTCTCATATGAAATTCTGACATACTGATAGAATAGCTGCCATAAAGCTTTACGAGTATTTGTCATGTCTTGGATACTAGAAAATTCCGTTCTATAGTAACCGTGCGAGAGTATCGCCAGAATATCACTCTGGAAGTACATCCAGACTGAAACCATGTATACGGCGGCCCCAGTAGAAATGTAACCAGTGTTGTGACAGATTTTTTTTCATCTAACCCATACGTGTGGGGTATCTATAGGTCTTCAAAACTGATATTGGGGTTTCTAATAATATTTTTTAAACTGAATAGTTTGCGCGAGAGACACTTCCAAAGTGGTAAAATGTGTCTCCCCCTGTAACTTCTAAAATAAGAGAATGATAAAACTAAATAAAAATGTATGGTGTACATTACCAGCAAACTTTCACCGAAAATTGGTTCGAACGAGATCTAGTAAATAGTATTTTTTTAATACGTCATAAATCGTAAACCACAATTTACCTTCCATACAATCAACTCAATTATAAAAAAAAAAAAGAAACATATAGGACAGTAAGACCAGCCACTAGTCTTTCAAGCCTCTACCAATCCGGACTTGGCCCCCGTAGTGGAGTATGGCCTATACCTTCCTCAGGGAAGAGACCCGTGCCCCTCGGTGGGGACATGATGGGTCGATGATGATATAGGAATCCTTCATGGGCGAGTCGGACTCACACTTGGCCGCTTTTTTTGTTTATCACTCTCCTTCCCCTGCTTTATACCTTGACCTAAGTTGAGTACATTATTAAGCTCAAATAATAAATTAAATAATTAGACCCAAGTTTAAACGATAGTTAAACAATAATGAAAACAAGCTTAGACATTATAAAATTCAAATGCAGTATATTCCTTACTTCCTATGCTACTTATTTTTGATATAACATGTTTTATGATTTATTTTGACCATTTTAAGAAACCAATTTCGGTATTTTTGTGTTTTATTCAATATATTAATTTTTAATACATTTCTAAAATTTTGATGTTTGTGACGTCATTGGAGCATGACTACAGAACACAGGATAGTCTGCCTACATACCAAAAAAAAAACCAATCTCATTTTGTTTTGTAGTTAAGGCAAATGAATCATACTCATATAGTCTCTGCTGACGTCATAGAAAACTCATTTAAGGTCAAGGCGTTTTATTGAATATCTTAAAAATATTGACTTATTTACAAATTTGATAAATGGTTTGGATATTTCAATTCGTGTTCAAAAATGTAGCGTGGCTAATTACATACTTTAGAATGATAAATACAAAATTAATAACATTCTTTACTATGATAAATACAACATTATACAACAGCTGCTGTTTCTAGTTTCCACGACACAGGGTGGGGCCAGAAGCAATGTATGTGCCTGTATATAAATGTTATGTTATGTTATTAATTACATACTTTACTATGATTATTATGACATTAATTTGCTCACATTGATCAAATCTCAAAGATTACACCATTCCTTTGTCACGTTACAGCTAAGGCCAACTAATCGTGTGTAAGCTAACCCAGTCTTAAGTCTAATACTCGTAATCGTGTTTGAATCCGATATCTAGATGGAGATAAGGATAGCTCGTAACTGCACGTTTAATCTCGATTGCAATGCCAAACTAATCGTAAACGTTTGTCAAACTAATTCAATAATTGGTCGTGATAGTGCTTATTGTGGTTATTTAAATATATTTTTTATATTTTATATTAGTTAGCAGGTAGTAAAGACAAGCTAAATAATTGTAATAAACAGGGTATTTGTTTAATATTAAGATAGTAACACATGGTTTTATGCGATAGTCTAAATATTTAGATAGAAAAGATTATCTATCGATAGTAACTCTGATCGTAATAGTAGGAATTGTTGAATGACCTTATTTGTTTTATTATATACAAGGTGTCCCAAAAAATAGTGTCAAGTGGAGGTCCAGATACAGAGCGCCTCTAGGGGTACCCGAATCACCTTCACATATGTTGCGCAATTTTTGTAGTTTTCGAGTCATCAAACATTGTAACAATTTATAAATTTTAACTAACTTTGCGATTCTTCATTTGTTATGGCGCTATTGTATCAGATTAACCCACAATTGAGTTTGTGTCTGCAAGGAACACTATTCACCTATTTTGAAAAAAAAAAACAAAGCATGTATCTTAGTAATTCATGGCTGTGTGGCCAATGTCTTGTAGGTTAAGGTGGAACAAAAAATACGATAAAAATCATAACTCAAAAACTACAAAAAAAATCGCGAAACATACATGGGGGTGATTCGGGTACCCCTAGGGGTGCTGTATCTGCTTGACACTATTTTTTGGGATGCCCTGTATATTTTACTATATTTGTAGCACTACACATTAATAACTTTATTCCGGATACACTCAGTAGATTTTTCGTCGGAAGAGTCCGACCAGAATTCGCTCTGATTCGCAGAGCTTAATCATGGTGAATAGAGACGGAGTTCGCGACGTCGGTGGTTGGTCTGAGGCTCTGCGGATCAGAGCGGAAACCTAGTCGGACTCTTCCGACAAAAAATCGATACATAAAGTTAATGCATAATATTTTTAGCATTATGTAGTTTTGTGAGTACATTAAGAATAAAGTTTTGGATGAAAGTTTTGCTAAAAATAAACAAATAAATTCAGTCTAACCTTTCGTATGTTCTTATGCAGCTCTGAGTCGATATTCCGAATAATTTACAATTTCCGCCCGGACACTTGCCAATTTAAATAATGCGCGCCAAGTCTGCTTGTCCATTTGTTTGTTGAGACAAAAGCTTGCGCTGAGAGAATATTTAATTAGGCCTGCTTTACATAGTTTGGGAGACAGTTTGATTTTACAGCTTGCTTCTTACTGTGTAAGGGTGCGGTTATAAAGAATCAGGTTCCCTATATGGTTTTGGCAGTACAGGTCGGTACTGACTGACTGATACGTATCTTTGAAGGGCAAAGATTTAAACCGGTATGAACAATAACACATAACATAACATTTTCCATAACATTTACATACATGCACATACATTGCTTCTGGCCCCACACTAGGATACCCTGTGTCGTGGGAACCAGAAACAGCGACGTCACAAACATGTAAACATCCAAGACCTGGGTTTTTTTTTCTGTGCCCAGCCGGGATTTGAACCCGGGACCTCTCGCATGGTACGCAGATGCGCTAACCACTACGCCACAGAGGTCGTCATAATGCAGGTAATCCGTACCTATACGCATCCACTTTATTAACCTACATCTTTATTATTCTTATTATTTATTGCACTTACATTTAAAATAAAAATATAGTACTATGTGGTGGACTTAACGCTAGAAACATTTTCTACCAGTCAACCGCAGCAGGTAAAGGAAAGTGTTGGTAGGCGTGCAAAAGTAATGAAATAAATATAAAACATACTTATTTAAGGTGCATTAAATAAACTTACACTTATCATAATACTTACCCAATAATAATATATAGTAAAATACAATGAGCCGAAATACCGCTTAGAATACATATTATATCTACACAGTATATACAAACTACGAGAAAACAAGGGAATAAGAATATTTCACCACACATACAAAAAAAAATGAGTAATAGTAAAGAACACCTACAACTGAAAGATCCATAACATAAAAGAGGCTAAGGGTGGTTCAAGTAACACTTCTCGAGGAAGTGTTCCCGGCAAGGGCTATAAGCGGGCACATAGAGAAAAGTTGGGACCGTCATACTAATACCAATCAGTACGGACTCGTACGGACTAGCCGGTACGGGTAACGTGTTTCTTTATAACCGCACCCTTATAAATAATAAACTTCTGGTTTGAAATATACAGATGGTTTGAGAGCCATGAAAATGAACGTGCCTTAACAATGTCTGTTGTTTACGCTGGCTAGTTTTTTTTAAACACTTAATAATAATAATAATAAACTCACGCCCGTTATCCCCGAAGGGGTAGGCAGAGGCACTTAAACATAAAAATATCTTGATCCAAACATGGATTCCATCGAATCTGTGAGGACTAGTTAGTTCTAGTTATATTTGAGTTTTCCGCACTTAGCCCCAAAGTTGAGCCCTTGTACGTTTGTACGTTTGTATGTAGGTATGTAAATACCTCAGACATTAGGGTTTCCTTACAATGTTTTCGTTCACAGTTAGCGTGTGGTATTGCTACTAAAACTATAATATGTAATATAATATGGCTACTATAAGCCTATGCGCACACTAGCGACACGCGGCAGGCGACAGCTCGGCGACTAGACGCGACGACAGGCTACGGCCGCCAATTTTCATATATTTTGTTCGAATGTCCGCACACTTAGCGTCACAGTCGCGGAGTCGCGACGTCTTGGCGCCAGAAGCAAATGACAACGTCGCGTCTGACGCGGCGACTTGACGCGGCGACAAGTCGCCCTGTTTGCGATGGCTCTAACTTCACAAACGTACGCAAGAAAATAAAGTAATTTCATATCCCGTACAATTAAAATAATACCAAGTCATATTTGCAAGCCGCTTCCGACTGGTCTTTTTGGAAATCCATGGAAGAGGCCTATGTCCAGCAGTGGACTTCTTGTGGCTGAACGATGATGATGATGATGATGTCATATTTAGATCTTGCGTGAGCTTTAGAAAAGAGAGTAACAAGAGACCCCGATTTAAAATTTATTGGGGCCACTTATTACAGAAGGGGTTAGATAGTAAAGTAAGTGCAAGGTAATTTTAGAAATGATTTCAGTCCTTTTATCCTTTTTCTTTTTTTATCCTCATTCTTTTTTCCTATTTTATTGACCCACGCCAAGGTATAGCTAAAAAAAGATTGAAATTCCATCTGGAAACAATCCGGCAACCCTTGCCGATCCTGCATCAATTATAAAACGGCCTTCGAAGTTTGATAGACCGACCGATGGATCGATAGCCACAGACAGTGCCCATGGGCCAAGAATATAACGTGCTTGGCCGTCTTTGAAATATACAGATTGTAACATAATTCCCCAAGTAATAGGCTATTTGACCGATTTCTGAAAGCCATCTCATATTGTTTGTTTGTGTTCATGGAGTTCAAAGAAAGTGGTCATTTTAAATTCTTTCGTTTATTTCTTCTAAAAAAGGCAAACGAAAATTGAATTTTTAATTAAGCCGCCAAAACGCTATCTTGGGCAATATGGCGTCGCACTGGTATTATGACGTCACTTCCCAGTCAACCAACCAATGAACGTAAGGAAGAATGAATGACCGACACCATTTTTATTGACTCGTGACGTCATCTTAGAATCGGCCAATCCAGACCGTTTTCGATACAATGGTGGCAGATACAAATTATCAAAATTTATGTTGCGTTTTTTTACAAATCATAATTCTTTTTTTAGTTAAAATGCCTTTAAGTGGTTCTTAGTCACATAATTTATTCGAATATGTATAAATAATACTGTTGTTTTTCACACTGTCAAATAGTCTATTCTGAGATGGCGTTGTATTTGTAAATACGACAACTATAGATAGATAGAGAACACTTTATACCATGAACCACCGAATGGTCTGACTTCGCAGGCCTCGAGTCTGTGAAGTCGGCTTCCTACGGTCCGCGATATCGCGGACGGACGCGGACCAGCTCGCACGACACACCGTGGGAAGCGTCTCGGTCCGCGGTAACACAGACGGACGTCAGGTCAGTTGGAAGAGCCTCTCGTGGTGCGTGGCTGTCCGTTGTCGACGGCCGTGCGCGTCCGTCCGCGATATCGCCGACTTTAGGGTATTATAGTACGACTAGCTTTCGCCCGCGACGTCCGCGTGGACTTTAGTTCAAAATTTTGCAACCCCGTTCACTCCCTTAAGGGTTAAATTTAGAAAAAACGGCGAAACTCGTGTTCAATCAATTGTGTTGAAGAGTATTTATTTTAAATATCAAGTAAATAAGACTACATTTTTTATACCTCCCATACAAATTTTGGCAACCCTTATCGCCTCCTTCGGGGTTGAATTTCAAAAAATCAAGTCTTATTCCTTGCCTACATTATAAGAAAAAAAATTCAGCTTCCTAGGTCCAACGGCTTGGGCTGGGCGTTGATGAGTGAATGAATCAGTAAGTCAGGACTTTGAATTTTATTTTTATATATATATATATATTTTTTTATTTTATTTGTTGGGGTTACAACAGGATGAGTTACACTTAAAAATAGTCTTATAGTAAAGTACACAAATTAATAAAGTAAATTAACACATCCCTTAGAGTATCCCACTGAGAACAAAACTGATTGAAGTTTACGGCGAACAATGTTCAGTGACAATGAAAGATTCCGATAACAATGAAAAATTTTGATGGAATGATTACTTATTAATAATTAATACCTATCCCTACCTAAACAGTATTACAGTTTACCAAACTCCTATCTATAGGCATCTCCTTTAGATAGGAGTTCCGTTCTTATTTTATGTAATGCCAGTTATTCTGATACATACATGCAATGCTAGTAGTATGACACAAGGAAATATAAGTTAAAGTTAGCGTGCCAGAGCGCCAGAGCCTGAAGAATACAGAAACAGATAGTATGAGAAAAGGTGGAAGTGACACGATATATAATATAAAAGAAGAAGATGACAAATAAACACCGATGAAAGAGTCACGTGACGTATTTTCTCATACCACTGACGCCTCGGAGGCTTGATATCATGCGCGTCGGCTTAACCCGGGAATGAAACTCAGTCACCACGTTCATGCATTGTCACTGTAGTGCAATGCATTAGCAGATTCTAGGTCCTGGTTACGGTAAAAGGGAAACGCTGGAGACGGCCTGCGTAAGACCGGGGACCTCGATTCTGAATGCCCGGTTCCTATAATATACGCCTACCGGCTACGATCCGTTTTCCCTACAATTTATTGACGGTTTGTAGGAATTTCGTAGGAATTGTAACCGATCGTAAGCAAAAACGAAGCGTTTTGTGGATATTGGAACCGGGCATTAGTGCATTATAGTTCCATTACATTGTAAACTTTTAGTCCGGATCTACTTACGGGTGTTGTTATATCGGAAGAGTCCGACCAGGTTTCGCTCCGATTCGCAGAGCTTAATCATGGTGAGCAGAGACGGAGCTCGCGTCGTCGGTTGCTCGTCTCACACTGCGGGCAATCGGAGCGAAACCTGGTCGGACTCTTCCGATATAACAACACCCGTAAGTAGATCCGGACTAAAAGTTTACAATGTGTTGTGCTTACAAAAGTTTTAGTTAAAAAAAAGTTCCATTACAGTTACATGGTTGAGTGACGTGACATGTTTTTTTAATTCCATTGATGCCTAGGATTACGAATACGCCTGCGCGCATAGATTTGCAGCGGCAATGAAACTAAACCACCATGATCATGAAGTTTTCATTGTACTACAATGCATTAGCAGAATCTAGGCCCGGGAAACTTGGAAAGAAGTTATCAGGGAGGCTTACGTCCTGCAGTGGGCGTGATGATTCTATGAGGAAAACTCTGAGACCGGGAAAAAAAATCAACTATTCTATATTTGCGTATCATTCATCATCAACCCATTATGTCCCCACCAAGGGGCACGGGTACATAATAAATTTAATTTAAAATAACCACTTTCTGAGCACTCAATGAACTCATTATAGAACAAAGAAACCGAGATGGTTTTCAGAAACATGTCAAATAGCCTATTAAGCAATACTTTGTTGATACATTTTAATACAGTAGAGCATTCTAAGTTTCTCTCCAATCATCATCATCATCAACCCATCATGTCCCCACCGAGGGGCACGGGTCTCTTCCCTGAGGAAGGTATAGGCCATACTCCACCACGGGGGCCAAGTCCGGATATCCGGATAAGTCCGATAATATTTCCGTACGACATCAAACACTTGACCTGGTCCCAAGCTAGGATACCCTGTCCTTTGGTAACCACGCAAGGACACTACAAACATCGAAAAACACCCAGACTAAGGTCATTTGTACAATTTTATGGCGGTCCCCAGTGGGAATCAAACCCACTGCCTTTATCTTGGTAGGTAAGCGTCTTAACGGCCAGGGCCCTTAGTGCGAGTTTTTTCATTCACTTTCGATAGCGAGAGCGTTTGCAATTTGAATAGGAGTGACAGAGAGACAAATAGGTGGCGCGCTTCGTCACTCCTATAGAATATGAGTTTACGTTAACGCGATCGAGTAGTTAAAAAAACTCGCACTAAGCACACAGATCAACGAGGACGACGATAAATACGTATTTAAAAGCTTCGGAATCATGAACATCAATTACCCAATAAATACACAATAGTCTGTACATTATTGAAACAATAGCGGCAGTCTAAATAGATTTCCAAACTGTCCCAGCGGAGGCGCGGCTCGCCGATTGCTCTAATTAAAATAGATGAAATAGAATATTAAGCCACATGTTTCAGTTCTATGTGGACAATTTGAAATTAATTCTATTTTATTAACTGCCTTGTTGGTTCAGGGGTATCAGGTCGGATTACCATGCTGGAGATCAGCAAGATTCCCCAAAATATATTATTATTAGGGTTACCTCCAAAGCGGTTTAAGAAAATGTGTTAAACACAAAATAAAAATAAACTCACGCCCGTTATCCCCGAGGGGGTAGGTAGAGGCATCACTAGAACTGTGCCTACGTTTTGCCGAGTTTATTAGGTCCCAACAAGTTAAACACACTCTGCAAAATAGCTATAAGGCCGCCTCTTGTACTGCATCTTATTGTTAATGTTCTCTATTAATGTTTTTCCTGGTACAATAAAGAATATTCTTATCTTATATTCTTATCTTATCTTACTACAAACACATTTTTTTTTAAAAGACTAGGATGTGTTAAATAGTAGATCAATATTAAATGTCTTCTGAAGAGAATTTTGTCTAGTGTTCAACACATCCATGAGTAATAATAATTTTAAGTTTGTTAATTAAGCTAAAACTGAAAAGAATAAATGTGGAGTATTTTTGTTAGCTTCTCCACATAATCCATTAATTGTGAAACTACACTTGAGCCATTACAAACGTGCAAACCGAGTCGAGAGTTCCGATATGCCTGATATGCCCCCTATATGTGTGAGAGAGAGAGGTCTGATACAAATGGTTATGACTCAGTTCGCACGTTTGTAATGGCTCAAGTATAATTACTTTGACATTGATAATGTAAACATTTTGTTGTTATTGTAAATAAATTATTTTAATTGTGAATTTGATCGTTTGTTCGATTCCTATTTGAGGCCGCCGTATACTTGCATGCACCGCCCCAGTTTGGGTATATTTCCGTGTCTGTGATGTCCTTGCATGGTAACCACAGTGCGAAAGTAGGATACTCTGATATCCTAGTTTTGAACCGGGATAAGTAATCGTGAATTGCGAGAGAATAGAATAGAATATTCTTTATTGTATGTACACCAGGAATTACACATACTAGAGACTTACTATATCATTAAATGTAAAAGCAAGCAATCCCAATAAGCTAACTTTATGTTCAGAAACAGGAAAACGAGCTCTGACAGACCGGAAAACAATGTTCAACCTTTCCGTCAAGCGCAATGTTGCCGAGATTCATCAACTTTGTTAGGGCCATGAATAATTTTGCATATCTATCTCTTTGTATAAGCATTAAACACTGATATTCTGCAGAAAATTGTGAGGCTCACTTCGAGAAAGATAAACGTTAGCTGTCGGAATTTGGAAGGCTTTTAATGTTTTATTTTATCAGAAGAATCAGAATCAGAAATTTATTTAAACGTAAAGAATTCTGCTTGTTGAATGTCAATGTACATACAGTTATGTATAATGTTAGCCGCTGCCTTGGGGCCGTCTGTAGTGGAGAAAAAGGCAGCGAAAAAAAAACTCCACTCTGACCATCTTTTCTCAAATCAACTTAAAGCTAATACAAATAAAACTTACAAAACAATATCTTGGATGTGTAGAACACTAGACACATTTATCCTCTGATTAAATTTAATATTAAACTACTATTTAAAGCCATACGTCCTTGTCTTCTAAATAATCGTTGATTTTATAATAAGCTTTTTTGCAAAGAGTGTGCTTAACACAATTCTTAAATCGCGTTGGAGGTAACTCTAATATATCTTGGGGTATCTTGTTGAACCTTATACAGTGCCCCATAAAGGAAGTATTAACTTTTGCAAGTCTAAATCGTGGAAATGACAATTTATGTTTATTCCTAGTATTAACGTTATGATGGCTACCAAGTGTTTCGAAATCTTTAATATTTTTCCTAACGTACATAATATTTTCATAAATGTATTGGCTTGCAACTGTTAGGATGTTGATTTCTTTGAAAAAAATTCTTAGAAGAACGCCTTTCAGAACTGATTTCTTTTTCGGGTGCTATGTGTGCAAGTTTTTTTTCTATGCCTCATTAGGTTATTGGGTAAGAGGACCATTAAACATTATGTACTAAAGATAATTAGTTCAAGAGAAAATTGCAATTTTCTTTATGTGACCAATTGAGGACACCCGGACCACATAATAAAGATTTTTGATGAAGGGCCTGTAGAGAAAATGAAAAACAATTATAGATTTTGTTACTATTATTTATTAGGAAATAACAAAAAGATATTAATTTTCTTTATAACATTAATTAAATAGCATTTATTAACTCTTATGGAACACAAAACCTATTAAATAACAAAATAAACACACTAAATGACTTACAATAGGTATAGATACTTAACTAAAACTAATCAAACCTCCAAAAATATGGTTGTTCCCTGTCCGTCATTAATTTAAAAAAAATATATTGCTAGTTTTAAATACCGCACTGTTATAAAAAAAGTAGTTTACAATCTTTGGCCACAACTAGGCATTGATGGACTTACATGTGTGTGTATAAATTTTCTATTTCGCTACAGAGTGCTTAGTGCGAGTTTTTTTAACTACTCGATCGCGTTAACGTAAACTCATATTCTATAGGAGTGACAAAGCGCACCACCTAGTTGTCTCTTTGTCACTCCTATACAAATTGCAAACGCTCTCGCTATCGAAAGTAAATGAAAAAATTCGCACTAAGCACTCAGTAATGTATCATAGGTAGTGAGAAAAAAAATGTCTAATCGAAATGTAATTCGTACGTTTTATTTTCCTTGGTTTCCTTTTCCGCCCTATGTTGCTTAACCTTCGTGATCGTTTAAGATTACACAGGCAACCGGGGCTACGTGCGATAGGCCGGGGATACGACCAGAAAAAATATGATATTCCGAAAAATAAATTAAGAGCCTTTAAATGGGTCTTAATCATTTTCATTCATTGAATCACACATTTTATATTCCACTGAGCCGTACATAACAGTTCAGCAATTCTCTGCCGCAATATCTTTTAAACACTCACCGAAACGGGCGGCTGCCGGCTCGCGTTAATCGTCAACACTTTTCGTCCTATTAAATTGCGAATCGCTCGTAGCCTGGGCTGCCTGAGTGATCTTGAACGATCACTAAGGTTAAGCAACATACGGCGCGTTCAGTCCATGGATGGGTCACCGTCTATGACTAACGCTAGTGGCATTTTTTCCGAGCGATTCCGTGCTTCGCAAGGCACGTTAAGCAGTTGGTGCCGGCTGCCGTCGATAGATGGCAGTCGTTAAGCCAAGTCAGAGGCCTTAGGGCGGCTTGAAAACTTCTGACAGTAAGACAAGCCACTAGCCTTACAAGCCTCCACCAATCCGGACTTGGCCCCTGTGGTGGAGTGTGGCCTGTACCTTCCTCAGGGAAGAGACCCGTGCCCCTCGGTGGGGACATAATGGGTTGATGATGATTTTCCTTGGTCGATTTATTGGTTAAAATACTTGAAGACGCTGAGTTAAATCTGTAGCTCGTTATATTTCACAACAATAGGTGCCCCTTGAAGTCAACACGTTAAGTTCAAACTTTGTAGTCACATTTGTCTAGTTAGAGTTTCTAGGAATGAAACCGCACCAAGTTTCAAATTAGTTCAGTCAAACTTGCCGGGAACCTACTTCACCGACGCGATATCTCACTCGTGTCAATTCAGAACTCAAGTAATATGAAACAAAAGACGAAGGGGTGTGTCGTACATCGTCAAGCTAAGAACATGGAGCTTATTTGGGATAGTGATTGATTTACAGAGAGTACTATTTTTTCCCAAGTGTGAAACTAAAGGATCGTTATTTTTAGGTGCGAGTAAGTTTGTATGAATTCTAAGACCAAGTCGAGGTCAAAAGTCTGGACCGATTTTGACGAATGAGACGTGATCTGAATAATGGTGTCACCAAAGCTATGTGGCGGCGGTGATACTCGTAGTTCAGAAGATTTGTAAAAAAGGGACAACATAAAAATACAGCGCATTATGTAAGCCCCCTATAGTCAAATGACGTACCCCTAGGGATTTCACTAGAGATTTCAAATTCAAATATTAGTAGAAAAGTAGATTAATATTAAATGTATTCAAAGGATACATTACAAAGGACGGAGTTTCGCCGTGAAGATAGGCTACATAAGCCATCTTCGAGCGCACCAGCGCCACATCCCTGATTAGGGGTCAAAGTGGTCGCCATGGCCGAAATCGGTCGGAACAATCATCATCATCATCATCATTCAAAGGATAATTGTGTCTAGTGTTCAACACATCCATGAGTAATAATTTTAATATTGATAGTTTGTTAATTTAGCTAAGTAAAACTTTTTTTGAAAATAATAAATGTGAAGTGGTTTTTGTTAACTTCTTCTCATAATCAATTAATTGTAAGTCATGTGGGCAATGAAACATGGTCATGTAAACATTTTTTTTTATTGTGATTAATATTCGAATTCATTTAATTTCAATTTAGAAACTCTGGAGTGTATAAATATTTCCACTTATCTGTCGAAGGCAAACTCATCCTAACTACGCAGATATTGGGCCAATTTCTGAATTGAGAATTTACACTAAGTAAATACTTAAGTAACGTTTTATCACACTCTTTTCTGAGAAATTTGACGAGACAGCACTACAGATACAGTCTGTTAGCTTTAAGAATATACGTTCCTCGGCTACTATCGGATAGAATCGGATATCATCATCAACCCATTATGTCCCCACCGAGGGGCACGGGTCTCTTCCCTGAGGAAGGTCCACCTCACCACGGGGGTCAAGTCCGGATTGGTGGAGGTTTGTAAGACTAGTGGCTGTTCTCGCTCTCAGAAGTTTTCAAGCCGCCCTAAGGCCTCTGACTTGGCTTAACGACTGCCATCTATCGACGGCAGCCAGCACCAACTGCTTAACGTGCTTTGCGAAGCACGGAACCGCTCGGAAAAATGCCACTAGCGTTAGTCATAGACGGTGACCCATCCATGAACTGAACGCACCGTATGTTGCTTAACCTTAGTGATCGTTTAAGATCACTCAGGCAGCCCAGGCTACGAGCGATCGGATATATTCGATATATATTATGTAAACTTTACGTAACTATTCAAAATAGTAAAGAAAAGTTTTATACGGAGCAGGAAGTAGTATTACACTCGTGTGCTTTCGGCGGAAACCGAAGCCTGCTCTAGAGCCCGAGGTATATTCTTAAAGCTAACAGACTGTAAGTATTTACTTAGTGAAAATTCTCAACTCAGAAACGGGCCCTTTGTTACAGCCTGTAAAACATAGCTTGAGCTCTACGACAGCAGTCACACTGACAGGGCTAGGTTACGATATTGCTTAGACATCGAATAGAGTGCAGTAAGTACGGAGTTTTCACAGACAAATATTCTTTGAAAAAATTCAAAACTTCATGGACGCAATTTCGATGACACCTGTCGCGGAGCTCAAGCTATGTTTTAGGGACTAGTCATAGAAAGCGCCCGGGGCGCGAGCCCGGAACGCTGCGCTTTGGGCGCGCGTCGTGCGAGCGTTGGACGCCTATCGTACGCTCGTCAATTATGCTAGGATGAGCACACTTTTCTAATCCGCGAAGGAGGGGCGCGCGTCGTACGCGCGTATGACGCGCGCACCAAGGACGCGGACGCTTGATGTAATCCTTTGCATAGAACTTCATACATACGCGCCTCGGGCGCTTTCTATGACTAGTCCCTTACAGACTATAAGTTATCTGTCACGTAGTAAACTTTATGTTCCGCCCTTCGTTTCACTTCAAGCTTGTTGCTTATAAAACCCATATTAGCTCCATGTCGCGGTAGATATTTGACTTATGATTTTCTAAGAGGATCGCGCGTGGAAGTTGCCAGCGTCTTTGTTCGACAGCTGTCGCTTGGCGTTGTCACGCATCATTTGTTACCGCTCCTTCTGAAGCCGTGACTCCTGTGACCAGAGACGCTAATGCCTAAAGGTCATTGTTGCCGCCTGCCAAATACAATAGTGAAGTAATTGCTATCATCTTTATTTTAGGCGTTCTCTATACGCTTACTTGTCGCGCGGCCTAGCGGCCACTTTGTAAGATTCATTAACGCGTAGCGCAAGCATCTGTTTTGTACAGCCTTTAAAATCTATTAAAACCTAGTTTCTATTGAAAATTCGTCTAAATTCAAATACCTATCCTGAGGACTTACGGAAGAAAAACTCTTCAGTCATAGCCCACTTACACGACTCTGCTCCCACCTGGCAAAAATAATATCATTCAAATATGGGTTCGTTCGCAAAATAATATCATTCAAATATGGGCAAATATGGAATCGCTCGTAGCCTGGGCTACCTGAGTGATCTTGAACGATCACTAAGGTTAAGCAACATTAGGCGCGTTCAGTCCATGGATGGGTCACCGTCTATGACTAACGCTAGTGGCATTTTTTCCGAGCGATTCCGTGCTTCGCAAGGTACGTTAAGCAGTTGGTGCCGGCTGCCGTCGATAGATGGCAGTCGTTAAGCCAAGCCAGAGGCCTTTAGGGGCGGCTTGAAAACTTCTGACAGTAAGACCAGCCACTAGTCTTACAAGCCTCCACCAATCCGGACTTGGCCCCCGTGGTGGAGTATGGCCTATACCTTCCTCAGGGAAGAGACCCGTGCCCCTCGGTGGGGACATAATAGGTTGATGATGAAATATGCGCTTTAAATATTGCTCTTTAGATATATTTTACATTGGCATCTTAATTTAGCAGACAGCTCGCTGTCAGCGAGCTTACCGCCGTCAGACTGCTCGGTACCAGTTGACGCCTCGCTGGCCGCACGTTATAGACGAGCGGTCGGCGCGGTGTCCGTGCGCTCACTGCTAGCAGTCGCCGCTCAGTCGTCGGTCAGCAGGGTTGCCAGATGAAATTGGTGTTCAGCTGGCCGTCTGCTTTTTGTGGCCGCGTGGACTGCTAGCTGTCGCCGCGTGGACTGCTAGCTGTCGCCGCGTGGACTGCTAGCTGTCGCCGCGTGGACTGCTAGCTGTCGCCGCGTGCACTGCGAGCATTCGTTTTAGTTTAGGGCGGTGTTGGGTGGGAGCGGTGTTGGAGCAAAGTCGTTTAAGTGTGCTATGACCTGTCCTCCACTTTTTGCAAACAGCCTATGTACGCCCCACTAATAGGGCATAGGCCTTCTTTTACAGAGGAGTTAATTCACCACGCGTGCCAACCACGGATTGACGATTACAAGCGCTGAGGTATTGAATAGCTCAGACACACATTCATCATCATCATCAACCCATTATATCCCCACTGAGGGGCACGGGTCAGTCCGGATTGGTGGAGGCTTGTAATACTAGTGGCTGGTCTTACTGTCGAAAGTTTTCAAGCCGCCCTAAGGCCTCAGACTTGGCTTAACGACTGCCGTCTATCGACGGCAGCTGCCACCAACTGCTTAACGTGCTTTGCAAAGCATAGAACCGCTCGGAGAAATGCCACTAGCGTTAGTCATAGAACGGTTACCAATCCATGCACTGTACGCGCCCTAAGTTGCTTAATCTTCTTGATCATGTAAGAACACTCAGGCGGCCGTGGCTAGGTACGAGCGATTGTAGTAACAGTTTTACAGTAAGTTTTTTTCATTTTTTTAAATTTTTCATAAAATTTTACAGTAACCTTACATTACTCGTAATTGTTAAAAAAGTTTCAGTTTCTACAAAGGAGTTCAATCCAGCAACAAAACTCAGCCAATTAGCCAGAGAGCCAACTAAAAACTTTGAGTGATACAAAGTGTATTTAATTCCTAATTCATTACATAAGTTTCATAACGGCTGCTATCCGCCGAGTGTCCTGTGCGCGTCTCACTGTATTTTACCTAAAATTTGTAAATACATAATAACAAATAATACCCAAATAAATTTGTCTGCAAGGCAAATCAGAGGTACTCTACATGGAATTCTTGCCATATAAAATTGTGTGAAAAAAATTATGCCTTTTTGAAGATAATTAATGTCATATCTCAATCAGGTAATAGATAACATAAGAATATTCTTTCAAATTATGATTTATTCTTCATTTTTTTTTCTTTCAAAATGGCATTTTTTTGGGGCCATGAACGACAACCTTCAGTGTATTAAAAACGTGGGACTCTACTGCATTCATGACAAAAACCTTGAACTTGCAACTGCTCTGTCTGAATGTAGTTACGAGTTTCGTATTTTTTCTATCTGCGTACTTCTATGTTTGTGATGCCCTGCCTGCATGGCTATCTATATAAATAAAATTCAAAGTCCTGACTGACTCACTTATCAACGCCCAGCCCAAATCGTTGGACCTAGGAAGCTGAAATTTTGCACAGAGGGTCTATAATACTCTATTTATAATGTAGACAAGGAATAGGACCGGATTTGACATTCAACCCCTAAGGGGGCAAAAGGGGCTGCCAAAATTGGTATGGCAGGTATAAAAAATGTTGCCTAATTTTTTTGAAACGTAAAATAAATACTCTTCAACACAATTGATTGAACACGTGTTTAGCCGTTTTTCTAAATTTAACCCTTAAGGGAGTGAAGGTTGCAAAATTTTGAACTAAAGTCCACGCGGACTGAGTCGCGGTCTATCATGAACAGCGTAACCTTGTTTGGAACCAGCATATGTGATTGTGAATGAGTGTATAGGAAAAAATCGTGCGAGAAAAAAGATCTTGTTTCTTTGGAATCATACACTTTATTTAGTTATTTTAATCAATCTTCATTCTGAGTAGCTTATGTGCTGAATTCCGACTAAATCTGTTAAGTTGCTCTTGCGTGCTGTAATCACTTCGAGCCATATATGTGTGATCAATTCCTATTAGCTTACGAGTCTGGCAATAGCGGTTCATTGGTTAGACTGATAGCTAACAAAGCGACTGCAAGCCAATTTAGTCCTTCGAGTCTGTAAATTCTCAAAATAGTGGTTTTGACTGCCTCTTTGGTCTAGGCGATAAGGTGTTTAACTACTAATATGGGGATTCCCACTGGGGGCCGCCGGCACCGTACATTTCCATGCTTGTGATGTCGTTGCATGGTGACCATAGGATAGGGTATCCTACTTTGAGATCAGGGCCGTTAGTGCGAGTTTTTTCATTCACTTTCGATAGCGAGAGCGTTTGCAATTTGTATAGGAGTGACAAAGAGAAAACTAGCTGGCGCGCTTTGTCACTCCTATAGAATATGAGTTTACGTTAACGCGATCGAGTAGTTAAAAAGACTCGCACTAAGCACTCAGGTGATTGTGTTCGGTGGAAGTTATCATTATTTGTCGATTGAAATTGCTTACAAAATGTATTATCCACAAGATGGTATTTGTCCGTAAGTTTCCACTCCATCTTGTAGATGACTTTAGACAAGACGACTCCAAAATGTCAAAATATACAGTTCGGCTCGGGTCATTTCCTATGTATCGATATTTCACCAGTAGGTATTGATCTTCAATCTTATTTACCCAAATAACTATCAAGTCACTGTCTCAAAATCAAAGAAAATAGACCTTAGAGGTCACAATGGACATCAGAATACAAACCTCTGATATCTGTGATGCGTGATAACTTGATGACATTGACATGTATACTTAGCAACGCCATTATTAATTAATTAATTAATTTTTAATTTGAAAATACTCGATAATCCAAATTTCCCGCTTGTATGTTGTTGACTCGGATCGACTATTTTTTTACGTTCTTTAATTTGATGTGTATTTCGTTCAAGTCTACCGTAGACCGGTTCAACATTATGAATACAGATACTATTTACTTATGCTGTTAAATCATTTACCATAATTTTTATCATGATGAAAATAACACTGAAAATGTTGCTAATGGTTGCACGCTGTACTATATCAGTACCTCAAAATATTGCTTGTGATTTCACTCTATAGTTGGACTGCGAGACGCGACGCCTTCATGTAAATCTACACACATTCTCCGACAGTTAACTTTGACATGCACCTACCAGCGCCGTAATGACAGTGTTGATATATTACGCCGGTAGTGCCACTACAAAGCCTTATCTTGCGCCATATATTCCTGTTGACACATTCAAATGTTAATGTTGTTACAGCCTTGTCAAGTATGTTTTCTAGATGTTTTGACTGTCTAAAATTGTATGGTGTTTTGTTTAATGTAGTTAGTTATTATTATAATAAGTTTAGTTACAGATTAATTTACATATTTTTTGTCCTTAGACAAAAAGCAACTAAATATTTAAATTAAGATTAGATTAGTAGTTAAGATAAGATAAGATGAGAATATTGGTTTTAATGGAAGAGATCTCTTTTAGCCATAATGTTTCTAATGTTTCTTTTCTGGTGTGTACTACAAATAGTTCTAATCTTATGTAATATTTTTATTCTACACAAAAAATCAAAGACAAAAATATAAATAACAAGTTAAAAAAGTATAATGCGCGGACTTATTGCTAATAGCAAATTATTTAAGCTTAATACTATTTATTATTAGTAAGTTTTATTTACAACATTAATTATAATAGTCATATAATGTAGAAGATGTATTACAATGTAATCTCCTAATGTAAAAATATCGTGGCACAGTGTTTGTTTTCCAACCCCTCTAAAATTGCTTCATCGATTTTCTGATTTTTGTGCATATTCGTTAGCTTTCAGGTTGCAGACTAATTAATATATCAAAACAACCTTTACTAGATTAGCGAGTTGTGAATGAATAACCAAACATGAATTTTTTTTTTCTTATTTCAAGTTTATTAGGGAAACCCACAGATATTGTATTATATAACAATAGAAACTTAAGTGTAATGTAGGAACAATGTTCAAAAGCCAATGATGGGCTTCCACAGATTGACACAGTAGATTAGTTGTCCGTTTGAAATTCAAGCATATCAAACCTTTGTTAATATCCTTCATTGCACGCAAGAGACAAATAAAAGTTACAATTTAAAATATATACAATAGGCAGTCTTATTGCTAACAGCAATTTCTTCCTGACAACCCTGTGACGGAAAGGTTGCCGAAGGAAAAAGAGACGGGTAGTTGGTGCAGATACGAACAATACATGTCTACCAAAACATCAATTATTTGGTTTTTAAACGGCGATTTAGATCCTGTGAATATTATGTATTGAAATCACAAAAACGTTTATTGTAAGTGTTAAAAATTACCTGTACCAGACATAAGTATATAAACTTAAGATCCTACGTCATTCCTTTTGCAGCACAATAAATTCTGCAGCTCTGCCCCAGTATCCGATTGCATTCTAGTGTCATGTCGCGCTCCAATCCGCCTTTACACTTTGTGATTTTACGACTCCGTTACAGGCTACACGGGCCAAGAAAATAGTAGAACGCCTCAATACGCTCTCTATCTAGAATCTATTTTGTTTTCGAGCTAGATTTATGACTAGCGTATAAATTCGGACGGCATGCCACGTCCGCTGCCGTGACTGGCTACAATGTCTTTCACACTCTTTGGCTTTCTGGAATCGATGTTTGGTGAACTACTTTCTAATACGCCTGGCCTTTGTGGCGCAGCGGTTAGCGTATCTGCCTACCATGCGAGAGGTCCCGGGTTCGAATCCCGGCCGGAGAAAAAAGCCCCCGGTATTGGAAGTTTATGATGTCGCTGTTTTTGGTTTCCACGACACAGGGTATCCTAGTGTGGGGGCAGAAGCAATGTATGAAAATGTTTATATTTAAACGTAAATGGAAGTGACCAACAGTTACCGTTTTCGTTCGATGCCTTGGCTAGTGGTAAGGTAGCCGTGAGATTTCCGTACGAAAATATTTTTGACTTGAAATGCCTGGCAGTTCACTAGTCGCACTTGCTAAAGCTGCATGAAAACCTGTTGCCTCGTTGAGGGTTGTGACTTCTTCAGATAACCTTGTTGTACGTACTGCCTTTAGTATTTTATTATGATTAATATATATAACACCACACAACTAATCATTTGACTTAGTCCCAAACTAGGATACCCTGTGCTATGGTAACCAGGCAAGGACATTACAAACATCGAAAAACGGCACCCAGACTGAGGCCATTTGTAGAATGTACGGCGGCCCCCAGTGGAAATTGAACCCACGACCTATTTCTTGGTAAATTAGTGTCTTAACGGCTCGACCAACGATACAGTCGATGTCAATTAATTGTCAATTTGTAATTTATGTTGCCGAAAAATCGATATTTTTACAATTCATAGTAAAACGCTCAAATCATATATTAAATCGGTAGGACAATCGATAATATCGATGCTATCCATGGTATCGATATCTGGTTTACTGCAATACTATCGGTAAGCAGCAATACTATCGATAATATTGATAGTCTCTATCGTTGCTGACCAATAAACTATCAATAGACTATCGATACTATTGTTTTTTTCTTCAACTATCGATAGGCGATCGGCAGACAATTGATATTGGCCTATAGAGCGGCAACACTATTTATAAATTTGTTTCAAGTACCCTCTGAGAAATAGGCGAGAAACGTATTTCACAGCAAGTTGTTATCAACATTGCAGTGAAGCGATTTTTGCAGTCGCTACGCCGAACAAATGCGTCAGGCATGTCATGTGTTGTAAGGAATATTGTCGACTGCGGCGAGAATTCCACTGCATTGGCGTAGGCACAGACATGAATCTATTTTATTTTCTTTGTTAGAAACATAAGCAGTGTTCCCACGTATATTGTAAAATAGTATTACAACTAGTATGTGCAAAAGTTAATTTAGCTAAGTGCAAAAAATCCAAAATTAAAAGATTAAGATTGAAGACTACAAAGATGAAAATGCCGGAACTAAATAGAATAACATTTTACGTACCCTATTCTCCTAACTCTTAAGCGTAAGCTAAGTACTAAGTTAGGGCAATCAGAAATATATTAATATTATTGCAACCCTACAAAAGTGGGTGTACCCTACAAAAGTGCTAGGCAACTCTGCAGTTACTATTTTCAACGTTCGGTTGTTATTAAAGTATGTTGTAATTGTATTACAATGTAATAACAGAATCTTGGTCCTGGTCGAAATGTTTCGATAAAAAATCACGTAATTATATCCGGAATAAAGTTAACAATTGATGACTCATATGAAATATTTTATTGCTTCTCAAAGACTGCAAGTCAGAGACGAGCAACCGGCGCCGCGAGCTCCATGTCTACTCAACATGATTAAGCTCTGCGAAACCAGGTCGGACTCTACCGATAAAAAATCAAGTAAGTGTATCCAGAATAAAGTTAATAATGATTGCAGTTATTCTTTAAAACTTCCCCTTGCCTTTTTACGCAATTTCTTGTCAAACCAATCAGCGTGTTCGTCTATCAGTAGCCTGACGTTTATGATCTATCTTTGACAGTGAATTTTACTAATGCGTCGTAGGTATTATCTGGCGTAACAACAAAGACTTTCGGGTTAAATTTATAATATTCTCACTGAAAAACCAGTAATTGAATCTCTCCACTACAGTTAAATATTACAGAGAAATTCTGGCTCACAATGTTTTGATACAAAACGAGTTTGCCAAGAAAAACAAATAATACGCTCCATCATATCGTTATAATAAATACACAGCACAAGAATAACTATTCAGCCAAATAAACGATGAAACTTTCTGAGGCCACAAAACAGAAAAGCAAACGAATTTAACTTCAACAACATCTTACTATACAATACAAGGTAAGTCTTGAGAAAGAAAGCATTCAACTGCAAATAGATCTGGATTTTGTTTCCTGGGTAATAAACATAAACTCAGATCTCTGGACGGATGATCTTTGCGAGATTGGTAGCAGTAGCTGAATAAGAATCGCCAAGGACAGAAGGAAGTTGCACGCCTTAGGGAGAGCATCATCATCATCCAGCCACAAGAAGTCTACTGCTGGACATAGGCCTCCTCCACGGATTTCCAAAAAGACCGGTTGGACGCGCCTTGCATCCAGCGTCTTTCTGCCACTTGGATGAGATTGTCTGTCCATCTTGTGGCTGGTCGTCCTACGCTGCGCTTGCTTATGTGTGGTTTCCATTCAAGAACTTGTCGGCCCCATCGGCGATCAGTTCTACGTGTTAGGTGGCCCGCCCACTGCCATTTAAACTTACTTATCTGGTGGGCTATGTCGACAACTTTCGTTTCGTTTGTTTGGGAGAGCATGTAATGATAATAATAATAACTTCCACACAAAGTTGATGGTCTTATTGTCAGAAGTTTTCAGACCGCCCTACTTGGTTTAACGACTGCCATCTATCGATGGTAGCCGGCACCAACTGCTTAACTTATTAACATTTGAAATCGTCAATTGGCTACGTGCAGTGATTTGAGCCTATACTCTCTTTCTGAGAGAAGGCCTGGGTCTTATAGTGGGACGTTTATAGCCTGCTTTGCTTACATTACAAAATCAATTATTAGATTGTTATAAATAGTAATTAACTACATTGAGGTCCTAATCACTGCCTAACTGTTTTCATGTAAGAACCCTTCGAATTTGTTTACAAAAGCTGTCGCTAAGCAGCGAACGTATTACAGTTTTAGATACAAAACTTACCTCTAGCGCTAGGTGGGAGGATACAGATAGGCTCGTGGTTTCTCGATCGCTTCCAGGCCGGCCTAACAGCAATTTCGCGTGACTGTACACCATTAATCCTGGTGCTACTTACCAGTGCTACGGACATAGCGGGTTACGGGATCTTAGAAATAAATTGGCGGTTTTCGAATGCCAATCATTTTAGGTCAGGATACATAGATGATCCGGCCCATGACTCTTGGAAAAGGATGCTTCCACCATCATCAACTCATTATGTCCCCACCGAAGGGCACGGGTCTCTTCCCTGAGGAAAGAATATGCCAGACTCCACCACGGGGGCCAAGTCCGGATTGGTGGAGGCTTGTAAGACTAGTCGCTGGTCTTACTGTCAGAAGCTTACAAGCCGTCCTAAGGCCTTTGACTTGGCTTGACGACTGCCATCTATCGTGGGCAGCTGGTGCTTTTTCACATGCACCCATAACGTGCCTTGCGAAGCACGGAACCGCTCGGACAAATGCCACTAGCGTTAGTCATAGAACGGTCACCCATCCATGCACTGAGCGCGCCCTATGTTGTTCACATACTATTTCACAATGTAAAACGTATACAATACTACCAGACCCCGCAAACGTCGTTTTGCCAGATAGGGGTGTAAAAAATAGGTAACAACATATTCTCAGACCTACCGATTATACATATAAAACGTCTTCAAAATCGATTAAGCCGTTTCGGAGGAGTATGCGCACTAACACGGTGATACGAGATTTTATATATTAGAAGAAAGAAGATATCACCAGATTTACGAAGTTTTAATGTAAGTAATGATAAGTTGATTCGCCAGTTCATAGCTTCTAAGTCAAACGATTCGCGCCCGCTGTGCACGGAACATCAAATCGCTTTACCTATCGCGAGCTACCGAGTGGCTAGCATGGCACGGGATTATAAGCCATAGAAACGTGGTCTGAACACTTTAAGCTTTGCTTTGGATTTATAACCTCAGATATGTATGTCTATAACACTCCTGAGGTAGATGAATAAAGGCATTCCTAAAACTTCATAATTAATCTTCTATAGGAGAAAATTTGTTTTTGTAAATGGAGATTAGACCCGCACGTCATTTATTTGTTGGTGACCCGTTGGTGTAAGACCCATACGTTATTATTTTAAGTTAATTTGATTTGCTAATTGTTTGCTAAATTGTTATAGAATTCTATGCGAATTATTTTTGTATTAGCAAAGATTTTCTAAGGTGAAATAACTTTTGTTTATGTTAAAATTCGTTGAGAATTAAAACTATTATGTGATTATTGACTTTTTTTCGTACATTTTGCTCAAATTGGATAAAACTTCAGTGTCAATAAACTTAAACCAATAGTAATAAGCAAAAGTTATAAGTATAACATTTTTTTTATTTTAACGAGATATTTAAAATCCAAATCCAATCATTCTGTTTTTTAATGTTGAGAATCTTGGTCGCTATAACGGAGAGGAACGGAGGGTGCAGGGTAGAGTTCTCTTAGGCCTGCCGTTCGCTGTGTGGACCGCTTGGTGATATTTGAGTGTTGTTGCCTTGGTAAACTGGTCCATCCATTGGGTGGTCTGTTACTAATTCTTGTAGCGAACAGATGTCAACTTTTCGGGGGCATTATCAGCTCCGACATTCCTGGATCCCACAAGCAAAGTATCAACAGGACTTAGTATAAGATAAGATAATATTCTGCAACATGTGCAATAACACATAAAAAAAAACAAAATATATAAACAAATCAATTAGTTAATTAATATTCTTATTTAAGTAATATAACTTAAAATTTACATACAGGCACATAGATTGCTTCTGACTCCACACTAGGATATCCTATGTCGTGGGAATCAGAAACAGCGACGTCACAAACATGTAAACATCCAAGACCTGGGCTTTTTTTTGTCCCCAGCCGGGATTCGAACCCAGGACCTCTCGCATGGTAGGCAGATGCGCTAACCACAGCGCCACAGAGGTCGTCAAATAATATAAATAAATATAAATAGAAACTCCCAATGAACAATAGTTATGTATCCGTTTAAAGTGAAAGAGCACGATCACTCGCTCTCCCTTATTGTGGTGATTGAAGAACGCTGCCCATCCACTATTCCCGTCATCATATTATTATACTCGAAGCTACAACCTACATTCCAATACTTGTGTAGTCCTGACCCCCCAGTCCGGTGGGCCGACGACATTGTAAAAGTGGCTGGAAAACATTAAAAGAGACTGGCAAAGGAGCTAAATTAATTTATTATTGTTTTTTTTAGTAGAAAACACTGAAGGCATTACATGAGTACAATTAACTGTCATCGTCACCCTGTGACCAATGTTCCCAAAGTTCATTCACTATAACTTGTCCCCTGACACGGTCGTGTTTACACCCTATCACAAGGGATAGAGTTCGTATTTTGACTGGACGGAGGATTTCTTAAGATGAACGCACTGTAAAGAAGATAATTGAAAAATGAGTACAATTTTATGACGCGCGTGCGTGTCAGCTGTCTGAGCCACAGATGAGCACCACTCACGCTCACTTAGGGACTCCACACACGGCGGCTATAAGGTAAAGATGTATATTATAGGACGATATATCTCATTACATCTTTCCATAGAAATCGTCAGGAGACCACACACGACAGCTATAATATACATCTTTACATCTTCGTATCTTAAAGGTACTGAGCGGTCTCTGAGCTATACATCCTGGGATGTAATGTATATTATAGCTGCCGTGTGTGAAGTCCCTTTCACGCGAAGGATTGCCCACTTGTGATCGTTCCCCAACATACTCATCTAAATTGGAAATGTATCTACGTGCTAGGGATACCGGTAGTATTCGTGTAACCTCTTCACTGGCGTGCATAATTAAACCAACCGAAACGGACAGGCGAGGAGCTTCAGCGCTTCCCCGGTTAAGCCTCGCTGGAGTAGGCTGGAAACAAGATGGCACGAGAACAAGGCAGTGCATTAGGTGCAAATGTGGCTTTAATTAGGTCGGAATAATTTGGGATTGTCTGAAATGAGAATGTTGTGTAGTATGTTTTGAGATTCAGCTTGGCCTGAAAGTCTATGTAAGTACAGTCACGAGCAGAAATGTATAATATACACTGTCACATTTTGTATTGCACATGTGTACGACAATTTGACGTAAATTATCTAACCATTGGTTATATAATTGAGGATGAATTGTCGTACACTTCTTTCTAGATTGTTTTAAGTTAAAATATTTGGAAAATGTGACATCGCAGTATGTATTATTGCTCGTGAGTGTACCGTTTATTTAAATTAGAAAATAGCATTAGATTAGTTTTGATTATTATTTGTTTTTGTTTTGTAACCGCGTTAAGATTTGCTAAGTAAGAAGTATATCTATTTACGTATAGAGAAAAAGTTTTATTGACAAATTAAATTTACAAAGTTCAATGATACTTATACTATTCAGAAATGTATACAAATAACGTAAAAAAATGAGTCACTTCGAAATATTTCTTAGATAATATAATATGCTATGTACGTGCTGATTTTCTTTGATATTTGGTATCTTAATATTATTTTGGACTTCACCACTGATAAAATGAAGGTTTCATAATAATAATAATAATAAACTCACGCCCGTTATCCCCGAAGGGGTAGGCAGAGGCACCAGTCTCTAGAACTGGACCCACGTTTTGCCGAGTTTATTAGGTCCCAAACGTGACAAGTGGCAAGCCTGTCGCCGTTATCCGGGCACAAATTATCAGCGAATGGTGTTGCTGTACAAACAAATGTACGTAACTAAAAGTCATTGGTACATGCGAGGTTCGAACCCAGACCCTCGTGATCGAGAAGCAAGGGTCAACCCCACTACGCCACCACCGCTTATATCGCTGTTTAGTAAAAAACTCCGCGCTAGTGTTCTTTTACAGGAGAGACCAAAAATTTATTGAATTCGTAAACAGTTTCTGCAGAGTTCCACGGGAAAAATATTTGGGAGATACGGGAAAAAAGGTATTGTTTATACATATTTATATAAATTGTAATTTAAAACCGTTTCAGGGCGTTTTAACGAAAATAAAAAGCATAACTTGTTCAAAAAACCAGGATCATCATCAACCCATTATGTCCACACCAACGGGCATAGCATGGGTATCTTCCCTGAGGAAGGTATAGGCCATACTCCACCACAGGATTGGTGGCTTGGCTTAACGACTGCCATATGGCGACGGCAGTAACCGCTTGGAAAAATGCCACTAGCGTTAGTCATAGAACGTTCCCCCATCCATGCACTGAACGCGCCCTATGTTGCTTAACCTTCGTGGTCGCTTAAGATCACTCAGGCGGCCGGGGTTGCGAGCAAATCCAGGAAAATTTAGGATAGAATTTGATAATTTTGTATTTGTAGCCATTTTATCAAAAACAGCCTGGAGAGGCTGAAGCTCTGATGATGTCACAGATCAGTAAATATGATGTCTGTCATTCATTTTTATTTATTTATTTATTTATTTATTTAGATTTGTAACTTACAGCTAATGCCAAATCGCTACAAACTTAGTAGTAAATAAAAGTTTTACATCGCAAGAAACAATAAAAATAACATTGCATTAATTCTTATACTAAACTACTAAAAACAAAAACAGAATCATCCTTCTTCAAGCATTCCCTTGCATACTTCAATCATTTTCCCAATTCCTGTGGTAAACATATCACACTGCGGCGCCGCACTGAGCAGGGAGTTGAGAAGTGCGAGAGCGCGCGGCACGGGCGCCTGCTGCTGGCCCGTTGTGCGCGCCGCCGGCACGTGCTTACGTTTATTGGTTTTACGTTTTCATTGCAAAGTAACCCATAGCGTAACTAATTAGAGTTGTTTGCACGGTCGTAAAGAACACATAGAGAACGAAAGTTCCAACTGGAGAACACTCTGTCACATTATTCTGCCGTCATAATGAAAAAGGCCATAACTTGATTTCGAGCAAATTACTAAAAAACTAAATTTCAAGCATGTATGCTAACTTGTCGTCGATGATTACTATTTGAAAAACAAAAGATTTTTTTTACATATTATATTACACTAGCTTTCGTCCGCGACTCCGTCCGCGTGGACTTAAGTTCAAAAATTTTGCAACCCCGTTCACTCCCGTAACTCCCGTTAAGGGTTAAATTTAGAAAAACGGTGAAACACGTGTTCAATCAATTGTGTTGAAGAGTATTTATTTTAAGTTTCAAGAATATCAGACAACATTTTTTATACCTCCCATACAAATTTTGGCAACCCGTTTCGCCCCCTTAGGGGTTGAATTTCAAAAAATCCGTTCTTATTCATTGCCTACATTATATACAAATCCTCTGTGCAAAATTTCAGCTTCCTAGGTCAAACGGCTTGGGCTGGGCGTTGATGAGTGAATGAATCAGTCAGTCAGGACTTTGAATTTTATATATATAGATTAAATTTTTTACGTAGCTATTTGCTTAAATTTAAGTGTTATTTTTATTCAAATACAGTTTAATTTTTCTCACTATTAATATGAAAGTTATGGCCTTTCTTCTTATTACGGCAGTATTGGGTACGGGAGTGCGGTCGGAACAAGTAAAAAAAGGTATCCAGAGGCAGTAGACAAGAAACAAGGCAGTGCCTTTCAAATATTTTGTGATAAATGAGATGGAATATAGAGGTCGTGATAAAAATGACGAGGTCCACCTTGCTTGGAAGCTGAGGGTTAACTGGACCCCAGCTACGTCCAACCACAGTGGCAGGTGTCGAAATGTGATTAATTTTAGAATTGTTAGTGGCCAGGAATAATACAAAGCAACGAGGCAAATTGCACCTCGTTACAACCCTACACCCATTCTCGTTATAGCAGCTATGATTCTCTACATGGAAAAACCGACTGATTGGGATTATAATTTAAAGTTGAATTTACATTACGAAATTAGTGTCATGCATGTACATAGTTTCGATATATGCGAAAGTAATTTCGTAAAATAATTAGTGTCGTGAAATTGTCAGTACCGCAGTAACCATGGGGCCATGGGTATCATCATCATCATCAACCCATTATGTCCCCACCGAGGGGCACGGGTCTCTTCCCTGAGGAAGGTATGGGCCATACTCCACCATGTGGGCCAAGTCCGGATTGGTGGAGGCTTGTAAGACTAGTGGCTGGTCTTACAGTCAGAAGTTTTCAAGCCGCCCTAAGGTCTCTGACTTGGCTTAACGACCATCTATCGACGGCAGCCGCAACCAACTGCTTAACGTGCCTTGTGAAGCACGGAACCGCTCAGAAAAATGCCACTAGCGTCAGTCCTAGACAGTGACCCATCCATGGACTGAACGCGCCGTTTGTTCCTTAACCTTAGTGATCGTTTAAGATCACTCACGCAATCCAGGCTACGAGCGACTCATCAGCACCCAAGCTATATTAGCCATTTTCAACGCTTGAAGGCTTGAAGCGCGCGAAAATACATACTCCGCATAACGGAGGCGCTTTCGCGACACTAGTTTCAGGTCGAATCTACATGAAATTAGTTGCATGACACTAATTTCATTAAATTCATTAGCTGTCGCGAAATTAATGCATGCATTACGAAAGTACGTATTAAAAAAGTAAGTAAGTAAATGTGAAATTTTTTATGATCAATTCATAAAAAATGTCACGATATTAATTTCATTCTACTAATTTTGTAATGCAAATTGGGTTTTTAGGTTGATGTTTTGTCCACTGTAAAGGTCATAGCCCACTTAAGGTAAGCGTCGGCAAGAGGCTGCCGCGACCCAGCAGTCGCTGCTCGACAGTCGCTGCCCAGCAGTCGCCGCACTGCTTTATAGGGATTTGTATGACACACCGACTGACGCAGGCGGCTGAGCGGCGCGGGCGGGAGGCGTGGCCTGCGTGCGACTCAGCAGTCACGTTTGGCAGCGGCGGTCGGTTGCGGCAGCCGGGCCGCGGCAGCGTCTTGCCGAATGCTATCTTTACTCGACTCTGCTCCCACCCGGCAAAAATAATATCATTCAAATATGGGCTTTAAATATTGCAGTTTAGCTGTCATTGATGCCAATGTAGGTGGTCGCAGAGTCGTATAAGTGGGCTCCTTTCATGTATGATTCACTCCCCAAGTGATTTCAGGTGACCTTATGCAAACCGCGAAAACCTCAAGTGCTGAAAAAACGCCAGTTAAAATTATAATTATAATTAGGAGAAGCAGGCGAAAGTTGCCCGCTTTGGAGCGCCTTCGTTAAGAGAACTTTTCAGTTCTCGCTGACATGTAGCGGGGCTCCGCTCTTCCTCTGTCCATAGAGGTAGGAGCTTCATCATCAACCCATTATGTATCCACCGAGGGGCACGGGTCTCTTCCCTGAGGAAGGTATATGCCATACTCCACCGCGTGGGCCAAGTCCGGATTGGTGGAGGCTTGTAAGATTAGTGGCTGGTCTTACTGTCAGAAGTTTTCAAGCCGCCCTAAGGCCTCTGACTTGGCTTAACAACTGCCATCTATCGACGGCAGCCGGCACTAACTGCTTAACGTGCCTTGCGAAGCACGGAATCGCTCGGAAAAATATCGCTCGGAGCCGTATTTACTGGTGGATAATAATGTTGTTTTATAATACAAACACAGCTCTGTCGAATATACCGGGTTGGTGTCACGTCATCACGAGTCACAGGTGTTACATGTTTATATTCTGTTATCCACTGTGACCTCTATGGTCTAAGTTCTTTGATTTTAAAGCGGCCCACTCAAAGCCCGATCTGCAGGGCCTGCTTGCAGGCACTGCCACGCTACTGCCGCAGGGTTGATAGACACACATGTCCCTGCAAATCATTTCACGCCTGAACACCTTAGTGACTGGACGTACATTCGATATTTACCGCTAATTGCGCAGATATGGTTCCAGTGTTATCAAAGCATAAAAATTAACATATTTGCTTGCATGTAAATGCTTATACTAAGATAAATGTTTACATTTTTGAACTAAAACTTTCGTAAGCACAACACATTGTCAACTTTTAGTCCGGATTTACTTACGGGTGTTGTTATATCGGAAGAGTCCGACCAGGTTTCGCTCCGATTCGCAGAGCTTAATCATGGTGAGCAGAGACGGAGCTCGCGACGGAGAGGCTATTGAAATAAGTCGCCACCCGAATTTCAATAGAGACAGTGGATGGGCTCTACCGCCGGCCTGGAAACCGGTTCTACGAAAACACAGTGAAAGTGAATATCGAGATCGACACTGCAAGAACGAAGACGTCTTGAGCTGTGTCTGTGCCGTCATGCCCAGCGACATTGACGACGGGAAAGCAGCAGGCGCCGCGTCGCAAGCCAGCGGGAGTCCCCCGCAGCCGGTGCCGGCACCCGCCCCACCCATCAGACGACGCGAGCTCCGTCTCTGCTCACCATGATTAAGCTCTGCGAATCGGAGCGAAACCTGGTCGGACTCTTCCGATATAACAACACCCGTAAGTAAATCCGGACTAAAAGTTGACAATGTTTACATTGATTTCTGGCTACATATTATAAAATTTCCCATGTCTCTCCACACTTTTTTTTTCACGGGGTATTTTGTTAAGCTACAACCAATAGAGATACAATATTATTATGTATGACACAAACAAAACTACTTTATCTTTCTTGGCAATTAGGCTTTCCAAAGGAAGGATTACGAAAAAGGAATCACAATCATGAAAATAAGATAATTAGATACCTCTAAAAGTAAATTTAATAAATGTAATATACAGGGTGGCCGGGGGAATGACGTCAAAAAAAAAAAATTAGGTCCCTCGTGTCATGGGGTATCCGAATCGCCCCCATGTATGTTCCGCGATTTTTCATAGTTTCGGAGTTTTAATTTTTTTCTGAATTTTTATGAATTTTCGCCTTATCAATTTTGAAAATTTCTAAAAAAAAAAACTAGAAACTTTTTTCAATTACTTTTTTTGTAACTGAATCTTCACGAGTTGTTCTTCTATGCATAAAATAATCAGCTTCGTAACTTTGATAAAAGTTTTTAAAGTGTTGGTCTAAAGTCAAAAATTTACGTTCGGTAAATTATGACTTGAATTTTCAAAAATAAATTAAAAATCCCAACAGATGTTTTAATGGTTTCTTAGTTAGCCTCAGAAATGCGCAAGACTCTCAGATTTCATAATCATTAAAAAAAAGTACTGCTTAACGTGCTACTTTGTGTACATTCGGCCTTCGAAGACAGCGAGGTGAAGAATTATTAAAATTAACATTTATTTTTTTCTGCCATTTCGTCTTTTCTTAGGTTATTAATGAACGAGTCGTCATCATCATGATGAATAAAAGTGGTTTTGTCAATAAAACACAGATTAAAATGGTCATGGGTTGTAAATGCAGACGCAACTTTTTACCTGTAATAACAATAGTCTTTGAGGATAGGAGGCCGCCGAACTATTGCTATCTCTCTCACTCTCAGCGGTAAGAGTGAGAGGGGCAGCGCAGCAGAAGCGAACACAAAACAAGTTTGTACCTCAGTCTTTCTCACTTTGTATTTACTGCTACACGTGTCTTCATTTTGTTTTACCTCACTGTCTCGCTTTGTCCGCGGATTCCGCTGCCTACTTATTTGACTACTTTGCTCGTTAATTGGACTGTGTCTTGCATACTGATTTGGACTTTGTTTACTTGGAAGTGTAAAAGATGAGTTACACGTTAAGTGAATACGCAGAAATGCACTATTTTTATGGAGTTGCACAAGGAAACGGCCTTGAAGCAGCGCGACTGTATCGCGAACAACTTCAACGTCGTGGTGGGCCGCAACCTGAGCATTATCCCAACCATCGCGTTTTTATTAACACGCACAATACCTTAATGGCAGGCCGCATTCCTGGCCAACGAAGCGATAGGGGAGGAATCCCTAGAGTTGACCCGGATCGCAGAGAAGTTGTGCTCGAAGAAGTTCAACGAAATCCTTCCACGAGTACCAGAGCTATGGCTCGTACTCTGAACATCCCAAGAACTTCTATCCAAGACATACTTCACGATGAAGGATATCATGCGTTCCATATCCGACGAGTCCAAGCTTTACTGCCTACAGACTACCAATTGCGCATTGATTTCTGCCAAACAATGCTACAAAAAGAACAACAAGATCCTGGATTTTTCAATAAAGTTTTATGGTCAGATGAGTCACGTTTTGAGCGCACTGGAATTTTCAATATTCATAATTACCACACGCGGGTGGTTGAAAATCCACACGAAATGAGAGCGTCGACGTTTCAACATCGTTTCAGCGTTAACTTGTGGTCTGGTATTCTCAATGGCGAACTGATTGGTCCATTTGAATTGCCGTCCAGATTAAATGAAGAAAGATACCGACACTTTCTGGAACATGAACTTCCATTGTTGCTAGAAGACGTGAATATTGAACTAAGACGAACCATGGTTCTTCAAAATGACGGCGCTCCATGTCACTACGCAACGCAAGTCCGAAATTATTTAAATGAGGCGTACCCCAATAGATGGATCGGACGCGGCGGACCAATATCGTGGCCTCCACGCTCACCTGACCTCAACCCCACGGATTTTTTTATTTGGGGCTATTTTAAGGAAATAGCATACGCCAGAGAAAGTGGGAGTGAACGAGAGCTGAGGCAGAAATTAACAGAAGCCGAACGTGTTGTAAAGGAAAACAGAGCAGCTTTTAGACGATTAAAAGATAATTTCCTACGTAGGTGTAGAATGTGTATTGCTGCTGGAGGTGGCAACTTTGAAAACCTATTATAATAAACATTTTTTTTTACATTTTAATCTGTGTTATATTGACAAAACCACTTTTATTCATCATGATGATGACGACTCGTTCATTAATAAACTAAGAAAAGACGAAATGGCAGAAAAAAAATTGTTAATTTTAATAATTCTTCACCTCGCTGTCTTCGAAGGCCGAATGTACACAAAGTAGCTCGTTAAGCAGTACTTTTTTTTAATGATTATGAAATCTGAGAGTCTTGCACATTTCTGAGGCTAACTAAGAAACCATTAAAACATCTGTTGGGATTTTTAATTTATTTTTGAAAATTCAAGTCATAATTTACCGAACGTAAATTTTTGACTTTAGACCAACACTTTAATAACTTTTATCAAAGTTACGAAGCTGATTATTTTAGGCATAGAAAAACAACTTGTGAAGATTCAGTTACAAAAAAAAGTAATTGAAAAAAGTTTCTAGTTTTTTTTTTTAGAAATTTTCAAAATTGATAAGGCGAAAATTCATGAAAATTCAGAAAAAAAATCATAACTCCGAAACTATGAAAAATCGCGGAACATACATGGGGGTGATTCGGATACCCCATGACAAGAGGGACCTAATTTTTTTTTTTTGACGTCAATCCCCCGGCCACCCTGTATATAAAGTTCTTGTGTCACACATACTCCTCCGAAACGGCTTGACCGATTTTGATGAAATTTTATATGTATATTCGGTAGGTCTGAGAATAGGTAGTTGTCTATTTTTTCACAGCCCTACTAAGTGAAAAAAAAAATTTTGGCAAAACAACGTTTGCCGCGTCAGCTACATAGTAATTGTAATTTATATTTATTAGGTATTATGAGTTCATTCAGTGGCAAAAACCTAAAAATTTGACTTTCTTTTTTTTTTAAGTCGCACACAGACCAAACAGATTGCACAAATCGGCTCGATTGCCACATACATGGCCCTGCTTGTAGAATGTGGAGTGGGGAAATCGGCTTGTCGGGTGGCAGGACGACTCTGCGGCCCTGCCGCAGGGTGAACAATAAATATATCGGGCCTGCAGGAACACACACAGTACGATTTGGCAGTGACACTGCAGGCAGGCCCTGCAGATCGGGCTTTGAGTGGGCCGCTTAAGATAGCGACGTCGTAGTTATTTGGGTAAATAGGTCTTAAGAGAAATATCTCCTGGTGAAATATCGATACATAGATTAGCTGGTGTTATTATGCGTCTGCATTTAACTCGCGCGAAGCTGGGTTTTTGTCTAGTTATTTTTATATTGTCTGATCATAGAAAAAAACACCCTAGACTATATTGTAAAAATATATTCCGTCTGTACGACGTACATATATGCTAGATATTATGTATGTGCATGTACCTACTGGTTCCTTCGTCCATGGCCGACACGTAACTTGAGGCATGTAGCTGTTAATATAAAGGCGAAAGTTTGGAGCTTAACGAATAAGTTTTGAGGATTTGCCAATTAATATTTCACTTATGGAGCAATTCTAGTAGGTAGAAATTGTTTTTTATTATCGTCATCTTTGCAATTTAGTTTTGTATTAAGTAAGTCAGTAAAAGAATAAAATAATTAACTGGATTTCAGTCCAAAGTTTTATTTTATAAAAAAAGTAACATGCTGTATTTAATACAGTAATTTAAACAAAAAATCTGGAACTCCCAAAGTTTACAAAACGCATGCCAACGGCCCGTTGCGTGGGCCGAAATACCGGCGCCGGCCTGAAGGAAAAGTAAATTATGTATCTCATAAAAGAATACGTTACATGATGAAGTAAAGAGGTCGGAATACAAATTTCATACCTCACGGCCTGGCCACGGGATAATCGCCCGCGCGATTAGTCGCTAGTCGCAGCCGCGACTGAAACAAACTCATAGAAATGTACGTAGCAAGCCACGCGGTTGACGCCCCGCCGTTCGCGCCGCGCGATTTTTCGCGCGGGCGATTATCCCGTGGCCAGGCGGTGAGACTTATTTACGCGGACCCGGTAACTTTTTCTCGGGCGTTTTCAAGTGGCTGGGATTTAAAACTTCAGCCCAGCGACATTCGGATCACAGATTAATTACTCAGAAGAAAGTCCTTTTCTACGAGGAGTTTAAAAAATATATTTGTTCAACATCCTTTTAATATGATGATTTAAAGAAGGCCTGCCAACCTCTATGGTCCTTAACATAATATGTATCATATTATGATGATTTCTTCAACAATACCTAACGGTTTTTTTCTTCTTAATCAATCAGTCACACGAACAAATGCAGCGTGTTATTGATACAGCGCCACCAAGCTATCTGTTCAGGTGGGCAAAATTGTAACGAACTAAATAATTATAAATCCTGTTCCCCATTTTTTTGTTTTATTTATTCACTTACTTGTATGAAGCAATACCTACGTCATCGTAATTTATTATTTCATACTTATTTCCATCATGAGAAAACACCCTCTGTAGGTCCAACAGTATAATATATTGTATAGGTATAATTAGTAGGAACCCCTGTGTGCCTTTAACTATTCGAGTAAAAAATCCTATTTGTCATGAAGCAATATCTCGTAGTATAATTGAGGATAAACCTTCTAAAACCGTAAATTAACGGTTATTTGCAAAAAAAATACCAACAAGTTTACGGAAAGACTCCCACCAAAGAAACACAATGACATACAAATGAGATGTTGGACTACATATCTGCAGGTTTACATGGAATCCTCGGTGTCCAAGTCCGACTCATAATGCCTGGTCCTTAATAAGATTCTAATAGTGATTTGTGTGAATCTCTTTCTTTACATATACTCTATCTATCTATCTACATAATGACTGGTTTTCAAAAACTCCCTTTTGGTACTTTCATTGCAATGTTGTCTGAGGCAGCTGCTTTTTTTTCAGAGGCTTTTTTCCCTTTTCGCGGCGAAATGAAAATTTGTTCTTATTAGTTCACGGCACTTTTGGTGAAGAGGGTGGCTTGTGGTAACGATTTATTTTTCGTCTGTTACCGAACTGGCCGTCTATAATTTTACAAGTTGCCAGGTTCAATAAAGTGAAAAAATAATCTTTTTTTTTATTAACTTTATTGCGGATACACTTCTTCAATTTTCTCGGAAGACAGGTCTCTTCCCTTGGGAAGGTATAGGCCATACTCTACCACGGGGCCAAGTCCGGATTGTTGTTATTATTATAAAGACCTTAAAACGCGCGGAAAAAGTGAGTAGAGCAGAGAGTATACGTAGCTACTGGATTGCTACTCATATCATGTGCACCGGCGATCTTAGTACGAACACTGCCAGTTTTAATCAAAATGTATAAAGATCGCCGATATACACGACACCAGCAGACGCCCTATCCTAATAGCTAAAATAGGTCACTGTCCGAGCGTACTAAGATTATGAAAGCGTGGATTTACAGAGAAGCTTGCCGAAAAGTGTCGTACCTACTTACTACCGCGGTTCAGCATTATGAAGGTATTCTTATTTCCACAAGCCCCGTCACAGTACGCCTATAAGCACGTACGCCGTGGTAGGCAGGTAGGCTGTAGAGAGGGTAGATCGCTTTTAAATTGAATAAATCAATGATTTGTGGCTCGCCCCGCAGTGAACGACACCCGGGAGGACCGGGCTAGAGGGTCTACTCGGGATCTCTGACAGTTCAGCAAGAAGCCGCAACTGGAAAGGACGGTGTTACATCTTACCCTTTTAGCCTGTAATTGCAATTGAATATACATTTTTGAATATAACAAAAATCTCAAACCCATTTCGAGAATTATGCTTTCAGTAGAATTTCTATTTATCAGGTTTGTAAATATGTAAGTGTATGTTCTAAGATATTCAATACAAAGCCTTGTCTTTAAATAACTTTTCTATGACGTCAGCAAATACACTATGACTAACAAAGTTTTACCTTACTTACAAAAAAAAATAAAAAATTGGTTTTTGATAGGTATTTGTTTTGTTTTGGATGCAGGCAAAGACTATCTCCGTAATCATGCTCTGATGACATCACAAATACCAACACTTTAGAAAAATATTAAACATATATAGGTAAAACTCTCACTATGCTCTCACTCTCGTGAACTCTCACTACCAAGACCGATCCGGAGTGGAAGTGCGCACGGTTTTTAACCGGTTCTTACAATAAATCGGAAACTTAAATTCGTTATTGGTGCATCATAGTAATTTCTAATTCTCTGTCACTCTTGTGTTCTTTTTATGAGTCAACTCCTCCTACTGGGCGTGCTTAGAGTGAGATAACATAACATAACATAAACATTACCTTTGAGTGTTTTGGTATAAATAAAAGTGACGATCTGCTTGTGATTGGCGCCCTCCTCTGTTCGGATTCGAACGGGCAATCCCTGCGAGTGAGTCCGGTTGTGTTAGCGCCGCGCCAAATCAACTGGGGCTAACACTGCGAAATCAACCATTTGGTCCTGCGCTACGACTTAGACGTTACGCGTTGTGTTACGCGCGGAGATACTACCTACTACTATCGGTGCGCTACGTGCAAAACCAGTTTTTGCTACGCCGCTTACTACGCCGCGCCGCTTACTACACCGCCGCTTGCTGCGTCGCTTCCTGCTTATCTACTGCACACTTGGAGTTATTGAAATATGAAGTGTGAAGCATGTTTTGTCTCCGTAACCAAAACGGACGCTCTGAAATGCTGTCTCTGCAACAAGGCATACCACCACCAATGTGTCAACATGACTTCAGCAATATTCCGTGAGCTTGAAAAGAAGTTTTGGCAGTGCCCGGGATGCGATAATGTTACGAAGCGTTCTCGAGGCCGCGGAGACGAAACTCCGACACGACAGCAATACGATGTGCGTCCGCCCCCTCCCGCTGGCAACTCTAAGTCAACGGTTATGGAAATGAGCGCGGCCACCGCGGCCTCACAACAAGCTCAAGAAAGTCAACTGTTGACTCCGGGCACATCGGTAATCCCACCTGCCTTCTCTTCCGACTCGGCTCCTACACCCGTCTCCACTGGATCTGCAGCGACGATTAATTACCGCCAGTTTGAGGAGCTTCTAGATGCAAAGTTGGATGCAAAGCTGGTTGAGTTCAAGGAATCATTCGCATCAGAGTTCAATGCAATGCTAGTTAAATTAAGAGCTAGTTTTCAGGAGGAGGTGGCCAATCTCCGCACAGAAATGCAAGGCTAAGGGAAGAGCTCGTGGCCCTGGAGGGGAGGGTTGGTTCTTCTGATGTTACAAAGCTTTCTGAAAGCATCTCCATTCTTCAGAGCCGACTGAATGGCAGAGATCAGGAATTGCTTTCGAACGACATTGAGGTCACGTGCGTTCCAGAGTGCGAGGGTGAATTGGTGGGGCATCTGGTGATGACGGTGGCGGCGAAGCTCGGAATGTCTTTAGAGGAGAACGATATAGTGAGTGCAACGCGGGTTGGTCCAAAGCATGGCTTTCTTGAGGGAGCTCCGGCGCCGCGTCCGCGGCCCGTCGTCGTGCGACTGGCAAGGCGCTCGCTCCGTGACCAGCTACTGAAGAGTGCGCGCGTGCGCCGCCGCCGGCGCTACTACTTCTGAGTTGGGCCTTCCACCGCACGAGCCGCACCGCTTTTACGTTAACGAGCGGCTCACAAAAACTAATCGAGCACTCTTTTCCCTGGCCCGTGACGCTGGTCGTGATGCACGTTGGCGCTTCGTTTGGACAAAAGATGGTCGCATCTAAGCCCGCAAGGATCAAACGTCGCAGAGGGTTATTTTACGTAAGGAGGAAGATGTAAAAACTTTTATAAAAGCTTAATTAGGACAATGCTACATACTGTGTCAAATATAATATGTATATTTATGTTGATCATTCTGGCTAATTGCTATAATCTATCAATCTTTATGTATCAAAGTCATTGCTATGTATTACACAAAATACAAAAAACGAATGCTCTAAAAACACGCCAAACTTGTCAAAGTTTAATTTCCATTTTTCAACTATACTTTATTGCAAACGTTATTTCATGCAGTTTACTGATGGATGATTTGTATTTCGATGCTTCATTTGTAAATTGTGCTATTACTTTTACCAGCTACAGCGTGTGTGAATGGACCTTCGGATCGGCAGCATTGAATATTCTGAACATGATAATGTTATATTATAAATATTTTAATCAAGTTACTTAATATTATATATATTTTAATCAAGTTACTTATTTACTAACGAACTATAAAACCAAATACTGTCGCGGAGAAAAATAAAAATAAATACCTTAGATTAGGTCTCTTCAATGCGGGTTCGTTAGGTACTGGGCATGATGAGCTGTGTGCGGCAGTTGATCGCTTGCAGCCCGATATTCTCGCCATAAATAAAACATGGTTAAAGCCAAATCAGGATGCTCGTGCTCCTTCAATCCCTGGCTACCGTCTACGTCATGTTCCCCGGCCACCTCGACTTCTCAAGGGTGGTGGTGGTGGGGTGGGCTTTTACATAAAAAACGGCTATAAAGTCAGAACCCTTACTCACCCTATTTCTGATACAGATGTGGATAGTGGCAAATATAAATTCTTATAAATTCCTAATTGGCACCGCATATAGGCCCAATTGGGTGAACGTAGACTGCTTTCTTGATTCGCTTACAGAATCAATCACTACGTTGAATAGCTATGACTACGTCATACTACTAGGAGATTTCAACATCAACTTATTAAATTCAGAAGACCTCCTTTCAAAAAAGTTGTTTGAATTTTTGAATAGTTTGAGTATTCAGAATCTGATCACTGAACCGACACACTTTACTTCCCATAGCGCAACGCTTATAGATTTAATTTGCGCTAGCCTTGATGCTCCCATTGCTAAAGTTACTGTGGATCACATTCCAGACCTTGGTGCAAACTCAATAGTTTGTGTTGATCTAAAGATAAAAAAACATTAATTTTCTGCAAAAAAAAAACGTTTATGCCTATAAATAGTATCTCATTGAGCCATTTCAACGATGATTTATACTCAATTGACTTTAATTTAATTTATGCCATGGATAACGTCAATAATATGATAATAGAATTTAATAAATATATTTTATGGTTGTTTGATAAGCATGCCCCTATACGTACTACTGTTCTGCGTAAAAAACAAATACCTTGGTTAAAGAGTAACGTAAAGTTTATGATCAAATTACGAAACCAGGCACATGCTAAATATAAATTAACTAAAGCTGATTCAGACTTAGAACAATACAAAAGTATGAAAAGAATGGTCAAAAGTGCACTGTTTTATGAAAAAAGCCATTTTTTGAACAGAATATAAACTGTAATATCAAAAACTCAGCAAAATTATGGAAAAACCTAAAAGAATCTGTCTTACCCGATTTTAATTGTAGTTCAGACTTACCTGTTCATTTTGATGATCCTAATGAAATCTGTAAACAATTTGCTACTGTTTCCGGGAATGATGAGGTAAAGATTTCACAATTAACATTTTACAAATACCAGAGAATCGGTACAGCATCATTTGAATTGCACACCGTTGACGAAACAACAGTTGCAAAAATTATAATGGCCCAAAAATCAAATTCCCTTAATTTAGATATGTTAATCTTAACACTTCTTTTTACGCTCAATTTAATAACAAATATAATTAATACATCCATAACCACTTCTACTTTTCCTGACATATGGAAGCTTGCTCTTGTAAAACCTTTGCCAAAAACAGCCTCACCACTCCTTGTGAAAGATCTCAGACCGATTAGCATTTTATCTTGCCTATCAAAAATCATGGAAAAGGTTATCTATGATCAGGTCATCCGATTTGTTGAAGTCAATAACATATTACCAAAATTCCAATCAGGGTTCAGAAAGCAGAGAAGCACGAACACCGCTCTCATGGACGTGGTAGATAATATTCTATCATCCAGAGATGAAGGTTTTGCTACTATTCTTGTCCTCCTTGATTTTTCTCGTGCGTTCGATAGTATTAATACTTCACTCCTGCTTTCAAAAATGACATTACTATGGTTTTAACAATTCGACAGTGAAATGGTTTCACAGCTATCTAAGTGGTCGCTTCCAGGAGGTTGTTTTAAATAAGCCCGATGGATCAAAAGAGCACTCACGACCAGTAATGTTTTCACGAGGGGTTCCACAGAGTTCCATCCTGGGGCCGTTACTTTTTATAATTTACAGTGCTGTTTTGAGTTCAAATTTGACAAGTAATTACCATATCTACGCTGACGATGTACAATTATACATTCCTATTAATCATATCAATTTTAGTAATTCAATTCAAAGCTTAAATGACGACTTGGATCGGATATCTGCCTGGTCAATGCGTAATTCTTTGATACTTAACCCAAGTAAATCTAAGTATATGATTCTGGGTTCGCATAAAAATGTGAACAAAGTTCAGTCTTTGAATCCAATCGTTAAAGTGTCTGGAGTTCCGATGGAGAGAGTTGTTGAAGCAAGAAATCTTGGGGTGACATTTGATAGTGAATTACGTAGGCTGCGGCCGGAGGTTCCAAAAAAAACCGAAATTATTTAATATAAATTTAATTAAAAATTACAATAGGTACTTAAGGCTAATTATGCTAGTAGCCGATTCGAAGTATGAATACGGAATGACGAAAGTAAAACTGGGTAGATACACCGAGGAGGAAATGCAGCGTCAGCTGCCTCGTGTCGCGCCTGGCTGTTGTTCACCGTATTGAGGTAATTGCCGCGCCAGCGCTATGCCTGTGGAGTCCGTATGTAACACCTCCACCCTCAGATCAGCAACTATTTGGGCACGTTGAGTGAAAATGTTGCTGGGAACCTTCCCTTGGGTTCATCTCTTTTTTCGATGTCTTCATAGGTGTGCTTCTTAGGTGTGGGTGGCTCAGGCTCTTTGCGTTTCTCGCAGCTCCAGAATCCGTAGTGATAAGTTAGGGTTGCAGTTACAAGGGCGCCGCCGATCACTACTATAATGTAGAGAGGTATCGTCGTGTGGTACAGGACATCTGGTAGCGCCTTTTCGGTTTGGACAGGAAGCTGCATCATGATCTGGTCCTGGATGCTGTGTAGTCCTTGTAAGTCGATTGAGTTGAGATGTACGCTCTTCGAGGTATCAGCTTGCTTGTCAGCGTCGTACGGGATCTCCGTTAGTTTTAGGGGTTGTCCTCTTATCTCATCGTTGTCGTTCGTTAGGGTGAACTCTGTAGTACGCAGATAACAGTTGACAGGGATAGTGATAAGATAGCTTCCTTGGATTGAGCTGAAGTCATCTCTTCCGCAGGTTAACTGTACTTTCGTAGGTTGTGGGAAAGACAGTACGTAGTGCTGATCGTCGAGTTTCTCCATGGCCTCCATAGATAGTTGAACGGTTGAGAAGTGACAGGATTCCTCCAGGTTTTGATGCAGGATGAGTTCTTGAACGCAGTCAGGCTGGGTGCGAAGTTGAAGTCCTATCTCCTTCTCGCAGAGAAACCAGGTACTAAACTTCGGGCATTCTGCCTCCATGTACACGAATGAATCCTTGTTAGTTGCTATAAAAGGATGGGGAGGAATAAGGGCCTGGTTATTTTTATTAGGGACTATGGATAGTCTATAAAGGTCATAGGTACTTAGGGAAACTATGGGAAACCGAAAGACTATAACTAACTGTTTCTCGTTATAATATGACCCTGATTTGATTACGTCATAATACTCTCGGAGCTCTAAGCTTAAAACCTGATCCTTATTATATATAACTTTTAACTTATCTATCATTGAACTTAATACGTCTATATCTATCATAGAATGATGAGTGCTCGATGCACGAATAAATGCTAAGCTATTTTCTACCCTAATTAATTCCGACAGAAGGTCGTCTACGTTTTCTCTCATTACGTCTAACAGTTGTGCAAATCTAACGTGTTTAATCAGACTGGACTCTCTGTACACATTGCTATCTAGTAACATATTCAGCGTATCATTTATTTTACTCTGGTTATCTATGAGTTGCTGTAAAACGTTAGTGTGTCGAGACATCCATTCTTTACTAAGGCTTACGTGTTCATTAAATTGAGTGACTACCTTATCTTGGTTTTTCTGTAAAGCTTGAATTGCACTGTTAAACTTGATTGCGTCAACGTAATCCAGGTTACCAGTGATACTTTTTATAACCGAACCGAGACTGTCTACAAGACCTCTTTTAGCGCGATTGGGTTCTAAGGATCTTAACTGAGATTTTACCTTGCCAAGCTTGCTAGTAAGATAATGTATCTGAACCTCATAGAGTAAGTAGGTATCGTTTATGAATCGCGTGCTAATGCTATCTAGCTGAGTCTGTAAAAAGTTAACCTTATCTTCGATTTCATCTAGTTGGATAAACTGGAGGAAAGTATGATGGTGGGTCGTCAGTCTGGTTGGTCCTAGCTTATAAGGCAGCAGTCCGGGTCCATCTGCTAGACTCTCAAGTCTTATCTCTTGAGGCCGCGTCACGTGGACGAAGATTAACAGCAGAGTCCTGTAACAAGGTAGCTTCCTTAGGGGCTCGTTTTAGCCTTGACTTAGCTACAGGGCCGCGTTTCTTTGATGTATAAATATGTATCGGCAGGTCGGCTAAAACTCTGTCCTGCGTATAGCGTGGGGTAGTTTTTTGCCTACTAGCAAAAGGGTTCCTGATGAAAACCTGCTGATGGGGTTCGTATTCCATCTCGGTTTCACGATCTTTATTCCTGTTGTTAATTAAAGCAGTACGGTTAGCAAGTGAGGACTCGTTTATAATATCGTAGACCTTTTTCATCTGCTCCTTATGGTTTTGCGTATACTGCTGTAACAGCTGTTGGTTTAAATCGACGTCACTGAGGTCTCTAGGGTCAAAGTGACCGGTTAGTAAGTCAAAGGGTCGACATTTAGTGAAGCTGTGAATTGAGCTGTTATAGCCTATAATTGCATAAGGCATAAGGTTCACAATTGGTTCATTTTTATGCTGTAACTTTAGAATTCTGAGATGTTCAAGTAAGGTCGAATGGAAGCGTTCAATATTGCCGTTGTCGTTAGGGGAGTGAGCTAAGATCTTATGATGGTTTATCTTATGTAGACGTGTAAATTCTGAGAACAACTGATTGGTGAATTCTGTTCCGTTGTCTGTAACGATGGTTAGAGGTACTCCATGGTGGGTACAGAATTGTAACAGCGCCTGAAGGATGCTGACAGCTGTTCCATCTCGCAGATGGTATGCCTGTCCGTACTTAGTAAAAACGTCTATCAGGGTTACATACTTCTCACTCTGGACTGTGAATAAGTCCATATGGACAATTTCAAAGGGCTTAGTTGCCGGGGGCACTATATTGAACTTGGGCCTAGTGGGGTTTCTGTCATACTTTGCCTGTCCGCAGACTGTACATTCGTTAATGAATTTAGTAATTTGGTCTTTCATTTTTGGCCAATAGTACTTGCGTGAGAGGGCTAAGTAGCATTCGTTTATTCCACGGTGGTTTGTTTTACCGTCGTGATATAGGCGAATGATATCTTGCTGACGAAGGTATTCTTTTACGTTTTCGAGTTCAGACTTACAGAGGGTTAAGTTCATGGAAGAGCTTTTGAATTTATCTTGTATAATGGGGATGACCTTGTACATTCCAAGGGGTGGATTTATCAAAATGGCAGTTTTGACCTTGGGATTGACGTATTCTTTCAGTGTGTTAACTAGATCGCTTTCTAAGTTCGATTCTGATAACTGTACAGTTATGCGAGTGTGAGTGTCGAACGGTTTCGTCACTGTCGGCTTACGTTTGACATCGCTTACGATGGTGAAAATAATTTGCCTGTGAAATTTATTAAGGGGTTCATCTGAAACTGGGACTTCGAGTATGGGGTGTTCTTTACTCGTGTGAACGGTCTCGGTAGAGGATTCTGCTACGGTTGGTGGACTTTCTGTAGGATTGGGGAGTATAGAGCAAAGTTCGTCAATGATGGACTTTGATTCCTCATTATGTATCTCTACCCGTGAGAGCGCGTCAGCGTTGCTATTAGCTTTGCCCTTTTTGTACGTCACAGTAAAGTCGTATTCGCTAAGTCTCAGTCGCCATCTAGTGAGACGTGAATTTGGTTCTTTTAAATTCATCATCCACTGGAGGGGCTTATGGTCGGTGACTACCTTAAACTTGCGTCCGAATAGATATGGCCGGAAGTACTTGGTAGCCCAGACAATGGCTAGTAGCTCCTTCTCAATAGTACTGTAATTAAGCTCACTCTCGTTCAGAGTGCGAGATGCGTAGCATACAGGCTTATCTGATCCTATTGGGCCTTGGGATAGAATTGCTCCAATAGCGACGTTAGAGGCGTCCGTAGTAAGGACGAATTCTCGACTGAAGTCGGGATATTGCAAAATGGGGTCGTTAGTAAGAAGTGTTTTACACTTTTCGAAACAGCTGATGTACTCAGTGTCTAACGTAACCTTTTTACCCTTCTTTAGACACTGCGTGAGGGGCTTCGTTATACGAGCGAAATCAGGGATGAATTTTCGGTAATAACCGAGAAGACCTAAGAACTGCTTTATCTCTTTTGGAGTTTTTGGAATTGGGTACTTCGTTATTGCTGAGATTTTATCTGGGTTCGGTTTTATACCGTCTCTAGTAATGACGTGCCCAAGGTAAGCTGTTTCAAGCTTGAGAAATTCCGATTTATCTAATTGAATTTTGAAATTCGACTCTCGGAGTCGTTGAAGGACCTTTTCAAGGTTGACCATGTGTTCTTGGAGAGAAGTACTGAAGACAATGATGTCATCCAGGTAGACTAGACATATTTCGTTTTGGAGACCTCTGAGGACATTGTCCATGACTCTCTGAAAGGTGGATGGAGAGTTTTTGAGTCCCATGGGCATTCGAAGATACTCAAAATGGCCATGTTCTACATTAAAAGCTGTTTTGGGGATATCAGAGGGGTCCATCTCGACTTGGTAGAAACCACTTGCCAAGTCAAGGGTTGTAAAGTACTGACACTTCCCTAATTTGTCAAGTACGTCATTGATGTTAGGTATGGGGTACTTGTCATCGACTGTCTTCTCATTTAATTTACGAAAGTCGACTACTAGGCGCCACTTCTGTTTGCCTGAAGCGTCGGCTTTCTTGTTAACTATCCAGATGGGCGAGCTCCATGCTGAGTCCGAAGGTCTTATTATGCCTTGGTCCAGCATCTTGGTGATTTGGTCTCTAACCTCCTGTCTATGTATGAATGGATAGCGATAGCTTTTGGTGTAAATAGGGACCTCGTCAGTCGTCCTAATCTGGTGTTTTACTCTATTGGTAAAGGTGAGGGGTTCGCCTTCAATGTAAAACACATCCGCATATCGAGAGCAAAGGGTGATGAGATTGCCCTTTTCCTCTTCGTTCAGATGGTCGGTTCTTAAGCGCGAGATGACGTCTTGCGCGCGTGTATTAAGTCGATCTTCTATGTTACTACACTGTATGTTAAAGAGCTCAGCTTGCGCTGGCTGGTCGAGTGAAAAGATAACGTCGTTCGGTGTCGGGTTCTCGACTTCTAGGTAACCACGACTATTGGTGACCGTTGTGAGGCATTGGTGGATTATGCAATTACAGATCACTTGTTCCTCTATTAGCACATCGCCGTCCGGGGCGTTTATAGGGATACGCACTAATTTTGAGGTGCCGGCTGGTATCATATCTTCATACAGGTTAACATTGCAAGAGTTGTACATGCGAATAGGGTTAACAGCAGATTTCGTTAGTAATTTTGAGTCTTTAAGGTCGATATTAGCCTCCCACTTAGACAACAAGTCTAACCCAATGAGTCCGTCAAAGTACTCGTGGAAACGATACACGTAAAGCTTGATATCGTCCGGGTCGTTGAATTCCGGGAAACAAGGCAGTGTTATAGAGTAATCATTCCTACTCCTAGCGTGCACGTTTGTCACTTCGAACGGGTCGTAGTTAAGATGGTAGTTGGAGAAGTACTTTTCTACAGCTTCGGGGCTTAAGAAAGACTGATTCGCACCTGTATCAATTAGAAGTCTAAGAGGTGGGTCTGAAATTTGGATGTAGGGTAGCTGGCGTTGTGTCTGAAGATTGACCTCTATTTTGGCTTGCCTAATTTCTGAGCTGACTGAAAATCCTGATGTCCATGGCTAGGCCCTGGCTGTGGTTGGCCTTCAAGACACGCCTGGTTATCGCCAGTGTCGTCATAGTATATTACGTCGGGATTATATTCAATGCCATAGGTATTGTAGTTGGAATCGTCCGTGTAATAATACTCCGGATCATATTCAAACTCGGTGGGGAAGTATGCGTCATCGTACGTCGATGCACACTCATTCAAATGCATTTCGCGGGACTTAAAATAATTATTAGGTGGAGGGTTCCCTGCCTTACGCCAATCATGTCCTGTCATCATGCTATGAGGTAATGGTCTTGGGGTGAAATGCTGCACACCGCTCATGGGTCTTGGTGCAGAATTTTGGGGTGCGTTATTTCGTGGTGGCATACGAAAAACATTACTCTGGGGGTTGTAGTTGGGGGGTGCACTGCGGAACATTTGTTGCGTGCGCGTGGGCATGTTAGGCATGCGGTTTTGTGAAAAGCCCTGCTGAGGTGAATTGAATTTAAAAGCCTGAGGTGGGCCTTGGTAACCTCTTTGTGCTACGGGGGCTGGCCAGTTGTTAGCTGGGGGTTGGTAATGTTGAGGCCGTGTGGCAGTGTATGTGACGGGCATAGAGGGGGTTGGTATTTTAAATGACTGCTGGGTCTTAGGCTGGTCATTGCGCTGTTGTAAGTACATTACATTTAGCTCCTCCTGCACGTATTCAAGTGCCTTTTCGATGGTTGGGGGGCGCATACATCTAACCCTGGATCCTATGGGATCTTTTAGTCCACGCACAAAGGATTGCATGGCGACCCTTTTGTAGAGTGATCGCTTTGCTTCAACTGTGGTTAACACGCCTTCGTGCAGAGTAACATAGGTCATTATCGTACTGAACAGTGTTTGGCAATGGTCATAAAATTCCTGAGGAGTCCTATTACCTTGTGCAGCTAATGAGAGGTCGCTGTACAGTGCCGTTTCGTCTCGTTGGTCTGAGAAATTATTAATAAGGGCGGTTCGAACGCCCAACCAACTATCAGGGATGCCGTTTGAGTTGATAGTTGAGGCGGCAGAGCCTGTGATTTTATTGAGTATACCATTTAGTAGGCATACATTCGGGAGTTCACTGCCGGGGGCTGTGCCCATATACTGATTTACTATCGTATCACATATATTTATAAATCTAGTTAAGACATTAGGGTTCCCGTCGAATTCGGGTACGAGTCTCAATGCTTTGAAGATAGTGTCTGGATCATGGGCTCGTTCCTGAGCCATCTCTCTGTCTCTGAATAATCTATCTAAGTCTAAATCTAAGTCTAAATCTCTATTCCTATCTATTCTACTTTGGCGAGCCTGTCGTGATGCAGGTATGCCTGCCCTAGAATCTTTCGGGTGAAAAATCTAGGGAGTTTGGGTGAACTTAGGAATAAGGGAAGCAACACAAGAACAATTCAAGTGCACTTACAATTTCATTCCGGTTCCTCTTGGTGAGTCGATGTCTGGAGTCTCCTCCTAGCTGCAGCTGGATTGTAGATTCTGGATACCCGTAGATAGAGTCTTGATAGCCTCCAGGTCAGTAACGCGATGTTTTATGGTCAGTTTTACCGCACGCGAGCTGACCCACGAGTATCCTACCGCCTGCGCCAATTACGTAGGCTGCGGCCGGAGGTTCCAAAAAAAACCGAAATTATTTAATATAAATTTAATTAAAAATTACAATAGGTACTTAAGGCTAATTATGCTAGTAGCCGATTCGAAGTATGAATACGGAATGACGAAAGTAAAACTGGGTAGATACACCGAGGAGGAAATGCAGCGTCAGCTGCCTCGTGTCGCGCCTGGCTGTTGTTCACCGTATTGAGGTAATTGCCGCGCCAGCGCTATGCCTGTGGAGTCCGTATGTAACAAGTGTCTTGCGCTTCGAAAAACATTTGGGTAATGTTGTTCAAAATTGTTTTTATAGACTTAAAGTCCTTTATAGAATACGCCCTTTTTTAAGTGAGGCTATGAGAATCAAATTGACAGAGTCATTGATTTTATCAAAGTTAAATTATTGTCCAACGGTCTATGGTCCATGTTTGTATGAGAAATCGCATTGTCTTCTACAACGCGTCCAAACTGCGTGTGCGCGCTTTTGCTTTAAGATTCCTCCCAGAACCCACGTAACACCTTTCCTTAATAACGCAAAAATATTAAACATTAAAAATAGATTAAAATTTCAGATGGCCTTTTTATTATTTGGTACTACCAACTCAGGTAAACCTGAGTACTTGTTTGAAAAACTAACATGGCGTCAAAGACCAACGCGTAAGGCGTGTTGCGCAGTTATAACCATCCCGCAACACACAACAGCAGCATTTAGGGGCAGTTTCCGGTACCAAGCGACTAAATGCTGGAATAACATTCCCCCACCCATCCGTTCTTTACCAACTTTAGGATCTTACCGTTATAGATTAGTGTTGCTGGAGGACCAGCAGAATGGCTGAATTTGTATAGCTCTGCCATATCTCATTTATTATGTCGTATGAAGTTTGTTTTGTTTTGTTGCTGTGGTGCTTGGTAGGTTGTTGCAAAAAAAAAAAAAGATAAAAAGAAATTATTTACAGTAACTCTCAAAGATCGGTCGAACTAACTTATTTAATCTTTTCATTTACTTTACTATATTATATATAAAAAAACATATACTTATATAATTAGAGTTTTACCTATTTATTAGTATATTTATTTTATTTATTTTCATAATTATCTTTTGTTTCTTTATTTCTTATTTGTTTTACGTATTAGGTGCCGACAGACTACCAGCGTTACAGAAGGTATTCCTTTTGTAACAAATGCTGAGTTGGGTCCTTTCACAAACGCAGTGCACTGACATTCCTTGCACGTTTCTTCTTAAGTTAAATTTAAAATTGTTTTACTTTGTATTTTTATTTTGTCAATGTACTGTGTTTTAAGTGAAAAAACTATTTCAATTCAATTCAATTCAATAAAATGAATAAAACTCAAAAATACAGAAATCAGTTTCTTTAAATGATCAATATTTTGAAAATAAATTATAGAAAAAATTTCTATAGTTTGGGCTCGCATCTCGGCTTAAATCTCGCAGTAGGCAAGGAGGGTGTCAATTTTGTCAACATACCTTTTCAGACATATTTTCGTGAGAAAGTAGACGCCCCGTGACGATTTTTATGTTATTGCACGTCCGTTCCGGCCGCCCCACGACTGTTATGCCTCCTTATTTATTAAAATCGCCCCAATTTGACGTTTTCCAAAACTGAACGCTCTCATCCTTTTTGTTGATTTTCCAAATTGCTCGGGCACTGACAATTTTGTTTACCTTTTTTATGGTTGTGTTATTTTGGAAAATGGAACGTGCATTTCTTCTTTTGATTTTTTTTGCCGGCTCCTGTTTCAAAAAGTTGCGTACGTTCCATCAAAAGAATATCGCAGCCTGAATTACATACACGTCACGAATGAAAAAGAAACTATTTTACCTGCCTATTCAAGAGACGGTCCCTCAGCTTTTTCGGATAAACAAATTCCGCTTTTGTGCACATGTCCTCCGTCAAACGAGCCTACTTTTCCGGATAAGTAGGTTTTTGAAACATCGACTGTCTGTCGTCGTTCGGGAAGGTATCAGGCCGGGGACGTCAAGCATTTCTGAAGTCCCATTAAGTAAACCCATTTCATCCGAAGGCCGGGCTGTTTTTCGGCTTCAAATTCATAGAGTTGCGTAGTAAGATTAACCCCCGGTTTCTCAAATGCTAACAGTCTCTTCGCCTACTGTTAATTACAGCTGTCAGTGGTTTTCTTTTGTATGCACTTTTGCCAACTGGCAGCTGCTACCAATAGATTAACAGACTTATCGTTCGAAAAACCAGGGGTAGTAAGAAAGGGACTGATGAATTGTCTGCTTCTCGCTCACACATTATTGTTGGCGATGGTAAGAGTGAGAGGCAAACAGTCAAACCTATAGTTGTTCAGAACTTATCTTTGATAACCAGTGTTATATACCGATTTCTGCACGATTCAACGCGAACAAAAAGTGTGTCAGAAATTGTGCATTAAATAAAACCATCCGAGTAGAACTCGCGCATGACAGGGTCCCGTACCATTATCTTTATAACCACTGTATATTTCAAGCATCTACCTATTGCCGTTGTTAATATCGTTCTATGAGAGCCCCCTCATTTAGTAATAATTTAATTGTTAATTTTTAAAATGAAGTTACAGAGCAGAGCTGTAGCAATCCTAACAGGCCACTGCTCACTGAATAGACATTTCCACAACATAGGACTAACCGACAGCCTGCTTTGCCGGGGATGCCTCAAAGAACAGGAAACACCCGCCCACGTGACCATTTACTGTGGAAGCGTGGAAAAACAACGGACCGCCATCGTTGGGAAGCTGGGATCCCTTCAGGAGGCCTGCAATGATATCAGAGCATTGCTGGCCTTCTGGAAAGAGATAGGCTGGCTGGAGTAAACTCACAGCCTTGCTACGTATAATGGCCCAACTATAGGGCTAAGTGTGGAAATCTTAGGTCTAAGTTCTAAGTCTAAGCGACAGCTGTCATCGAAATTACGTTCATGAAGTTTTGAATTTGCATCCATGAATTTTTTCACAGAATATTGGTTCTGTGAAAACTCCGTACTTACTGCACACTATTCGATGTCTAAGCAGTATCGTAAGGGACTAGTCATAGAAAGCGCCCGAGGCGCGCGTACGAAGTTCTATGCAACGGATTACATCAAGCGTCCGCGTCCATGGTGCGCGCGTCATAAGCGCGTACGACGCGCGCCCCTCCTTCGCGGATTATAAAAGCATCCTAGCATAATTGACGAGCGTACGATAGGCGTCCATTGACGCCGTCCAACGCTCGCTCGACGCGCGCCCAAAGCGCAGCGTTCCGGGCGCGCGCCCCGGGCGCCTTCTATGACTAGTCCCTAACCTAGCCCTGTCAGTGTGACGGCTATGGTTTACAGACTGTAAGTGAATGTACAACTAAATATTCTGTGAACATTTCAAGCGTCTACCTGTTATCGTTTATCGACCAAAAAACGGCAAAAAAATTCTGGTTGTAGGAACCCCATTTAAATATTTAGTTCTACAGTTCGTTGTGAGCAGCCAGCATTATTAGTACAAGCCACTAAGCTAAAGAGGTAAAAAAAGTAAAAAAAAAAGTAGTAGCGGCTTATTTTAGCAGCAATGAGGTTCACACAAAAGAGTTTACGTACATTTTTAATGAAACAGATAAGCTCGGAGAATAAAAATAAACGCCCGGCACATTTCCTCAGCCAAAGCACCAATTTGGGTATAAAATCTCTAGGCCATAAAGCAACACAAAGCGGCATAAAAATAAAACCTAAATCGCCAGAAAGAGCCAACACATAAAATAAATATAGCAGAAAAAGAGCTTAATACTAGCAAACGAACTGAGGATCGAATCTAGTATCTTCTTGCAATAAAATCGACGAAATTGCAGTGACAGTGGCGTCCTGAGTGATTTTAAACGAACATGGAGGTTAAGCAACATAGAGCGCGTTCAGTGCATTGATTGGTGACCGTCTATGACTAACGCTAGTGGCATTTAGCCAAGCGGGCTCCGTGCTTCGCAAGGCACGTTAAGCAGTTGGTGCCGGCTGCAGTCGATAGATGGCAGTCGTTAAGCCAAGTCAGAGGCCTTAGCGAGGCTTGAAAACTTCGACAGTAAAACCAGCCATAAGTCTTACAAGCCTCCACAATCCGGACTTGACCCCCGTGGTGGAGTATAACCTGAAGAAGAGACCTGTGCCCCTCGGTGGGAACATAATGGGTTAATGATGATGAGATAATTTATGTATGTCACTTCAAAGCACAATATAAACGAATATATAAATTATAATAATAGGTATAAGGAGGGGCATAAAAGCGTACTTATTGTCCCTCTATCTATCGTGCTAAAACGCCATCGTTGCTTTTCTACTGGATCATCTCTGCCAGGGTCATTTGGAGCTATTAAGAGTTCACTGTGAACGTATCGCAAGTACGTAAATAAACCCGTCTGATATTGCTAAACCAAACACCAATACATAGCCATTTTACGACCCGGACGTCGGCCGAAAATTTATAGCTGATATAGCGGCCGCCTGTGGATTCACTCGGTGGGGAATGGGTTTCCTCTCTGGCTACGGCTATAAGCAAGAGCAGGCATAGTTGAAGGAGGTTTAGAGGCAGAAACAACAGGAAATGGATGGATGTAGTAGAGTCGACGACCTGTTTCGCTCGACATGATACGAAGAGTTCATTACTGAAGAGGCATAGGAAGAAAAGAAGGAGGAAGAAATGAAAGAAAGAAGGGAGGGAGCGAGGTCGGTAGGGAAGGAGGAAGTTAGGGAGAGAGGAAGAGAAAAAAAGATCAAAGAAAGAAAGAGAGAGAGAGAGAGAGAGAGAGAGAGAGAGAGAGAGAGAGAGAGAGAGAAGGAAGAAAGAAGGAAGAGCTATCAGATTGGAACTAATATCAAATAGTCAGGTTACGAATTCAGGTGAATTAAATCTAAAGAATGGTTTCCATGGACATTGAACCATGAATTTTGAAATAAAGCGCCATCTTACGGCACAAGTTTAACTAATTCGAAAACTAATCTACATAATTATTTCACATAACAAATCGATTACAATCTAAACTATCTTTGCTGGTTGCTACATTTTGTATTTTTTTGTTACCAATCCTAAATAAAAATAACTCACCATGGGCATGGGCATCGTCAACAAATTAAATGGGCACAATATGAAAGCCCAACATATATAAATCTTCTAAAAAAAACTTCTAAAGGAAAGATAAGATAAGAATATTCTTTATTGCACACAAGAAACAAAATACAAAATAAAAGTAACAATTAAAAAAATATATACAATAGGCGGTCTTATTGCTATGAGCAAAAAACATAAAAAAAAATGATTGATACACAATGATGTAATTTTGTTCGACTCAGTGACATCGGATATCGTTTTACGAATAACACGACGCGACACGATCAAATATACTACCGCAAAGAGTGGCTTATTGATCGCTTGCGATACACGCTCGCGTTGCGTTGTACAGTGGATAGCACGTCAACCTTCACATTTTAGTTGCAAAGTCGCCCGTAATGCAACAGAGTAGTGTGATAGGCAAATAACATCACGCCTTCACGTATCAAGAAATATAGACAACTCCTCCCAAAGCACGTAGAGCACGTAGGATTATTATATATAAGCTAGTGTAAGACTAGAATAAGGGAGTTAGAGACTGGAGTCTTAACAACGTATCAATTAAAAATGTGATCAACCGTTCCTGTTGTTTCCCTGCTGCGCCTTGTCCTGCAACTACTCCCCCCACCACTGGGCATACTTCATGGCGACCGTGACAGGACAGGCAGAGATACTTCATGGCGACCGTGACAGGACAGGCAGAGATACTTCAGTAGAGTGCATGAGTGCATAGCATGATGTGCTGTCGACTGTACCTGTTAGAACTTTAGGATGACGCCTGAGTGTCCCACAATGGCTTTTACGCCAGCAACGGCTTCGATTCGCAATTTCATCATCATCATCAACCCATCATGTCCCCACCGAGGGGCACAGGTCTCTTCCTTGAGGAAGGTATAGGCCATACTCCACCACGGGGGCCAAGTCCGGATTGGTGGAGGCTTGTAAGACTAGTGGCTGGTCTTACTGTCAGAAGTTTACAAGCCGCCCTAAGGCCTCTGACTTGGCTTAACGACTGCCATCTGTCGACGGCAGCCGGCACCAACTGCTTAACGTGCCTTGCGAAGCACGGAATCGCTCGGAAAAATGCCACTAGCGTTAGTCATAGACGGTGACCCATCCATGGACTGAACGCGCCGTATGTTGCTTAACCTTAGTGATCGTTTAAGATCACTCAGGCAGCCCAGGCTACCAGGATTCGCAATTTAATAGGACGAAAAGTGTTGACGATTAACGCGAGCCGGCAGCCGCCCGTTTCGGTGAGTGTTTAAAAGATATTGCGGCAGAGAATTGCTGAACTGTTATGTACGGCTCAGTGGAATATAAAATGTGTGATTGAATGAATGAAAATGATTAAGACCTATTTAAAGGCTCTTAATTTATTTTTCGGAATATTATATTTTTTCTGGTCGTATCCCCGGCATATCGCACGTAGCCCCGGTTGCCTGTGTAATCTTAAACGATCACGAAGGTTAAGCAACATAGGGCGTTCAGTGCATGGACGGGGTGACCGTTCTATGACTAACGCTAGTGGCATTTTTCCGAGCGGTTCCGTGCTTTGCAAGGCATGTTTACTCGTAGCAGTTGATGCCGTTTGCCGTCGACAGAGGGCAGTCGCTAAGCTAAGTTAGAGGCCTTAGGGCGGCTTGAAAACTTCTAACAGTAAGACCAGCCACTAGTCTTACAAGCCTTCATCAATCCGGATGTGGCCCCCACGGTGGAGTATGACATATACCTTCCGAAGGGAAGAGACCCGTGCCCCTCGGTGGGGTTGATGATGATGATGATATTTTTCCTGGTACCTGGTTCACTTTACAATAAATAATGTTCTATCTACGTACCGTCCGGCCGCTGGGAGAATACGATCCTGACAGGTCATGTTAGAAAGGACGACGTAACCTTGAAGTGGCGTTAAATTTTCGATTAAAATATTTTTAAGTCCTATTTATCCTATTAGCAAATAATTGTCATTGAAACTATATCATTGTGTAACCTTACAATCAATTTTATATTTTGCACAGTGATTTAAATGTTAAATAAGAAGAAAACAATATTTAATGTTCGTGCGTAAAATCCTTACTACGTTGTCACAAGGTTATGTCAACCGTATTTTTTTGTAGTGATGTACCAAAAATAACGAAAATAATAACGGTCGTTTTAACGATACGAAGTTGATGAAAAGGCTTTAGAAAAAGATCATTGCGTTCTCAGAATCTCTCCGCACCACTGCCGTACAAAGCGATTGAGCTGATCTGGGCTCAAATAAAATGTCGCACAGCTCGCCACAACACTTCACCGCCATTCGGCACAAAAAAGATGATCACAAGAGATGACTGTGTGAAGGTCATCTAAAAAACAAAACTACTTAATCGTGAGTCAGTAGCAAAAGCTAGTTAAGAAGAACGTAAGGAATGATAACGTTGATTATCTCCCATCACTAGTCATATGAAACAGACATGTGTCAGGATCGTATACTCCCAGCGGCCAGACAATAACAATTTTAATATTCCTTTAGATGTATCACTCAGGTCTTTTCCCTCACGTAATTTATATAGTCTTTATCTCACCGACACTTTGGAAAAACACATATTTTTCTCGTATTTCGAGACAGATATTTTGCGTTGTTTTCGGCATTTGGAGATGATGAAAGACAACGAAAGACTGACGGAACAAATATATTAAGCGAGTGTAAGTGGAAGGGCCGATAAGTAACGCCCTAGGTGGGCATACTTTGACCAAATGGAGGATGTATTAGCAAAGGGCAAGATAAAAATTACCCGAAATCGGCGTGCGTGCATGCAACTACTTATAAAGGTCGATGAAGCGAAAGTGATTTGTCAGGAGCGGTCGTGGCAAGTTTCAGTTCCTGATCTCTGCCTACCCCTCTGAGATACAGGCATGAACTTATATATTTTCGTATTTAGAGTAGAGCGTATAAAAAATTCACATCAACTTGCCTTGCCATGTAATGACAATTTTTCAGTGTAATGATTCTAATTTTAAAAGCACGATTCCACTAAAACATTCCTCAAAAGCCATTGAAAGAATCTGCGGTACTAGAGAACACCAACACTACTGCATTTGAAGTGTTTCAAAAAATGGTGTACCTATGTATAAGTCGGACGACTCTAACATAATATTAATAGAATGTCTAAATACTAAAAGGGCACTTGTCCCCTATTTATGACAAGTGTCGTTTTGACAGGAAACGGTGTAGATATGTCTTGACTAGTGATTGAAGCAAAAAAAAATTCGTTTAAATGTGACATGTGCCCTTTTAGTATTTAAACATTCAATAATACTCTGAGCAGTGGAGAGGTTTTTAAATTACAATAAAATGAGACTTATTTTTACGATTTTTTTTAGGTAAGTAAATTTGGTAGGTCTGAGAATAACTTTTGCTGGGTCAGGTAGTTGTTTTATAAACATAAATAAACATTTACATATAGGCAGATACATTGCTTCTGGCCCCACACTAGGATACCATGTGTCAGAAACAGTGACATCACAAACATGTAAACCTCCAAGACCTGGTTTTATTATCTGCCTACCTCTCGCATGGTAGGCAGTTCTGCTGATCACCACAGAGGTTGTTATATGTAATGTATGTGAATGCCAATGCAAATAAATCTTTGAAATATCTAGCTTTTGTTAACGAACAATTTGTATTTTCATCATCATCATCAACCCATTATGTCCCCACCAAGGGGCACGGGTCTCTTCCCTGAGGAAGGTATAGGCCATACTCCACCACGGGGGCCAAGTCCGGATTGGTGGAAATTTGTGTTTGCCGGTCCCTTATTAGATATTCCAATATAAAGCTAAACTAAAGAGCGTCTTGCTGAGATGTTCCAAAACAAGGGAGTTTCAATTTGGCACTGCGGTCATAATAACTTTTATGTAATGTTGTATTGACATTTGACTGCGGCGCGTTCACCTACTAAGACAGAGGCGGGCCTCAATCTAGGTGATTTTAGCACAAGGTACCTATCATAGTTTGGGACCAGGTAAGTGTTTCAAATATTTTACTCATAGTAAAAACAAGATGTTTACTTTATGAACGTCTAGTTATTAGTTTTACAATTAATACATTATGTGGAGAAGAAGCTTACAAAGAAACTCCACGTTTTTATTCTTTTCAAAACAGATTTAGCTTAATTAGGTAACAAACTTTCAAACTTAAAAATTATTACTCGTGGATGTGTGGAACACTTCACACAATTATCCTCAGAATACATTTATTATTAGTCTACTGATTACGTTGGCCTAGTCAGCTGTTAGCGAACAAGTTTTATTTGCCCGTCCCTTAATAGGGATGCTTAGATAAAGAGCGCCTTGGTGAGATATTCCAAAACGAGGGAGTTTCAATTTGGCACTGCACTGCGGTCATAATAGATTCTACGTAGAGTTTTACCATATGACTGCACTGTGACCGGACATCTTTTGAACCATTATCAGCAATGGAGAAATTCCACAATCAATATTTAATTATTATGGAAGAGGTCATGTTAGAAATGAATGAACGCGGTGTTTTATCTCTTTTTCCGATACTTTTCGTTTATAACCAGTAGAATATTCATTCTAGCCACCTGCTACAAGAACGCGACACACATAACAACTTCGTAGGTATGTAGTAGCGTTCATCAATATTTGATCTACATAATGTCATAAAATAACGTTTTCATCCATCTATACTTAAAATTTGTTTTTAAATTATGTATTAATTATTTATGTGTTAAATATTTTCTATTCTATTCTACGTTTTTATTGAAAAACGTTTATAATTGGGTAGTTGACAAAATGTCAAATAAGTTACTTTTAAAATATGTAATTTTTGTTTTAATCGAGCATATCAAATAATTTAAAAGTTAATCTAATAATTTTTATTATTACAAAACTTTCTCCTTTTTCTCAGTTTTTGAGAGTCTGAAAACGTAGATTGGTTTTTGTCTGATTTTTTTTCTATTTTATAAACCAATATCCACCGATTTTATCACATTGAATAATCAAAATTTTACAAATTTTATTTTTATTTTTTATTTTCTTATAAATGTTGCCTTTTTTATGTCGTTCATGTTTGCAATAAGGCAAACTAGGTGGATAATTTTTTAATGTCATTTTGAAACCTAAATGACCATTTTGGCTAGCTGAGTGGACAACGATGTTAATTGGCTTGGTCTATTCTCCTCATGCGACCTGGCGGCTAAATTGCTTTCTGATTGACTAAGCGCAACCTGCAGTGGCTCCAAAATTACACGTAACCGGTCCAGGCTGAATATACTACGTTTGACTACCATGCGAAAGTGCCCAGGTTCGAATCCCGGCTAGGGACAAAAAAAGAGAAACCCAGGTCTTGGATGTTTACATGTTTGTGACGTCGCTGTTTCTGGCTCCCACGACACAGGCTATCCTAGTGTGGGGCCAGCAGCAATGTATGTGCCTGTACGTAAATTAATGTTATGTTATGTTACTATTATATCTTAAGAAGAAATAATATTAAAAAGATCGATAGATAAAGGGCACTTAACTTTCCCGGTCCTGACCTTGAAAATAGCAATGGTTTTCTATTCTAAGTCCCACACGTACTACGAGTATAATTAAATGGAACTAGTGAGAAGAAAATAATTGCATAAGTTCCATTCACTCGTGCCCCTTGGTGGGGACATAATGGGTTTTTGAACTAAAACTTTCGTAAGCACAACACATTTTAAATTTTTAGTCCTGATTACATCCGTAAGTTGATCCGGACTAAAAGTTTACATAATGGGTTTATGATTATGATGATGAAGTTTCATTCACCAGACCCATAGAACTATCGAGAAGAAAACTTCTCACCTGTTCCATCATGGAACTATCTCATGGAACTAGCGGGAAGAATTCTAATTTGGAAGGTCAGGACTGAGAAGAGGTTAAGTACACAGCCAGGAGGAAGAATTACGAAAGGTTTGTTATATCTAAGTAGTAGTATACAATTGGCGGTCTTATCGCTTCGAGCGGTCTCTTCCAGACAAATTTTTGCAGGAACAAGAGGTTTGAATATGACTGCTTCTTAGGGTGATTTAATTAACTGTATACCTACCTAATTGTAAATATTTTTTAATGATTTTATACATACAATCATATACTTATAGACTCGCGCTTGTATTCCAGAGAGGTAGGTTGAGAGCTGCCACCGAAACCGGCATGTGTGTGTATGTGTATGTATGTAAATGTTTATGTTTAGTTTCGAGACATTAGTTCTGTTACGAAATGGCTTTGAATTACACATTTTTAACGTAACCCTGCGAGCTGTGAAAAAATATTGTTGTTGTCATCATCATCAACCCATTATGTCCCCACCGAGGGGTACGGGCCTCTTCCCTGAGTAAGGTTGTCGTCAAGTAAACATAAAATTGACATCTACATGCTGGAATGTCGCTCGAAAAGCCGAGTAAATATTACGTGCAAGACAACGTGTAATGCAACATTTTCCATACATTTTAATGTGCCCACGAACGACCTGCATATGACAGCGCTACTACGTTCGCATTGCACAACATTTTGCACTGCATATAATCTGGTCAAGCAAGGTTGACGTGCTGTCAGACTTAACTTTGTTATGTTAGATGACATTATTCGTAGTAATGCTATTTCATTGTTGACTCTATACTTCTATAGAGCTTGGTTTCAATAAAAGGGCATTGTTGCAAACACGCAAATGCTAGAGCAAAATTAATAAAATTAGTATAAGAAAATAATCCAGCGAGTGTACGATACAAAATTGATGAACTGGCTTAGGAAAACGGTCATCGCGTTCTCAGAATCCCTCCGTACCACTGGCAGTACCATGCGATTGAGCTAATCTGGGCTCAATTAAAAGGTCACGCAGGTTGCCATAACAATTCACCGAGATTCGGCACAAAAAAAAAATATTACTCTTCTAAACAAAGCCTACGAATAAGTCACAAGAGATGACTGGGCGAACGCCATAGAAAAAAAAACGACTCGACTGCGAAGATTTTGAAAGAGACGTTAGAATTGATGCAATTGGTAATATTGGTATAATATTATATTATAATATAAGAGCAGGCGAAGAAGATAGCGGTGACAGTTCACCAAGCGGATAAAAAAGAAATTATGCACATATTTCTCAACTTTTTCTTTCAGACTACCATAGGTTGTTATTTTAAAATATTCGATCAAAAGGTCATCGACCGTGGCAACAAAGTCAAAGACACTATCATCATCATCATTCAGCCACAAGAAGTCCACAACTGGACAAAGGCCTCCTCCATCCAAAAAGACCGGTTTTAAGTGGCTTGCATCCAGCGTCTTCCTGCCACTTGGATGAGATCATCTGTCCATCTTGTGGCTGGTCGTCCTACGCTGCGCTTGCCGAAGACAGTATACCTAACTGAATGACTCAGCCTGAACCGTCTTTAATAAAACTACCATTCATGGTCTATTATGACAATTCGAAGACCATTGCGCAGCAGTCCTCTCACTACATAATCTGTGGGTTAATCGGCTATGCGATATACATGGAATGGTCAAATAGCGACCCAAAATTCATTGTGAATTTTCCAGCATGTGCAGCGATTCTTTGTCTATTTTTGTCATGCTCATGCTGCCTGTGCTGACCATAATTTTATGCTGCCGTGCCTCGAGGACTCGTCAAAGCTCTGCACGATCGTATATCAGGCCACCAAACTGAGCGCTCTGAGTTCCGGGATCCACTGGCGCGACATAAATAAATGCAACATGTGTGGTTACCCGCGCGACGTGCTTGGCAAGGGAGCGGCGTACCTAGCACGCCCTTGGCAGTCGAATATGTACACAATAATAATTCCGCACTACTTCTTGCCCTCTATAACAGACTCGAGCGAGACTGAAACGAGCATACTCACCCCCAGCCGTTCGATGACGTGGTCATAAGCATAAAAGTATTTTTTCACATATTTTTTAATGTGAAGTCATTTAGTTTGGTAGTAGGGGTCATTTGCTAAAAAATAATGAAAGCAGTCTAGAGGATCAAAGTATCTATGGCTTCATAGTTCTACTCAACAATATATAAATGAATTGAAAATGACAGTTAATTAGAGTCCTCTATTAGAGACTCGTGCCGGTAGATGGCGCTAGTGTCGCCAAACACTTTGGACAGTTTTAACTAAATCGTCAAAATCGGTTCACCTTGTCGAAGGCGCTGAGGCATGTAGCAACGTTAAAAAAATACAGTCGAATTGGGGACGTTATTTTTTTATGAAGGAGGGTATTAAGTAATGTTACAGATAATAGACGCATCGATAGTGGAACCAGTTACACAGTTTTTCTGTTTGTATACTACAGTAGGTAGAAGGTTAAGATCTATCATGGGTGGCAATTAACGTACTTTCCTCCAACGCATAGCGCTCCGCGCTTCTAACAACTTCAAGTACCTAGTTGTTTTCAAATGACGAGTGCGTGCTAGCCACCTAGCATCGCACAGCCTACGGCCTACCTGTGAGTCTGTGCCGTACTTACTAGAGCGTACTAAGGAGCTTGTGAGGCCTACCTCGAAACACTATTCGGAGGTCTACGCATACTAACAAATGCGTGACTAACATGAAGCATGATTAACAAAAATAGCAACAAATTAAAAGTAATTTATAATGAATAAACATAAACGAACGTTAACATTTATATACAGTTACATACATTGCTTCTGGCCCCACATTACAACACCTTGTGTCGTGGGAACCAGAAACAGCGACATCACGAACAGATCAATGAACGAATGAGTGGTATGTATGGCGATATGAAATAAATAAGGAGATCGGTGTCGATGTCGCAGTAAAGTAGTTAAATCAGAGAGTCAACTGAATCTCTAGACAGTCAATCAAAGATCGATATTCAATCAAGTCGCTAGTATTTTGATTTAAATAAAGCAGCGTCGAAAACGTTTAACTATCTTACTGACCGAAAGCCAGCATGTTGAGTAATAATGTAAAAAAAGATGGCGGTCACGACAACAGCTGATTACTTTTAGTCTTTCTTTTGGAAAACGTTGTGCAACGTTGGTTTGTTGTGTGAGTGGTTTTTTGTTTCAAATTGTGGTCTTTGGTGAAATTGTAAAAACATGTTGTCGACTCCGCCACGGTTATTTCATTTGTTAGTCTTATTTCGGTGTCAACGTGAAGAAATTCCGTGTTTTGTTTTGTTGTAAGTGGTTGCTCAGCAAAATTAAGAAGAAGAGTCTGGTTTTCGTAGTGAGTTTCCAAACAATTATCTTGGACACCCTACCAAAGTTGAAATACCTAGGAACGTTTAGGAAACTCATTAAACGTTTCGTTCACTTGCTTGTCTGACGGAACTTTAGCGACTTGATTGAATATCGATCTTTGGTTGACCGTCTAGAGATTCAATTGACTCTCTGTTTTAACTACTTTACTGCGACATCGACACCACTCGCTAAAACGGTGAAGAAAAACGTTGTGAAGAAACTTGGGTGTCTGAGCTATTCACATACTTCAGCGCTTGAAACCGCCAATCCGCGGTAGATACGCGTGGTGATTAATGCCCCAATAACCTTTTTTTTTTTTTGTTAAGGGGGTGAAATGCTTTGTGCACCATAACCGCCACCCTTGGGGGAGGGCGACGGCCGTGTGTCGGACTCTCCTCTCCTATTAATAGGAGAGGCATACCTCCTAAAACACCCCGGGGGCCGTCCTGTCGCTCGTGCAATGGGGCGCCGCCGGATCTCGCAAGTGGTAGACCACAGTGCGAATGCTACAGCGGCGCCCCCGGCGACGTCGACCCGACTCGCAAAGGAGCCGGGCCCACCCTCACTGGAGAAGGGGCATGGGCCCCCCACCCCCTTCTCCCGTCAAGATGTCGGACGGCAGGTCCCCCAACCTGCCGTCTGTGACCCTCACTCAACCGGTGGCGCAAGGTCCGCGTAGCGTCCCCCGCGCCACGGGCTCTCCCAGCGGAGAGGCGCGAGTTCCCCAAGCCTCCAGCTACCGAAGACCCGTTTTCTGGCCCTCTGCCAGGTCTTCGGCCCCGTCTGGTCCTCCCCTCCTTAGTCCTCCCTTGGCCAAGGTCCATGGGGTCCTCAATCCCTGGTCCCCGGCCCCCCTCCCAATGTCCCTCCCGGCCCGGCTTGCAGAACTCGCGCCCCTCCCCTCCCCGTCCGGCCCTCCTCTATGCCCTCTGCTGAAAAGAGGGACATAGAGGAGCGCCCCCACCGTGTGTTTTTTATAGAGGTTGTCTCCTCGCGGCCCGAAGGCCCCCGGCCCCGCTCAATGTGGGGTTACGGGTGATGCCCCAATAACCTACCAACCAGCTACCACCAGTTAAAATGTTAACTAGTGATGGGCCAGTCAATAAAAACCAAAAAGGAACATTTCAACCTCTGTTTCATTTCAATTTCAACATTTCGACGCCCTCTGTGGCGCAGTGGTAGTCGCGCCTGCCTACCATGCGAGAGGTCCCGGGCTCGAGTCCCGGCTGGGGACAAAAAAATAGGAAACCCAGGTCTTGGATGTTTGGATGTTTGTGACGTCGCTGTTTTGTTTCTGGGTCCCACGATACGGGGTGTCCTAGTGTGGGTCCAGAGGCAGTGTATGTGCCTGTATGTAAATGTTATGTTATGTCCAATTTCGCGTTGACAGCTGTCAGGTATCTGTAGATAGGTTATTGGGACTCTCTCTGAGAGAAGTTCTGTACCCTGCAGTGGGACATACATGGCTGCTTACGCACTTATCATGTTCATTTTGTCGTTGATAATGTACACTGGAACTTAGATTAATCCTTCAGAAAGAACATCATTTGTTAGGCCAAGGTAAGGTTTGCTCTGCAGACGGCCGCAGTTTGATTCGCAGCTCAAGGCTTTCTTCTAAACTCTCTACGAAAAAATCTGGTTCCTCGTTAACCTCAGCAGTGGACAAGGCACATCAAGAACCCTAGAGACTGCCCTGTGTCACGTGACTGCCTGTTTAAAATATTTACACTCTGTACCGCATCGAATCAATCTACAGCTCCGCGTCGGACGCACCACCCAGATTACATCTGACCGCAATATTTTTCCCCGGCCCTTTCGGACTTGAACGGAGATTTTTATTGGCATTTTTGGGCTGGCTCCTCCATTGTTATTTGGCCGTTTTGTTTGAATTTCTTGTCCGTCGTTTGCTGTTTTTTGTTGAGGTAAATGCAAACTGACTACTTGAAATAGACGAGTCCTGTTGGTAACAAAAGATGTACGCGAACGGTGTCGTGTTTCGTCTGTACTACAGGAAAAATAAAATGTATAGTTCTGTACCACCTACTAAGATAAATGCATGTCCTTATGCTGAAGGTAATGTAAGTAATTTTTCATTACTCTTACTCGGAAAATAGGTACTCGGTAATACTTTTCAGCCCTAGGGAGAATCATTTCAATTGAATAATTAAATAAATTAAAAAATGTTATTTTTTCTGATTCCGACTACTACTACACAGCCACTCAATTACGGCGTGACTTAAAATTGAAGTAACTTAAAGGTAAGTATTAAATAAAGCATGTTTCTTTTTGAATGCCTTTATTACAATTTTCTTTCAAGTATATTATATTTTCCCAAGTCCATGTTGTTTTAACATGGACTTGGGAAAATATTTACCATTTTTACAATGATGAAATTAAAAAATTATATCTAAATAGCTAGCCAGACACAAAAAAAGGCGGTAAGCATGGTTGCTTACCCACTTTTTTGTGTCTGGCTAGCTATTTAGTTTTCCTGGTTATCCTTTGTATTTGTGACTTGTAGAATTTGGGTAGGTATAGCTACTTCCTTAAAGCAGAGATTAGCTTTTTTTCTTAACTCACTCTCCTTATAGTGGTAAGTGGAGCTTATTTCGGGATAGAGACTTATTTAGTCCCTTAAACTATTAAGCCCCGTACAGGACTAAATACGTTACTTTCATCCCTCGGGTAACAATGTACTACTGAAATACGCTCTCAAAGTACATAAAAATGAATTGTTTTTTTCTTAAATCTGATTCATTAACGGCCATGTAAACAATACAAGTCTGCCAATAATTCGTTTTGCCTACTGAAAGAATTTGACCCATTTTAATCGGGCGGATACCTACTCCCTGTACGGCTTGATCTAATCTACACTTGTAAGCTGGTAAGTTAAGTTAGTTAAGTAAGATAGTTAAGTTATAAATTACTAACCTGTAAGTTACAAATATAAATAAATAAACCTACGCTTGTTCAGAGATTATAAGGATATAAGTAGGAGTAACCAAACTACGAGTAGTTTTGTTTATTTTATTAAGTGAATTTTATTTTAAATTCGTGGTACAAATTTTAACTCACTTGGTTTATGTGCACTAAGATTTCGATTAGCCGGCTTTACGGACAGAACAGTTTTCTTCTACTTCAACCTATAGGTACCCAATGCTATGGTATAGAGAAGGCAGAAACGCAGTTAACAAAACCAAAGTTTTGCGCTTATAAACAAGGACTGAAACTGATAGATTGATAGGTAAGTTTTCCTTTCTTCCCTTATTATTCTCTCTCCACTTCATCAAAGTTACACAATATCGCACCCTGTGATCGCACCCCCGGTGCTAGACTGTCACTTTTGCAAAAATGTAATTATTCAGGAGAAGGTTTGAAAGATTTGATAGCTCACATATAATTAATGATATTTCAAGATTTAAACAACATGAATAGCTTTTACAACCACATCAACTTTTAACTTTCTTTCTTTTATCGCACCAAGTAAAGGGGTGCCTTAGAATAGTTATTACATATTTAGCTAACTCAATTTGCAATTTTAGCAAAAATGACAGTCTAGCACCGGGGGTGCGAAATCACAGTTTGACAGAAGCCGCACCGGATATCCGCCATTACTGTGCGTGGCATCCTGAATTATTTAAAACTTCGACTACAGGCTGGGCGGTCTGACCCGATTCTCGAACTAGCCAGCTAGGTTCAACAGTAAAACAGGGTGAATTTTAAATAGTTTCCAGAATTTTAAGGGAATATTGTATAATCGTAACAAATGAAAATAAAAAAAGTATGCTCCGTACCTCGAGTCAAACTCCTAGGGGACTAAATTCTCGCATCTCATTGTTCAATGCGTGCGGCTAGGCTATGCTTGAGCCATTAGAAACGTGCAAGCAGAGTCATAAAATATTACGCCAAAGGAATATCGGTCGATGATGAGTAAACTTTGTTAAAGTTTACTAATTAGTTGAAGTGATTAATGTTTGTATAATAATATATTGTATGTTTTAGAAGCAGTAATAAAAAAATCATGCTTAAAAATATCCAGGATCATTACCTAAACCTTTCCCTCATTCATTACCTCCTATTGACTATTGACAAATCCCTTTTTTGCTGTTTGCTTTGTGTGAGAGAGAGGTGTGATAAAAATCACTTATGACTCGCAGGTTTGTAATGGCTCAAGTATAATGATAAGCAAAACATTAAGCGAAGAAGACGGTCCGCTTTATAGGGTAAGGCAGTGGCTATTGAACGTAACTCGCATTAGCTACTGGGCGCGCATGGACGATTTTCTTTAGGAACTCGTTTGGGGATTCGTTTGACGAATTTTAAGATAACTAAGTGTATATGAAACGCCGTCTACCTAAATACTGAATATACGTAAAGTGAAAGTGAAAATAATTTAATTACCACAAATTTTACAATAATAAACAAAATGTTTTCTTACGTACTACCTCAAGTCCTTCACTCGAATAGACAGCATAGGTAATCACCTCGGGTGCTCACCGTAGATGGGAGATTTAAAGTGCTGAGACATGTGAACACTTCATACGCTTGGGTATCTTTACGATGTTTTCCTACCGCCCCGTTGCGATACGGTGCAATTGAATACTAAAAAAAGAAATGTTTGGTCTGCGATACTAGTGAGGGATCAATTTTGGTTACGCCTGATTGGCAACTGGCAGGGATTGTCATCATCACCGAGGGGCACGGGTCTCTTCCCTGAGGAAGGTATAGGCCATACTCCACCACGGGGGCCAAGTCCGGATTGGTGGAGGCTTGTAAGACTAGTGGCTGGTCTTACTGTCAGAAGTTTCAAGCCGCCCTAAGGCCTCTGACTTGGCTTAACGACTGCCATCTATCGACGGCAGCCAGCACCAACTGCTTAACGTGCCTTGCGAAGCACGGAATCGCTCGGAAAAATGCCACTAGCGTTAGTCATAGACGGTGACCCATCCATGGACTGAACGTGCCGTATGTTGCTTAACCTTAGTGATCGTTTAAGATCACTCAGGCAGCCCAGGCTACGAGCTATTCATCACGGATTGCGTTAGATGCGAATACATGGCGAACATTGAGAGGGGCTCATGGAGGCGAAGGAGTGGATGAGAAGCTTGGTTTCACCCTTCGTGGATTCCGCGGGTCAATCAAGCCAGCACCTGCGCTGGACTCCTTGTCAAAAACTATCAAAATTTGAAGCGGCACTGACGATCAAATTCAGTAATAGACGTTTTTTTGGGGTTGATCAAGAAAAGTCACTTTCTATTTACGCCGCATTTTGTATCGAAGGTACACTATCTTTTGGACTACCAGAGGCCGGGACCAACTGTCCTTCGAAATCCGCGGGCGTCAAACCTTTCAACGTTTTCCAACGAGTACCTTCCTGGTGTTGTCCGATGTTCGCAAATACACTCCACCCAGTTGCTGCTCTCGCTGCACGAAATTTAATTGTCTATGGTTACCTTTTTAATAATATAGGCTTGTAATATTATATAGGCTACAGTATTTTTTTTAAAACGGTTACTGTACTCTTTGTTGCAAACTCCATGGAGTCATATTTTATTACGTTTTTATATTTTTCCTTTTCATAGACATTTTTTTGTAATACACGTGCTGCACAGGATTACTGCACACTAAAGACAGGATTAGCGATCTTTACAGGTTTTGACAAATTGTTTAATGCATCGTTCTTGGCACCTAATTAACTCGTGATACCCGCCAAAAAGACGAAGTACGCCTGTCGTCTAGGGATGGGCGAGGAAAAAATATCGATATTTCTATGCAGTAATTGACCACTGTCAATGTTGATAATCAGATAATAATGAAAACGACAATTTTGCCCAAATTACTAAAATAAATAGGTATATACCTATATCGGTAATTTTGGAGTAACTATAGATACACAGCCCTTTATCAATCATAAAATCAAAAAAATATTAATGATAATGATAACAATATAATAATGGCAAAGATTGGCGATCTTGACATCTTTAATTCATTCATTCATTCATTCAGTGACGGTAAAACTTAGTGCAGATTTTTTCAGTTGCTTAGAGTAAATTTAATTTTTAGAATGTATACTACATTCTAAAAATTAAATCTACTCTAAGTAACTGAAAATAGTTTTTAAGCTGTCCTTTGTGTGCTTGCTTAAAGTTCTTAAGTTGTTTCTAATAGAATTGGTTTTCTGTATGTTTAAATAATATTAAAATCGGTGTTATGCGCTGTTAGTCTTCCCAATATTAAATAAATAAAAAATAAGATGATAACAAGCTACCTATGACAACCAAACATTTTTACTTTTACGTTCTAGACTGAAACGAGTACTGGTTTACTGAGATGTAGAACGTTTCTTTTGATAGGTTTAATTTTGAGATGTTGTAACTTTGTTTCTTAAGTTAACATGCGTTCCTGTATTATAGAGTATCAATATCTTGTGAGGAACCTTAGTAACCGAAGTATTCACATATGCTCACCGGTTCAAATCGACAAAAAATCTTCTACAATTTTATTAATCAAAATACTTTACGTTTATCAAGCTTGCTAATATCGATTTTACATACATACATACATAAGCTTACGCCTGTATCCCAGAGGGGTAGGCAGAGACCAGGGTCTGCCACCTGCCACGATCTTGACGAATCACTTTCGCTTCATCGACATTCAATAGTTGTTGCATGCACGCATGACGGTTGATTCGATCAATTTTACTTCATAAAAATATCGATATTTTGAAGCACTGCCAATATCATTTTCCCCAGCCTACAATTTCAGGCTATGAAAAAGGGTTACTCAAACATAATTTGAATTAATTCGCTCGGCAAGAAACCTTAAGGAAGTGATTTTAATTAGCCAGCGGGGCGGGCCATCCATTACCATTTATATAGCAGCAGGTGTACAAGGTAATACTGCTAAATTAAAGAGGGACGGGCATAAGCTTGATAAATATTGCATACGGCGAGTTTATATTTAGACGGTCTTATGAAAGGAGCTCAGAGTGATATCGGGTAAGAGTCAAGACGCTTGTCTCGAGACTTACCGATTAGGGCATTTGATAGAATGGCGATTCGTAATTTACTATGACATTTCGAGGTACATTGCGTAGCAGAGTCTACGAAAATCTGTTTTTAATTCTATGCAAGAAAATATAATAATTTATATTATATTATAAATATAATAATTTATATTTTCTTGCATAGAATTAAAAACAGATTTTCGTAGACTCTGCTACGCAATGTACCTCGAAATGTCATAGTATACTATCACTTTGACATGTGCCAGGGGTTGTAAACAATCGCAATCCATTACATTTGTTATTTTCACTTTTGGAAAAAGTAGTGAGCATGGACAACATGATTTTGTCGATTGGCCATGCGATTTATTCTTGATATATGTATTTTATAATTTATTTTGAAAATATTGACTATTTTATGAAACTAAAGTTTTCATATTTGCAACGTCATAGGAGGATGATTCAGGAGACAGCTTTTGCATACATACAAAAAAAAAACAAATGACGTTAACGTCAGTTATTTTGGTTTGTTTTTTTTGTAAGTAAGGCAAAGGATTAATACTCATACTGTCTTTGCTGACGTCATAGATAAGGCATGTAAGGTCAAGGCTTTTTATTGAACATCTTAAAACAATATTATAGTACTAGACGAAAACCTGGCTTCGCTCGGGTAAAATGTAGACGCAAAATAATATTCCACTATGTTTTTTTTTACATGGTGACGCCTCTGTATTTATCAACCACCAGTAGATATAAATCTCTTAATACATTCAGATACATAAGCTCACACCTGTATCCCAGAGGGGTAGGCAGAGACCACGGACTGTCATCTGCCACTATCCTGACAAATCACTTTCGCTTCATCGACATCCATTAGTCGTTGCATGTACCCACATCGGTTTCGGGTACTTTTAATCTTGCCCTTTGCTAATACATCCCCTATTTGGTCGAAGTATGTCCAACTGGGGCATCCCTTACCGGCCCTTCCACTCACATTCGCCCGATATATTTGCTTTGTCAGTCTTTCTTCGTTCATCCTCTCCACATCTCCAAACCAGCGCAACATTCCTTTTTTCAATTCTAGTCACTCACTACATCCTCTTTCTCTACATCCTCGGTCTCTGATCAGTATTGCGTATTCTGTCATTCAAAGTAACACCACACATATTTCTTAAGGATCTCATTTGAACAGCACAAATCCTACTTTCATGATTCTTCTGCCATACCCAAATCTCGCTACCATGCTTACATCAGTATTGGAACCAGCACACTATTACGGATAGCCAATCTTGCTCTTTTGGACATGTTCTGGCTACTCACGAAGGAATGCAAGGCGAAAATCGGATACTTATCACAACTTTGTCATGGGTACCGCATCACAAATTACTAACTAAATGAGCTTCCTTCATAAACTTAACAGCTAGTGAATCTAATGACGTATTCAATGAGACGTAGAATCCACTTGGCTAATCAACTAAAAACAGCTCCCCCTCTTTGGCTTTACAGCTTTTAGTTTTGTATTGACCACATGATTTTCTTCATCATTTTAATTTTTGGTATTTTTCTTATCTAGTGGCTTTTTCATTTCAATAAGTTTATTGGTACCTATAACTAAGCAAAACAATAAAGATCAATTTATGACTTTGATTTCCTTTTTCAATTATTTTTCAGACCCTTCCAAAACTCAATGTCAATTATTGTCTTCCCGGCAATGAAAAACACCACAGATTACTTACTACACCTTCTCAGTTGGCACAGATTATAATAACCTTCTTGGATGCCACGGTATTCCACACACCATGGAGTTAACAAATTAGATCAAAGGGCCGGTTTAGATTATCTTAGTGTTTAGGAGAGTGCCTTACTTTACACTCTGTTGCAACATTATGCTGAATCGGGCCCATTTTGGGGGCTCAACCTTTAATGTATTTTATTATTATTTTCATGTTGTACAGTTTATTTATTTTTACTTTTTTTATGCTGTCTGTGTTATTTTTTTATTATTGTACGCACTCTGTGTGTGTGTGTTTTTTTGTTTTGTTTTGAGTATCAAATAAATAAATTTTCTTTCTTTCTTTCTTTCTTTCTTAATTTCTTTCTTTCTTAAGGAGAGTGCTTTTGTAGAAACGTGTAAGCGCCACTTGCTTTAGTACGTTTTACGGTATAGTACGGTTCTAGTTGCCTTTCAATTAGAATCAAAATAGAATCGGTTTCTATTGTTCTATCCAGTAACACCTGAGCGCGTTACTATCCTCGTTACTTATCTGTGTATAAACTAAAAATTTAGTGAGAACTTTAGGAGAGTGCGCAAGTGACCCGTGACGGGTGCGTGTTGTTTTCAATAACTCGAATTATCAAACTTACTTATGTGTTCCATTAAAACTCATAGTATTTTGAGTAGGATAGCGCATATTTCGCGACGTCGACGAAGTGACACTCTACTGGAAGAAATATAAACGTTCACTCGAACGTCTAGTAATGTACTAATGCACTTGCCTCTCTAATTGTATTATAGCACTCTCCTAAACACTAAAATAATGTAAACCGGCCATAACAGTTCACAATGAAAACTTGTGACACTAACACAACAATGATGACATTGACATGTATACTTAGCAACGCCATTGTTGAATTTAAAATTTTTATATTGATGCTGCTCGATAATACGAATTTTCCGCCCATATGTTGTCGACTCAGATCAATTATTTTTTTACGCTCTTTCATTTGGTGTGCATATCGTTCGAGTCTACCGTAGACCCGAACGAAATTAATAATATAGATTTTAGTATTAAAATATTTTAATTTACAAGCATTATTGTAAGTGCAAGCATAAACAAACGCAGACAAAAAGTCCGAGTAAAACCGTACTATTTAATTTATTTTTCTACATAAACTACGAAGTGCTAAGAGAATACTCTAGCTAGAGCTTTACTTTTCTTTCATATCCCGAAATGAAATGAAACGAAGTACCTACTCGAAGTTCCTAATAAAGAGGTTGCTCCAAAGTGACTCAAGGGATCTAAAAAGCCTAAGTAATGTGCACTTACCGAGAAACCTGGTCACCTATCCTTGAAAGCAAGCGATATAAATAGGAGATCACCAATATGCGGATAAGTGAAGCGCTAAGTAGGAACTTCTCTTACACTTTTTGGGTCATTACACAAATTCAGCAAACTACTTTGCTATTAGTTCGTCCCCATTGAATCCTGCGGGGCCAAACACCGCATGTGATAACTAACTTTTCTATCGTGGTCTCGCTCGTAAGCACAGCTATTGTGCACCTTAACCGAATGGAGTTAAGGTCGATGTTTGTAGAGGAGGGACTGTCATATGAGAGGCAGAGGTACCTTTACGTTTGAGAGCGACAGAAATCGGTTTAGCTCTAGCGATACCACGTCGAGCGTAAACTTACAGCGGATTTTATTATTTTTGTTAGTATGATACAAGTAGAACATTATTTATTAAAAAGAAAGACATTTACAAGTGTGGTTTTCGTTGGTTCATACATTATACTTCAACATCAACGCATTATGTCCCCACCGAGGCTGCTTTGAAACCGCAGCATTTATGTTAGTTCTACTTTTTTTTTATGACAGTCATGGAACCTTATCGTATACTTAAGCCCACCATTCACTACACGCACCGCGAGCCGCGCCCCAAGCCGTACCCACTCGCGGACAAATCCGTCATCGTCCACACATTACACAAGCGCCGAGCTGCTTCCTATTTTATCTTCAGACTAAGAGCGCCGCGCCGAGCCGCGAGCCGCGCACCGAACCGAGAACCAACACATTCACACGCAGTTTTCTTTGCGGACTTGTCGCCAGCGACAAGGCCGTCGAATGGGCGTGCCTGTGAATGGGAGCCTTTACACACGACATACCTACCATAAATTTCAACGTTGAACGAACAACAGTTGGACCAGCGGCCGTCCCGGGAATACGATCTGCCTGGCGACAATTTCCCTCTATAGTGGAAGCGCACGATCACCCGTTCTTCCTTATATAGGATTTACAAGTTTGTAAGTAACATGCGACTGACTTATAAAAGGAAAACTTCGTACAAACACGTTTTTCTACGGAACAAACTACTCGTAATGCCCAGTTCCAATATCCACAAAACGCTTCGTTTTTGCTTACGATCGGTTACAATTACTACGAAGCAACGGATCGTAGCCGGTAGGCGTATATTATTGACGACCTCTGTGGCGTAGTGGTTAGCGCATCTGCTTACCATGCGAGAGGTCCCGGGTTCGATCCCCGGCTGGAGAGAAAAAAAAAACTTCAGGTCTTGGATGTTTACATGTTTGTGATGTCGCTGTTTCTGGTTCCCACGGTTCTCAGGGTATCCTAGTGTGGGGCCAGAAGCAATGTATGTGCCTGTGTGTAAATGTTTATGTTTATGTTTATTATAGGAACCAGGCGTAAGTCATGAAGAGTTCCACGATAACACTCCGTTATCTCCTACCTTTCACCCGTCCCAGCGACATGTGGTAGACGTAGCTTCTGAACTTTGCTTATATGATTGTGTTGTTTTAGTTCCTACTTCGTAATTAAATTCACGTTTCCACCCAACTGTGTGGCGCCTGATGACTTTATTGATGGCGTAGAGGTGTAAAAATAAGCTTATTTATTTATAGAAAAACGATTCCACTAAAACAGCACTTACCCCCGGTTTCTCGTACACTACCATGCTGTTAATATTCTGTTTTTCTATACTAACAAAGTACATACTAAGAAAAACGACGACGCTGTTTTTCAGCACTCACCTGCCTTAAACACTAACTATAAACTATAGAGTAGGGCGTCCTACCTCTCTTTTGGGTAAAACAGTCAATTGAAGAAACGTTAAACATCTCAGTGCAATAGCTCATATAGTGAAGTTAAAAGAAAAACGATCTCAGCTAAATACACTTCACAAGTAACGAGTAACGATCGACAAACTTATAAAAGTAAAGAATGCCATTAAAAATTACTTTGATTAAGTTATTATTTCTATAATAAAGCAGATTGTTGTTGTATTAAAGTTTTCTTTTATTATGGACTAATTGCAATTTTTCATCGGACATCTACGGAATCGTACAAAGCACGTAGCCCGCGACGGACTTAGCTGATTTTTATTCTCGTAATTACCCCTCAACAACGTAGGCAATAAAACTACCCTGGATAATTTCCCTTCACACTCGCTTGAACAAACTGTGTCCATTCATTCCGCCGTTGGTTTTCTTTCCATTCATTTGGCACATTTGTTGTATTCACGCATTCGTTCCGCGTCGATTTAGCCGACAAAGGCTCAATGGACTTGCGTCGACATTGTTGTTCTGCTCTAGTAATAGTCTCGTGTTGTTTTGTTCTGCGAAGTTACATGCGTTTGTTTATTGGACCATCATGGATTAATCCACATCTATCTATACGACAGGCCCCGGGTTCGAACCTCGGCTAGGGACAAAAAAAACCCTAGGTCTTGGATGTTTACATGTTTGTGATGCCGCTGTTTCTGGTTCCCACGACACAGGGTATCCTAGTGTGGGTTCAGAAACAATGTATGTGTATGTATGTGAATGTTTATGTTTTACGTTTATTGGATGAATCGTGGGCAATTCAAATAGTGAAGCTATTTCAGAAGAGTTTGATACCAAACACTGAAGACGATTTTTTTAAGTAAACCTTTCGTAAGCACTACACATTTTCATTATTAACTTTATTACTTATACTTTAATTGATTTTTTTGTCGGAAGAGTCTTCGACAACGAGAGGAGCAACCGATGACGCGAGCTCTGTCTCTGCTTACCATGATTCATCATCAACCCATGATGGGGCACGGGTCTCTTTCCTGAGGCTTGTAAGACTGGTGGCTTGTCTTACTGTCAGAAGTTTTCAAACCGCCCTAAGGCCTCTGACTTAGCTTAACGACTGCCATCTATCGACGGCAGCTGGCACCAACTGCTTAACGTGCCTTGCGAAGCACGGAACCTCTTGGAAAAATGCCACTAGCGTTAGTCATAGACGGTGACCCATATGGATGGGTCCATGGGGACTGAACGCGCCGTATGTTGCTTAACCTTAGTGATCGTTTAAGATCACTCAGGCAGCCCAGGCTACGAGCGATTCATCGTGATTAAGCTCTGTGAATCAGAGCGAAACTTAAACATAAACAAAAAAATTTACATACAGGCACACATTGCTTCTGACCCCACACTAGGATACCCTGTGTCGTGAGAACCAGAAACAGCGACATCACAAACATGTAAACATCCAAGACCTGGGGTTTTTTTAAAATTATTTTTCTCCCCAGCCGGGGATCGAACCCGGGACCTCTCGCGTGGTAAGCAGATGCGCTAACCGCTACGCTATAGAAGACGTCACTTGGCTGGACTCTTTTGACAAAAAAATCAAGTAAGTGTATCCGGAATAAAGTTAATACTGTGAAATGATTTTTTTATAAATTAGAAGATGTACAGCAAAGCAATTTTTTGATTCAAAGTCAAAGTAAAATATTTTATTCATATCTAGTACAAATAGAATATTTACTTTATAAACGTCAAAGTAGTTAGTTTCACAAATAATAGATTACATGGAGAAGAAACTAACAAATAAACTCCACATTTATTGTTTTCAAAACAGCTTTTAGCAAAACAGTTTTAGCCTAAATTACAAACTTAAAAAAATATACTCTTGGATGTGTTGAACACTAGACACATTTATCCTCTGATTAAATTTAATATTAAACTACTATTTAATGCCAGACATCCTTGTCTTCTAAATAATCGTTGATTTTAAAATAAGCTTTTTTGCAAAGAGTGTGCTTAACACAGTTCTTAAACCGCGATGGAGGTAACTCTAGTATATCTTGAGGTATCTTGTTGTAGAACCTTATACAGTGGCCCGTATTAACTTTTGCAAGTCTAAATCGTGGAAATGACTGATTTCCACATGCAAATGAGTTTATTCCTTGTATTAACGTTATGATAGCTACCAAGGGTTTCGAAGTCTTTAATATTTTTCCGATTTTCCGATTAACCATATTAGGTCAATAACTCTAAAGTATATAGGAAATGTAGTCACGGTCGATGGTCTCTGCTGTCAGACGGATAGTCGACTGACTTCCGTGGGTTCGGTACCCGCGGGAGGCTGCCGTACTTGTTTGAATGCCGCGTTGGTCTACCTTTCCGTCACATGAACACGCCAAATCAGCGCTGAGGGTTTCCACCCTCAGCACTATGCTGAGTCAGCTGCCATTTGCAGCAGCAGAGACACACCGCGACAAAGTTTGTTTTTATTGTTTTTTTTTATTGTGTTGTCTGTTGTTGCAATAAACGTTTATCTTTCTTTCTTTCTTTACATGGTTGTCTGAAAAAAAATGCTTTTAGCAATAAGGCCGCACATTATTCTTCTTTTGTATTGTAACTTTTATTTACAATATTCTTATATTATGTTATTATTGTCTTAATCTTATAAAGAATATTCTTATCTTGTCTAATAAATAATCGCAATTTCATCCGCTTGATTATATTAGGTACTTCCTTACGATCGTTATAGCACCCCATAATATTTGTTTCGCCCACTGATTTTCAGCCGCATTCACAAATTCGTCGATAAATTTTTGACTCGTACCTATAATTTTTCCATAATTAATAAGTGTATCATTAAATCCTGGATGCCGGCTGCGAATTGAGCCGAAATCGTATGTTTAATTCACGTTTGTTAAAGCAATTGATGTTATAATTCATCTCGTATTGCCGGAGTGTGGCAATTATTGCAGACTAAGAGTCGCAAAAGGATCATTGAAAATGAAGCTGAAAAAGCGGCAGATCTGTGTTGGGACATACGACCGTTGCCTTTGGGTTGACGTGAAACATTTAAACAAACATTAAGGCCCTTTCTGCACTGCTCCGGTCCGGCGTCGGAACCGGAATCAGTCATGAGAAAAATATCGGATGCCGGATCATGCTTCTCCACTTCATCCGATTATAATCGGCAATGGACTTGACGCAGTGCTTTATTAAAATTCCTCGGTTTTTCTATTCGAGGCATGGGACGTTTTCCACAAATTCTATTAATGTAAATAAAATAATAAGGGAACATTTTCGGGTTGTATGCGCGGTGCAAAAACGTGTATTGTTTTTGCACGTCGATCACTTCGGCCCGGTAAAATACTGTTCCGATCTAGTAAGTTATCGGACCGTTAAAAACCGGATGCCGGAGTAGTGGAGAAGCTTACTAGTATTCTCATGTGTTTCTAAATCGGACCGGTAATTAACGTTTGCCGGACCGGAGAAGTGGAGAAAGGCCCTTACGAGTCATTGGCGCCATCTTCCGACGGCGGATCGGACGGAGAACACGGCAAGCTTTAATAATTGTAGAAAGAGGTTTTCAACGAAATTGGCACATAGCACTTAGTCGCAACGAAAATATTAAATGACATTGAGGCATAACGCGAATTAGGCTCACTGCGTTTTAGATATACCGAGCAAAGGGCAATTACAATATCGTTGTTCGCAAAAAGCGTTTTTATTTTAAATTAAATCGCGCACTTGTATTGGGCCACCAATCATAAAATCAAAATATTTTTATTAAAAATAACTGTGACTCCGTTATTGAACGTTACAAGAAGAATTATCTGAGTCAAGTTGAAGAAATAAACTCTTTTAGATAATAGCCTTTTTAAACTTTCTATACATTATTCATTCAATGATAGTATGCACGTAATTGCGTTTCTGCCAATCAAATCGACGCACCGAAATTGGCTATTTGTTTCGTGAAATACCACTGCAATGAAGAAAATGTGTGCTCTTTTCGTCTGAATTAATTTTGAAATCAATGTCGAGAAATGGTTCTATAACCATGGTACCTATGTACCTATGTCTAAAGAACAGTCCCTAATACTTGAAGCAGCTACCCTTCAGCAATTACCCTTCTATTATTATTGTGATGTGATAAAATTTAACACCTTGAATAAGCTATTCAAGTTTCTGAATACGTGCCATCTCAGATTTGTTAGTGTTCATTGAGAGGTAATTTTAAGTAAATGTGAAAGTAGTCATTTTAAATTATTTTGTGTATTTTCTCTAAAAAAAGCAAACCAAAATTCACTTTTAAAATAAACCGCCACCAAAACGCCATTTTGAACAATATGGCGTCGCACAGGAATCATGACGTCACTGGTCAGTAAACAAAACCAATGAACGTAAGAACGACATGAGTGCCAGACGCCATATTCACTGACCTGTAAATTACAAGCCGAATCTATGATCACGTTAAATGTCAATATCATCAAATTTACAGATACAATATCATCAAATTTTATCCTGGGTTTTGGACAAATAATCCATTTTTTTTACTTAAAATGCCTTAAATTGGTTGGAACCCTCATCATTTATACGAATACATTATAAATAATACTTTTTTTCACACTGTCAAACAGCCTATTAATATTCAATGTGAACCCGTGAAATTTCCTGATTTTGTAAGTATGCCCCGAATACAAAAGTTTGCGGAACACTGCTCTAGACAATGTGTAATAACATAAGGTGTACCCCTATATTCAATTTGCTCAACATTTGTCACCAAGAAACTTGAGCAGCCAGCTCACGTGCCAGCGAGCACAGACGTGCCGGCACCCGCGAAATGTAAAAAACGAACACCCCCCTGATGGTTTACAACTTCTGTCTCTGGAAGTTTTGAGGGGTGGCGAGCCGTGGGCTTGTACGCTTGATCGATGTGCTAAACACTTTTTGTCGTATAAAAACTACGGGTTAATTTCCGAACAGAGAATTTCGCTAATTAATTACATAACTGTAGTGCGGTCTCGTCAAATTTCTCAGAAAAGATTGTGAGATACGTTAATTTCGTATTTGCACCAACTATCAGTCTCTTTTTCCTTGGACAACCTTCCTGTCACGAGGTTGTCTGGAAGGAATTGCTGTTAGCTTTAAGACCGCCTATTGTATACTGTTTTTTTAATTGTAACCTTTATTTTCCTCTTGTTTCTTGAGAGCAATAAAGAATATTCTTATCTTATTATAATTAAGCATTTACTTAGTGAAATTCTCAATTCAGAAACTGGCTCTATGTGTACTTTTATTTTTATGTTTTTCCGGATGTTCGATAAAGAATAATTATTCTTGTGTTATCTTAACAGTTGAAAGCTAGGCCACGCACATATTAGGTAGTAGGTGACGTACTCGTATACAGACACAACCGGCTACGTTGAGCACGTAAATTTCAGATACCAATTTCAGGTAAGGTCTATTCGCTATCATAGTGTCACTTTGATATATTTACCGCCTCGGCACATGGCGGCTTTTGACAAAAGAAATTAAAGGAAGCCGACGCGGCGCAAACACGCCAGTGAATTTGGCTCGCAGCTCATCTCATTCTACTATTATGTAGATCACGCAATTAAAGCAGTAAATCAATCAGTATTTTAGAATGGATTTATAACGAAACGATACTGCATCACTTAGATACCTATTCTAAGTACCGGTGGAGATGAATATTCTGAGGACACTTCGAGTGATGAAGAGTAGTGTTTTATTTTGTGCTTCATTAGGTATATTGTGTACCATGTTTTTTTTTCTATTTAAAGTGTTTGGCCCTCTAAGTTGTATTATTGAAATAAATGTTTTTTTACTAAAACCAATATTGCTTTCGTGTGTACCGACACTATCTAAGCGAACGGACTTTACTTTTTTGGTTAACATTTTGCTGCCTTATTTTTTTAAATTATATCACCAAGTTACACACAATACCATCACTTGTTCTGGTCTTAAACTAAGACACCCTATGCTAAGGTGACTAAATAGTCATAGAAACATAGAAATACACCCAAACGCGGTTTCTAGAAAGGCGGTTTCTAGTAGGGATGTAACCTACGACCTCTGTTTGCATGTTAACAGCTAGATTACCGAGGCAATCACTCGTTTTTGGAAGCTCGAACTGCGGTTTTTCATTATAATAATTCTATGATTAAAATTATAGCCAATTCGACGCTGGCAAGTTGCTTTTTAATTAAGATATCCATCGGCAGGTACTTCAAATAGAGGACTAAGCTGAGCTAAACTGACTTGTGAAGAAGTTAATAATTTACTAGGATTCCATACTTTAAAAGGAAAAAACGAAACTTTTGTAGAATTACACTACTGTCCATCTGTCTGCTAGACCCTTTATATCTCGAAAACGCGTAGAGTTATTAAGTTTAATTAAAACGTAAGTATCTTTTCTTGATTTGGAATCATATCTATACAATTCATAGTTCTAAAATTGAAAGCATTTAGAAGATTTTTACACTGAAATTCTTAAGAAAGATAGATAGATAGATAAATCATTTATTTTCATTTACACACACACGCAATAAAAAATACAAAACAGGTTAAGAAGAATATTCTTATATTATCTTTTACGTACGCCAGTTAAATTGAGTATTTGAAAGTGTGAAAAAGTAGGTATCATTAGCACATATTCGTATGAATTATAAATCTAAGAATAGCTTAAAGGCATTATAACTTTAAAAAAAACCATTTATCCAAAAAAAAATACGGGATTAAATTTCATGATTTTGTATCTTGTAACGTTATTATTTTATAACAACATTTTATTTAAATAAGTTGGATAAAACCTGTTAAATAACTTGTGATATAGGCACTAAAACTAATCAAGCTCAAACTAAAAGGGTTTACGCATTTCTCGTCTGCGCATCTCTAAAACCACTTATTACGTGGAGCCGGACAGCGCGTCCCCTCTCTCGACCGCTGCCCGCCTCATTTGCCTCCGGTCCATCGGCGAGCCTGCGCGTGCGCTTCTCCTTGTTTGTAATCGCCAGTCGCCGCCGCGCCGTCTCTAACGGCCGCGAGTCAATTTTATTAATTTTCTTTTTAAAGAAAGCCGTGGTTTACTATCACGTTTGTGTTCTCGTCTCCCCACACTTTTTGGGTAAGTTGCAAACAGATATTTCAACTAGGTATTTGCTAATTTAGCTGTAGATTAGTTTTATAGTGCTTGTAGGAACATATGTAATTTATTTCCCTTCTTTTCGTAATAGCGTAGTGCTTATACGTAGTTTTAACAACTATTTACCGTGTCGCAGAGCGCCTCTCATAACTTACTCGCTCGGCGACACACAAGATGGCGCCTCACAAAATTGCCAGTCATGGTTGCATCATCCATACATTTCGTTCATACAATTTAAAATATTGATGTTTAGCTTTATCTGCACACTAGCTTGCGCTTGCCACTTTTGTTAATTTCCAAATAATGTTGCAGCTAGTGTGGAAATGTTGGCAATTAGTAACTGTAGATACCTACTTATTTTTTGATTATCATTTTCATTATCATTTTTCATTATAATTTCCATCTCGCATCACTCCACTACTGATTTCCTTCACCGCCACTTACAAACTAGTTGGGTTTCTTCTTCTTCTGCCGAACCGGTGGCGATGAACTGTATCTTTCCGATGGCTGTGTACTAATGCGAGGGGTTTCTCCACAGGGTCCAAGTACCGGACCAGAATTCCCTTTTTACGGAGCCGAAGACCCCCGGGGTGCCTGTTCCCGCCGTTTTGAAAAGGAGATCCGCCGTTACCGCTGGCCAAACCTTCTCCTCACTTGGTCCACGGCCGTTGGGGGAGCGTTTCTACTGTCTCCGGTCGGCTCAGGGGAGTACCTGACCGTAGTTCCGCTAAAGAGAGATCAAAACCAGTGTAGGGCTATTTTCTAACTCACAACCTTAGTAATTGAAGAAGAGCTAATTAAATTATATCTTGTTTTTTTTTAATAACGTTTTTTATTTCTTCTTCTTTATTTTATGTCGCAGCCTCTTCAAGGCTAGCGTGACAATCTGGAGCTGTTTTAAGGAAAACGGCCAGGATTGGCCGACGTTACGGGTCAGTAAATATGTCATGTCGTGCTTACATTCATTTGTTTCATCTACTGACCGGTGACGTCACTGATTCCTGTGCAACGCTATAATGACGCCCTAGCTTTCTAGGGCGTCAATATAGCGTGGCGTATAGTTGTGGCGATTAATTTTAAAAGTCAATTTTTAGTTGCTTTTCTCAGAAGAGATACGTGAAACGAATTAAAGTTGCCATTTTCTGAGCACTCAATAAATGCCAACCAAAAATCAGGGATGATTTTCAAAAACTTGTCAGCCTATTCAACATCAACCCATTATGTCCCCACCGAGGGGCACGGGTCTCTTTCCTGAGGAAGGTATAGGCCATACTCCACCACGGGGGAAAAGTCCGGATTGGTGGAGGCTTGTAAGACTAGTGGCTGGTCTTATTGTCAGAAGTTTTCAAGCCGCCCTAAGGCCTCTGACTTGGGTTAACGACTGCCATCTATCGACGGCTGCCGGCACCAACTGCTTAACGTGCCTTGCGAAGCACAGAACTGCTCGGAAAAATGCCACTAGCGTTAGTCATACGGTGACCCATCCATGGACTGAACGCACCGTATGTTGCTTAACATTAGTGATCGCTTAAGATCACTCAGGCAGCCTAAGCTTCGAGCGATTCAGCCTATTATGTTCAAAGAATTGTCGATATCAATTAGATTGCACCACTGAACGGTTTCTCATGGTTTCTCAGATTAAATGACTATCAATCACATACATCACAGTCACAGCCAGGTAAATGGGCTAATCAATTGCCTCAGGTTACTATCGCTGCTATCATTTAGGGTCCCAACAGCGTCAATGCGAACAAAGTTACTTTTTCATGTTCCATTCAGCCGCGGAAATTACGGGCAAAATAGCGTACTTCAGCAAATTATAAGCACTTACAATAAGTTATTTAATGAAATTGATTTATTTTATCGTAGTAAGAACTTTTTTATGAGTCATGTCTACAAAAACATAAAAGTTTCATTACTTAAAGAATAAAAATTTATTTTATTCTTAATTTTTTTTGTGTCAAATTATTACAACGTGTTTTAATATTAACCTTATTTAGTAGAGTAGGTATCTATCTGTTACCTTTTTATTTATAGTTAATTTATTGTTAATAATTATGTTCAAATTTAATGTGCTTTATTTAGTAGAGTAGCTCAAGTTATTGCAATTGTTTTAGATTTCTTATGAAAATAAAGTACTTCTGTAGCCCCCTAAAGCTGTAAAAAAAAGGTAACTTAAAAAAAGATAGCGCTATTGATGCCGCAAAAAATCTGTGTTTAGTCACTCATGGTAGTCGAAACGTATATATGGGATATATAGAACTATGAAATTTGGCAATTATGTCGTTTTACATGTTTGTGAAGCCGCTGTTTCTGGTTCCCACGACACAGGGTATACTAGATAGATAGATAGAAACTAAGCTAAAAACTATACATTTGTAATTACATCCTAAAAAAAAACCAATGATATTCGGGACATATAGTGTGGGCCAGAAGCAAAGTATGTGCCTGTATGTAAATTTTTATTGTTTATTTTTTATAAAACAAGTTAGTACAAGGATAAATCTGTAAACTATACATTTGTAATTAAATCCTGAAAACAATAATCTATGATATTCGGGACAAACGCTGAACAAGCTACGAGTTTGTGATGTCAGTGTTTCTGGTTCCCACAATACAGGGTGTCCTAGTGTGGGACAAAAAGACATTGCTTTTTGTGCCTGCACGTGAATGTGCCTGCGTGTATGTAAACTGTTATTTAAGTTATATTATGTATTTTCTTTTGTGCATTAAAGTGTAAGAACAACAACAACAACAAAAGTTTATGTTTACTTAAACATTTATTCGGAACCCTTGGTGGACGAATCCGTCTCGCACTTGCACTCGCACATTTTTATTCAACGAGGCAACGTTGCCAGCATACTAATTAATTAATTTACCATTCTTTGACATCATCATCAACCCATTATGTCCCCACCGAGGGGTCACGGGTCTCTTCCATGAGGAAGGTATAGGCCATACTCCACCACGGGGGCCAAGTCCGGATTGGTGGAGGTGGATTCTTTGACATGGTTTTGTATAAATATTTCAGATTGTTGCTTAAGGCCCAGTTTCTGAATTAAGAAATTCGCTAAGTAGTAGTAAGCTAAGTAAACTACTTAATTGTAGTGCTGTCTCGTCAAATTTTTCAGAAAAGAGCGTGACGGAGCGTTAGTTGTGTTCATTGTGTTTCTGTGGCAATTCTAATAGAATCCTTCTTTCTTTCTTTCTTTACATAAGTATTTACTTAGTGAAATTCTCAATTCAGAAACCGGCCCTATGCCTTATAAATGTGTCTAAGAAAACTTAAGACACGTCCATACCTACAAAGCGCTCTTTCAGCAAAAAAAATTGTATGACTACAAACGAAACGAGTGACGTTTGACGGCAAAGCATGTAGGACACAACATAAAGTGTAGCATCTTTTAATACGCATAAAAATCAAATAAATAAATACAAATAAAAATCTTTTACCTTTATGATTCGAAGCTGTTGCCGAGGTCCACCAAACTGCGGTGGATGTTCTATTTATAACATACAATAAACAAAACTCGTATATACGTCCAAATGCTCAATGCTACTCCTAAACATCAGTTTAAACAACTTTTACGTGCAACTTTTAGCTCGTGGTATATTCATATTAATTTTGGAACAGCTGATTTTTTTAACTAAAGCTGTCGTGAGCACTTCATACACTCCATTATGTTTAGGCGCTTAACTAAAGTTAAACAATCTGGATAAGTCTTTTTATTGAAGTATACACTTTTTAAATCAAAATTTTTACAAATTTAATGTGTTTTTACGAAATGACATTTAATTTCACATTGAATTGGTAATGTGGAAAGATTTTGGTTTAATAAGTGTACATTTAAATAAAAATGCATATCAAGATTGTATACTTTTAGTTAAGTACCTGAACATGTGAAGTATAGTCATTATTAGTAACTGAATTCTTGAATAGCTTATTAGAAATTGCTTACGTCGGAAGAGTCCGGCCAGGTTTCAGCTGATATAAAGTGATAAGATAGATAATTCCTTATTTTTGTACTTTACTTACAATGTTTGTCTTTAACATCTTACATAGTTGTAGAAAAAAGTGACACGATTAAACTTTTTGAGTACGTAGACGTAAAACCTCCACTGTCAATTTATAAGCTACATTAATTTGACGACCTCTGTGGCGCAGCGGTTAGCGCATCTGACTACCATGCGAGAGGTCCCGGGTTCGAATCCCGGCCGGAGCCAAAAAAAAAAAGAAACCCAGGTCTTGGATGTTAACATGTTTGTGACGTCGCTGTTTCTGTAGAGTAGCTCAGTTTTATTCATGCATCGTCGGTCGTAGCACGCAAACTGCTACGACGCGTAGTCACGCGTAGGAAAGACAGCTACGGCGTAGCAACACCTACGCGATAAATAACTTGAACAACTTGACTTCGACTTGAGACGGACTTATTTCGGCTTTTATTGGCGACAGACCTAATAATCTTATTTTGGTTCTGTGATGCTGATGTCATTGTGTCTTGTTGGTACAATAAATGTTTTTCTTCTTTTAGTTATTTACAATAATAACAAAAAGTTTTTATGTGTCCGTGTGGATGCACAACCCAACTACAAGGACTTTTTCGTCTAGCATTACATATACAGGGTGTGCCAAAAAATAATAAGCGCAAGTCCAGAATATCTCTAGTGGTATCCAAATCATCCCCATGTATGTTCCGCGAATTTTGAAGTTTTTAAGTGCTCAAACATTTTAAAAAAAAATGAACTAACTTTGCGATGCTTAATTTTTTTATGGCCCTATTGTGTCAGATTGACCCACAGATATCAGGTTACACTATTTTTGGGACACCCTGTATATACATACTGTTTATTGGAAGCGACAAATTAGATAACAGATTAAATGTCATAATATTGACACAAAGACGAACTTATCTCTAAAAAAGATCTCTTCTAGCCAACCACAGTATGGAGTATTTAAATCATTACAACGTTGACGCTTCACCACTAATGGAGCTCATTTTGAACAAGATTCTATGGCAAAAGGGCCTAAGATAAAATCCCTATTTAATAATTGTTTTTACAACACGGCCGGGTCGCAAAAAATGCCAGAGAGAAGGTCAAAATTAAATCAACTGATTTCCTACAATTGGGCTCGACACATTGTTTCAGAAGCACAGCTTTGGGTCGACACTCAGAAGAAGGAGTACCATAGAAGGAGCGTTAAAAAATGAAAACGTGCCACATAGTCTGTTTCGTCAATCTAAATAGCCGCAAGCTACGTGTTAGAAAGAGAAAAATATAGTCGTGTCTTTGTTGCTTTTTTCGAGCGTACAACCCTTAAACGTCAGTTGGTTACCTTTGGTTACCATTACGCGACCAAATTAGAACGGCTCAGAAAATGACGGCATGCAATGTGCCGCCCAATGACATTGATTTGGCAGAGGGTGTTCTGTGTTTGGCAGTGTGTTTGACAAGAGGTTTGGGAGTGCGCCGTTTTCAAGAAGCTTGTGTATTTTATATTTACTAAAGCACCATTTGAAGTGAATTATAGTGGATTCTCATGGTATATAGTATAAGTAACCATCGGCATGGCGTGTGTTGTGTTAGAATGTATATCTCATTCTTCCCGAGAAGATAATGAAACAACATTCATCAGCTTCCACCGGTAAGTCTCAATTTTGTGTACCTAAAAGGGTATTTTCTCTAAGATTTCAACTATGGGCTACTAGAATTGCAAATTAGCTATTAGAGAATGGTGTTTTCATCATGATTATTGTGATATTTTCGATATAAATCATAATACAAGTTTGTTGTTTGTTGTAGGGGAATAGGGATGGGACTTTCCCACTTTCTCAGTGAAAAAAAGTATCGATAGTTCGTAGAGCATATTTAGTTATTTCTTGCGTTCGTATAGTTGTTTTAATTGTTAATTATCTATTTCAGGTTACCCGAAGACAGCACAAAATAACAAATGTCGATGACGCAGTGTCATGTACAAAGTAGTCTTGGAAAAATTTACACCGCATTTGCAGCAAGCGACTGTTTCATAAACAACAGCAAGTGGCGTAGGTTGGAAACAAGTGCCGTACCTACTTTACGCTTTTCCTTAGCCCGCAGATCATTGGTAAGGTTATAATTATACATTATAATGATACTTAAAACAAAATAAAGTCTACATACTGCACAATTATGTCGACTGAGGTGCACGTTTTGCTGTATGTATGTACATCAGGAATTTCACATGAGACCCGACTGTCTCGTTGGTCTAGTGGTTACTCCACTTGGATAATAAAACAGGTTGTCAGTTCCAACCTGCAAGGCGCCGTATATCACTTGTAGAATTTTTCCCTGATTATTGCCTGACTGGGTGTTTTTTTCTATCCTGGACAACGTTTAGCAGTTAAAGGTCATAACTAGTTTAATACTATCATAGTCTGATTCTGGTGCAAGTGATTTTTATTATTTTTTATGTGGAAGTTATCAACGTGAAGTACTTAAATAAAAACAATTTTCAGGTTGCGACCTCCGCGGAATTGGACAACGTTCGTGAGCTGCAACCAAGCTGATTTAATTTGAATTTCATAAAATATTATATTATCTTTTACATTATGGCTGACACATTTTTGTGAAAAAAAAAACGTTAATAGGTACTTGTAAAACAGAAGTCAGGGATAAAAAACATATACATTATAGTAATACGTGTTGGTTTCTTCTCTATTGAGCTGCAGCCTGCCACTTTTTATGTGAAAAGCTTGAAACTACGTACTTTATTTGATGCCAAATAATCTTGTACCAATAAATCGTTTGGTTTTTAATTTTTATTTTATTCCATCGAACCTGGACTGATGACGTTATTACAACGGGTGCCTTGAGTAACTATGCTAGGTGGTAGGTATTTATTGGAAACAAATACGTAATCTATTAACACGACACAGGGTATCCTAGTGTGGGGCCAGAAGCAATCTATGTGCCTGTGTGTAAATGTTATGTTACGTTATTAAATAGTTTTTCCTATTTTGGTCTTGTTTTATTCATTATACTTTCTTACAGTGCCACCATCTCATCTGTTCAGTTGATAGCGGCGCTAGTGGAGAATTTAGTACTAACATTTACCTAGAAAAATGAGAATATTTTAACCCATCTTTCAATTTTAATGAACATATATCTATAAATCTTAGTAAAGGAATAAATAAAACAAAAAATGGGGAACAGGATTTACAATTAATTACTTAGTTACAATTTTACCCACCTGAACAGATAGCTTGGTGGCGCTGTATATGGTGATTATTGATGATTTGCAAACATCGTCTATCGGAGACAGTACTGGAACATTTCAAAATTTACTATACTCCAGTAATTGGCAATCAAAGTTTAGATGTTTTAGAACTGTTATGGTTTTTAGTAATTAAATTAAACAATAAATAAAAGGAGTGTTCGAGATATTCGTATACTGCACCATATTACAGCGGTCTAGAGCAGTCTATTTTAAGCTTTTGGTGTAAAAAACTAGATTTTCATTTGGATATGTTCCAGTACTGTCTCCGATAAACGACATATTAAAAAGAAAGGTTCTATATTCGCCGTACATATACATTTTGCCATGTTACCACATAACTCGGTAAAATCTTTCTTCGATTCGCTATAGCCCTATTAGTCCCATTTATATTTTTGAAAACCTGATGTAGAATTACTTACTGTTACTTATGAATATTTATTGTAACTTATATGGTATGTACCACACTTAGCACATAATAACATAACCGTAAGGGGTTCCAGCTGGTTCACTAGCACCACCAAGGGATAAATGATATTTTTTTAGAGATAAATACATTGATAATTAGATAGATAGATAATGGTGATAATAGTGATTATCATGGGCCCATGACTGTAATTTAAATTAATTGGAATTGGAATAATGGAATTTAGTCGTAGGTTTTTTGGTACACAGCCATGGGTCCGAAAAATCACTATTAAACATGGTGATGGGATTGAAAAGATACTTTTTGCAAATTGTGTAAAAGAGCTATGATTTTTTTATCATTTAATATTAATACTTAATTACCAACAATAATTTTAAAAAATACACAGATTATGTAGATCGGAATAAATAATATCGACATCTTTATGGTGTTTGTCCCAGCCCTATCGATTTTGGCTTTGTTCAGTAATCTGTGGCAACCGTGTACGATTGTAACATTTTTAGTGCATGAGTACACTACAGCTGTCTCTTTCTGGCGCAGAGATTTATCGTAAGAGTAACATGGACAGCTATACAACTGTTACGTTTTATTTTATTCCTCCTTCTATGGTACTCCTTCTTCTGAGGGTCGACACAGTAAAAAAAAAAAAAGTCAATTCAATAATTTTATTAATTTAATAAATAAAATTTTATTAAGTTTATTAATTTAATTACTAATTTTTTTCTTTAACTTTTTTTTTTTTTTCATGTGTTCTAGAGATGAATTAGTTAGTTGTCATCTTTTCTACTGCAGAATAATATTATGAGAAATATTAAGCACTTACTTGCTTCAATGGAACTCAATTGGAACAAATGTTTTGATTTATTAATTTTATTTGTGCTATTAGAAAACAAGAGCTGTATCGAATAAATACAGCAAACTTTGAAATAACATCATTGGCAATCGCGCTATCATCATCATCATGATCATGAACCCATTTTGTCCCCACCGAGGGGCACGGGTCTCTTCCTTGAGGAAGGTATAGGCCATACTCCAGCACGGGGGCCTAGTCCGGATTGGTGGAGACTTGTAAGACTAGTGGCGGACCCTATTGTCAGAAATTTTCAAGCCACCATAAGGCCTCTGACTTGGCTTAACGATGGCCATCTATCGACGGCAGCCGGCACCAACTGCTTAACGTGCCTTGCAAAGCACGGAACCGCTCAGAAAAAATCCACTAGCGTTAGTCTTAGACGATCACCCATCCATGTACTGAACGCGCCCTATGTTGCTTAACCTTGGTGATCGTTTAAAATCACTCAGGCAGCCGGGGCTTCGAGCGATTCCTATATTATTAATAAAATTATTGTTTAAGCATATTTGTGGCGATAAATCAATCATTCAATGGTAGAAATCGCCACTGTATCTAATGGTCGAATGTATCAATTAATTAAAGTCCATCCAAAACTATAGTAGGCCACACATTGTCAGCTTGTAAAGAGAGTTCACTGAATTCAGAAACTGGCCCGAACTATGGCCAAAACTTGTGAAATAAACTACTCTACCATTCAGCCACTCCTGCCTAAGAGATAAATAATAAGTATCACATAGTCTTAAGAGAAATCCTCACCACTATCCCTGGTTTTTTATCAAATTTTAATTATGTAGAATAAGTAATTCTTATTTGTTTTATAATTTTAATGTTTTTAAATTTTAAAATGTTATAGGTAGGTACTACTTTTAATTTCATTGATACAAATGTTATTGGTATTATTGTAATGTTGTTTTTCATACGCCATGTCAACGTTTTGTCAGACTTACTTTCCTTCGGTCACCACTATACAGGTTTTACGCCTAGTGTGGAGACCACTGTAAAGCTTGTATGTGTTGTTCTATTATAAATAAACAATTTCAATTTCAAATTTAAAATATATCATTTTTTAATTTAAGTAAATTAAGGAGTAAAACAAATGGAGATGGCAAAGAAGACCTTCCCAAAGTATTTATTTTATCCAAGCTGGTCGATCGCCTGATGGCTCCAGGCACTTGTAATAATTTCCGGGAACGAGGGTTCGTTATGAAATTCTTTATCAAATATCCTCTTCTTTTGTGTAGAAACCCCTTTTCGGTGTAACGGTGAAAATATGGTAATTCGTTTGGAAAATAATCGCACAGATTATTTCCAAGCTGAAATAACACCGACATTATTTTGAGGCTATGGACAAAAAATTCTTTATAACCAAGTAATTAGGTCAATCAATCTTTTTTTGTCACTAAAACTTTCATAAGAACTAATCATTATTAACTTTATTCATATATACGCTTAAATCAACCATAACAAGCCAAGTCAGTGGCCTTAATAGGGCGGCTTGAAAACTTCTGAAAGTAAGACCAGCTACTAGTCTTACAAGCCTACACCAATCCGGACTTGGTCCCCGTGGTGGAGTATGGCCTATACCTTCCACAGGGACGAGACCCGTGCCCCTCGGTGGGAACATAATGGGTTGATGATGATGATAATGACGATACACTTGCTTGACTTTTTGTCGGAAGTCTGACCACGGCCTCGAATAGTTATTATTTATATATACTGCCACTGCTACTTCAGCTTGCTAATTTAGAGGCTAAGGTCGGCTTGCACCACCAACTTAAATCCGTTTAACGTTAAAAATTAAATACAATTTTGACAGATAGCGTATGGCGGAACTGTCAAAATTCTGTTTAGCTTAAACTTAAATGGATTTTAGTCTGTAGTGCAAGCTGGCCTAAGTAAAATAGAATAGAATAGAATAGAAAGAGTTTATTATCATATTAAGATGAAGGGTCGAGGCTCAGCATTATGCTACCAAGTCAGCGCAGTGATCGTTGTCACCTTAATTTTCTGGCGGATTGTTTCATTTCTGCTCCGATCCCACAATGAAGCTCCGAGTATAACCCGTTCTATAGCACGCTGAGAATTCTTGAAAATAATGCGAGAAAAGAATTCGTTAGCAAAATTAAAGGAGAGTTGCACAAAACATGTCCTGAGATGCGAATTCGCTTATCGACTCCACAGTTTATGAGCTACTTCGTCTCGGGTGGTGTACCCGTTGATGTGTTGTGTACTACCGGAGGAAAAAGTTTAGTGTTTATAAAATATACCTTGCAATGACTGAAAAATTGGTCGATTTATGCGGAGAGCATCTGGTAACAATTATAATTAGTTATGAAGGTTATGTGAATGAGCGGTATCGATCTAAACGGTAAGACCGCCAATTTATATACAATTACTTGGACATATGAAAACACGCATACATACAAGCCTGTGTCCCATAGGGGTAGGCAGAGATCAGAAACTACCACTTGCCATGATCCTGACAAATCACTAATGATCACAAATCACAATGTCATATATTAAATCATTCTTTAGCTATTTTACTTCTGGTTGTAGTATAAAGTGTTATCTCTATCAAATTCTGCAACGAATTCATTATTCAAAAAGAGATTAGATACTAAATCACCTGCGGAAATTTCAAAAGGGTAGAAGATGGGTCTTGAGCTTCTTAGATAGATGGACATTCATACCAAATTTGTATTAGATTTAAGGTGATTTGAGAAAAGATGGTCAAAGTGGAGTTGTTTTTACTGCCTTTTGTTCACTACATTCGGCCCCAAGGCAGCGGCTAACATTATGAATACATTGACATTCAACAAAAAAAATGTAAATCTTTACGTTGAAATAAATTTCTGATTTCTGATTATAATGGTCACATAATATAGTTGTTATTGCTACTGCAAAACACCTATAAAGAAACGAATTATACTACTACTCGTATATAATTCTGTCGCCTGGTGCTAAAAGGGCCAAAGTCAGATTTTGCCCAAAATCAGCTTTTGATGCCAAAGTATTGAATAATGTATATATTTATTTGTACTGAAAGGGCGTAAGTGTAACGACCATATTTTCAAAGATAATATGTAAAGAGGCCAATGGTAAGGTCTATGACTTTCTACCAGTATAGTAAAATTTGTTAGTTTTAAACGGGCTGCAGTGAGGATGGGGATTACTGACATTGACCCTATTAGCACCAAGCCACAGAATTAGTTTCTTTATAGGTGTTACCCACATTTATTTTCCTAGCCCACTGTACGGCGTACACTGTGGAATATCGAAAAATCATCAAAAAGTGAGAAGGACTATTGGAAACGAACTCAAGATATTTACTATCTGCAACACACGGTGTGACTGGCGTTTTTATTTGCTCATTTTCGTCGTCATCATCGTAAATATACTTTTAGATAATTAAGACTTGAGAAGTATACAGGGTGACTCAGATCTCGACGTCAAGCCGGAACCTGGTGAAAAGGGAAGTCATACTGGTTATCAGAAAAATATTAAAAAAATAGTTTTTTTTTCATTTTAAGTACAATATATTTTTTTTATTATTATTTCTTAAAGAAATTTCTCAAACATAATGCAAACTAAAATAAAAAATGGGCAATTTTTGAAGTAAGTATTTTTTTTAAAGTCTCCTTTTCTTCCAAGCTGGAGCAGCTGGTTTTGAAATTTTGTTAAGTTTAAAAAAGCATTATTCAGACTTACAAAACAAAAAAAAAATTGGTAAAAGTAAAAATTTGTGGCAACAGGATATTTAATTTTTTTTTAAATGCCTATATTTTCTTATCATGCAATTTTTTTAATTTTTATTTTTCTGATAACCAGTGTGACATGCCTTTTCACCCGGTTCCGGCTTGACGTTGAGATTTGGGACACCCTGTATAGGTAGTGAATTAATCACAGAGTAGTGGCCGAGAACGGGGCCTAGATTGCACTAACGCATTGTAGTACAATGACAGTTGCGTCGATTTCATTTCATTGCCGCTTCATTTCGAAGCGCGCACGCACATTTGTAATTTTAGGCTTCAATAGAATTGAGAAACCCGTGACCCGACCCATAACTGTAAGCACTATCTTATTAAGGGTCTGTTTCACAATCTGCAGATAAAGTTCCGGATATGCTATCCGCAACCAGGGCTGCCGTTTGTTTTAAATTTGAAGCCATAACGAACACACGCAATATAGGAAAGTTTATTTAAATTTAGAACAAACGGCAGCTCTGGTTGCGGATAGCTTATCTGGAATTTTATTTGAACATTGTGAAACAGGGCCTTATTCTATTAATTTACTTACTTAAAACCCATAACACCTATATTTCAGTTAATATATTTTTCCTGTTCAACTCAACAACTTAAAAAAAAGATACAATTGAGGAACAATACATAATATACGGCCTTATAATATAACTTATCGACTCTGAATAACTATTTGACGTATATCAATTTATACTGGTTTAATCGCATTTAGCGTACAAATAACCAGTTTGTCAGACCTTGCATAACGGCTGTATACAAAGCTCATAACCTTTATTAGCAAGGCCGTTCAAGTTTAGTGAGGGCCTGGAGATCTGTCACACGGGATCTTTTCTAGCCTCTCACATAGGATTAAGTCTAGATTATTCCAATTGTTCATATTTGTAGTGTTTTGATGCATCTGTGAGACGGAAATAAATAAGTTACTTACTTACTATCAGAATCGAAGCCCAGGACGACGGTCAGTGGGCAAACCTGCGGCCCGATGGTAGGACAATGTCGTTGAGTCATAAAAATAGATTATTTTACCCCGATGGTAGAAAAGCTTGACGAGCTGTGATTGAAGGTATAAAAAATATTTTCGTCGTCAAAATCAAACATATGACCATAATGCTTCTGAAGACGACAAATATGCTCCACTCTTTAGTACAAACAGAAAAAGTGGCGGTGTTGAACACAACGAGTTCCGAAAGAAATTGAAACTTGAAATTGTAATGTGACTTTGTCAAAGTTGGAAACTTCGCTCGTAGCGAACTTGTTGGCAATCATATCAAAGTGTGTGAGAAATTGCCGGGATTCTTTGCCCATCTGTCACTTTTGTTCTTTATATGCGGCCAAAAACGATTTTAAGGTAATTGGAGTCTTTAGAGCAGGCTTATTTAGATCGAAACCTACTTGTTTGCATACAACGACTAATGAATGTTGATGAGGTACAAACGTGAAAACAAAAACTATATTTTTTGCTTCAGTATCATGTAAATAACCACCCCCGAGTCGGACAAAACTGTACAAATCAACACCGTGTATTATACAAATATGGTTTTAAAGCTGGATTTTAAAAGCGGCACGTATAGGCTCGTTTCAAATTAGGTACGAGCTACCCGAAACGGTGCCTCGAGCATCAAATTTTCCGCGGATGTATCGAATGCATCCGTCTCCGATAAATAATCAAAACTGGACGAAATATTGGTGAAACATTGAGAAACGAAATGGCTGCATATTCTGCTACTTTTCCTTTAGAAACTCTCCATCGTCAGCTGTCTGGAAGAATTTGCTTTAAGCAATAAGACCGCCAATTCTACTGTATCTTTGCAAATGTATTTATTTATTTTTTGGATTTTAGGAAAACCATCGACTAACACAACAAAATGGAGGGTACATTGTACAATATAGTAGCAAAAGTCACTTAAAGGTTTTCACTTAAAGCTACATTAATGGCATAGAAAGTAACAGGTTCGTGTGTTAACAACATCAAAAACAAATAATTATATTAAACTAGACTGCCAAACCTAGAGTGAAAAGACTAGCTAGATTTTTGCTTTATGGACATAGGACTTTAGTACAATAAATAATATTTTATTTTCATTTATAGTAATTAATATTATTATCTTATTTTCATCTGTGGAAATGGCGTATAATAATAAGATCTACGCCTGTACGAAACTTTTCTTTGGAAAAGGTGGTGGGAAAAATATGCGCAGGCTCGCAGCCAGTTCAGTTAAGTGATGGTAGGTACGCATAACCGACGTTCGGATAATCGACGTTCTACAGTAAATGCTTATTAAAATTCGAGCCGAATCTACCGCTGCGACGCTAATTAAACGTGTAGTCAATATTTATTGTAACAATAACACATATTAAAAGGCTTTTATGATTCAAAAACAAACAACTAAATTAGAATATTATGTATGTACCTTCTCTTTTGAAAAATCATAATCTGAATTGCACGCCCCATGGTTTCATGTTTTATGAGATACAGGCAATTGTTGCCTAAAAACCAAACAGTTTATACCTACTAATACGGAGAGTGGTAGAATTTTTTTCACATATATTCGTTAAATAACCGGTCAAGCGTGAGCCGGACTAGCGAATGAATGATTCTGTACCATTAATCTATAAAAGCGGTAAAAAATCATGTCTGTTGTATGGGAACCCCACTTAAATATTTATTTTAATTTATTTTTTTATTTTAAAGTATTTTTATCAATATCGAGCAAAAAAATTATGTTTATTGTATGGGAGCGCTCTTCAATATTTATTTTATTCTATTTTTTTGGCTTTTCCTTCGGGAGTTTAAGTTATAGTAGAAGTTATACCACTCGCTGACCGTAAAGGAAAACATCGTGAGGAAATTCTAATATCTGACGTATTTATACATCTTAGGCGACACTGAATTAAAAACCTTTAGCGGTAGAAAACTCGAAACAGTTTACAAATTTAGTGCTAGCTATTACTAAATTTGCAAACGGTATCGAATTTTCTACCGCTAAAGGTTTTTCATTCAGTGTCGTTTAAAGTCCAAAAAAAATGACGAGTATGGATAAATGGATTATACAGTGGCCTAACTATAAGGCTAAGTGCAGAAATCTTAGGTCCAACTAAACTGGAATAGCACCCAGCCCGCATGCCGCGTGTGTGAGCGCGGCGGCCCATGAGGCAGTGGTCTGGTGGTCGCTCTAATGAACTTTCCGCGGTTTCGCGAACGCACGGCTGGCTCAGTCAATTTGTGCGGGCGCTCTTACTAACTTGCCGGGTATCACTCGGGTATTAATACACAACGAGTCTTCTAAGTAAGAGCGTTTTCGTAAGCGCTACACATTATTATGTTAATTCCGGAACGTACTTGATTTTTTCTTTCTTTACATACATTTTTATTATAAAAAAATAAGTTCCACACAACACATACACATGAGACGGGCCCAAATTAGGTTACCCTATGCTATGGCAACCAACCTATATAGATATAGATAGATAGAGAACACTTTATTGTACATAAAAAAGGAAGTTACACAGGTATTTCTTAATCTAAGAGTACAGACGGCGGCCATATAACTAAAAGTGATCTCTTCCAGACAACCTTTGGATGGACTGGAGCAATATATTGGAGAAGAAAGCAGATGTACAAAATATAGTACTTATTAACTATGGAAATATAACAGGAGTCAAACATTTGTCAAACCCCGCGCATTAAGTCTTTTCCTCTAATATACCTCAATCTCTCAAGTCAAAATTATACAATCAATGTGTATCACCAGTGATGACTTATGTCATTGTCACTTAAACGTGTTATCTCACTATGGGCCCTATAAGAAAGCTCAAGATCATGCAGCGAGCTATACGATTCCAAATCAGAAATTATGAGATCCGTAGACGAACGAAAGTTGTCGACATAGCCTAGCGGATTAGTAAGTTGAAGTGGCAGTGGGCGGGGCACATAGCATGCAGAATTGATGGCCGATGGGGCCGGAAAGTTCTCGAATGGAGAGCACAATATCGGCAAGAGTAGCGTAGGACAACCATCCACAAGATGGACAGAAGATCTCATCTAAGTGGCAGGAAGACGCTGGATGCAAGCCGCTTCTAACCGGTTTTTTTTGGAAATCCATGGAGGAGGCCTATATCCAGAAGTGGACTTCTTGTGGCTGAATGATGATGATGATGAATTACCAAGCAATTACCAGGCTACAGGCACATCACAAACATGGAAATAAATCTGTTTTATAAGTGTGATTTTGTGACAATGTTAATAAATACTTTCTTTCTTTCTTTCATATGGCCTCTGGTAGTCCAAAAGGTAGTATATCTCCTATACACAATGTGGCGTAAATAGAAAGCGACTTTTCTGGATCAATCCCAAAATACGTCTGTGTTATTTTTTATTGTCAGTCAGACATTGAAGTGTATTTTGACAGTTTTTGACCAGGAGTCCAGCGCGAGTGCTGCCTGGATTGACGCGCGCAATTCACGAAGGGTGAAACCAAGGTTCTCATCCACTCCTTAACCTCCACAAGCCCTTTTCAGTGTCCGCCATGTATTCGCTTCTAACACAATCCGTGCCAGTTGCCAATTAGGCGTAACCACACGGTAAAAAAATTTGCTGCGTAGTTTATAGCGGTAACACCGCGTCATTTTTTGCATCGAATTAAAAAACGGACCGTAGGAGAATAGAATAAAATACAATATCTCTTCGTAATTATACAGAATCCGAAAATAACGATGCTACTCTAACCACTTCACCGCCGCACAAACGCTTTAGTCAGCCGTATCTGAAAGCCTATTTGATTTCATCGGGGCAGAAAATTCGCATTTACCTCTATCGCACTGCTACAGGAGTGGGCAGGGCTATATTGAAACGAGGCAGTGGTGTAAGTTCACAATGTGGATGAGTGAATAAGAAATGATATTTATCAATTGAACCTAGTTTCTAGACAACAATGGACGATTTGTTTATTTGTTTATAATAGCATAAAGTGTCCTAACTTGCATAAAAATCCCAGTCAAAAAAACCAAGTTACAGAATGTTACATATATTTTATGCATAATGTAACACTATAATCATCTTTCAATGCTATTCATCCTACGGGAGATACCCTTCCAGATGGAAGAGATTATTATTAGTGACAAGATCACCGTTAGTATACTATGCAGCTTACCTAGATATTTCAGTTTTCATGTACTTTTATAATGTATGGTATGCAATATTTTATAATTTAAAAGTATTAATCTAATAATTGGTATAAATTTATAAATAGTTATAAATAACAAGTACAGTTAGACTATTTTGTGATGACATTTCTTGTTTTTGTAATATAATGTTTTTCTTTTCTGTGGCCTATCAAATATGTCTTTTTTGAAAAATATTTGTGCCCGTAGATAATTTATTCATATTTTGTATATGTTTTTCTCATAGTGTACGTGACAAGCAGCCTTAGAGGAGTGAATCTAAACGGGCCTGCTAATCCGTCAGAAAAATGTGTCGGCTGCCGATTGCTCCGTCTCCCTTGCCGGATTTCGGCTCATTGTTTTCACTTTGAAGGGAGAAAAATAAAAGGTTTCTCCTGTTTTTTTGGCCGATATCTGTTTGAATTCAAATTGGAACAGTCTGCAGTTTATTTTTAATTTGAAGCTGTTATTTGCTAAGCTTATTTACGTAGCTTTCGGGGCTGCTCTTTTCCGCTGCGCTTTCACCGAAACGTGTTTGTGGTAGCAATATCACTCGCTAACGGGGAGGGAAATATCGCGTGGTTTTATGTCACCACTGATTTTAATAGCAGTTGTCGACCGACCAATCAACCTTTTATTTTATTTTAATTTTAATACAAAACCCACAGCACAAGATAACTTATAAAGTATGGTTGAGTTAAAATATCCATACAATAGGCCACTTAGGGCTTACACTTGATTAACTTAGCTATTAGACCCGAACAAAAGTAAACTTACATAATTAAAGTTATTTAATGCAACTCTATGTTTTTAATTCATATTTTTTCTCAGTCTGGCATTGATATAGTAACAATTCTATAAAAAAAAATGGCATTTAAAAAAATATAATAGAAGTAATATACTTTTTTTAAATGTATTTTTGTATGGAATGGTGACTATGTCAATGCCAGATGGAGAAAAAACGATAAGATAAGGATTCCTAAATTTAACATTTGCCTTTTCTTAAGTTCTCACGTGCATGCGTTTTAATAGATTTAAACAGAATTTGAGGGCCTGCCACAATGACATTATATTTTTAAGGTAAGCAATAAAGTATTAAGATTAAGATTATGGTATCCTTTATTTTTAATTATAAATTGCACACAACACTATCACTTCGCCTGGTCCTTAACTAGGATACCCTGTGCTATGGTAACCAGGCAAGGACATTACAAACATAAAAAAATACCCAGACTGAAGCTATGTGTACAAATGTATGGCGGCACCCAGTGGGAATCAAACCCACGACCAGTTTGTTGGTACCTAAGAGCCTTAATGGCTCAACCAACTAGCCAGTCGATTTATAGTACACCGGTGAAAAAATCGAAATATTTGCAAAGACTAAGTAATCGCAACATTACAATAATTGCCGGTTCACTGTGTTCTGAAAGAAATAAAGTTCATTTAATTGTTATGGGTTTTTGAAATAATTGCTTTTTATATTGAAAACAGCTCTCTTGTGACTTAGAGGGTCGTTTCACAATCTGCAGATAAAGTTCCGGATAAGCTTTCCGCAACTAGGTCTGCCGTTTGTTCGTTTGTCTGCTTGTGTCGTGGGAACCAGAAACAGCGACGTCACAAACATGTAAACATCCAAGACCTGGAGTTTTTGTTTCCCCAGCCGGGGATGGAACCCGGGACCTCTCGCATGGTAAGCAGATGCGCTAACCGCTACCCCACAAAGTTGTCGGCAAACTGCAGCCCTGGTTGCGGGTAGCTTATCTGGAACTTTATTTGAACACTGTGAAACAGGGGCTAAGAATTAAAGACATTACGTTTCTTTGTTTGCCACTTTCAAATATTTATCATATAAACGACCTCAGTAACGCAGTGGTAGCATAGCCAACCTTGCGAGAGGTTCCAGGTTCAAATCCCAGCTGGGGACAAAAAAACCCAGGTCTTGGATGTTTACACGTTTGTGATGTCGCTGTTTCTGGTTCCCACGACACAGGGTATCCAAGTTTGGGGCCAGAAGCAATGTATTTGCCTCTATGTAAACGTTTATGTTTACCGTAGAATGGGGCGACTTTCAAATTATGGTGTGAAATTTATAATAAATATTTTTTTTTGTATTTAGCTCCATAATTCGCTGTAGCCTCGTAAGGCCCCGTGTAGTCAGAGAAATACTTAAACAATTGTTATTTTCAAGGTCGGGCGTTACGAGGAGCGAGTTATGGAGCTAAATACAAGAAAAATATGAATTATCAATTTCGCCCCATAATTTGAAATTCGCCCCATTCTACGGTAATCATAATCCAATTTTGAGTTCCCAGACAGGTTGTGATGCTCGTCCATATAATGAATGACTTACGAGGTTCCAACCAAGTTTGTAATAAATTGACTTCACTCTCGATAGTAAAACTGGCTTGCACGCCTTGGGTATTTTGGAAGCAGGCCATAAAAAGTACTAATGGCAGAAATTTCGTATAATATAACTCGTTTACAACATAATTAAAAGCCTGTGCAATTTTATACGCCTCAAGAATTTTCAGGGTACCGTGGAAATATTAACTAAACTATTTTTTACTACAGCTTTGCACTTACTGGAACACCAGTGCCGAAACCAAAAGCTTTTAATTATTTAATAGTTATTTGTAGGATTGACAGCCATGGATCACGGATCTGGGACAGTTTATTTGTTTAGTATTTATGAGAAAAACATCTAAATCTAGTACTAAGTTATTTGCTTTAGGTCCTCGTTCCTGATTCCTAAAGACGTGTGGAACGAATTTTGTGACTGCAAAATTTAGGTTTTTATGTTGGTGCCGGCTGCAGTCGACAGATGGCAGTCGTTAATCCAAGTCAGAGGCCTTAGGGCGGGTTGAAAACTTCTGACCATAAGACCAGCCACTAGTCTTTCAAGCCTCCACCAATCCGGACTTGGCCCCCGTGGTGGAGTATGGCCTATAACTTCCTCAGGGAAGAGACCCGTGCCCCTCGGTGGGGACATAATGGGTTGATGATGATGTGTTTTTATGTCATTAATAAATCCATCCAAAATTCATAATCCAAAATCCATAAAATCATCCAAGACCTAGGGTTTTTTTATGTATCGCAAGACGGGTTTCAAACCTGTGACTTCTCGCTTGGTAAGCAGATGCACTCGGCTGCCCCCGCACCACAGAGGTCGTCCAATTTTTGACGTTAGACAGAGACTGCTGGAATTAAAACTCAAAAACTCCGTGCGGAAACATACGGGACCCGCTCCCAGTGACTTGTACGCTGCATTTTTTACACAGCCCGTGTCGTGGCCTCTTCGAGGGCTTTCATTGCCTCACGTCAAAGCTCGCCCGCCTGTAATTAAGCGGGTTGCTTTAAACACTGCCTTTACCTTACAGCCTTGGGGCTAGCGCTTGCTTTACCGAGTTTTGCCTTTATCGCATAATGCTCAGTGTGATTGGCTTATCAAGCTTGGTACGAAGATTATAGGTTGGTAGGTGGGCCCGAGAATTTGTTAAACATAATGATAAAGATATTTATTTGTCAAATACGAGTTTTGAAGTTGATAGACAGATAGATAACACTTTATTGCTCAACCAGGACACAGATTTATTATATCTTATATCTAAGTAATGGTATACAATTTGGCGGCAAAAAATGCCACAAGCGTTAGTCATAGAGCGGTCACCAATCCATGCACTGAACGCGTCACATGTTACTTAACCTTCGTGATCGTTTAAAAAAAAGGTTCAATACTTAGAATTTAATTTTTAATGTAACCTTTTATAATCCGTCGAGGCCCATTATTAACTTTTGAATATTGTCACTACATACATTAAATTCAATGCTACATAGCATTTAAACTCCTACTCTTATTTAAGCTGTTGGTTCCTTAATAAACTTAAAATAAAATAAGTCACTCGGGTAGCTAGGGCTACGAGCGATTCTATGACGTTACTACGGAAGAATTATAAAGAAACCCAGTATTTTAAAGATCGCATTGTTACAGTTTGTAAAAGTCTATTTTAAATTATATTTAAATGAAATTTAAATTTGTTTGTACAGCAACACCATTCGCTGATAAATTGTGCCCGGATAACGGCGACAGGCTTGCCACTTGTCACGTTTGGGACCTAATAAACTCGGCAAAAACGTGGGTCCAGTTCTAGAGACTGGTGCCTCTGCCTACCCCTTCGGGGATAACGGGCGTGAGTTTATTATTATTTATTATTATTATTTAAATGAAACTTATAAGCAATGCGTTAACGCCGCCCAATCCAATCCCGCAAGTCAACTGCTCATACATTACAAAGAGTTATAGTGTGCAGCATGTTAGCAGTTTAATTTCCAACCAAAATAATAAATATCAGGGACGTTTATTACCTCGCATTTTCCAAACTGTGACACACTGTTTTAAAACTGCATTTGAGGTTACCCCTGCATCAAACAAATGCGCAGGAAACTACAGATCACCAGTGAAACTGAAATACCGCTGTAACGTGCACTATCTTGCATGCAGCTGAGGAAGTTTCATATTTGTTCAGAGTTTACATACGTTTGTGCACTTGCAAACTAGTTTGTTATCAATTTCTCATTAAGACTAGATACCGCGTTGTTGGAACTTTACGCATCGGGTAACCCATCGTTTCTTTGAAGTGCCCGAAGTTAAAGTAGTTCTGAAGGAAAACAATTAAAATTTTGAAAACAAAGAATTTCTTTAGCGGTGCAGCGTGGTAATGTTACAAGCGTGCTGGGGACCTTTGGTTCAGCTGTTTGTGGTTTCCATGGAGGTATGTTAGGTTAGATTGGGTTTTGTTTTTGTATGCCTAAACCACGGATGTTAAAAAAAAAGGATGCCTTCTTTCATTGAAACGGTGTGAAGCACAGCTACTCCTTCACTTTTCGTGTGCATACACGAGCTAAAACAATCACACAGATATACCAAGTCTTTATGTGTTTTTGCAATTATTAAAATTCAGTTTTATTTCTAAAATGCGCAATTCTCGAAATATGCCCCCTAGAGTTCGTCATTTAGAGCAACTTTTATTCGAAAATTTAACAAAATATTTTTTTAAATTTAAAGCGGTCTTTGACAGTGCGTGTATCCAACTATATATTCTTCCATGTAAGATTTACTTCAGTAAATGCTTGATAAAAATTATAATTTAAAAGATTTATACACCTTATAAAAAAAATAAAAAATGTAGTTTGTGGTAATTTTTAGCGCTCTTTATGCTCTTAAAATCACTGGTATTAGTGTATTACGCTACTTATAGTACGCAATACTAAAGTTAGCAAATACCGTTATTTTAACGGTATTTTTACGTGTACTAATACGAGTTTCAAGTAAACGATAACGAATTTCAAGTGAACTGTTTGGTGCTCGTCACATGCAAAGTTTCTTAACGTAGATTTTAAAGTGACAGATAGTGCTCGCTCCAGACTGGAGGGCAGCCAACGTTTTGTTTACTTTGTCGAATTGAAATATCACTCCATGTGCACTCCTTTTGCTGCTTAAAACTTACCCTTAACTGCTGTCCAGTAGTTAAGAGTTATAAGACCGGTTTCTGAATTGAGAATGTCTCTGAGTAAATAAATACTTAAGTAACGTTCTGTCACGCTCTTTTCTGAGAAATTTGACGAATAAGTTCAATAGTAATTTGGTTGTACGAAGCAAATAAATTATTATTATTAGTGAAATTCTCAATTCAAAAACTGGCCCAGAGGCTGGCAAAGCTAACTTTGCAATGGCTTAAATCTATACCTGAGAAGCATAACACTGTAACTCCACTTTTTGCGTTTTTGATGCAGTCATACACTATTTTTCGAGCTCTATCGAACCACATTATTGTATTTGCCAAAAACAGGTTCTAACTGGACTTTCCTCAAAAGTATAACACGGTATTTACACAAACCCTACAGAGGCATAAAAAGCTAAACAACCGTACAGTAAAATATCGAGATGAGTTGGCTGTATTTTAGTGTAAGTACGCAGTTACAGTTTTCTGCCCGAAGGATTTTCGCTTTGTTCGATGCGTCCGCGCCGCTGGTATATAAAGAGGGTGGGAGTAACCGTAATTGACCACGCACGGCCGTCTCGGTCTAAAAAAGATCACCTGCGACCCCCAGTGAAGACCACCGCCTGGAAGGCCACCCATTGACCTGTCCGTAGTTGCGGACAGCGGCAGATTCCTCGGGAAGAGTGACACGCTCTGACCCCGACCCTACACTTTCCCAAGGAGAAGTATGAGAAGACCGCGAGACAACGACGACGACCGTGATTGACAGTCGACCGACGTTTGTGATGAGTGGAGGACGTGTCGCTTGTTTGATGTCGAGCACGGTCCTCGGCTATTCTCATCCAGCTCTTGCCAGCCCCCTTGCGAAGATCATCGCTCCACCGAGTCTGAGGACGTCCTACACTACGTTTACCGATCTGCGGTCTCCACTCAAGAACTCGTCTACCCATCGGTTATCAGTTCCTCGGGTGATATGGCCGACCCACTGCCACTTTAGCATGCTAATTCGGTGGACTATGTTCAAAAAAGTTACACTGTGTGGCCTATGGCGTCATATTTTTGATCCACCAATCGCGCATTATTTTACCATATAAGGTAATATTGGCCGAGCGTTTCGTCGGGAGTCCAGGAGGTCAAAGGCGAGAGGGGGGTTTCGAGAGTTGTTTGCGTCGCATCGATGACCGTGCAATTAGTCATCTAACTAGATTTGACAAGGGATAACGTAAAAAATAGTACAATGAGTTTAAGAAGTAATTATTCGTCGCATATCTTTGGTGTTGGTTGCGAATTACCAAAAAATGTGCTACCAAGCTACAGTGATGTAATGAAATATTATGTTTTTGTGTCAGTGGCATGGTGTGCGGAAAAGGGACGACAAGATTTAGTACAGGCTACTTGTGATATTGTTGCGACCAAGATCGAAAACATCTGGAAACGAGCCTCTCTACCAATAGTGCAGCATAAACCAATAGTGTCAAAAATAAGATCCTGTCATGACAAACATCGCGCCCTTCTGAAATCCTACAAAAAGAGTAAAGACAACGAAAATTATAAAAAGAAACTACAAAAGTTTAAAGAAGACTGTGACGTTTTGTTTGACATTGCATCTTGCAAGTGCAAGTTGTTGTCGACGTGTTCTTGTGAGAAAACTCGCAAAATTCCGAAATAAGAACAAGAGTTTTTGCTCGATCAACGTGGCGAAAGAAGAATGATGATTGGATCCCAAGATAAAAAAGCTACACTTAAAAATATGGTTTTGTCAGATCGAAAGTTAAAAAGAAAACAATTTGAGGAGAACTCTATGACAGCACAAAATGATGAATCTGAGAAGAAAAGAAGGAAAACAAAATCTACTTCGCCAGTTATTAATGTCATCTCGATGGTGCCAGCAATAAATGTTCCTGGACCTAGTAAATTCCCAGTGGTAGCTATGACATTAGATAGATACGGTATTTCAGATCGTGCTGGTGCTGCGATCGTATCGGCTACCTTGCAAGACATCGGTTTGGTTACTGAGAGTGACACGTCAAGTGTTATCGATCGTAGCAGGATTCGGCGCGCTCGCGCACAAACGAGAAGTTCAGGGGCTGCGGTTAACGTGCTAGATGGCGATGATTCATTGATTTGTATATCATTTGATATTAATCGGAGAAAATCCGTTGTTGAAGAGCACATAACTTTGGTAAAAGAGCCGGACTCGCAATACATCGGGCATATTACATTGGCTACAGGAGATGCACTCACTATCTCAAAAAAACCTTACCTTCATTTATCGTTGAAGTGTGATTTGAAGCGAATAATAGCAATTGGGTGCAACGGTACGGCAGTCAATACTGGAAACAAGGCTGGAGTCATAAGTCTTCTAGAAAAGAAACTTCATCGCCCTCTTCAGTGGCTCGTGTGTCTACTGCATGCCAACGAACTTCCTTTGCGACATCTGTTTGAGCATCTTGATGGGAAAACTACAGGACCAAGAAGTTTCACAGGCGTCATTGGCAGAGCGTTGAAGGATTGTGAGAATCTTCCAGTGGTTGAATTTACACCAATCGCATGTGAATTGCCAGAGATATCAAAATCACGTAGTGATCTCAGTACTGATCAGCTTTATCTGAGTGAAATATGTGACGCAGTTAGCAGAGGACAGTGCGACGTAAGTTTAGCCAAGCGAAACCCCGGAAAGATAGTTCATTCACGTTGGCTGACAACAGCTAATAGGATACTTCGACTATATGTCTCTACTAGCGAACCTTCCCATAATTTGCGAATCTTAGCGGACTTCGTCATCCGAGTGTATGCCCCGATGTGGTTTGAAATTAAAACCAAACCATTTTGCGTGTACGGATCAAAACACCTGCACAAAATGATAAAATTATCGAGGTACCTTCCAACGAATCTCCTGAAAATCGTTGACCCTGTGCTTCAACGCAATGGATACTTCGGCCACAGCGAAAATATTTTGCTAAGTATGCTTGCAGACGATCGCAAACATATCAAAGAACTAGCACTACGGCGGATAGTTAAAATACGAGAGCAGACTTCGGGCCTGGCACCGATACGAGTGTTTAAAGTGCCGTTATTTAACCTATCTGCCGCCGAATATACAGATTTGATTGATTGGAGCTATGTATCGGAGCCTCCCTCCCTCGCTACGTTAAGGATTCCACTAAAGAATTTACTGTACAATCCCTCACTTCGCTGCGCAAATTGGCTCATTATTATGATAACTTTGGTTTTTACTTGTTCTTTTCAAAGTCATAACGCAACAGATAAATTTCATCCAACTTTTGTCTAAGTGAAAATAAACGAAATATCGGAGCACTTTCAAATTTAGAATAGGGGATGATAAAACGACTTAATGACCAAGAACAAGCAAACGACTTGACAGATATTATTGCTTTACGACTTACGACGTAATTTGACGTTTTTTTATCAACGGTTTGGGTTAAGAAAGCTGAATGGATTGAAATATCGACGCAAATGTGGCAGGGTGTGTGGTCACTGAATATGCGTCGTTAGTGAAACACCTTACAATGCCAAATGGCGTTCATATCCCTCAGTGACGACTCGTCTATCTATTCATGTACTCATCGATCCAGCCCATTATTAATGCACGCAACCCTCTCAGCTCCTGCCAATTTGATTCATGTGTTTAAAACACACGCTGGTAATTCGATAATTTAATTTGCAATTCAACAATCGCCTGTAGGTATACCAAACTGCACCAGCAGGTATTAGTTTAGGAACCCGGTCTTGGTAGCCCGACACAAAAGCGACGATACATAATTCAGCGTTGCGCAGTGGCACCAAGTATTCACTACAGAAGGTCAACTTGTGCAGTCCGTTGTCAGTGAAGCCCGGGACTATTAGGCGCTCCCGGGCACGTGTTGGCGCAGAAGTGAAATTATCATCTGCTTGCACTCCTCTTCAACTCTCCCGCGGACGCCCAAGAGGACTATATTATTATTTGTACCATAAACTGCAGTTCACTAGCAAAATTATTCATTTACCTATCAAATTTAGTTTTAATTCAATAGCTACATATGTACGAAATCCACTCTGTTGCAGGATTTTTTTTTACTGTCAGATTTCTTAATGAAATTAAAATTATGGTAATGATTACGTGTACCTATTAGCAATAGTAATGGTTAATTAATAGTAACCAATGGTAAACCAATAGTAATACGGGTAGTGATTAATAGTTATTTTTAGGAGCCACAATCAAAAACTCAGGTTCACAGACCTGAGACTAGAGCATTTAGAGATTTTTTCAGAGAGAACAAATGGCATAAATATGCCAAAAAATGTTATCTGATTTATCTTTCTATATAATATGATTGAGAGATCTGACACTTTTCGCAAAAATGTTCTGGATAAAAAAAAATATTTTTTCATTAGCGCTCGGGTTATTGGATGGAACTCCTTCAACAAGACCTTCCATGACCTCTTTTTATATTTTTTTAAATTTTTGTCACTATGACTGATTCACTCCCATTTTCGTAGAGAATCCGAATCTGTAAAAAAGGATAATTTAATCGAGCAAAATGAAAAAAATAATCCTTTGATGAAATTTTCTTTCTATCGCTTGTTCTTTATTTTTTTAGTGTTCCGTGCTATGTTCGTACTGAAAACCAAGTCAAAGTTCTGGTTGTGAATATTTCGTGCCAGTGGCATTAGATTACGTTGAATTAATCAGCCGCCAGTGGCACGACGGGACCTCTATGACACAGTTCCACGTTTTAAACTTGAGCTAGGTCGAGGTTCATAGACTAGAATCTGTACGTACTTTTAATCAACTATATTCCGTTTACTGAAGCGAACGACTAAAGGTAAACAAAGACACAGCATCTCTCAAACTTAGAACTCTCAAACATGTCACTCAAAATAGCTCATGCACATTGCACGCAGCTTTGCTTGCCTCGTATACCCACATAGGTTTAGGTAGGTACTGCTTAAGGAAAACAGACAGACAACCTAACAAGACAAGACAAACACTAAAGAAAATAAAATAGTTTAAAGAAGTTGCACTCGCATCAACAACGTCAATCTTGAGTAAATATGGCGTCGGGATGGCTATCTTACTTTCTTTTGCCTTTAATTAAAAAAGAGGATCGAAGTCAGTTGTCCATACTTCTTCCTACACTTCGCGTAGCGCATTAGCATAAAATAATCGATCATATCGGCCTTTAAACAAAAGTCCTACATATTTGCTAGTTGCGAACATATTTGGCAGCAGTAGGATCGCTTTTATTTGAGGACCACTGAAATTTTAGGTATTTTTTGGGGCATAGATCTCTTAAGCAAATGGTATTTTCATGATAAAATAAAATATTTAGTTAAATAAACTGCGAGTGAGGGATAAATTAGGTAATAACAGTGTTATTGTGTTTATTGCTTATTGGCATTTATTAGCCATATCGTTTTGTATAACTTTGGTAAATATTATGCAGTGTTATAAATGTGACATATTGAAAAACCAAATTTTTGAAATGTTGACACTTACTCGTTCGCTTCAGTAAATAGGGTGTAGCTTGTGTATCTGTAGTTCAACTCAAGTCTTTCAGTACACAGGATTATCTTTAACCTCACTATACGCAACTTTTGAGATATCTCGGTGCATATCTACGAGTATATCCTGGCCACTGATTAACATATGAAACATGAGCATATGTGGTATTTATGTATCTCAAAGCTTATGCTATGGCTTCTTCCTTTTAGTCGCAGTCTCAAGACTTGACTATGTGGCAGTTTTCGTAGGCAACGCTCTCCTTACAGTCCGATTGTGCGTCAGTTATAAAACTGTATAATGGTATGAATCGCTCGCTCGAGTCGCTCGTAGTCCTGCCCATCTGAGTGATCTTAAACAATTACGAAGTTTAAGCAACACAGGGCCCGTTCGGTGCATGGATGGGTGATCGTTCTATGACTAACACTAGTGGCATTTCGCGAGCAGTTACTTTCTGTGCTTCACAAGGCACGTTAAGCAGTGCTGCCGGCTGCCGTCGATAGACGGCAGTCGTTAAGCCAAGTCAGAGGCCTGGGCGGCTTGAAAACTTCTGACAGTAAGACCAGCCACTAGTCTTACAAGCCTCCACCGGACTTGGCCCCCCCTTGGTCTATATCTTCCTCAGGGAAGAGACCCGTGCCCCTCAAAATAGAACTAGTATTGCACGAGGTGCTTCTACATACATACACACACACACACTCACACACACACACACACATACACACACTCATCAAATACGCATGGATTTTATTTTTTCTATTAATTTACTTATTTAAAACCCATAAGACGTAGGTAAATTTTAGTTGTAATTTTACTATTCAACTCAATAACTTAAAAAATAATAATTATACAATTGAGAAGCAATACATTGTAAGTTTAGTGTGGGCCCAGGGAGATCTGTCACACAGGATCTTTCCTAGTGTGGACTACAGCCACTCACATAGGAATAAGTCTAGATTATTCCAATTGTTCATATTTTTAGTGTTCCGATACCTCTTTGAGAAGGAAATAGACAAATTACCTACCTACTTTATTTTTTATGGTCAGAATTATACAAGGCATCACGTGTTGGTAATGAGCACGATAACGTCGGGTGTCGATACGTGGTGTCTCGTCACATTTCAATAGTTTTTTCCGCGAATTTGACGACCTCGGTGGCGTAGTGGTTAGCGCATCTGCTTACCATGCGAGAGGTCCCGGGTTCAATCCCCGGCTGGGGATAAAAAAAACTCCAGGTCTTGGAGGTTTACATGTTTGTGACGACGCTGTTTCTGGTTCCCACGACACAGGGTATCCTAGTGTGGGGCCAGAAGCAATGTATGTGCCTGTATGTAAATGTAATGTTAATTTTCCATATTCCTGTTGCAACTCAAATCGCTGCCTAGTGTAGCGTCAGGTTTACTCTCGTTGGCACGTGCAATAAATGAGTTTCCACTAAACTGATCAAAGCGTATCAAGAATCTTTGATTGCAAAAACTGTTTCCTTCGGATCTGGAAAGATTTGACCCCCAAGATAGAGGGATATCCTTGGTTGGGGGTCATCTGGGTGATTCTCCAAATATTTCTTGCATAATTTCTTTGGCGCACTTTTTTTCATAATAAAAAGTAACATGTATTGTAACATATTGTTGTTTTGTAACGTATTTGTAGGTTTTGGTGGCAACTACTACAATATAATTATGTTACTTTTTATTGAGTTAATATTATGAAAAAAAATGCGCCAAAGAAATTAGGCATCTTTGAGAATGACCCAGAATCTTCTTCACATCTATGTCGAAAATGTAATAAACTTTTACAGTCAAACTTACTATGTAATACTTTTCAACTATAATATTTTTCAATCTTGCATCGCTCGAGATCGATAACAGTTTAATTCATAGCAATCTCTTTGTGTAATAGTTCTCGCAAAACAGGTCCACCTAGTGCGACGAACACCAGCACGCAATTATTGACAACATTTTTCCTACCTAGGTACCCGCATAAAGTTAAGTCCTTTAATGTCATTAGTACATAAGCTTTTTGGAAATAAAAATGATTTGATTTGATGTATTAGTAAAGGTTGCTACCTAGTCCATGCAGATGTTACTAATGGCCGCTTTTTAAAAATAAATCACATAAGTTATTACAGAAAATAAAAGGTTATCTCAAAAATGCGCAATTACTGAAATACCCCAATTGACGTTATGTTTTACACACAAACTTTAATTAAATTTTGTCGAAAATTACTTTTAGCCACAAAGGGTGCATTTTTTATGAAAGCTGGCATAATCAATTCACCCGCCGCCATTTTTAATTTTTGTCAAAGTTTTTGCGCACGAAGAAAGTGCTACATTTGGATCAAGCATTCTTAATTATCATCACATCTCATTTACGATAAATATCTCGAAATCGTGACACTTTAGGGTATGTGGCTAAAAGTTTTTTGTTTGTCTGTAGCCAGCGGTTGGCGCATTAACTTACCATGTGAGAGGTCCCGGGTTTGAACCAGGTTGGGAACTCAAAAACCCCGGTCTTGGATGTTTACACATGTTTGTGATGTCGCTGTTTCTGGTTCCCACGACTTAGGGTATCCTAGTGTGGGGCCAGAAACAATGTATGTGCCTATAAATGTTTATGTATCCGGTATCCATATCCGGAGATCTGATGGTCGCAAAGGAAACACCCGCCCTCGTGGTCGTTTACTGGGAAGGCGTGGAAAAACAATGGACAATGGAAATGAAAAAAAAAATGGTAACCTGGGATCCCTTCAGGAGGCCTGCAGTGACATCAGAACACTGCTGGCCTTTTGGAAAGAGATAAACTGGCTAGAGTGAACTCACAGCCCTGCTACATAGTACAATGGCCCGACTATGAGGCTAAGTGCTGAAATCTCAAGTCTAAAATTACAATAACAACTTTCACACAACAGAATCACTTGCCCCGTTTCCAAATTAGGATGCCCTCCTAGGGCAACAAGGCAAGGACAGGGCATCCAACGAGGCAGTCGAATATGTTTTTGTGAAACCTGCAATGTAGTATCGTCATCGGTAAATACTCGAATACGAAAAGCACTACCAGCGTACCGATTAATCTCGTGTAAAAATGCTCGTGTCGCCCCGTGAACTAGGAGTTAAAATTTCACAATTTGACACTGCAATTTCTATGTATGAGCTTTGAAGCCTTGACGAGCACAGCTCCGCAAGTTTATTTCTATCGCTACGGGCACTCTTGTTACCAAGGCGCAAGGTACAGTATTGAGCGTTCAACTTGTTGAGCAATGTTTGCAGAGAATCGTACCCCCAAATGAACGAACGTTCAGCGATTTTTTTTCGTTTGAGCCGCGTGTCACCGGATTTTATTTTATTTAGTTACTAAACCCGGCTGTCGTTAATAAAGTTTTTACATCATGTGTGCAGCTCGGCAAGTACTTTATATAGTTTTATATAGAAAAAGGATCCCATCTGCACGTTTGTCTTTAAATTTTGTAAATCTTTGCTGCTCGTATAAACCTCTCTTTGTGAAACTGTTTTTTAGCGTTGCAATACAGGTTTGACATAGTGCGGGGCGCGCTGTGCTAGTTAGTAGTTAGTTAGACTTAAGATTTCCACACTTAGCCTCGTATTTGGGCCATTGTACGTAGGAGCGCACTGTGTATCGCTCATAAAAAAAATATGTGAATATACTAATTCAAAACCTGAATTAGATGCTACTGCCACGAACGAATGTCAGAAGCGCAAATCTATGATTGAGGCCATGCTGCCCTAGGAACTAAATGAGCAAAGAAGAAGAAACGAAGTATAATAATACTTTTTTAAATGTAACTTATATCAAATAGGGCATGGTTAGTAACCGGGGTTCGAACCCATAACTGTGAGCCAAAGGTTCTATTGATAAGGTACCACGCAATGCACAGCACATTATTGACGTGCCTTACTTACAAAATATCTCATCGATAATGACCGCTTTTACATTAGACGAAAATGGCACGACATTGTTGGTCTAACGACGACCTCTGTGGCGTAGTGGTTAGCGCATCTGCTTACCATGCGAGAGGTCCCGGGTTCGATCCCCGGCTGGGGAGAAAAAAAAAACTCCAGGTCTTGGATGTTTACATGTTTGTGACGTCGCTGTTTCTGGTTCCCACGACACAGGGTATCCTAGTGTGGGGCCAGAAGCAATGTATGTGCCTGTATGTAAATGTTTATGTTAATAGATACTTCATAAAGTATAAAACAGACCAAGTATAGTATTTTTGTCTTTTGTGTGTTTTTTTAAATAAATACATTTACTCTTTTTAGGATTTCGTACCCTTCAGTAAGGGTTCCTATTACTAAGACATGGATTCAGGCTGTAGGTATCTCATAAGCCGTGATAGCTATTTGGAAGAAATTTTCACACATGATGTATTTTTTCTGTTGCTGCTACAACAACAAATACTTAAAACAGATTAAAATAAATATTTCAGTTGGGCTCCCATATGACAAACAAATTTTATTGCACTTTTTTGCTCGATAACATTAGCGGCAACAGGTAGACGCTTGAAATATTTAAATTTTGTATAGATAATGAATAAATGAATAACCATTGATTGCGAAGAACAGATATGTTTCACACTTATAATAATAACTTATGAAAGACTAAATTAATAATATTATATTATTTTAAACATGATCTAGAATGGAAGTGCTTGGCAATAGGATTGCCCAAATAATACCGAACCCTTCTTGCGCGAGTCTGACTCGCATTTAGCCGGTTTTTAATGAAGTCTATGTCATTTGGCTACCACTCCGATAACATCGTGTCGTGCCCGTTGACGTTCAATGTGAAACCGGCCAATCTCGCCATCACGCCAGCCGCTAGGCAGAAATAAGGCATGAATTTATGCACAGTTTGGTATGAATAATCAGTCGATAGATTGCAAATGCGTTCACGTTCCCGGCGAGGTAGGGCGGTTGCCATGGAAACGGGAGCTCCCCCCGCTGTCTCGTGGCGGAGGTATGTGAATGGACGGAAGCTTAGTTTTGAGAGTATCGATGTACAGTCACGAACAATAATATGTATACACTGTCACATTTTGTACGATATACACATTTTGTTTTGTACTGCACATGTGTACGACAATTTGTCCTAAATTATCTAAGCATTGGTTACATAATTTAGGACAAATTGTCGTACACTTCTTTCTAGATTGTTTAAGGTTACGATTTTTAGAAAATGTGACAGTGTATTTATATTATTGCTCGTGACTGTACCTAGTAAATGTAGATGTTGGAAGCAAAACAAGCAAAGAAAAATTTCTTCCCTCACTTGATAGCGATTACTGAAATACAAGCGGTGGGTACTAAACATCAGAGCCCCTAGTTCCTTCCCCAGTAAGGGCATTTACCTACGACTTTGCTTTCCAAGTTATGTGTACATTTTTGAAGTCATAGTAGCTATGCCTTTCGCTTACTGTGATGGGAACCAAACCATCGTGAATAAACTTGAGTGTCTGAACAATTCACATACCTCAGCGCTTGAAATCGCCGATCCGCAGTGGGCACGCGAAGTGATTAAGCCCATTCTCTCATTCAGAGCAGCCCTATGCCTATGTATCATCATCATCAACCTATTATGTCCCCACTGAGAGGCACGGGTCTCTTCCCTGAGGAAGGTGTAGGCCATACTCCACCACGGGGCCAAGGCCGGATTGGTGGAGGCTTGTAAGACTGGTGGCTGCTCTTACTGTCAGAAGTTTTGAAGCCACCCTAAGGCCTCTGACTTGGCTTAACGACTACCATCTATCGACGGCAGCCGGCACCAACTGCTTAACGTGCCTTGCGAAGCACGGAACGGCTCGGAAAAATGCCACTAACGTCAGTCATAGACGGTGACCCATCCATGGACTGAACGCGCCGTATGTTGCTTAGCCTTAGTGATCGTTTAAGATCGATCACTCAAGCAGCCCAGGCTACGAGCGATTCCTATGTATTTGTAAATCTGCAACCGTGCCATGTTCACGGAGATGACGGGTGATGACGTGCGTGCAAGCAACGACTAATGAATGTCCATGAAGCAAAAGTGATTTGTCAGGATCGTAGGTGGCAGTCCCTGGTCTCTGGCCTCTCTGGAATGCAGGCACGAGGTTATGTATGTATGTATGTATGACTGGTGATAATGATGGAACTTTACTGCGTATATTGAACAGAAATCTCACAAGCCGTACAAGTCTTACAAGCCTCCACCAATCTGGACTTGGCCCCCATAGTGGAGTATGGCCTATACCTTCCTTAGGGAAGAGACTCGTGCCCCTCGGTGGGGACATAATGGGTTGATGATGATGTGTTAAGTTTGTACTAAAACAGTAAATTTGGATAAAATGTATAATGAAGAAGATTGTAGCCCATCTTTCGCATTAGGCTTATCCTGTTATGATAGAAGAAGAATTAGAAATAAGTAAATGTTTAAAGAAAGTAGCTTATGTTCCCTTTATAGTAAAATGGTGAAAAAAGTCCCGAAATTTCGAAGTTTTGCTCGATTTTCTCAGTTTCCACAGGTTTTTAGAAGTTGCTAATTTTAATTCACACTACCCTAACAGAGCCATATAACATACCAACAATGCAGAACGACTTTAGCCTCTTTTTATGTCTTTATTCGACGGCCTACTTGTGAAAGAAAACATTTTACAACAGACAAATATTTTCATTCTCATTTTTCCTTCACAAACTCTCATATTGCCTCCTACAATAGAAACAAAAGACAACATTGACATTGTATTACAAGAACTCGATAAACTGGAAGAAATACTACGCTCCCAATCATTCGATTTTCAACTTAACCTAGCAAACAATAGAATTGTGTTTGTGATAACCCAGAATAAAACTGTGCCTTCATTGATGTAAGCGTTAGCGATTTTTTGTGTTTAATGTGACCACTGCTAAGACACTTTTAGAATAATAAAAATCACATCACTTCGAAAAACAATTATTCTAACATAACAAATGCTACTGTACATTGTAGAAAAATTGTTGCACCTGCAATAAAAAAAACTATCTACATCATCATCATCATTTAGCCACAAGAAGTCCACTGCTGGACATAGGCCTCCTCCATGGATTTCCAAAAAGACCGGTCGGAAGCGGCTTGCATCCAGCGTCTTCCTGCCACATTGCACGCAGAACTATCTACAATACAAAAACATTCATCGAACAAATAAATAAATAAATAAATAATAAACTCACGCCCGTTATCCCCGAAGGGGTAGGCAGAGGCACCAGTCTCTAGAACTGGACCCACGTTTTGCCGAGTTTATTAGGTCCCAAACGTGACAAATGGCAAGCCTGTCGCCGTTATCAGGGCACAATTTATCATCGAACAAATCATTACTGCAATTATAAATAATTGCAACGCGAACCGGAGGCACTATGTCGCATTTTATATGTTTTTCCTATTGTTGTTTGTTTTTAGTCATTGTGATAATTATATTTGCTTTTGTGGCAATGTGAATAAATACTTTCTTTCTTTCTTTCAAAACTGGAAAACAGATTATACTCGTAATAATTGGTGGTTTCACAATAAAATTAAGTTTCACCTTTGAAACGCACGTTACAAATATTACGTACATATCGGCTAATGAATGTCGATGAAGCGAAAGTGATCTATTAGAACTGTAGCAGGTGGCAGTCCCTGGTCTCTGCCTACACCTTTGGGATACAATCATGCGTTTATGTATGTATGTAAAAGTAATACTCTTTGTACTACGATTACACGTGAAACGACCTAACTTTCAAATTTTGTATTTAGCGAAATACATACATGTATTTAGAATTGAGAAAGTAATGTTGTGTAGGTTTGGACATGTGAAGAGGATGAAGGAAGAAAGACTGACGACATATATATCGAGAGAATGTAAGTGGGAGGGACGGTAAGGGACGCCCCAGACGACTTCGACTAAATAGGGGATGTATTAGCAAAGGGCAAGATAAAAAGCACCCGAAACCGACGTGCCTGCGTCCAACGACTAATGAATGTGGATGAAGCATATGTGTTTTGTCAGGATCGTGCCAGGTGGCAGTCCCTGGTCTCTGCCGACCCCTCTGGTAGGTATACAGGCGTGAGCTTATGTACGTATATTATTATGTATTAAGCGAATATTTTCAATCCACCCCTTCAAGATCGCAGCCTAAACATTTCCGTCGGTACCGACGCCGTTGTACGCAGAAAGGCGTAATTGGTTGGGCAAGCCTCCTAACGGCTCGTGATTAGATCGACCCCACTTCGATTCCCAGCGGATGTCCGCTACTTCATTCTACCTACTTACTAGGTATACGCTAATGAAAAGATTCGCCCCACTTTGGCTACTGGAGGTGTCGGCGTACAGTATGGCTGTTCTTGTTGGCAAAGCAAATACTCGTAATAGCGAAAGATATATTTTGTTCGATCCCTGGAAATTTTCAAACAATGTACTCTAACTACCCTAATCACACTATACTTGAGCCATTACAAACGTGCGAACTGAGTCATAAACATTTGTATCAGACCTCTCTCTCACACATATAGGAGGCCCATCAGGCATATTGGAACTCTCGCTCGCACTTTTATAACTCGGTTTGCACGTTTGTAATGGCTCAGGTATACCTAATACTCGTATTAGAAAGGCGAAAGTTTGCGAGTGTGTGAGTGTTTGTTTGTTACTTCTTCACGTCTAAACGAATGGAGCGATTTTAATATTTGGTATGGAGTTAGCTGACACCCTGGATTGACACATAGGCTACGTTTTACTGCGGGAAAAAAATTTATTCCCATTGGAAAATTCCTAAAAATGTGAATAGTTATTATTTTTACTGTTAATACACAATTTATTTTCCCAAATAAACCGCGGGCAACATCGCGGGGCACAGTTAGTGAGATGTATTTTTCTTGGTAAACCTGCTAACCAGATGCCTGAAATCGATCTTGAATGCGCTTGTAAGATACCGTTTTGTTTTAAACAGCGTCTTGAGAATAAGAGGTTATGAGTAGTCTTACAAGCCTCCACCAATCCGGACTTGGCCCCCGTGGTGGAAGTATGGCCTATACCTTCCTCAGGGAAGAGACTCGTGCCCCTCGGTGGGAACATGATGGGTTGATGATGATGATGAGTACCACGGTATTCTATCATCTTTTAATCTTCTATGCCTACCTATATTTATGGTATTTCTTATGCCTAACTACAACCTGCCAGCGTTTACTTGAGACTTCGCTCGGACGTAAGTGCAAGTAGTGACTGAAAACAAAAATGATGAACAAATGAATGAATGGATTAATGAATTGAATGAAGAGAATGAAGGGTCTTCAGGGTAGTAATATTTATAATTTAGCTTCTTTATCTTTTTCCATCAATGGTTGTCTGGTAGAAATTACTCTTAGTAATAAGGCCGCCAATTGTACTGTACTATGCTATTGTCAAATTTCATGTGTAAGTCCTGGTGTACATACAATAAAGAATATTCTATCTATCTATCTATCTATATTTTTGCTATTGAGGAAAAAAAAGCACCTGAGGACAAGGAAAAAAAAACAAGTCTTAGCTAAGGCCTATAAAGTAAATATAACAATACATTTGGAGTTTTAAATATAACAATACATTTGGAGTTTTAACAATACATCAGTTTTTGCGTCAAAGAGTAACAAAGATCTATATACACATATCAATGGTGCCGTTTTTAATGTTATACAGTTGAGTTACAAGTGAGAGAATATAAAATTTCATAAATAATAATGGTATGTAAACGGTAAATTATAAGTCAATTCTTGTTCGGTTTTTAGAGAAAGAAAAACTGAAAGTTCTTTTATGTATAAATTCACAAAACGATCAAAAACTAATTTTCATTCATCGGAATTTGTACCCTTCAGAAATCCATGCTGGCACCGGGTTGTCAGAATATTAATTGGATCTTCATTACACTTCATCAAGCGAATTCCATGTTACATAACCTTCGCCTGTATCCGGCTTCCCCGTCTTCAAATAACTTTCGTAGCAATATTGATGACTCTCTGTGTAAACAGCTACATATGAGAAAATAACAAAAGTTCAGATTCACACATTGATCATTCACCGGTACCAGCAACTGGCAGGTGCCATTATGAACAACGGAGCCAAAACGTGGCCGTTCACGGTAAAAAGACACTTATGAGCTTTTATTGCACAAAAAAAGTGTCTTATGTCTAGTTGACACGATGCGAGTTCACATGAATCGGTAGTTTCAGAAAGAACATTAGTCCAAATTTTGTGTCATTGACTTATTGTTGTCTATGGTATCCTTGAGGGTAGATCTACAGATCCCTATAGAAAGTACATGAGTCCAATGAATATCAGTTGAACCACGTGTACGTACTACGTCTCAGTAGACGCAGAGACAACATTAGTCCCACTGAGGGGTCAGTTTTTTATGTCTCCTGAAAAGAAAGCAGATTGTGACTAATGTTCTTTCTGAAACTACCGATTCACATATCGTGTAGACGATTCTCGAAAACTCGCATGCGAGCACGAATACAGCGTGTTTTGGCGCGCGAACGAGTTCATGCATGTTCATTAGTTGGCATTCGAGATGCGTCTTGCACGGGTACCAAAAGTATCATTTTCATTTTTTTTATGGTTGTGGTTGTTAACGGTACCATGAGTAATGGTCTGATGAACAAATGACCTCTGATTCTGAATTATTCTTCTTTTTTATTTTCTTTCTTTCTTTTTCTTCTTTATTATATCGTTTCTGACCAAACATCACGATATAATAAACGCTAAAATTGCACCAACACATGACACACCTTCGTCTAAAAGCTCTATTTTTGCAAGTAACGAGTCTGTGAAACATAGACGAGCTCGACCGAGTTGTGGAATAGTGTAAACTATTGACGAACCCTTCACGAAACCGAGATTTCTCGTTCAAGAAGGCGGCATGCTTGTACTGCAAGAAGTCTCGCATCGTGTCAACCAACCTTTAATTATGGGGCTTGTCTTGTACAGAATCATGGCGACGACCTTTCAGAAATGTAAAATTCTCACTTTGTATGGCATTTATGTTCTTGAGGTCTGTAAGTTTGTCAAGAGAAACCTGGAGCTGTTTGCAATCCATAATAATGAAAATAAAAGTGGAAGTTTTCACAGATGATGTATTTCTGTTGCCGCTATAACAAAAAATACTTAAAAACAGAATGAAATAAGTTTTAAGGGGGCTTCCACACCACAACCGTGATTTATTTGCCCATTTTTGTTTAATATTGATAACAGCAACAGGTAGACGCTTGAAATAGTCACAGAATATTTAGTATTATATTCACTTTAAAAAGAAATATATACATATATTAGCTCACGCCTATATCCCAAAGAGGCAGGCAGAGGCCAGAGAAAAAAAAAATCAAATTAAACCAACATTTAAGGGATTTGGGACAAGACTTTTTTTTCAATTTTATAATTATGCGAAACCCTTCGTGCGCGAGTTTGACTCTGTCTTGGCCAATTTTATCATTGGCCAATAAATTAGCTCAGAACTTACAACGTACAATGGCCCAACTCTGAGGTCAAGTGCTTACACTCCAATCTACTTATACTCTGATGCCAGATAAGAGGACATCGTCAACACAAGTGAAGCTTCGGTAACTCTTCATAGTACGCCAAAACAAACACAGATATTTGTTACTTCCACATGATCGACATTTTGGCTCGCGGCAGTGAGGGTACCTATCTGAAAAGTTAGATTCACAAAAAAGTGCTTCGAATTCTCTCAGGATTTATATTTCTAGATTTCGATGTTTATATCTTCCGAGCTCATCGGGTCTGAGTTATGTATTCACTTATTTATTCTTAAAGAGGTACTACATTCAGAATTTACTGAAATTTCGGAGAAGAATATTCCAAGTGGCGAAAAACGCTACATATCTCTTTTTTCCTTACAAATGTACGTACAGATAAATAATATATTCTTTGTCGCTAGGTACTGTTCTATTTACTTAGAAACCTATTTTGAGCGTCGTAACTGTCTATTAAAAAAAGTATTGTGAAAGTGTCAACCTTTTTTTTACATTTTCTTTTCATCCTGTCTGTCAACTAGGTATATATATTTCTCGTGTCACAGCGTTAGTGCTCATAATCCTCAGAAACGGCTTGACCTATTTTGATGAAATTTCAGTTGTATATTTGGTAGGTCTGAGAATAGATTGTTATCTATTTTTCATACCCCTGAGTGATAAGGATAATCTATTTGGCAAAACAACGTTTGCCGGGACAGTCACCCATTTCTAGATTTAATTTTAAATTCATCGCGACTGCACCTTTTAACGATAGGTTTTACTGGCAAAGTTTTACAGCTAATTATATGTTATTCTGTTTTCATTAACGTTTCTTTTTATTGGTAAAATAAAACACAGTTGGAGTTATACAGCACATGATTGTATTATTTAACCTCGTAGCTTTAGACTCTACGATATCCTCGTTTCATTTAATACAATTACTTGAGCGTTGACCAATATAACATTTTGGACCTTAGCAGTAAGAGCTATTTAATCAATTTACATTTTGTGAGTGGGTTTCGGATTTTTCGATAAACTCAAATCTGTAAGGACCTTTTAATATCTTTTGCTTTATTGTGCGAAAAAATGTACGAAAGCGGACTAATTACAAACGAAATTTTATTCTAGCAAATCTAGAAAAAAATCTAACCGTAATTTTGAATAATTTTAGTCATCATCAACCCATTATGTCCTCGCCGAGGGGCACGGGTCTCTTCCCTGAGGAAGGTATAGGCCATACTCCACCTCAGGGGCCAAGTCCGGATTGGTGGAGGCTTGTAAGAGTAGTGGCTGGTCTTACTGTCAGAAGTTTTCAAGCCGCCCTAAGGCTAGGGCATCTGACTTGGCTTAACGACTGCCATCTATCGACGGCAACCGGCACCAAATGCTTAAAGTGCCTTGCGAAGCACAGAAGCGCTCGGAAAAATGCCACTAGCATTAGCCATAGACGGTGACCCTTCCATGGACTGAACGCGCCGTATGTTACTTAACCTTAGTGATCGTTTTTAAGATCACTCAGGCAAAGGCTACGGGCGATTCTTCAGTAGATTCTAATTTTAGTAGAGGTTGAGAATTTTTGGCAGCCGTTTATACACAAGCCATTGAAAGGATTTAAAAGTATTTGCGAGTTAACGAATGAACTGAAAGGCTCAGAGAGCGCGATTTAATCAATTAAAAATAAAATAAAGTGCTTATTCACTTCAGAAAGCGAGACAAAAGATTTCATTGGACTCTTAAACGGTTTCTGCGAGAGGAATCGTGCAGAAAACGTTTTAGTGGACCTTTTTTCTTACAGCCTTGTAAAATGCCGACAAGATTGGTCCAGTTTAATGCCTGGTTTGCTTTATTTTTATGCTTTTAAGCATGCTTTTCATAGCATAGAATTAGAATAGAATAGAAGAGAGACGCCAATTCCTTTTAAAAGTACATAAGCAAATAATAAATCAGTAATGATTGGTTAATACGTAGTATATTTCCGATTTCTTAAAAGTACTTTTTATATTGAATGTTATATTTTAATTTTTATTGAAATACTAGCTATGCCCCGCAGTATTACCCGCGGTTTATTAGGGAAAATAAATTGTGTATTAACAGTAAATTTTTTTTCGAAAATGTTATGTACAAAGTTCCCCATACATTATCCGCGAATTAATTTTCATCGATTTTCCCGCAGTAAAACGTAGCCTATGTGCTAATTCAGGGTGTCAGCTAACTCCATACCAAATTTTTTTAAATCGCTCCAGCCGTTTAGACCTGAAGAAGTATGAAACATAGACACTCACAAACTTTCGCCTTTATAATATTAGTGTGATGTAATACTACTTCATGCTCTGTATAAGAGAAATTAAGTGTCATTAGTTCAAGTATTATTAAACAAGTATTAGTTCCGATATACACAAATATATCCGATTCTATCTGATACTAGCCAAGGTATATTCTAAAAGCTAACAGACTGTATTTCGAATAGCTATAAAATCTTTATCGGTCACTTTTTGCGAAAAAAGATTGCATATATTGAAAGAGATCACTTTTAGTGATAAGGCCGCCGTCTGTACTCTTAGATAAAGAAATACCTGTATAAATACTTTTTTTATGTACAATAAAGTGTTCTATATCTATTCTATTTATACCTATTATGATTATTTTCATTTTTTTACTCGTTAGCCCCTGTCAATGAATCGCTCGTAGCCCCGGCCGCCTGAGAGATCTTAAAGGATCACAAAGGTTAAGCAACATACGGTGCGTTCAGTGCATGGATGGGTGACCGTTCTGTGACTAACCGTGGAGTACCGCCTATTCCTTCCTTAAGGAAGAGACCGTGCCCCTCGGTGGGGACATAATGGGTTGACGATGATGATGAATCCCTCAACAAACAAGAGTTTACTCGATGAAAACTCCGTTTTAATTTGCTTATGAAGTCAATAACAATCAGGCGACCCGAAGAAGGCAAATAAATAAAGATTAAGGGCTGCCTTTGAGATACAGAGCGTGAAACAGATAAACAGAAGTCAAGTTTTGGTCCACATGGTGGCATATAAGGTTGCCTTCAAGAAATGGGCTAGTTGCCCTAAAAAATTTAATTAGTCCGTCTTTTAGATTATTCAAAAATAAGGGACACGTATTTTTTTATTTGTAAATTAGACCAAAAATGACAAAGATATAGCCCATTAAAGTTACGTGTGACGTCACGCCGTGCTGCATTTTTTAGCACGGAGTGACGTCACACGTAATTTTAGTATCTTTGTTATTTTTTGTTTAATCGAAAAAAGAAAAAAATACGTGTCTAATATTTTTTTATAATCTAAAATACGGACTAAATAGAATTTAATTATTTTGACCATGGAAACTACCCTATTGCTGCTAGGCTGCCAATAGGGAATGGATGAAAATATCAGAAGTGCTTGATATTTTTTTCGGTGATAGGAATAACCTTCCTCAACGCGAGAAAAAAGTTTCAATTTTTTTGGCTTCGTAGTTAATTTTTAAATGATCTTAATATTTTTCCATTCGTAGTTCTGGGCTCAGTACGGCTTAACAGACATATTCCTTGGTCCGCTACGTATTAAAAAAAAATCTGTGTGTGAGCTTTTCAAGGTGGATTTTTTTTTCATACGTAGCGGCTAAGGAATATGTCTGATATGCCGTACTAAGCCCAGAACGACGAATGGAAAAATATTAAGTATATTTAAAAATTAACTACGGGGCCAAAAAAATTTAAACTTTTTTCCCGCGTTAAGGAAGGTTATTCCTATCACCAAAAAAAATATCAAGCACTTCTGATATTTTCATCCATTCCCTATTCATAATCATCGTTAGCCCACCTTTGCCCATTGTAGTCCTTGTCCTTCGCCATTCGCATCCACGGCTCCCCGCCAACCTAGCCCAATGACCTTAGAAGGCCAATGACCTAGCCACATCGTCCAACCATCCTGCCACTGATCTACCGACTGACCGCCTCACTCACAAAAAAATTAACGACTGTCTTGTTTAAACTAAAACTTTCGTAAGCACAAAACATTGTAAACTTGTAAATGGCTCCGGACTAAAAGTTTACGACTAAAGTCTTTGCCAACGTCCAAAAAAAAATGACAATTGTTTATTTTTCTATAAGTGACGCAAAGGATTACATACAAAAAAATGCCGATGATGACGTCACTATCGGCAAAATTTTAAAAAATATATTTAAAAATAGACACAGAATTAAAATTAAATGGCAAATATTAAAAAAAAAAAATTAAGTAAAAATTAAAATCTAAATAAATTAAAGAAAAACTTATGTAAAAAAAATACCGTGGCCAATTGTACTTTTGTAATTATTGTATTGTTGGAAACTCTCTTAATTAAGCCTGTTTTGAAAAGAATAAATGTGAAGGTACTTTTTAAGCTGCTTCTCCGCATAATATGTTAATTGTAAACTAACAGATTTGACGTCCATAAAGTAAAAATTTTGTTTTTATAAGACATTCTCACAACGATTCTAAAATCGCACTTAGTGAGGCTTAGGTCGGTCTTCACACAGATCTTCACTAAATTATCACATCACACTAATATTATAAAGGCGAAAGTTTGTGAGTGTGTATGTTTGTTACTTCTTCACGTCTAAGCGGCTGGAGCGGTTTTAATAAAGTTTGGTATGGAGTTAGTTGACACCCTGGATTAAAACATAGGCTACGTTTTACGGCGGGAAAATATCTTATTCCCATGGGAAAATCGATGAACAGTGGGTAACACCGCGGGGCACAGCTAGTGATTTATAAAGTCAAATATCCACTTTACAGCCTTTCGCAACTAAAGTCTCGTTAAATGTCCCTTAAAACTTGTTCTTAAGCAGTGTCTTTAATCTGTGGTGTGCACTCTACACGTGAGTGAACGAATGTCAAACACAAAAGCTGTGTTGGCAGGAGGCGATTATGTTGGTCAAAAATTGCAATCACACGTACTTTCCTTGTCCATAGTGTTTTAAGTTTATTATCGTCCGCGCACCCGCTAGGTGAACATCGTTTTGTCAGTGGCTCCTCTTTTTAAATTTTTTAAAGTTATTAAAAGTACTTTTTTCATCGCAAACTTATATGCCTGTGTACTTTGAAGTGTTACCGAGTGATTTAGCCTAAAGTTACATCTGCAAATCTGGAAGAAAAGTGCCTATTTAGCCGTCAAAGGTGGCTGTTTATTAGTTAGCAACAGTAAATCGGTGCGGTAGCGAGATCGACGCGTCATCGGTCCAAGGCAGGTCATTGACCAGCGGGCCTACGTCTCACCCCATCTCGTTCGGACGCATAGCTCCGTCCCGCACTGGACTATCCCACGTCGTTGCACTGCGCGGTTGTCGCTCGCACCCACAAGGCTACGTGAGTCACACACAAGTTTTTATAACTCGTTTGCTGTTTGCACAATGTCTGTTCCGGCCAAGGAAGCGATCATGCCTATCACTCTAGCTACAGTTTTAACGACTGTTATGTGCTATGCTTGCAATACGCCGCTTGATGACGAGGAGGAGGAGGCTCTTTGCTGTATGGTAGATGGTTGCACTAACCGCTTTCACTCAGCCTGCGTTGGTGCCGCTAGGTTAGCCGCGGAGGAAAAAGATGATTGGGCCTGTCCTAAATGCCGTTGCGCAATTAAAAAAGGTGGAGACCATTCCCACACACCGGTGGGAGTCTCAAAGATCCGAGCTACAAACGTCACCATGAGAAAGAAAAACACCTCCCCCAAGGATAATAATTCCGTTACTTCGGGTGCACTTGACTTTCCAAGTCTGGAGGTTCTGGAGATATTGGCCGAGATAAGGTTAGTTCGAAATGAAATGGCTGAATTAAAGGACATGATGGGGAAAGTCACTGCAGCTCTTACTCAGAATGACAATAAACTTGACATGCTAAACTCCAAGCTTGCCGACTTGCATAAGTCCTCACATCAGCGACAGCAGCCGCAGTTGGATGTCACAACTACTTCCAGCCACCCGGCTAATGTTGACACCTATGCCACTATCACCGCTTCACCCCCGTCGGCCACTCTATCACATCGTTACGTGGCTTCGCCCTCGAGGAGTAATAGTGTGCATAATAAAACTATAAGTACGCAGGGTAAGGTACGTAGATCACCGTCAACTACGGATCCAATAAGAACAAACGTCGTGAGCGTGAGTGCAGAAACTGAAAAAATGGCAACAACAAAAAGACCCGAGCGTCACGCTTCCATCCGCTGCACGGGCAGCCCAACGAATATCTCACTGAAAGCAGTCGAACGGCGTAAGCTTATTCATTTATGGAACATGGTGTCCGGTCCGGATGAGATTAAAGCCTACTTGAAGGAACTTTGTCCCACTGCATCATGCACTGTAGAGGAATTGAAGTCTAAAGGGGACTATAAATCATATAAAATAGGCATACCTGATTTATATTACGATAAATGCTTCGTCGCGGATGTTTGGCCAGACAATGCGAGGCTAAAAGCCTGGGTGCCCTTTCGTGGGCAAAAACCCGCTAACGCGTAGCCTACAGAGATCGAAAATGACGAAAGGAGCGGTTATTCTCCCCAGACGTAAAAGAGGTATTGAAATTTTATATCAAAATGTGAGGGGTCTTAGGACTAAAACCGCACAATTTCAATGCCTCACTGAGTCTACAGCAGCAGATTTAATGGCAATCACGGAAACTGGCTGTAACGAATCTATCCAAAATGCCGAAATTATTCCGACAGGCTACCAGATTATACGTTGCGACAGAACAGATGGACGTAAGCAAGGCGGAGTACTATTGGTTGCCGCACCTCGGATTGAGTTACGCCCAGTACCGATATGTAGTGACATTGATGTAGCGAATTTTAAGTTTGAACTTTTATTTGCAACTGTCCATTTGAAGAATAGGTTTTTGTTTACTTGCTGTGTAGTGTACATACCACCTCAGACAGATGAAAACGAATACATGTGTATGTTTAACTTAATTGAAATAATTTGCATAAAGTATAAAGGTAAAGTCATCATATTGGGAGACTTCAATCTGTATTCTTGCCATAATAACATTATTAATTATTATGAATATTTTGTATCTTATTGTGAACTCATTCAGAGCAATAGCATAAGTAACTGTAACGACCGGCAACTCGATCTAGTACTGGTCGGCGCGGGGGTGCGCGGCGCAGTGGCGGTGCGCGCGGCCGACGAGGGCCTGCAGCCCGTGGACGCGTACCACCCGCCGCTCGCGGTCAGTGTGGCGCGGGCCGCCGGCGCCGGCGCAGCCGCCGTGCCCGCGGCATCGCGCGCAGCGGCTAGCGTGCAGGACTACTCTGTTGATACTTTAACGCTAGATCCGATCGATAAGTCGTGGAATTTTGGGAAAGCCAATTTTAACAAACTTTATCACTCTCTGTCATGTATCGATTGGACCGGCCTCTATGGTCTTCTGGACCCCGAGGAGGTTTTAGATTATTTTTATTGTAAACTTAATGCAACTATTGATGACTGTGTGCCCATTAAAAAGCGAAAACCAGTAAACTCTCGGTACTCTTACCCTGAGTGGTACACGGCAGACATTATTCGCGACATTAAGTTAAAATCTAGGCTTCACAAACAGTACAAAATCAGTAAAGAAACGAGAGATTATGTGGCGTTTACTCGGTGCAGAGCTCGAGTGAAAAGGTCGATTGCAGAGGCTCATGATCTATACCGTGATCGTGTACAGAGTCATTTAGCGAGTGATCCTAGGTCATTCTGGTCATATATAAAGGGCAAAAAGAATAACGCCAGTTATAATAAAATTATAAAGGATGGCCGGGCTCTCTCAGAGCAGGAATGCGCTGAGGAGTTTGCGGGCTACTTTTATTCTGTATATAACCCTGAGCCGGCGCAATTAGATACGGCGGCGGCGAGCGCGGCGGGTCCGGCAAGCGCGGCGCGGGCGCACATTGCAAGCCTGGAGCTCGCAGAGGTGCACCGTGCGCTGGCGCGGCTGGGGCCGAAGCGCTCGGCGGGGCCGGATGGTATACCGCCATTTATATTTAAGGACTGTCGAATGGTTTTGGCTGATCCGTTGCGGCACGTTTTTAATACATGCCTCAGTTCTGCTACGTTTCCCGAGCGTTGGAAACTGACGCGTGTTGTACCGGTTCCGAAGGGGCGAGGGGGACCAGAGACGAGCCATTTCAGACCAGTAGCAGTTCTGAGCACGCCGGCGAAGGTCTTTGAGTCAGCAATACACTATTCATTGTACTCACAGGTTAGTGCTCAGCTAAGTGAGGCCCAATACGGCTTTCGGGCCGCGCGTAGCACTACAGGAAATTTGCTTCATCTAATGACACATGTACTGCCTGCGGTGGATGGCGGCGGGCAAGTGGATGTGGCCTATTTCGATTTTCGCAAAGCATTTGATACTGTCGACAACGACATCCTGTTGACGAAATTGGCGTGTGCTGGTTGTACCCCACATACATTAGATTTCTTTGCCAGCTACATGAGAGACAGACGACAATACGTGGACTGCGCCGGCCATAAGTCTGAGCCGTACTTTACAAGATCTGGTGTCAGTCAAGGTAGCAACTTAGGACCATTGGAATTCATTTTAATGATAAATGACTTACCGGAAGCTGTGCGCGATTCGACCTGTTTGCTTTTTGCAGACGACCTAAAACTAGTCCGGAAAATTGAAAATGTCTCCGATTGTATCAAGCTGCAGGACGATATCGATAGGGTGGTGAAGTGGAGTCCTGAAAACCGGCTTTACTTTAACGTAGCGAAGTGTCAAGTCACATCATTTAGCCGATCACGAAGGCCGCTTCATCACCTTTACGATGTCGATGGTGCCCCGATGAACCGTGTCTCAGAGGTGAGAGATCTGGGCGTTAATTTTACCTCAGACCTGAACTTCAGAGCGCACATTATTAATGTTTGTAAAAAATCATTCCGTAACCTTGGTTTTATTATGCGTCAATCACGTGAGTTTACAAACATAAATGCTGTTCGGGCCCTGTATGACGCCATAGTAAGAAGTCATTTAGAATGTAATGCAGTCATCTGGAGTCCAAATGAGGCTAAATATAGGCTCATGTTGGAACGAATCCAGAATAAATTTATTAGGCTTTTGTATTTAAAGCTGTATGGTTTTTATCCGTTCTTCCCGTTGATGTATCCGACTTTATTCATCTTGGGTATGGTCGGATATAATCAACTGGAAGTTAGACGCGAGTTGTCCTTAGCAACGTATTTATTTAAGGTCCTACGGGGTAAGCTTTGCAACCCGGGTGTCCTGCAGACGCTGGGCCTGCGCGCGCCGGAGCGCTGCGTGTGGCGGCGGCGGCGCGTGCCGCTGCTGGCCGTGCCGCGCGCGCGCACTTGCCTTTTGCAAAATACGCCCCTCACGCGAGCCCTACGCACACTCAATTCTATTAGTGAGACAATAGATATCTTCTGTTGTTCTCTGAATGAGTTCACAAAGACCACTCTTTTTATTTTGTGTTATAATAATAAGTAAAGTGCTGTAAATAGTGTGTTGTGTATATTGTTTATAACTTTTTCAACCATTCTTGTTTTTGTTTTTGTGTGTGCGCTTCACTATTGCATTAGGACCATCCTGTTAAAATAGTAAGCTGTAGTAAATAAATAAATAAATAAATAAAAATTTCAATTTAACTTCAAGTTTTCAAAAAACCCCGATAAATTTCGTCCATTCTGTTAAGGAATTTACTACAACAAATCCTTTCTGACGCAACCACAGACTACATAAGAATGAATGAATACATATTCATCATCATCATCATCATCATCTACCCATTATGTCCCCACCGAGGGGCACGAATCTCTTAACTGAAATGCATAATATAACATTTAAAAGAACAACAGTGTTTTAACTCAAACTTTATATAAATCAAGAAAATTAAAAACGCCCACTAAAGTTAAATTGAGTTTCACTTAAAGACACTCTAACCCAGGTTTATCTAAAGTTAACAATCTGTTAATCTATTGTTAACAGCTGTCAAATGATTTTTACGTATGACTTTCGCCATCTTACAACTGTTAACAGTACATTGACAGCTTCTTATTGCGCGAAAAACAGGGGCTAAGAGAGACATCACTTCTTCGACTTCGACTCTGACTATGAGGTTGTTCCTTTGAAGTTTTTGTTTTGTCACGGAACCTTTCAGAATGAAATTCCTTTCTTCCCAACGAATTTCGTTTTCGCTCGTCAGCGGTCTAATTTACTCGCGCTTCGTTTCAATAATAAGTTTGGGACTTCAAGTTTGGGGCCCGTGCCGCTGGCCGTGCCGCGCGCGCGCACTTGCCTTTTGCAAAATACGCCCCTCACGCGAGCCCTACGCACACTCAATTCTATTAGTGAGACAATAGATATCTTCTGTTGTTCTCTGAATGAGTTCACAAAGACCACTCTTTTTATTTTGTGTTATAATAATAAGTAAAGTGCTGTAAATAGTGTGTTGTGTATATTGTTTATAACTTTTTCAACCATTCTTGTTTTTGTTTTTGTGTGTGCGCTTCACTATTGCATTAGGACCATCCTGTTAAAATAGTAAGCTGTAGTAAATAAATAAATAAATAAATAAAAATTTCAATTTAACTTCAAGTTTTCAAAAAACCCCGATAAATTTCGTCCATTCTGTTAAGGAATTTACTACAACAAATCCTTTCTGACGCAACCACAGACTACATAAGAATGAATGAATACATATTCATCATCATCATCATCATCATCTACCCATTATGTCCCCACCGAGGGGCACGAATCTCTTAACTGAAATGCATAATATAACATTTAAAAGAACAACAGTGTTTTAACTCAAACTTTTTATAAATCAAGAAAATTAAAAACGCCCACTAAAGTTAAATTGAGTTTCACTTAAAGACACTCTAACCCAGGTTTATCTAAAGTTAACAATCTGTTAATCTATTGTTAACAGCTGTCAAATGATTTTTACGTATGACTTTCGCCATCTTACAACTGTTAACAGTACATTGACAGCTTCTTATTGCGCGAAAAACAGGGGCTAAGAGAGACATCACTTCTTCGACTTCGACTCTGACTATGAGGTTGTTCCTTTGAAGTTTTTGTTTTGTCACGGAACCTTTCGGAATGAAATTCCTTTCTTCCCAACGAATTTCGTTTTCGCTCGTCAGCGGTCTAATTTACTCGCGCTTCGTTTCAATAATAAGTTTGGGACTTCAAGTTTGGGGCCCCCTGAAAATTAAGTACTTAAGTGTCGTTATAATACAATTAAAAAATAACTGCTTCTTCATTATTGGTTGTTGATAGACAAAAATATCCAAATAGGTAAGAATAAGCAACCTGTATTACTTACCTTCCGCTCGTAGCCCAGACCGCCTAAGTCATCTTAAACGATCTAGAAGGTTAAGCAACAAAGGGGGGTTCAGTGCATGGATGGGTGACTGTTCTATGACTAACGCTTGTGGCATTTTGCCGAGCGGTTCCGTGCTCTGCAAGGCACGTTAAGCAGTTGGTGCCGGACTCCGTCGATAGATGGCAGTTGCTAAGCCAAGTCAGAAGTCTTAGGGCGGCTCGAAAACTTTGACAGTAGACCAGCGGCTGGTCCGGTCCGTCCGGTCACCAGTCCGGATTGGTGCTTGTAATACTTATGGCAGCTATTGGTCTTACAAGCCTCCATCAATTCGGACTTGCCCCCGTGGTGGCCTATACCTTCCTCAGGTAAGAAACCCGTGCCCCTCGGTGGGGACATAATGGGTTGATGACGATGAATGCAACTGATTGATTTAATTTGATAAGTGAGCCTCTGAAGGAAATCCAACGGTAAAATGGGCATTGTCCCAGGTATTGACAGTAGTTACAAATGATAGTTAATTTAAAAGGTTGAATGTCTCTTTCTTTGCAAACTTCAATTTAGCACGGAGTATACTAGACACGTGTAGCGATGCTTTGACTTTTTTCTCTGCGGCTTTGACGCAAGTCAATCGCTAATAAGGTCTTAGCATTAAACTGTCCTCTCCACAGGAGACCGGGACACGGCACGTGTAAAGGTCTTAAGGTCTTTACGGCACAGTGATTATTATAACAGGCAAGTGAAGTGCTGCAAAATAAACCTGAAATATAGTCTTGCTTAGAGTCTCTCTATAAACATAAACATTTACATACAGGCACGTATACATTGCTTCTAGCCAGAAGGGTACCCTGTGCTATGGGAGCCAGAAACAGCGACATCACAAACATGTTAACAACATCCAAGAGCTGAGGTTTTTTTTGTCTCTCGTGTGGTAGGCCTACCTCGGCTCGCTCGGCGACACACAAGTCAATCAATCAATCAATCAAAAATTTATTTCAACGTAAAGAATTACGTACATACAGTTATGTATAATGTTAGCCGCTGCCTTGGGGCCGTCTGTAGTGGAGAAAAAGGCAGCGAAAAAAAACTCCACTCTGACCATCTTTTCTCAAATCACCTTAAAGCTAATACAAAATCAAACTTAGAAAATAATATCTTGGATGTGTTGAACACTAGACACATTTATCCTCTGATTAAATTTAATATTAGACTACTATTTAATGCCATACGTCCTTGTCTTCTAAATAATCGTTGATTTTATAATAAGCTTTTTTGCAAAGAGTGTGCTTAACACAATTCTTAAATCGCGTTGGAGGTAACTCTAATATATCTTGGGGTATCTTGATGTAGAACCTTGTACAGTGCCCCATAAAGGAAGTATTAACTTTTGCAAGTCTAAATCGTGGAAATGACAATTTATGTTTATTCCTAGTATTAACGTTATGATGGCTACCAAGTGTTTCGAAGTCTTTAATATTTTTCCTAACGTACATAATATTTTCATAAATGTATTGGCTTGCAACTGTTAGGATGTTGATTTCTTTGAAAAAATCTCTTAGTGAGTCCCTACTACCTAGCTTGTAAATAAATCGGATCGCTCTCTTCTGCAATATGAAGATAGTCTCAATGTCTGCTGCCCGGCCCCATAGTAGTATACCATAGGACATAATACTATGGAAGTAACTAAAATAAACAAGCCTAGCAGTTGCAACGTCAGTAAGTTCTCGAATTCTTTTCACGGCATATGCTGCGGAGCTAAGTCTATGTGCTAATTTTACAATATGTGGGCCCAGAAATACAGTATCTTCAACAAATTCTAGTTTTTCGTTTCCAATCAAAATGTTATTTTCAACTAATTTTACATTAGGTAGGGTAAACTTCATACATTTTGTCTTTTTTTAATTTAACAACAGATTATTTGCTGTAAACCAATCTAGAACGTGCGAGAGAGCATTATTTGCTTCGTCAAGATTATTTTCCTGTCTCCTTATTTTAAAAATAAGTGATGTGTCATCAGCAAATAGCACTATCTCACACATTTTTTGTACCATAAACGTTAATCATGTACATAGACCAGGAAAAGGAACGGCCCTAAGATAGATCTCTAGGGGACTCCCATTTTTACAAGTGAGCCTGACGACTTAATACGATTTATGTCTGCTTTTTGAACCCTTCCTTCTAAATATGATTTTAGAAGATCTAAACTTATTTTTTTTATTTTATAGTGTTTTAATTTTGAGAGCAATGTTTTGTGGTCTACACAATCAAATGCCTTTGACAAATCACAAAATACTCCTATAGCATCATTATGATCCTCCCACGCACTGAAAATATGTTTAACTAACATGACTCCAGCGTCTGTTGTATTCCGCCCTTTAGTGAAACCGAACTGCTGACTATGGAGGAGTTGGTAATTATTCCGCTGTGCCACAGAGGTCGTCGATGTACGTCTGATGGGCGGCTGACAAGCATGGCACGGAGACAGGCATTTTTGTGAGTATTTAAGGTTTTACTTTACATCGGAATCGTGCCGCAACCATAATAATTAATAATGGATTTCTTTTACAAAACTTGTAAGTTCTTGCTTCGACATCTTAAATTTATGTCGAATGCCAGAAATTGTTAAAAAAAATAACTATTTACTTTTTGAATATGTTCCTGAGATTCTCGTGTTACTTAATGTTTGCTTAATAAATTTACTTGGTGTTTCGTGTACGTGTTCGCACTATAAGCTCATTATTTTCAGACATTAATATCCATCCTTTCATATCTTTAACCTCTTCAGTCCTGACCTCAAAAATAACAGTAGTTTTCTATTGTTATTTTGTTGACACGGGACAGAGGAGGTTAAAGAAAATCAATCTACCATCTTCTGTTAAATGCAACAGCCTAGCTAATAGCAAAGTTACTATTAAGCAACGATTTTTACGTAAAATTTACTGTATTTTCTGCCTAGGGAATACTCTAAATTTCACAAAATTTCTGCCTTTGCAGTTTTTTAGTTCCTCTGTCTTGACCTATCTTCTCTCATCTGGGCAAAAAGGTTGACAGATCGACCCGCCACCTCCACATTTGGCCAACCACGTCGGTCTCTGCCCTTTGCTCAATAGCATGAATTTTATTAAGGAACATGAATTTTCTCCTTTATGCGTCGTCTTTTATCTGAGATCGGCGGCCAATTTGGCTCCTTCGTCCCGGCGGCCCTAAAGTAAAAATATGTAAAAATAAACAAAGCGGGGTCGCGCAATAAACCGCGCCAGTCCCCGCTAACGAGCACATCGTCTCTAATGTGGCAGATAATGTGCGCCGACGTCGTTTGCCAGCCCGAGATCCCGCCCAGACTTGCGCTGTGGATTTGGACCAACTGAGCCCAAACATTGGCCAGTTGGACAGGCACACACACATGCAGACTTGAGCGCACACACACACACACACACACACACACACACACACCCACACATACACAGTACACATATAATTAAGCCTGTACCACGGTGGAGTAAGCAGAGACCAGAGTATGGTGCTTTCGTAATCCTGATGAAGCTCCTTCGCGTCGTTTACATTCTTTAGTCACTATCATCAATTCATTATGGCCCCACCCAGGGGCACGAGTCTCTTCCCTGAGGAAGCTATAGCCCATACTCCACCACGGGGGCCAAGTCCGGATTGGTGGAGGCTTGTAAAACTAGTGGCTGGTCTTACTGTCAGAAGTTTACAAACCGCTTTACGGCCCCTAAATTGGCTTAACGACTGCCATATATCGACGGCTGCTGGCACCAACTGCTTAACGTGCCTTGCGAAGCACGGAACCGCTCGAAAAAATGCCACTAGCGTTAGTTATAGACGGTCACCCATCCATGCACTGAACGCGCTGTATGTTGCTTAACCTTTGTGATCGTCTATGATCACTCAGGCAGCCGGGGTTATGAACGATTCTTATCATCATTATTATCCGACATCTACTGGAGTGGTCTGAGATGGCCCAGGGCCGAAAACTCAGGACTGAACTGAGGGAGGCCTTTCTAGGAAGGCCTAGGCAAGGCCCAGCAACTTTTTCAGATTTTTTTTATCTTTATAAAAGCTGGACAGCTTGGCGCGCCCAGAGCACCCTGAGTGAATGTAATAAATTAATATAAGTTTAAAAGTTTCAAAAGTAGTCTAAATTTTGATAGGATTCAAAACTACAAGTAGTCTTAATACATGCTAGGTACACATGTTTAGGGTCATAGGCTATATTTATTATTTGATCAATATTGTATGTGAAATTGCCAAGATATGTCTGTAACCTGTTTTGTGTTCGAAATAAATAAAATAAAAATAAATAAGCGGGGATGGACTAGGCCCCCCTTAGTGGAGTATGGCCTATAGGTACCTTCCTAGACCCGTGCCCCTCGGAGGAGACATAATGGGTTGATGCTGATGAAATAAGCAGGGAACAAAAATACTAACTAAAATAACTAAAACGACCGTTGGATTCCATTTTCGGTTCTAACATTAAGAGCAATTCTGATGGTCAAACAGGACTACAACGTACGCTCGTAGGTGCGCTGCTAATATGCTTTAATATTTCGTAATAGCTGTCTTGATAGGGTTACGCCTCTTATTCCTGATACGTGGAATTGAGCTGCGGCGAACTCATTTCATGGTCGCTCTTTTATACAGAGTTCAACATAATCGCAGTCATATTTATCTTAAGGAGGGGAGGAGGGTCAAACTTCTTTCATCTACCCATTTTGTCCCCACCGATGGGCACGGGTTGCTTCCCTAAGGAAAGCATAAGCCATACTCCACCACGGGGGCCAAGTCCGGGTTGGTGGAGGCTTTTAAGACTACTGGCTGGTCTTACTGTCAGAATTTTTTCGAGCCGCCCCAAGGCTTCTGACTTGACTTAAGGACTTGGCTTGTGTCCCTTAAATACTTCTTTTATCATGGTGACCACAACAAAATGGCGGTTACCTACCAAGTAAGCGGTTGTGAGTTCGATCCCCAGTGGAGACCACCGTACATTTGAACAAATGGCCTCAGTCTGGGTATTTCACCATGTTTGTGATGTCCTTTCTCACCATATCACAGGGTATTGTACATACTTTATTGTACATACCAGAAAGACAGCATTCAAATTGAAAGCAAATTCTAAGCATACATAATTATACGTAGAATAAGCTACATAAAAATTCCGATATCTAAATAACATTACTCCGCAAGAAATATATTACACCGGCCAGCGCCGGCGTTGCATCGCCGCGGAGTAGACGCTGACAGACACTAGCACGACGACGACCGTAGAGGGAGTAGAACTATAGAGCAAGCCACAACGCACAATACAAGATGTAAATTAAACAAACTTACATAGCGTAAATTGATCAGAAAGAGACAGAATAAACGGCAAAGTGTAACGGCTTTTTTTGTTTGCCCCCAGTGTCAAGTTGACGTTACTTGGGGGCAACAAACGATAAGATTTTAAAAATGTTATCACATTTAATGCTACGCTACCCTTTTCGAAGAGAAATCGTGTATTTGTGGAATGTTGTGTAAAAAGTGACCTCCTTAAAGAAAGTATGGTGAATCGTAGTGTATTAGGGTGCAGAAATCGTCGACAATGTGCTTTGAGAGAAGTTTCCCTTTATGCAAGCAATGATTGTATTTCAATGAGAGCTAAGCCCAAAGTTGTTTTAAGTTGAGTATTTTAGTTAAGTTAAAATAGTAGCTACCCTACGAAAAGCAATATTAATACAATTAGTTTTCCTAACCTAAAGAACTGAAGAGTCAAAAAATGTTGCCATTCGTTTATGTTGAAAATCCCGAAAATAATTACTTTAACTATGTACTATTAGTGAGTTTATAAGTAATTCGTTTAGCTGGTAGGCAGCCAAGTACATATGAAAGTACGTTGTTATGCAAATAATTACAATGAGTAAATTCCAGTTGAGAACTCTGTTTTGCAGAAAAAAATATATGAGTCAATATTTTCGAGTAAGATTTTACTAAACAAATCTGAATATCATCTTGGATACCATTGTTACTTTCTTATATTATTCACTTTCATACATCATACATTATACAAAGGCGAACCTTTAATCAAAAGTTCGTCTTCTTAAAGTGCCTCTCCATTACTGGAGGTTGGCAGTCAGCTCTTTACAACGGTCTCTGTTCAGTGCAATTCTGAACAGCTCTTCCACGTCTTTAACACCGGTTACAATGTTTTTATTGTATTTTAATGTTTACATTCCAGATTTCTTCAAAATACCTATTCCTGCTTCCTACTTCTTCTGGAACCTACTTCTGGAAAAATGGGTGCTAGCATTCGGAAGAGAGAACTGGTCACTAACATCAAATGCTCGAACATGCTCTGTACATTTCAACAAAAGTTGCTGAAGTCTTTAAGTAACAAATTATGTTCTTTGTTTTGAGGGAGTAAACGCGAGGCAAACAAATCAGAAGCCAGAACGTGAAGTTCAAAGAATATTATTTTACAGTGAATCATAGAAGAAATAAAATGTTTGTTGAAGAATAAAACGGTTTTTCTTTCCATTTATTTTACACACACGAACATATCAGAAATTCATGAAGTTTTCACGAGCGCCACACTTAAATATCATTAAAATATAACTTGTAAAATGTAAATTTAACTAACGTAAATCAGTGAGATAAGTATTTTTAATAATAAGAATATGTTAGCGGAATTTTTATTGAGAACTCTTAGACGTGTTTGTTCTTATTCACGTCCTATGAACGACTGAAATATTTTAGTACACATTAAGTTAAATTCACTTTACTCTAGCAACATTCACGCACACAAAGAAATAATATTCACCGACGCAAAACCGGTTACATTGTGCCTTGATCCGCGGTTCTAATCCATCTACGACAACGACGCTCTAAAAACGCTAGTGTGAGGGGGGTGTCTCTGACTGATGTTAATGATATTTGTTTTTTTTTCATTGCATGTCGGGAAAGACTGTCTCCTTAGTCATCCTCTAATAGACGTCACAAACACCAAAATTTTAGAACAATATTAAAAATAGAAATTTATTTCAACGTAAAGAATTTACGGTCATCCAGGTACTCATAAATAAAATAAGAAGATAAGATGAGAGTATTCTTTATTGTACCGAGAAAACACATACAAAACATAAAAAGATATTATTAAAATAACTTATGATGTCTAAAATAACAATTCAAAATTGTTATAGTGTGCTAATCGGCACACGGAAAATTCTACAGGTTAAACATGTTATGTAACACTACAACCAATAAAATTCACAGCCTTTCCTAAAACTTAGATCGTTGCTTTTATAGCAAACGATGAAATAATAATTCAGCTTGCAAACAGCAAATGTTCAGCCATCTGAATCTCACCAGCGGCTATCAATCATGTTTACATTCATTTCAGTCAGCCAGTTCATAAAAACGTACATGTATCATTCAATAAAATGTTTTATTTTTCCTCTTCACTTCCGAGGAGCTTCATGGGACGATTTATGGAGCTTATTACACTTATTATAAGCGCTTCTAGAGTTTCATTATAAGTCGATTCAGGAGGTTAATTCCAGAAGTTCACTACGTAGTATATTAAAGCTTGAATCATAATATGATAACGGTAGACGCTTGAAATATTCACAGAATATTTAGTTATAGCTTTACTTGAAAAATAAATAATTAAATTAAAATAAAATAAAAACTTAACGGGGGCTCCCATACAACAAACGTGATTTTTTTGCCTGTGCTTATATTGATAATGGTATTGAACCCTTCGTCCGATTCGCACTTCGACGCTTTTTTTCTTTTCAGCAATTATTGTCTTCAAGTTTCCAGAGAAACAAGGCAGACATTAAAGGAACGTGATATTTTGTAGCAAAAATATTCATTTCGTTTACTAGGAAAACACGAGTGCAAGATGTGCTGCGTCTCTGGAATACTTTTCCGAGAAATGTTATGAACGTCTTAATATGAACGGTTCCTTCGAAATAATATTGCGCAACTCTCTTCTAGGTATCGCCGGAAGTACAATAAACATTTACAACTACATACAGGCACATACATTGCTTCTGGCCCCATACTAGGATACACTGTGACGTTGGGAACAGAAACAGCAACAACAACAAACTTACAAACATCCATGACCTGAGGTATTCTTTTTTGTTCCCAGTTGGGATTTGAACCCGGGACCTCTCGCATTCTGTGTTGAAATAAAACCAATATTTTACTCCTAGGTTTTGTAATCAGAAAATCCAAGGAATTCAAGAAGCCTCGCCTTCTCTACTTCAGCCTGGTAAGAAGCGTTCTGGGCTACGGTTGTCAGGTTTGGTCTCCTCACTACGCGGTTCACAGCAACAGTGTTGAGAGTTTGCAAAAGAGATGCTTGAAGGTACTATCGTATCGATGTAAATTGGGACGTTCACTATCTAGTTATGCTGACAAATTAGCCAAATTTAATGTCATCCTATTGGAAATCCGGCGTAAACAGCTAGACCTAATATATCTACATAAAATCCTACATGGTCGCGTAGATTCCGAGTTTTTAATGTCTGAGCTGACAATAAATATTCGGTGCAAGTCCCGAGCTTATGGGCCTTTCATTTTGAATGTTTTTAAAAATAACACATACTAGGTACAATCCGATAGTGAGAATAAGTAGACTCTACAACGAAATTGTGGCCACTAGCTCGGAAATCGATATCTTCAACGCGCATTTTACTAAGTTTAAGAAATGCTGAGTGATCTTGAACGATCACTAAGGTTAAGCAACATACGGCGCGTTCAGTCCATTGATGGATGGGTCATCGTCTATGACTAACGCTAGGTTGTGATCTGTTTTGTACACCCAATAAAATTATATAAAATAAGAAACATTTAATAAATTAATTTTTTTTTGTTTCATTTTACCCCGAAGAAAACCTTCACTAAACAACGAGCTTAAAAAGCTATGAAATTCATTGTGCTAGCCCCGCCCCGCCCAGAAGTAATATCCGTTTTCGCGACATTAATCCGTATTCTACGCTGTCATCGAGTCCGGTACCGCCGTAAACGGGCAATCTTGAAGCTTTTAAAATAAAATATTCAAGCGAGTACTTGCTCAGAGCAAGAATTATGCGGACTCGAGAGAGCCCACGAAAATGAGGATTTAAGTGTGGTATTAATAATGAGCGCGACTGTACACGGGAGATACCAAATTGTTGGATGCTTTGCGAGTAGCGTTTTGTTACAGAAGGTACAGGGAACATTTTTAGTGATAAATGCGGGAAACTATGTCCCCACCGAAGGTCTCTTCCCTGAGGAAGGTATAGGCCATACTCCACCACGGAAGTCAAGTACAGATTGGTGGAGGCTTGTAAGACTATTGGCTGGTCTTACTGTCAGAAGTTTTCAAGCCGCGCTAAGGCCTCTAACTTGGCTTAACGACCGCCATCTATCGACAGCAGCCTGCAACAACTGCTAAAGTGCCTAGCGAAGCATGGAACTGCTCGGAAAAATCTACCAGCGTTAGCCATAGACGGTAACCCATCCATGCACTGAACGCGCCCTATGTTGCTTAACCTTTGTGATCGTTTAAGATCACTCATGCAGCCGGGGCTCCGAGCAATTCAGATACAGACCATAATGTTATAACACGTATTTTTTTGGAAAAGTCGCCTCAGCGTTTCCTATAGCTGAACCTCTTTTCATTCTCATTCACTCAAGACCAACACTGGCTTCATTGAATGGAGGAACGGAAACGTCTTAAGCCTACGAGGTACGATTTCACGAAATAAAGTGAGAGGGGCCTCTACAAACAATAGGCTTAGCAGCGACTGAATTTATTAAACTTTCCGAATATTGATGTTCTCGCCGGCTCCTTTTTAGTTGGCAATTAAGGTTTTTTATAGGTACTTTGTGGAGAAATCAAAGTAAGGGGATTCGGGGGTTGAAGCTATTTGTGTCTGAAGGGACGCCGCCACCAAGAAAAAAACTAAAATAAAATATTTAATGTTTGTGACGTCGCTGTTTCTGGTTCCCACGACACAGGGTATCCTAGTGTGGAGCCAGAAGCAATGTCTGTGCCTTTATGCAAATGTTATGTATGTTAGTGTCTATAGACGACCTCTGTGGCGCAGTGGTTAGTGTCTACCAAGTGAAAGGTCCTGGGTTCAAAACCCAACTGGGGACACAAAAAAAAAACCCCAGGTCTTGGACGTTTACGTATTTCTGACGTCGCTATTTTTGGTTCCCACGACACAGGGGACCCTAGTGTGGATCCAGAAGCAATGTATGTATGTGTATGCCTGTATGTGAATGTTTATGTTTATATCTTTGTTACTTATCGTTTTTGCAATAAGGTTGGTTTTTGCCTATAGGGCCGCCAAAAAGTATCCCAGGCAAACATACTTCGGTCAAATAGAGGATGTAGGATGTAGGTATAAGCAAAGAGCATACAAAACGGCACCGAACCAGTTCTTAATATGTATATTAGTTTATAAATTATGCATGATTCGTCACTGTAAAGCAAAAAAGTCTAAATGTAACTTGCTCCACTTCTTAAATATTTCATAAGCTACCGTTTAAATTTGTTTTTGAATGTGAAAAAAAACGTTAAATGCTGATAAAGTGGTGATATATTTCCAAGGCGCAAGATAAAAAGTACCCGAAACCGACGAGTCCGCATGCAATGGCTAATGAATGTCAATGAAGCGTTACTATATATTTTTTCTTACAGCCATCACAAACCAGTAACACAGTGGATTTTTGACTTAAGTTGTATAGAAGAAATTAGTGTCAAAGTCAAGGGTGATTTGAAGCAACGTAACACCCTTATAAATTATAAGCAATTATCAGGATACACTTACTTTGTCGTCGAACCGGAAGAGTCCGACCAGGTTTCGCTCTGATTCCCGATTATTTATATGTAACAGCCTTGTGTTAAGTGTCAGAAATGGCACGCCCGACCCCTGGGAGAGAGTGACCTTGAGTCGCCAAGGACGGGTGCGTCGACCGAGCCTACAGACGGTTGCCATGGCAACGCGGCCCGCGGCTCCCCTTCGCGAAGGCTGTAGCGCCAATGTAGAAGATAAAGTCGGCTTTCAAGGCGTTCCAGGTTACCAACTAAAGTCTGGTTTTTTATTTTAATTAATTTAATTCAGATTATTCTGTTTTTTGTTATAAATTAAGTGATTAACACTATGAAATTAGAAATGTATTTCAACGTAAAGAATTTACATTATAATTGTTGTATGTCAATGTATTGAATCGCTCGTAGCCTGGGCTTCCTGAGTGATCTTGAGCGATCACTAAGGTTAAGCAACATACGGCGCGTTCAGTCCATGGATGGGTCACCGTCTATGACTAACGCTAGTGGCATTTTTTCTGAGCGATTCCGTGCTTCGCAAGGTACGTTAAGCAGTTGGTGCCGGCTGCCGTCGATAGATGGCAGTCGTTAAGCCAAGTCAGCGGCCTTTAGGGGTGGCTTACAAGCCTCCACCAATCCGGACTTGGCCCCCGTGGTGGAGTATGGCCTATACCTTCCTCAGGGAAGAGACCCGTGCCCCTCGGTTGGGACATAATGGGTTGATGATGATGATGAATGTATTTATAATGTTAATATTAGCCGCTGCCTTGGGGCCGAATGTAGTGGAGAAAAAGGCAGCGAAAAAAAAACTCCGCTCTGAGCATCTTTTCTCAAAACACCTTAAATCTAATACAGTATGAATATCCATTTACCAATAATATCAAGACCCATGAATGCAATCAATACTTGCAAAGTCAAACAATATTTAATATTCAAAAAAGATAATAAAACACCAATGCTGCGGCCAGACACATGGTCGGCAACCGTTCACGAGCATAACGCTGGGGTCAGCCATCGCCAGTCTCAACCAAATTAGAGGGAGATAGGCGACCAATAGAGAATAAGAAACATAATTATATGTTATATCTTTTATATTATTTATTGTAATGTTTCATTTGTAGGTAATAACTAAGTTTGTAGTGATTTGCAATTAGCTGTAAAGAGGAAAGTTTCCAGGGTCAAAATAATTAAATTCTATTTAGTCCGTACGAGTATTTTAGATTAGAAAAAAATATTGGAAATGTATTTTTTCTTTTTTCAATTAACCTCCTGAGGCCCGACCTTGAAAATAACAATGGTTTTTGTACTATTTTTAGGACACGGGGACTCAGGAGGTTAAACAAAAAATAACAAAGATATAGCCCATTAAAGTTACGTGTGACTTCACTCCGTGCTAAAAATGCAGCACGGCGTGACGTCACACGTAACTTTAATGGGCTATATCCTTGTCATTTTTGGTCTAATTTAAAAATAAAAAATACGTGTTCCTTATTTTTGAATAATCTAAAAGACGGATTAATTACATTTTTTAGGGCAAATAGCCAATTACAAAGGTAAACAAATAAATGAAAGCGAAAATTACTTGCGGTTCGCGTCCATCTTCACAGACATACGGCTAATTCTCAAAAACGTGACCCATTAACCTGCATGACGGTATTAGTTAGATATTTTTTTTATCTCACATGAAGTACCGCATCTAAGATGATGTGACGAAATAAAGACAATTACGACACATAGGCCAAGTATTAATGAAGACATATTTTTCTATTTAGATAACAAAACCACAAAGGAGAATGACCAAAAACAGTCTATGTTGCTTTTGCGTTGCGCTTTAAGCATTTATACCTCAAAATGTTTCTTTTGAAAAATGATTTCATAGTTCTATTTGATAAAATAAAAGAATCAGGGGTTTAAAAGTAATAATTAAAAAGTATCTGTATTGATTGTATAACTTCAGTGGGAGACGATAATGCACGTACCGCGAATGCACATCCTGAGTGGTTCGGCGAGAGCGGCAATTGGGTGGACTGTATTTGCGACCAAATTGGCAACACCAGGAAGGTGCTCGTTGGAAAACCGGGAGGGACGTACCTTGGTTTAACGCCCCGCGGACGACGAAGGACGATCGCGGCAGCGTAGGTGGGCGCCGGATGGTCCTGGCCTCTGGTAGTCCAAAAGGGTGGTGCACAGCGTAGATTATCTTGGATAAATGCGGCGGAAAAACTGAATGTGACTTTCGTGTTCAATTCCCAAAAAACGTCTGTCTTGAATTTTATAAATATGTCACTATTGTCACTGTCACTTCAAATTTAGTTGGTTTTGTGCCAATTGCCAATCAGGCGTAACTACTGAGAACGTACGCCCCGGTAATGTACAGCCATTGAATCCGTGTATATGTACATGGATTCCCGTCCGTCCTTTCTCGGGTCGTGCGTTATCAGCGTTTCTAAACGAATCCCAAAAGAAATACCTCACACACTCCAGTAAAACGCGCAAAACCTATGATGTGAACAACGTAGTTGATTGTATTCTCTGTGAAGTGAACGAGGCATCGAATGGTCACCGATTCCAGGGCTGTACGTTCCGCGTTCGTGCATTCCCGGTACGGAACGGATATGCACGGACGGGAATGCACGGACGGGAATGTACAGGCAGGAATGCACATCCCGATAATTGGTGTCATTTGGGCACGAATTCCCGGGCTGTACATTCTCATGCCGTACATTCTCGGTCCGTGCAATATAGTAACCCACTTCAGTCAGTCAATACAGATTACAAACACAGATTAGATTAAATTATTGCAAAAATCGCAAAAGGTGTACTGTGTACTTTGCACATTGCGAAAGTGCAAACTGCAAACGGGGAATTTTTGACGGGTATTCAAACGAGCGGTTTTATTACGGTTTGCAAATTGATCCTATTGGATTTGATATTGTTTAATTAATGTAGTTTATTGTTAAAATGACCATGTGTATGAACAATCCAACCGGCCCTTTTGGAAATCGTTGGGAGATTCTAATGTCCAGCAGTGGACGTCCAATGGCTGAAATGATGATGATGATGATGATGATGAATGAACAGGGTTCACTACGCCAGTCCAAAACACGTTTCACCGAATTACATTTCCACTATGACGACTCATCGACACAATATGTAGAATAAGTAACTAAAATAAACCGCCATTGTAGGCTTAGGATAGTCTAGTCTCAATTGTGCGCAGGACCTGAGACTGTTTATGCTTATCAGAAATTATCTCTTTGTCCTCCATTAGGCTCCTTAAACATTGCGACTTTTTGCAGCGATATAATCGCGATTTAGACGATTTGCTAGTGCATGGATACACTCGTAAATCGTCCATCGTTACACACCGCGCTATCTGCAAAAAGTCGCAGTATGTAAACGCCTGCATATTTGGTTTGGCTAAAAGCATAAATAATCTGTGGCATAAAGCACAAACTTCTTCCGTAGGAACGAACCTCAGAATAAGGGAGGAACGAACTGAGCTTGTTAAAGTGAAAGAAAATAAGAATGACCTTTGTTATAATTAAAACTAAAAGGTGTCAATGCCTATCCAAAATAACACCAAACCACCAAAGTTGTTATAACCTCAAAACATGGGCTCAAAATTAAGATTTCTCGAAACTCCCATCTAATATTTTTATAATATTTTTCCTGCAAAATCCAGAGCTAATTTCTTATAGTTTACCGTTGGTTTCATCAATGCGCAAGAAGACGCAAAATAGACGATTCTTTCAGTAACCTGCATGTCCAAACGCGCATCACTCAACTAAAGTAAATTTTACCGATAGAAAATTGCTATAAAAATAATATTGAATGTATTCTGTCTTCTGTAAATATATTCAATATGTACACTAAAAATAATTTGTCTCATTGTAACATTCCATTTGCGATATAAACGGGTTTAATTAATTGTTAACATGATTTTTGTACATAATCTGCCTTCACAAATACTCCTGCGCAGGGCGAGTACTATAACCCTCCTCTCTGTCGAAGCCCCTTCGATTGCATCAGCCAGTCGTTCACAACAACTTGTTAGGAGGTAGACACGCTGTGATTTTGTATTTTCAAGGAAATTAAGACGTTTACTTCACTTCTGGAATTTGTAACAAGAAAGTATCTTTTTTCTGTCTTCCTTAACTTTGTCATCGCTGAACCATTTCTATTGCAAATGCATGATGTGATGTCAATGAGTGTTTTATTTGATATAACTAAGTATTAATACCGTATTTAGTCCAGCATCTTTGCTAGGAAGTTTTAACGGTCATATTCTCCATAACCTGACCCTCGCTCACCTGATTTTCAATGACAGGTTATCGATAAATGCATCAGGTTAAAGAGGTTTAAGATATAATCCTATTGATAAATTGCGTCATTATGCACGCAATTGTTATTATTAATATTTAACAAGGTGAGAATATCCTCAGGTATTTTATTTAAATAAGTTTTAAATTTTGAATCCCCATTTTACCCCCTCAGGGGATGAATTTTTAAAAATCCTTTCTTAGTGCTCCCCAACGTTACAAAAGGAACCCCTGTGCAAAATTTCAAGTCTCTAACCCTTATAGTTTAGGCCCTGCGTTGCTATTTCAGTCAGTCAGTCAGTCAGCTTCTCCTTTTATATATATAGATTTTAACATATGCAGACCTTTTTGAAGTGTTTTTGGTTTAATGTAGGGGAATATTTTAGTTTTTATGGCAATCACTGTAAATATTTATATATTTTAAAATAAAACTTGATTTTTGAAAACTTTGTTTTTATTTATTTAATACATATAAATTGGATAACATTTATTACAAACAAATCCCTAAGGGTTTCTACGTTAACCTGACTGTTTTTCCTCTAACCTGTAATTTTTATCCATCACCTGTTAATTACCAATCACCTGAAAATTTATATTGCTCATATTTCCTAGATTATCAATCATAATCCATTCCCTCTAGCACATATACATTCTATGATGATGGACGAAAGGAACTGCAAACAAAACAATTTGAGAAAACGAACTTTTTCAAAAAGTGTTAAAATAATAGAGATTGGTCACGTTTCTGAGAACTGCTCATACAGGGTAAAGGAATTTATTATTAATTCAATACACAGATTCAATGTATCAAGTCAGTTTTAGCGATAAAGATAGACAATAAACAAGCAATATCGCAGTGACGTATCTCTTTCACTGACACCTATCGAGTGGCGACATTCTCTGGCCAACCATGTTTCAAAGAAATTGCACAGAATGAGAGGTCTACAGAGACGTTGGCAGGTTAACGGGACTATCTTAGAAAGAGAATTCTTGGTGGTTGTTGTGAAGAATAAATTTCTCAAAGTTCGGGGTCACCGAATGATAAAGGTGTTTGAGCGTGGTATCGCGACAAATCTTGAAAAGGGACTTGACTGACGCCTAGTGCTGAAGGAGGAAAAGAAAACAAGTTGTTATTTTTTAACAAGAGTACGGTTGCTGTGCTTGAGTCTGCTTGGTTGACATTAATAATATCAATGTAGGATCATTTTGATTGATGATTACATGTTTGTGACGTCGCTGTTTCTGGTTCCCACGACACAGGGTATCCCAGTGTGGAGGCAGAAGCAATGTAAACTTTATTTCTCTATCCACAAATTAGGCACAATAGATGTGATACAATATGGCACAATGGAAGTAATTTGTTGAAAGATTGGGTCCTAAGGTAGATCAAAGATCTGTATCTTAGGATGCCAGGCCTCCCAAAATCTAGAGCAACAAGGTATGGAACATACTGTAGACACAGTCAAGACAAACAGAGAAATCACAGACATATACAAAAATAAAGACACAACAACCATATAAATGGGTACTCACACTCATAAACTTCGAGTGTACCCATTACAGTATATTATGTATTTAAAAGTTTGGGATCACATTTTTATATTTTTAAAGCCGCTACTCTTCACGTCTTTTATCCAATGACCATTAATTTTATACTTTTAAAGCCGATCCAGTTTTATATGTCTCGGAAAGTTACAAAATTGCCATCGGCAGCAATACGCAATTTTGCTCCGTCTAGACTTAGAATCAAGTTAACGTTTTTTACTGCTTTCCCTAGGAGATAAAAAATGATGAGCCCGGCCTAGGTCAAACAGGTTTCGAACTAATAAATCCCGACAGTTTTCATGGATCTACTCCGATTTTTCACCGCTTACTACCTCAAAACCCAGTCACCCGTTTCTCCAGCCTATAAACTATGCATATAGGGGTCACCAGCTCCTGATTTTTTCGGGAAACGTACGCAGAATGGCAAGTGCGTTCGACAGGAGGCAGATGTAAAATCATCGGAGGGTTAAAGGCATATAAATGGCGGTAGAAATCGGCTATTGGGTTTCGGCAAGAGCGGATGGAGCCAGCCTTAATAAAAAAGAAACAAAACATAAATGCTCCAAAAATTGAATATCTGATGTTGGCGTAAAAAAATTACAAGATTGGTGCTAACGTCAAAAACCTACAGGGGGTGATCTGTGACTCTAGGTGCATACTAGAATCAAAAGAATAGACATAAAATAAGCAAAAAGGACTGGGATAGACGATCTATGTGGCGCAGCGATTAGTGCAACTGCCTACCATGCGAGAGGTTCAGGGTTCGAATCCCGGCTGGGGACGAAAAAAACCCAGGTCTTGGATGCTTATATGTGTGTGATGTCGCTATTTCTGGTTCCGACGACACAGGGTATCCTAGTGTGGGGCCAGAAGCCACGTATGTGCCAGTATGTAATGTTTAAAGGTTTATGTTTATAGATTCGTAAAATGAGGCCTTACCTGAAAGAGTAGGCAGTATCCATGGTTTACTACCAGCTAGGACTCTTGCATTTAACTGTAGGGTAAAGACGAAATTGAATTTAACCTTGAACTTCTTCTTCTTCTTCTAAATAAAAACAAATTGCTTCTCACGAAAACCCGAGAACGGTTGAAGGACCTATTTGGCTGGTTTTTGGTTTCTTATATTTGTGGAGATCCTGGAAAGGTTAAAATCGTCAGAAAATATTATGGAAAAAATACGAAAAATTTGGCGGTACAAAGTTTTCCGGGACAGATGGTAATAAAAGATAAAATCTCAGATGAGTTGGTTGTCATGGATGTCCTATAAGCGTTTACCCCACTCTTGATCGAACAGTTTATTTATCATCCAATCACCACGAGAATTTTCCATCACGATTCACTTGTTATTATAAAGGCCCAAGAATCGGGAGCCTCTAGTAACAGACGATTTATTTTCGGTAATAGGAGAATTCGGTGGCCCAGAAGCGAATCCTCATTGGGATTCAAGCAAAATACAACTGTAATAACAGAGTTGAGACCCTTGTTTAAGGCTGATTTTACTTTCCTTATCTCTTTCGGCGTTGTATTTTGTATATGTTCTTGTTTCTTGTCGACAGAGTTGACTCCTTCTTAGATATGTCGCTTCCAACTATGACGAGTATGGCCTATACCTTCCTCGGGGAAGAGAACCGTACCCCTCGGTGGGGACATAATGGGTTCATGATGATGTACGGCTGTATCGTGATGCGAACCTAGGTGTCTGAGCTATTCAATACCTCAGCTTTGGAATTGCCAATACCCAGGGAACATGCCTTCTTTCAGTGAGATACAATTCGGGTTTTATTACCACGCGTGCCCACAGTGTATTGACAAATTCAATTAGGGTACTCTACTCAGATATTCAGGTTTCCTCACGATCTTTTTCCGCACAGTTAGCGAGTCGTATCGCTTCAACTTCGTAAATGTAGGTACGTAACTTAAACTACAATTTAAACGAAAGAATTTTCACTAAGTAAATATTTAAGTAACTAACTGTTACTTAAATATTGACTTAATTAAACATTCAACCAATAAATCTAAAAGTGCTTGGAATATAATAAATAATTCAAAACAATTGCTTCCCAATGAGCCTATCTCAAAATTAATTTTAGAGGACAGTGAAATAACTGACCCTCAAAAAATTGCAGAAGCGTTCAATAACTTTTTAGTTGATCAAATCAAACCAACGAATCCAAATTTAGATAGTACTACCCGTATAAAAATTGACAATCAGTGTCAATCTGTTTTCCTAAAACCCACGACTTCAGACAGCATATCAACAATTATAGGATCCCTAAAAAATAAGAACAGTGTTGGATACGATGGTATACATACTAAAGTATTAAAATTTGTGAATGATATCATAGCTCACCCACTGAGCCATATAATGAACGTTTGTATAGAGTCCGGTAAATTCCCCGAACGGCTCAAACCAATCATTATAAAGCCACTTTTTACAAAACGGGATAGAATATTATCGACCAGTAGCCCTAGTATCAGTAATCTCAAAAGTTTTCTTTAAGTATATATACCACACATTTCTGACTTACCTGGAAAAATACAACATACTTACTGAGGAACAAAAAGGCTTCCGTAAGGGTAAATCAATTAACATGGCTGTATATGAATTCCTGCAGCATATAACTACAAATGTCGATAAAAGAAAGCCAATCGTTGCCCTCTTTATGGACATGACGAAGGCTTTTGATTATGTAGATCATAAACTACTCCTTAGGAAACTACAAGCCTATGGTATAAGAGGAAACGTATTAAATCTTATTGAGTCATATCTGAGTAATAGGACACAATCAACAGAAATATCTAAAATATGCGTTAGAAGTAAGCGAGAAGCAAAATATCTGTCTAACACAAGACTAGTAAAATATGTTGTACCCCAAAGCAGCGTTCTCGGACCGCTCCTTTTCATCATTTACATAAATGACCTTCCAAAAAATGTATTACATCCTATGACATTATTCGCCGATGACAGTACTTTAATAATAAAATGCAGTGAAATTGACGATAACGAAACCAATATTAATGACGCTTTAAAAGAAATAATAATTTGGATGGACAGTAATAATTTGATTGTTAATTTAGAAAAGACTTACTTAATGAATTTTTATCAAAATGTATCTAAACTGGACGATTTAAAAATTCAATACAATAGAATCAAAATAGACAAGGTTAAATCCACAAAATTTCTAGGTTTAACTATAGACAATAAATTAAACTGGAAAGAGCACACAAAAATAGTCAGTGAAAAACTTTGCAAATATGCCTACTTATTGTTTAAATTATCTAAAATTTTAAGCGAGGAGAATTGTCTCACAGCCTATCATGGATTTGTCGCATCCACGCTGCGCTATGGGGTAATTTTTTGGGGGAACTCCACGGACAGGGAAATTATTTTCAAGGCGCAGAAACGTTGCATTAGAGCAATGTGTAAACTTAAAAGTAGAGATAGCTGCAGAGCCTTTTTTAAGAAACTCAACCTACTTACTTTGCCCTCGCTTTATATTTTTGAGATAGCAGTCTTTGTAAAGTCGAATCCAAGGTATTTTGTTGCAATCTCTACAGTACGTGCTAAAGGCCTTCGCAAGCAACATCGCCACAGACTACTTTTACCACATTGTAGGACTGCTTTGATGAGGAAAGGGGTTTTATATATGGCTTCCATAATATTTAACAAAGTGCCAAACGACATCAAAGACATGCATTTGAGTTCATTTAAAAGCAGTTTATTTAAGCTACTGGTTGAAAAATGCTACTACAGAATTATTGACTTTTTAGAGGATAGAACAATTTAATGTGACATTTAATTCTAATCTAATTTTGACATATGTGCTAATAATAATTTTAATTTGACATACAAAAAAATACTATTGCATGCCTGCGTGAATTTTCATACGCCCAGTCGGGCAGCACATGGAATGCACTGAAACCCTGTTTAAAAAGATCTGTTAAAATTACCCATGTACATGAATAAACGATACTTTACTTTACTTTACTTTACGTTCAGTCACGCTCTTCTCTTAGAAATTGTACGAGACAGCACTGCAGTTAAGTAGTTACTTAGAGAAAATTCTCCATTCAGAAGTTGGCCCTTAGAAATCAATTCGTTGGCACATGCCAGGATTAGAATCCACGACCAGCCGAATGTGACGCCGGCGATCTACCGCTGCCCCGCCACCGCATTGATGCGATAGTTATTTTAAGCTCTAGCCTCCGATTTGGCAACGTGAATACCAGGTACATTACGCGTACTGCAACCGCTCTTTACTGACGAATTTATTATTTATTTTGGTAACTCGTTTAGTTAGGGTGATTGGCGATTCGGCCTCCGTACCGGCACTTATTCAGCGCAAACTAAAAGGGCAAAATAAACTTACTTGCGTTGTAGGCATAGGCAATGGCGAACTTTATGTTTGACACGTGAACAGGCTACGCGTTCACAATACGTTATACTTCGTTTCATTCAGCTTTGCTCTGGGTGCAAGCATTTTTTTAATAATACTAGGCAAGAAATTTATAATAATGGTTGATTTTTTTTATTACTGTGATACTTGGGTTTGCAAACACTGTAAGAGATATCATTGATACCCTTTTTTTGAATATTTCTGTTTTTATGGCACAGGACACGGACGGCACGTGTGTCCGGAACCAAAACTTAATGATCACAGGATATTTTTTGTACACCCGCCCACCAGTCAGTCTTTCAAGACTTATTTTCTCAAAAAACGAGTGAATGTAGTGTCAATGTGTAGTGCTTATGAAAGTGTTAGTTCAAAAAAGAATTGAGGGCACTTAATCAACTGTAGATCTGATAGGAAACCTACTAATAACTGCATAAGCTGCTTATAAATTAACCTGCAGAGTATTGGGCCGATCGGCTCATCATAACAATGTTTTTTAAATGGTTCTTTATATGGCTCTAAAGCCAGATTACGGCCTTTTTGTACTATTTTTTTTTGCAAAGGTTTATTCAGAATAGAAACCCATTACATTTAAGCCTCACTTACATTTGCTTTATTTTCGTGCTTTTGCTGCATGCTTTACGTAGAGTTAGAATAGAATAGAGCCGCCAATTCATGTTATAAGTACAAAGGGAAATAATAAATCAGTAATGGTTGGTTGTATACTAGGTAATAAAATATGAAATTAAGTGAGCAACTTGTGCTCACAAGCACAAGAGCTCGTCCACTTGTTCTTGTGAGCCTGAGGATGCCTCGCGTTAGAGGCAAAACGCGTCGCGCATTGTCTCACACAAGTATTTTTGTCGGTGGTGGTGTGTTCGTGTCTGGCTTCTGCTTGAAAAAGTGGAAGGGGGGCGGTGCGGAAGTAATTTTCTCATTTTAATTGGATTTCCGCAAAGTAACGCCTGATTCTATACAATTACTTTTAGTAATAAGGCCGCCAATTGTACTGTACTATGATATTGTCAAATCTCATCTCTGATTCCTGGTGTACTTACAATAAAGAATGTTCTTTCTATCTATATTTTTATTTAAGATTTAGCTGAAGTACTTTTATAATATATGTTGCGCAATAAAAACTATGAAAAGGCATACGTTTTTGCCGTCTCTGAGCTACTCTATTCTACCTCTATGGAAAGCATGCTTAAAAAGTATGTAAATAAAGCCAATGTACTTCGCAATAAACATTGAAATCGAATTAAAGACTACATGAATTATTTTTCAGGAGCGAGTATGCAAAACGGCCTAAAAGTATTGGAAGGTAAACATGAGTGCTTACCTTTACACAAACGGCGTCGGTTAAGGCCAACAACGAAAACTTGGCACATAAACATGATGTATTCGATGCCATATTGAAACTTGCGACCCGATCACGAGTCGGCCCGAGCCACAATTTCCCACTTCACACAGACTTGGGGACCCTCTGATTCCTTCTACCTCCATAAGACTTCTAGGCCACCAAAAGAAAGACAAGACCCGTAATCCAGTGTGCCTCTATCGCGCAAAAAATACACAGTTATTTGAATATTTGTGCCCTCTTCGGGGATTTGTTTGCTCTGTAAAACGTTACGTTATTTCTTTGCTCGAGTTGGGTACTTTGTATATTTTTATCTTTTTTTATACAACGTACTATTGAAACAGCACGAACTCTGAAAATCAATCCGATTTGAAAGCCGATGTTGAAAAATCGTTCTGTAGGTCGAGCTTTTCGCGTTTATTGCAAAATCGTTCGTGATTGATTAGAGTACCTACACATATATCTAAAGGTAGATGTGTGGTGACTTAATTTATCTGTTAGTTCGTTGGCCCTATTCCCCTCTCTAGCACATTCAAACATTCCGCCGCATCGCCACTGTAATGTTTACTTAAGCGCAATAAACGTATTAATAATAATAAAAACCAAGTATCTGGACCTGGCGCACGAGGTTACCGACATTTGGGGGGTGGTGTGGTGCGAATGGGTTAGTTCCAACCAGTCTAGCTAATTATCTGAGGCGGTTGGAACTCCGTGTGGGCATGCTTCCGGCTATCCTGCAGAAGGCGGTACTGCTTGCTACTGCCCGGATAGTCCGCCGTTTTTTCTCGCTGTTGCCCTGACCTCCGGCCGCTTGGACTCCTCAGCCGGAGGGCGTCCGTTTGGCCACTTTGGTCAAACGACACGATTACCTTTTTTTTTGTACATAACAAAAACATTTTTGTATTGATATTCAAAGTTCAACCACAAATAAACTTAACTTGAAGTTAACTGTCCAAAGGTTGGTCTTCCGTTCAAACTTTTCTAACTGGGATGGGTGACCGTTCTATGACTAACGCTAGTGGCATTTTTCCGAGCGGTTCCGTGCTTTGCAAGGCACATTAAGCAGTTGGTGCCGGCTGCCGTCTATTGATGGCAGTCGTTAAGCCAAGTCAGAGGCCTTAGGGCGGCTTGAAAACTTCTGACAGTAAGACCAGCCACTAGTCTTACAAGCCTCCACAATCCGGACTTGTCCCCCGTGGTGGAGTATGGCCTATTCCTTAGGGAAGAGACCCGTGCCCCTCGGTGGGGACATAACTGGTTGATGATAGTTTTCAGTCTAATTAATCAGAAAAAGTCTACTTATCAGCACAGCGTACTAGAAAAATGTACAACGTAGGTACTTACCCATCTTTATTAACTTCTCAATGGAGGTTGGTCAATACCGTCGTAATACTTTGAGATAAGTAGTCTTTGTGCAAGGAACGAGCTTGAGCTTCGCAGAGAGGACTTTTACAAGGAGCTTTTCTAAGCGCTGGATTATGTAACTATCAAAGCTTTGGTAGTTGAATAGAGGCTCTGTGGGATAAATGAGTTTAAATACATTCTTTCTTAGTTGTAAAAGCTTGACTCAATATTTTATGTGCACTCGGGAGCAATGAATCCGGGTCACCTATAGAAACCTAGCGGCCGGTCATGGAATGTTAAAAATTTTAATTCGAAGTGTGAAGTTATTTCTGATTTTTTTTATTTATATTCATCATCATCGTCCCCACCGAGAGGCACGGGTCTCTTCCCTGAGGAAGGTATAGGCCATACTCCACCACAGAGGCCTAGTACGGATTGGTGGAGGCGTGTAAGACTAGTGGCTGGTCTTACTGTTAGAAAACAGTCTGTCTGTTATTTATATTAATGTGTCATAAATGTATAACTGATCAGTTTGATGGTTACATAATTCAAGACAAATTGTCGTACACTTCTTTCTAGGTTTTTAGTTAAGATATTTTAGAAAATGTGAACCTAATAAATACAAAATTTAAAAAAAAGTTTCTAATGCAGGTATACTCAGTTTCAATACTCAGTCAAAACTGCATTATAAACCATTTTTTTTTATTTTGTACTTATTCGGTTCTGCCAAAATACCCTCGTTACATATATTATTGCTCGTGACTGTACATGCCCGCACTGGGAGAGGAACCTGGGTCTCTCGCTTCAGAGTCCATTATTCTACCCACTAGGCAATCACAGTTTCTTACCTTTTTAAATTGCTACAGTAAAAAACCGGCCAAGTGCGAGTTGGACTTGCGCACAAAGTGTTCCGCACCAATATAAAATTGGAAAAAATCACTTTTATTGTATGGAAGCCCTTAAAGAATTATTTTATTTTAATAATATAGTTTTATAGTGAGCAATATAACTCAATATTCTGTGAGTATATCAAACGTCTACCTGTTGCCGTTATCAATATCAAGAAAAAACAAGCAACAAAAATCACGTTTTTTGTATGGGAGCCCCCTTAAATATTTATTTTATTCTGTATTTTAGTGTTTGTTATTATAGCGACAACAGAAATACATAATTTCTGAAAATTTCAACTATCCAACTGTTACGATTCGTGAGATACAGCTTGTGAAAGACGGACGGACGGACAGCGGAGTCTCAGTAATAGGGTCCGTTTTACCCTTCGGGTATGTACGGAACCTTAAAAAAATATATTGCTTCTGAAGTATAAGGCACTAGTCATAGAAAGCGCCCGAGGCGCGCGTACGATACGCTGCGCTTCGGACGCTCTTTAAAATTGTATGAAGTTCTATGCAACGGATTACATCAAGCGTCCGCGTCCGTGGTGCGCGCGTCATACGCGCGTACGACGCGCGCCCCTCCTTCGCGGATTAGAAAAGTGTGCTCATCCTAGCATAATTGACGAGCGTACGATAGGCGTCCAACGCTCGCTCGACGCGCGCCCAAAGCGCAGCGTTCCGGGCGGGCGCCCCGGGCGCTTTCTATGACTAGTCCCTAACTGTCTTCAACTGTCAGTAAGCTTTATTATTCATGAAGTAATGAAGCTTATGCCCGCAGTCAGCTGAAACGTTTTGAAAAGGCTAAAGAACAGGAATAAGTGTCTAAATGCGTCCTTGAAGTGTCTGTCCGAATGGTGAGCATTTATTTAATCAGCAAGACAGCAGGGCGCCAGGCTGGAACGGAATTAATTTTGCAATTAAATTCATTCGAGGCCTCTCTAAGATTTGGAGGGTCTACTCCGGGCCGTAGTTTTGTTGAACTAATTACTTACATGATAATAAACATTATGAGGGGATTAATAAGGCACACCAAATCCTGTGAGAATCCTAACGTTTGTGACATCAATTTGTATGGAATTTGACAGTTTGACAGGTATTGGTAAGTTTAATATAGGGTTGGTCGTAGTATTCTCTTGTGCCTGATCTGGTCTGAAGAAATGCCGAGTAAACGTTTTTAACAGTATAACACCATAACAATTTTCTTAACAAAATTACTGACTACCAATTTGTTCGCGTATAGACCGGTAAACTAATGCACTAGTGTTTTGACAGAGTAATCATTTGTTAGTGAGCTGTACCAAAATATTATTATATTTATAACATGGTTTCTGGCTCCTAAGCTAGAATTCCTTGTGCTAGGAATAGGAATAGGACAGGAAATCATTCAAGTACCTATATTATGTTTTACAATAAGAGTTTTATTTCTAACGCTGGATGTTCTTTAACCATGGTGACGAACATCCAATGTTAAAAATTGTTATATTCTGACATTTTAGCGCTACAAAACGCGTAACTCGAGTCATCGCACCACCAAGCTGACACACACATCAGCAGTAGGGCCCTTGCCGACAGCAGCCGTCTTAAAATTGGGAGCAGATGTACATGGACAGGCTATACGGCAGCATTTGTAATTTAGACTACGTTAGTGCGTTTTTAATTAAAATAATCTGACTTCGACTCCGAGTGGCGTATGCTGATCCTCTCAAAGGAATAAATCTTGGAAATCTACCAAAATCATGCATAAATCTCCCAGGATTTTGTAATTTTGGCTTTTGTGAATATCATCATCAACCCATCATGTCCCCACCGAGGGGCACGGGTCTCTTCCCTGAGGAAGGTATAGGCCATACTCCACCACGGGGGCCAAGTCCGGATTGGTGGAGGCTTGTAAGACTAGTGGCTGGTCTTACTGTCAGAAGTTTTCAAGCCGCCCTAAGGCCTCTGACTTGGCTTAACGACTGCCATCTATCGACGGCAGCCGGCACCAACTGCTTAACGTGCCTTGCGAAGCACGGAATCGCTCGGAAAAATGCCACTAGCGTTAGTCATAGACGGTGACCCATCCATGGACTGAACGCGCCGTATGTTGCTTAACCTTAGTGATCGTTTAAGATCACTCAGGCAGCCCAGGCTACGAGCGATGAATATCGTTGTTTTTTTTTTTCGCAGGCTTTATTGTTTTGTCCTACTGCTAGTCAAAGGCCTCCCCCAAGTTAGTCCAGTCCTAGGCCCCCTCAGACCACTCCGGCAGATGTTGGTCGAGAACGTCTCTCCAAAGTCAAAAGTCAAAGTCAAATATTGTATTCATAGAGCAAACAAAATGTTTACTTTATGAATGGCAAAGTTGTTAATTTCACAATTAATAAATTACATGGAGAAGAAACTAGCACAGAAACTCTATTGTATTATTTTCAAAACAAAACCGCCGTCTTCTGGTCTCTGAAAATTAATAATAGAATAAATCGAATATAAAAGAGAGTAAATAAAAGAGACCGTCTCTGTACAGTCGAGGTCTGAAAATGTTTACCACCATAAGGTTCATAATTGTACAGACAATTATACGACACAAGGTCGATATTTGTACCTTTTAATTTCTGAGGATAAAGCATAGAGCTAAAGAGTACCAACCTGTCAAAGTTTAGAACAAACCTTCTTCGCTCCGTCAAGCAGGTTTTATTGTATTTATTTTGTAACAATAGTATTCGATATATTTCCAAACTTTCTTTTTTGACAGAGTTTTGATCTGTGTCATTTTAACAAATGCAATAATTTTAAAATAAGAAATAAATTTAGATACCTGTTAGAATCGAAGCTTAGGAACTTTGAAAGGTAATAAGTACATTGTTAAAGCATTATACATTATAATGCACATCTTGCGACAAAGAATCAAGTTTTAAAACTGGTAAACATTTTTAGACCCCGACCGTATGTATCCCAGAGAGACAAGCAGAGACCAGGTACTCCTACTTGCCTTGATCCTGACAGATCACTTTCGATTCATTGACATTCATTAGCTGTTGCATGCACGCACGCTCGTTTCGAGTATATAGAAAATACCAAAAAAATACTCGACATCGAGTAAATACTGGGTGAATTTAGAGAGTTGCCCTCTAGTTTAATCGCAGTTCACGTTGCGTGTAATTGAAACGGTTTAAATAGAGATTTTGTGATAAACGCCAGGCGCTCTGGCTCCGCGCCAAATGCGATGTAATCCAGTCGTTAATGCAGTTGTTACACGATTATCCTGGTAACGGACCCGTTTGGGTGTAGGCTACTTCCTTAGCCTCTTAACCCTATTACAATTCTTACAATACAAAAAAAATACGACACGATACGATACATTGCAAATAAAAATTATTTCTTTTCCACAAATTAAGTACAACAGATGTGACACAATATGGCATAATGGAAGTAATTTGTGGAAAAACTGGGTCCTAAACTAGATCAAAGCTGTGTACCTTTGGAAGCCAGGCCTCTCAAAAACTAGGGCAACAAAGTATGAAACATACTGACACACAAATCAAGACCAACAGAGAAATTACAAAAACAAAGAAAATATACTAAAGTATAGAGACAAAAACCAAACAATGTGGGTACTCACACCCATAAACTTTTCTTAAATTAATAAACTCTTCTCTAAATAACTTTCCTAAACTTTAAATGAACGTTCCAAATCCAACCTCTCCTTCACATTTTTCGACAGACTTTCCACCTCAGCAGTCCTCCGCTATTTTACGTTGGATTTGACTCGCGGAGGTAAATATTAAATGCTAAGGTCGGAGTTCATGCTGGGAGGTGTAAAGTTATCTCGGGAGCAACACGTCTAGAGGAGCAATCTTCCGCCATCTGGCACCTGTCATCTAGTCCGTGGGCTGGGCGTCAATTACCCTACGTCATACGTTACCTAGATACGACAATTTAAGGTTGTTTGTTTATCCTCTAAGTATGGGTTTAAAATATTCCTCTGGAGTTGGCGGTGCTAAACCTAGAAAGGCTTGTACCATCACCAAAAGGGACTGAACATTAAACGGAGCTTCACATCAATAAATAATATTCTATCTATATATAAAAAATACTTAATTTGTGAGGTCTTATGATTTTATTAAAAAAAACCTTGTAGCACATCTCACTTAAGTGCAGATTTTTGGATCGACATTTTTTTCCCAACAGAAAATAATACTAAAAGCTCATAATGACCCCTTAGTCACAAACAGCTTGATAACAAAGGCCCCTTGAGCTTTGTTAATAATATTTCAGTGAATTTACAAGACTTTCCAAGCTATGCGCCATCAACTCTAGGGTACACAACTCCATATTTTGAAGATACTCTTTAACACAAACAATTTTAGTATACGTGTAAATGCATTCAACATCACGAAAAAAATTATAAAATCAGCACTTCAATAACCACAGTAAAAGTGTTCGTTATTGATAATTAAGTCCCTCAAATTCTATTATTTTTTTATACGGGCACATACATTTCTTTTAGCACTAGGATACCCTGTGTCGTAGGGAAGAGACCCGTGCCCCTTGGTGGGGACATAACGGGTTGATGATGAATCCACGATTGTCACTTTGGTAACGTTTGACATAGGGTCACCGACGGCCAGACCAAGAACTATTTCTTCCTCAGTGACTCTCGTTAAGCAAATTAAGTGGTTGTTTATTCTCCGGTAGGGACAGTCTTCATCATTGAACTAACAAGCGGATTCGCTATCTAACCAGGTATCACAAAAACATTTTATCTTTAGTCTGTTATTATTATTTTTCTCTTCTATTATATTAAAATCATCATTATTCTTTATTCTAAGATAAAGTCAAAAAATAAAACTGATTGATTGACATTATTTACAGTAAATCAATAAAAATTTCGGCGGAAACAATTACCTTGAATATAACTTTACAATTTATAATCTTTGTGTCGTCTTATAACCTTATAACTAAAACATTCGTACCTAAGCACTACAAATTATAAACCTGGTGGGACTCTTCAGAAAAAAAGTCGAGTAAGTCTATCCGGAATAAAGTTAATAATATTGTAAAATCCACACTAGCGACTTGTCGCCGCTTGAGACGCGACAACAATGTCATTTGCTTCTGGCATCTTGTCGTCGCGACCCCGCGACTCTGACGCCAAATGTGCGGAGTATCGAACAAAATATATGAAAATTGACGGTCGTAGCCTGTCGTCGCGTCTAGTTGCCGAGCTGTCGCTGTCGCATGTCGCCTAGCGCATAGGCTTAAAGTCTATATTTCAGAATATTTATTGATAGATTTTGATCTACGTTGCAGACCTGAGTAGTACAGTGAGTCTTCCAACTTGTGGGTTAATCATCAAATTGTCATGTTCTCTATTAGATACTAAATAAAAAATAAACTGGTTCCCTCTAGCCGTTTTCGCAACTTACCCTAAGTCGAGAAAGAAACTTGTTCCTTAACAATTAATGATGTAATGCAATACAAATTGAGCACGCTGTACCTAAAACTGTTTCAGCGAAACAAACGCGTACTTGGTTTTAAAGCACTTGGCAATTTTTCTCGAACATTCCTCTTTTCTCCCCTCGTGCACCAACTTTTTAGCAATTTCTTTTCACGCGTAAAGATGTCTGCAAACCGAAGCAGACATGTTTGCAACACATCAAGCTTTACAGACGAAGTATACCCTATATGTCTTCCAGATTTTATTTATTATTTATTAGGACTACAAGATAGACACAGCTTACATTATCACACAACTTGGATCACAGTTGATGTAAGTACATTGCTGGTTTATAACACAATAAGGATCAAGACAAGAGTCGAAACCAGCAACGGATATCGCCTAGAATCCTTCCTATGAAATTGTGTAATCTCGGCCTAAGTGTTATCTCACAGGCAATGGCATCGTTAATGTTTTGTCGCCTGAGAGCCTGTAAACTTTTCAACACCCATAAGTCACGCTTTTGTCCCAGAGGGGTCGGCGAAAACCAGGTATTGCCACTAGACACGATCCACACAAACTATTTTTGCTTCATCGATATTCATAAAGTCGGCTTACCACGGTCCGCGATATCGCGGACGGACGCGGACCAGCTCGCACGACACACCGTGGGAAGGGTCTCGGTCCATGGTAGCACAGACGTCTGTGGCGGTGCGCCGTACCGGTCGTGAGTACGTGGTCGTATAGATATCCGCAGAATCGCGCACCGTGGGAAGAGCCTCGTCCTTGGTCGTCAGCCGGCGTCGGCCATCGGCAGAATCGCGCATCGTGGGAAGCCAGCTTTAGTCGTTACACGCACGCACGCCAGTTTGATGACAATTACTTGCAGATTTCCCTACAAAAAACATTATAATTTTCCGACATTCTTTAGGTGTTTGGCATAATAACTCAAATGGGGAACATCAATAAAGTATCAAACTCTACATACTGCTCTAATACTATCACAGACGCGCGGACAATTTAGCGTATTAGGGTAAAATTCCGTATACAGTCGCACCAATTCGCGGATTGAAATAACATTATCCTAGTTCTAAATGAACAAATTTAATACTCGGGCCCAACTAGTTACCTAACACTTTTACTTAAGTATGTTACCTATTTAACTTGGGATGTGCTTATTCATGTAAAATAAGAAAAATATTTTTTATCTGCTTTTTTTCAATTTATCTGCTTACAATAACAATGTTTAACAGATAACTTAAACATACATCCGTGTACACGGAATGACTTTCCGATAGAAAAATAAATCGTTTTTTACAATTGAAACGTACGTAGAAAATTGTAGAAAACATGGTGCCGACTGACCATTGAATATATTTTTATGTTTTTCTATTTTGTCCTTTTTTGATTATATTATGTCTAATTTTTAAAATATAATTACTAAGTCAATGCGATTCAGACAGAAAACATTCCTAAAAGTTACGTGTTTTTCTTCAATTTTCTACGTGCATATTTTTCATATGCTGTCAGAAGTGGGATTGACATAGTAATTCTATTTAAAAAATTAGACATTTAAAGCGAAATAATAAAAAATAGAAAAACATAAAAATAGGTTCATTGGTCGGTCGGCAGCAAAATAATACACACACTTAAATGTACAAAAGGAAACCGTACCTATATTGTATTTTACTTTACTTTTTTCCTTTTATTTGTTTCTTGTGTGCGATAAAGAAGATTCTTATCTTATCTTATATTATGGTAGAATACTTGGATATGCGGAAACATAACAAGTTAAACATAATATAACATGCAAGATACGGTATGTCTTACACAGTATTGCTGTGGGTGCGGCAAATGCAAAATTTTCGGCTATTGAGTTTGTTGGTACCGACTGACAATCAGCGTTGCAACGGATCACTCTGTTGCAACATTTACAATTTACATGCAACGACTATAGTTACGTCAAACAAATTCTTCATTTTTTTTTATTTCATTGATGTATCCTCAACGAGAACCGAAATGTGTCCATGCTAAGATATTTGGTCAAGTCGGCTCTAATAAAATACAATTTAATACCTCTAAATTTTCCACAAGTGCCACTGTAACCAGCGAACGTCATTTAACAGCAACGTCGGCATTTTATTGCCTGTTCTATCCATTGCCGCCCCAGTGAGGTGGCGGCCTTACCGCTGGAACGTGCGTCATAAAACACCCGCCAACAACCACTGGAACTAAAGCCAAGATTAAGTGTCGACACATACTGACAAAATGCTTGTTTCCACTCGAGGAAAACGGGAATCATTAGTCTTGGTTTTGGAAGGTACGAAGAGGCTTTTGGATATGGTAATCTGCCTGCCTTTGTAAGGACAGATAAAAAAAATGGGTGGTAAAAGTCGCATCTGCTTTTATTTTTTTTTAGTTTTTTTGATACGCTCGTAGCCTGGGCTGCCTGAGTGATCTTATGTCCATAGATAAGTCACCGTCTATGACTAACGCTAGTGGCATTTTTCCGAGTGGTTTCGTGCTTCGCAAGTCGATAGATAGCAGTCGTTAAGCCAAGTCAGAGGCCTTAGGCCGGCTCGAAAACTTCTGACAGTAAAAACAGCCACTAGTCTTACAAGCCTCCACCAATCCGGACTTGGCCCCCGTGGTGGAGTATCATAATGGCTTATACCTTCCCCAGGGAAGAAACCCGTGCCCCTCGGTGGGGACATAATGGAATTTGATGATGATGAGGAAACTTGCAGCGTACATCCCAAATAATCACATAATTGATATGGGAGCAACAAGCGGCAGACACTAGGAGCTGCCACTGATGTTTTATTAACATTAATTAGTTATCGCACGCATGCGCGCCGGTTTCGGTACTTTTTATCTTGTTCTTTTCTATACATAATTTTTTGGTTGAAAAAGATACGATTTATTTTCATTGGTCATAATAATGCACCCTTACGGAGCTCGGTAATGTGTCTACCATGTACAAAAAATAAATGCCACATCCATATTTAACCGGAGCGTCGTTCCTTCTTCCTCCATCATTGCACATGGTACTCTTCATTTGAACGCGGTAGAGACACAAGCCTGCATATTGCGCCACCTGTTACTGACAACACACGGGGCGCCTGCGTTTATATATGTCTGCTTGCTGTATCGCATCCTTGGATGAGTAGGGTGGTGCAGATTCTCGGAGACCGCGGGATTATTAAGACTGACCTCCAACTACCATCTACGTGATGGGATTGGATTAGATTAGAACTTTTTATTGATGGGAGTTGGGAGTTAAAAAATTTAACTTCTAAGTAGACGTGAAATAAGGTAAGGCTCAAGGTAATCAAAATTCATGGGTTACCTACTTTCATACAACCATTTGTTTTACGGACTCATTCACTAAAATTTCAAAGCGAAACTTGGTCCGACTCTTCCGTAAAAATTCAAGTAAAATAATCCGTAAAACAATCTATAACCTCGTTAGACACAGTGTATAATGTATTGTACACAATGAAACTAAGCATTCCGGCCCAGAGTAAAAAACAAAAATCCTGTTCTTAACGCTCACTGTGCAATACGATGTACATTCAAGTGTTTTCAAGGATTTCATTTTTAAATATTCGCGCCATTTGTAATTTTGTTTAGACCTTCTGATTGGTTGATTCAATAGGGGGAATTTCGACAGTGACACTTGGGGATTATCAGTAATTAACCTGTGAAAGTCGGCCATTCGTGCAACGATGCATCGGACTCAGCGTGCAGGGCTTACGAAAGTTTTAGTTCATAAAAAAAACAGCCTTTGACTTCAGAAAAATAAAAGACTAGAAAAAGCTTAGAGCTAATGTCAAAAAATGTCAAAAATATGTAATATTCAACACAAAACATTACAAAGGTTCATGGTACAAATTGGCGGCCTTATAACTAAAAACAATTTCTTGCAGACAACCTTGTTATGGAAAATTGCTGAGAAAAATTGAATAATGGTCAAACAACATAGGGCGCGTTCAGTGCATGGATGGGTAACCGTCTGGCATTTTTCCGAGCGATTCCGTGCTTCGCAAGGCACGATAAGCAGTTGGTGCAGTCGATAGATGGCAGTCGTTAAGCCAAGTCAGAGTCCTTATGGTGGTTTGAAAACTTCTGACAGTAAGACCAGCCACTAGTCTTACAAGCCTCCACCAATCCGGACTTGGTCCCCGTGATGGAGAATGGCCTACACCTTCCTCAGAGACCCGTTCCCCTCGGTAGGGTAATGGGTTAATAATGATGATAAAATAAGTTACAGAAGTTTTTCCTGTATTCTTTTGTATTTGACAGTATGTACGGGCTAGGACTGTTCCTTTCGGGGCACTTGGTGCACCTTTTTAGGTCGCCGTATTGGTGACTGTGCACCGTGCTCAGTCGAGCTCACGGGCCTTGTTGCCTGTGCCAGACAGTTAGTTTTTGCCTATCATTTACAACATACGCCTTCTAACAGGTAACTGTGCACAATATTTAATTAGAAATCATGAAGACTAGAGACACCAACGTTTAGTTTCTTTATCACCATCGCTATGCAACCTACGACATCTGCGGTGCGACATTTTTACCGGCCATTTATTAGCCTGCTTACATATTTTTATCACAGACATTGTAAGACGAAGTAACCGTATTTTATTACTGTCTATTTTACTGTTTTACTGTCGCACTAAATTTCCAAAAAGGAATAAAAAATAACTGCCTTTTGAAATAGGCCGCCAATACGCTCTTCATCAACATGGCATCGCACAGGAATAATGACGTCACTGATCAGTAAACAAAACCAATGAACGTAAGAACGACATGACTGACAGATGCCATTTTTACTCACTTGTGACGTCATCATAGATTCGGTCAATCCGGGCTGTTTTCGATAAAATGGCTGGAGTTATACAAGTATGAAATGTTGTCCTGGTTTTTATGATAAAGATCCTTTTTTTTTTTAGTTAGCATGCCTTAATTAGTTGCATGATGACCTTCGAAATAACAATTAAAATCATTGTTATGATGAGCTGATCAGCCTACGAAACAGGAATTTTAGTGAAAGCCGCATTAAATTCTACAAGTTAATGCGGCTTTCCGACTCATAATTTATACAAATACTAGCTGTTGCCCGCGACTACGTCCGCGTGGGCTTTAGTTGAGTAATGTGTTTGCAAATAAGATAGGGATACTTTTAGCGCATGCCAAAGAGCTTTCATACTAACTTCGCAACCCCGTCTTACCCCCTTAAGGGATGATTTTCTAAAAACTGCTTTACACGTCTTTCATGACTTTCAATGAAGGACTTCATGCTGAATTTCATTCGAATAACTTCAAAAATGGTTAAGTTTCATACTAAGTTCGCACCCCCCTTTTTTCCCCTTGAGGGATGATTTTTAAAAAACTATTTTACACGTGTTTCATAATTTTAAATGAAGAACCTTCGTACCAAATTTCATTTGAATAACTTCAAAAACGGCATAGTTTCACACTAACCTCGAACCCCTATTTTACCCCCTTAGGGGATGAGTTTTCAAAAATCCTTTCTCAGTGCTCCCTTGCGTTACAAAAGGAACCCCTGTGCAAAATTTCAAGTTTCTAACCTTTATAGTTTAGGCCCTGCGTTGATATGTCAGTCAGTCAGTCAGTCAGCTTCTCCTTTTATATATTTAGATGTATTGACATAATGTTTTTTTTTAACTGTCAATAGCCTATTTATGTTGTAAATCTAATCGATAGCTCTAAATTTCGGCATTGCCAATTAAGAACAAAACAGGGAACAAACAATATAATACCCTGGCAAATGCAATTGCTATTTGGAGAGCCTTTGTTTCACAAATAATACAATGACATAAACAATGCTTTTACCAATACCTGGGGGGGCTACTCAATTCGTACGAGTTCTGAGTTTTGTAAGAACTCAAACAGCTTAGCTCTCTTGGCGCTGCACGCCAACAGAATATCAGCGCTGAAGTTCTTCCGGAACTTTCAGCACATGCTGAGTCATAGCCCATTTACATTTGCACACTTGCGTTATTCATTTACTGTCCAGCACCTAGATTCTGTTAATGCGTTGTAGTACAATGACAATTGTATGAACATGGTGATTTAGTTTCATTGCCGCTTCAAGTCTACGTACGCACGCGCATATATCAAATAATCTAAGCGTCAATGGTATCAAAAACGCGTCACCTGACCCGACCATGTATCTGTCATCGAACTAGTATGCGCTAATAGAATCGAGGCTTTGTACGTTGTCCAGGTACATTACCGTACCGTGTTTGGCCAATTTTCCGCTTCTTATGGGTTTTACTATATTATTATAAATTTTTTTTTCTTTCTTAGTGCTATGACTTGTAGTTAGATTTGTTTTTCTTTGGTTTTTATGTGCGTGTCCTATGTAAATAAATGAATTATCCATCTATCTAAACTAATGCCAACGTGATAAAAAACCTATACATTTTTATTGAAAAGTCGACCCTAACGTAACTGAATAGAGTGCACGCATGCTTGACGTGACGTGATAATTTTGAAATGTTTTTAATCCTAGAGTTATTCCGCTCTCCGGGACAGAGTTAAATACTAATTGAAAACCATGAAAATCGATCCGGCCGTTCCCGAGTTATAAATGTTCGAACAAATCCGACTTTGTTTTATACTATATTATGTATATTACGAAATATTCATTAATGCAAGTTATCCAATTCGCTTGTCCGAAATAAAAACTTCATTAGTCAACCTCGCGGACGTAGTTGCGATCACTGCTACTAAAGTATAAAGTAGGAATTAGTAGCGGAAATTTCATGTTTGTCTTGGGTAGACCCCCGCATAGAGCTTGCTAATTAATATTTCGCCAGCAACGCTCGCTGACGATCGGCAGTCGATAATTAAACGACTTTGACTCCGCCAGGCCCCGCAAGCGGGCGTGAGGTTGAATTTATACCTGCACGAAACAATTTAATCAAGTGTTCGTATTATGTGCCGGTGTAAGTCTGTAACAGCTCCGTGCAGGGGCAAAGCAGAGTTGTTTTAAGTCGCTTTGAGGCTGTATATAATCGAGCATAGAAAAAATACATAGCCCATCTGCAAACGATTAAAAAGTACTCGACCTGGCGTTGTTTGTTATTAAAAATGGACTGTGTAAAAAAGGATACTACAGAATAGATGACTTTATAAATGATAAAAACCATTGGCAGTAAACCAATTCCACAACGAGCTAGTCATTGGTATTCCGTAGATCATCATAATATCATTATAGGGTTTAATACATTTCATACAAATGTACAGACGCTGTGATTGCATACCAAAACTATGCTATTATTATAGATTACTGACACTGACTATAACTTTATCACACAAGTTTGCCAAAGGCCATGCGAATGGTGGCGCGGTGGCCGGGTCGCCTATCTCCCTCTAATATGGTTGAGACTGGGGACACACGGCCCCAAGGCACCGGCTAACATTATACATAAGTGTATGTACACTGATATTCAACAAACAGAATGTAAATTCTTTAGGTTGAAACAAATTTCTGATTTCTGATTTGCATGCAACGACTGAATGCGATGAGTGATCAGTTAGGACGTTGATTCCATTGAATTCATTGAATTCTAAATTCAATGGTTGATTCTGTTAATGCTTTGTAATACAATGACAACTGCTTGAACATGGTGATTTAGTTTTATCGCCGCTTCAAGTCACGCACACATTCAAACAATCAACAAATATTTTTCAACATGGGCTTTTCGATTAGGTACAACAAAACATTTTTTAGTGCAAATTCTCTATTAATTTACACAATATTGTAAACGACCGTTTTGGCCGATAACATTCCCGTTGTAAAATTAAAATGTACGTATAATAAGATAAGAATATTCTTAAAATCAAAATATTTACAAGGGTTCATAGTATAATAAGCTCCTAACCCTGTGATTGATATCGCATCGCATCAACGTAAAATGTCAAGAAGATACTTCCCTGCAAATGAAGGTCGTCAATCCCAACTGAAATACGATGCTTTCATTTGACACTACGAGTACATGGCGTACTACCGCGAGAAATGGAGATCCCTTCTACGAGCCCTATATCCCTGATAAGGGATAAGAGGAAATCATCATCGTCATGGCGTACTGTTTTGAACTAAAACTTTCGTAAGCAACCGACGACGCAAGCTCCGTCTCTGCTCACCATGATTAAGCTCTGCGAATCAGAGCGAACTCTGGTCGGACTTCTCCAACAAAAAATCGGGTAAGTGTGCGGAATATAGTTACCTAATAATACCGTCCTTTTATTGAAGTTACTTGTCTATCTACCTAGACGCTCACTGTTGGGCATAAGCCTCTTTAGCGTCACGCCAACCTCGCAGGCCTTCAGATTTATTTTTATTTTATCTGGCAATCATTATTTACCAACATACATAGTTATATGCAAGCTAAGCTACATAGTTAAGTAAACCCCAATATTTCCGCACTTAACCTCATAGTTAGGCCATTTAATTAATTGATTTTTAAATGTCTTTACTAACATAAGAATAATTACAATGGTACACTCATTACAAGGCAAAGTAGGTACACAACAATATTAAAAACTATATTTAATTGTTTGCAGACTACACGCCTTTTAAAACTTTAAATGATTACTAACAACTACATTTCAATCTCAACTTGACATACCCATTTTCTAGGACTTATGTCTACTTTGAGCAGTAACACATTTCATACATGTAGTTCATATGTAGGTATATAAGTAGTTAGGCCATTGCAGCAAGCTCTGAGGCAGTAAATTCATCAGACTATTTTTCTTCACAGTCAGCGAGCGCGGCGAGGAGTTAGTGTCAAAAGGTAGTAGCAAGAGCTACTACTAATTAATGAATAGTTACAAAAGTCATGACTTTAATTACATCATCATTCATCATTATCATGAGCCCACCTCTACCCACTGTTGAGTATAGGTTTTTTTTCCCATCACGTGTGGCGTGACGCCAATAAATTAATTGCATGCCGACGTGCAATTCAAAATCACGGATGCAATTAAAATTCAAGAGAGACACAGTTATTAAATATTGATGTGCTATCGACTGTACCCCAACGGCCGGAATATCCGTACAATACCCGGGGAATCCGGAAGAAAAAAAAATTTAAACAAAAGTTTAAAAACAATTTATGAAAAATGTTGTCTAATAGTCAAAGCATAAAGATATCATTTAAATTTTTAGTCCTAAGTGATTTCGATGAGGTATTGAATAAAGTTATTTTTAAAAGGTATAGTAAAATAAATAACCTAAAGATTAGTTAAGATTTGAAAGGAATAGGTGATATTTTTATTAATATTATTATACAATTTCGCCAAACTGCAAAGCAATTTGTAGGCGAGGCGCTCTATATCTATACATCATTTCCTTACATTATACATAATTATTATTTACAATGTTTATTTGCATTAGGCGGTTTCGCGTTTATTCATCATCTGGCAAAATTTCGAAACGTCACTTTTCAACGCAGATAAACGTGAAAAAGCGATCACCTAATCGCATTTCGGACTCTATTTGCTACAACGTGTAAATGGGAAAGCTGGCTGGATTTTTAAATAAAAAAGAAAAAATAACCTATAAAAAACAAAGAAGATAAACTCCTGTCGTTGAAGCTCTGGCGCGAAAAAAGGGCAATGATTGATCGAGCGGCTCATTAACGAATGAAAAATTACAAAAAGAGCCTCCAATCTAAAACAGATTTCAGGGTTTCGGTATTTTATCGCGCTTAGGGTTGCCGTAAAGAGATAGCTACGTTAAGGCTGATATAATACCTGGAATCCTTCTTGATCACAAACCAACATTTGAATGATGATAAAAAGTGTTATTATACTTTATTGCACACGAAAATACAAAGGAAATGTAACAAAAGAAAGTGCACGTTCAAAGGGGAACTTGTCTCTGTGAAAGATTTCTTTCAGAAAACCTTTGAGAGTCGGAATGTAGGTGTGAAACAGGGCTATATTATCTTCGTTTTGCTAAAGTTTTGGTCTTGTAAATAAAAGTATTTTTTACTTTATACTCGACGCTTTATGTAGCCTATTATGCGCTCGTAGATGCGATTATTTCTTATGGTCTTAGTAGTTACGGCTGCACCTTCAAATCTTACCTAAACCAGATAAGAGGGATTCAAATAAGAATAATGAAAACTTTAGTAGATGTAAAAACCAAAAATAATTGTAAGGGAAACTACGATGAATTGTTCAAAATATATAATCTTCTTCCAATTAACTATAAAGTATAATTTGCAATTTTAATGGAAAACTACAATAATAGCTTATACAAAAATCCTGTAATCTACAATAAAAACACTCGGAATGTAAAAAATAAAAAGTTAACTGTCCCACAAGTAAACAACTATTATGGAGAAAGGACAACACAGTACTTACCCTACTATACTAAATGAAATGTGAGTGGAATTAAGATCCTCACAGTATGCCAGTAAAATGCTTTACGAAAAATGTGTAGCGTCCGAATTAATGAACCAGTTTGTAACCAGTACCATAAAGTGATCCTAATGTTAGTTAAATATGTATGTTACTTTTCTATGTAAACTTAATTTAAGTAATTTGTTAGGTATTTTAAGTAATTTAGTTTTAAGATGAGAGTAAGTCTGCCAACAAACTATAATTTAGTTTGGCGGAAATGAAATACTGTAAAAATTGTGTACCTTTACTGAATAAAACTTTTATTTATTTATAATTTTTTTTTGTAATATAAAATATGTAATATGAAATAAAAATAATCCTTTTTCAACAAAAAAAGAACTTTGAAAAAAAAACATCATGACTCGAACCGGGTCTCTTGAAATCGGCCCGAAACGGATGACAACCGAGAATGACCAAAACCAGTCTATGTTGCTTTTGCGTTGCGCTTTAAGCATTCATACCTCAAAATGTTTCTTTTGAAAAATGATTTTATAGTTCTATTTGATAAAATAAAAGAATCAGGGGTTTAAAAGTAATAATTACAAAGTGTCTGTATTGATTGTATAACTTCAGTGGGAGATGTTAATGCACGTACCGCGAATGCACATCCTGAGAACGTACGCCCTGGTAATGTACAGCCATTGAATCCGTGTATATGTACATGGATGCCCGTCCGCACGTTCTCGGGTCGTGCGTTATCAGCGTTTCTAAACGAATCCCAAAAGAAATACCTCACACATTCCAGTAAAACGTGCAAAACCTATGATGTGAACAACGTAGTTGATTGTATTCTCTGTGATGTGAACGAGGCACCGAATGGTCACCGATTCCAGGGCTGTACGTTCCGCGTTCGTGCATTCCTGTGTGAACTTTCATGAGAAAATAAAAGGCAGAAGTTCACGAAACGGTTATATTTGATAAATCGTAATATTAGATTACAATACTTCAATAAAGAAATCACAGCACACTCAAGATACGTCTTTTCACGTCAGCTGCTATGCTTCGAATGAATAAAAATCTCGACCTTCGATGTCGCCTGCCCTACTCTCCAACTTAACCCAGTGTTGCCATAAAAAAGATGTTGCCAGCTAAAAGTTGTCGAAATATATATATTCGGCGACATCGAATATCGATTACAAAAATTAATCGATTAAAATAACCAAAATTCGTATACAAAATCCACAATAAATAACACAAGCTTACATATTCGTCCATCCTGATTTAAAATCACGACCTCGTGACTTAATCCCTCTGAAAAAAAAATCAATTATCATCCTTCCATATTTATTATCCGATATTGGAGCCAACTCATCCTTCCGATAACAATAACGTATGTATTTTATATTTATCTTAATTAGTCTCCATATCTGCAGAGTTTGGTACCTCATTGTTTAAATCTATCATTTCATCCTCACTCAAACTATGGTGACTGTCACCTAAATCGTCTACTCTTTTATCATTAACCATGTCAGAATCACTGATGTTATCACCCGGTTCCTCCACATCATCAACGCTTTCATTCTCATCACTTTCATAAGACCTATGAAAACTTAACCATGGGAATATTTTATCTACTGGGTGCACCGCTCTATAAATGGCTTTGCCTTTATGTCTTGTTATAGGTGTATCTTCCACCATGTACCTGTCATTACTAAATACCTTCACTACTTTATATGGTCCAAAACATTTGGCTATCAATTTCTTACTTTTCCCGGGACACAATATTGACCTCTCTACTCGCACCAAATCTCCTTTTTTGAATATTCTAGGCTCGCATCGTGATTTGTCAAATCTGTTTTTCTGTGCTAACTGAGTTCTGGCTACGTGATCGTCTACCCCCTTTCTTATCTCTTCAATGTTTTCAAGACTTTCAGTATCATTATCTAAACTGGATCTAACCTTTCCTTCAGAAAATCCCGTTAACTGTATACCGAATAATACTTCTGCCGACGTTCTATTGATGCCCTTTTTAAAGCATTATTCATACCCCATTGGACATCTAAAACTTTGTCATCCCACAAAGATTCATCACGACCGTGGTTCATAGCTGTCAGAGCGTCAAGTACAGTACGGTTGTACCTTTCCACTTGCCCATTGGCTCGTGGGGTAGCAACTGCGTTCATTATGTGTTTAACACCGGCTTCATTAAGGTAAATCTTAAGAGCTTTGCCCGTGAACGACGAGTACCTGTCTGTAATCAGTCTGACTGGACAACCAAAAGTAGCAAAATACTCCTTTAGGACATGGATTGTTGTGGAGGCTTTAGTATTCTTTACGGGTTTTAGGATAGTAAATTTACTGTAGGAATCGATAATTAATAGCAAATACTTGTTTTTCCTTTTGCTTTGATTAAAAGGGCCCAAATGATCGGCATGAAGCGTGTGGAAGGGCTTCGAGACTCTTGGAATTGGATGAAGATATCCAGACTTTTTTCCTGAAGGGGTTTTACTATGAACACACTCGAGACATGATTGCACGTATTTTTTTACAAATTTCTTTAACTTTGGGAACCGATAATGCTGTTTAATTTTATCTAAAGTTTTCTCAAGGGAAAAGTGACCAATGTCATCGTGGCACGCTTTTAAAATCTGCCAACGCACACCCTTAGGTACCAACCATTTCGGTCCATCATCTGTCAATCTGTAAACGTTATTATTTTTAAGGCAAAAATTCTCCTTCACATCAACCACGTCCTTACTATTAGGGTCTAACAATATGCTTCTGATCCGATCTACTTCACTGTCTGCTGTTTGAACGGTCTTCAAACCAGGCATCGGTTATTTGTAAAACCGCAGGATAATCTATTTCCGCAACCTCAGATGTAGGGATGGGGTTCCTACTTAAGGCATCGACGTGACACATCCCTGACCCAGACTTATACTTGATCTCGCAATCAAACTCTTGCATCAAACTCCACTAGCGAGCAACTCTTGGTATCATGTCTCGTTTCATGAACGTAGCGCGTAAAGAATTGCAATCCGTGACTACTGTGAACGGCATTCCAATTAAGTACGGTCTGAATTTAATTAGCGACGATATCACTACGAATGTCTCTAATTCATATGAAGAAAAATGTTGCTCAATTGGTGAAGTTTGACGGCTATAGTACGCTACGGGCTTAAGATCTCCGTCTACTTGTTTCTGCAACAGTATTCCACCTACACCCCATTTACTTGCATCTGTATGCAATTCTGTAGTTAAGGATGGATCATACAAAGCTAAGACTGGACGCCTTACTAATCTTTGCTTCAGTTCATCAAAGGAAGTTTGTTGCTCTGAACCCCATATCCAAGGAGTATTATTTTTAAGCAATCCAGTTAAGGGTTTAGCCAGAGCAGCAAAACCCTTGATGAACTTCCTAATAAAACTGGCAAGACCCAAAAATTGCCGTACACAATGAACATTTTTCGGTACAGGAAAATTGTGAACTGCCTCTATTTTCCTTTTACCAGGTTTTATACCAGTTGCAGAAACTTCGAACCCTAGGAAATCTACAGATGTCTGGAAAAAGTAACATTTACTCGGCTTTAAGGTCAAATTAAATTCCCGTAGGCGAATGAAAATCTGCTCCAACTTCTGAAGCCCATCATCAACGGTTTTGGATGGTACTAAGACATCGTCCATGTACGCAACGGCTGTGTTAAACCTTAAAGAACCTAAAGCCTTATTAATAGCCCGCTGAAAAACAGCTGGAGCGTTGGCCAGTCCAAAGGGCATTCGGTTAAACTCCCACTGGCCATCAGGTGTTATAAAAGCTGTCTTGGCTTTACATTCTTCCGACAGTTCAACTTGATAATAACCGTTGGCTAAATCAAGTGTGCAATAAAAAATACTCCCAGAGAGCCTATTCATCTGATCTTCCATGCAAGGTAGGGGATAATGCTGTTTTATAGTCTTTCGGTTAAGCGCCCTATAATCAACACAGAGGCGTTTATCCCCTGTCTTCTTCCGAACAAGAATGATAGGACTAGCAAAAGGCGAGTTTGATTCTCTAACTATCCCATGTTCGCTTAACTCTTCAACCATACTCTGTACCTCACGTCTTTCCTGTTGAGACAACCTGTACGGACGGTAAACTATGGGTTGATCGTCACAAAGCTCAATTTTCATCTTTTCTAGGTCCGTTCTACCCAATTCGCCCAGAGAAGTAGCAAAACAATCTCTATATTTGTTAACGAGACTTAAAAGCTTTAACTTGTCCTCCTCCAATACGTCTCCTACATTCAGTTGCTGCAATGTCAAGGGTTCTAGTGAACCATGCTCTATTCTATTTATTTTGCATATCCCAAACGAATCAAGAACAATTTCTGCACAACAAATTAGTTCTCCTATTTTGAAAGTTAGAGGTTGTTTCGTAAACGGAGTTATTGCCACAGATCCTGAACCCTTAATCATTGAATATACTCCTTCGCCTACCAAGTACTCTTTATTAGGTTGCGCTCTGCAGCTATTACCCACGAAAACATTGCCTTCAAATTTAGTGTCACAAGTAATCTCTAAAAAGTCTGCTCCTTCAATCACAGTATCGTCTTTTACCCGTAGTTCTAGCCGTTTACAACATTGATCGCCAGGAGAAGACTTCACAATGAGATTCTTATCATCCTTTATAATAATTACATGCTTTTGTTCAGTAAAAGTTTGTCCAACCAATAAAGGGTACTTGAGTAGGCAATCGGGTACCACTACACACTGCACTCGAGCAACTACTTCTTGAATTGTTAACTCAGCTTCACACGACCCTAAAGAGTGTACGACAACCCCACCAAATCCTACCATAGGATGACTGATCGAAGTATTCCATGACTCAAATATTTGTTTAGCATCAGATTCTCTTATCAACGTTAACTCACTACCAAGATCGATAAAACACGATCTGACTTGACCGTTAATCGTTACGTTTTGAATGTATTTAGCGTAGGTATAATTACTTGGAGATTCGCTTATACTAAGAACAGCTTTCTCCTTTTTATCATTCTGCGTGTTTTCATTTTTAGGACAGAAACACTCCGTATCCAAATGGCCAATCATGGAACAATTGCTACACTTTTTTATGGGTTTTGGACACTTCGAAATTGGATGACCATCTTGTTTGCAATTATAGCACTTAATATTTACATTGACTTTACTTGTACTAGGCTTTGCATCCCGGTTATTTCTTTTGGAAAAAATAGGTATGTTTCGTGATCCAGATTTAACGTTTCGTAAGTATGCAAGTAACCTATCAGGGTCAGTAAACTGGGCCGCCTCAGCTCTTAGTCTAACCGACCTATCGTCTATGCCGTGGAGTATGCATTCAACTGCCCTCTTCCCACTAATATCACAACGATTTAACAGAGCTACCTTGTCATAAAAATACTCCTCGAGAGACTCGCCAAACTTAGCTCTCTTGTCCAGCATGTCAGACAACATCTGCCCGTAATTTTCTTCTGCTGGAAAAGCAGATCTTAGTTTGGTTTGCCACTCGGGCCAAGTAAACATAAGCGACGGCAAACCCTCATACCACTTTTTCGCAACCCCAGTAAGTTTAGGCAAAGCATAATGTATTGTCTGACGGTCACTCTATCCATACATAATTGCACATTCGTTCACTTTCGTAAGCCAATTATGAATACTTTGATTTTTTAATGAGGGGTCAAACTCTGGTACAACATTTGTATTCGAAAAGTTCTCCCTAGCCATGTTGTTGCTATTAAAAGAACCAAACATTTCAGAAAATTGTGCAAATAACTCACGTGACGCTTCATTGGATTGATCGCGGCGATCCCGCGAAGTGCTGCGCCGCGAAGGTCTCCGATCAGCGCTCGCGTGGCCTGCTCTCCCTGATGCGCTTGGAGCGCGCCGACCGGCTCGGACTGCGGGAACGGCTTCTCCGCTCTCTTATCCTTTCGTTACGCGAAGCAGGTGTCCGCGATCTCGGATGTCTGCTGCGACTCCTCGCGTACCACACCTCCGCCTGACGTCGATCGGGCGTACGCAAAACTCTCGCTCGTGAAGTGCGTGCCGAGCGAGTTTGGCTGCGGCTACGACCTCGGGTTGCCTCTTGGGTCGGTGTTAACAGCCTTGTAGTTTCCGGACTCTCCTGGCCCAGTGACTCGCTGCAGTTATCCATTATATTATCTGGCGTAGATTCTTCCGCTTCTGACTTTTGTGAACTTTCATGAGAAAATAAAAGGCAGATCACGAAACGGTTATATTTGATAAATCGTAATATTAGATTACAATACTTCAATAAAGAAATCACAGCACACTCAAGATACGTCTTTTCACGTCAGCTGCTATGCTTCGAATGAATAAAAATCTCGACCTTCGATGTCGCCTGCCCCACTCTCCAACTTAACCCAGTGTTGCCATAAAAAAGATGTTGCCAGCTAAAAGTTGTCGAAATATATATATTCGGCGACATCGAATATCGATTACAAAAATTTATCGATTAAAATAACCAAAATTCGTATATAAAATCCACAATAAATAACACAAGCTTACACCTGGTACGGACCGGTCACTCCGTACACCGTACGTACACTCTCGGTCCGTGCAATAGTAACTCACCTCAGTCACTCAATACAGATTACAAACACAGATTAGATTAAATTATTGCAAAAATCGCAAAAGGTGTATTGTGTACTACATTGCGACAGTGCAAACTGCAAACGGGGAGTTTTTGACGGGAATTCAAACGAGCGGTTTTATTTTTGCAAATTGATCCTAGTGGATTTGATATTGTTTAATTAATGTAGTTTATTGTTAAAATGACCATGTGTATAAACAATCCAACCGGCCCTTTTGGAAATCGTTGGGAGATTCTAATGTCCAGCAGTGGACGTCCAATGGCTGAAATGATGATGATGATGATGATGAATGAACAGGGTTCACTACGCCAGTCCAAAACACGTTTCACCGAATTACATTTCCACTATGACGACTCATCGACACAATATGTAGAATAAGTAACTAAAATAAACCGCCATTGTGGGCTTAGGATAGTCTAGTCTCAATTGTGCGCAGGACCTGAGACTGTTTATGCTTATCAGAAATTATCTTTTTGTCCTCCATTAGGCTCCTTAAACATTGCGACTTTTTGCACGCCTCATTTATGGAGTGATCACATTTCTCAAACTTCAGTTAATGCAATTATGTTAGTGGAATCGAGGTCTATTGAAGCAGACGTCATACCGTTTCAGGAACGTAAACTTCCTCCACGGACAATTTGTGCCAGAAAATGTTTCCATCTGCCCTTAAGCGTGACAAAGGTCCCCGCTACGTGTTAAGGTACTGCGTAAATCTGCGATGCGGCGGAAATTGAGTAATTAAATAAACCCTTTTTAAAATAAAATCGAGGAAGGCCGCGTCACGGACTGACAGAGTGAGTGTAATAGAAGAAAAAAGTTACCCGATGTAGTAACGGTTTCTGAATTGAAAATTTCACTAATTAAATACTTAAGTAACGCTGTATCACGCTTTTTTCTGATATATTCGACGAGACAGCACTATATTTAAGTAGTAACTGGTTAAGAGATCCTCAAATTTGGTAAGACGACGTTTTGCCGGATGTCACAATCATAACCACAATTGTAGACGTGAGTGGATGATGATATGTCGTATTTCCGGTTTTTGGTGTTTTTTGTGTGGAAATAAATTGTAATAAAACTTTAACTTCAATTTACTCAAAATCTAAAAAAAATGCACATTTCACCTTTGTCCACTCACGTCTTCGATTGACGAAATCGATTGCAGGAAATGGTTTTAGGCTTTCCAACATTTTCTGGTACGAGCTGCAACGCAACGTTTAGTTTACAATACAGTCGTTACGCAGTGTTAGCTACCAGATTTGAATAGATACGCATCCGTCGTGGGTACATAATCGTATCGATATCCGCAAGAATCGCGCACCCTGGGAAAAGCCTCGTGCGTGGTGCATGGCTGTCCGTGGTCGTCGGGCGTCGGGCGTTGGCAGAATCGCGCACCGTGGGAAGCCAGCTTAAGACGCGCTAAATGGAAATGCTCGTCTTGAGTTGTGTTTCTGTTATATTCAATCTACGGTTAGACGCTTGGGATCTTCCAGGAAGAGGACCTAAATACACATTGCCTTTATGTACGACAAGGCTTTAAGATTAATTATTACAAAATGTTTGTTTTAAGCCGTTGCAATTATGTTATCAGAGTTAAGCTCTGAAGCTTGGGGCATGTATAATACTTATTCAACTCATGTTTAATTACAAGATAAGATAAGATAAGAATATCCTTTCTTGCACACAAGAAACAAGAGAACAAAATAAAAGTAACCATTGAAAAATATACGCAATAGGCGGTCTTATTGCTTGCTATTCTTCAATTCATTATCATATTCAGCTATTTCTTCCAGACAACCTTGTGACAGAAAGGTTGCCGAAGGAAAAAAGAGACGGGTAGTTGGTGCACATACGACTAATATATACTTATACTTAATAATAAACTTACATAAATCTTACCTATATGAATAGGCGACAGAATTTAAAACAAAGTGTTTATTGTGTGTCTGTATGTCAATGTTATGTTATGTTATTGTTTACCACTTCTGACAGTAAGACCAGTCACTAGTCGTACAAGCCTCCACCAATCCGGACTTGACCCCCGTGTTGGAGTATGACCTATGCCTTTTTGAAATGAAATCTTTAATGTGCTTGACTGTGGGTGTACATTAGCGGTAACCGATGCTTATTAATAGAACGCCAGAGTCTGTGGTTAAGTTAAGGTATGTGTTTACGCCTTTTCAGGTGTAAACGCATACCTTAACTTAACTATATTCAGGTAATTACTTAATAGTCCTCATATACAGGTAATTACTCATACTCGGCCTTATATTTTGGAAAAGATCGGTATGAGAGTCACAGGTTTATAATTATCCAAACAACATTTGTCTCCTTTTTTGAATAATGGTTTCACTATAGACTGCTTCAGACTATCTGGGAATATACCCTGTGCCAAGGACAAGTTTATGGCGTGTGTAAGTGGAGAAGCAATATAAATCATGCTATTTTTTATTACATCGGTCCTTACATCATCGTGCCCTACCGCTTTAGAATTTTTGAGGCTTCTTAATATCCTTAATAGCTCCTCTGGACAGACTGGCTTGAGAAAAATACTTGATTCTAAATTATCTATTTGTATATCACTAGTCTGACCAACATTTGTAGAGCAATTTTTACTTACACTATTTACAAAATGATAATTAAAAGCCTCTGAGATTAATTGTGGATGTGTGATTTCTAAATTGTTAACTACAATTTTTTCTATAGAATTTTTGGCACAGTTAGGAGTAGTATATTTTTTAACGATATCCCATGCACCTTTAAATTTATTTTTTGAGTTTTATATTAATTTCGTATTTTCAGTCCTTTGTTGTATCTTTATACATTCTAGAGTAGCTCTTATATTTATTTTTCAAAGATTTATCATGTCTAGATTTCAGAAATATTTCCGTTTTTGTTTTACAACAGCGACGTATGTATACCCCTTGTTAACCATTTAGTCGTATTTCTTTTACTGAAGACTTTAACCTTTATGACAGGGAAACATAGGTTATAAAATAATACGTATAGCTCATAGAAGGCATTAAAGGCTCGAGTAGCATCAGATTCATCGAATACTTCTGTAAAAGAGAGGGAAGATAGGCACTCAATAAATCTTTTATGATTTTCCTGGCTGTAATCTTGTCTATATTCATACCACCATTTCAATGGCGATGGGTGGCGTTTTAAGATTGGTATATGATACGACTGAGCTGTATGGTCTGAGAGACCTAGGTCGTGAACTATGGGCTTACCGTCTTCAATATTTGTTATTATATTATCAATACACGTAGATGACTTTGCAGTAATTCTCGTGGGCTCTCTTATGACAGGGGTTAGGTTATAAATTTCCAATATATTTAGGAATTCACTTGAGATATTCCATGTCTTTAAAATATCTTTATTAAAATCTCCACATACACCTCCTCTAGAAAAGGGTCATAACATCGAAAAAGTGTGTTTCAGACTAAGAATGCAGTAATGTTCAGTTTTTAATTCTCTACAATTCTCAAAAACAGTCATATTTTTATCGTCAAAATTGGCCACTAGATGGCGAAAGTGTCAGTTTTCTACGGAGCCATATTGCGCGTCCTCCGCTCCACAACAGTGTCGTATCAGAGCTTGTTCCGACCAGTCCTGTGTTTGTGTTCCAAAAAACCGGCATAAACTGTGTTGCAATCATATTCTGGGTGAGTTATTCAAGATTTATTGTAGCTATAAGAGTGAAAAACTGTCGTAAGTTAACATAATGCCATTTTTTACCACAATTGTTTTATTTAAGTTATGATTTTTTGCCTAAAAAAGAGTCGTATCCAGTTTACGACGCTTTTCTACTCAAATTTATCCTTTGTTTGCAATATTTCTGTGAAGAAAATAGTTGCTTCCTGTGTAATGGCCCTTTTATGTTATGATTTCTAGCATTTTGTTTATTTTGTGTTTACAAAAATAGCTGCAAATATGATATGACTGTATTTTACAATTAATGTCCTTGGTTGATGAGTAAAATATCATTACATGACATTTTAAGGCGGTATTGTGGGAAAGTTTTGGCATTTATTCTAGTTTAATACAAGGAAGTACCAAATTTGTAGGTAATCTTTCATTTCAGGATACTAAAAATGACGGGTAGATTTAAGAGTAATCGCGCGAAAATGTTAGTGCAATTGGTGCACAACATCGAAGATAAAGAAAACCTTGATGACAATGGCACAGGTACCTACTTAAAATAAAAATAAAACATTCTGATATTAATTTGGCTTTATGCACTTATTTTTTTTGTTTATTTTTAGATTTTCTTGATGAGGTACATAAGCTATCTATTTAGAAAATAAATGTTATTGCTTACAGAAGACCAGCTTATTAGTGCAGTTGAGAAAGCCTCTGGAAACATAGAGTCAATAAAAGAAAATGATAATATTTTGGGTAACATTTATTAAGTTATTTTCATTATGGGCCGATTCTTCAATCTTCCGTTAGCTTTATCATTTTACTCAATTTTATTTCAGCAACTCCAACTGTTCATGTGATGCCCGAATCCTACGAGGTTCCTGAGCCAACTGCCCACTGCAGTAATAATACGAGTCAGCAGATTAATAGAAACATTGCCGCTTATGGTTGTTACTCGGAGGATGATAATGATTCTATAAAGGTTCCCAAGTGCAAGTCAAGTTCTTCTAGCAGATCATCAAGCTCGTCTAGCTCTTCATCGAGTTCTAGCTCTACCAACTTTTCCACCCAGAATGATAAGGAACCATTTATAACCACTTCGGTATCAGAGAACAATAATCAACTGTTAATTCAATCTACTACTGCAAATCTTGACGAAGATCGATATGAAATAACCGCGCACAATGAACACAACCAAGCGTCAACTGTAGCAGTGGTGTCACAAATTCGAGCACCCAACCAAGATGAAATTGCTGAAAACCAGTCAAGTTTGACTGAAGGACAAGATAATAGAAGTGTGAAGAAAGGAAAAAAACGTCTTGCAAGAGTTGAAGAGTGGTTGGACAATAAAACTAAAAAAATGCGCAACACAGGTTAGTCTTAATGATTCTGGATCTAAAACAAAGTTTCAGCAAGAAACTCGTTTGAGTGTACTTCGTATTTTTTTTCTTACTCGAATATTTACATAACCTCGTATGAACCAATGTAGTAAGAGAAATACAAAAACCATTGTTATTTTCAAGGTCGGTTCTCAGGAGGTTAATGATAAATTTGTTATTGCTTACAGAATACCAGCTGATTAGTGCAGTAGACAAAGCCTCGGAAAACATTCTGCCAATCGATGAAAATGATAATCGCATCGGTAAGATTTATTTTCATTTATTAGTAGGATTTACTTTCTGTTATTTTCATTTACGGCCGATTCTTCAATCTTCCGTGGGTTTTATCATTTTACTCAATTTTATTTCAGCAACTCCAACTCTTAGTGTGATGCCTGAATCCTGTGAGGCTCAGGAGCCAACTGCCCACTGCAGTTACAATACTTCTAAGAGTCATCAGATAAATCGAAAAACTGTCGCTTATGATTCCTTCTCAGAAGATGATGATGATTCTGTGAAAGATCCCAACTACAAGTCAACTTCTTTTAGAAGATCATCAAGCTCGTCTAGCTCTTCAACAAGTTCTAGTTCTACCAACTTTTCTAGCTAAAATGATAAGTAACGAATTATAACCGCGTCAGTATCAGAGAACACCAATCAACCGTCAATTCAAACTACTGCTACAAATCTTGACCAAGATCGAGAAGAAATGATCGCGCACAATAAAAACAATGAAGCATCAACTGCAGCAGTAGGTAGAGTCACAAAATGTACTGCCCAAGCAAGATGACATTGCTGAAAACCAGTCAAGTTTGACTGTTAGTGCAGGACAAGATAGTAGAAGTGTGAAGAAAGGAAAAAAACGTTTTGCAAGAGTTGATGAGTGGTTGGACAATAAAACGAAAAAGCTGCGTAATACAGGCCAGTCTTAAGCTGCGTAATACAGGCCAGTCTTATGTTTCTAGATCCAAAACATAAAAAACTGTTCCAGCCCGATCTGTAAAATCACCTTGCTGCGAGAAATGTAAACAACAATGTCCTTCCAAGATAGATGAGGATAACAGAAAAAAAATATTTGATAAATATTGGGTGATATCACTCTCCAAAGAAATTTTATAAGCAGTGCCACCAAACCTATCATGCCTGCGTTCCGTTTCTCCGGGAAAGACAAACCTCGGAATTTCAATAATGCGTTCTATTTCAATGTAAACGATGTTGATATTCGGGTTTGCAAAAAGTTCTTCATGGCCACATTAGATGTGAATGATCGAGTTATAAGAACGACGATAAAGAAGAAAATATCAGGTTTTGTGGAACATGACAAACGAGGCAAACACGGCCATCATCATAAACTTGATGAATCAATAAAACAATCAGTCAGGGATCATATAAATTACATACCGAGAATCGAGAGCCATTACATCAGGCAAAGATCGAGTCGAGATTACATTGATAGCAGACTTACACGCGGACTACAAAAAATTGTGCACAGAGAGAGAGACTCCTGCAGCAAACTATGAAATGTATGTTAAAAGTTTCAACCAGGAATTTAACATTAGTTCCTTTGTTCCTAAAAAAGACCGTTGCGAGTTGTGTGTCAGTTACGAAAACTCTGATGCTTCCGGAAAAGAGAAATTACGTGAAAAGTATTTAACACACTTGGAGGAAAAAGATCTGTCCAGGATCGAAAAACAGAACGATAAATCAAAAGTGTCTACTGATTACATTGTTGCCGTGTACGATCTTCAGGCTGTTCTTCAAAGTCCAAAAGGGGAGGTGTCCGTTTTCTATTACAAATCTAAACTGAATAACCTAAATTTCAGTGTAAGTGAACTCGGACGTGACCATACCGAATGCTACCTTTGGCATGAAGGTGAAGGTAACCGTGGAGCTGATGAGATTGGCACCTGCGTACTTGCATTTATAGACAAAATAATGGAGGACTATAATGGTTCAAGCATTGAAATAACTTTTTTCTCCGACAACTGCTGTGGACAGCAAAAAAACCGATTCATTTTCGCCATGTACATGCACGCTTTGAGGAAATACCCAAAAATTAAATCGATAACCCACAAATACCTTATCACCGGCCATACGCAAAATGAGGGGGATGCTGTTCATTCCACAGTCGAGAAATCGATTAAGAAAACCCTCAGATCTGGTCCCATCCATGTCCCGAGCCAATACGCTATGATTATACGCCACGCCAAAAAGAAAGGTAAACCCTACAATATTAACGAAATGAGTTACAAGGACCTATACTCAATGAAAAGTTTAGCAGATGAAAGTGGATTCATTGGTAAAAACTTGAGAACATCTGAAATCAAAGTCTTAAGGCTTCTTCAAGATGAACCAAACAAATTATTTGTTAAGTATTCATACAAAGAAGACTTCAAAGAGGTGGAAGTTATACCAAAGAAATTGGAAGTTCAGTTAAAAAAGGCATATAAAAGAAAACCTAAGCTTAAACCAAATAAGAAGAGAGACCTACTAAGTTTGGTCGAAAGTAACCACATTCCACACTTTTATGCCGGTTTTTTCACAAGTTTGTAAATCCTTCCATCAAGTCTCATTGATAATAAAGTGAGTCGATCTCATAAAATAATTATAAAGATAATTTTGCCTACCTTTACACACAAATGCAAAAATATGACAATGTAAAATAAGACTGCTATGTTAACCTAAGACTGGTACTAAAGTCTGAATTTTTTGATTTTTTTTAAGTGATTTGATTTGTTGTTGAGAAATAATGAAAGATTTAAGAGTATTATTTTGTTTATTATAATTGTGATTACTTTTGGAGACATTGAAATATAACCGTTGATTGAAATAAAACATTATAATTTGAGTTTTACTACACACAATTTCGTGATATAATGTAATATAATGATATATGGGACTTATTTTAGTTTTTATTTAATTACAATCATTAATACCATAAAATCTCGCTAAATTAAGTTACAATGAAATAGCTAGATAATTTTTACTTTGATTGGTAACTTTAAAAGGGAATAATGTGGTATATATTTACCACAATAGCAAAAAATATATGTCCGAAATCACTTAATTGCGTTTTTCTCGAAACTATGTTTTTTGTGATACAACAGTTTTCTAGAGGAGGTGCGATATGACATATTTTTTTCTTTTATATCTGCATATTATATCAAGAAGCTCATTTAATTTATGGAAGAATATAGATGATGGAGATGATGGTGTTTTATGTGTGTAGACACATACGACTACCAATCCGTATTTTATAACATTTATACCACAGCATTCGAAAACGTAGGACTCCGACAATTTCTCAATCTGTGTAATAGGTGTGTATTCGATATCAACTCTAGCTAAGATTGCAACCCCGCCTTTTTTGTGCTTTGGCCTAGAATAGGATGCCGCTAAGTTGAAGTTATTCAATTTTAAACTGAATTCAGAGCCGCGAGATTTATTTGTTTCACATAGGCACAATATATCTACAAAAATTCCCTTATTAGAAAGGTGATCTATTGCACAGATTAAATCGGTTTCTTTGTTTAATGCTCCGGATATGTTCTGATGTAAAATTGCAAGACTGTTGTTGAAGTTAAACTGAGGAGCGACGAAAAAATGTTTGCTTGGCTAGGGAGTTGTTTTTATCATTAACTGGCTCTATGATATCATCAAGTGGCTCTTGATGAGCAGACGTATGGTGGGTTGTATTAGCACCACAGTGTTTTATTATTTTTATTATCTTATTAATGTCTAAAATAATTCGCTTTAGTCCGTTATTATTTAAGGTGCCATTGCTTTTAAGGAACATGGTAGAGTCGTATTTTAGGTGTAAGTTAGAATCAACAAGATAGCCATACTTATGTGTCATAATATCCATGTAAAGTAAGTGGTTAAGACTTTCAACCCTCGAATTGAACAAGTCCCTGATTTGCTCTCCATGCTTATAGGTAGGAAGGCATATCAGAATATTAGTGTGTGTGATTTTTTGGAGAATATTTCTTAGGTTTATTTTTATGTCGTGGTAATTATCGGTGTATTTGAAGTCTTCTTCACCGATAAAAATAATACAATAATCGTTCATTGTGAAGTTAGATACTTTTTTATCAATTCCATGTAAGAGTTGACTTAAGACTCTATTAGGCAGTAGGTAGTGAACCAGCTCGTAGTTTCCATCCAAATTGTCCTCACCAACCCGTAACATATTATTGTGGCTTTGCGTGCTCACGAGGCACAATCTATGTTTATTTGCATTAACATCCGGGCCTTTCAGGGCAGTTAATGATTTAATCGGTATCTTGGTCGTCATCTTATTTTTTGTAATTGTATTTAAATTTTCCGGAGTCTCGGTGATAGGAGCGAAAGTATGTATATGGAGAGTTGTGTTTGGAAGTTTGTGGCGTGTGGCTCGCAGTGTTAATAAGGCTAGATTTGGGCGTGCCATAATTGACGCAGCTCTCTCCATTCTCATTCGATTTATCAATTATTACGATGTCCTTTGGTAGTCCATCATTAATCTTTTGTGATGACCGACAAATTCGAGTCAGTTGATTTATTTTAGCGTCTCGTTTAGACACGTTTTGACCTTCCTCAGGAAAGAGACCCATGCCCCTCGGTGGGGGCATAATGGGTTGTTGATGATTGTTTACCACCTGTAAAAACTTTACAATTTTATTGGAAAGTGTTGTAGAAAGAAACAACTGGGCCGATTATGAAATTTCGTTCACCATTAGAAAGCTATATTCTTCGTGAGCAACATAAGTTATATTGGATTTTCCAAATGTTTAGGCTTCCATACGAAATCTCCAATTTTCCACGGAACTAATATAGTTATTTCCACGGAAACGTTTTTTCCACCCGTGCGTAGCCGGGGCTGGTCGCTAGTTGTACATAAAAAGGAAATTCCATAGGTATTTCTTAATTTAAGAGTACCTACAGTCACGAGCAATAATATATATACACTGTCACATTTTGTACGACGAACACATTTAGTTTTGTACTGAACATGATGTGTACGACAATTTGTTCTAAATTATCCAACCATCGGTTACATAATTTAGGACATATTGACGTACACTTCTTTCTAGATTGATTTGAGTTAAGATTTTTATAAAATGTGACAGTGTATATATATTATTGCTCGTGACTGTACAGACGGCGGCATTATCACTGAAAGTGATCTGTTCCATAGTCTTACATAGTCTAAAAAGACGGAAAAAACTTTAGTACGTAAACTTTCTGTATTTAACGAGCCTTTTACCGTTAGACTTCTTCAGGATCAACATGATTGTGCAGTCCATTGCCGCTGAGGTAAACGGCAAAGCCTTTCTCCAATACAGATTTGACCCCGCGGCCTATTTAATTGTCAATTATACTGCGGCCCTCAACGCCCACAACTTGTTGATGCCTCTGACCTGTCGTCTTACTGTGGACTCCACCCTCATAGGCCTATAGCAATCGTAAATTTCTCCTAGTAACTGGTTTTTTTTTTCGCCGTTTCCTGGTGGTTATACTAATATGTCATATCAGTATGACTACGAGGATAAACATGTCCTCCTGGTCATACTGTAACACGATATTTTTAGAAAAAGGCTTTTCTTCCCCCTGTATAATATATAATATAACTTTTCTGTGCATATAAAGAATGCAGTAAATACTTCTAGTTCTATTATTAAGTAGTATTTACTCGTAGTTTTATGTGCTGGCATATGTTTTTTCCCCTACAGGATGTTCAGAAAAGTGAGTATGATCAGGAGGACATGTATATCCTCGTAGTCATACTGATATGACAAATTAGTATGACAATCAGGAAACGGGGTTTTTTTTCTATATAGGTGGAGTTGTCAACTATCGTGGATTTTATCTATGAATTTCGTTTATTTTAATGTATCAATTTTTGTAATTGACATTAGATTTCGCTAAATAGATATTATTAGATATATTTCGAGAATTTTTGGCTAGGAACATCCTTTTTATGGCAACACTGGGTAAAATTGGAGAGTGAGGCGGGCGACATCGAAGGTTTTTAAGTCATTCTAAGCATAGCAGCTGACGTGAAAAGATTTATCTTGAGTGTACTGTCAGAGTGTACAATGCAAACCAAAAAGGATAAAAAAAATATACAGCAGGAAAAAAGAGAAACAAAATGATTTTCCATTTTGATAATTTATTTGTTTTACGATAACTTCTAAATATTATTGAAACAAATACAGAAGTGTGATTTTATCACACTATCTTTTATTTCTGTATGAAAGGGAATTGACATTACTTTTTTCGTGGGCACACGGTCCAACAAGTTTTCATGGGCCGTATAGATAGATAGATAGACACAGGTCGTCCATGGTAACACCGCTGTAAGCCTGTAGAGCAAGCCTATTGGCTCGGTGCCTGATGCTCGGATTTAAGTGTAGTTTATGTGGTGCAAAACATGTCGCGTCTCGTTGGATACTTGGCAGTTGAACTGGGCTGATTTTCAGGCAATAACATAACATTTACATACAGACACATACATTGCTTCTGGCCCCACACTAGGATACCCTGTGTCGTGGGAACCAGAAACAGCGACGTCACAAACATGTAAACATCCCTGTTTTTTTTTGTCCCCAGCCAGGATTTGAACCCGGGACCTCTCCCATGGTAGTCAGATGCGCTAACCGTTGCGCCACAGAGGTCGTTAAGACGACCGTTTGTTTATTATGCATTTGCCTGGTTACCTACTGGGTAAAGGGAACAGCACAAATTATTGAGTTGTGAAATGAAATGAAATGAAATGAAATGAAATGAAATTGTTAATTTGCATGAAAAGTGGTACATTAAGCTGGTACTAATAAACAAGTTTCTTCACAATTCACCTTGTAGCTATTTGTTTCTTTCTTTAAATATTAAATACCATTTTGTCGCCGTTGTGTCACATTATTATTACGGTAAAGTAATTCGTGTACTCTTCATGATAGACAGATAGGCTAGATAAACAAATGAATAAATGTGGAGTTTCTTTGTTAGTTTCTTCTCCACGTAATCCATTAATTGTGAAACTAACAACTTTGACGTTCATAAAGGAAACATTTTGTTTTATTGTGAATAAAATATTTGAATTTAAATAAATAGTTTATTAATATGAGACTAAGGGCCGGTTTTTGAGTTGAGAATTTCACTAAATAAATACTTAAAGATACGTAACGTTTTGTCACGCTCTCGTTTGGGAAACATGACGAGACAGCGCTACATCATCATTATTCAGCCACAAGAACTCCACTGTTGGATATAGGCCTCCTCCATGGATTTCCAAAAAGACCGGTTGAAAGCGGCTTGCATCCAGCGTCTTCCTGCCACTTGGATGAGATCGTCTGTCCATCTTGTGGCTGGTCGTCCTACGCTGCACTTGCCGATATGTGGCCTCCAATCGAGCACGTTTCGGCCCCATCGACCATCAGTCCTACGTGCTATGTGCTCCGCCCACGGCCACTTCAACTTACTAATCCACTGGGCTATGTCGACGACGACCTGGTTTTCGAGGCAAGCATTTATTTATTAAAATGGAACTCGTTTGAAATGATCCCGTTACAGTGGTGGCTTGACAAAGACAAAGCTTTTTTAATTTCCATTTTCCAGCTCCCTTCATTTCCGATGTAATATTGGTTTCAGCTCTCGTGACAGAGATATTACTTGTGTCTGTTGGTTTTTTAATTCGGATTTCAAGCCATAGTGTATAAAACCGGGATGTTATACTGGATAGAGTTCCATTAAGAGGCTCAAAGCACTACTAACATCACAAATGAAAGATTAATTATCTTCTATTACATAATAATAGAATCGAATTGCTCGTAGCGACAGCTGCCTGAGTGATCTTGAGCAATCACGAAGGTTAAGCAACAAAGGGCATATTTTTTTAATTTATATTTACTCATTTTTTTATATAAACATCACATTAAATATCACAATATCAAAATAAACTGCACCAACCCTTGCAAGTTAAGCGTTACCTTCAATAACTGTTATATTAAGTGCATAGATAGATATAATGTAATAAGTTACCTAATGTATATAGAGACAAATCCATCAATAGTCTTAAGAACCTTATTTTTAAACATCTGATAGATAATTGTTTCTATTTCGTTAAAAAATATTTAGACTATAAGTCATAAGTTTCCTAACCACTGTGATTATAAGAATAGCCATAGATCTAAACTCAATTGTTATGCATGTTAATTGTAAATACCAAAATATGTGTATATGTTACCGGCCAAACCCGTTTTCAGGACAAACTAGTTTGGCCTACCAAACTAGTTCTTCCTATACGCGATAGGATTAACTAGTATAGCCTAGTCCAAACTAATTTGTCCAAACTAGTTTAGGCTAGGCCAAACTAATTGATCCTGATATAAGTACGCACACTCCAGGATAAACTGGTATGACCTAGTCTAAGCATTGTAGTAGGTATCTAGAAAGTTTAAATAAAGTACGCCGTAATTGGAACTCCACTCAGATCCGACTAGTATGAAGCGCCGGAACTCCTCCAGTTGGTCGCCTGGGTCCCGTTTCACAGTGTGAAACAGAGCCCACGTACTCCTACTGCCAGATTATTCGCCGTTAGCCAGCAAGATCCCACAAAGAGAAGTTACTGACTAACGCTTAGGGTGCACCCACCCCGCAACTTGCCCTTCCATCTCGTTCAGAGAATCAGAGGGAACGGAAGCGGAGGGGTACACGTGACGCAGCACCCTATTTATATCAGGATCAACTAGTTTGGCCTAGGCTAAACTGGTTTATCCTATCGGGCTTAGGACAAATTAGTTTGGACTAGGCTATACTAGTAAATCCTATCGCGTATAGGAAAAACTAGTTTAGCCTAGGCCAAACTAGTTTGTCCTGAAATCGGGTTTGGCCGGTAACATATACACCTGAAAAGGTAGAACATGGAGATCCAGATGTAAGCAACTACAACCGCTAAATGTAAGCTAGGTATGTTTATGACACAATAAAAAAAAATTGACAATAACATAGTACAGTACAATTGGCGGCCTTATTACTAAAGGCAGTTTGCCAAAGGTCTTTAGACACCGAGGAATAGTCGAGGTAAGATTTTGGTGCAGTTTTCGAATGCAGTCCAAATATACTTGAGCCATTACAAACGTGCGAACTCAGTCATAACATTTGTATCAGACCTCTCTCTCACACATATAGGAGGCATATCAGGCATATTGGAACTCTCGCTCGCACTTTCATGACTCGGTTCGCACGTTTGTAATGGCCCAAGTATAGTTGAATCCTTCTTGCTCATTTTATACTCTTGCTGTTTGTACTATCCGGGTAAAATGAATTTGGCATGAAAAGTTATGATATAAGGCAACCCACGCGCATTCCGCTGGTGTAGGTACATTCTGTCCCAAAAGTACTCGGAAATTCTCATTTTAAAATCCCGTGTTGGGCCTGGTTTACATTTTGCTTTATTTTCATGCTATCCAAAGAGCTAGAATAGAATAGAGACGCTAATTCCTTTTATAAGTACACTAGCTGTCCCGGCAAATGTTGTTTTGCCAGATAGGGATATGGAAAATAGATAACAACCTATTCTCAGACCTACTGAATATTTTTTATCAATATATTTTTTTTATCAAAATCGGTCAAGCCGTTTCGGAGGAGTTTGCGTACTAACATTGTGACACGAGAATTTTATATATTAGAGAAACAAATAATAAGTCAGTAATAGCTGGTTTTATACCATAATTATATTTAGGATTTTTTTAAAGTACTTTTATGATAGATGGTGCGTAATAAAAGCTATGAATGGGCATACTTTTATGCCGTCTCTATTTTATTAAATCTCTATGGAAAACATGCTAAAGAAGCATGAAAATAAAGCAAATGTTAACCAGGCCTTCGAGATATTTAAAAAAAAAAACTTTTTGCGTTAGGTTGGTATAACTGTCATTGATTGGCGGTAAAAAAAAATTACTTCTTCTTCTTTTCTGTTCTCTGTCGAGTATTTTGTGAGTAATTAGCCGGATCCACACCAAACGATCCATTTTGGATCGGCGATCCTACGATCCGCGATCCTGATCCGTGGAGCGTGGATTGTGGATCGCACTTATGCGATCCAGTTGCAATTTTTAGCGATCCTGTCGGGGTGCTCCAAGACGCTTCAGCCGATCCACACTGATCCAGTCAGTCGAACTCTATCTCGCTATGCTATGCTACGCATCTTCTCTCACACCTCTATTAGTGTAGCTAAACATTTGCGGTCCTTGTACAATGATATTAAACGACAACTTTGCGAATTCTCCATAGCGTTCACAAACAACCTGTCGCCCGATCGCCCGAATCACGCACTAGTCACACAACACGTCTACACTGCGCGCGCCAAAAGACTGAGGCCCCTTTGAGGCAGGCCAAAAAACCGACAACAAACGGATCGCGCGCGCCCTGGAGCGCGCGCGCCAATTTTGAGACTTGGATCGCGCGAGGCGCGTCTACACCAAACGCTCCGTGAAGCGCGTTCCGTGCCGCGCGCGATCCGAGCGCATTGGATCGTTTGGTGTGGATCCGGCTATTAACGTTTCTGACAAACAACGTTTGTGGTCTCGTCGTGCTGCTAAACTCAAACATACGAGTGGTATAAGGTAAACGTCCCAATGCTCGACAACCTAATGCCCAATAGTTGACACCCATTTTGTCACCTCTGTCGCTATGGCATAAGGTTAAAAATGTCAAGTATTGGGACACTGTCGTGGACAGGGACGTATATCTTAAATGATTCAAAACGGGACAAAGCTGGCTCTGACCTTGTACAATGGTCGAAGATTTACCGCGGGCTGGAAGGCCATCTACTACAACTGACGATGATCATATCAATAAAGTGAAGCCAATTCAAGGAATATTATTTCGAAGTCATGAGGCGTTTGCGCAATGCTATTCAGCGCCGCCGGCCGGATTTGTGGTGGTGGAAATTAATATTGCATCACGATAACGCTCACACAGCCTTGATTATTCGTAGGTTTTTGGGCAAAACATTCAACGAACATCGCTCCGCAGTTGGCACCCTACTCACAGGATATGTGTTTTTTATTTAGGTTTTTTATTATTTATTTATTATTTGTTGGCTTGGTCACGTAGAAAGAATGGAAGAGGACCGAGCAGTTAAGAGAGCGTACTCGGGGCTTCCAAGCGGCCACAGACTGGTAGGCCGCCCCAGACATCGTTGGAGGGACGAAGTAGCCAAGGACCTGCGCGAGCTCCAGCCCAGTGACTGGGAGGAGACCGCGCAGGACAGAGACAAGTGGTGACTTCTTGTGCCGGAGGCCAAGATCCACTTCGGGTCGCTGAGCCATCGCAGTAAGTATTATTTATTTTGAAAATATTGAACGTTTTAAGAAACTAATTTTGTTACTTTTGAGTTTTTTTCATTACGTCTATTTTAAATATTTGTCTAAAATTATGGTGTTTGTAACATCACATGTTGTAGCATCACATCACAGCACAGCATCACATCACAGCATGATTAAAGAGACAGTCTTTGCGTCCATGCGAAAAAAAACAAAAGTCATTAATGTCAGTTGATTTGGTTTTGTAATTTTTTTTGTAAGTAGGGCAAACTAGGGCATACTCTTACTGTCTTTGCTGACATCATAACATTATAAATTTTTTATATTTATTTACATACAAGCACATACATTGCTTCTGGACCCACACTAGGATACCCAGGCGACGTCACAAACATGTAAACATCCAAGACCTGGTTTTTTTTTTTGTTCCTATCCGGGATTCGAACCCGGGACCTCTCGCATGATAGTCAGATGCGCTAATCGCTGCGCCACAGAGGTCATCGAAAAGTTATTTAACGTCAATTCATTTTATAGAATAGAAATCGTACTAAAATCATAATTCTCGAAATAGTTTTGAGATTTTCCTTGCTTGGCCAATTGGACCGCCTGCGCCCTTCGACTTCGATCCCTCTGCCTCTGTATGCGAGTCACGTCTGGACGCGTCCGGCAATGACGCCCTTAACGAAACTAGCCCTTTTGTTGGATTTTTATAGCCAAGTACAAGTACACGTCGTTAAGCTTAGTCAGAGGCCTTAGGGCGGCTTGAAAACTTCTGACAGTAAGACCAGCCACTAGTCTTACAAGCCTCCACCCGAGAGACCCGTGCCCCTCGGTGGGGACATAATGGGTTGATGATGATGACACGTTTATTGGCTTTCAGTTAAGCCGGTTTCACTCTGGACCTATTCTTTCCTTTATTAGAATTTATTCACATTTTTCGCTTTATACAAAACATATCACGTTATTTCTTCACTAAAATTTTCGTAAGATTTGAAAATCTCGCGAACATATTGAATATGGCAAAACAACGTTTGACGGTTCAACGGTATACAGGGTGGAATTTTGCAATGCCACCTGCAGGGGAAGTACTCTAAATACTGTAGATAGAAAATTTTACTTAAAGAAAACATTCCTTTATTTTTGAAAAGAAAGAAAACGCATTCAAAGATTTTTAAAAATTGGCTTGCCTCACCCGGTAATCGAACCTACTAAAATCTGTGAAAGTTGCACCCTGTACTTTTATTGCATCGATCGTTAGGGTCAATTATAAGGATGAAATCTCTCTAACAAAATTCATAAATTAAATGAAAGGAAAACAATGAAATCTTAAATTATTAATTCAATGGGTCAAGTTAAAGCACTTTTACTCAAAGATCCGTTTCTTTATGTTTACATAAGTTATTAATTAATAATTATCATTGACGTCATTTATCCATTAAAATGACGAATTACTATTTAGATAAGACGATTGCAATTTGCACGTGTTTGTAATGCAGACTCCTTTCTTAGATGCGACATAACTTAGATATGTAAACAATCAATTTTCATTAAATCTTATCAGTAAACGAGTTGAGAGTTGAAGTTCAGAATACGATTTATAACATTCACCACAATACGTTATTAAAGGTTACTAAAAATGAATTCGTTAGAAGAATAAATTTGTGTATCCAAGAAAATGGAGCCCATTTCGAGCAATTAATTAGTTAATAGGTAGGTATACCAGTAAATAATTAAAACAATTTAAGATTTCATTGATTTCCTTTCATTTAATTTATGAAGATTGTTCGAGACATTTCATCCTTATAATTGACTAACGATCGATGCAATAAAAGTACAGGGTGCAACTTTCACAGATTTTAGTAGGTTCGATTACTGGGTGAGGCAAGCGAATTTTTAATAATCTTTGAATGCAGTTTTCTTTCTTTTCAAAAACAAAGGAATGTTTTCTTTGAGTAAAATATTATCTACATTAAATACTATTTCTATCTACAGCATTAAGAGCACTTCCCCTTCAGGTGGCATTACAAAATTCTACCCTGTATAAAAATATACTATTATTAATTATTATTTTAATAATAGTAAATTGACACGGGCTATGTCCATGCGGCGGTAAAACGGCCGCAAGCTCAGTATTTGCTGCAGGTGTATTACCCACAGCACTGATTTTCAGCCAGGGCTTGGTCTAGTGACCCACGGAGTGATCCATCGAGACAGACAAATACAAACCAATACAATACAATACAATACAATACAATACAATACAATACAATACAATACAATACAATACAATACAACACAACACAACACAACACAACACAACACAACACAACACAACACAACACAACACAACACAACACAACACAACACAATACAATACAATACAATACAATACAATACAATACAATATCAAATCAATCAACAAAAATCATTAACCCGCGGAGGCCGCGAGGGGTGACTAAGCCTAAGATTAAGCTCTCTATCTCTCTCTGAAAGAAGGCCCGAGTGCTTATACTGAGTTTTGTCCTTCACATACGCACTCTGAGTGCGTATACTGAGTTTTTTCATTCACTCTCGATAGTGAGAGCGTTTGTGATTTCCATAGGAGTGACAAAGCGCGCCATCTAGTTGTCTCTTTGTCACTCCTATGCAAATCGCAAACGCTCTCACTATCGAGAGTGAATGAAAAAACTCAGTATACGCACTCTGTACCTTGCATGGGCACGTATGTTATAGTTTGCATTATAGAAAATCTATCTGTGTAGTTTTTTTCCGTCTGAGACGCGCTCTCGCTGTCGGAAGGTGATTTCTTATATTCATTAAGGGACGGGAAATAATGGGCACAAGAATAGCGCAGTCACGACGATACCGAATCGCCGTAGAGATAAATGGAACTACGTATAATCGTGGAGGAAAAACCATCGCATAGGCCGATCTATTGTTTCTTTTATCTACTGGTTTTTGTCTCAACAAAGCATCAGCGGCTGAATCTGACGCAATACGAAATTCTCAACCAATTTGTGCCTAATTCGCACAACCCTTTGTGGGTCTTGTCCTAAACAGTTTTCTCCCAGTTCTTGGGAAACTTGGCGACCTTTTTTCAATTGGTTGACATCCCCATGAAATGAATAATACGGTATTTGACACTATCAACAATAAATTATTTGAGATGCTCGATGAAAACAAAAATTACAAAATGACTCGGAAAATGTATTTCTTTTAATCATATACTAGTTATTACAATTTTTTCATAGATGAAACATAAAAAGAGTGCTCTGAAATGTGACGTCACAAGCTAGTATTTTCATACAAAATTCCGTTTTAAAAGTAACTCATTTGACATCCTGTCAAATACCCAATTCTGTGTCCTGTGGGCTCATTAAGTAATTTTCGCAACGGATATTCATAAGTCTTAAAAAGTCATGTATACCGCTACTGTATAGCACTATCTTCTTTTAAGACCCTATGTTAGAGCGAGACAGTACTCCGTACGACGTTGGTTTTTGTGTCAACGTGACTTTTAAGGCGTATGAATATCCGTTGCGAAAATTACATAATGAGCCCACTGGTTGAGCAATAAAGTATGATATATCTTGGTCTAGGTGTTACATGTTTACATGTTTGTGACGTCGCTGTTTCTGGTTCCCACGACACAGGGTATCCTAGTGTGGGGCCAGAAGCAATGTATGTGCCTGTATGTAAATGTTATGTTATAGTATGTTTTATCTAAATCTATATATCGTATACTTACTCGTAATAATAAACTGCAAACATTTTTATTTTATTATAATCTTACAGACCCAGGCACGCTTCTTTGGTTCACCTCTTTTCACCTCACGGTCTTTTCTGTTACGGCGTCTGTTTTGTCATTATTTTTCTGAATGGAGAATTTCGCTAAGTAAGTACTTAACTGTAGTGCTGTCTCATAAAATTTCTTCAGAAAAGAGCGTGACAACATGTTACTTAAGTATTTACTCGGTGTAAATTCTCAACTCAGAAATCGGGCCTTCGTATCCGGTCTCCACTCCAAGCGACCCGCTCATTTTAGTCTGTGACTTTCAGAATCTCATTGTTGGCAACTGGCTGCAGTGCGACCTTTTTATATTTTATTAATTTGTGACATCTTTCTATTTTGATGTGTTCCTTTTTTCCTGTCAGTTGTGTTTGTAGCCTAAATCTGTCTACTCGTCTAATTATCGAAATTGTGTTATATCTTTATTAAATTACTATATTTAACCAGTGTTTCCATCAATATCCACTCAGTTTCATCATACAGTCCACCACTAGCTATCACTCATGATGGCAATTAGTACTCAATTCCAAACTATACTATCCGGATACACTTACTTGATAAAGAAAATCAAGAAAGTGTATTAATTTGTATAATACGAGTAGGTATAGTTTAAAATGTGCAGTGCTTACGAAAGTTTTAGTAGTCAATTAATTAATTCATCATTCATTAATTAACTCAATTGGCTATCTTTAATGCATTAATGGTCCCAACACTTTATGTATTTAAGCAAGACTTATGGTTCAATAGAGGAACAAATAAAGGATTAGCGCAGAAATTGGTAAAGTCGACTTTTATGAATAAAACCGGAAATGTACTCTATAGAAAGTACATTTACATTTCCCTATCTTCCATTTTTCTTCCTAATTATTTATTCAATTAATAAAGAAAAGTACACTAAGTTCAAGAATAATACATAAGGCGTACGGCGTACTACGTAATTATCAGCAATATTTACAAAACGAAAACACACAATAATAAAGCGGTTCGCGCACCTGCCTACCATGGGACAGATCCTGGGTTCAAACGCCTGCTGGAGATAAAAAAGACCCCGGATCTTGGATATTTACATGCTTGTGATGTCTGTCCGTTTACGATGTTGTTTGTTGTGTGATGAAACCCAGGTTGCTGTTTCTGGTTCTCACGACACAGGGTATACAAGTGTGGAGCCAGAAGCAATGTATGTGCCTGTATGTAAATGTTTATAATAATAAAAAACTTAATTAAAACCTATTTTCTAAGAAAAATAAAATGTTGGGGCCAGATCGCTTCCTAGTTAATTTTTGAAAATAGATATTCAATGGGATACCCTTTGGCGGATATTACGTCGAGATATCAAGAAGAACCATTAATTAACCGGAATAACCTCATCTCATCTTTAAATTAAGGTCAACAGCTGTTAAGACCCGCACCGTTCTGTTGGCGAGGTTGAAAGGAAAGAAAAAACAATAAACGGTGAATCTCTAATCGCGGATTTGTGCAGAAATTACAGAACAACGAGCTACGTCGTAAAACTCGTAGGTTCAGTCGACAGCACATAATCCTATACACCCATGCATTCTACTCCGTTGCATCACGGGCGACTTTGCAACTAAAATGTGAAGGTAGACGTGCTGTCGACTGTACTAGCCTAGGGCATCGATTTTTATCGTGGATTATACACGGCGACTTTAAATTCCTTCATTGGATTTTACAGGAGATATTCTAATCAAGATTTAGAAATGAAACAAAGATCGTTTTGAAAATAAATTCCCATTTCTTTTTTCTTACCCAAAATGACTGCTAAATCATAAAAAAAACCAATAGCAGCATAGATAGTACGATGACGCGAGTCGATTGGCGCTAAAATATCAGAATTTGACAGTTAGGCCCTTTCTCCACTGCGCCGGTCCGGTGTCGGAACCGGAATCAGTCATGAGAAAAATATCGGATGCCGGATTATGCTTCTCCACTTCATCCGATTATATTACGTTTTACACACATTTTATTAATCTTTTTTAATAGTATGGGAACATTTTTGGGCTGTATGCGCGATGCAAAAACGTGTATTGTTTTTGTACGTCGAGCACTTCGGCCCGGTAAAATACCGTTCGGATCTAGCTAATTATCGGACTGTTAAAAACCGGATGCCGGAGTAGATAGATAGATAGATAGAGATAGAGAACACTATATTGTACATAAAAAAGGAAATTACACAGGTAGAGTAGTGGAGAAGCTTACTAGTATTCTTGTGTGTTTCTAAATCGGACCGGTAATTAACCGGTAATTAAGTTTCTCCGGACCGTAGAAGTAGAGAAAGGCCCTTAACGTACAGGAAAGTAACGACTTTTGACGTTATGAAGCGCGACTCGCGTCGTCTCATACTACCTATACTACACGGTAATTAAATGACGTATTATGGTCGGCACCGGCCAACCCAGTTGTTATTTTAATTATTTATGCATTTCGGACGTCACTCTCTATTAGAAAATATTATCAGCCTTACGGTACGTCCTACCGCTTCGAATTTGGATTCACAGCTCGAAGCGAAAGGTCCGAATCGTTAATATTCAATACAAAGTCACTCTGTTGTACAATGAAAGTTTCATTGTCGGGTCTCACGTGACTATTTTCATCTCAATGACGTCTGATGCTTAATACGTATGCGCTCGTAAACATATACAGCAATGAATTTAAATCTCCAACTTCATGCAGACAATATCTTCTTATATATAAAATTCTCATGTCTCAATGTTAGTGCGCATACTCCTCCGAAACGGCTTGGCGGATTTTTGCGGAAATTTTTATGCGGATATTTGCGGAAACGGCTGTGAAAATAAGGAGAAACCTGCGAACTTCTGTAGTGAAGAGTAATTAAAAAAAAAGAATAAGAATTTGTTTTAGAAATAGAGGCAACCATGTTAAAAACGAAGATGAATCAGTTCAAAATCCATTCAAGTCACAGAATGAAGATGAATTAATACAAAAATCCAAACTAAATCGCGTTTTACGGGAAATTATCAAAGAGCACGTATTTACCTCAACTAAAAATTTACCGTTTGCCATCTTAAGTGACACTTGGCTAACGTTTTTTCGATGTAATAGCAAGTGATATACGTTTTTTAATACCTAAAGAGACGTAGAAGTTTCTAAAACGCAAATCATTTGCAGAGCACGTATTAACACATCTATCACGGAAGAATCACACGAGCAGACAAACACAAAAATAATAGATAGATAGAATATTCTAAAAAAGAAATACTGAAATAGGTAGGTACCTGAACACCTGAGACAGCATGTCTCCAGAGCACAAAAAAGCCTATCTGACCTTTTTACATAGTTTAAAGGTGCCAGGAAGTAAAAAGATTTTTTTTGTATCGAAGTTCAGTTATGTCGGTACTACCACTAGAGCCTACTCAAATTACATTATTTTAAAATTTCATGCACATAACTATTAAATGTTATACCTTTTTGAATAGTTAAAGAGTCGTAGAAGTTTTTTTAATTATTTGCAGAATAAGTTCCATACGTAATTTTTTTTAAGAGCATCAATGTGAAAAATATTTAGAGAAAAAATATTTAATTCTAACCGTTGCCGAGCAGTTTTTTAAAGCTGTTAGTAGTAGGTGCAGCTTTTGCTGATATTTTTTTATCAATTGACATGCCTTTTAACTAAATACATTAAAAAAAACACTTCATGAGCTCTATTCTGAGAAAAAATCAATCAAAAAGCCAAAAAAAATTGATATTTTTTTTAAATCTTAAACAGTCAATATCTCCATAACGGTTAATTTTCGGACCCTATATAATAGAACAAAATTCATCAGAAATGACCTAAATAATGACCTCCTTTAATATTGTGTGCAACTTTCCCTGTAACCCTGTATATAGACCCTCTGTGCAAAATTTTAGCTTCCTAGGTCCAACAGCTTGGGCTGGGCGTTGATGAGTGAATGAATCAGTCAGACTTTGAATTTTATTTATATACTAGCTTTCGCCCGCGACTCCATCCGCGTGGACTTTAGTTCAAAATTTTGCCAACTCGTTCACTCCCTTAAGGGTTGAATTTAGAAAAACGGTGAAACACGTGTTTAATCAATTGTGTTGAAGAGTATTTATTTCAAGTTTGAAGAAAATCAGACAACATTTTTTATAATTCCCATACAAATTTTGGCAACCCTTTTCGCCCCCTTAGGGGTTGAATTTCAAAAAATCCGTTCTTATTCCTTGTCTACATTATATAATAGATCCTCTGTGCAAAATTTTAGCTTCCTAGGTCAAACGGCTTGGGCTGGGCGTTGATGAGTGAGTCTGTCAGTCAGTTCTTTGAATTTTATATATATAGATAGAAGATAGATAGATATAAGTATGAGTGCGTATTTGTTCCGTTTTAATGCTCCGTGAGTCACCGGAAGGCCCTAGCTGAAAATCAGTGCTTTGGGTGCAAACCCTCAGCAAATACTGAGCTAGAGTCGTTTTTTTCTGCTGCATCGACATACAGCGCAAATATACTGTAAACACTCTTTGTCTTTGTTTTTTCTCACTGCAGCTTCATATTTCTTCTACTTTTGTCTGATATACGTTATATTTTCTGTATCTACTTTTAGGGTAGTTTCCAGGGTCAAAATAATTTAATTCTATTTAGTCCGTATTTTAGATTATAAAAAAATATTGGATACGTATTTTTTCTTTTTTCGATTAAACAAAAAATAACAAAGATATAGCCCATTGAAGTTACGTGTGATGTCACTCAGTGCTACAAAATGCAGCACGGCGTGACGTCCCACGTAACTTTAATGGGCTATATCTTTGTCATTTTTGGTCTAATTTACAAATAAAAAAATACGTGTCCCTTATTTTTGAATAATCTAAAAGACGGACTAATTACATTTTTTTGGGAAACTAGCCTATTATGTAAGTCCATGTGGCGTAAAATAAACATATTTTCCTTCTTTCTAATTAAATGTTAATTCATTTAATCCAAAGTGTGCCTTTCATACATTGTTTAGACATAGATAGATAGATAGATAGAGAACACTTTATTGTACATAGCGCTAAAGCTGAGCAAAGCCCGCGAAAAAAGTAATTAATCAACCCCTAGATGCAATTACTGCGAATTCAAATTAGAGCGGTTTTTCTCTTCTTACCGCGAGATTTACATCGAGGGTCATTGTTTTCGTTAATCTTCTAATAATGTCTGATTACCCCAGGTCTTGGATATTTACATGTCTGTGATGCGCTGTTTCTGGTTCCCATGACACTGGGTATCCTAGTGTGGAGTCATAAGTAATGTATGTGCTTGTATGCCTGAGGGAACCAGAAAGAACGACATGTAGACATGTATGTTTTTCTTGTCCCCAGTTGGGATCCGAACCTGGACGACAACGACAATAAGGTCTTTGACGACCTCTGTGGTGCAGTGGTTAGCGCATCTGACTACCACGCGAGACGTCCCGGGTTCGAATCCCGGCTGGGGACAAAAAAAAAGAAACCCAGGTCTTGGATGTTTCCGTGTTTGTGATGTCGCTGTTTCTGGTTCCCACGACACAGGGTATCCTAGTGTGGGGCCAGAAGCAATGTATGTGCCTTTAAAAAAATCTGTCAGGCACGGGTTGTGAGGCCGTAGCTCTTGTCCCGGGCGGCTTCTCCGGGGGTATCGATCCCCCGGACAATGTGCCATCATGGCTTGTCAAGTCAGGGTGAGGGGAGCTCTGAGCTGCCGGAGCAGAGTCGTGTAAGTGGGCTATGACCTCTACTCGCCTTACCCGAAGGCTTATCTTCGTTAAGGCGGTACTTCTGTCCGCTCGATGCTTCAGCGAACGGCTCCTGATTGATTTTTGTTGTGTCTCGAGCCACTCGCGGCTCCGAAGTGGCATTAGCCTCGGCTAATCGCTCTTCGGACTTGGACGAGTTGAGCCGAAGAGGGAAACGCGAGGAGAGAGGCGAAGTTTTATTTAAATCGAGGTAGTTGGGGCTTGTTTTGCGGCTCGGAAAGCAAAGAAGTGCTTTGTTTTCCCTTTCTTAAAAGGCGACACCAAAAATCAGCTAACCTATGTGTAACACTTTATGGTAAACAAGAACACGGTATTTTTGGAGTTCCGTATGCAAAAGCGTAAAATGGACGATTACTGAGACTCCGCTGTCCGTCCGTCTGTCACCATAACTGTAATAGTTACACAGTTAATATTTTGACAGATGATGTATTTCTGTCGCTGCTATAACAACAAATACCTACTAAAAACAAATTGAAACAAATTTTTAAGGGGGGCTCCAATACAATAAACGTGACATTTTTGCTCGATATTGGTAATGGCAACAGGTAGGCGCTGAAATATGAACAGAGTATCGAATTATATTATGCACTTTAAAAATAAATACTTAAATGAAAATAAAATAAATATTTAAGGTGGGCTCCCATGCAACAATAATGCGTGTGTTTTTAATGTTATAATAAACATAGTAATGTGGTTTTTTTTTGCCGTTTTTACAGTTAATGGGATGAAGGTTTCCGTGTCGTGCGGGAGTCCGATTCGTACTTGCCTGTTTTTTTATTACTCGCAATGCTCTCATATTATCCGGAACAAATCATTATATATTAAACGGGTCTTATCGCGATTATTTATGAAGTAAAATTAAATTACATTATTCTCGTTCCTTCTTGAGCTTTTCATGACATTTCTTTTTGTTTCGTATTGTGACATCGTGGTTTTTATCGACATCTTGTTAATAATAATAATAATAACTTTCACACAGCACTATCATTTGACCCGGTCTCAAACTAGGATAGACTAGACTGAGGAGGAGGCCCCAATGGGAATGGCCAATGGAGCATTTTTTTTTACAGACATTACATTTTTTAGTTTGCATTCTTTCTGTCTAGTATCGATATGTAATGTCATAATATGTATTCAGTGTGCAATAAAAATTACGGATTTACAGTTCATCATCATCATCATCATCAATCCATTTTGTCCCCACCGAGGGGTACGGGTCTCTTCCCTAAGGTCCTTACCTAGGTATAGGCCATACTCCACCACGGGGGCCAAGTCCGGATTGAGGGAGGCTTGTAAGACTGCCGACTGGTCTTACTGTCAGAAGTTTTCACGCTTCTGACTTGGCTGAACAACCTATAGTTAAAAGGTTTAATTTATTCCAAAAAAGTAACGGCCCTTGCTTAATAGTTTTCTTTCGCCAACCCATCCGGTCCAGTGCTAGTCTCGTCCAAGGTTTCCCAGCCGCTTTTACAATATCGTCGGCACATCGGGCTGGTGGTTCTATGGCGGCTTTGTATGCAAAATGCGCCCTAAGTGAGCGAGCTGGGATTAAATTCCACGACCCTTTAAAGTCAACCCTGGTGTATGTTAAGTTATCAACAAAATGAGGTTGTACCTCCAGTTTGCTCCTGAGCCCTGCTCAAACTTTCCCGTCCGCTCGCCTGTAGTCGAACACATCAAATCACTGGTAGACGCACACAAGGTAAAATCGAGGCGTAAGTGACACTATGGGTGAAGTTTATAAAGTATGAATCGTGGCTTCGATTTAGAAATAAGTAATCAGAAATTTATTTCAACATAAATAATTTACATTGTGTTTGTTGACTGTCAATGTACTTATAATGTTAGGCGCTGCCTTAGGGACGAAAGTATTGGAGAAAAAGGCAGCGAAATAAAAACTCCACTATGATCATCTTTTCTCAAATCACCGCAAATCTAATACATAAGTTGGTACAACAACATTTAAGAAGCTCGTAACCCAACACTGCCTGTGTCAAAACAATAATAGTACAGTTTTGGGTAGACAGTCACAGCGTCTCTACATACAGCCTGATTTTTTCACCGGTACAATAAATTTTACCATATCATTGGTATCGATAATAGATTACATTTATCGAATAAAATTACCATATATTTTTTTTTCATTTTCATTAATTTATCATTCATCCAATTTGTAACTCATGGACACCCATTACAAGGTGTCATCGCGGTGCGAGGCAGAGGGCGGCGGGGTGGGGTGATTGAGCGGGCGGCGGGCTGGCCGGCGCACGATTTGGCCGGTCATTCATTCAGTCCGCGCGCATTGACCTAGGTGAGTGCACGTGCGCCGTTTCCGCACTTCCTGCAGTCGAAAATTACGCGCGCACGATGTTTACAAACCGCGAGTATTACGAAATGGTTCGTAGTTACTTTCTCAGTGGGGAAAATACAGTGCAGCTCGGCGGGTATACGCTGAAGAAAGTTTGCCCCGCCTGATGAATGCCGGTTTTATTTAACCTCAAATACTCAACACCAGAGTGCTTAGTGCGAGTTTTTTCATTCACTTTCGATAGCGAGAGCGTTTGCAATTTGTATAGGAGTGACAAAGAGGCAACTAGCTGGCGCGCTTTGTCACTCCTATAGAATATGAGTTTACGTTAACGCGATCGAGTAGTTAAAAAAACTCGCACTAAGGGCCCAGGACATTCATGAGAGTGACGCAGCATTTTCTAGACTACGGACAGTTCACTGCACCAGCGCACGCTCAAGGCCGAGGAGGGAGACCTCCCTTGGCCGTGGAGATCGAGGAACAGATATTCGCGTTCTTCGAGGAAGACCCCAGAAGGAGCACCAACGACGCAGTACGCACGGTGCACTTCGGCGTTAGCCAGTACGTGGTATTCCACGCCGGTGACGGTCCTAAGCCCGTGCCAGTATGAAGGAAGAATTGAAATCAAGTAAGATTTTTTTTGCTACGTCATACATAAGTCATACCTACTGGCTGCGCCGCCGCCGCCGCTTCTTTTCCTTCCCGCAAGCCGCGCGCAGTTGCCAGTTCGGGCGTTTAGTTGTGCTCATGCGTAATGAGTCCATATTTCTTTAAGATTTGCGGATAAGTTCAGACATTAGTATTTTTGTTTTTTTGTACCAACGGGGTAGTAACAAAAAATGTTGGTATTTGTATTTTGGACTTAGTATTACGTATGTTGATTTATTGTACCGGTGAAAATATCACCCTGTATATGAAAACTTGTGGCATTAATCCGTTGTCTCTTGATTGTCACTGGGCGACGCCGTACATTTGTACAAAGAGCCAGTCTGCGTGTATTTCCACGCTTATGATGGCTTTGTCTGGTTAATATAGCCGTGGGTATCTTAGTAAGGGATCAAAACGAGTGATTGTGTTGTGCAGATTTTATTTATCACCTCGGCATCATCAACCCATTATGTCCCCACCGAGGCGCTCGGCTCTTTTTCCTGGGGATGGTATAGGCCCCACTCCACCACGGGGCCAAGTCCGGATTGATCACACCTCATATTTACCAGTAAACATACTATAAATAGACAAACAACAACGCGTTGCTGCCTTCGAGTCAAATTTTCAGGGGAAAAAATCCACTCTGATCAACATTTTGTTACAATTAATAAGTTTTGCATCTCTATGATATAAGAAAGATAGGTTCTAGATCATTGGAGATTATGTGTTTGTACTCATACATAGATAAGCTCACGCCTGTATCCCAGAGGGGTAGGCAGATATCAGGGACTGCCACCTGCCACGATCCTCACATTGATGACTTTCGGTTCATGTGTTTGTAATTTTTTTTTTAGATCTTATTAATACCTATATATTTATACATTAAACTCATGCCTACATTAACACCAGTTATTATAATATCTGTCAAGATTGCAACTATCGCATAATAATCGGGAAGAGAATCCCTCGTTTTAGAGACAATCGCGCATATTTAGCGCGAGCGCTGGCACAAATGATATACGGGATTTTAGTTGACAACTTGCGTCGAAGTTTAATAGTTTACTTTATGATTTCGATGACGCTTACTTTATGGCTGAGGGAACAGTTTGATAGCAGCATAAAAGTTACCTGTGTGACATGGAAGTGATACTTTAAAATGTTTGTCTTTGCAACCAACAGATTTTCTACTACGAAAAATCGTAACTTTTTAAACTAAAGGATAAAACAAACCAACGCGGTCGAGTGTTAAACAGTACATTAATATTAGATGTATTCAGAGGATAATTGTGTCTAGTGCTCAACGCGTTCATAAGTAATATTTTTAAGCTTGAAAGTTTCTTACTGTTTTGAAAAGAATAAATATGGAGTATTTTTGTTAGTTTTTTCTTCATATAATCTATTAATTGTGAAACTAACAAGATTGACGTTCATAAAGTAATCATTTTGTTTTTATTGTGAATAAAATATTAGAATTTAAATTAATTTATGCCCTGTAGTATGTTGTATGGACCGCCACCGCCATGGCGAAGGCAGTGCAAGTGGCGGTCCATTCATACTCCATTTACGGCCTGTAGTATGTTGTATGGCCTGCCACCGCCATGCCGAAGGCAGTACAAGTGGCGGTCCATACATACTCCATTTACGGCCTGTAGTATGTTGTATGGACCACCAAATAAACCGCGACCGCGACCGTGTTGATGTGTTGTCGTATTTTGCAACTTTGGTCCCAAAACAGAAAACTTCAATTTTTATTTTACTCGTATCATAACTACCATGTTTCAGTAGAAAATAATTGTTTTAGTACCCAACTGTGTTTTATATTTTCTTGTTTTGTATTTCGTTTGCTTGTTTGAGTTCACACGTTATCCGGCAAAATAACAAGTTTGCCCGCGTATTTTGTATTATACCTTGGCTCATGAATATTTTAATGGATGTTTGTTATTTACTTGCAACTCTTCCAGTGGCCGCTACAGAGTTTAGAACAGATGTTTCGTAATCCTCAGAGGGGACGCGATCCTCTTTCTGAGAGATTTTAGATAGACAATCGCGACCCAATACAGGATTAGTATTTCAGTAACATTTCGATCTCTTCGTAATGGATTTTCTAGACTCTTCCAATGTGTTAAAATACTTAAGAAGAATTATTATTTTTTGACCATTCCTTCGATTGGCAGCATGGAAATGGGGGTGATTTTTTTCACATTTAAGTCAGTTCTATTCCCAGACGAAGCAAGTAATTACTCCGATCAAATACCCCTATTTGGATGTATTAGCAAAGGGAAAGTTAAAAAGTACTCGAAACCGGCGTTCGTGCATATAACGACTTATGAATGTCGATAAAGCGAAAGTGATTTGCCAAGATCGTGGCTGGCGGCACTCTGTGGTCTCTGCCTGCACTCTGTGGTCACAGCCGTGAGCTTATGTATGTAAAATTGGACAGGGCAAGGGTTAAAAGCCGAACAGTCGGTTCTACTTCGCGCAAGTTAATTAAAAGTGGGATCAGAAACGTCATTAATATCACCTGCTGTAGTCATTATAATCTGGGAGTCATTAGCGTGTGTCTGCGGCCCTACTCTGTAACGTTCACTCGAATCGGTATTTACGAATCGGGACGGGACGGGACGGGACGGGACGGGACGGGACGGGACGGGACGGGACGGGACGGGACGGGACGGGACAGGACAGAGTGCTTATACTGAGTTTATTCATTTACTTTCGATAGCGAGAGCGTTTGCAATTTGTATAGGAGTGACAAAGCGCGCCATCTAGTTGTCTCTTTGTCACTCCTATGCAAATCGCAAACGCTCTCGCTATCGAAAGTGAATGAAAAAACTCAGTATACGCACTCGGGACGGCACGGGACGAGACGAGACGAGACGAGATGTACGGTACGCGGCAGTATGTATGCATGTATATAAATAAAACTCAATTGAAAAGTTTTATTTCTGATTTTAGAAGTATAAATGATTTTTTTAATTCAAGAAAATGACTATTACTACGAGTACGTACGTTTGTGACCTTGGTCATGCAAATTCTATGACTGTGATTTAGTCCAATTTTAACATCGTGTCTAATGTAAAGGTAATCTCATTACGCACTTAAACTAAATTAAATATATATTAAATAAATTAAATAACCTAACACTAGCTGCCCCGGCAAACGTTGTTTTGCCAGATAGGGGTATGAAAAATAGATAACAAACCTACCTCAGACCTAACAAATAAAGACATAAAATTTCATCAACATCGGTCAAACCGTTTCGGAGGAGTTTGCGCACTAACACTGTGACCCGAGAATTTTATACAGGCTGTTAATTTGCAAGCGTGCCATATTTTAGGACGTGATTATACTGCTGATTATAAACAAAAATCAATCATAAAAGAAGAGTCAATTTTTTTTCTTTTGTTCTCTGACGTCACATTTTTTATCGATAAAGAGAACGCCCAGCTCTAATATCGAATTATCTCGCACATCCCTAAATTTTCGGACGACGGTTTGGCAACCACGCGCATCCACACAAACACACACATTCGCACCCCGAGCGGCATGCGCATGCGCAGATAGAACAAACACGCCGCGCGAGCGCACCCCCAATTAGCCCAGCCACTCAGTGACCGGACATCCTTTGTGACGTGCGCACGTGCCGGTATCGCACGCTCTTTCATTACTACCTAATGTGTGCGCGCCGCCACCGCCGTGCACCACATGGTTGATGAGATGTTGGAGGACGTGCCATTGAACGATCTTCAAAACCTCTATTTTCAGCAGGACGGTGCTCCTCCGCACTACGGACTCATAGTGCGCGAGTACCTCAATGACACTTTTGGTGACCGCTGGATAATGGATAGGAGGCGAAGGCCCAGTGGCCTGGCCAGCGCGGTCCCCGGATCTTACTCCCCTAGACTTTTATTTGTGGGGAGAAGTTAAAAGACTAGTGTATGCTGAAGAAGTTAACAATGCGGCTGTGTTGCGTGAAAGGATTATTTCTGCCTTCCAAACTGTTAGGCAAAATGTGTTTGTGTTGCAAAATTTAAAAAGTAATTTGTGTCGTCGTGCGAGACTTTGCATAGCGCAGAACGGTGGCCACTTCGAACAATTGCTCCGTACAACTTAATCATTGTAAGTACCCTGTAAATAACGTCTCAATTAGTGTAAATAACAGTGATTTCAGACTTTTAACTACGCCAGATCAACGATTTATTTGAAGGTAGGTTAGTACTTGGGTATGTTATCTACTTCCTACTTTTAGTCTAACTTCTAAATAAACTAATTTGCGCAATATTTTAATACCTACTAACCTCCTACCAAAGAAATTGGTTGTTTTGTCGGTCCTAAGCCCGTGAGAGTAGGAAGGGAAATCTGAAATCATATGTTTCTTGTTGTTATTGCTGTTTCTTTCACTCGGTGCCAACTTGGCAACGGGGCGGGGTCTCGGTCTTTTCCCATTACGTGCGTGTCGCAGCACCTTCCATCTTAAGTTATTCCTATTCAAACCCTAAAAATAAGTTTTATTTTTATCGACGGTTTCCTTGAATATGGGAGACTGTTAGTAGACTGCATTAACTGGTAACATTAATTACTATTTTTTCTTTAAATATGGCACGCTTGCAAATTAACATCCTGTATACTAGAGAATAAAATAAAAATAAAATAATAAACTCACGCCCGTTATCCCCGAAGGAGCAGGCGGAGGCACTACTAGAGATACTAGATACTAGAGATTCTCAATATTATCGATATTTCTTTGTAAAGATTACGTGCCTCATGGCCCTGGGGCCCGTGATTTGTATTTCAGTAATTTAAAAAATACCTACTTTTTCCCCTAATTTTCGATCGCGCAGCGCGCAATAAACCCCATGCAAATCCGGCGCTCAGAGCTCCCAGCCTTGAAAGGTTTAATCGACTTGCCAGTGCTACAAGAGATCGATTCTACCTCGTCAACCTTGACTCTAATGGTACTGACACACGTGCTCATTAGTAGCACGAAAGCATGCTTTTATTGAGCAAGTGCTTCATTCCCAATCTTTTCTGTATTTTTGTATTCGATGTTTTAATCTATCCGTCTTCCTTTTTTGAGGTTTGATAACCTAAAACTGCATTGTCGTTGTCAGTGTTACTGTCTTAAGAAATAATAAACTTATTTCAACATAAAAATGTTCATTCTGTTTGTTGAATGTCAATGTGCATACATACAGAAAAAATTGGGAGTAAAGCACTTGCTCAATAAAAGCATGCTTTCGTGCTACTAATGAGCACGTGTGTCAGTACCATAAAGCGATTAAGCTGTGTCCCACTCCAGTTCTCTTTTCAAACAGCTATAATATTAAGTTTAATTAGCAACCTAAGTTAGGTTAAGGAACACGAATCAAAATTGTAAGATCCCTGCGAACTTGTACAATTTATATGCACTGCCATTGTTTCGGCCATGTAACATTAATTCGAAAAGAGAGACAATATAAGCTATAATCTATCTGTCGATTTAATTGACTTGCCGTTTTTTTGCTGGCTATCACGTACACTGAGTAGACATTCGGTCCCGAGATAATTAGCTCTGGTTAATAACTGACACCTAAATTTTACCTCTGTCTAATCTGACCTGCATGTTCGCTGCGAGGGGGCCCGCCCACTGCTCGGTCCCTTATCTAGATATTGTAAGTGTGTGAGTTATTAATGTGGAAGAAACCGCAAGCAGTTGGTCCTTTCAGTATAAATATATGTTTGGTGTTTGGCGCATGGACCGTCAAACAATTTCGGGGTACTGTGGGGTCATAAAATGCGTTACAAAATAAAAGAAATGATACTTTTACAAACATAACGAAAAAAAGTTTTAAATACCGAATTAAAGGTAATTTTAGAAAAAAATTCAAAATCATATCTCCATAACCGTAACTCTTACGACTCAGGGTCCAAGGGTGGAAAGGTAGTAGATGACCGTGGGGTCATCAGAAATCAGAAATTTATTTCAACGTAAAGAATTAATTTACATTCTGCTTGTTGAACGTCAATGTACTTATGATAATGTTAGCTGCTGCCTTGGGGCCGATTGTAGTGGAGAACAGGGCAGCAAAAAATAAACTCCACTCTGACCACATCTAACGGGCTTGGCGCAAATTTTGAGAATAGGCATGATGGCAGTATTAATGAATGTGAAAAATGAAGCCTATCTCTCATTATTTTCTTATTTGGAACATAAACAAACAGTTTTTTCGGTGTTGCTATTGATGTGTTTTTGCACAGAGGGACCGCACACTATTTGAAAACTTTAGAAATTCATTTTAACAAAATAAAAGAATGATATTTATTTCACTTTCTTAATTCATCATACACACAATGCGGTATCTACCTAGTCATTTCGTCACATGCGACGCACTTTCGAGTGTTTCCGCGGTAGTTATATATACTTGTATACCTACCGCTCATCAGGACCTTGAGATGGCCCAAAGTATGATGCAGGAGGATTTTGATCTATTATGTAAGTGGGCTCACGATCTAGGTTTATCGATAAATTACTCTAAAACAAAACTCATGCATATTCATTCGCCTTATAAAAAAACAAACTTTATACCTTCGATCGTGGCCCACGAACACAACTGTATGCACCTACAGAGTGCTTCCTGTAACTGCGTTCATCTTGATCTTGTACAAGAACATACTTACCTTGGACTAAAAATAGACCATAGATTCAACTGGGGTCCACATATTGAGCATGTATGTAATCCATTTTGTCAAAACTGTGTATACTTAGGCATAAAGTTCCCTATAATACGCTAAGACTTCTTTACATGTCCTTGGCTGATTCTGTAATAAGCTATGGCTTAGCCAGCTATGGAAGAACATTCAAAACATCTTTAAATCATATTTACAACCTACAATTAAGATTACTGAAAGCGATTGTTCCCGCAAAGATTAAATACAAATATAAAAATAACTATGAAAATCTATTCAATTATTGTAAAGTGATGAACGTATTTGATAAGTTGGATTTGGCAATTGTTATTCAGTATAATGAAAATATACCCCTTTTAAAAAAAAAAAAGAAAAGACCCGTCAATCTACGTAACCTACCTTATCTCTCAAACTTCGATATACCAACAAGTAAAAACGAATATGGCCAGAGAGTCTGGCAGTCAATTCTGCCTAGAGTATTGAATAGATTTCCAATAGAATTAGTTAGTAGAATAGAAAACAAAACTTGTCAGTAAACAAAAAATATTATTAAGCGGCACTTGTTTAAACCTACCTCAATAAATGTAAAAATATAATGTATATGTAAATTTATGAATAAGCAGCTCCTTAACTCAAAAATCTTTAAATATTAAGATTAGAAGTTAAGTTCATGCCATGTAATGTATATAATTAGTCTTTGAAATAAACATAAACAGCGCGTATTTCAAATTAAGTAGCAATAGATACCATAATTTGTATTAAAACTATGATTTTTGTTGAAATATTATTTTTTTCGAAAATAATAGCCTTCTACCTACATTATAGAAGGAAAATTCAAAATCTATCATCATGCCTATACTGCTGGTGGACTAGGCCCCTGTGGTGGACTATGGCCTATACCTTCCTCAGGGAAGAGACCCGTGCCTCTCGGTGAGGACATAATGGGTTGATGATGATGATGATGATGACAGTATCCTGAAAAATTTTGACGGTCCATGCGCCGAGCACCCTGTATAAAATCTCTTATCTCACTGTGTGTTTTCTAACGCCTCCGAAACGGCTTTTTTAACATCGATTTTGGTATAGCCTATGTTGCTTAACCTTCATGATCGTTTAAGAACTCAGACGACTGGAGCTACGAGCGATTCACAATAATGAATATTCTTTTCTTCTCTTATTTTATCTATGAGAAGAAGAAGAAAATTCATTTATTTGACGACACGATACTCATAACAAAAAAAAATCACACATTAACCATTACAATATGCATACATTATACAACAATGTTTAACACAGAAAGCTTATAAAAAGTGGTTAAAAAATAAATAAACTGTCAAAATTATGAGTTAGTTCCATTCCTTGTACGTCTTTATATTTTTTTTATATCGAGAGGCAATATAAAGCTCACTGATTGGAGAAGCGAGCGAAATAATTTGGTGAATGGAATTGCGTTATACATATTTATTTATTTTTTTTATTTTATTTATTTATTTACTACAGCTTACTATTTTAACAGGATGGTCCTAATGCAATAGTGAAGCGCACACACAAAAACAAAAACAAGAATGGTTGAAAAAGTTATAAACAATATACACAACACACTATTTACAGCACTTTACTTATTATTATAACACAAAATAAAAAGAGTGGTCTTTGTGAACTCATTCAGAGAACAACAGAAGATATCTATTGTCTCACTAATAGAATTGAGTGTGCGTAGGGCTCGCGTGAGGGGCGTATTTTGCAAAAGGCAAGTGCGCGCGCGCGGCACGGCCAGCAGCGGCACGCGCCGCCGCCGCCACACGCAGCGCTCCGGCGCGCGCAGGCCCAGCGTCTGCAGGACACCCGGGTTGCAAAGCTTACCCCGTAGGACCTTAAATAAATACGTTGCTAAGGACAACTCGCGTCTAACTTCCAGTTGATTATATCCGACCATACCCAAGATGAATAAAGTCGGATACATCAACGGGAAGAACGGATAAAAACCATACAGCTTTAAATACAAAAGCCTAATAAATTTATTCTGGATTCGTTCCAACATGAGCCTATATTTAGCCTCATTTGGACTCCAGATGACTGCATTACATTCTAAATGACTTCTTACTATGGCGTCATACAGGGCCCGAACAGCATTTATGTTTGTAAACTCACGTGATTGACGCATAATAAATCCAAGGTTACGGAATGATTTTTTACAAACATTAATAATGTGTGCTCTGAAGTTCAGGTCTGAGGTAAAATTAACGCCCAGATCTCTCACCTCTGAGACACGGTTCATCGGGGCACCATCGACATCGTAAAGGTGATGAAGCGGCCTTCGTGATCGGCTAAATGATGTGACTTGACACTTCGCTACGTTAAAGTAAAGCCGGTTTTCATGACTCCACTTCACCACCCTATCGATATCGTCCTGCAGCTTGATACAATCGGAGACATTTTCAATTTTCCGGACTAGTTTTAGGTCGTCTGCAAAAAGCAAACAGGTCGAATCGCGCACAGCTTCCGGTAAGTCATTTATCATTAAAATGAATTCCAATGGTCCTAAGTTGCTACCTTGACTGACACCAGATCTTGTAAAGTACGGCTCAGACTTATGGCCGGCGCAGTCCACGTATTGTCGTCTGTCTCTCATGTAGCTGGCAAAGAAATCTAATGTATGTGGGGTACAACCAGCACACGCCAATTTCGTCAACAGGATGTCGTTGTCGACAGTATCAAATGCTTTGCGAAAATCGAAATAGGCCACATCCACTTGCCCGCCGCCATCCACCGCAGGCAGTACATGTGTCATTAGATGAAGCAAATTTCCTGTAGTGCTACGCGCGGCCCGAAAGCCGTATTGGGCCTCACTTAGCTGAGCACTAACCTGTGAGTACAATGAATAGTGTATTGCTGACTCAAAGACCTTCGCCGGCGTGCTCAGAACTGCTACTGGTCTGAAATGGCTCGTCTCTGGTCCCCCTCGCCCCTTCGGAACCGGTACAACACGCGTCAGTTTCCAACGCTCGGGAAACGTAGCAGAACTGAGGCATGTATTAAAAACGTGCCGCAACGGATCAGCCAAAACCATTCGACAGTCCTTAAATATAAATGGCGGTATACCATCCGGCCCCGCCGAGCGCTTCGGCCCCAGCCGCGCCAGCGCACGGTGCACCTCTGCGAGCTCCAGGCTTGCAATGTGCGCCCGCGCCGCGCTTGCCGGACCCGCCGCGCTCGCCGCCGCCGTATCTAATTGCGCCGGCTCAGGGTTATATACAGAATAAAAGTAGCCCGCAAACTCCTCAGCGCATTCCTGCTCTGAGAGAGCCCGGCCATCCTTTATAATTTTATTATAACTGGCGTTATTCTTTTTGCCCTTTATATATGACCAGAATGACCTAGGATCACTCGCTAAATGACTCTGTACACGATCACGGTATAGATCATGAGCCTCTGCAATCGACCTTTTCACTCGAGCTCTGCACCGAGTAAACGCCACATAATCTCTCGTTTCTTTACTGATTTTGTACTGTTTGTGAAGCCTAGATTTTAACTTAATGTCGCGAATAATGTCTGCCGTGTACCACTCAGGGTAAGAGTACCGAGAGTTTACTGGTTTTCGCTTTTTAATGGGCACACAGTCATCAATAGTTGCATTAAGTTTACAATAAAAATAATCTAAAACCTCCTCGGGGTCCAGAAGACCATAGAGGCCGGTCCAATCGATACATGACAGAGAGTGATAAAGTTTGTTAAAATTGGCTTTCCCAAAATTCCACGACTTATCGATCGGATCTAGCGTTAAAGTATCAACAGAGTAGTCCTGCACGCTAGCCGCTGCGCGCGATGCCGCGGGCACGGCGGCTGCGCCGGCGCCGGCGGCCCGCGCCACACTGACCGCGAGCGGCGGGTGGTACGCGTCCACGGGCTGCAGGCCCTCGTCGGCCGCGCGCACCGCCACTGCGCCGCGCACCCCCGCGCCGACCAGTACTAGATCGAGTTGCCGGTCGTTACAGTTACTTATGCTATTGCTCTGAATGAGTTCACAATAAGATACAAAATATTCATAATAATTAATAATGTTATTATGGCAAGAATACAGATTGAAGTCTCCCAATATGATGACTTTACCTTTATACTTTATGCAAATTATTTCAATTAAGTTAAACATACACATGTATTCGTTTTCATCTGTCTGAGGTGGTATGTACACTACACAGCAAGTAAACAAAAACCTATTCTTCAAATGGACAGTTGCAAATAAAAGTTCAAACTTAAAATTCGCTACATCAATGTCACTACATATCGGTACTGGGCGTAACTCAATCCGAGGTGCGGCAACCAATAGTACTCCGCCTTGCTTACGTCCATCTGTTCTGTCGCAACGTATAATCTGGTAGCCTGTCGGAATAATTTCGGCATTTTGGATAGATTCGTTACAGCCAGTTTCCGTGATTGCCATTAAATCTGCTGCTGTAGACTCAGTGAGGCATTGAAATTGTGCGGTTTTAGTCCTAAGACCCCTCACATTATAATATAAGGCTTATTATAATTATAAGGCAATCATCATGCCCGCGATGAAAAATGTGGGAAGTCCATTTAATAGTACAATAAAAACATAATTACTAAAAGTTGGCTCTCAAACTCCTTGTTTTCATAAGAAAAAAACATGAAACGGAACCGTCCTCATTGGGTATACATTGTTTTTATTTTGCCTCACCGAGTAACTACATATATACAGACACACACCTGTATTTTAGAGGGGTAGGCAGAGGCCAGAGGCTGGGTAACTAGGATACCGTTTTTCGTTTATAATGTAAGTTTGAATTGTACAATTTGATATTGTTTTATTGTCAGGAAGAGATAACTTTTAGTCATAAGGCCGCCGTCTGTATTCTTAGATTAAGAAATATCTGTATAATTCCCTTTTTTATGTACAATGTGTTTGTGTCTTTATGAATGTGTTCTATATCTATCTTTGTACATTTTTTCCTTTGGACCCCATTTGTTTTTACTAATATAAACATAATTGACATAAATATAGCTCTGGTGAAAACAATTGAGTGATATATATATATATATTTTAATGACAAACAATCGTGAGCACCACCACTTTAAAATATTTTCCACATACACAATTACACACACAGTCTGGACTTGCACGTTCGACCGACCGGATTCCAAATCATACCAAACTATAAAATATTTTTCAGCTGCTGAAATTTCACAACTAACGAGAGTTAGTTTTAAAGCGCGGGCATCAGTTTTAAACTTGCACACGTTGTTAGAGAAAATTATTTTCCGTAAAAACAGCTTTTCGCCCAGCAGGTAGGGTTGCCAGATGCCTGGCATCCATTTTGCCTGACATTAAATAAGAAGCAGTTACCAATCATCCTACTAAAGTGCGAAACGGGCCTATGTAATATACGTGACTTCATACTAAACAAGCACATAATATAAATCAGAAATCAGAAATTTATTTCAACGTAAAGAATTTGCGTTCTGTTTATGGAATGTCAATGTACGCTACACACACTTAAAATATTAGGCGCTGCCTTGGGGATTTTTTTTGGACATGCCTTAATTAAATTATTTTATTGTGACAATATTATTACTACAACTACTTAGTTCTTGAAGTGACTTTGTATGATATTTTATTGTCTTATTCATTGTGTGGCAATTGCATGATTTTAATATTTAATTTTCAATATTTGTACGCCTCAAATGGCAAAACATGCTGGACTTCCTAATACTGAAGTTTTAGAAATATATTTTTTTATCTTCATCTTTGGGGCCGAATGTAGTGGAGAAAAAGGTAGCGAAAAAACTCCACGGCAACGAAAAAAACTCCACCTCTAATAACTACCTATAACTCTCGAAATACCTAGTAAATTAGACGAAAATATTTAATAGTGGCAGTATTGAATTAAAGTTGAAAAAATATTAAAGTAATATTTACCCCCAGTTTCTCTCATGCTTGCAATCTGTTAAATATACTGTTAACAACTGTGAAACGTTTTTCTCGTGAAGCGTGTAGGACCTGAGTTCGACTTTTTCCATTATTGGGCCTGGCAACCCTATTCGCGAGGCGAGTGGAGTGGGGCGAGCATAACGTAACGAGGCATTCACACTCGACGGTTTTTATTACTTTAAAAACTTGTTGAGTACTAGCAAGTTCCGCTGGCTCTTCAGAAAGAGCGCCGAGTCACGTGCGAACTAAAAAACTGAATCAAGATTACTTGCCATGCCTACCATAAGAACTTCGGCGATCGAAGTGAGTGTCAAGTTGGCTTCATTAATACGACATTTCATGTACATCTACATAATATTATAAAGAGGAAATTTTTGTACGTTTGTATATCGGAAATAATGTCTTAAAGTACTTATATCATCACCTAATTATGTCCCCATCGAGGTGCACGGGTGTCTTCCCTGAGGGAGGTATAGGCCGTACTCTACCACGGGGCCAAGTCCGGATAAGTGGAGGCTTGTAAGACTAGTGGCTGGTCTTACAGGCAGAAGTTTTCAAGCCACCCGGAGGCCTCTGATTTGGCTTAACGACTGCCATCTGTTGATGACAGCCGGGACCAACTGCTTAACGTGCCTTGCAAAGCACGGAACCGCTCGGAAAAATGCCACTAGCGTTAGTCATAGAACGGTCTGCCATCCATGCACTGAACGCACTCTATGTTGCTTAAACTACGGGATCGCTTAAGATCACTCAAGCGGCCGCGGCCGGGGCTAAGAGCAATTCCTTAACTGATTTTTAAAAAAATCACCAGTATTTTGAATGGATCTTAAAGGTGGACAGCTTAATCGGCCTAGCCCATAGAAAAGACAAGTCAATTTTACGGCGCTAACCAAGTCAGAGGTTTCTCAAGATGTATTCTTTCACAGTTAGCGTGAACTACGAGTACGAATCCTACTGAACCTATGAAATTATGAAAGCAAGTGTATATGTCGCAGTAAAGTAGTTAAATCAGAGAGTCAATTGAATCTCTAGACAGTCAATCAAAGATCGATATTCAATCAAGTCCCTAGCATTTTGATTTAAATAAAGCAGCGTCGAAAACGTTTAACTATCTTACTGACCGAAAGCCAGTATGTTGATTAACAATGTAAAACAAGATGGCGGTCACGACAACAGCTGATTACTTTTAGAGTCTTTCTTTTGGCAAACGTTGTGCAACGTTAGTTTGTTGTGTGAGTGGTTTGATGTTTCAAATTGTGGTCTTTGGTGAAATTGTAAACATGTTGTCGACTCCGCCACGATTATTTAATTTGTTATCGTTATTTTGGTGTCATCGTGAGGAACTGAGAGCTTGGAAATTGCGTGTTTTATTTTATTGTAAAAGGCTTTTGTAAAACGCCATAAGAATAAATATAAGACAAGCAATGTCTTTTTACTATCCATTTTTTTCCAATCAAATATCTTGTCAAATATCATACCCTACCAAAGTTGAAATACCTAGGAACGTTTAGGAAATTCGTTAAACGTCTCGTTCACTCACTTGTCTGACGGAACTTTAGCGACTTGATTGAATATCGATCTTTGATTGACTGTCTAGAGATTCAATTGACTCTCTGATTTAACTACTTTACTGCGACATATATAAGTAGGATTGAAATAAAACTTTACAGGCATGGCATAACTTGTAAGACGATTCAACCAAAATTCACTATCCGTGAATTATTCGTTTATTGAATAAAGCCCATAATCGCTTAGCAGCTGGAACCGACCACGGAACTCTGCCTATAAATCACACACCGCCCTCGCCGCAGCCGCAGATATTGCTCGAATAGCTATTGGAAATTTAAAACGATTCAAATCTTACGTTCGCATGGATGTGAATTTGAAATCGGCTTTAAATTGTAGTACTGCCTTCCATAAAATGTAATGGTCGGTGACGTGGGCGGCTCCGAGGTATTCCCCGCGCTTGTTATTGTTATTACGACACGAAGTATGTATACATGTATACAATACAATACAGTACAGTACAGTAAATTACGATACAAGACAAACAATACCATACAAGTACATAAACTCACGGCTGTATCCCAAAAGGGTAGGCAGAGACCAGGGACGGCCAGTATATTTTGGTAATAGTCCTTAATGTACAGGATTGGGTTCCTCGAGCGCGCAATTTCTATTGTACCTATTTATTGCGATATATTATTGGGGGAACAGTATGTAGGTATACTTGAAATCACAGAAATGCACATCTAATTGACGCGACCCACGACCGACGCCATAATTATGGTGGCGATCATTTTCGTATTTTCTTTTTAGTATTGAAAGCTCCGTATGGAATAGCTCAGATTCTCAGGTTGGTTCACGATGATTTCCTTCACTTTAGCGAGTCGTATTGCAAATCGACACCACATTTAGTGATAATTTAGAGACGTGTTTGGGAGTTGGGAGTTTTTTTTATGCATTGAAGTTTAAAAAATAATTAGAAGAAGGATCTAGGTAGGATATTGAACTAATGTAATGTAACCAATTATACATAACGTATAGTATATAATGTATATTTATTATTAGGTACTACTCTTCTCATTTTACCTTTAGCAACTCTATCGTCGTGTGTCTGGAAGAAATTGCTACAGCTACAAGGCCGCAAATTGTATTGAATTTTTTAAATTTTTTGTCTGTATTTTTCCTGGTACTATAATGAATTTCTTATCTCAATTCTTATTACGAGAATAAAAACCCTAATTTGCGTAAGGGGCAAACCCTAAAAGATTTTTGCTTATATTTTATACAAACCGTTTTATGAACGTGATTAATATGTGCGCATATAACATACATACATAAGCTCACGCTTATATCCCAAAGGGGTAGGCAGAGACCAGAGACTGACACCTGCCACGATCCTGACAAATCACTTTCGCTTCATCGACATTCATTAGTCTCTCAACTCAACACAAAACTCAACGTCAAGCCGGAGCTGGGTGGAAAGGCAAGTAATAACTGGTTATCAGAAAAATATAAGCATTATCGATTTTTTTTTTTATTTTCAAAAAATACCCACGCATGAAAGTGATGTGTGTCTTTAGAATAAACCATCCTTAGTTCGATACTGAAGTAAAAAAAAAATAGCACGTCACGTATTGAAAAATTAATTAAAAAAATTTGCGGGTCGGGGTCAGTTTCTCTCAAGATAGATTAGCAGTAATCAGCTAAAATATTTTTGTCCCAAAAACCTTGGTACCTCTCTTCAAATGACTTGAAATCTTGATGGAAACGTTCGCCATGCTCGTCACTCACGCTTCCTAGGTTTTCGGGATAAAATCCAAATCTGAGTGCAAAAAATGGATGCGTAATCATGTGAGGTTCGCCTATCTTCCATAAAATCAACATCACTATCAAGATCGCACTGTTTCGTAGAAAATTCTTCAATTTAATTCATTGATTCTGTTTTTTTTTTTTTCATTTGAACTATTAGGCAATGACGGATTAGAAACTCCATCCGAGTGAAGCACAGGTTTAGTGACCGTTGGAACATCAGGATACTGGACATGCTTCTTGTGTTTCTTATTAAAGCCCAAAGTTTTTGTTTGGCAAAGGTAGTAGTCCGTTGCAGGTTTTGTTGGTTCTCTGCGATGGATTGGTATGACAAATTTTAAGTATTTTTTATTCTAAAGTCCAGTTCGTAAGCACATTTCTGCAATCATCACTTACTTCTCCAGGTACCCATTTTTTATCAAAAGGAATTTAAAAGTATTGGAAGTAGGCTCGTTTTACCGCTCCTGTTATGTTTCTTTTTTTGTGTTAAGATAAATTTACTGCAAACGTAACAAAAACTATTTAAAAGGAAATCACGTTCAAGAATTACTTTAATCTTACAATATTGTAGTAACAAACTAGACACGAAGTATAAATCCATGTAAATGAACTCTAGCGTATATTTAAAAAACGTGACGTGATAAAAATATAATGGCGTATGTTATAATGATACGAGGGTCGATACAAATCAAATTTACTATAAATTGTCTATGGGTATTGAAAAAAATAATAATAGTAAACTAGTGTAATTTATTCAAGAAATTTCACAAACATAAAACTAAAATTAAAAATAGGCAATTTTTTAAGCAATTTTTCTTAAGTCTCCTTTTCTTTCAATCTAGAGCAGCTGGTTTTGAAATTTTGTTAACAGTTTAAAGAAACATTACTCAGAGTAACAAAACAAAAAAAAAATTGGAAAAAGTAAAGATTTGCGGCAACAGGATTTTTCAATTTTTTTTAATGCCTATAATTTTGTATAGGTACATTTTTTTGTATTTTTCTAATAACAAGTATGACTTGCCTTTTCACCCGGTTTCACCTTGGCGTTGAGTTTTGGGACACCCTGTATATGTATGCCAAATTTTGGACTTCTAGTAGTAATGGTGCTAAGCTGTGGAAAGACGGACGGAAGGAAATAACGAAAGAAACCCAGATCTTGGATGTTTACATGTTTGTGACGTCGCTGTTTCTGGTTCCCACGACACAGGGTATCCTAGTGTGGGGCCAGAAGCATTGTATGTGCCTGTATGTAAATTTTATGTTATGTTATGTTAAAGTATGTATAAGAGTTCCTTGTTGACCAAGAAACCCTAAAACTGGGGGTAAGTAAGCTACTTTCAGTGGGGTCACTGAAATCGAGAATTATCTTTCACCCCATTTTCCTTCCACAAAACGCGACATCCATCTTATCTCCTGAACAAAACTGCGCCTTTTATTTATTTCCCTACGCGGCTATCGAGCCGCCGCGCCGCCATTCTTGGTAGCACTATCAATCAATCTATCGGTTTAATATCGCACTATCATGGATCTAATACTTGTAGACATGGTATTAGGGAAGCCATTATGGTGCCTGAAATGAAACACTCGTAAGCAGCCTAATACCTATATACCTAATCATCATCATATTCATCATCATCAACTCACTATGTCCCCACCAAGGGGCACGGGTGTCTTCCCTGAGGAAAGTATAGGCCAAACTCCACCATGGGGGCCAAGTCCGGATTGGTGGAGGCTCGTAAGGCTAGTGGCTGGTCTTATAGTCAGAAGTTTTCAAGCCGCCCTAAGGCCTCTGACTTGGCTTAACGGCTGTCGTCGACGGCAGCCGGCATCAAAGTGCTTAACGTGCCTTGCGAAGACCGCTCGGAAAAATGCCACCCAGAGGCGTTTTGTATAAAATACGGCAGCCCCCAGTGGGAATCGAACCCATGACCTGCGGCGTGATAATCTGACGTGACACCTAGTCCAAAGAGACTGTCATATTCCTCTGTTACTAGGTAGGCACATTAGCTCCATGATCACTTGCGACAGACAGGCTCAACTGGAAGGTAATTTTGGCAGGCTCGTGATGTGATGACACAGCCTCTCTAGGTATCAACTTAACCTGGCCGAGGTAAAACCGTCTCTCGGGCAACGGCAGCAGAGTTAAAAGTTCCACGAACAAAAGTTGCGCCAATCAATCATGGGAGTGAGTGGTTCCACAATTCGACGTTGTTACCGATATCCTTTGTAAGTACGCCGGTCTAGTTTTACGGTTTTGGCGAGCTACTTTTTCAGGTGATGGAAGTGGTTCACTGGGTCACCAGTGGGTGGTACGGATGACTGAAGATTGGTCTTAGCTTTAGTTTAATTGTTATCGAATCTGTGGGGCGGAGACTCAAGTTTTGCCTCGTATTTTGAGTAATGTTACGGGATACGAGTCAAAAGGCTTATGGAAGACACACACACACACACACACATACACACTGAGACACAACAAAAACACACACACAGCACTATTAAACTTTAGTTTTTATTATTGTTACAGAAAGCTAAGACACCTATGTAAAACTATATTTATGTATACCCACGACACAGGTTATGCCTAGTGTGGGTGCTAGTTTATACTTTTTATGTACCTATCTTTTTTCTGTGCAATAAACCAATTTTTTATTAAAAAAAATACATACATAAGCTCACGCCTGTATCCCAGATGGGTAGGCAGAGACCAGGGACTGCCACCTGCCACGATCCTGACAAATCACTTTCGCTTCATTGACATTCATTCGCGTCGGTTCCGGGTACTTTTTATCTTGCCCTTTGCTAATACATACCCTCTTTGGTCGATATGTCCCCCAGGGGCGTCCCTTACCGGCCCTTCCACTCACATTCACTCGATATATTTGCCTCGTCAATCTTTCTTCCTTCATCCTCTACACATAATATATCCGAGAATCCCGGTTGGGGACAAAAAAAAAAGAAACCCAGGTCATGGATGTTTACATGTTTGTGACGTCGCTGTTTCTGGTTACCACGACACAGGGTATCCTAGTGTGGGGCCTGAAGCAATGTTTGTGCCTGTATGTAAATGTTATGTTATGTTATCAATTGGGAAGTGTGTACGTTTAGTTTATTTTTGTGGCGTAGTGAATTGAATACGTTGTTTGTATGTCTTTCCGTTATAAATAAAAATTTGGATGTGTTCGCACAAACTCACATATTTTAAAAATATATAATTATGCAAGGTAGAGTGCGAATTTGGTATTTTTGAAAGTAGTAGGAAAGAAAGAGTTAAAGGAAGTAGCAAGTTATCTATTATCCTATCTATTATTTCCAACATCTCAAACATTAGTATTTTAAGTTAACACATTCAAATTCATGCCAGAGATTTAGCTAGCAGACTTAAAAATGTGCTTGAAAAGTGTGTTTTTCAACAGGCAATATGTTTCGAATTTAGTTGCTTTTCGAGACCGTCAGTACAAGGCAAACCCATCTCGAGCTCTCTACTTTATTACGGAAATTCTAAGAAACTCAGCGCGTGGAGTCAAGAATTTATATAATGTTAAGTAACTTTGGCTCCGTTTTCTTGAATGTTTACTTTTCCGTAGTTTCTTATTTAAACCTTTATAAGCATTGCTGAGATCATATTTTTGCATGTGTAAATAATAAATACTTTACACAAATAATTTGTGCTTTGACAGGATTTTTTTACTTTTTTTGCATAATCAAACAGACGACCTCTGTGGCACAGCGGCTAGCGCATCTGCCTACCATTCTAGAGGTCCCGGGTAAAACCCAGATCTTGGATGTTTACATGTTTGTGACGTCGCTGATTCTATTTCCCACGACACAGAGTATCCTAGTGTGGGCCAGAAGCAATGTATGTGCCTCTATGTCAATGTTATGTTTAAATGTTAATTATTTTGACTGATGACATTAAATGGGTGTATCTTGTATGTTTGTGTTGTGTTTGGTTTTAACTTTTGTACGTTTATTCCATTAAAACAATGTATTTTTTCCTATAATGTATGCATTATTTTTCAAAATTCGGCTTGTGAGAAAAATATATGAAACCGGCCAAGCGCGTGTCGCACGTAGTTGGTTCTGTAGTTGGAAGTAAAATATGAGAATTTAGAATAAAATACAGAAATATGATTGATTGATTGATCATGCGAAATTCGATTAATATTTTGAACAAAATTATTAAATTCAGGTTTTGGTAGTTCAGGTTCTTCCCTGTTCTTATTGGCCACGAAACCTTACGATATTTTTCTGAAAAAATCATAATCTAACTTACTTAATTTAAAGATACAGTCTGTTAGCTTTTAGAATATACCTCAACTGAGCAATCAAAAACCGATTATATTGCAATATAAGGTAAGGTTTATTTGTATTGTTATTTATAACTTACATAACTTTTCAAAATAGTGAAGAAAAGTTTTATACAGAGCAGGAAGTAATATTACACTCGTGTGCTTTCGGTGAAAACCGAAGCCTACTCTAGAGCCCGAGCTATATTCTAAAAGCTAACAGACTGTAGAAAGATAGATAGAGAACACTTTATTGTACTTAAAAAAGGAAATTACACAGGTATTTCTTAATCTAAGAGTATCTTATTATTATTATCTTATCTTTTCCTCATTAACTTTATTCCTACTTGGCTTTTTGTCGGAAGAGTCCGACCAGGGGTTCGCTCTGATTCGCAGAGCTTAATGGTGAGCAGAGACAGAACTCGCATCGTTGGTGACATACATTAATCAAAAATACCTAAATAAGGTACTATTAAATTCTCTAATCCTGTAAGTATTGTTTATTTCAGTTCGCAACGTTACGTCGATAGTCCATTAGTCGTGTATCAGTGACTGTTTAATGTATGACTGCAGCGAGACTTGTTAAGAAGTCCGCAGCAATAAATCTAAGCAAATGAGTCGAGGGCCAGAACCCTCTTATCTTACTAATAGCAGAAAAAATGTCCGGTGTTGAGATAATTCTGTCTCTTTCCCTCTTTGGTTATTTGTTGAACGAACAAAGCCTTACAAAACTTGAATCATAGAACAATCAATCAATCCATACCAAAAACATTGTCATCATCATCAACCCATTATGTCCCCAACGAGGGGCACGGATCTCTTCCCTGAGGAAGGTATAGGCCATACTCCAACACGGGGGCCATGTCCGGATTGGTGGAGGCTTGTAAGACTAGTGGCTGGTCTTACTGTCAGAAGTTTTTAAGCCACCCTAAGGCCTCTGACTTGGCTTAACGACTGCCATCTATCGACGGCAGCCGGCACTAACTGCTTAACGTGCCTTGCGAAGCACGGAAGAATGCCACTAGCGTTAGTCATAGACAGTGACCCATCTATGGACTGAACGCGCCGTATGTTGCTTAATATCGATCGTTTAAGGGTTAAGGTCACTCAGCCAGCCCAGGCTACGAGTGATTAGAGCGAAAAATATTGTATGTAGTGTAATTATTTTCTGCGTTAAGTAGGTTATTGTTTATGATTTTTGTAATTTATATAGTCTATTCTGTAGACGTTTTTACCGCTGCTCCGTCTCTCCAAGGTGTGGTGGAAGAAATCTCTTATACTAGATTATACTATACTAGATTATACTAGAGCTCGTTTTCATACACGTGGTTTGTAGTAATGTTCTTGTCAATGTTTCGTGTGCAATATATGCAACAGCTTAAAATCAGTGCTTTGCTTGCAAAACCCTCAGTTAATACTGAGCTAGAGGCTTTTTTTTTTGCTGGATCGACAGACAGCGCAAATCTAGTCTTTGTTTTTTCTTACTGTAGCTTCATATTTCTTCTACTTTTGTCAGATATGTGCCTTATTTTTCTGTATTTACTTTTTTCGGTATTTGACACTATCAATAATAAATCATTTGTTAAATTCGATTAAAACACAAATTTTGAAATGTTTCGGAAAATGTATTTCTTTTAATCATTTACTAGTTATTACAATTACAGTTTGTACAAAAACACTAGAAACCGGAAGTGAAAGTTTACTAACTGTTTTATTGAGAAGTTAAAACATTTATTATATTTATTGAAGCGCAATACCTTATTTTATGTAACAGCTCAAGTTTTTAATTTATATAATGCTTGTAAGCGCAAGCTATTAACAAACATAGACAAAAAGTCTTTGCAAAACCGTACTCTTTAATTTCTACTCTTTTTGGACAAGCTGTATGTATGTGTATGTAGCGTAAAATGAAAGTTTCTTCTTTCTTCTTCTTCAGTATATTATTGTAAATGTGGAAGCTAATCAAAAGCCTTAAAACCGGCATGCGTGTATGCAACGACTAATGAATGTGGATAAAGCGAAATAATTTTGCGAGGATCGTGGCAAATGGCAGTCTCTAGTCTCTGTCTATTCCTCTGGGATATATGTGAGTTTATGACGTAGTGGTTTTAAGAATCATGGCCGTGCTGTGGACAGTACGTCCGGTAACCCCTGGTAGCTATCAGCAAGCTCCCCACGTCAATTGGCAAATCCTTTAAATACAATGGCAAGCCTTGAAGGCCGACGATATGCTTAGAAGAAGAAAAAATAAATAATAAACATTTACATACAGGCACAGCACATATAATGTACATGTACATGAATCGCTCGTAGCCTGGGCTGCCTGAGTGATGTTAAACGATCACTAAGGCTAAACAACATACGGCGCGTTCAGTCCATGGATGGGTTTCTGTCTATGACTAACACTAGTGGCATTTTTCCGAGCGATTCCGTGCTTCCCGGGCCACGTTAAGCAGTTGGTGCCGGCTGCCGTCGATAGATGGCATTCGTTAAGCCAAGTCAGAGGCCTTAGAGCGGCTTGAAAACTTCTGACAGTAAGACCAGCCACTAGTCTTACAAGCCGGACTTGGCCCCCGTGGTGGAGTATGGCCTATACCTTCCTCAGGGAAGAGACCCGTTGATGATGAAAAACATATGTACATTGCTTTTGGCCCAATACTAGGATACCCTGTGTCGTGGGAACCTGAAACACCGACTTCTCAAACATGTACACATCCAAGTCCTTGACATAAGAAATGTACGTAATTACATATAAAACAAAGTCATTGAAACACGCTGGGATTCGAACCCAAGACCTCCGGAATGTGAGGCCAGCATTCTAGCATTTCGCTACCACCGCCATCACAAAGTTCATTCAAGGCCCGCTCTCAAGAAACTTTACAAACGAATAATATCCGTCAGCCCTATGCTAAGAGCGTTTTCACGCTGTCCGACACGATATCGGGGTCGGACGACGATAGACGACAGCATGTCCTTTTTTCACATATTTCCGACAAAATCGTTCCGATACTGCTATTTTTATAAGCGTGGCCGCGTATCAGGCTTTGCGCACACGGAGACAATTTAGTCACACGTACAGCATGCATACGAAAATTATCGTCCGACAGCTCACGGGCGTCCAATATTGTCGCCAATAAATAGGTGTCGGCTGCGATATCCGACATGCGGCTGGAGGATATGAAAGACAGGTTCCTACTGCTCAAGGACTTTGTATGGACCTGGCAAGTCACCGATCCGCGCGCCTTCAACTCTAGCGCGCTCAGGCTCGCGGCTGCGTATTAATTTTGTAGGCCGGCGTTTTCGCAGTTTTCCAGGCACGACAAATTATTTTCAAACGACCTTAGGGCGAAACTAAACACGCTAGTATACACACAAAGTCTTCAACCCAAAAAATATATGTAAAGCATACGAAAGACACGAAAATACAAAATAGAGAGAAACTCCTCCTAGTTCAAACACAAGAATAAAAATGTGTTACGCCTGGAAGGCACCAGTGCAAATGTTGAAATTAGATCATGGATCAGGACAAAAACTCACATAACATAAGCTCACGCCTGTATCCCAGGTAGGGCGAGACCAGGGACTGCAAAAACTTTTATTGTCTTTCTAAGATACGCGAATCATTCCAGAATGTGGTGTATGAATGAAGTGACAATTTTACACACCTAATATATGTACGTATTAGTATAAAACAGGTACATATTCATATTGAATCGGTGCCCGACACCAATATCCGATCGGATAGAGTGAAAACGCTCTAACTTGGCACTCAATCATTTAAAACGATCCGTTATTAAAGTGGAGGACAGGGAACTGTCGACTAATAACATTCAAGAATCTTTACTCGAAAGGAAGAGTTAAGACGTTAATTTTCTTCTGCTTCTCATTCGCTCGTATATTCTAACATTTTTGATGATTGCAGCGAAAGAAACAGCTGCATGATATTTGTAGTGCATAATATACCTATATATACTAATATTATTAAGCGGAAGTGTAAGTTTGTAATAGGTTGGGGAAAAAGTTCGGGAAAAAAAACCCGGGTTAACTCGCAACAAGGTGATGCGGAGTGCTTGGTGGGATTCATCATCATCATCAACCCATTATGTCCCCACCGAGGGGCACGGGTCTCTTCCCTGAGGAAGGTATAGGCCATACTCCACCACGGGGGCCAAGTCCGGATTGGTGGAGGCTTGTAAGACTAGTGGCTGGTCTTACTGTCAGAAGTTTCCAAGCCGCCCTAAGGCCTCTGACTTGGCTTAACGTACCTTGCGAAGCACGGAACCGCTCGGAAAAATGCCACTTGCGTTAGTCATAGACGGTGACCCATCCATGGACTGAACGTGCCGTATGTTGCTTAACCTTAGTGATCGTTTAAGATCACACAGGCAGCCCCAGGCTACGAGCGATTGGTGGGATTGGAAGGGCATTATTCATTATAAGCTGTGACCACCAGGCAGGACCATCGATTCAGAACTCTACTGCGAACAACTGATAAGATTAAAGCAAGAAGTTGAGAGAAAGCGGCCGGAATTAATCAACAGAAGGGGTGTGGTTAATGCTTCCGCCGTATAGTCCTGACCTTGTACCTTCAGTTTCTACCTGTTTCGGTCTCTTCATAATTCTTTAGGCAGTGTCAGGTTAACATCACGAGTGGACTGCCAAAACTACTTGACGCAGTTTTTTGATCAGAAGCCCCAAAATTTCTATAGCAATGGGATCATGTCCCTACCTACATGATGGCAAAAAGTTATCTAACAAAATGGTACCTATATACTTTAGTTAAATGTAAATAAACTATATTAAAAATGTTTTGAATTTTCATATAAATGCGAAGAAACTTTCTCCCTACCCTAATATGTTAGTAAGTTTGAGTGTAGGCAGTAATCTCCGAAAGTACTAAACTGATTTGACTAAACATCCGTTGACTCGAACAAAGTCGCGGGCTCTAAAAATGCTAAATATGTCTCCTAACAACTCTAACCTATATTACTTGGACGAAGGTCAGCCGGTCGGTTCTATTTAATGTAAGTAGGCTGCATAACATGTCATAATATTAATACTAAAATGTCCCCTAAGCAATTCAAACCCTTATTACAGCCATACTTAAAGTGTGTTCCCTGTAGTGTTTCCGCAAAAATTTAGACAAAAAAAGGCCTCTCTTTGGTCGAACGTAATACAGTTATTTATAAAGAATAGTTTTTTAAAAACAATTGTTTTATTGTAAGGTTTCGTCAAGTATATCACTTTCCAAAAGGGTTCCGTCACCAAAAAAGTATGAAAACCGCTGCCTTATGTACCTATATGGGCTGCATAACATTGTGCTAAATATGTCCACTAAGCAACTCCGACCTACGAGTATATTAGATAGGTGAAGGTCACTAGGTAGGTATAGTACTAGGTATAGGTAGGTAACTAAGGTAAAGTCTGTTCGCTATCATAGCGTCACTTTGATATTTACCGCCTCGGCACGTGGCGGATTTAAAATAAATAAATTAAAGGAAGCCGACGCTGCGCAAACATGCCAGTGAATTTGGCTCGCAGCTCCTGTCATTCTACTATTATGTAGATCACGCAATTAAATAAGTAAATCAATCAGTATTTTAGAATGGATTTATAACGAGACGATCCTGCATCACTTAGGTAGGTACCTATTCTAAATACCGGTGGAGATGAATATTCTGAGGACACTTCGAGTGATGAAGAGTAGTGTTTTATTTTGTGCTTCATTAGGTATATTGCGTACCATGTTTTTTTTTCTATTTAAAGTATTTTCGTCGTCTAAGTTGTATTATTTAAATAAATGTTTTTTTACTAAAACCAAGATCGTTCGTGTGTACCGACACTATCTAAGCGAACAGACTTTATAGTTTAACTTTTTTTCCCGGTTTAATCAACTTTTGAATCCGAACTTTTGAAAGGAAAGCATAAGCTTTGGTGCAATTTGATTGGTCAATTTAACTTTTAAACCCGATCTTAATTGGAGTTAACTGGTTAGTAGGTCGCTGGGTCAGTTAAAACAAAATGTTAAATGGTTTGTTTCGTTAATTAATTTATGATATAGGGGTGTGCATTCAAATTTTGTTTTAATTAATTTTGTTCACTTACCTATCTAGTTAGTAAAACGGGCTCCGGAGAACCTTATAAACTTGATCTATGAGAAAATCATTAAAACTTAACTGTCTACTATTGTAAGTATACAAATAAATATTTTCTTTCCTTGTTCAATTTTCAAAGGCTTCATCACGCCATTATCCTATTGTCACAAGCATTATCGCGATTAAGGATAACGTTTCTGTTTAATACGTCTATGGAAGACAGCGCCATCTAGTGTTAAAATAAGTGAACTATAATTTGTGCGTAGTGCAACTGAAGGCGAATTTCTTGTCAATATTGACTTGTTTTAAACATACTTTGAAACGAAAGTTACAAACAATAACTCATGATTTTCTTAAGAGAAATAATTATCTGCACAATAATATTACGAGTCCAACGACTCGCCTTATTTATTGTTATTTTTAATTTCGTTTTAGGATAGTCCGTTTTATATTATCCCTGTAAAATACCACTGAGGTACAAAACTACTGTTAGACCACTTTCAGTGTTAAAACTTATAATCCGAGTGAGATATCACGCTTTATTTTAGTTAATTTCTAATAAAACATGTTATTTAATTAATTTCAGCATGAGGATTAATTTTGTACTTGGACATAATTATTTTTTTGCAGTGGGTTAATCTTATTGCAGACTTATCGATTTTTTTATTTAACATAACATAACATTTACACACAAGCACATAATATATTGCTTCTGGCCCCACACTAGGATACTCTGTGTCGTGGGACCCAGAAACAGCGACATCACAAGCATGTAAACATCCAAGACCTTTTAAAATATCGTTAAATTTCTTTGTGCAATGTACAAAAAAACTTCTGGCTATCTTTCTAAGTAGTATTAGATGCCAATGTAAAATATATCTAAACAGCAATATTTAAAGCCCATATTTGAATGATATTATTTTTGCCGGGTGGTAGCAGAGTCATGTAAGTGGGTTATGACCTTTACGTCCCTCCCCCCTACCCTAGTGTTCACTATATCACGTAATCCTTTTATATGACAATAAACAATTTAATCTACTTTATCTTTTATTACTCGTGTTAATTTATATATATCCAACCGTAAAACCACCTCACAAATACGCCACTGTTTTATTAAAACTAATGTATCGTCCAAAAACAAAAGCTACTAAGTGCCATTTTTCACGCGAGCCCTTTCTAGTCTGTTGTAGAAAGGGGATTCCCTCTTCAGCTCACGATACGTCTAGCTCAGAGGATTCTTGCACGCGTCACTTACTCTGGAGTCGGCAGGCAACCTCAATATACGAGTATGTATAGTTATAACAAAAATCTCGTGTCACCGTGTTATCGAACTCTTCCGAAACGGCTTCACCGATTATTATGAATTTTGTGCATATTTAGTAGTTTTGAGAATAGGCCTGTCAATATCAAAAACTAACCGGGTTCGAATCCCGGCTGGGGACAAAAAAAAACCCTCAGCTCTTGGAAGTTTACATGTTTGTGACGTCGCTGTTTCTGGTTCCCACGACACAGGGTATCCTAGTGTGGGGACAGAAGCAATGTACGTGCCTGTAAAAAAAACCAAGCTCGAGTCGGACTTACGCACAAAGGGTTCCGTTCCGTCTACACGGCACACGAAAATTTCAAGCGCTAACCTGTTACCGTTATTAATTTCAAGCAAAACACGGCAAAATATAGATATTGTGCGGCCGCTGGGAGTTTACGATCCTGCCACATGTCTGTTTCATATGACTAGTGATGGGAGAAAAGCAACGTTATCATTCCTTACGTTATTCTTAAATTGCTTTTGCTACTGACTCACGATTAAGTAGTTTTGTTTTTTAGACGACCTTCACTCAGTCATCTCTTGTGCCATTTTTGCAGGCAATTTATAAGGGTCATCATCTTTTTTGTGCCGAATGTGCGGTGAAGTGTTGTGGCGAGCTGTGCGACCTTTTATTTGGGCCCAGATCAGCTCAATCGCTTTGTACGGTAGTGGTACGGAGAGATTCTGAGAACGCGATGATCTTTTTGTAAAGCCTGTTCATCAACTTCGTATCGTTAAAGGGACCGTTATTATTTTCTTTATATTTGGTACGTCACTACAAAAAAATACGGTTGACATAACCTTGTGACAGCGTAGTAAGGATTTTACGCACGAACATTAAATATTGATTTCTTCTTATTTAACATTTAAATCACTGGTCAAAATATAACATTGATTGTAAGTTTACACAATGACAATTATTTGCTAGTAAGATAAATAGGACATAAAAATATTTTAATCGAAAATTTAACGTCACTTCAAGGTTACGTCGTCCGTTCTAACATGACCTGTCAGGATCGTAAACTCCCACCGGCCGGACGGTAGATAGAGAACACTTAATTGTACATAAAAAAAAATACACATAGATCACGTTTGTTGTATTGGAGCCACCTTAAATATTTATTTAATTTTAACTTAATTGTTTACTTTTAAAGTAATTACACAACGCTGTGAATATTTCAAGCGTATGTTGCCATTATTTTTATAGAGTAGAAACGGCAAAAATCACGCTTATTCAGTTTTTAGTATTTTTTGTCCAACTGTCTAGCTATTGCGGTATGAGATACAGCCTAGTGATAGACGGACGGACGGACGGTCAGATCAACATTAGGATACTATTAAAGGTTCCTTGTCGACTATGAAACCCCAAAAACGACCAGTCTTTAGAGTAAGCTCCCAGCCCACCATTTAGGGTGCAAAGAAACTAGTAAGACAAGCAATCACTGGGCGTGATCCCTCACGAAAGCAACAAATCCTGCCGCTGAGTCCCTGTGGCCGAAGCAAACAAGACTAGTTGGCCCCAGCCGTATTGGCCTTGGAGACATTGGGTCCAACTTTTTCTCAGTACACCATTCTAGGGTTGGCAGACTAAACACAGTTCAAAATACAATTTTTGAGGGTTTAAAAAAACCTTTTATACTTTTAGTCTATAGCGTTTTTATTATATTTATTAAATACGGGGAGAGCTGTCATGGAGCAGACGGACTTCGACCAAATAGGGGATTAATTAGAGAAGGGCAGGATAAATAGTACCCTAACCCGGCGTGCATGCATGCAACGACTAATGAATGTCGATGAAGCGAAAGTGATCTGTCAGATCGGGGCAAGTGATTATTACAAAATTCTTAAATGTTACAACCTATTTTCGGTTTGCTGGTAAACAAGCCATCGAATAGATGAACAAATTGGTGTGGTTTGACCATTAAAATAGCAGAGGTCCCTATTGGAAATAAATACCCTAAAAAATACCCTATTGCATACACACACTCACATTTATATTTAAACTTATCACATTCTCATATAGTTCATTCGTTATAATTCATTTTTATAGGACTAATTTGTAAAAGACAACATAATTATTACTCGAGTAATTTACTTTACAAAATTACATTACGTCCTTCCCACCAAAAACGACAAGGTCAAGATGGCGCCTCTTTCTTTTTTTATAGTGACGTCATCACGTGAAGGTTTAATACCTTCATGTTTATCTAGATCAATATCTAGCCATCTAGCGGCCAAGTCAATTTCAGTACAAATAAATTAGTCAAATCGAACACTTTTAAAATGTTATAAATACAATAAAGTCTAACCAGGTATTTATCGCTGGCATAAAATGTGTATTTAATTTTTCTACACTCTGCAAACACAATTAATAATATAATCTAAATACTCGAGAACAGTTTGCACTTTATTTGTTGCCGTTGGTGCCTACACCGGCTGGTGTAGCCATTTGCCATAGTGGTTTGGCCATTGGTGGCTACCAATGGCCAAACCCTACGTATTGTTGGTCAGCGCAGTATATTCTCATTCCTTGTCTTTCTAAGTACCTACCAATACCAACTTATTGCCCTGTCAGTTGAAGTAATACGGGTCTGCTAAAGTATTTTATATAGTGCCAGACGACTTAGAACTTCAGCGATAGCCCAGGCTCTACTTGTACAGTTGACAGTAAATAACCTTTTTATTAATACAGTTTCTCAAAAAGTGGCGTATTGCAGGGACGTATAGCGTTCGGGATGTGGGCTATCACATACATTAGGTGCCCTCGTAAGGAAGAAAATGGATGCAAAATTGAGCTCCCTGGTGGTACATCTATAGGTGAAAAAATAATGGTCGCTGTAGGTCTACTAGAAACCTGAAATTTCAGTAAGAAAATATGCAGTTATCTCATGAAATGATATGTTTGTGATATGTTTTTCGCTATTTACTCAAAACTGCGTTTTTACGATTACAGCGTTCTTCCTTACGAGGGCAGATAGGTACTCGAGCTTTTTCTTTACCTTTTCCGAACTCGTGTGTTCTCTTTCCCAACTATCAAAATAATGACTATTAAAAAGAAAAAAATTAACCACGAAGTTTTTACTAAAAAAAATTCATAGAAGTTTTTATGATTCATGTAAATATTTATAAAAAGAAGCTACTGATTTGTTTCAATATCTGATTTAATTATTTGATTCAATGAGTTATGTTATGTTTCATTGCATTTTATCTCATTAAACATTTTCATTTCATATCAATAAAAAAATTCTACTGAAGACTTGGCCGTATGGGCATAGTTCCCTTTGCCTACCCAGAATGGGTGAAGAAACAAAAATCTCTGCTTATATTCTTTTACGGTAGGCGCCATTTTCCAAAAATGTTCTTCATTAAATTACTTCATTATTTCGCAACTGTATTAGCACAAAATACATACGTAAGTGCATACATAAACTCACGCTTGTATCCCAGAGGGGTTGGCAGTGACCAGGGTCAGCCACTCGCCACGACCCTGACAAATCACTTTCGCTGGTAGACATTTATTAGTCGTAGCATGCACGCAAGCCTGTTTCGCGTACTTTTTAACTTGCCCTTCACAAAGTATGTATATGTTAAGATTACAGGAAGTTCCTGAACACTTCACTAGGCAAGCCCGTGGTACGAAACCGAATAAAGAGTAAAAAGTCTAAAAGGGAAATCTATTATTATTATTAGTATAATTATTTATCATTTTATTTATAAAAGCGTGTAATACCATTTCAACCATTTCATGGTTTTAAGTTATAATTATTAATGAAAGTGAAAGTGAAAGTATTTTATTTACCACACAAAAATGGTTTATTATTTTATTTTCTCTTTCTTCTTTCGATTAACTAAGAAATTGGAATTCAGCTTAGCTTTAATCTAGCTTAGTTTTTATTTGTATTTTTAATATTTACTCAGACACTGTCTACCACAGAGGAACCTTTTAATAATAGTAATCCACAAACGGGAGCCCACGATACAGGATTTGCCTAGTGTGGGGCCCACCAGAAATGACATCTGCCAATGGTTGTTACAAATAAATAAAATTTTTACTTTTTTACTTTTACTTTACTTTAAACTTCATTAATTAATTAAATTCTCGTTCGAAATAAAAAAAATGGAGAATTTTTAGTCAGTTTCTCTTACACTTATGGACTTATTTTCAGGGAAAATGCAATCTGCTTACCGAAACTCAAGACTTATTAGATTCCAATACGTTTCATAATATTCTGCTTTGAATTCCATTTCATTACATTGAAACTCCTTATAATAAGCAATAAGGCCGCCAATTGTACTGTATCTTTGTAAATGTTTTGTATTTGTTTTTCCTGGTAAAATATAGTATATTTCATTACATACAAGTACGTGCGGAAAGCCTGTCATTGCAACGAGTTCCGACAAATGTCTACCCGATCCGAGGTGTTGCCGAAGGCGAGGGTTGACACTTGACAGTCGGAACAAGTTGCAATGACGGTTCCGCACGTGTACTGAACAACTATTTTTAATACAGTTGCGATAAAATTTAATAAAGAAATTTTTTGGAAAATGGCGCCAAGCGTAAAAGAGATTTTTTTTCACCCATTCTGGGTAGGCAAAGGGAACTTGCCCATACAGCCAAGTCTTCAGTAGAGTTTTTTTATTGATATGAAACGAAAATGAAATTTAATGAGATGAAATGAAATGAAACCAAACCTAACTCAATTGAATCAAATCATTAAATTTGTTATTGAAACAAATTATAGTGGGTAATGGGACCCGCGAGAGATGACAGCCGAATTTGTAAAACTTCCCCGCACAGCTTCGGAAACTAACTTTCGGGAATAAATGAGTCTGTGGTGTTACTATGCGCACCCTATAGTCTGTAAAATATAGCTTGAGCTCCGCGACAGCCGTCATGGACATTTGCGTCCATGAAGTTTTGAATTTTTCACAGAATATTTGCACTGTGAAAACTCCGTACTTGCTGCACACTATTCGATGGCAGTAAGTACGGAGTTTTCACAGTGCAAACATTCCGTGAAAAAATTCAAAACTTCATGGACGCAAATGTCCATGACAGCTGTCGCGGAGCTCAAGCTATATTTTACAGACTATAGTCCTTCCGATCTCAGTTGGACGTAGCTTAGCAAAAAGATTTCAACCCACACAAAGTGCGATTTGAGATATTTGAGTTTTTAGGTTTAAGCTGATTTACGCTCTCCATACATGTGGGTTGACTACCATGTGCCATAGATCGCTATGCAAGTCTTTGGTTCTTAAAATATAGAGCTTAGTGATCATTTTGGTATATTTAACTCAAAAAGAACCATGTTGTGGGTTGGAACTTTTCTGCTAAACTACGTCCAGTTTGAGGTCAGACGCGGCTTGCGATGACCCTTATACCTACAGTAGGTACTGCATTATATACCTACTTAGAGGTAAGTTAAATCAGATAAAAGCAGTAAGTGTGGTTAGTACTGACATTCTAAGTATCCAATAGTTAAACGTTTTTTATTACGCTCATTTATACAACAGTATGTTCACTAACTGTTTTTATTATTAGCAAACTAGAATAAAGATGTCGGGGGTACACTAATTAAAGTTAAGTAAGACTTGGTGCTGATATGCTTAATGGTGTTTTAGGTTCTATAGTGAAGTTAGAAAAACCGGGATCAGACCAGTTTGTAGAGCATGACGTGGCGATCCAGGATCTGTACTTAACTCATTTTTTATAAAAATCGACTTGGAATTACATTTATTTAATGAAAGAAGTGTTTACGGAGAGCGTGTAAAGCTTCCATTTAATCAAATAATACCTATAACCAAAATTTCGAAACATAAATTTGAGAAACACTTACAAAACAAAAGTTATTAGGAAACACAAACTGTGTCACTGAAATTGCGTATTTTTTAATGATATAATCTAAAGTTTCTTCTTTTTCTTAAAAATTAATGTAAAAAAAAACTGTTTTCTATTCATCAAATGAATTAATCAAGTCAAAAGTCAGTCGAGAGCTGATAGCGGGCCGCGTTGTAAGCATGCTGACCTTAGTAAAATTGACACGGGTCTGGAACCTTCTCTCAGAGAGAGTATAATTTAAAACCCTGCCCTGAAAATGTTAAAGGAACTATTGAGGGGGAAAACAGAAAGTGCTGAATAGACAATCTTGTATTGGAAGAAAGAATATCTTGAAATATGAGCCTGTTCCCGGAGCACTGAGTGCTTTTACACCTCATCGATTTCAAGCGCTGAGGTAAGTAAACCTTACATAAAGCTATTTCACGAAGCCTCGATAAGCTCACTCTGGCTTTTGTCCGATATATTTGTATATGTAAAGCTGGCTTCCCATGGTCCGCCATATTGTGGACGGACGCGGACCAGCTCGGACGACATACCGTGGGAAGGGTCTCGGTCCGCGGTAGCACAGACAGACAACAGGTCAGTTGGAAGAGCCTCTCGTGGTGCGTGGCTGTCCGTGGTCGTCGGCCGTCCGCGTCCGTCCGCGATATCGTGGACCGTGGGAAGCCAGCTTTATATTCTACCTACATAATCTCGGACAGAGACTGCCATTATATTCAAAAGTTACATAATACCTCTGTCATTTCAAAACGTTTCTGTCAATGAAAGTCTGTCGTTTCTGAGACCACAGATACCTCAATATTCCTCCGAGCCTAAGGCCCTTTACTTACTGCGACTTTAAGCATCGATGCAGTCGCGGTGCTGTCGCAATGCAGCATCGATGCAGTCGCAAATGATCCACCTTTACACACTTGCGCTACTTTAGCATCGATATAGTCGCGATACAGTCGCAATACTGTCGCGATGCAGAAGCTGGCCAATTGAACTATCGCGATGCAGTATCGATGCAATCCTATGCAGCATCGCGACTGTATCGATGGTAACGTGAGCAACGAAACGTTTATTCTCGTAGCGCTGTGCCACAGCGCTACAAATATAAACTATGAACTCATTTTGTTAAATTCAATAAACTTTCAAAATCAGGCGAACCACGAACGAACAACAATAATTTTTGCCGCGTTAAAGTGTTATTTTTTTAAATAGATATATCCAGCTTTCTATAATATAAGCCAGTTCTAAATTTAAATAAAACCTCTAATAAGTTACCTCCTTGGTTGTTATTGTTTGGAGTAAAAGATCGTTCCATTTTCAAATAACACGACAGATATGAGTTTAGTATGTAATTTATTTGGCCGTAAAACACGACAGTTATGAATTTTCATAGAACTTTTTCCGGCCGCTGCTCGCGTGTAATTGGCCAGTGCAGCAATTTCGATTTATCTCGAAGAAGGTTGTCAAAATAATGCTCAAATTTCCAAGCATGTTTGAGAAAAAGAAATGTTTGCGTTGGTTTGGACTACGTTTGTAGGTAGAAAAAAGCCGGACAAGTGCGAGTCAGATCAGAGCCAGAGAAAAAGTTTGACAAACTACGAAATGATCCGTAAGGGTTCTGTTTATTCTCCCTTTTGAGTTACGAAACCCTACAAAATGCATTTTACGAATTTCCTTATGAGTGGTCCAACAGTGGGAAGACCGATTCCTTAACGTCGTCACCAGAAGCTTTTTAATGCAACTAACTTGGCCACATGATTACAACTCTGGTGACCTGTATTTCCCTCTAGATATAGTTGTATAAAATTCAACCAGGTCGTTCAGACACTCAAACTTATAGTAAGAAAAGTGGCTACTGCATAGAATAGTGACTTTAATGTATTACAGTAGGTAGAGTTAGTGACTTTCGAAAGGAACCTCAGTAGCTCTTACTGGGTAAGGCGTAAAGGCGAGTTTTAAGCAGAGTTAGTCGCTACGATACAGTTGATTTTAATAGATCACTTGCCTCGGTTGGCTTGGATAGAGCATTTTAATCCTATTTCAAAAGAAGTCCCGACAAAGAAGTTGGACTTGTGTTATTCATCCGTCATTGTCCGCCCATTTGGAGCAGGAAATTTAAAACTATAAAGTTTCCGCCACTACGCTATAGGACTGAAAAAACATTGCTAAAGCTCCGCTTTCAGAACTCTTTGGCTTTTAGCACCCTTTTTGATTTTATTTTTACAGTTTTAGGTAAAAAAAAGGTAATCCAGGCCAGTGACTGGGAGGAGACCGCGCAGGACAGAGACAAGTGGCGACTTCTTGTGTCGGAGGCCAAGATCCACTTCGGGTCGCTGAGCCATCGCAGTAAGTAAGTATTTTTAGGTAAATACTAGGTAGTTATTTTAATTATTAAATGTCTAATTGAGGATATCTGTTATTGGCCTTGTGAATTGTATCTTTTTTATTGTGTCAATATTATTTGTTTTCGCTGTTGATATCCCTAATAAAATAAAATAAATAAATAAATGAAATAAATTACTAAGTAAAATAAATAAAGTATAAAAATTGTTAAAATAAATGAAATAAATAACATAAATAAAAAAATAAAAAAAATAAGGAATGTTCTTCGTTGTTCACCAGGCAAAAAATTAAGTCATTTTAGATATAATTTCGTATTGTTAATAAATTTTCGAAAATGGTACAGAATAATTATGCTGGAATAACAAAAACGTTTTCTTAAAACAATGTTTTTCATACGGCGATTCTACTTTGAATTTGCATTGTTTGATATGTGGTTAGGACGTAGATTTACCGAAAACTATGCCATTGGTCATGAAACTATCATGAAAATATATTTAAATCCTTCTAAAAAAAAATTCAAACTGTTGAACGCAGACTTAAATTTATATATAACATAACAAAGCATAACATTTACATACAGGCACATACATTGCTTCTGGCCCCACACTAGGATACCCTGTGTCGTGGGACCCAGAAACAGCGACGTCACAAACATGTAGACATCCAAGACATGGGTTTCTTTTTTTTTGTCCCCAGCCGGGATTCGAACTCGGGACCTCTCGCATGGTAGGCAGATACGCTAACCACTCAGCCACAGAGGTCATCATATAATAGTACACTCTGTTGCAACATTTTGCTGAGCCGGGCCCATTTTGGGGGCTCAATACTTAAAAACTATAATGTATTTTATTATTACCCACTTTTTGTAAGCTTCCTGTGTTAATTGTTGTATTATGTATGCATTTATTAGTATTGAGTAATGTATTTTCCTTTTTTTGTTTTGAGTATTGTGTCGTCAAGTAAATGAGTTTTCTTCTTCTTCCACCCATAGCACAGGGAATCCTAGTTTGGGAGCCAGTAGGTAACTATTTTTTGTAACCGTTTTACAATAAAGTTTTTTTCATTTTTCATTTTTTCATTTCATCTTCTTCTAATGAGGCATGTCTCAGATTTTATTTAACCTCTTCAGTCCTGACACGGTCCTGACCTTGAAAATAACAATAGTTTTCTATTGTTATTTTGTCGACACGGGACTGAGGAGGTTAAATAAGCCTGTGTAGTTATTACTCGCTATTTATTGCTCAATCCAACCCAACATTGGTGGCGTGGGAGGTTCAGCAATGTAAAGCGGTAAGCGCAATGGGATGCCAGCAATGCCGGTAATTGTCGGAATTCCTCGCGACCTCAGCATGCCAATGAGGCTGCAACCGACCGATAGCTGAATGTTCTAGCCAGACAGGTCAAATGAGAGCTTGGCTATGGCTATATACCTAGGTACTACTGAGCCAATCTGTTGTCGTTGACGGATTATCTTGTCCTAGATGGCCCAAAGCATTGTTTGAATAAGTTATAGAAGGAGACAAAATATATGAATATAAAATATAATGATAAATATAATGACGACCTCTGTGGCGCCGCGGTTAGCGCATCTGACTACCATGCAAGAGGTCCCGGGCTGGGGACAAAAAAAAAACCCAGGTCTTGGATGTTTACATGTTTGTGACGTCGCTGTTTCTGGTTCCCACGACACAGGGTATCCTAGTGTGGGGCCAGAAGCAATGTATGTGCCTGTCAGCTGCCGGAGTAAGCGTTGTTGCGAATAATATTTGATATGATTAGAAATATTTATTCCAAAAACAAATACACATACAAGAGTTATTAATAGCATAGTAATATCACAGAAAGACATAAATACAATATTTTGTCTACGCCCTGAGTGTCAATCTATCTATGGTAACCAGCCAGGCTGAGTATTTCTATTTACAAACATAAAATAATATCTCAGACTGAAGCTATTAAGCAAATAAACTGTGACGGCCTCAAGTGGATATCAAAATCGCTACCTACGTTTTGGTAGTATACCATGAAAACCGCTAAAATGAAGCGTTAGAACTGTGGAGTCTTTCAAGGAAGAGTAAGTAATTTAGGTTTCAATAATAATTATAACCTATATAATGAGCCAATCAGGAAATACAATTTAAGTGTACGTTATGATCTCTAGTCTTGTAATCATTTCTTTTTTTATTATGTAATTGTATAACATTATCAAAGCTATAGCACCATTATTAACTTTATTCCGGATACACTTACATAACTTTTTGTCGGAAGAGTCCGACCAGGTTTCGCTCCGAATCGCAGAGCTTAATCATGGTGAGCAGAGACGGAGCTCGCGTCGTCGGCTGCTTGTCTCTGACCGCTACAGAAACAGTTTTCAGATTATTCGTTCTTTCAATAACACAATGTATATATGTGAGAACAATAAAAAAAATACAAAAAACTGACTTCAAACAAAAAACTATTCGAAAACAAATTATACTATTCACTAAAAATTAAAAAATTATCGCGTATTCTTACTTGCTCGTATATTTATTGTTAGTTTTGTATTCGGCAGAGTATCGTTAATTTGCTCTTACGAATTGAAGAGTGGCGTTACTTTGTCACTGAATGGATCCCATAATCAGAACCATACCAGACTACATCCTTTCCAACAAGAAAAACCAAATCGGTTGGAGTGATATTGAAAGTGAAAGTAAAAATATTTTACTTACCATAATCAATGCTTGTAAGCAAATCAAATCCAATAAATACGTATTATTTTTATTGTAAAAAGGAAGGGGCTTAGCTAATTATTATTGCTATGACTGCATCCATAGTCAGTAGAGCTGGTTTTCAGTCCGTCCTTTTTTTTTTAATTTTCGTTCATTTGTCGCGCACATACCTAGTTAATGCAAAAACACCTTTATGATTTCGTCACGGATGCAACAGTCAGAACTAGAACAAATTAAATTGGACTTTTAAATAAAAATAAAATAAACAAACTCACGCCCGTTATCCCTGAGGGGGTAGGCAGAGGCACCAATCACTAGAACTGGGTCCACGTTTTGCCGAGTTTATTAGGTCCCAAACGTGACAAGTGGCAAGCCTGTCGCCGTTATCCGAGCACAATTTATCAGCGGATGGTGTTGCTGTACAAACAAACAAATGTACGTAACTAAAAGTCATTCATCATCATCATCATCATCATCATCAGGCTCATTAGTCTACTGCTGGACATAGCCCTCCCTTAATGAGCCCTCCCCTAAAAGTCATTATAAAAATAAAATCAAAATAAAAATAAAAAAATCAAGTCAAAAGTTCTGAGGTAACAAACATAAAAAAATACAGTCGAATTGAGAACCTCCGCCCTTTTTGGAGTCGGTTAAAAAGAGAATATTATTGCCCCCATGTTCAACCCTTTCCTTTAATTGACTACGGCTCGTAACCGCGAATAAACCGACCCAATACGGATGGTCTTAAGTACAAAGTTCCTGTATCCCATTACTTAGTCATGAAACCCCAAAATTATTACATGTTCCACTGCGTAGGAAGGACGCGCCATTCAGCGGGCGCCATTCATCATGCAGTTAAAGCCTTCCCATTCACCCGGATGTCGCAGCCCGCCATCTTACGCCAAACTTAAGCACCTGGGACTCGATTCTGTTAGTGCATTGTAGTTCAATTACAGTTAACCTTCAAGTTAACGTTCATGTTTGTGACGTCGCTGTTTCTGGTTCCCACGACACAGGGTATCCTAGTATGGGGCCAGAAGCAATGTATGTGCCTGTATGTAAATTTTATGTTATGTTAAGTCTTCTATGAGTGAAGCTCTAACTATTACCGAAATTAATAAATTCATAAATTTATTTACTTGTTACTCATTCAGTTTTTAAGTTACATAAATTAATATCGAACTTTGTTTTTTCCTCGTGTACAATAAAGAATAGTCTTATTTTAGCTTATGTTACTCAAAAACTAGAACTAGGTACTAAGTCAACGAGAATCAAAACATACGGTCGATTATACTGCAAAGAAACGTATACTTTGATCATGTTGACCTGAAACTACATAATTAGGTATATCGGTTTAAAATGTAGATATTTATAGGTTTCAACATGTTCTGTGCTTGAAGGCTATCGTGTACCAACCCCTTTATCCGCAAATATCTACTTCAAAGCGGTTCTCGATACCTCGAATCCGGCTTTGACCGGCTCCCAGAGGATACAAGTAAACAGGATGAAATGCAGTAAGCAGCATGTAAGTATTGCAAGGAAGATACATGGAGGTTGGGTTGACGATAGTGTTTGGCACCTAAAAGCATTCATGATCATTAATCTTAATATGACTAGCACATTTAAGTACATAGTACCAGGCCTGTCGCACTCCGCGTGTAGATATCGAACGCGTACGTACATGCGGCGGCCACTCCAGAGTGGCTGATAAGTAGGAACTCACGCACGAGCGAGCAGTGACGCGCGCGCGAGTTACGCCGTAGAAAGAGAGGCAACATGTAGGTGAATATAACTGTAGCTTTTTTAGCGCCGTGCGATCTGAATTGCACCTAATTGTACCGCTACTAGATTCCCTTTTTCTTTAATTGATTTTGCGGAGTGAATCTTCTGTAGGTACCTGTACTATTATGTATTCTGTGATAGTACCGGCAGGCGAGCATTCTACCACTGAACCACTGATGCGAACTCCGCCAATACGGACTAGGCCCCCGTGGTGGTGTATGACCTTCCTCAGGGAAGAGGCCCGTGCCCCTCGGTGGGGACATAATCGGTTGATGATGATGACTTCGCCGGTAGTCAATGCGTTCGCCACTTTTTATGGAAAACTACAAAATGCTGCATAAATAAACTTTACATAAGTACAGCACAAACATTTCTTTTGGCCCCACAATAGAACACCCACATACCCTTTAGGATACTCATGGGAACCAAAAACAACGACATCACAAACAAGTAAACATCCAACACCTGGGGCTTAGGAGGGTTACCTCAGACTCAACCTCAGAGGGGTAGGCAGAGACCAAAGATTGCCACCTGCCATGATCCTGAGAAATCACTTTCGCTTCATCGACATTCATTAGTCGTTGTATGCACGCATGCTAGTTTCGTGTAATTAATTGTTTTATATGTAGTACATTAATACATTTAATATATAGTGACGAATTATGACCACATCATTAACCCAAATTTCTTGTAGGTATTGTTAATCAGATCCGGGACAAAGAAGAAACTGACGTGAACAGTACCTTAATTTATCAATAATATATCCAAACCAAAATCCATAAAGTAAATAAAGCCGCGACAATTTGCCTGGACAAAGAGCCATTCAACCGCGCCATTTAAAAAATCCGCGAAAACGGTCCCCTTAAAATGCTTGCCGCATGGCCACTGTAGCGTCCTCATCGCTTTGAACCAAACTCGTGGACCGAAAACTACAAAATACTCCCTACAGTGTATGCTGTGTTAATAGGTGTACCTACATACATATATTATTAGCGCGGAAAATATAATCATTTAAACCAAAAAGTATTTTTAGAGTTCCGTACGCCAAGGGGTAAGGGCAGAATATACTAACTATAATCCATTTATCTATACTTGACATTTTTTCCAAACTTTAAACGACAATAAATAAAAAACCATGAACGGTAGAAAACTCGAAACAGTTAGCCAATTTAGTACTAGCTAGTACTAAATTTGTATACAATTTCGAGTTTTCTACCGCTCATGGTTATTGATTTATTGTCGTTTAAAGTTTGGAAAAAATGTCAAGTATAGATAAATGGATCATACTAAGTCGGCTTCCCACGGTCCGCGATATCGCGGACGGACGCGCACGGCCGACGACCACGGACAGCCACGCACCACGAGAGGCTATTCCAACTGACCTGTCGTCTGTCTGTGCTACCGCGGACCGAGACCCTTCCCACGGTGTGTCGTGCGAGCTGGTCCTCGTCCGTCCGCGATATCGCGGACCGTGGGAAGCCGACTTAAGACTCCACTGTCCGTCTGTCCGTCCATCCGTTCGTCTGTGTAGGTTCGTCTGTCTTTCACCAGGCTGTATGTCATAAACCGTGATAGACAGTGCATTCCATGTTAATTCATTTTATTAAGTCATCATGTTTCACAGTGACTCCTACAGCTAAGACCTACGCAATCGATACCTAAATGGAAATAACGTCAGTTTTATTTTTTAACGGTCCCAGTTCGATTCCTGAGTTGAGTACAGATTTTAAAAATGTAATTATGAATGCAGTTTCTCTTGTTATTAGTTTAGTATTTAGTTCTTGGTATTAGTTTTTCTTGCTACAGACTTTCGTATGTTCGAAACAAGCCTTCCCCACACTTACCGATCTAAGTGAGCCACCCTGTATAGTATGGGCTTAACTGCTATGTTTACCGTGGATTAGCAATTTTAAGCGCTTAGTTATTTGAAGACCTTCAATATACATTCAGGTTTTCCCAAGTTGTTTTCTTTCAAAGTTAGCGAGTGGTACTGTTACAATAACTTCACAAATGTACATACATAAACTCACGCCTGTATCCCAGAGGGGTATGCAGAGACTAGGGACTGCCGCCTGTCACGATCCTGACAAATCATTTTCGCTTCATCGACAAATGTACTTAACTTATAAAATTAAGTCATTGCAAATTGGTACTCAGTGGTGTATGCACTGTATATGTACCTCAGAAATGATAAGTTTGGCCGATTTTGATGAAGTTTGATACACATATATCTTCGGTAGGTCTGAGAATAGGTTGTTATCTATTTTTATAGCCTTAAGTAAAAAAAAATATTGTATGCCAAAACGACGTTTGCCGGGTCAGCTAGTATTACAATACATTTTCCATCCAATGAATGTTGTGGTCACGTTCAGTTTCAATTTAGGAAGAAACTAATGAAATCGTGCCAGTTTGCATTTCGTAGGTATTTGGTTATTTGCCAGGAGGATCCGTTGGACGCTTTGCTTGCTAACGATGTTGTTACTTAGTTCGCAAACAAGAAAGGGCTTAACCGCAATAGGGTAGTTTCCAGGGTCAAAGTAAGAAATTCTATTTAGTCCGTATTTAAGATTATAAAAAAATATTGGACCCGTATTTTTTTATTTTTTCGATTAAACCAAAAATAACAAAGATATAGCCCATTAAAGTTACGGGTGACGTCACTCCTTGCTAAAAAATGCAGCACGGCGTGACGTCACACGTAACTTTAATGGTCTATATCTTTGTAATTTTTGGTCTAATTTACAAATAAAAAAATACGTGTCCCTTATTTTTGAATAATCTAAAAGACGGACTAATTACATTTTTTAGGGCAACTAGCCTATTATTGTAGATACGTGAACTCGTGTCTGTGTGATAGAGGGGCAGGCAGAGCAGTCTGAGACCAAAGTTTGCTTTGAGCTTGACAAATCTTGAAAAAAAAGAAAGAAAGAGAGAGAAAGAAAGTGAAATCTGAAAGTGAAAAGCATTTATTTCAATTGTAGCACCATAACACAAAAGTTAAACAATATTGTAGAGAAACAAAAACACAAAAAATAGTGGTCCCCAGCCGGGATTCGAACCCGGGACCTCTCGCACGGTAGGCAGATGAATGCCATACCGGACTCTATCCTTAACATTTTTCGATTTTCAAATATCGTTAGTATTCATAGTACCAAGGAGAATTAAAGACCTTGATAGTACATACAATTTCAGACCTAAGCTGGTAGTTTCAGGCCTTATGCTGAACCTCGCGGTGACTAAGAATGTATTGAAATGGATGGACTGAAACGGAATCTATTTATTGAATATAATAAGTAAATGTGCAGAAGCCTGTGCAACTGCTGTATGATTTTGCCGATTTTTTTCTAAGAAATGACTTTAGTGAAAGAATAGTTCCTTTTGGGAGAATAAAAGTTACAATTTAAATAAAAGGTAACAATTCGTCCTGCCTTCGCATTAGCAGCACGCCTAGCACGATCCCAATACGAGAAACTCTTGCCAATTTGTAGAATCTTTCACTTTTATCTAAATAATTCTTCATCGCGCTTTTAAATTACCTACTAGTAAGTACATAGTACTTTTTATCAGTATTTACATATTTTATACAGTTTTTACAAACCATGATCAATTGATCACCATCAATTGATCATGGTGATCCATCATCGAATAATAGTACTCCTTCACCTTCTCTCGTCATCCATTGTTTGGCTAGAATATAACACAAATTAGTGCTAAGCCCGCTAATTGTACAATATTAGGTAAGTGAATAATGAATTTAAAAAATATTTACCTATTATACATTTTCGGACGCCAAAAGACAGTAACAAATACTCTGGGAATATTTCTATGTTATTAGTAATTTCGTTTTTCGAGTGTGAGCTAGGCACTCGGTGACACATCACGTCACATCCACGCCTCGCGCGTGGCGCGGACACGTCCGCGGACGTCCGCTAATCCCCACCCGTGTCACCGGTGACGCGGCACTGACACGCCGCGGCGCTTGATATGTTAGGGTAGCGGCAACATAGAGACTCCACAAACATAGAAATTCGTTGTACTTTGAGGGGGTCCAGTACTCCACGAACATAGAGGTTCGTTTTAAATACTTTGAGGGGGTGCAACACTCCACGAACATAGAGGTTCGTTGTACTTTGAGGGAGTGCATCAACCCATGAACATACGAGGTTTGTTTTACTTTGAGGGGGTGAAAACTCCATGAACATAGAGGTCCGTTGTACTTTGAGAGGGTACAGCACTCCACGAACATAGGATAGAGGTTCACTGTACTTTGAGGGGGTGCAACACTCCACGAACATAGAGGTTCGTTATACTTTGAGGGGGTGCAACAACCCATGAACATACGAGGTTTGTTATACTTTGAGGGGGTGCAACACTCCATGAACATAGAGGTCCATTCTACTTTGAGAGGGTACAACACTCCATGAACATATGATAGAGGTTCGTTGTACTTTGAGGGGGTGCAATCCTCCACGAACATAGAGATTCGTTGTACTTTGAGGAGGTGCAACACTCCACGAACATAGAGGTTCGTTGTACTTTGAGGGGGTGCAACACTCCACGAACATAGAGATTCGTTGTACTTTGAGGAGGTGCAACACTCCACGAACATAGAGGTTCGTTGTACTTTGAGGGGGTGCAACACTCCACGAACATAAAGGTTCGTTGTACTTTGAGGGGGTACAACACTCCATGAACATAGAGGTGCGTTGCACTTTGAGGGGGTGTAACACTCCACGAACATAGAGATTCGTTCTACCTTAAGGGGGTGAAACTGGAACCACTTCGCTTAATGTAGGTACATAATGTTAATAAAATAATGTTATTTATGAATTTATCTTATGTTGAATGTCCATCTACCAATCAGCTTCTTCATACACCTTCTGCGGTTGACAAGAAGAAAATGCTTGTAGCATTAAGTCTGCCATACTACCATTGTAAAGTTTAATAATGTGCAGTAAACATAATAGTATTAACAAAGATCAAACTAATTAGAACGAATATAGCTTTGTATTTCATTGTTATTATTTAATTAACATAATATATTGAATTAATTTTATACCATTGGCAGAAGTTGTAAAATTAGATTCTCTAGCTAAGTCATAAAGAGAGATGGAGAGCGAATAAATGTAGGGCTAACAATATTTAACATTTTAGGACCCATTGCAGGCAATAAAGAACCTTTAAAATACAGACACATTTTGACAGCCTCGTTGGTCTAACTATTAAGGCGCTTAGCTACCAAGACAGAGGTAATGGGTTTGATTCCCACTCGGGGCCGCCGTATATTTGTACAAATGGTCTCATTCTGGGTGTCTTTCCATGTTTGTAATGTCCTTGCCTGGTTACCATAGCACCAGGTATCCTAGTGATTGTGTTGTCTGAAGGGTATTCTTATTACATCCAGGCAAAGCGTTTTTTTGAAGGCCGATATGACAGCCGTTTACGCCGAAGCAGGTTGTACGCGCGGGGTGGTCAAACAAAGATAAAAATGACGGCCCATTTTTTTTCGTATTTTCTTGGGAATGATCATTTCCTTATGTAGATAGATCGATAGAATATTCTTCATTGTGTGCACACCTTGATTTAAATATGAGATATGACATTATTATTATTATTATTATATATTTGGAGACCTTATTATTACTGAAAGAAATTTCTTCCAGTCAACGGAAAACTTTTGACAGAAAAAGATAGAGAGGCTAAATTACGGGTAGTCTGTGCAAGTAGACAATATTAAACAAGATATTTCCCTAATACACATACATCTGCCAGTAAGACCAAGTCACTAGTCTTAAAAGCTTTCACCAATCCGGACTTGGCCCCCGTGGTGGAGGGGGCCTATACCTTCCTCAGGGAAGAGACCCGTGCCCCTCGGTGGGGACATAATGGATTGATGATGATGATGATGAATACACATACATAAACGGTAGATAACTATGAAATTAATATAGAATAAACATACACGAATAAAAATATAAATTTCACATAGATGGAGGAGATGCACGAAAACATGTAAATAGATTGTGAATAACGTAATCCCTTAATACTTAATGCATTTTGCAGTACCTTTTAAGCTACAACCCTCAAAATTTATTCGTAATACTTATTAGCACTTTGCTTCAAAGAAAGGGCTTCTAAAATATAAGCCACATATTTACATGTAGCCATAATTTTACAAAGACCCTTTTATAAGAGGGTGCCCACAAATGGTTTTTCGTTGAAAAGTTTTTGTACAACAAAGTTGTTGTCTAATGGGCTAATTGCCCTAAACAATGTTATTAGTCCGTCTTTTAGATTATTCAAAAATAAGGGACACGTATTTTTTTATTTGTAATTTAGACGAAAATGACAAAGATATGGCCCATTAAAGTTACGTGTAACGTCACGCCGTGCTGCATTTTTTAGCACGGGGTGACATCACACGTAACTTTAATGGGCTACATTTTTGTTATTTTTTGTTTAATCGAAAAAAAAATACGTGTCCAATAATTTTTTATAATCTAAAATACGGACTAAACAGAATTTAATTATTTTGACCCTGGAAACTACCCTGTGGCTGACCCCAGCGTTTTGTTCGTGAACGGGTGATTTCCATATCATGTCTGGCTGCAGTATTGGTGTAATCAGACTTTTAAAATAAGAGTGCTATATTACCTTTGCAAGCTGTTGATTGCACTCATGTTAGGTACGTACATATATTTAAGTATAAGCCGGTTTCTGAATTAAGAATTTCATTAATTAAATACTTAAATAACGGTTTGTTACGCTCTTTTCTGAGAAATTTGTAGAGACAACAGTGCAATTAAAAACTTCTTAGCTAAATTCTACTTAATCTACCGACTTTGCATAAGTTTTTGAGAAAATATGGTCAGAATAGAGATTTTCCGCGGCTTTTTCTCCACTACAAACTCGACTGGAATGTAACTACGTGCATATTTAATAAACAGAATGTAAACCATTCCGTTGAAATATTTTTTTATATGACAAGTTGTAAGTATAAAGCGTAATTATTTTGACCAATTTTAGTAAAATCAGACGTGCGTTTGACTATGGCCGCTTTTATAGTTTGCCATGGCACGGCACGGCACGGTACGGTGACGGTAAAACCGTGCTAGTGAAACCTTGTCGTATGCAGACGCTTTTAATTTAACGGCCACGGCAACGGTAAAGCCTATAAAGCCTATGGCCTATAATTAAAAGCGTCTGCATAAGATTCTAAACATTTTGCTTTCCTATTTTACCATGACGGTAAAACCGTGCCGTGCCACGGCAAATCATAAAAGCGATCATTCGCGAAGAACCGACAACCACTGGGGTAAACGTGTTCTTGAGTAGAGACCGCGACTCGGCAAACGTAGTGTAGGACGCCCTCCAACCAGGTGGGATGACGATCTGCGAAAACCTGCAGGCAGATGCTGGATGCGGCAAGCTGAAGACAGGGCGCTATGGCGCTCATTAGGGGAGGGCTATGTCCAGCAGTGGACTAATATAGCCTGATGATGATGATGATGATGAATAAAATAGTGTCGTCACACATTAAACATCGGATGTGTCGATGTGACTAATCAAAAGTAGTAACCGGTCGCTAGGTTGGCATTACTGCAAAAAAATATATGGCGGAGAGCCTCGGTGAGTTGGGAATGACAGAAATGCAAGGAAGATCACTTTTACGATGTACTTGGTGGAGGAAACATGTCTTCTATAAAACGGCGCTTGTTCTAGATCCGGATGTCTTGAGTACCGCGTAATGAAATTAAAAAAAGACATCTTGAGCGCGCGCTCACCAGAAATATCCATTATTAAGTACCTACCACGAATCGCTCGTAGCCCCAGCTGCCTGAGTGATCTTAAACGATCACGAAAGTTAAGCAACATAGGGCGCGTTCAGTGCATGGATGGGTGACCGTTCTATGGCTAACGCTAGTTCAAGTTTTCCAAGCGGTTCCGTTCTTCTTAAGGCACGTTACGCAGATGGTGCCGGCTGCCCTCGATAGGGCGGCTTGAAAACTTCTGACAGTAAGACCAGCCACTAGTCTTACACCAACAATTGGGATTTGGCCCCCGTGGTGCAGTATGGCCTATACCTTCCTCAGGAAAGAGACGCGTGCCCCTCAGTTGGGACATAATGGGTTGATGATGATGAAGTAACACGAATAAAAATTTCGGGAAAACCGCAATGGTTTACCCATAATCAAGAGCAAATTCCTTCAGTTCTAAGCGGATTCAATCTAAAACGTATTTATACTAACACCAATCCTCTTTTGAGGTTCCCGAGGACAAGATTTCGACCGGATCCCATTTCGCGCTCAACCTCTTAAAATCCATCAATGGAAAGGAATTTATTATCCACCACGAATGCTTAGGTTTCATAACTGATGCCGCGATTACACTGCTTTCCGTCACATGGAGGTAAAGGGGAAGGGACTAGAAATTCAAAATTTTCATTGACAAGCAAACAATACTGTATTGTATTGTACTGTACTGTGCTGTACCGTGCCGTGCCGTGCCGTGCCGTGCCGTGCCGTGCCGTGCCGTGCCGTGCCGTGCCGTGCCGTGCCGTGCCGTGCCGTGCCGTGCCGTGCCGTGCCGTGCCGTGCCGTGCTGTGCCGTGCCGTGCCGTGCCGTGCCGTGCCGTGCTGTGCTGTGCTGTGCTCCACTGCATTGTATTGCAATTTATTTTGCTGTATTGTATCGTACTTGCATTGCATAATGTTGTCTAAAAAAGCACTTTACTTATAGACTTTAATGTAGATAAAAAATGAGGTGGTCAGAGGGTCACCTCTTTCATTTATGAGAAGCGAGGCATCCAGAATCAAAGGCTGCTAAGTGCCATACTTCCCAAATATGAGCCATCTAGTGTACCTACCTATTTCGAGTTTAAACTATGCATTTTTTCAATTTAGTAACAAAATCAGCAAAAGACCACTTAAAACCTCATAGAAATCTCATAATATTGGGTTCAAAGGCTGCTAAATGTTACCGCGTTGACGGGAAAGTGGCAGAGTTTACTTTGTGGTACTTTGCAGCCCTTGATTCTATATGCCTCCAAACTCATACAATTACATATTACATTTTTAGATATCTGTTAATCCCGACAGGCAATAATAACTTCTAATAAATCATTATAATAACTTCCGCAAAAGACAATTATAAATAAAATTGGATTAAATCTGTCATGTTTTAATTTGTAAGAGCTCTCACCTCGATATCTTCACTTCAAAACGGTAAGCTCATCTCTTTGTAAAAGATAATAACTCTGTCTATGTAACAGAGTTAAGAAACACAATTATCAAAGTTATGAAATCAGACACGGGACTTGTCGAACGAGCTCAGTTGGGAGACTATTAACGAAATATAATACGATGTTATTTAAAACTCCGATAATAATTCAACTTTACAATTTGACTGAAAAGTAGAACACAGTTTATTGTGCACAGAAGCTATTGTAATAAGAATAGGCAAAGAATAGTTTCTCGCATACAACCAATCTGTTGACTAAATGTTGACAACAGTCATTTGGCCAAACGAGGTAAATAGCACCTGCTCAATAGGTGCTCAATCTGGACTAGGCCAGGTGCTATTTATGCAGCTGCTATTTAGGCGGGTGCGCAAACTGGACTACCTCGGCCAAACTTCACAGGAAAAAATGTAACTGCTGTTAACAGTATATCAATAGATTTTAAGCCATGTCACTCTGTAGAGAGCAGAATCAAGGATTGGCCGCCAAAAAACAAGAAGTAGCTGTATGTATACAAAAAAAAAACACATAAGCTGTGTATAAAATTAGTAAAAAACTGTATAAAATTTATTAAAATTAAAATTTCCCTGATTGTGTCCCACCTAGCTCTGTTTAAGATCACTCTTTGCCAACCCAGCAAAGACGTTGTGAGGTTTTCCTACCGCCTCCGCTTTGGAGATATTTTCTGCTATGTATGGGCCCAAATTCGGGAGCAAACTAAAGGCGCGGACGTTATAGAGACAATACGAAAAATTAAGTGGAAATGGGCAGGTCATGTGGCGAGGCTAACTGACGACAGATGGACGAGAAAAGTCACAGAAAGGTGCCCGCGAGGCCACATAAGAAGACGAGGCAGACCTAAAAAGAGATGGTCAGACAGCATAGTGGCTGTCGCAGGTAGAGCATGGGAGAGCGCAGCCAGAGATAGGGACTGCTGGGCTTATCTGGAGGAGGCCTTCACCCGCAGAGGGGACCCTTAGTTACAATTTAAAGTTTTTTAATTTTATTATTAGCATTCATGGTTTTTAAACTGGTAAGTTGCTTTATTTATTTATGGGCCCATACGGCTTAGATGGTCCGCCTAATTCCACTACAGTTTGGCGGCAGAAGCTCCAACATCGACAATTTTGAGCCGGAGCGCAGTGTCGTATTTTGGATTTTGTTAATCCTTTTAACATCCAAGCACTTCATTGTTCGGTCAAAGACCAGAACCTTGATTCTATTATTGCATTGTAGTATAATGACAACTGGATGAACGTGGCGATTTAGTTTAATCGCCGCTTCGAGTCGACGCGCGCACACATAATATATCAAACCTTCTAGGCGTCAATGGTATGAAAAAGACGTCACGTGACACGGGCGTGCAACTCTCACCGTACTACAATGCACTAACAGAATCTAGGCCCAGATCTTAGCTACGTAAGTTAGAATAGGTAGGATGCACAGTGTGTTTTCACTTCACGGTAAGTGGGATTTTCTCCTTCATAAGTTTTTCTGTGGACTTGAAGCTCTTCCGGGCACAGTGGATGCGGCGATCGATTTCAGTAGGTACGTAGTTCTAATAGTACTTTTTTCAAAATACGCGCACAGAGCTAGCCCCGAACTTATCTAATATTGCACGCGTGTACATATTCCATAGTATAGCTGAGAATAGAAGCCCGGGGAAGCCGGCTACGTGGGCAAAGTTTTGAATGGGACGCGTGCTACAAGTATTAAAATCCGCGGTTAAACTTATCATTACATGCGACCAAGTTTCGCAGACTGTAGTTATAGCAAAGTTGTATTATAAAGTTGGCCACGGCCATTTGCGACTAGGCGAGCTCTGGCTGTGAACGTGAAATTTGTATAATGCGGCGAGAACGAAATTGGTCCTTTTGCGGAACAATAGAAACTAAAATACAACTTAACATTAGAGGTAGCCACTCAATTATACTCTACTCTCTAAGAACCATCGCAAACAGGGCGACTTGTAGCCGCGTCTAGTCGCCGCGTCAGACGCGACGTTTTCGTTTGCATATGGCGTCTTATCGCCGCGACTAGACGCGGAGACAAGTCTTCCTATTTGCGATGGCTCTTAACTTGTCGTCGCGACTCCGCGACTCTGACGCCTAGCTTCGAACAAAATATATATGAAAATTGTCGGCTGTAGCCAGTTGTCGCGTCTAGTCGCCAAGCTGTTGATGTCGCGTGTCGCTAGTGTACGCCTAGGCTCATTGTATAAGTATTGAAGATTATTTTCGATTAAAATGTACCAGCCGCTAGTCGCCGGCCGTAACGTGGATATACGCACGCACATACGTAGACGAAACCAATCGTTAGCGTGTGCTACGGCTACGATGCGGCGTAGCACGTCTACGGCGTAGTAGTTTGAGATACTGCTATTTGATACAGTTACGGTACCTATGCTAGTTTGGTGAATTTGTCAAAGCAGTAACACTTGCTTACTGCAAAGGAAACACTGTGATATTAGCTGAGTGAAAATTTCAAGCGCGGGGGTGAACACTTACACCCCCGCGCTTGAAATTGACCGTTCTCCCCATACTCTCTCTTTCTGAAGGGAGAGCATATAATTTTTTTCTTGGCAGTCACGTAGCCAATTAACAATCAACGATTTTGATCGTTTGATGCCGTATGATAATCTGTAAATGTTATGTATGTGTACAATAAAGAATATTCTGTCGATTATAAAAACATCGCGATTTTTCGGAAAAATACTAGTTTTGCAACACATTTTTCTTAGCCTATATACTTCAGAGTACAGGCCTTCTCTGAAAGAAAAATTAAAAAACATATCATATTTATTACAGCAAAAGTTACACAAAACATTAGCCATACTAACTATATAATACACTAGCGACCCGCCTCGACCTCGCACGGGCGGCAAAAACGTTTCCGTGGAAATAGCTATATTAGTTCCGTGGAAATTCCAGGGGTAGTAATTTTTTTACACCTTGGGTTACATTATTCGGGATTTCGTACGGAGCTCTAAACTTTTTGCAAATCCAATATAGCCTATGTTACGCACGAAAAATGTAGCTTTCTAAAGGTGAAAGATTTTTTTAAATCGGCTCAGTAGTTTCTGAGCCAATTCATTACTAACATACACACACACAAAATACAAATCTTTCCTTGTTATAATATTACTATAAATACTCGTATAGATAGCATTAGTACAGATATAGATTAAGATTTGTGTCAAAACAGATTGCTTAACAAAACATTTACAAACAATGGTCACGGTGTGTCTCTGTTTGCTGCAATAGGCAGCTGACTCAGCATATTGCTGAGGGTAGGTATTACTCCTCAGCACTGATTTTCTCTCAGAGCGTGAACCTAATTACCAAACGTGTGGTGATTAACACCTTAGTCACTCAGATTTTCTCGCAATGTTTTCCTTTGTGGTTAGCGTACGCAAATACACACTACTTAGAAAACTATGTAATTGATACATAAGATAACATAGATAGAAAACCTAAGTGTATTACCAACATAATTTATACAAAATGTAGTAGTCCTTAAAAGCTAGGCGTTGGTCCTCACATTAAGCAGAGCCTATATCGTGAGGGCCAGTTAACTAGATTGAGATCAATAAATACATAGCGAAATTCAAACGCACGACCTTACAAATGTAACAATACACAACGATACTATTTGGTAATATTCTGCACTGCAAATTGCAGGCAGCAGTCGATGCATACTACACAAAGTCGGTAAGTAATATTAAACAAAGTAGTTTCTACGGTTAGTAGCAAATGTTCACTTAACTTGGGGGCGGATAAAGTTTTATCAAATTAGACAACACACTGGCTTTAAGCTTGGCTCTCACTGAGATAACGCTACAAGCTCCGGACACATTTAGATTTTCACATGCAGATTTTCTAACTTTACGTAGGTATACGTTTCTTCCAGAGCAATTTATTACACAGATACATACATACCTAACCACTCGTCAGTGGCGAGGCCCGATGTTGACATTTTGTCAACATGCCGCATATGTAGCGAAGCCCGATTCGGACATCGTTGGCCACATTTTCCCACCGTGGATGGGTGATTTCAAGCGCTGAGGTATAGGTCAGACACGCAGATTTCCTCACGAAGTTTTCGACTTTGTTTTCTAAGTTATGTACATTTGTATCAAAGATTCATCATCATCACTCAGCCACAAGAAGTCCATTGCTGGACGTAGGCCTCCTCCATGGACTTCCAAAAAGACCGGTTGGAAGCGGCTTGCATCCAGCGTCTTCCTGCCACTTGGATGAGATCGTCAGTCCATCTTGTGGCTGGTCATCCTACGCTGCGTTTGCCGATATGTGGTCTCCATTCGAGTACTTTTCGGCTCCATCGGTCATCAGTTCTGTGTGCTATGAACCCCACCCACTGCCACTTCAACTTACTAATTTGCTGGGCTATGTCGACGACTTTCGTTCGTCTACGGACCTCAAAATTTTTTATTCCGTTTCGTAGAGACATTCTGAGCATAGCTCTCTTTATAGCTCGTTGCGTGACTTTGAGCTTTCTTAAGAGGCTCGTAGTGAGAGACCACGTTTCAGTGCCATAAGTCACTAGTGGTAAATACACTGGTTGTATAATTTTGTGTTGAGGGATTGAGGTATATTGGAGAAAAATAATTTCTAAGTTTCCCGAATGCTGCCTAGCTGAGCCAAGCCGAGTTATGTACATTTGTAGTAAAGATTGAGTACATATATTTAAAAAATGCTAACACTTACAAAGCACCGAAGAAACTTGTAACAAAACAATTTGAGATTGTTTCTCCGTAATCCTGAGAGCCGAGTAGCTAAAGAATGTAAGTGGCACTAGAAACTAGATTTAAATCCGGCTAGAAGTTGGTAGTTCCCGATTGTTTTGCTTTTACTGACCAAGGGTTGAAAGAAGGTCGTTGTGCAACAGAGTTTGTAAAACAGAATACAAGACGAGCTGCACTACGCTTATATTTTTTCCTCTGCCTTAGTTAACGATTAGTCAAACTAATGGAGGTTGTTCATTGTTATTGCGCTATTATTTTTAGTGGTTTTGAGAGTGCTCTAAAGTTGCTATAATGTTTTGAATAGCATCCTGAATGGAGCGGGAGTGAATTCAGAGGTAAGAGCGCTTTATTAATAAGATCTCTAGAGTTAATAGAGGATAACCTGTTTGAAAAAAGGTTATCCTCTTAAAAACTTAATGAGGCAGAAAGGATCGACAGGCGATTTCATACCAAGCATTACGTGTCAAACGTGTCTAATAGCGATGGTCAGTCAATATTGAATAACTTTGGATTTCTAACCTTTCCGTGACGTTACTTCTGCCGTGCTAAAGGTGAACTGAAGGGGCGAGTTATTGTCAGTCATAATGAAGGTCCACCCTCAAGTCACTCTTAGTAGACGGCTCACCGTTCACCCCACCATTTTTGCCAAACAAAAATTGTACAAATACATACATTTTACATAATATAAACAACTCAAATTAAAATCAATATATTATTAGAGCCTGTCATTCTCCCTAGCTATTAACTCTGTATCGAGAAAGCAAAAAGAAGCAGCCAACCTGTCCCTTCATTCATCTCAGGCTTTAGTGCGGCTATTTGATAGCACAACGACAGTATACCTTATATGAGAACAGGGTACTTTCCTACCTATAGGTACAGGTAAAGTTGGAGTTCAGCAAAGTACAATGAAAAACTGGTAAATCAACATTTATATCAAGAGGCAAGATTTTTCTTCGGTTTACAGACATGGGTCTTAAAAATTACTTTAATAATAATAGCTAGCGAACTGCCCGGCTTCGCACGGGTGGCAAAAACGTTTCCGTGGAAATAGCGGTATTAGTTCCATGGTAAATTCCCGGGGAATCACTTTATTTACACCTTGGGTTACATCATTCGAGATTTCGTACAGAACCCTAAGCTTTTTGAAAATCTAATATAGCCTATAGGTATTAGTTCCATGGTAAATTCCCGGGGAGTCACTTTATTTACACCTTGAGTTACATCATTCGAGATTTCGTACAGAACCCTAAGCTTTTTGAAAATCTAATATAGCCTATAGGTATTAGTTCCATGGTAAATTCCCGGGGAATCACTTTATTTACACCTTGGGTTACATCATTCGAGATTTCGTACAGAACCCTAAGCTTTTTGGAAATCTAATATAGCCTATAGGTATTAGTTCCATGGTAAATTCCCGGGGAATCACTTTATTTACACCTTGGGTTACATCATTCGAGATTTCGTACAGAACCCTAAGCTTTTTGAAAATCCAATATAGCCTATACCTAGGTATTACTCACAAAGAACGTGGCTTTCTTGGCCTAGTAATTTCTAAGCCTCATTACAAACATACACACAAAATTACTAATCTTTCCTATTTATAATATTAGTACCCATAGATAACTACCACACAACAGAATCACTTGACCCGGTCCCAAACTGGGATATTCTGGGCTATGGTAACCAGGAAAGGACATTACAAACATGGAAAAATACCCAGACTGAGGCCAATTGTACAAATGTACGGCGGACCCTAGTGGGTATCGAGCCCACGACCTCTCATTAACATTATTACTTTTTGCCAATTCGGTCTGTAAAAAGATATTATTTTTTACCTTGGTTGAGCTAGTGAGCCGAATCGCGTTCAGATTTTGAGTATGAAGGCTGGCTGCTTTGCTTTTAATGAATTGATTTTTAATAATAATAATTTTATGGACTAGTCATAGAAAGCGCCCGAGGCGCGCGATCGATACGCTGCGTTTCGGACGCTCTTTAAAATTGTAGAAGTTCTATGCAACGGATTACATCAAGCGTCCGCGTCCGTGGTGAGCGCGTCATACGCGCGTACAACGCGCGCCCCTCCTTCGCGGATTAGAAAAGTGTGCTCATCCTAGCATAATTGACGAACGTACGATAGGCGTCCAACGCTCGCTCGACGCGCGCCCAAAGCGCAGCGTTACGGGAGCGCGCCCCGGGCGCTTTCTATGACTAGTTCCTTAACATTAAGGCGGACTTAATGAAAATTCTTTTCGTTAAAATAAATTTCTGATTTCTGCAGTGAATTGTCTATGAACACGTGTTGCCATTTTAAAACAAAATCGGTTATTATAATTTAGAAAGTAAATCATGGGTATAATAAAAGAAACAAGAAAACAAGTGAAGTATTTACAATAATCATCATCAACCCATTATGTTTCCACCGAGGGGCACGGACCTCTCCCCTGAGAAAGGTATAGGCCATACTCCGCCGCGAGGGCCAAGTCCGGATTGGTGGAGGCTTGTAAGACTAATGGCTGGTTTTATTGTCAGAAGTTTTTAAGCCATCCTAAGGCCTCTGACTTGGCTTAACGACTGTCATCTATCGACCAGAGTGCGTATACTGAGTTTTGTCATTCACTTTCGATAGCGAGAGCGTTTGCGATTTGCATAGGAGTGACAAAGCGCGCCATCTAGTTGTCTCTTTGTCACTCCTATGGAACCGCTTGTAAAAATGCCACTAGCGTTAGTCATAGAACGGTCACCCATCCATGCACTGAACGAGCCTTATGTTGCTTAACCCCCGTGATCGTTTAAGATCACTCAGGCAGCCGGGGCTGCGAGCGATTCATTTTCACAATAATAATTACTGACATTTTTTGACAAGACAGATTATGTAAGAAAAGGTACATCAATCCAAAAACTTGTATATCTAACCGAACACCATACGGTAAACCCGGGGTAGGTGTCATTCCGGGGACTAGTCAACTCACCGCAAAGCTACAGACTTAACTATAGCTGCCGCATTGATTCCCAAGGTAAGTTAACCTGTTGTGCGGTCCCAGGTGGCCGGGATTAAGGCATAACCCTCTAAACTGACAAGGGTCAGTAAGACCCCACTGCCTCTAGTTTGTCCGCAATAAAGGCTTTATCTCCAAAGGGTTAAGGGCGTGGAATTCGAAAGTTGCAGGTGGCTTCGGGCTATTTTGCATTATCAGGTTTCGGATGGGTGTTTTGGTTTTACAGTGAGGGGCTAAAAATAAATTAGCTATTATTGGAGGCTTGGTTTTCCGAACGCTTGGGTTTGAATGGGTTGGGTTGCGCTGCGTGAAAGAAAAGTTGGGTGAAAAGTGTGTAATGTCGGAGAACTCGTGTTAAGCACACTCTGGGATAAAAAGCTTATTATAAAATCAACTTTTTTTTTTTATATCTATGAATAAAAAATGGTTTTCTTCGAAATATCACGTTGTTCTCGCAAGAGTGCGATATTGTCTAATTGCACCGACTACCCGTCATTCAGCTTCTTTATTTTTTTCCGTAGATGGTTGTCTGGAAGAAATTACTTTTAGTAATAAGGCCGTCAATAGGGAATGGATGAAAATATCAGAAGTGCTTGATATTTTTTTTGGTGATAGGAATAACCTTCCTTAACGCGGGAAAAAAGTTTCAATTTTTTGGCCCCGTAGTTAATTTTTAAATATACTTAATATTTTTCCATTCGTAGTTCTGGGCTTAGTACGGCATATCAGACATTTTCCTTAGTCCGCTACGTATGAAGAACCAAAAAAAATATCAAGCACTTCTGATATTTTCATCCATTCCCTATTGTACTGTAGATAGATAGATAGATAGAGAACACTTTATTGTACATAAAAAAGGAGATTACACAGGTGTTTCTTAATCTAAGTGTACAGACGGCGGCCTTATTACTGTTCTATGTTATTGTCAAATCTCATGTGTAATTCCTGGTCCTAGATTCTGCTAATGCATTGTAGTACAAAGACAACTGCATGAACATGGCGATTCAGATTCATTGCCGCTACAATTCAACGCGAGCACGCGTTTCAATTATCATCACCAACCCATTATATCCCCACCGAGGGGCACGGGTCTCTTCCCTGAGGAAGGTATAGGCCATACTCCACCACGGGGGCCAAGTCTGGATTGGTGAAGGCTTGTAAGACTAGTGGCTGGTCTTACTGTCAGAAGTTTTCAAGCCGCCCCTAAAGGCCTCTGACTTGGCTTAACGACTGCCATCTATCGACGGCAGCCGGCACCAACTGCTTAACGTACCTTGCGAAGCACGGAATCGCTCGGAAAAAATGCCACTAGCGTTAGTCATAGACGGTGCCCCATCCATGGACTGAACGCGCCGTATGTTGCTTAACCTTAGTGATCGTTCAAGATCACTCAGGCAGCCCCGGCTACGAGATCACTCAGGCGTTTCAATTATGCTAGGCGACAATGAAATTCAAAAACATATCACGTGACCCGACCATGCAACTGTAATTGAACTATAATGCTGTAACAGAATCGGGGCTCTGGTTCGCAATTCTTTCGCAATCTTTCTAAAGGAACCCGCGTTTTTGCAAAGCCCTGTCTTTTTTCAGTAACATTGAGAAATGTCCAAGCTCTTATCCAATTATCCGTGTTTTCGCGATAGCCCTAGAATTTTTGCGAAAATTTGATTTATCAAATCGTCCTACGACATACATACAATAAAGAATATTCTATCTATCTATTATTTAGAAGACAGATGTCTGGTGCTATAAATAGATTAACATTAAAGATGTTCAGAGGATAATTGAACACGTGTGTGGATGAAGGTGAGATATTGTATTTTCGCTGTTTTGCGAAAATTTTGTGTGGAAAAAATTTTTAGAAAATTGTAGTAAAACTTTAACTTCAATTTACACAAAATCTAAAAATTTGCACTTATCACCTCCATCGTCATAATTTTTAAGTTTTTGTTAAAATTAACATATAACTATTTTGAAAAAAATAAATGTGGAGTTTTTTTGTGATAGTAACAACTTTGACAGTTCATAAAGTAAGCATATTGTTTATATTATGAATAAAATTTGATTTATTGATTTGATATGAACGCAGCCTTAATACCGCTAAAACAAAGGCCTAGTTTTCAAATTTGTGTCGCATAGAAACGGCAATAAAAGTTTGTTTTGAGTTGATGTTGGACTTGCTTGAAAAGTTTATATTTTGGCCCATGTTTATAAATTTCATATACTTTTTATATGTTTAATGTAACAACAACGCTATTTTATTTTATTTTATCCAACTATCCACATTCATTTCACAGTAATCAGGTTGCACAAATGTTTATATCAATAAAGGTTATAAGATAAGATAAGAATATTCTTTATTGCACATAAGAAACAAGAGACAAATAAAAGTTACAATTAAAGAAATATATACAATAGGCGGTCTTATTGCTAACAGCAAAGATTATAAAGGTTATGTTATGTTATTATTTATTTTTTAATCGACGTTTTTCGTAAGAGTATCTTTTATAAGAGAATAAAAGTTATTTTCATTCGTTTATAAAAGTATCGTCATTATAAGCCTTTGCGTCCGTTACGAACGTTTCAATTAGTTGTGCTCTAACATTGAAAAAAAACCATGGTACGCCGGTCGGCCACCAAAAATTTCACGGGTTAAGCAGTACCTCTAGCTTGACACTTTTTCGAATAAATAACATGTCCGATTTTAGAGCAGCAGGCCTTGTAAGACATTAGGAGAAACATAAACATAAACGAACATTTGCATACAGGCTCATCACATACATTGCTTATGGCCCACACTAGGATACCTTGTATCGTGGGAACCAGAAACAGCGACATCACAAACATGTAAACATTCAAAACCTGTGGTTTTTTTGTCCCCAGTCAGGATTCGAACCCGGAACCTCTCACACGGTAGGCAGATGCCCTAACCGCTGCGCCATAAAGGTCGTCTTTACTTAAAGATTACTCTTCATCAAAATGTATCAAGTATCAATAATAGCATCTTACTACGTACTTAATCTCATCGATTCTCCTAATGATCGCTTAGATAGACACTAAAAAGCCAAACAGTTGGGTGTGGACGAGCCATTAAAAAGGATTTCCAGGGCCATTAGTGTGAAAATCGATTTCTATCGTAGAACCATCTCCGCCAAACGCTTTTGTCAGAGTAAAGTGATGCCACTTAAATACACGTAAGGTTCAGTTCCCTTTTGTTACTGATGGTTTGAATTCTCTCCACCCCAAGTTCTTTTCAATCTCTCAATGAACTATTGAAATATTGGAAAGAAGGTTTTGAATCTAATTTAGAACACTCTCAACCAAAATGCGTGTTCCTTCCCGTGCATTACGAAATTTTCCACTCTATCGGGTTAAGCATTTAGACCACTCCAAGGTGTCAAAATATGTAAAAAGATAAGAATATTCTTATTAAGGAATACAATAGTACACGAGAAAAAAACACAAACATAAAATATTTACAAGGTAGACAAACAGTACAATTGGCGGCCTTATTGCTAATAGTAATTTCTTCCAGACAACCCTATGTATGTATTCGACAGTTGGGAGTAGCCTAAATGTGACACCTCCATATAGTGGACGACCTTTTCATACGTAGCGGACCAAGGAACAGAGTGCGACAAGTGAGTCGTGGCTCAAGCCTTTGGCGGGAAATTTAAAAATCTTTTAGGTGATAACCCTGCATATTGTCTGAATAAACCATCTTGATACTTTTGCTTAACTTGATTATTTGTTTAATTAGTTTGGAGTCTCCAACGAATTTTGTAAAAACATAACTAGCTAAATATAAGCAAAACGAAAATATTAACTACATCAAAACCAACATTTCCACTCCACCAAAAACAGGGATAATAAAGATGCACCGCATAAACTTATAAACATTTATTAATGCTGAACCATAATCAAAATCTGATTCATATCTTTTTTTCTCAACATCTTTAGAGTTCTTTGACTAAGTCTTCGATCTGACGTTTAATATTTTCGTCATCCGACAGACCTTACAACAAGAATAATTCATGTTTGCTTTAAAACATTATTACTCGTATGTACATACTAAAACATAGGTAAAATTATGTTGAATAGAAACAAAAGTTTTTTTCTTGTTTAAATCTAGGAAAAGTATCAAACTGTTTGGGCTGTACTACTTGCAGCAAGTTTGACAGTCAGAGTGTGGCCATATGAAGAATTCCAAATAAATCGCGTCCCACGACTCGCTTGTCAGACTCTACGAGTATGTCTGATATGCTGTACTGAGCCCAGAACGACGAATGGAAAAATATTAAGATTATTTAAAAATTAACTACGAGGCCAAAAAAATTAAAACTTTTTTCTCGCTTTAAGGAAGGTTATTCCTATCACCAAAAAAAAAATCAAGCACTCCTGATATTTTCATCCATTGCCTATTGCAGCCCTGGTTTGTTCATCTTATATTATTGTAAAATACCCGGATTAACTTACTTGGTTTTTATCCGGGCCATATTTTACAATGTGTAGTGCTTACGAAAGTTTAGCTCGTATAATAATTACAATCTCGTGTCGCAGTGTTTGTTATCGAACTTCTCCAAAACTTTTGTTTATATGGTAGGTCTAAGAATTTATAATAGGTCATGCAAAATAACGTTTACCGAGTCAGCTACAGTCTGTAAAACATAGCTTGAGCTCCGCGACAGCTATCACACTGACAGAGCTAGGTTACGATATTGCTTAGACATCGAATAGTGTGCAGTAAGTACGGAGTTTCCACAGTATAAATATTCTGTGAAAAAATTCAAAACTTCATGGACGCAATTTAGATGACAGTTGTCGTGGAGCTCAAGGTATATTTTACAGACTATAGTAGGTAATAGTAGATAATTCATAAAAGCTTAGAGCTAACACATATAATTATTTGTACATTGAAATAGTTTAACACTGGCCACTTGTATCAAATTCTGTCCGTCAGTCATAAAAAAATATAAGTGACTTTTTTTTTTCATAAAAAGAGCTAATGGCATTTTGTAGCAAATCAACCAGTGCTTTATAGTCATAAAGTAGTACTTTAGTAATAGTTCAATAACATATTAGCTTCAAGTGAGTCGCTAAAATATATTTAAAAAATTACGAATTTTATGTCCAGTCTGCATAGGTAATATTATCGTCTATTGTCTAACGTTGGGAGCTAATAAACTCGGCAAAACGTGGGCCCAGTTCTAGTGATTGGTGCCTCTGCCTACCTCTCGGGGATAACGGGCGTGAGTTTTTTTATTTTTTTATTTGTCTAATGATGTTGAAGCCAGACACTCATTTACTGACATTAGACGATGAATAATAAATACTCTTAATATATCGTCGCTGCGCTTGGAAAATCAATTTTTTTAGAAAATAGTTTTTTGGTCTTTTGTCAGTATTTCCTTAGCCCGACGCACCTGTGAAACCCATTGTGTGCTAGCTAGCTTGAAACTTAAATTGTAAATATCAGCTATGTATTTACTGAATAAAAAAGGCGTCGTATTTACGAAGTCATTAAGTTTTTTCTTTCTCCTGAATAGTGAACATTTTACGTTTGTCCTGTTTTCCAAGGGCAACGAGAGATGTTGCTGCCTGGAAAATCTGGTAAGGGAGGTCACTCGTATCGTACCTCAGAATAAGAACTGAGTATCGTACCCAACACTACGCTATAAACAGTGCAGCAACCAATGAATGTTAATGAAGCCTATAAGTGGAAAGAAGTGTCGCTGTCACTATTTAAAAGTAAATTGTCGTTAGGTTTGCAGCACTGCGTAAGTACTAACTTAACTTACAAATAGTAAGCGACAAACAAACTTGCACAGAAATAATAAATTAGTTTTAAATGCCAATAAAACTGACTAAACTCGGGATTACGGCTGAAACTTGATGAATGCCCCTTCAACACCAGCAATTTAACTCAACGGAAATGATACGTGAAATAATTCCACTCCAGTTTCCCTTGAATATTCAGAACTACTAGTAACTACCTTCCAGCAGAATACAGCAACTCTAAATTATTCCGGTAAAATGGTCTGCGAATACGAATGAAATTCAAACGTATTCTACAGCGACATTAGCTCTAAATTCATACGCTCATTAGTTCATAGGACATGTCGCCGAATTAATTATGACAGATTCACACTCTCCGGAAGACATTTACTTAGTACCTGCGATAAGTTCGCATGCAGCTGTGTTCACACGGCTTTCTCATGTGATTTAAGTCAATCCCCTCCGCCTCATGAAAGAAACTTTGTTGTGTTAGTTAACACGAATAATTTTCTGTAATTTCTTACTCCGAGTCTGTGAGTATGGTTCGTCCACCGAAGGTAGACCACTCAATGTAGATGAATTCAATAAGTTTTATCAGGATTTTGTAGGGTAACAAGGTCACTATGTGACCAAACCCTTCAATAGAGATGAAAAATGACGTGGCAATTGGTAAGCACGGTCTCTTCCCACCCCACCGAGATGCAGGCGTGAATTTATGTATACGTACATGGAACTACAAAAACTAACTCTCTTTGGCAACTGTTTTTACAGCAGAGACGAGACGAAAATGATGAAAAGTATTATACGCGAAACCGGGATTAAGTGCATGCAATAAGTAATGAATGTTAATGAGGCGAAAAAGGTGTGTCATTATCAAGATTTTTGGCCAACCCTAGCCTCGCCCTCATCATTATCATCAGGCTATACTAGTCCACTGCTGGATATAGCCCTCCCCGCTGGTCATAGCCCTCATCTTCTCGGGCGACACTCGCCTCTCCTAGTCTCGGACTATTCCTCCTAAATACGGACTGACTAGGGTATTTATTTTATTTTACGGTTGACAGAAAACAGGATTCCGTCAACTCTTTTGCAGTAGCGTCTTCTTATGGATTACTAAGTATATCCTCCCAGCTGCAGTCGGCTATGGCGACTGCAATCGGCTCTCGATTATGGTCGGTGAGGGTTTCGCTGCTTTGCCTTCAGGTGACTTATGTAGCCGATCTTGGCCTTGAAGATGCGTGCGCGCATGTCAAGACACCATAATTAAATGTGTATTGTATGGCCGCGGGTGGTCGGGCGGGCCTTCAGCTCATCTCGTTTTGTATCTAGATCAAGTAACCTTTTCTTCTCCAACTCGCTTCTATTTCTCTGCACTAAAGCCGCGTATCCATTACGCGCTCCTGGAGCGCGCGCCATGAATGACCGCGCCGAGAGAGCGCTCCGCGGAACGCGTTCCAAACATTTAAAGTATATCAACTAAGCGCGCCTGTATAAACCAACCGTTCCAGTGTTCGACCTTTCATCATAGAAGCCAGTCGTGTTCGAGAAAAAATACAGCGACTGTCTCAATTGGCGCGCGTGCCACGATTGATGCGCGCTAAAAACCGACACCAGTCGGAGCAGACCGCTCCGTGTTCGCGTGCTCCAACGAACACATTACCGCGCGTTCCAAAATGGTATCCATTTCGCGCGGCTGGAACGCGCGCCAATGTTCGCCCTCTTGGAGCGCGTAATGGATACGCGGCTAGAGCCTCCATTCCAAGGGGCCCATTCACGGCAGGCCGCTTTGCAGGACTCAAGTCGCATCCTGCTCGGTGTTGCCGGCCACCATACAGGCTGCGACAACATTCACAATCCTGCATAAAGCAGCGGACGGCAAAGCGGCCTGCCGTGAATGGGCCCCTTAAGGAGCTGGCCACCTTGTTTCCGCTTGCTGTCCTGCAATTGTCAGTGGTTGTCCTGAGTACAAGATGCCCTTCGCCATTCTCTCCTCAGACATCTGAGACATGTCCGCACCATCTAAGGTGACATCGCATCAAGTGTGCCTCTAGTCTGTTCCGCTGACTTCTTTTGGATAGTGTGGCAGTAGCACTATAACACACAATTTGAGTGCACCTGTGAGGGTGGATTTATCGCGCTGTTTATTTATTTAATCGGTCGTTAGTTCATCTGGCGGTACGAGTGAGCTACAGACGAAGGCCTCACCACGATTGACGGAAATAAATAGCTTTCTAATCGATGTTCTTGTTAATTACTCGCGTTCTTGGATCGGTGGTTTTAGTTAAATGGTTAAATGTACTTGTGAAATTAGCTACCCTGATAGCTTTTTGACAAGCGATAATTGGCAAGTACCTACTAGCATTGAGGATGAACTGAGAATTTAGATGTATCTAAATTCAATGCTACTAGTTAAGCCTCGTCATAAAATGCTATCTGGGTATTATTTGACAGGTTCTGCAAATCAGTTACTTTTCAAAACCTATTTACTAAATGTTGATTCATCATCATCATCAACCCATTATGTCCCCACTGAGAGGCACGGGTCTCTTCCCTGAGGAATTTATAGGCCATACTCCACCACGGGGACCAAGTCTGGATTGGTAGAGGCTTGTAAAACTAGTGTCTAGACTTACTGTCCGAAGTTTTCAAGCCGTCCTAAGGCCTCTGACTTGGCTTAACGACTGCCATCTATCGACGGCAGCAGCCTTAACGTGCCTTGCGAAGCTCGGAACCGCTCGGAAAAATGTCACTAACGTTAGTCATAGAATGGTCACCCATTCATCCACTGAACGCGCCTTATATTGCTTAACCTTAGATAAACCTTATATTGCTTAACCTTAACCTCGATTAAGATTTATAATTTACATAATAAAGTTTAGTAAAACGTAAGTATTATAAAATTAACAAAATATCTCCAATACATCCACCAAATCCATGGTAAGCCACAATATTTAATACTCACCTGAGGTCTAAGCTGTAGCGTGGAAACAAAACATTTGCAACAAAATCACAACACAACATCCTTGGTACAAGCCCGCACTGGGAATCGAACCTGGATCTGCCTCTTCCAAGTCCATTTTTACTTGCTGTATTTTATGACTAAAGGCTGTAAGAACTTCAAATGTAAAAATTAAATAAATAGTATTGCAATGTGATTTTGGTATGGTTATGGTAATTTTATGCAGTAAGGTTGCATACAATTTTATTGTCACTTCATATTAACTTCCTCAGTCTTGACCATGGTTTTCTATTGTTATTTTCAAGGTCAAGACTGAAGAGGTTAATAAGAAATTTGCTTAAGTTTTTCAAGGATGTATTCTTATTATCATAATATATTTTTACAAGTAATCGCTAAATAAAATTCAAAAAATTCAAATTCAAAATTCAAATTTTTTTTATTTCAACGTAAAGAATTTACATTCTGCTTGTTGAATGTCAATGTACATACAGTTATGTATAATGTTAGCCGCTGCCTTAGGGCCGTCTGTAGTGGAGAAAAAGGCAACGAAAAAAACTCCACTCTGACCATCTTTTCTCAAAACAACTTAGTATCTTTGTTATCTTTAAAGTATCTTTGTTATAATTATTAAACTAATAATAAACAATTTTTAAATAGCATTGTCCTTATGGTTTAATAATATTACCCAAATATTTAAAAAAAATGTCTCTAGACCGCATGCCGCTCAACGGCTCAAACTCCTCGGAGTTTCCAAAAAACTGGCAGCAGTAGCCTCTGAATGGCCAGGCTGATGCGCTAACCGAGGTAGCTACCAGTTCTAGAGTCGACTGACGAGTTGATGAGGTCCATCGATATTTTTTTGAAAAGCGCTTTAGGCGCCTCATGGCCCCACTTCGGTCGTCGACTCGACCCCAAACAGTGCATTTTTTTGTGTAATATTTTTTCCTTACATTTTTTTTTAATTCAACATCATATTGAAACCGACGTACGTGCATGCAACCTCTAATAAACATCGATAAAGCGAAAGTGATTCGTCAGAATTGTGTCAGGTGGTAGTCCTTGGTCTCTGCCTACCCCTCTGGGATCTGTATCATGCCTGTGCGTGACCTTATGTATGTATGTAACTAAAAATTTTATAAAATAGGACACAGTGCCGTGCGAAGGCTACCAGCGACGCGGAAGACCGAGGCGAAGATGGTGCGACGATCTGACAAAATATTTACCGGGGTGGGAAGAGTTGGCCGTGGACAGGGAGGAGTCGATATCTGAAAGGGATGCCTTTGCCCAGCAGTGGGACACAGGGTGGGCTTATTAAAAAAAAGTACCCAGCTGTGGTGAGTACATACTTCTGTTGCACGCATTTGATACCTGTAGCAGGCCTGGCAAAGTTTCTTCTTGATTTAGTGCTGGCGGTGCTGCGGTAGACACGCGCTCGGCGCTCGGCTGGACGGGATTACCGGATGAGCTGAAAAAGGTGGAAGTGTATTGTAGTAGCAGTATAGACGGGAATAATGGTAAACAATTCAATTCAAGTCTGTTTTATGGACTCAGTGCACTGATTGTCCAGTACAACTTCATCAATATCACGTCTTAGACAAGACTATAGCCAATCACAAGCGAACGAGGCTCGGTCAGAATTTTGAGTCAATCAGAACTGTTTGTCTTTTTTTTTTCATTTTATTATTTTCAATTGTGAACAATAACAATATCAATATTTTGTTCTGCACTATTCACGTATAGAAGGGAATATATAACGTCCTAACAAATCAAGCGCAAATATTTTAAGGGCCAATAGAATAAAAGATGTATAACAATTTAAAATGTTCAATACATCAATTAACAAATACGCTACTTGACTCGTATCAAATTTGACGCGATAAATGGATATTTCCTGTAGTATCTAACGTAAGAAACCGAAATATATTGACTTTGCTAAGTAAATATGCAGGATGGCTGCAAAAATTTGCAAATTAAAAAAATATTTTTCGCTTTTAAATCGGAACGCTGAAAACACTATCCGCAATCCGAAAACACTAATTTATATTGAATGAAAAATATTATTTATTAGCTAAACATGTGATATAAGGTTGTTACATTAAATACCTCCTGTACATTTTCGCCCATCGAAGGTTACTACAAAATATTTTAGAGAGAGCACCTTTGTTTTCTATTAAAATATATCGATACTTTACTATAATAAGTTTGACATAAAAGTAAAGTGTATAAAGGAAGTACCTATAAAAAAATTCAAAAAATTTAGTAGTTTCCTTAATGGAAAAAACCTATCGGTCACCACTATATACGAGTAGGTTACACCTTTGGAGAGAAAATTGGTTTTCTTCACTGTTGCTGTAGTTGAATGTAGCTGAAACGATGTACAAGTACTGACTGTTGAAAAAGTGAGCGTCGCAAATTCTCAAGATTTTATTTAAATTCGACTTATTCTTCCTGACTAAATACAATGGCTCAATGTCTGTCGTCCCTGAAAGGAGCTTGATTTAATAATTGAACCTGAATTGAGTTTATCAAGTAGCCAGCAATCACGCGACAAAAAAAATCCAATCACAAACGCTAAATTTTTTTGACATAAAACGAACCAACCTTTTTCAACAACCTCTGTCCTTATTTTCATCGCATTATTTTCATTATATTCTCTCAATCAGCCTTTAAAAATATCGTTTAGATCGCATAGCAAAAAGATCGTCTTTTTTATCTGGCCTCCATAGTGCTTACGTACGAAAGTAGGTGGCCAAGTTAGGGCAGTTTAAAAAACACTTCTTGTTATAGAGCCTGAAAAAGTAATTAAAATTAAAAAGACAGTGTTCTATTGTAAAAAAAAATATATTTATTGCGTTTGATATTCAGAACTACGTATAGATATTTTGAACATTTTTGTAAGCTTTGTATTCATTTCATTTTTTTTTGTGAACTATACAAAGTTTTTGTGATGCCACATTTTCATGCATGACAACTATTTATATCCACGAACTTAACAATCTGACTGATTAATGTGACTGCAGAGTACCCAAGTTTTCATCTTCTAATTTAAATTCGGGGTTTTCATTCTTCCTCTTTTGTGTTAACAATTTTCTTTTTACCAAGGCTTAGCGGGAAAAAGTTTCGGGAAAGGATTTTATTTGGTTTTTTACAAATTTATAATTAAGTTATTATACCTGTTTCTACCCGGCCTGGACGGAAACAAACTTAAAATAGCCCTTAATGCACCATCTTACTTTTCGTAGCAGCGCAAAAATAAGATGACGGGATTTCTGATTTCACGCTCTTCCCTGAGAAATTTAAGGAGTCTCTGCCTTCCCCTCTAGGATACAGGCGTGAGCCCATGTACGTACGTATGTGCCTAAACTCACGCCTTTACATACAGGCACATAAATTGCTTTTGGCCCCACACTAGGATACCCTGTGTCATGGGAACCAGAAACAGCGACATCACAATCATGTACGGTTTTTTTGTCCTTAGCCGGGGTTTGAGCCCGGGACCTCTCACATGGTAGGCAGTTTCGCTAACCGCTGCGCCATAGAGGTCGTCTTGAATCGAGAAGTCTTGAAGAATAAGAGTTCTATAATAGATACAAGAGCATCCGGCCATCGTATCACTAGGAACTCGTATGGTAATCACAGTTATCAACTGTTTTGCGTTTTTCCGTGCTTGACGTACTTCCGGTTTCCAAATATCTTATAGTATCACTTTGTTGTGCGCCCGTCTATGTCTGTCTGTCAAGACCTCGATATCAGTCTGTGGTCAGGACCCTTTGTCTTGGGAACGCGTAGAGTCATCGAGTTGAAATTAAAACTGTCTACAGTCTGTTAGCTTTTAGAATATACCTCGGGCTCTAGAGAAGGCTTCGGTTTACGCCGAAAGCACACGAGTGTAATATTACTTCCTGCTCTGATTTCGAAATTAAGTGTCATATTAATTCCGATTTTGAAATTAAGGGATAAGGTAAAGATGTATATTATAGCACGATATATCCCATTACATCTTTCCATAGAAATCGACAGGAGACCACACACGACAGCTATAATATACATCTTTATATCTTCGTACCTTAAAGGTACTGAGCGATACGAAGATGTATATTTACCTGTCGATACATCTTAATATATCTCAATACCTTTTCGTATATTACGATAAATCTTTCTTCGAACAGGGTGTTCTAAAAGTTTCATGGTGATTCAAAACCTCCACTAGAAGTCTTATGTCGCTAAACGACATAGGTATTCAGAGTCCTGTCTCAAAAAATTCATTTGCTCCACATCACTTGTAGTCATATTGTAATCACTAAATAGTCTCGCTAAAGGCCGGTTTCCGAATTGAGTATTTCACTTAAGTAAATATTTAAACATGGTCCTGGGGCGCTCTTTTCTGAGAAATTTGTTTAGCGTTTAGCGTTAATCATAAACTGTCACCCATCCGCGCACTGAACGCGCCCTATGTTGCTTAACCTTCGTGATCCTTTAAGATCACTCAAGCGGCCAATGCTAGGAGCAATTCTTCGATTCAGTCGATTGATGACCTATGATTTTATAGATATAACATAGGAAGTTACAAATTATAAAGTGATGGAATATAACATTAAAGTTGCCTTTAACATGAAGGATAGTAACAAAAATCAATCTACCTCAAGAAAAGAAAAAAAAAGTGTAGCAACACAGTGGTCATCAATTTTGTAATAATATCATGCCTGTCGACTAGCTGGCGATGTCTGATAATTCCGCATATAATTTAAACTCTTCGGAATTTTCCTTACTTTATATGATGTTCAATGCACATCGTTCTATTTTTGGCACATGTGCCAACGCATACGCGCATCAAAATCTCAATCATCTTTTGATGAACTACCTATCTATTAAATCTAGTAGTAAGGAAGTCGACAGATCCATAACAACACCCTGTATAACGTCTTAGCAGCCGGAACGTGTGTCGGTCGAGACGTATGTCAAGGAAATGAAGCGAAATATACATTACGTTACCTGTTGCGTGTGTGATACTTTAATATAATGTAAAGCTATACATCCCGGGATGTAATGTATATTATAGCCGTCGTGTGTGAGGTCCCTAACACGGCGGCTATAAGGTAGCATTAAGTAGCATGCCAATATTCAAAGAACCCACATATATAAATGTTTATGGCAAAAGAACCTGGAATTTCAGCCTCCCCCACATCCTTAACAAACTCCCAATAACAATATTAGAAAAACTTGAACAAATAGTTATGAAATGAAGTCACTGCATAAAAAAATTATTAAATAAATACTTTCAAAATGATAAGTATGAGGGGAGGGGGACGTACTGCCTGCCCCTCATGTGAGGGGAAGGTAGTGCGTCCCACTTCCTGTACTGATATTATTAATATTGATACCTTAATACATAAGAGCAACCACTCTGGAAGCACTATAATCTCACATGGAAGATTTAACTTCCAGAGCTAGAAAATAAGAATTTTTTATACATTTGGTTTTTTCTATGAAATAAACAGTTAATATTTAAAAAATTTTTTTTTAGGTAAAGATGTATATTATAGCACGATATATCTTATTACATATTTCCATAGAAATCGTCAGGAGACCACACACGACAGCTATAATATACATCTTTACATCTTCGTATCTTATAGGTACTGAGCGGTCTCTAAGCTGTACATCCTGGGATGTACTAATGTATATTATAGCCGCCTTGTGCGAAGTCCCTAAGTGTCATTTTAGTTCCGATATTTCTATTACACGAATATATCCGATTTTATCCGATAGTAGCCGAGGTATATTCTAAAAGCTAACAGACTGTACTGTCTCTTGAAGCAGCGAAAAAAACTAACTACGAAGTTACTTTTTTAGGCCGCAAAAAAGGTACATTTAAATATTACATACACTATGACATTTCACAACGAATATCGCATTATACTACAATAGAGTAGATTTATTCAGCGACCGCACCTATGAATCTAATTGGCGGAGGCGGGGACCGGAAGTGGCTTCACTAATGGATCGGTAATGGCCGGAGACAACTTCCGCTTTAATTATACGACGCTTCAAACTATTATCGACAGCTTTTTTCCGTAAAAAATGATCGTAGAAAAAAGGGAAAACGTAGGGCTAAGCGTAGGATCAGCTAAGTGATTTCTGCGGGGAGCTGTCGATACCAGACTTATAGGATATTATAGTTCGTATAAATTAATAGGTGTAAGGCAGAAACAAGACTGTTACAGTCTGTTAGCTTTTAGAATATACCTCGGCTGCTATCGGATAGAATCGATTATATTGCAAGAAGGTAAAATTTATTAACTTTTCAAAATTGTGAAGAAAGGTTTTATACAGACCAGGAAGGCACACACTCGTGTGCTTTCGGCGAAAACCGAAGCCTACTCTAGAAGCTAACAGACTGTACGCATGAAGTGACGATTGGCCATGGTATATTTTTAGATATATATGTTTTTTTTTATTTATTTTGTAAATATTGACCTTTTCAAGAAACTCTTTTCGGTATTTTTTTTTTCTAAAGTTTTAGTGTTTGTGACGTCATCAGAGCATGATCTTCGTCTACATTAAAAAAATGTCATTAAGTCTGATTTGACCTGGGATTTTTATTCCTCATCCGGGGTTCGAAGCCGGGACTTCTGGCACGGTAGATGCGCTACCTATGCGCCACAGAGGTCTTCATAGTGATAAACGGTGTCCTCTTCGAAGCAAATTTTATTGTCTAATTGCCATTTTAGTAACTTTTGCACGAAATAGTAACCCAAAAATCGCTTCTAACCTACGGTCCATCGGAGCCTCATGGCTCATTAGTTAATTTCGGATTTACTTGATTTTTTGTCGGAAGGGTCCGACGAGGATTTGCTCTGATTCGCAGAGCTTAATCATGGTGAGTACAGACGGAGCTCACGTCGTCGGTTGCTCGTTTCTTACTTATGGCTTGATATAACATAACATTTACATACAGGCACATACATTGCTTATGGTCCCACACTAGGATACCCTATGTCGTGGGAACCAGAAACAGCGACGTCAGAAACATGTAAACATCCAAGACCTGGGTTTTTTTCTTCCCCAGCCGGGATTCGAACCCGGGACCTCTCGCATGGTTTACAGATGCGCTAACCGCTGCGCCACAGAGGCCGTCGTGATATCTCATCCGTGCGATTCGGGGCCCGGCTACATTATAGGTAGCTAATTACAAATATCCATATTTTTGAATCGTCCGCAGCCCCGGCCGCCTGAGTGATCTTAAGCGATCACGAAGGTTAAGCAACAAAGGGCACGTTCAGTGCATGGATGAGTGACCGTCTATGACTAATGCATAACTAACTATGACGACTGACTAACAGCATTTTTCCGAGTGGTGCCGAGATTCGCAAGGCACGTTAAGCAGTTGCTATCGGCTCCCGTCGATAGATGGCAGTCGTTAAGCCAAGTCAGAGGCCTTAGGGCGGCTTGAAAACTTCTGACAGTAAGACCAGCCACTAGTCTTACAAGCCTTCACCAATCCGGACTTGGTCTCCGATGGATGGCCTATACCTTCCTCATGGAAGAGACCCGTGCCCCTCGGTGGGGACATAATGGATTGGTGATGATGATGATGAGGCTATGTAAAAAAGTAGCCTTGCCTCATCTGCGTTTTCACTAAATTCTTTGAGAACGTGACCTAAGTATGTAGCTAACTACAAAAGAACTATATAAAACAATGTGTGTAAGAGGTACTCGGCAGTAAGCGAGTCCGTGCTAGTGATCAACTTAACTGGATTTACGCTAAACTAGTCCCGGAAAGATTCAATGTAATGCAACGGTCGTGTTCAACACCGAGGCGTAATCTTATGTTCTATGGAGTTTAACGAGCGCGTTGCAGTCTTGCAGTTACACAGTAATATTGTGGTACACATTTTATTTAAGTGTACTGCACTAAAAGTGGAGCTAATTGGAAAACATAACGCTCAGTAAAAATAAAACTTATTTTGTTTCATTAGCCACAAGGCTAAGTGTGTTTTTATTTTTAAATAAAAAATACAAACCGACTTCAGAACACTACACCAGCATAAAATAATGCACTAATAATGAAATACGAATACGTTTAGGTATTGTAGAAGTATATTTTGTACTTGGAGCCCAAAATGTAGTGCTGATCTGGAACTTGGTAACGACACCAAAATATACTTTTTTTTTTAAACTCATACATATTACCTACTATAGAATTGCCCCTAATAGACCTTATTTTTTACTATCCATTGAAGATTTTCGTTTTCTATCTCTGACGTTCTACATCAGATTTTCACCAAATGAATGGGACCGATGGGACGCTATATCAAAAAGAACAAAAAAATTGATATCGGTTTAAATATGACGAAGTTATGCGATAGCCAAGCCACAGCTTAACAAAAAAAAAGGATACCTCCTTTCAACCACCTCCTTTTTGGAAGTCGGTTAAGAACTGTTGAAATAAATCTTAAATGTCGGTCTATCGAATTGTTTACTTATCTTTCGTTCATCCCATTCATTCAAGAATAATTAATTTCGTGCTTTTGACAGCATATATTAAGAAAATAAATTGTACATATACAAGCAGACAAAAGGTGACTGATATGAAGATATCATAATTAAAATTGGACGTAATTTAGCAAAAAGGTTCCAACCCACAACATGGTCATTTTTGAGTTAAATGCACCAAAATGATCAATATGCTCTATAGTAGGGGAGCCCATGATGCTAAATCAGGATTTACTCGAGCGTCATAGAGACCTATTTGATTGTGAAGTTTAGATGATAAGAAGAAAAAAATGTCATATAATATATACCTTTCCATCGGTGGGGGCAGCGACTATAGATTTTCGAAAATGTAAAAAAAAACTGTTGCATGGACATACTCGAGCGCGTCAGATATTGATAGCATCTGATCTATATCCTGTGTATTTTTGAAAATGTACGTATGTTAATCTGATCGTTTCAATGATGGGGGTGGTCGTACGTAAGGGTAGAAAATTAAAAAGAAAAATTCATCGAGCGCGCCAGATTTTCTAAGGGGATGTTAATTGCACGTAAAAAAAAGCTCTTATATAATAATCTGACGATTTGGATGTAACGCAAACTCGCGGCCATTATTAGAATGTGCAAAATAAATTCGCCATTTTGAAATACTCGAGCGCGTCAGATTAAGATAATATAAACTACGTCCAATTGTTTACTGCACTTATAAAAACAAAACTAAAGGCGCTCTTGAGCGTTTTCCAACAAAAGTGTACCATAGCTGAATTTATGGTTAAATTTTAAATATCACATTTTTGGTGATTATTGGATTTAGATATTATTTAGATACATAATAGTGAATTAAATTATATTTCATTACTTGCAGTTTATTCTATTTTACTAGAAATTCTCAAATTAAACTGGCATCGTGGAAATAAATGTCGGTTTTGCGACTGTCCTTCAAGCTAACTTATCTACCAACTACGAAGAAAGACGCAAATTGTTTTAATTGTGTCACGATCCTTATCGTAGATATTATTAGATAAATAAAAAAATATATATCTTGAAATCAATAAAATACGAAATATTATAGTTTTAAGTTCGGTTTTATCACAGCTGATGCCAATGTAACCGTTACTTATCGATATTAACGAACATAATGTAGTTTAATCACCAGAGTAATCTTGTATTCCATAATATTAAAACCATTTTAAATAATGCAATAAAAATATTTGTAGCCCTTGATATAAAAATTTTGGTAAAACTCAACATTTCCTCGTTGTATAATGAGGGACAGTTGCAAAACCGACAGTCGACATTTTGTAAGGCTGGGTTTACACTGTATAAAAGAAAAAAAACGAACCCGAAAATGTATGCCGTAAATAAAATCAAGAATCATACAAATTTTCATTGTTTATTAAATAATCCACATGTACGAAGAACTCTCTTTTTAAAATTTAACAACAATGGTCGTCAGTTACACCTATTAACTAGATAAAAAATTATTACAGCCTGTTTTAGAAATTTTTTCTAACGTATATTTAACAAAACTGAGCAATAAATAACTCACATAGCTTAAGTTATTAACACACAATTCTTACAAGACTTATTTAAGCACTTGTTTAACTCTCTATTAAACATTGTGTACGCTTATTCATACTTTACTTCAAAAATAATAAGATAATTTAACAAAAAAGATTAAAATTTGAGATCAAACTTACAACAGTCACATCATCTTAGTAACTATTTTTCACTCGTATCACTGAAAATATGGCACTTGATGTCACATCCATAAAATAAAAAAAACTTTTATAAAAAAAATCAAATCTCCTTCTAAATATTAAAAACGACAAACAGTCTCTTGTCAGTTTCTTGAAAAACATGAGTTAAGTATTATACAGGGTCATAGGAACCATAGGAATCAACCTGAGAATGTAAAAACCCTAATGTAGTCACAGCCTAATGGTGTCGGTTTTGCGACTTTGCTGGTCAGCCTGTAGGTCACGGGGCAAAATGTCGCAAAACCGACGTGACGCTCTCTTCCCATTTTGTTTTCAAAATTCTAATCTGATGAAAACATTAACCTACGTTTGTTATCAAGTGCAAATAACGTTACATTAGAATATTGTTCATCTTATGAAAATGGTAAAATGGTTTTAACTAACCTGAATCAGTAAATAACGTGTCTCAAACCGGACAGAAGAAATGTTGACGGCAGAGCGGCACTCACACTTAATATCTCTCTGATTGGAATAGTTTTGAAAGCTAGCTTATTTAAAATGGCGGTTAGTAAAATAAAAGATGATGTTGCCATTTCAAAATCTAAAATAGACTTCGGAAATGTTCAATACCTGTTTTAGCCGTGACAAAGCCGACATGTCCGGCCGGTACCACTTTTTACGATTTATTTGGAAATCAAACTGTATTTAAATGAGCATAGAACTTAAATTATAAACTACCAACGACGATAGGCGACTCATTGTACTTTCAAACGTAATCAAAAACTTATGGTATTCTAGTACAAAAAAAATTTAGAATCGCTTCTAACGTCGAGCAATTTGAGAGGGGGACATGCCAAAAACTGTCGTCTTTGTGTTTAATTATAGTCACTATTTAAATATTACTCAAAAAATTAGTAACATTATTGTTGGTTTAACTAGTTTAAGTATGTTGTAATGCTATTTTATCAGTACAATAATTAGCTTCTTAGGGATTTTTTATTTTTTAAGAATACAAATATAGGGGACAGCCCAAAAGTAGGGGGTACACTTTTGTTGGAAAACGCTCTCTTAAGGTATTAAGTTACACCACTATTTTTCGTAATGTTGTCATAAGAAGAGTTTGATTTTTTTGTACATTGAATCTAGTTTGCTGGCCATTTTTTATACCCAAAGCTATAAACAAAAAAAAATAATGGTTTGTTTTTAAATACGCCAAAAAGCTTTTTTATATTTTAATTTTAATTAAACCAGCCAGTAGCTATGTACCAAGCCCACTTACAACCTCCTTTTTTAATTTAGGTTTTTACCTGGATACACTGACCTCCATGGAGTCTACGTACACCGTTACGTCATTCATAGTTTTTAAAGCAAATTAAGAAGAAAAATACGCTGCTGAGGAATGAATGTAATGATTGTGTATAACGCTTGAATGCACAACACGACGAAAGCGTAATAAACTTACCAACATTAAGTACTAAAGTGGACTTTCACGCCCAAGAAATCTTCTTACAAGCGTAATAATATAATGTAAGTGACGGAAAGTATCTTAAGAAAATCTGAGTGTTTGCGGCTTTCTTTAATACCGCACACTAAGGAAATCTACTACTATGGGAATGCCTGTCGATTAGACCAATATTTCTCTTTGGTTGACGTTTTGTGCTTTGCAAAGATGCGTCTATAGACAAATCTTATATATATAAAAATGAATTGCTGTTCGTTAGTCCCGCTAAAACTAAAGAACGGCTGGACCGATTTTGTTGATTTTTGGTTTTTTATGTTTGTGAAATTCCAGGGAATGTTCAATGGTGAGAAAATATGGAACAATTACCAAAACTTTGGCGGTACGAAGTTTGCCGGGTCATGTAGTAGGTAGACAAATAAAAATCGTATAAGTATTAGTATGGCTCATTCTCCTTTTAGCTTTTTAGGTCCACAATACTAGCGCGGCCAACTGGAATTATCAGAATGGGCTATATTGCATTCTCTAACTTGTAACTCAGATTGAGGGTTCCGTCTTTTTACGTCCAATGTAAACTACGGCGCATTCCGATAGGCCCCGTAGATCGGCCAGCGGGTTGGTCTTGCAACAGCACTTTGAATCGAATTTCGAAGACGATAAAAACTCCGGTAACTCAAAAAATCGCTGTTTTTCAGAAACAACGAAAAACTGATTTTAGAACCCCTATCATAGATGTCGAAAATCAAATTATTTTTAATTATTCTAATTATAAGTAATTTTTTTAAAGATTTTTCAATAAAGTACTTCTTGGTTGATCCTTTAAAACCCAAGTTTTGTTCTAAATTATAGACCACAGTTGTACGAGCATATTTAATTCTTTGAATAGTGTCGCAGTTAAGTAAAATGGGGGTGCGATCCGTAAAGTGAAAGAGGGCATCCAGGGGCACGGTAGAATTATATTTGATTTATAAGGTAAAGGAAAGGTACATAATAATGTGCCTTTAGAATATTAGATTGTGGTAGATTTATAATAATAGGTATGTATAGAGATTAGAGCAATCCGGTAACGTACTGACAGACGTGTTGTAATGATAATAAAGGTAGAATGACGTTTACGTCCACTTAGTTCGGAAGCTCAGGGTTATCTGAACCACATACGTACGTCCGTCCACGGTGGCAAATGCCAAAAACTAATTAAATTTAGAATAGTTAAAGGGTGAAATTGATTAAAAAGCAACGAGGGGAATTGCACCTCGTTACAAAACTGTGATAACTTTCAAATATTACTCTGTGAATAACTAACTAACTTAGCTGTGAAAGAGAATATGTTCTAGGCCTGAGGGGTTAAAGGTTCATACCCTTGAAATAAGCAAAGCTATAAACATAAACATTTACATACAGGCATATACATTGCTTCTGGCCTCACAATAGGATACCCTGTGTCGTGGGAACCCGAAACAGTGACGTCACAGACATGTAAACATCCAAGACCTGGAGTTTTTTTTCCTCCCCAGCCGGGGATCGAACCCGGGACGTCTCGCATTGTAAACTGCTTTTCTCACCTGCATTTTCTAAGGCCGATAGAATCTTTCGCATCAGCTTACTTAAAACGCTAAATTTACTGCGGCGAACGCAGGCGCTTTTAGGAGATTTATGACCCAAGATAATCCTTAAGTCACGAGTTAAACAAAAGTCTTTTGTTACTCTTTTGAAGGAATTTTCCTTGGGGAGTAAATAAAACCAGAGTTCTTTATTAAAATTTCAAGCAAGTCGGTGTAAAAGGCGCAATAATAAATCTCCTCTTCGGTTTATTATTCTGTTTAGTGAGCGTATTAAGTAGATATAATTTACAGTTTTGTCTGGCGTGCGTGTTCCTATTTGCATATTACGTGCGTAGCTTTGTTTAGGTACTACTTTTAATAAGACAACGTATTTCTGTGAAAGCTGACAACGAACGGTTTTATTTCAAAAGAATAAACGTAGACACACTAGCGCAATCTTAGATTGATCATAAGAGATTGCGCTAGATTGCTTATTTGATGTTACTGTTTATAAAATAATATATTTGTAACAAATTAATTATCTCTTGGAAGTTTGGAACCGATCAAAACATTTCGACCCCATGAGAATTTGAGCCAGACAATTTTTTCCGGGTAGAATTGTTCGGCAGGGGTAAAACGACGACGCGAGTCGCGCGTCGCAACGTCAAAAGTCGTATTTCACGTTGTTGTTTGTATTTTGTTTCAGAATTGCTGTTTAGAAACAGAATTTAGTTCACAAAGCCTTCACAGAGAAATCAAAATTTAAGTAACTTTAAAATAATTTATAAAAGTTTGCCCATTTCGTGTCACGATGTGACTTTGGCAGAACTTGTCGACATCGGCTGGTTGCCATTTAGACAAGAAATAATAGTAAGTAATACATTTAATTTTATCCTCGCTTGTTGGTAGTAATGATTACGTTGTTAAGCAAAATAAAACCTTTTACACCTGGCGGAGTGATCTCTAATCCAATATTGAAAGGTTTTGCAACAGACTTTTAGGGTCCCGTAACGAAATTAGCGAATAATTTCCCTTTTGGACCTTTCACGGGGCGGACGGTGTTGAATTTCCAATCTGCAACGAAGGGTCGGGATGTAACTATGTTGCAGGTAAGAACTTTGCTATTTGTGAAGAAATTATATTAATGAGTAACAGTGGTTTCCAGGGTCTAAATAATTAAATTATATTTAGTCCTTATTTCAGATTATAAAAAAATATCTGACAGGTATTTTTTCTTTTTTCGATTAAACAAAAAATAACAAGGATATAGCCCATTAAAGTTACGAGTGACGTCACTCCGTGCTAAAAATGCAGCACGGCGTGACGTCACACGTAACTTTAATGGGCTATATCTTTGTCATTTTTGGTCTAATTTACAAAAAAAAAAATACGTGTCCCTTATTTTTGAATAATCTAAAAGACAGACTAATTAATTTTTTTAGGGCAACTAGCCCATTGCACTAAAACAAACACTCATAAGACTCGTAGTCCTTGTAGCCCCGGCTGCCTTAGTGATCTTAAACGATCACGAATGTTAGGCAAGATAGGGCGCGTTCAGTCCGTGGATGGGTGACCGTCTATGACTAACGCTGGTGGCATTTGTCCGAGCAGTTCCGTGCTTCGCAAGGCACGTTAAGCAGTTGGTGCCGGCTGCCGTCCATAGATGGCAGTCGTTAAGCCAAGTCAGAGGCCTTAGGGCGGCTTGAAAACTTCTGACAGTAAGACCAGGCACTAGCCTTACGAGCCTACACCAATACCGACTAGGCCCTCGTGCTGGAGTATGGCCTATACCACAGAATACGTAGTACAAGTACAGAAGATTCACTCCGCAAAATCAATTAAAGAAAAAGGGACTCTAGTACCGATACAATTAGGTGCAATTCAGATCGCACGGCTAAAAAAGCTACGTTAAATTAAAAAAGCTGCGCCTGAATTCCTACCTATATGCCACTCCGGAGTGGTCGCCGTATGTACTTACGCGTTCGATACCGACACGCATAGTGAAACAGGCCTGCCTATACCTCCGTCAGGGAAGAGACCAGTGCCCGTCGGTGGGGACATAATGCGTTGATGATGATGATTTAAATACATGTTTAAACATTAATTTACTTCTGGCCCCACAGTAGGGCCCACGATACAAGTTGTCAAGCCGCCCTAAGGCCTGTGACTTAGCTTAACGACTGGCATCTATCGACGGTATCTGCATGTAAATGCTTACGATTATAATGTCTAGATTACATTGTGATAAATTAATCTCGCCTGTCCGCAGTCAAAGTCAAGCGCTGGCTTGGGAGTCATCTCTGTAATACTCTCCATAAGATTAAGCTCTGCGGATCTTAGAGCCTAAACACACTGCGTATTTTATACGCGCAGAGAGACGACGCGCGTATCAGAAACGCGCGCTTTCGGCGCCGTAGATACAGATTGTTGCGTTTAATTTTTTTTTACGACCTCTGTGGAGTAGCGGTTACCGCATCTGCTTACCATGCGAGGGGTCCGGGTTCGATGCCCGGCTGGAGAGAAAAAAAAAAGCTCCAGGTCTTGGAAGTTTCCATTTTTGTGACGTCGCTGTTTCTGGTTCCCACGACACAGGGTATCCCAGTGTGGGGCCAGAAGCAATGTATGTGCCTGTGTGTAAATGTTTATGTTTATGTTTATTTATTGAAACGCACGTTACGCGCATTTGAATCGATACAAACGTGCGTACAAAGGGGTGGAGGAAGGGGAAGAGGGGCGCGCGCTAAGTGGGTCTATCTAATAGATTCGCTTATTTTTACGTTTTTTTCTTTTTAAAAGCAGTAAGCAATGTAGTCTCAACCGATGCCATTGTATAACTGAAGAGGAGTCTCTTTTCAAAACGCAAAGTTACGAGCGATCACAGCGCGTTTGTATCACTTTATATGCTCGTACACGCGCAGTAGAGGCGCGTTTCACAATCTACATGTGTGCTTAGGTTACAAAGTTGCGTTCGAATCCCGTTTGAAGCGCGTATACGCGAGTCATCTGCGCGTTTAAAATACGTAGTGTGCTTAGGCTCTTAGCAGATTTATATAATATAGGTAGGTAGAGAGGTTCTGCCACTTCCTACTATCCCGTCAGTTTTCTTTCGCCTCATCAACATTCATTAGTCGTTGCTTACACGCACGCCGGTTTCGGGTAGCAAAGCGTTTCATATATTTTATTTTATTTTTACCGACCGGGATCTCTTTGTGTCTACTCTCCGATTACTCAAAGATACGTGGACCGATTTGGAAAATTCTTTTTCTGTATTAGCGGCAGTTAACAGTTTCTTAAAAATCGTGGAGCGAAATACTTTACTATACTAAACTCTTAGTTAATTTGTTAAAAGTTTGTATTTTCTTTGTGATTTTAAAGTCTCCTTAGCAAAGTATTGTGAAGTGATTGAAAGTATTGTGAAGTTACACGCAGGTCTCCTCACCATGTTTTCCTTCACGTTGGGAGTGATATTGCTCCAACATCAAAATTCGTGAGATGAAAAGAACACAAAAATCATTTAAGTTTCTTCCAAAAACTAAATATTTCCTTACAGGAATAAAAAAATTGTTTCAAGAAAACACTATTTGATAAATAGGATGCCATTATCGGGCGGGCTGCTCGATATTTCTTACTTACTGAACCATATTCTTGAACCACCGCGCTAGCAGACCAGCGGAACAAACTGTACACAAAAAGCCTTATTACGCGCTCTGAAAGCCTCGGAATCGAACGGCACGCTTTGGTGGCTAATGTTTTTGTACCTTTAGTACGAACTTTCGCACCAATATTATTGGAAAAACAAGACTTTTATGTATCCAAAGTGTGTCTCCCCAGCTCGCTACTGCCATCGGCCATCTTCATCCAATTTTGATTTTTAATACACCTTTACGGCATAATCTAAATTTAATTTCATTTTGATGATTTTTCGAGGCAACAAGCCATCGATGAAGTGTACCGTCGAGGCAAAGACCCTTCGAGGTAAAAACCCTTCGAGGTGCTGACCTTTCGAGGTAATGATCCATCGACAAAACGTACCATCGAGGTAGGGGCATCGAGATATGGAGCATCGAGGTATCGTAATTCGAAGTGGAGTACGAGACCCCATCGTACTACGTACATCGTACAATGCACTAACAGAATCGAGGCCCTTTGTGTGGAAGTTATTATTATTACTTCAATGGGAAACTATAGTCTATAAAATATAGCTTGAGCTCCGCGACAGCTGTCTGGACAGCGTCCATGAAGTTTTGAATTTTTCGCAGAATATTTGCACTGTGAAAACTCCGTACTTACTGCACACTATTCGATGGTAGTAAGTACGGAGTTTTCACAGTGCAAATATTCCGTGAAAAAATTCAAAACTTCATGGACGCCAATGTCCATGACAGCTTCGCGGAGCTCAAGCTATATTTTACAAACTATACATAAGTGCTAACAAAGCCGCGCCTTATAAAAACTACAGCCGTACGAAATCTGAGACCAGACATACGGTAGTCGAACAAAAAATGTCTGCGCTAGACACAATATAGGCGGCGAGGCTATTTCCACCTGCAATTTCTCGGCAACAATTCATCATTTTCCCGCGGTTTTTCCGAGATCTACAGCGTGTTCTATTACTCTCAAAATTCTCAGCTGGACCACGTACCTATAATAGTTAAGTATTTGTGCTTCGAATACTTACCTTACGTCCTAGTAGTCGTAGGTTTCAAGGCTTTTGGAAGATTATCTACTAAACATGAGATTTCGATACTTCTTTGGATAGGAATATTTTAGCAGTTAGTAGTTCCTAGATCAGTTATTAGAGCTGATTTTCGTGCATTAGAAGTAATTTACATGAATTTAATAACGTGAATGAATGTTCTCTGTTTCGTAGTGGAAAGTAATAACAGTTTTCTTCTGAATAAAATTGGACATGTGCGTCAAAAATAACAGGTATTTATTACTTTTTTGGCTCAGTTTTATGTAGTAAGTTTTTGGTGATTTATGAGTTGTGAGTAGAATAACTGAGGTTATTGTAGATTCTTTTAACGGAAACTATTGCAACTTGCTTAACAACTGACAGTCTTCATAAAAAAAAAACCTAAACAGACTTTGTTGCTTGTAGCACTGTTAATTAAAATGCGGCGCGTCAAAAATTACATGATTTGTATCTAAAAAAATGAAAAATGTATATTTCTTGACTGCAACAAGGAAACCTTTTTTCAAATCATTCACGAAGTGCAGCATACTCATCATAACATACATCTTTTAGTTCTTTCAAAGTTGTAGTTAAAAAATATTTACACATTTATTTATTTTATTTCATGGTCCCGGGTTTGAATCCCGGCTGGGGACAAAAAAAACTCAGGTCTTGGATGTTTACATGTTTGTGAAGTAGCTGTTTCTGGTTCGCACGTCGCAGGGTATCCTAGTGTAGTGCCAGAAGCAATGAATGTGCCTGTATGTAAATGTTAGTTATGTTATTTATAATTTATTTCACAGTGTTTAGCTACAACACAATATGAATTATATTATAGTTATAACGCGCATGAATTAGTTGCGTTATAACATTGAAAAGAACAATGTATGTGCCTGTATGTAAATGTAATGTTAACGTTAATGTAATTAAAAACAACTGTTATGGTGAGGCGATTGGCCTGAGGTAGTCCGTTTGCGCAGAAAAAATAAGTCTGTTTTTATGTGCTTAATAAAAATCTGTGTAACTTTGCCTGAAGAGTTTTTGGTAGGCTGTGTGGAGAGCGGAGTAGGCGCTCTGGTTTCAGGGGTCAGTCGGGGGTGAAGTCAATTAGAACACATGTTTCTTGGACCATGGTCGTATATTGAATGTCTCGAAAATATTATAAAAGTTGCTATGTTCTAACTTACTGACTAAGCGTTATTGCTATTTACACGTGTGGCCTAATTACTTGGCCGATGCGCGGAAGCACATGTCGCAACGTTACATCTCCCCCGAAAAGAACAGGGTTACACACCCCCTTAACAAAAATAAAAAAAAATGTTTGACATGTTACATAAACTAAGTTCCTTAGAGTAATTCTTAAAGTAAACTTTTTTTTTATGTAAACTTAAATAAACTAGTTACTTATAAAACATTTTTGTATTGTTTTTATGTATCAAGTATTCTTTATTATCCTTATAAATCTTTACATTTGGAGATAAATCTTCTAATACTACGAAAGGACCTTCGTAAATACAATTTAGTTTATTATCTACTTGATTTTTAACTAAAACTAAATCGCCTGATTTATATTTCATGCTGTTACAGTTCTTATCAAAACTAAATTTTCTTACATTCTTATTTTCTAGTAAATTTTGCTTAGCTTCTAACAATGCTTTCTGTAATCTATACTTTAACTCTAGTGGGTAGTCGTCGTGGTTATACAAAGGATCGACTCCCTTACATAAATTGGATGGAAGGTTACATACCTTACCGAATACGAGTTCGTATGGAGTGTATTTTGTCTCTGAATGTACACTTGTGTTAAAAGAAAAACACCAAAACGGAACCCAATCGCTCCAATCGCTTCTATTATTCTCACACTGAATCCTAAGGTAGGCGCCTAAATGCTTGTGTGTATTTTCTATGCCTCCTAAGGTCTCGTGATGATAAGCGGTAGAGACGAGTTTCTCGATTTTTAGTAACCTACACACCTCGGTCATCAGCGATGACGTGAATTCTGTACCCCTATCGGTGAGGATCTGTTTAGGGATACCATAGCGCAGTATGAAGTTCTTCACGAATGTTTTCGCAACGGTTTCAGTATCTTTGCGCTCTAGAGGATATGCCTCTACGTATTTACTAAGATCGCACTGAATTGTTAAAATATACCTATAGTTATGGTTATCTATATCTAGTGGGCCCATAATATCTAAGCTAATCCTCTCGAATGCTGAGCTAGCAGTGGAGGTAATAGTCATTGGTTCTTTGACATGCCTGTTGGAGTGTTTTTGTATTTGACAACTCCTACAACGTTTTACGTAATTAATGACGTCATTCGTCATACCTGGCCAGAAATAATATGTTTTTATATTATTTAACATTCTGTTCATGCCCGCGTGTCCACTAGTGGGCAAGAGGTGAAAATCATTTAAAATTGTCGTAATTTCGTCTCTATCTGAAATACGAACTACATCTCGTGTGATAAGGAATTTTGGTGACGTGATATTACATTGTTTGATACTGCGCAGTATTTCTTTAATAAATCTAGCATTACTCCTATTTTTAATGATGAGTAGCTGAGTTATTTTTAATTTTTGACACATTTTTTCAAGATCCCTCGCTAACTCCTTTTCGGACGATAACGATCGGGTATCAAGAACGATCGCAGATTGCGATGGTACGTATGTGCAATACTTAGCGTCACTCGTTATTTGGTCAGAACTTTTCTGATAATTTTCTTTTATATTACTTGAAAAAATTAATTCAGTTATTTCGGTTGGTCGTTTGAGCACTTCGACAACAGTTGGTTGATCAGACCCACGTGAAGGAGAAGGCTCGGTCTGTCGGTCCTCGGTACGATCAGCTTCCTGTACCTCTAGCTCTCTCGTTTTTGCTCTAGTAAGTACAGAAACTACCTTTTCGTGCATGTCCTTCAAGTCTTTTGACGTCACCGGGAGTCGACTTAATGCGTCTGCAGCAGCATTATTTCGACCGGGAACGTATTCGACTTCAAAGTCATACTCTTCTAGGTACAACCTAAACTTTGTCAATCGACTGGACGGATCAGTAAGGCCGAACAAATAAACAAGGGGCCTATGGTCGGTGAATATTTTAAACTTTCTACCGTATAAATATGGTCTAAAGTACCGTACTGCCCATACGATTGCCAAAAGCTCGAGTTCTATTATTGGGTATCTTGTCTCGGCTGGTTTTAGACTTCTACTGGCATAAGCTATTACTTTGCCGTTGCTGTTTGAAAGAACTGCTCCTAGTCCTAATTTTGAGGCATCCGTTTGGACACGAAAGATATTAGATTCTGAAAAATCAGGGTAGTCCAATACTGGTGGGCTACATAAAGCTATTTTTAGTTTCTGAAATGCATTTTCGCAATCGTCATTCCATTCGAACTTGGAACCTTTTTTTACACAATAAATGTAACGGAAATACTATGTCAGCAAAACGTGGTATGAAGCGACGATAGTAGTTGGCAAATGCTACAAAACGTTTTACTTCGTCGGCGTTATTTGGCTTAGGGTAATTTTTCATTGTTTTAATTTTATCTGGATCTGGGAATATACCATCTGATGTTATCTGATGGCCTAAATAAATAATTTCCTGTCGTAAAAACTCGCACTTCATGGGGTTTAATTTGAGATTGACCTCCCGTAATCGGTTTAATACGCTTATGAGATTTTTATTGTGGTGTTCCATAGACTTTCCTATGACAACACAATCGTCTAAATAAATAAAACACTTGTCAAAGTTAGGACCTGACATTGCTATAGTCATAAGGCGGGAAAAAACGCTGGCACTCGTTTTGAGGCCCATTGGACAGCGTTTCATTTGGTACTGTTTTCCTGCTGTAAATGCTGTACATTTTCGTGAATTTTTATCTAGAGAAAGCTGGTACATCTTATTTAAACTAAAGGATGTATACTTTCGTGATTCTGGATTGAGAGACAACTGGTAGTAACTTTGTGAAAGGTCTAATTTTGAGAAATAAATGCTACCAGATAAGGAATCTAGAATTTCAGTGATATTGGGCAAGGGAAATTTATCGTCTTGTATTTTGTTATTCAATTGCCTATAGTCGATGACTAATCTCCATTTTTTCTCGTTTGATTTATCAGCTTTCTTAGGCACTAATAAAACTGGACTAGACCACTCTGAAACAGTTTCTTCGATGATGTCATTTTTTAGCATGTCCTGAACTTGTCTTTCTATCTCGCTTTTTAAAGCTTGAGGCACTCTATAAGGTTTCATATAGACAGGTGCCACATTGTCTTTTAATACAATGTTGTGTTCCATTAAATTAGTTACTGACAAATGGTCCCCTGGCAAGTGGAAAACGTCTGCGTACTTAGCGCAAATTTGCTCGATGCCTAAACGCTCTTCTTTGTTTAAGTAGCCTAAATCGAGTATCTCTAATAGTGTCTTAACTCTGTCTACTGACCTGTTTTCTCCGTTAAAACAACACACATCAAAATTGTTAATTGAATGAATTTGTAATTGAGACAAGTCTACTGCGACTTCTGTGTCTCTTGTATTTAATATTCTAATCGGAATACGGCCTTGATAAGGTTTTGCGATGATTCCGGCAATAAAAACTCCATCTGAAATTTCTTGGGCTAAAATTACACTGTCATCACTTGCTGCGCAAGGAATGTGTTTGATAGCTTCACAGCGAGGCGGTATCACGTGTACCTGCCTATATCTATCAGAATTGCTACCTATGGGCATGCATACTGTTATCTCGTCCTTTGACAAATTAATTGTCCTTGTCTCGTAATTAATTATGGCTTTGAACCTTTTGAAAAATTGTTCACCTAAAATTCCGCAGGCAGAACCTGAACAAGAGAGGTTCTCAAACACATAAAAAGTTTCTCTAAAAACTACGTTATCATACGTTAAATCTAAGGTAACATAGCCTTTAGAACACAGTTTTCCGCTAACACCTCTGATTGTTATTTTATCGTGTCGCAATTGTTTTATCAATTCTGGATGCTCGCTTAGCCACTCATATTTCAATACTGATATACTTGCGCCGCTATCTACCAGTAACCTAATACTGCTGTTAGTACTATCTATACCGATGTTTCCTACATTCATTATTACTAAACTAGTTGTATCGTAATTAGAAATGCAATGTTCTCTAATCGTGGGCACGAAAAAACTCGGTGCTATTCGGTGCATTTTGAGTGCGTTCGACATTGTCGCTATTTTGCGAATGCTGCACTTGTGATACGTGACGCGAGTGGTGTGACTGGTGGAAACCTCGTCCACGTGAGGGTTCACTAATCGTGGGCCAACCACGGCCACGGCCTCGGTATTGGCCGGAGTTGCTATTATGGAACGTTCGCGGCTGATTGCCTTGCTGATAATTCCATGGATTGGCATATCTGTTATTACCGCGATTGTACCTTCTAGGGGCAGAGCTCTTTCCACTGCGAGTAGTACCCCGGTTTGTCCTATGGTTGCTGTTAAAGTGCATAGTAGGCTCTTCGCTTTGAGTTAACGAATGTTCGTCAACTGCGGCTTGGATTGCTTCCGGAAGGGAATTAAATTGGCGTGAGGCAATTATTGTGCTTAGACGGGAGTTATTCAAACCGTCGGCGAAGCGTTTGATAGCTATTTTTTCGTTCAGTGGACGGAGGACTTCGTATTTTTGGTCATCTCCGTCTGACTGAGCTAGGGTCAAATTGACCAACAATTGCTCTAACTCGGAGCCGTACTTATCTATCGACCTACGACCTTGCGTGGCGGCAAAAATCTGAGACTGGAGCGCGACAGCTGATTTCTTTTGAATTAACAGTGTGCGCATATCTCTTAACATTGAGTCTACTGACTCATAACTTGTCCTAAGTCTGAGTTTCGCATTTGCGGATAGACGCGTTTTTAGAACAAACTCTATAAGTTGTTTCCTAGCAGTATCATTGAGCATAGAGCTGTATAACTGAATGCTATCTATCAACTGGTTAGTGACCTGCTCCTGGCCTGTCATAATGGGCAAAAGGGCGATTGCCGTTTTGAGGTCAAAATTTTCTGACGCCATTTTTGTACTTTCTGTCTGCTCTTTAGGATGATCTACCTCTTCGGTTACACACAAGCTCAAGATATGGCGATAAATTTGTTGAATATCGCCGATTAACTGATTTACTGTACGAATATCTTCTTCATTAAAAAATCCTTCTTCGATTTTAGTTCTTACGGAAGACGAAATAGACTCCAAACGACTGTACAATTGCAAGTTCTCATTAAATTTTTGCTGGGCTGCCTCGGAATGTTGCCTTCTAGTTGGACCTACTTTAATTAGATAGGCTTTGATTTCTACTAATTTTTCAAAAATTATTTACATTATTACAGGTTAAGTGCTTAATAAAAAATTACGTACATAACAATAGACAGTCGGTAATGAAAATAATTAATATAATCGGCTTACTTGATGTAGAGTGTACTTAATAATACTGGCTAAGGCGATGACGGGGCTGGGCGGCGGCGACAGCTCGCTGAGGGCGGCGGCGGGGCGCGACGCGGAGGCTGGAGCTCATCTCGTCTGCGCTGGGTGGGCCGGGCTATACCCTGGACTCCTGCGTGGGCCGGGCTATACCCTGGACTCCGTTGGCCGGGCTATACCCTGGACACATCTCGAACTTTTCTTCTTTCTCCTGGTACATCGTATTGGTTTTCGTCTTGAGTTTTGGTAGCTTCTTCTTGATATATTTTTTTTAAGGTGAGTTCTTCTTTTGTTTTGAGATAGGTATGTCTTCGAAGTTCTGTCTTCTTTCTTGAAAATGGGTTCTTCGTGCTATTTGATCTTCTTTCTTAAAAATGCGTTCTTCTTGTTATTTAATCTTCTTTCTTGATTTTGATTCCGTATTTTCCTCGCTCGAATTTTTTTATCTTCATGTAGGTAGTTTTCGGATTCGTTTCTTCAATTTTCAAAAATGTTTTTTCTTCTTCACGTCCATTGGTTTGGCCTGGTATGGGTCGCCATGTGGAGAGAAGAGTAGGCGCTCTGGTTTCAGGGGTCAGTCGGGGGTGAAGTCAATTAGAACACATGTTTCTTGGACCATGGTCGTATATTGAATGTCTCGAAAATATTATAAAAGTTGCTATGTTCTAACTTACTGACTAAGCGTTATTGCTATTTACACGTGTGGCCTAATTACTTGGCCGATGCGCGGAAGCACATGTCGCAACGTTACAGCTGATGAGGTAGTCCAGTTTGCGCACCCACCTAAATAGCACCTGCACAAATAGCACCTGCCCTTTTTGGCCCATTTTAGGCAAAATAAATACATTTGAATTCACTAACAGCACCTGCCAAAAATATCAATAGGTGCCCAATCTGGAATAGGCCAGGTGCTATTGGTGCAGGTGCTATTTAGGTGGGTGCGCAAACTGGACTACCTCATCAGCCTACCAAAAATTCTTCAGGCAAAGTTACACAGATTTTTATTAAGCACATAAAAACAGACTTATTTTTTCTCGTTTCTTTCCTTAGGTACTCTACTGCTTGGCACTACTAATAGTGTCATGGGGCACTACACTGTTGCCCGTAGTTTCACGGGAAATATTATTTCCCGTGGCACAAGGGGCTATAATATATCCAATCTATCTATCTATTACACCAAAATTGCGACTGGCAATGATGAGCATATTATGAACATTCTTCTTAAATTCATCAACGGAGAAATATCGGTTGGTTATGTGTTAGAAAAATTGCGATAATGTATAAGTATTACTTGAGTTAGGTTATTTAGATGCCAATTTAATTTCATTATGGAAGAGATAACTTGTTTGTTTCGACTTAATTAAATATTGAACAAATTAATATTTTGTTTAACTAACATTTAACCTCTTCAGTCCTAACCTTAAAAATAAAAATAGTTTTCTATAGTAATTTTGTCGACACAGGACTGAGGAGGATAAGTAGGTACCTAGTAGCCTAGTAGTGCCATCGATAATGAGATAATTCACGGGAAATTTTGATGATAATGTTTAATTAACTAATGAGAAATTAGAGTCACCGGAAAATTAAATATCCCATGACACTATTGGTAGTGCCAAGCAGTAGTACCTAAGGAAAACGAGAATGGATTTTTTTTAATAGAATGGGCTTCATTCACAACATTCTAAATCGAGCAATTGATTAATCCTGACATACAGAATCTCAGTGACCAATTTCTGCGGATCACCCACGCCGTGCACAGACAGCCTTTGTCTATAACCACCCTGTATGCAAGGGTGGTTGATTAAACGCACGCTTCAGAGACAGCCGTGCACGGGATCGTTTTGTTCCACGCGTGTCGTTGTTTGTGTTGGGCTAAGCTCCCCTAGTTAGTCTACACGCACGTATATTTCGTACGAAATGGTAGCGAATATCAAAGGAAATACAATAGAGTCCAATTAAGACTTTTACTCTCCTTTTTTTTATGCCCAGCCGGGCTGGGGACAAAGAAACCCAGATCTTGGATGTTTACATGTTGATGTCGCTGTTTCTGGTTCCCACGACACAGGGTATCCTAGTGTGGGGCCAGAAGCAATGTATGTGCCTCCTTGTAAATGTTTTTTTTTATTATTAAATTAATAATCTCTAACATATAAAATTATCGTGTCACAATGTTAGTGCGCAAACTCCTCCGAAACGGTTTGACCGATTTTGATTAAATTTTGTATGTATGTTCTGTAGGTCTGAGAATTGGTGATTATCTATTTTTCATTCCCCTATCTGGCAAAACAATGTTTGCTGGGTGAGCTATATGTACCTACTATAAAAACCTAAACAACACACTGATCGGTATTTCACAAAACTGTAGAAAATAGTACTAAGTAATAGACCCTGATACCTCTTATTCCCCGGCACGGCCTTACCTTGACTGGAGTGCTAAATTTATGTGCCATTTATATCGGGTCGAACCTCACTTGTAATACTGCGATCCGGGTGTGATTTTGGCTTTGCTCTTTCTAGAAAAATTGCAAACCAATGCTGTGGACGCCAATTTCTCCAAACTATGTACGATAGAAAGTAATTTGGTGTATGGTCATTCATTACGTTTATACATTATGTGTGAGTGTGTTTGTGTGTGTATGAGTGCGTGTTTGTTCCATTTTGATGCTCTCTGAGTCGCCAGACGGCCCTAGCTGAAAATCAGTGCTGTGGGTCCTAACCCTCAGCTAATACCGAGGCTGATGCCTTTTTTCTGCTGCATCGACACAACGTACATCTATTGTACTCGTATGTACCCTTGTCATTTATTTTTCTCTTCACATTTCTTCTACTGTTGTCCTATATCTGCCTATTTTTCTGTATTTACTTTTCCTGTCACTATTTTAGTAATTTTTTTACAATGGTATCACTGAAGTGTAGGCAGAGGCCCCCCTCTGTTTTATAACGTTGACTTACTCTGACCCAGACAGATAAAGAACATCTGGAGCCTCCAGAGAAGTTTGCGAGTGCCATAAATGTAGCCATTAACTGTAAAATCAGCGTTAATTTCATCTCAAGGGAAACTTTTTGACTACATCCTTGATTTACGACGATGGTGAAGAAACTTACCCGATTAATGTTTCCTGGAATTAGACAAACAATTCTTTGAAGCACGATCAATGTCAAGGAGGTACAGAAAAACACGTCGTGTTTTTAGGAAACCCAATATTAAATTACCTATCAAATTTCCTGTTAATAAATAACATCGATCGACTTTCAAGAAGTCAACTTCACTTTACTCATCTATATTTAGTTTGTGAAAATTAGAAACACTTGTTAATAAAAATGGTGGAACCACAAGCTATCTGCTTTTACTGTGGTCACCACGCTAAGTCAGCTATTTTATTTTATCCTTATTTAATCTGTTGAATTTTTGGTGCGCCCATCAGCTCAGTGCTCCAGAACAGCCCGGTTACAAACTTACGAAGATGTTTGTTTATGAGCAAACAGCAGTCAATATGAGCTACAACTACTACTGATACTCTTTCATTAAACATCGCAGAAATCTCTGACATCTCTATAAGAAGCTAACAACTATCTTTGTAAGATTTACGTAAGATTTATTAAGTACTAGCTGTTGCCCGCGACTACGTCCGCGTGGGCTTTAGTTGAGTAAAGAGCTTGAAAATAAGATAGGGATACTTTTAGCGCATGCGAAAGAGCTTTCATACTAACTTCGCAACCCCCTCTTACACCCTTAAGGGACGATTTTTGAAAATATATTTTACCTGTGTTGCATGACTTTCAATGAAGGACCTTCATACTGAATTTCATTCGAATAACTTCAAAAATGGCTAAGTTTCATACTAAGTTTGCACCCCCCTTTTTCCCCCTTAAGGGAAGATTTTTATAAAATTATTTTACACGTGTTTCATAATTTTAAATGAAGAACCTTGGTACCAAATTTCATTCGAATAACTTCAAAAACGGCAAAGTTTCATACTAACTTTGAACCCCCTTTAGGGGATGAATTTTCAAAAATCCTTTCTTAGTGCTCCCCTAGGCTCCCTAAGGAACTCCCATGCCAAATTTCAACCCCCTAGGTTTAGTAGTTTGGGCTCTGCGTTGATTCTAAGTCAGTCAGTCAGTCAGCTTCTCGTTTTATATATATAGAAGAAGATAGAAGATAAGTATGTATCATTCGTATTTCCACCAACACCTTTTTCCTTCGGCCACCTTTCCGTCACAAGGTTGTCTGGAAGAAATTGCTGTTAGCAATAAGGCCGTCCATCATACTTTTTAACTGTTACTTATATTTACATCTCTGTTTTATTGTGTTCAATAAAGAATACTCTTAACTTATCGCTTTTCAGGACAACAAAAATCGTCTTAATTTCATTTATAATTTTCCAGCGAATTTTCAGCGTACCTAATACTTCCATTATGAAATCACATATTTCACTAGTCTACTAGAACTTCTATTTTTCCACAACAAAGTCAACTGATACAATTGGCAGCCTTAAAGGTCATAGCGGTATCTTCCAATGGAACTGTAGGAATGATTCGTAAATCTAACTCTGGTAATGGTATCAAACGGGTCTTCCTTAGTCACCAGCATCATTAACTAGGTAGGTACAGAGGCGAGCAAATACAATCAAACTGTCCCATGTTTGTCAAAGCCCGATCTCCTAGTTGGAAGCGCTCGGGGATACCCTGGAATAAAAGGGTTTATTTTTCCGCGCCGAATGGTCGCTGTAATAGAAAATGCAATGTTGGCAGCCCCTGTATTATTTATTGAAGGTATCTGGGACAGGAATTTATTTATTTTTGTTGCTTACTTTTCATGATTACTTGAGATATGCTTATGGCATTACCATTGTTTTTTTTTTACTTATGTGCAAAAAATGTTTTTGTGCGAAAAAATTTTGACTGTGGGAGAGTATTATCCAAAAATACGTTTATGCAATGTATCTATTTTTTTTTTTACTATATACTGACAGATGGTGATTTTATTTTATAATATTCAGATTTTCTTACATTATAGTATAATGACAGACATAACGCACCCCCGGTGCTAGACTGTCACTTTTCCAAAATTGCAAAAATGAGTTAAATATGTAATAACTATTCTAAGGCACCCCTTTACTGGACTTGGTGCGATAAAAGAAAGAAAGTTAAAAGTTGATGTTGCTGTAAAAGCTATTCATGTTGTTTAAATCTTGAAATGTCATTAATATGTGAGCTATCAAATCTTTCAAACCTTCTCCTGAATAATTGCATTTTTGCAAAAGTGACAGTCTAGCACCGGGGGTGCGATAAGGTCTGGCCCCGTGACGTGTTTTTTCATACCGTTGACGCTTAGATGATGTACCTATATGTATCATCAACCCATTATGTCCCCACCGAGGGGCACGGGTCTCTTCCATGAGAAAGGTATAGGCCATACTCCACCACAGGGGCCAAGTCCAGATTGGTGCAGCGACTCCGTCCGCGTGGACTTTAGTTCAAAATGTTGCAACCCCGTTCACTCCCGTTAAGGGTTAAATTTAGAAAAACCGTGAAACACGTGTTCAATCAATTGTGTTGAAGAGTATTTATTTCAAGTTTCAAGAAAATCTGACAACATTTTTTATACCTCCATACAAACTTTAACACCGCCGTTTACCCCTTTAGAGGGTGAGTTTCAAAAAATCCTTTCTTAGTGCTCCCCTAGGCTCCCTAAGGAACACCCATGCCAAATTTCAACCCCCTAGGTTCAGTAGTTTGGGCTCTGCGTTGATTCTAAGTCAGTCAGTCAGTCAGTTTCTTCTTTTATATATTTAGAAGAAGATAGATAATAATACTAAATCCCACATACTTAATATCGCTAGTGCTGTGGTAACTAGCCAAGAACATTATAAACAGTGAAAAACACCCAGACTGGCCCATGTGTATAAATGTACAGCGGTCTCCAGTGAGAATCGAACCCACGACGTCTTTATTGGTAGCTAAGCGCCTTAACGGCTCGACCAAAGAGGCAGATGATACATAGATGGTTTGCTATGTGCACGCGTAGACTTGAAGCAATGAAACTAAATTCTGGGCACGGCATGCCAGTGAATCGAAATCAGAATCAGACCTTTGACTTTTACCTTAAGCTTTAAAATGTGTACGTCGACCAATAAATTTTGGCCGCATGCCCCCGTCGAAGGACCGAAATAAAACTCATTGCGATATAGTGGTTCTCAACCATCGTAAAATAGGTTCGAAGGCTTTAAAGGGTAGCAATAAAGGCTGCGGAACGTAGTCCCGCGCCTGGTTTATGCTGAGTTATTGCTTGTACGGTTGTGTTGTGGTGTGGCGAAGCAAGTTGTTTATTGATGGCTATCCGGAATTTATCCGACTACTCCGATTTTTGACTTGTTTTTTTTTTAAAGAAACCCAGGACTTGGATGTTTACATGGTTATAAATAAATAAAAATAAAAATCATTTATTTCTGGTATCGATGACCCATAGTAATAATATACAATTAGAATTTTTAATTTTTAAGAAAACAATTAAAAATTAGAATTTTTAATTTTTAAGAAAACAAATTTAGAATTTAAAAATTAAATTAATATTAAATTAAATAAAACAAAATCCGAACTAAATTAAAATTAACTAACATTAAAGTTACCATAGAATGGTAGCGATTGGCTTGTGCATACCGCAGTGCCGTAGATATGCACAATCCACCCTACCTCCTAACATTTGCAGGATATTGTTGGGGCTGGCCCGCACCCACTGACGATCATTTATGACGTCACTGTTTCTGGTTACCACGACACAGGGTATCCTAGTGTGGGGCCAGAAGCAATGTTTGTGCCTGTATGTAAATGTTATGTTATGTTATGTTATTTGCGCCTTTTGGGGTCAAAACGAGGGGCACATGGGGCCCAGAGGCACACCAAAGTGGTGTGCCTCTGGGCTTGAACAGCACCTAGCGGCGTGCCTAGTCGACACAAGAGGACCAGAGAGCTGGTACGTTGGGTATTTTTGTCCCCAGTTGGGACTCGAACCCGGGACCTATCGCATGGAAGGCAGATGCACTAACCGCTGCGCCACAGAGGTCATCTTTATCAATATTGGCGCTAGTGTCACTGCATGCAGCGCTTTTACCATTGTTGTGCTCTCAAAACCAGTTCATGTTTAATGAGTTTAACCCTTTACAAGGCAGTGGTATTATAATAGTTCCCACCATAAATTGAACCTTATAACTTTGAAATAAAGTCCAAAACCAATGAAACATTTTATACTAGCTCTGCCCGTTAAGGGGTTAAGTTCAATCTCGGTCACTTCTCGAAAGACGTCGCCACTGTAAAAAGTACCAAGGAGTAAAGGTAATTACCGCGTTCAATTCACCAGCACATTTCCCATTAAGACGGGGAAAACTTAAAATTACTCTTAGAAGAGGGCAAAGTTGCCCGCGATCCCGCGAAGAGCGTAATAAACTCAAGTTTCGCTATTAATAAAGAAAATAAAAAGTGTGGGAGAGGAGAAAAAAAACTGGACTGGAGCGACTACCGTTGGTACCTAAAGGGTTTCGTATAAATTATTAAAATATAACTTTGAAGTTGAGCATAACGTTCTCTCATTACCTGTAGAAATGAGAAGGCTTTAGTAGAATAACAATAAGACTAATATTTGATAATAATCTCCAAAATCCGTGTAGCACACTTGCGATGCGATGCGAGAGGGCGCTCCGATCAAGTCGTGTCCCATTTTCAATTAATGATATTTCAATCAATATTATTTAATTATAAGACCTTCCTTTGTGGCGAATTTCCTGATCCTAGGTTAAAATATGTAAAAATCTCGGTTCTTTTATAATTATTTGTGTATATTATTTAGTAGATCTAAGAATTGTAGGCTAATTAATAACGCAAAACAACGATTGCGGGGTCAGCTGTTTATTATATAAATGTGGGCATCAGTTGCGTCATGACATGAAGAGAACAATTTTAAAATATGTATGACACAATGCTTTTAGGAAAATGATAAAAAAATAAACAAAAAAAGTCACAAAGCCAGTCAATCAAATAAACCGCCCCGAGACACATGCGACCCAAAGGTACAGTCGACAGCACATCATGGTATACACCCATGCACTCTACTACGTTGCATTACGGGTGACTTTGCAACTAAAATGTGAGCCCCTGAGCTGTAGTCAAAGCCTTCTTGAGACTTCGCCCTATCTCCTTAACATAGTTTCCCCTGGACACCCCAAACTCCAGTAATTTCCACAGCGAGTGGCACAAAAAGGTAGCTGTCCATCAGCTGGCTACATTTCGTTTAGGTATTAAACAATTAAATTAAAGCAATTCTTCCTAACAACTTTTTATTTCTATACTGCAAAGTGATTGTTGTGTTTTTTTTTCTTTTTAAGCTACGGAACTCTAAAAATAAAGCAACTCGCCAGTCTCCGCGTTATGAATTCATAAAACGTAGGCAAAGCGATTCTCATTTTGCTGCAGTGATGCCAGCTACGAGATGCTAGTGGTCGTCTGGTAAAACTAGTCACAGGTCGTGGTTATATAGTGTGCATAGCGCTTCATTTATTTTTTTATTAATCATCATCATCATCGTCATCATCAACCCATTATGTCCCCTACAAGGGGCACGGGTCACTTCTCTGAGAAAGGTATAGGCCATACTCCACCACGGGGGCTAATTCCGGATTGGTGGAAGCTTGTAAGACAAGTGGCTCGTCTTACGTGAGAAGTTTTCAGGTCTTATTTTATTAATAAACAAAATTAACTAAACCACAGCGCAATCAATTGAAAATTACAATGTGGTCCTCATATTGTAAAACAAGCATACAGGATTAGCTCTGCAGCATATATGATGCAGTCAAAAGAGTTAGAGAGCTCACTGACAGTGTAACTACTAGGCTTTTTTATTTTAGTTACCTTCATAGCATTATGTTCTACGGTATATACCGTAGTATTACTAAAGGGTCGGGCAGCAGATATTAAAAGTAGGTAAAAGAAGGTAGGTACGGTCGGGGTCTAAAAATGTTTAACAGTTTTCTAACTTGATTCTTTGTCGCAAGATGTGCCTTATAGTCTTTAATGCTTTAACAATGTACTTATTACCTTTCAAAGTTCCGAAGCCTGGATTCTAACAAGTATCTAAATTCACTTCTTATTTTAAAATTATTGCATTTGTTAAAATGACACAGATCAAAACTCTGCCAAAATAGAAAGTTTGAAAATATATTGAATACTATTTTTACAAAATAAATAAAATAAAACCTCCTTGAGGGTGAGAAGAAGGTTTGCTCTAAACTTTGACAAGTTGGTACTCAACTCTTTATTCTGAGCTTCATGCTCTAACTAATCAAATCAATACAAATATCGACCTTGTGTCGTATAATTGTCTGTACAATTATGAACCTTAAGGTGGTAAACATTTTCAGACCCCGACTGTACCCGAGCGAAGCCGGGTTTTCGTCTAGTAGTCAATAAAAGCAAAATTAATTATAAATCCTGTTCCCCATTTTTTAGTTTTATTTATTCACTTACTAAGAATTATAAATATATTTTCAGCCTGTATTGAAAATAATAAATGTAGAGTTTTTTTGATAGATCCTTCTACTCATAATCTAATAATTTTGAAACAGACGGACCGACAGACAATAGACAGAATATTGCTATTAGTCCACTATCTGCACAATTCCCAGTTTTTACTGACATGATCCGAACAAAGTGTGAAATAATCCTCACAAATAAATAACAGAGCTGTACAGTCGTGCGCTGAATTTTTCTGGTAGCTAACGCTGCACGTTTCTCTTATTGCCAGACCTCGCTTGTCACACAATACGCCATCACTTGCGGCCAACCGCAGTCGTCAAGACGTGTCTACATCAGGCACTATTCACGGACAAAACCAACCTTCAATTTTCGCCTTCGCGAGCTAAAGTGTACCGTATTCCTTACGATTTAGAGTGAAGTTGTTTCAAGCAGGATCGTTGATCGCAATCTGGACGTGTTTATACAAGCGAAGTGCATTATTGTTGAGTTGGTATGAGTGTTTTTACTTTAGTAGGTAACTTGTCAAGGGTTGGCATTATTCATATTGTGACTGCATAGTAAAATTTGGTTGTTTGGGTTTAGGTAGATAGGGAAGGTTCTCGCCTTTGCATTAGTGGAAAAAATAAGTAAAAACTGATTGGCCGTTAATCGTGTTTAGCTTTTTGTATTCTTTGTGGGAAGACTACATACTTTATTCTCGATATTTTTTATTATAAATCAGTAATGATTAGTTGTATACTGTGTATTTAAGTTTAACACTATTTCTATAGGTAATGCGCAATAAAAACTATGAATCGGCGTACGCTTTTCCCGTCTCTATTTCCTTATAACTCTTCGTAAATCATGCAAAAAAGCACGATAATAAAGCGTATGGAAATCAAGCTTATGACTATTGCAAGCACCACACATTGATCATTAACAATAATTAAGCTTTACAATCAGAGCGAAACGTGGTTGGACATTCGCGGCAAAAAATCAAATGAGTGAATTCAGATTTCAGTCAATAATATTAATTTTCCTTGCTTAGTCGCTCATAGAGAAAATTCGCATGCCTACTCAGAAATATTGAATACCGGTCAACTATATTCTACCATAATAAGTATGAAGTAACGTGTTCACATCAATCACATGCATTTTACGCTTGCTTCTTGACTTATTTGTGAATTCAGGAATAATCTAAATGCGGCCTGAAGGAGGTGTCGTCGTTATGCAGAGAGGGTCAATATTCGTATGGGTTCGGACCGGCGCGGTACTCCACAAGATAACTGGAAGGTAAGTGGGTGGTGCGAATGGTCCGGGTAGCGAAGATTTTTTTAAATTTAGGGTTCAGTACTTCACAAGGAAAAAACCCTTACTTTGTTGTAAATTGATTAAGCTCTGCGGATCAGAGCGAAACCTGGACCTAGATACTATTAAAGCTTTGTGTTTAAGGTATCCTTGTATGGGATCAGAACAAGTTCTATAACTTTCGTAAGCACTTTAACTTTATTCCGGATACACTTACTGACTATCAGAGCTAAACCTGGTCGGTCTCTTCCGTCAAAAAGTCAAGTAAATCTATCTGGAAAAAGTAAATAATTATGTTCATCATCATCAACCCATTACGTTCCCACCGAGGGGCACGGGTCTCTTCCCTGAGGAAGGTGTATTAGGCCATACTCCACGACAGTGGCCAAGTCCGGATTGGTGGAGGCTCGTAAAACTAGTGGCTGGTCTTACTATCAGTACGAGTAGTTTTCAAGCCGCCCTAAGGCATCTTAACGACTGCCATCTATCGACGGCAGCCGGCACCAACTGCTTAACGTGCCTTGCGTGGCACGGAACCGCTCGGAAAAATACCTGTAGCGTTAGTCATAGAACGGTCACCCATCCATGCACTGAACGCGCCCTAGTTGCTTAACCTTCGTGATCGTTTAAGATCACTAAGGCAGCAGGGGCTACGAGCGTGTTAAGGCAAATAATTATGTTCTATGGAATAAATTTTTCTTACATTATGTTTTTCTAACTGAACGTTACGCCAACTTTACAACATACTTAAGTTCTCCTGCCCGCCCATTCTCGATAGTTTTCCAGCACCTCTTTACTTCCCAGGCTTAGATTGTATATTCGATTTGGAATGCAAATCGAATTCCGGCGCTTCGCGGAAGATTCACTTGGGTGCTCGGCTGTTTTAAGTATGTTTGCACTGCGCGCGGCAGGTAACGAGATGATTAAAATGCACCATTTCTCCTTTTCTTTGGCAAGAGTTCCCATAGGGAAGTCTCAAGTAGATAGACCTTAGACGACACAATGTGTATTCTTAAGTATTCTTAAAACGGCCTGGCCGATTCTATGATGACGTCTCAGCTCAGTAAAAATGGCGCCTGTCATTCATGTCGTTCATACGTTCATTGGTTTGTTTACTGACCAGTGACGTCATAATTCCTGTGCGACGCCATATTGCCCATGATAGTGTTTTGGCGGCTTATTACAAAATTAAATTTTCGTTGGCCTTTCTTAGAAGAAATAGACGAAAGAATTTAAAATGACTTCTTTTTGAGGACTCCATGTACCAACAAAAAATATGAGATGGTTTTCAGAAATCTATCAAATAGCCTATTATCTTATCAAAAGATATCCTGAAGACGGTTAGAAAAGAAGAGGTAAAATTTTGGTAACATCGCTATTTATTTATTTAATTAGTATTTGTTTTTTTGTCACTTGCCTTACTTATATTATGTTACTTGTCTGTTTTTTTTCTGTGATGTGTCTTGTTGGGATCATAAATGTTTTTTCTTTTTTTCTTTCTAATCAGCCGTTTTCAGAAGAACTAGAAAAAAAATTACGGCTGTCAAAAGAATGCAATTTTGGACCTCAGCCCAATAGCCATGTGTGATACATCATGTCTCAGCGAGCTGAACAAAAGTTACTATGACGCCAACAGCCAAATGTTTGTCGTTTCGGAGTTATATTTTATTGAAAATGTTAGTTTTTTTTTTTCAACACAATATAACTCCGAAAGGACAAAAATTTGGCTGTTGGCGTCATAGTAACTTTCTATGGCATAATACTACTAATACTATGGCATAGTTACGGACTCAAATGCGTAGAGAATGGCTATTTTAATAGGTAGATAGATTTATAGAATATTCTTTATTGTACACATAAACTACATTACGTATCTTATTTACTTAGTAGCTTAGTTTTTTTAGTGAGCTTTGAACAGCCAAATAACTTTTTTTTGTATTTATTGAAACAAAAAAGTAGACGTATTATGTTACTATCACCATTCACCAATAATCTTAAAGTAAAAATTAGTAAAGATTTTATTAATAGGCCAACAGCTGGAAACATTGAATGTAGATTGAAAATATAAAATCTAGTAAGAAGAGTACGGAGACAAAGCTCGAGTTGCTTTTTGCCTTGTCCTAATCAAAATACGAGGCGCGTCAAAATTACTGAATAAAAATCAACAGAACAGAGCAAATTGTCCGCACAAATCGTAAAGAATGAACCAAAAAGGAACACCGAGAGATTCTATTACTTATTCAAAAATAAAGTGAACGCGAAAAAGGCGCGCTTAACACAAAACGCTTTAAAAAAATATATAAGAGGCGTTTTTGAATATTTTTCTCTTATAAAGTTGCAAGGAATTAGGGAAACGTAGGAACTGTATCTTATTTGAATTTTTGAGGGAATAAAAGCGCCTCTGGGTGTCAGACGTCAGCGACGGTCATTGCGGTGGAAAGTAACTATCTTCACATCAAAATCATTTTATGGTCCCACTAAAAATCAGTTTTACTGATGTTATGCTACCCATAGCCCACACCAGTAAAATATGCTGAGTTGGGGCCCTTTTTAGGGTTTCGAACCCAAAGGGTAAAACGGATCCTTATACCACAGAATACATGTCATAATACTACGCTAATACTGAGACTTCGCTGTCCGTCCGTCCATCCGTCGGTCTGCCGTTTTAACAACTAAATAATACTAAAAAGAAAAAAAAAATAAGGGGGCTCCCGTACCTACAACAAACGTGATGCTTTTGCTCCATATTGATAACGGTAACAGATAGACGATAGATAGATTGTAATTTATGAGTACAATAAAAAATATTCTATCTATAGACGCTTGAAATATTCACAAAATTTTTAGTCATATTCACTTAAAAAATATGTATTTAAATTAAAATAAAACAAATATTTAAGGGCTACGTTACAACAAACGTGTTTCTTTTTTGCTCAATATGATAACAGCAACAGGGAGGTGGTTGGGTGCCATACACTACAGTATGGAACCATCCGAATTTATATGCCGCACACTTTCCACACTTTCCACGATTGTATTGTTTTGTTTACTTTCGTGTATTTTGTTTGTTACGTACTCGGATTTTTTAATAGGTAGCTAGATAGATCATCACCGTCAACACATTATGTCCCCACCGAGGGGCACGGGTCTCTTCCCTGAGGAAGGTATAGGCCATACTCTAACACGGGGGTCAAGTCCGGCTTGATGGAGGCTTGTAAGACCAGTGGCTGGTCTTACTGTCAGAAGTTTTCAAGCCGACCTAAGGCCTCTGACTTGGCTTGACGACTGCCATCTATCGACGGCAGCCGGCACAAGCTGCTTAACGTGCCTTGCGAAGCACGGAATCTCTCGGAAAAATGTCACTACCGTTAGTCATAGAGGGGTTACCCATCCATGCACTGAATGTTGCTCTATGTTGCTTAACCTTCTTGATCGTTTAAGATCACTCAGGTGGCCGGGGCTACGAGCGATTCTCGCAATTGAAAACGAAAAGAAAATGAAAACGTTCCTCATTTTCTTTTCTTAAAATCAATAATAAATAAAATTTATTTATTATTTAAGAATATTTAACTATCAAGAAGATTTAACTCTTTATTGCAATAGTTGCAAAGTAAATGTACAAGGGCGTGCTTGAGCCAGAAATAATGTGTCCCTGTATGTAAATTTTTATAACATAACATTTACAGGCACATACATTGCTTCTGGCCCCTTACTAGGATACCCTGTGTCGTGGGACCCAGAAACAGCGACGTCACAAACATGTAAACATCCAAGACCTGGGTTTCATTTTTTTTGTCCCCAGCCGGACATGTTATGTTATTAATAACAACCCACCTGTATACCGAAGGCGTAGCCGGGCTGAAAATTTCAAAGGAATACTCCACAATTCATCAAACCAGTCTCATAAGCCATCTGCAATCTTGGCGCAATAGTGCGGAGCTAAAACCTGACTTATTCCTATGCTAATTATGGTAATTAAAAACGGTGGGACGGCAAAAACTTGCATCCTAAGCAATAAATTGTGCCAACTTAAGTCTGGGAGCTATATCATTTGCATGGAAACGCTGGGCTTACCAGGGACACTTATTTATTCAGCCAACTAAATTAGGTTAGTTTAAAATGCTTATGTGGCTACCATTTAGGGGCTGCCTGAGAATAAAAGAACGCTGCGAAAACAGTATGCAGTACCAGGTTAAAAAATCTGCGGAAATAACTATTGCCGCGTTTTAAGTACAGTCGACAGCACATACGCATCATCCTACGAGTATACACCCATGCACTCTACTCCGTTACATTACGGGCGACTTTGCAATTAAAATGTGAAGGTTGACGTGCTGTCGACTATAAAATCTGGGGTGCAATTACGTAAGTCCTCCACTGTATGGAGTTGTCTGATTTACCCCGGGTTTCTGGAACGCTAACAGGCTGATAATCTACTGTTAACAGCTGTCAGTTGTTTTATTTGTATGCACTTTTGACAACTGGCACCTGTTAACAATAGATTAACAGACTGTTAGCGTTCAAGGAACTGGGGGTTAGCCTACTTTGTAACACTATCAAATACATCGTTTGATAAAGTCTGTTCGATATCATAGTGTCACTTTGATATTTACCGCCTCGGCACGTGGCGGCTTTTGAAAAAAGAAATTAAAGGAAGCCGACGCGGCGCAAACACGCCAGCGAATTTGGCTCGCAGCTCGTCTCATTCTACTATTATGTAGATTACGCAATTAAAGAAGTAAATCAGTATTTTAGAATGGATTTATAACGAGACGTTCCTGCATCACTTAAGTAGGTACCTATTCTAAATATCGGTGGAGATAAATATTTTGAGGGCACTTCGAGTGATGAAGAGCAGTGTTTTATTATGTGCTTCATTAGGTATGTTGTGTACAATGTTTTTTTTTCTATTTAAAGTATTTTTGCCGTCTAAGTTGTATTATTGAAATAAACGTTTTTTTACTAAAACCAAGATTGCCTTCGTGTGTACCGACACTATCTAAGCGAACGGACTTTACTTGGAGTAGCCTAACTGCTTAACCCAATAGTTTTTTCCGCGGTCACTAGTTTCTACACATTACCGTTTGTCACTGTCAGCCAACTGATTGGAGACGAACTATAGTGTCGCTATAGTGCAACAACCTTAACAACTCTTGTGTATTTCACGATAAAAGTCAGAAATGTATTTCAACGTAAAGAATTTACATTCTGTTGGTTTAATATCAATGTTCTTATATTTATAGGCGCTGCCTTCGGCCGAATGTAGTGCAGAAAAAAGCAGCGGAAAATTTTCACTCTGACCATTTCCCTTCTAAAAAACTTATATTATCAGCTGAAAACAGTGATCAAAAAGCACATCACTATTCACATGTATTTAAATCGATTGAAACCGTGTCGTGTCAAGTTTTTTTCTCAGCCGACAATGATTAATATTCCGGGCGATGTGCTCGCGATGGGATACCGCCGTTTAGCCAAAGTATTTTTCGCCAAATTTTACTTCCCAATAAACTTATGGCTTCAGTTTCATTTCCCAATGAAACTTTAGCAAGTTTTCATTTCGCATTTTGTTCATTTGGTCAAATTATCATTTCGCATAATTTTACTGCGTCAAGTTTTATTAAGACAAACGTTTATTATGCTAACGTTTTATTTTGGCTTTTATTCATTTGGTCAAATTATTATTTGGCATAAATATAGTTGACGATTAGGTACTAATTATTATTGAACGGGGGGTCGGCGATGTAAAGAATACGTGGCAACAGAAATATAGGTGCGACGACGCGCGTAGCGAAGCGGAGCGCGTCGGAGCGTTAGGTTCTCTATGTAAGATCGAAAACAGACTCGACTTTGTTGTGTTATTTACACACATTGCCGGCAGCGTATTCGGTATTGTATGGAAAGGTACTTTTTGCCAAACGATACTTTTGACTGAATAATGCTTGGTAAAATGAATTTTGACCAAGTATTTATTTGGTAAACAATAACTTGCCATAATAACTTTTGCTAACTGTTTATTTGCTTTAAGTTGTTTTGAGAAATGTTTTTTTGCCAAGTGATAATTTGCGGAAAATAGTTTGGGAAGTAATACTTTGGGAAACGATTTTTGGCAATACATTAGTAAACCGCTCGCGATGTTTTTCGTCTCCCCAGACAACTGGGGGCAAAATGTTCACCGGCAGCGTTATGATGAGCCGAGCTATCGGCCACAGCGGTAATATTTTACTTCGCTGTCTCAAGTCGGGGGATTAGGACGGAGAGCAACAAATGTCTGTCGTGCCCCGGTTTTAATAGGTTACGTTGGTGGCACACTGAGTGGCACATTTTCAATTCCGTATGTCTACTACTAATCGTCTATAACTAACGCTAGGGGCATTACATTAGCGGCGGTAAATAGATGGCAATCGTTAAGCCAATCCAGGGGCGACTTGAAAACTTTTGACAGTAGGACCAGCCACTACTCTTACAAGCCTCCACCAATCTGGACTTGGCCCCCGTGGTGGAGTATGACCTACACCTTCCTCAGGGAAGAGACCCGTGCTCCACGGTGGGGTCATAATGGGTTGATGATGATGATAATCTATTGTTCAAGGTCATTAAAAAAGAATTACATTTATTCCTAGACAAACAAAATACAAGGAACGGTGTGTCACCAGCCCTGTCTCGACAGTACAAAGGGCAATTAGCGATCTGCTCTTCACGCTGTGTCGTTGAGGAATTGCCCCGGAAACGACACAATAACGCTTTGCAACCTGCCCTCCATAACGTTAACCAACACCGTGAAATGTAAAAGTCTAAGGCCGGTTTTAGAGTCACGCTGACACTCGGCGCTGACAGGCCAATATGTACAGGAGCGTTTTAGAAAAACACCGACCGTTCAGCGCTGACCAGCCATACATTTTCCGTCCTCTTCCTCTTCCGTCCCGTGCTCCGTGGAGATCAGTCGCGCGCTAAAGTTTTCGTCAGAAATTAGTGAAGTTAAATTGTGATTGGCGGTTGATTGAATTTTTCTATTCCCGCTCCTACTTGTGGCGCTCTTATGGATTGTCGCCGCCCAGTGGGCCGGCCTAGAGAGGGATAAACTGTTTTCTCTCAGTCAGCGGTGCAAAGTCGCCTGCGCAAAAAACCAGTAAGCCGGACACCAGTTATTCACCTTTCCCCACCGTCTCGACAACGTCGCCAAGAGCCATCTGTGTAGGTGATCCCTGCGGCTACTACAGCTTCTATCAACGGAGGCTCACCACTACTGGCGCAGCTAATCGGCTAGCCTACGTGCGAACGCCACTAACGGTTTTGGTGACCCGCTGCGGCCGTCTGATATAGTGTCGACGAAGGCTCACCACTATTGGATGGAAAAATTGTGAACCGAAGCGATTGGACTCATCGCGTCTTGGTGACCTTCGCTTCCTCTGCTATTGGTGAGCGTAGAGGCTCTCCACTGGCGCGTAAAAAATCAGCAAGCGGACATCAGATGATCTGAGAAGCGGACTCACTCGAACGACGTTTCTGTATTGTGACCTGTCACTGCCACTACAATTGTACTAGAGAAGGACTCACCACCACTACATTTTATGCTAATAGTCAGCAGACTACCGCGTCATCTAGGCAAATAGAACAGCCCATTATTGGTACTGCTTTCTAGACCGTGATAATATTATTGGTTTTACCACATTGCCTGCTTTACGTGTAGCCCAGCTGCGAATGCGAACCGCTGCGGAGCGTCAACGTGAGTAAAATAGTTTATCATAGCTACGCGCTACGCTCGCGCTCTCTGCTACCGGCGCTACTACGTGTGCTACGGCTACAGGCTTATTTTGTTTGTTTGCACAATCTATTTACTAAAGGAAATCTCAATGGAGGACGTGGATAAGTCGTTGTCGGACTCGGAAATTAACCTATCGCATTCCAAGGATAAAACTCCCCCGCCAAGTTTTGTATCATCTCGCTTCAAGAGACCTAGGGAAAGCGAATCGAATAAGAGTGAACTCAATGATTTTAAGGCTGAAATGAAGGCAATGATGACTGCCTTTTTTGCAAAGCAGGAAAAAGAGCTGCAAAGCATCATCTCGTGCCAGAAAGAAATAAAAGAGTCCAACACCACCATCGAGGCTTCCATTACATTTCTGACGGCCCAAAATGAAGAATTTCATAAAAAAATCCTGGTTCTTGAAGACAGGGTGAAGGAAGATAGGAAATATATATCTCTACTCGAGGACAGGATTGAAGATTTGCAAAGGGGAAACAGAAAATCTAATTTTGTGATAAAAAATGTCCCTAAACAAACTAATGAAACCAAAGATGAACTTGTTGATATGGTTTTGTGCCTTTCTAAAACGGTTGGCGGAGGTTTGTCAAAATCAGATATAAAAGATATCTATAGAGTGAATGGAAAAAGAGATAAAACTTTAAATTCCACAATCATAGTAGAATCTTCTTCTACATTACTCAAAGTGGATACTTTGAGAATGTGTAAAACTTTCAACTTGAACCAGAAAAACAAGCTATGTGCCAAACATTTAGGACTCAAATCCTCTGCGGACACACCCATTTTTGTCTCGGAGCAGCTGACCGCCAAAGGATCAAGACTTCACTTCCTGGCGCGGGACCTAGCTAAAACTAAATCCTACAAATACTGCTGGACAGCGTACGGGAAGGTTTATCTTCGGAAGGATAATAACTCACCATCTATCACGGTAATAAATGAGGCTCAAATTCAGCACCTTTTCCAACTGTGACTACTTAAAGCCATTCTGTATATTGATACGGAAACTTTGTTGATGTTTTTCTGTTTCCTGTTGTCTCCTTTTAAGGGACTCATTTTCACTGTCATGAAATGTATATATTCAAAGGATTTTCCATCTTCAAAAACACACACTAATCTCACACAAATACACATACAAATTAGTTTAAATCCGTATCAAACCAATCATACTTTACATTCACCATTACCTCTTTTCATTGCTAATACACCCACAAATATCTCACAAGTTATAAACGTTTTTATACCACAGCATTCACGCCACTTAATAAATAATCACAAATGTAATTATGTCAACTTCAAAATGTTACGCCTTATAACCACAATCGCAGTCTTTTTCACCTCATTTCATGGAAAAAAATTTACTTAATAATCTTAATGACATAGACTACAATAGTTTGGCACATTCTAGGATTTGCGACGTTGAGGATATTTGCAAACATATTAAAATAAAAGATAAGGATCTAACTATACTTTCACAAAACATAAGAAGTATTTACTGCAATATAGATGATTTTCAAGTAACTTTGGCAAATTTGAACTTTAAAGTGGACATCATTGTCCTGACTGAATGTTGGATTAACCCTAATAAAACAATACCTCACTTAGATGGATATACCCATTTTTCAACTACAAACCACCTAAACCAAAGCGATGGAGTAATTACCTACATAAATAACTCAATGAATGCTAAAGTAAGAGAAATTAATCTTGATCATGCATCCTGCCTACAAATACAAATAGGTTGTATCACTATTTTAGGAATATATCGGTCACCCTCAAACGCTAATGCTGAAATATTCATAGAGTCCCTGGAAGCGCACCTAGATACGATTAAAATGCATAAAGACCTAGTTCTAACTGGTGACATTAATATTAACATTATTTCAAATACAACTGATGCTTCCCATGAGCGTACCAATAGGTCAAATTATCTTAATATGCTAGCTACTAAAGGTCTACTTCCAGGACACCAATTACCCACACGAAATAAAAACTGCCTCGACCACTTTTTTCTTAAAATAAACAATAAAACTACGTCACCACAAATAGCCGTATTAAATACAACAGTAACAGACCACTCAATGATATTCTTACATTTAAAAAGCATTAAAACTACATATACATCCAAAAAAACACAATCTATTACAGATTATAATCGTGCTTTAACTAGTCTTACAAGTAAAAACCTCTCTAACCTACTTTTTAGTGATAATCCTAATTTTATCATAAATCATTTAATTAATGAATTAAAAAACTCCATAGAAGAAAACAGTACAGATTTAAAAATTCCTAAAAACAAACGCAACATTAAGCCATGGATTACTACGGGTATTTTACGCTGCATTAGAAACAGGAATAAAATGCAGAAAAGCCTCCGTAAAGATCCACTAAACAATATCCTCAATATTACTTACAAAAGGTACCGCAACTATTGCAATAAAATAATAAAAAAAGCAAAAAGAAAATACGAAAGAGAATTGCTGGCTAACTCAATTAATAACTCAAAATCTCTTTGGCACAATATTAAAAAAGTGACAAATTTGGTAAATAAAAAGACTAATTCTACAGAACTTTTAAATATCAAGACATCTCCGACCCAAGCTGTCAATTATGTAAACGATTACTTTGCAAATGTAGGTAAAAAACTGGCTGAAGAAAACTTAAAAAACCGTGCTTCCCGAGCATCTTTTGTCTCTCCCCTCACAGAACATAGTCAGGCATCATCCTTCGTTCTCTTGGACACAACCTGTGAGGAAGTTCACAATGTTCTTATGAGCCTAAAGTCAAGTAGTGCTCCGGGTTGGGACAAGGTGACGACGAAATTTCTTAAATTAGCTAATAAAATAATCGTCCCGGTGATCTGTCATTTAACAAACTTATGCTTCAATAAAGGTATCTTCCCTTCAGCATTGAAACAAGCAATAATAACTCCAGTCTGTAAAGGTGGAGATGCAGGTGATGTTAACAATTATAGACCAATATCCGTACTCACTTCTTTATCAAAAATTATTGAAAAATTAATTAATACGCGACTTATCTCATTTCTGAACAAGTACAATATTCTATCCAACTCGCAATTTGGCTTCAGACAAGATAGGTCTACAGAAGATGCTATTGAGGCTTTGACTTCTTTAATTGTGAAACATCTAGATCAAAGGAAAAAGTGCTTGACCGTCTTTCTTGATCTGAAAAAAGCTTTCGACACGGTTTCACTACCCATCCTCTGTCAGAAGCTCGAACTTATTGGCATAAGAGGAACACCTCTAAATCTGCTCAAGGACTACCTCGACTGTAGAACCCCATCTGTTAAGATCATAGAACACGTTAGTAATCAGGCTGACGTATTCTACGGCGTCCCACAAGGCAGCGTACTTGGCCCTACCCTCTTCTTAGTGTACATTAATGACCTCTGTGGCTTAAATCTAGACTATGGAAGTGTTTTCTCTTATGCCGATGACACAGCATTAGTATTTTCAGGTACCTCCTGGAATGATGTTAAGAGATGGAGTGAAATTGGACTGGCTAGGGTGGACAGCTGGCTACACAGTAACCTTCTTACGCTAAATACCAGCAAGACCAATTTTATATGTTTCTCCATCAATGATAACTCACAACCAGATGAAAACTTTGCCTTAAATATTCATCATTGTGCAAATAAGGGTAATGAGACCTGCGAATGTCCTGCCATAGATAAAGTAACTAAAACTAAATATCTAGGTGTTATAATAGACCAGCGTCTCTCTTGGCACTTACATTTAGAACTGGTAGCCGAGCGCCTGAGAAAACTTATCTGGATATTCAAAACATTACGACATATTGCACCTAAGGACCTGCTAATAAACATTTATGTTGCACTGGCACAGTCAATTATAAGCTATTGTATTCCTATCTGGGGCGGAGCCTCTAAGATCAAATTTCTCGAAGTTGAAAGAGCTCAGAGACTGTTACTGAAGGTTATGTTCTTCAAGCCACGAATATTTCCTACTAACCTATTATACACAACATACGACCTTCTAACTGTAAGACAGATATATATTCTCAAAGCTACACTAAGACAACACAAACAGTTAGTATATGTGCCAAATATTATTGAAAAAAGGCGCAAGGACCATTTTCTCCTTGTACCTGTTACTAAAACGGTTTTTGCTAGCCGGCAATATGCTAAAATGTCTTGCTACTTGTATAAACAAATTAACAAAATATTGGAAATTTACCCAACGACTCGCTTTGAATGTAAAAATCTTATTACTACTTGGATTAAGACACTAAATTATGAAGAAACGGAAGCCCTGCTAGTGGTAAAAAAATAATCGAATATACGTAAAATCACTTATAAAAGTATAGGTATGACTCACACTCAACCAGCCTCACCCATTCATGCATTATCTCACCACTCATTACTCACCCTCTCTCCAGTTGGCTGATCCCGAACCCAAGACTGTAGTCGTAGGGGCTGGTTAGTGAACTTTCACGTAATTACACACAAACACACACACACCCTCACACACACACACACACACACACACACACACTCACACACACACACACACACACACCACACACACACATACCACACACACATATACAATCACACATAAAAATCCTTATTTCTTTTTCATACACTTAAGTATTTAATTTTTGCTAAAAGATAATTTCATTAACTAGATGAAAGTGAATGTTTTTAACTCGAGTATATGTATAAAAGGTAACAAATAGCTTCATTTATCTGAGGAAAAATTACATGTACCTTAAAGTCTAAGTCAACAGTTTCTAACTTCACATTGTATTATAATTGTATTGCTTCGTCCACTATTTTTACAACACCATTCTAGATGTGGAGGAGCGGTGTCTGCTGCTACAGGTATTTTCATACTTACAAGTAGATACCGTCAATGTACGTAGTTTAAGATGTAGTGGATAACGAAATAAAGAATTTTGTATTTTGTATTTGTATTGTATTGTATTTTGTCTATCAGCGCTGACGGTCAGCGCGTGGTCAGCGTGAATCTAAAACCAGCCTAAAGCATAATCGCCGAATTTAGCCGGTTTATGACGACCTCTGTGGCGCGGCGGTTAGTGTATCTGCCTACCATCCGTGAGGTACCCGGTTGGGGACAAAAAAATGCCGGTCTTGGATGTGTACATGTTTGTGATGTCTCTGTTTCCGGTTCCCACGACACAGGGTTTCCTAGTGTGGGGCTAGAAGCTACGTATGTGCCTGTACGTAAATGTTTGTGTTTAATTTCCTTTGTGAATACACCCCATAGCGTTTTGGTCGGGAACAATTTATAACAACTTCCAAATAACACAATCACTTATCGTGGTCCTAAGCTAGGATGCCCTGTAGACATCCCATCAGAAACATGGAACTATACCCAGACTGAGGTACAAATATACGGCGGCCCTCAACAAGACACCAACAAGACATACCACAGAAACAAAATAAATAAACGCACTAGACAAAATAGATATATAACAAAACCATACAATTGGTAACTTAGCGTGAATGGTAAGTTGATTTAGTACAATACAATAGCGTAAGTACCTACAGTTAGTAGATACTGTTAAAATAGTTTTTTTAATGAAACAATTAAATAAATAAACTCACAACGTGAAAATATTTGAACCACTAAATACCTACAGAGTTATTTGTAAATGATTGTGTAATTAGACCAAAAACATTGCAACATAAATTTAAAATATAATACATTGGCTAAAAGCTTCATTAACCATAATAAAATAGTAAAGACTAAAACTAATAAGCACAACAGAAAGGATACACACACACACACACTCACACACAATACATAATAAAAACACCAAGAAAATAAGCCGCCCCGAGACACATCCAACGCAAAGGTACCCATTATTTGTAAAAAGTGAAATTCCAGAGACAAGCCAATGAAACAATTTTTTTTTAAACATTTTAAAACTTTTGCTAGCATCTTTTGTTCTATGAGTTTTTTCTTAACTTTGGTTTGTATGACGCAAAAAAAAAGACATGGCGACTAATGCGAAAATAAGACGTCTGCTGCGGCGAGATGCTATTTGCAAGAATGGTAAAAAGGTGCATGCACGAAATGAAACGTGAACAGTGACGTTTGGACTAGACCGCCCATTAAAATGTCGCTCAGCTAGCTATGAAACGGGCTATTCTCGAAATCTCTTTGATGCATCACATCAGAAATTAGTCAGTTCGCTAAATAACTTCGATGATTGACGTAGCCTGATTATCAGAATGATGTGACAGTCTGGACATATCTGCCAAAGAACCGATAACAGATGAGGTAAAAGTTTTCGAGTGGAGACCGAATTTGAAACATTCGCCCCCATTTTAATTGCTTTCTGGATACTTAAATTAAGATAGGCACTAAGAATTAACTTTTTTTTATTTAAAAAACGATTCCACTAAAAGGCACACAGTGAGGCTTAGGGGTCCATTAGACGGTTAGCAAGCGTCAGTCAATTCCATCAATCATGAATTACGTTTGATTGCTGGTGACTGACGGAATTAATATAGACCTTAGATGGTCACTCTGACTGATCGTCAGTCATACCCAAAGGATACAAGGGATACCACGTATTTACGCAAGATAATAATGGATATTCATAAAAGAAAAGCCTGTGTTGGAATTTCGACTGTGATGTTGGATCTGACATCTGGCATCAAATTGGAAAACTAATACATAAAACAGAAGTCAATTATTGGCTTTAGAACCCACTAATAACCGAAAGCCACCAGCTTTCAGATGCAATAATAATAAGAGACAATTTTTGTTATTATGATTTCAAAAATGAGGGTAAAATATAATTATTGTATTATGTATGTGCCTGTATGTATATGTCATGTTATGTCATGTCATGTCATGTCATGTCATGTCATGTCATGTCATGTCATGTCATGTCATGTCATGCCATGTCATGTCATGTCATTTCATGTCATGTCATGTCATGTCATGTCATGTCATGTCATGTCACGTCGCGTCGCGTCACGTCACGTCACGTCACGTCACGTCACGTCGCGTCACGTTATGTTATGTTATGTTATTGTAAATGAAGTAGCTATTTTAATTTTTAAAAACCTATATAGATGCTAAAAATTGCACCCATGCCTCTAAATAGGTTTTTAAATTGTCCTTAGCACGGGTTAGTGCAACAAAAAGAATAAATAATTTTAATCTTACTGAGTAGTTATAGTAATTTTTAAGTAAATAAACAAGAGTTGGGCGGCGGCGCCGCCTTTTCGAATTGTTCCGTGTCCGACTCCATCGCTGTCTGCGCGCTGACTGACGCGTGATTGACGAAATGCCATTACACGTTCACTCAAAAGTCATGACTGATAGTTGCATGATGCAAAAATCAAAATATCCAAATATTCATCAATCAATTTCATGCAACCATCAGTCACCGCATTACACGGTAGGTTATTTGTCAGTCACAGCCATGACTGTGGTAAAACTGACAGCAAAACCTATCGTGTAATGGACCCCTTAGGTCGGTCTTAAGACAGATCTTAACTAAATTATGATATTTTATAGTTACTACAATCAGCGAGTTTTCATCTTTTTCATAGATGAAAACTTGCTGGCTTAAACGTAGTTTCATAATGGTATTCCGACCTCTGTGGCGTAGTGGTTAGCGCATGTAACTACCAAGCGCGAGGACCCGGGTTCGAATCCCAGTTGGGGGCAAAAAAAAAATTATATGTTTGTGACGTCGCTGTTTCTGATTCCCACGACACAGGGTACCCTAGTGTGGGGCCAGAAGCAATGTATGTGCCTGTATGTAAATGTTATGTTACATAGTATCGTATCGACCACACATTTTTGATCAGCATTTAATTTTTACTATTTTTCATATAAATTTGCTTTCTGATTTCAACAAATTAGACCTTAGAGTTAGAATTGGCATCTGTGACATATGTGATGACCAACCCAACACTTTTTCGTTCGAGTCTACCGTAGACCGGTACGAAATTATTAATAATAATAAAAATAAAGATAAAATTCAAAGTCCTGACTGACTGACTGTCTCACTCATCAACGCCCAGCCCAAGCCGTTGGGCCAAGGGAGCTGAAATTTTGCACAGAGGGTCTACATAAAATATAATGTAGGCAAGAATCATGTAGGAAAATCAACCGCTAAGGGGCGAAAAGGGTTGCCAAAACTTGTATGGCAGGTATTAAGAATGTTGTCTAATTTTCTTGAAACTTAAAATAAATAATCTTCAACACAATTGATTGAACACGTGTTTCGCCGTTTTTCTAAATTTAACACTTAAGGGAGTGAACGGGGTTGCAAAATTTTTATCCAAAGTCCACGCGGTCGGAGTCGCGGGCGAAAGCTAGTTATTAATAAAGAAAAAGTCAAATCTTCACGTTAGGGGTCCATTAGACGGTCATGCAAGCGTCAGTCAATTCCATCAATCATGAATTACGTTTGATTGTTGGTGACTGACGGAATTAATATAGCCCTTAGACGGTCACTCTGACTGATCGTCAGTCATACCCAAAGGATACAAGGGATACCACGTATTTACGCAAGATAATAATGGATATTCATAAAAGAAAAGCCTGTGTTGGAATTTCGACTGCGATGTTGGATCTGACATCTGGCATCAAATTGGAAAACTAATACATAAAACAGTAGTCAATTATTGGCTTTAGAACCCACTAATAACCGAAAGCCACCAACAGATGCAATAATAATAAGAGACAATTTTTGTTATTATGATTTCAATAATGAGGGTAAAATATAATTATTGTATTATGTGTGTGCCTGTATGTATATGTCATGTCATGTCATGTCATGTCATATCATGTCATGTCATGTCATGTCGCGTCGCGTCGCGTCACGTCACGTCACGTCACGTCACGTCACGTTATGTTATGTTATTGTAAATGAAGTAGCTATTTTAATTTTTAAAAACCTAAATAGATGCTAAAAATTGCACCCATGCCTCTAAATAGGTTTTTAAATTGTCCTTAGCACGGGTTAGTGCAACAAAAAGAATAAATAATTATAATCTTACTGAGTAGTGATAGTAATTTTTAAGTAAATAAACAAGAGTTGGGCGGCGGCGCCGCCTTTTCGAAGTGTTCCGTATCAGACTCCATCGCTGTCTGCGCGCTGACTGACGCGTGATTGACGAATTCAATTCAATTCAATTCAATTCAATTCAGTTTATTGCATCATGTGGTACAAATTGTTCTTAAAGGCTAAAGTAAGTAATGAAACCATGACATGAGCCCTATTAAGGCATTGCAATTTCTTAGATATACATATAAAAAACATTCACAAAAAAATTAATCCAATAAGTTAAAATATTTCATCACAAGCGAGTTAAAACAATCATAAAATCACAATGCAAAGTAATCTTTCATTGTATATATACATTTTTGGGCTAACCAATTATACAGTGCTGTGTTAAATTTATTTTTTGGAAGAGAACTAATGTCTTTAGGCAGTTTATTAAATATTTTTATTGCCATGCAATAGCTATTGCGTTTATGGAGCTCTAGATTTGTCCTTGAATATTTTAATATTTGATGTCTTACTGTCCTTTTATTTTGGTTATCGCACTTTTCAAACAGTTGCATATTTCCCTTGACAAATTTACTGACCTCGAAATATATTCGAGGTCAGTAAATTTGTGGAATGAATAGAATATAAAAATGGCATAAAAAGTTAAAATGTTGTATGTCTGAAATATTGGTCTACAGGACTCTCTCCAAGACATGCCCCATATAGCCCTGAGACATTTTTTTTGTGCTACAAAAGCTCTATGACTTTCGGTTGAGTTACCCCATAGTACCACTCCGTAACGTAAGGTGGAACAGACGTAACTGTGATAAACTAAAAGCGCCGTTTCAACTGATATTATTTGCCTAATTCTTCTTAATGCAAATATGAATTTATTTATTTTATTACATACAGCTTCGATTTGCGATTTCCAAGTGCATTGTTCATCCAATATAATACCTAAGAATTGTATTTTCTCTGCTTGCTCTATTTTGTCATTCTTTATTGCTACGTTTAGTTCAATTTTATTATTATTTTTTGTTACAAATTGGATATATTTAGTTTTTTCTGTATTTATTATTAAATTATTATTTTTTAGCCATGTTATTGTATTTTCTAAAGATTCATTTATGTCAGATTCAAAAGTATTGATATTTTTTCCTTTAATTATTATTGTTGTATCATCAGCAAATAATATGCTTTCGTGCTTTAACGCTTTTGGCACGTCTTAATGTAGACTAAAAACAACAATGGCCCAAGGATACTTCCTTGTGGAACACCATGCGTAACTATCTTTGCTGAGGAGTCAAAAGATTCCACCGTATTTGTGTCACTTACTAGTTTAGTAACCCGTGTAATTTTTTTTTTTTTGCTGAAGTAAGTAATTTTTGTAAAAATTTAATGCTGGACCTCTTATACCGACTGTTTCAAGTTTATTTAGTAGTATGCGGTGGTCAACGAAATCAAAAGCTTTGCTGAGATCTAGAAATAGGGCTACGGTTGGAATCCTGTCGTTAAGGCTCGAAGTTATTTGTTTTACAAAGTTAAAGCTAGCTAGCGTCGTAGACTTGTTTTGTCTAAAGCCGTTTTGTTCTATTGACAGAATATCATGTTTTTCCAGAAAATCTATGGTTCTTTTATACGCAGCTTTTTCTATAATTTTTGATAATATGGGTATCAAAGTTATTGGTCTGTAATTGTTTAATTCATCTCTATTCCCCTTTTTGTGTAGAGGCAGAACAATAGAAAATTTTAATTTTTCAGGAAAACACCCTTGTTCCAAGCAAAGGTTAATTATATGTGAAAGAGGTTTTGATATATGTCTACTGACTGATTTGAGTAGTTTAGTATTGATATTATCAAAGCCTACTGAGTGTGTATTACGGAGGGACATTATTATTTTATTGACTTCAAAAGGGTCAGTCGGTTGAAAAAAGATACTCTGATTGTTACTATTACTAAGATTTGTTTTACATATTGTTTTACAATTATTGTTTTCAAACTGCTCTGAATTTTTAACTAAATCTGTAAAAAAATTATTAAATGACGTCGCTATATCATTCCCATCATATACTTCTGTTTTGTTATCTTTTCTCTTTGAATATGTCTATTTGTTTTCTTCCCAATATTATAATTTATTAGGTTCCAAGTAGCTTTACAACTGTTTCTCGCATTTTCTATATATATTTTGTTTTTACGCTTTCTAACCGAGATTATACAATGTTTTAGTAATTTCGCGTACTTTTTATATTGTTCTTTTTTATTATCAGATTTGCTCATATAATAATCTAGTCTGAGTTTTCGTTTGGTCTGGCAACACTTTTTTAGACTTTTCGATACTACCCAGGAATTCTTTTTTTGGCCTCTTTTTATTTTAACCGTTGGGAAGCAAATGCTAAAGAATGTACATAATATGTTATGAAATATATTAAAAGCTTCATTTGCGGAAACCTCGCCCATGACCTCAGAAAACGATAGGCTCTCTATGCATTCCTTAAACTTGTCTACGTTTCCCTGATTGTAGTCAAGTATGTATTCGAACCAGAAGTCTAATCCAATTGAGCTAGTCCCGGGAAGAGTCTGCTTGAAAGTCAGTGTTTGAGCTGTGTTGTGATCCGAGAGACACAAATTGTGAAGTTTGCCTTCGGAGTCCTTTATGTTGCTTAAAATATTATCTATGCATGCATTTTGACGCGTGGCATCTTTTATATGGATGGATAAACCAAAGTTCAAAAGCAGATTTTTTAACATATTTGTTTGTTTGTTTTCGCTTGCAAAATTAATGTTGAAGTCTCCGCATATTACTATTTTATACTTGGTAAAATTCAGTCGCTCAAGCATTGATTCGAACCTTTCGAAAAATGTTCCTAAATTAGAATTTGGAGTTCTGTACAAGCAGATAACTATTAATTTCATCGGTTTTATTTTAACTCCGCAAACCTCAAAATGCCATTACACGTTCACTCAAAAGTCATGACTGATTGCATGATGCAAAAATCAAAATATCCAAATATTCATCAATCAATTTCATGCAACCATCAGTCACCGCATTACACGGTAGGTTATTTGTCAGTCACAGCCATGACTGTGGTAAAACTGACAGCAAAACCTATCGTGTAATGGACCCCTTAGAGCCCTCCGCAACCTAGGTCTCGTTAAATACACGCTAGTAAATAAATGTTAAACACAACAGTGTGTCTGACAGTGCAGCCAGATAAGCCAATTATGGCAACCAAAAATTGCTTTTGAAGAAGAGGATGAAGAAAATCATTTATTACGTATGTGCCTGGATACAAAATAAACAGACAAGTAACATTTCATTTGAACTAAAAGAAAATCTTATAAATCTGAGATCTGTGGTAAATGGTAATGGTACCTACCTATGTCTAAATTGCCACAAAAAGCAACTGACTCAGTATTATGCTGAGGGTGTGAACCGTCAGCGCTGATTTTCCGTCAGTGTCCACGGTAACGACAAAAATTTCTCTCATCTAATTTAATTTTTGTCTTAAAATATGGTACCTTCTTGATTTTCCATCGTGATTTTAAGATTATTGTTTAAGTTAACTTTGAGTTTAAAAAATAACTTGGAAAATTTCGTCAATGAAGGCTTTTCAAAGCGTCATTAAAAAAACAGTACCGATAGTGGTGCAGATGTCACATAATATGTCAAAATTGACATGATATCATTGTACCTTCTCTGTGGTTTCTGTCACGTTGCTTGCTTGTTTCGTTGACGGTTGTGTTGTGTGGTTTGGTTAACCCTCTGGGGTACAGGCGTGATCTTATCTATGTACACAGAATTAATTTACATTAAACTACTTTAAAGACCAGTAGGCCGCCCCAGACATCGTTGGAGGGACGAAGTAGCCAAGGACCTGCGCGAGCTCCATGCCGGTGACTGGCAGGAGACCGCGCAGGACAGAGACAAGTGGCGACTTCTTGTATCGGAGGCCAAGATCCACTTCGGGTCGCTGAGCCATCGCAGTAAGTAAGTAAGTAAACTACTTTTTGATGTAAAAATAACCTGTCCTATTTTCTTGTGCCTGGGGTAAGCCGACCGCGCTATCCAAAACGTCGTTAGCATGCCCGGTGACACTCCATTACCCGGTCAAATTTATAGCGGCAGCGCACCTTCATCGCGATATAATAGAATATCTCGACAGTGAAGGTCCGTTTACACTGCGTCCTTTATTAAAGTGCAACTTAAGTAAAATCCTACGTAAATACGTGGTAAGACCATTGTAAACGAGACTGCTCCCACAGCTAATCCAAGCAATTGGTTTTTGGGGCCTTATGATGACCTCCGTGGCGCAGCGGTTAGTGCATCTGCCTACCATACAAGCGGTCCCGGGTTCGGATCCCGGCTGGGGACAAAAAAACTCCAGGTCTTGGATGTTTATGTTCGTGATGTCACTGTTTCTGGTTCTCACGACACATCGTGTGAGGTCAGAAGCAATGTTTGTACATTGTTTTGTTTGTCAATGTTTGTACTGAGCCTGTATGCAAATGTTTATGTTTATTTATATAACCAATGTAACTTGTTATCTTTATTAAAAAAAAATGAATAAAAAAACAATTAAACAGGCTTAGGATAGAACTGTGTAAGCACCGTAGTCGAGCGCCGGCCTCGCTTTTGAGAGGTAGTGGATTCGCATCTTTGTTGTAAAATCGAGCTATGTTTTCTAAGTTACGCATATTTCGAATTTATAGTAGCAATAACACTCGCTAACCGTGAAGAAAGTCATCGTGAGGAAACCCTAGTTTGCAATGGCCAGAATATGAGGCTTACCCCTAGTTTCTCAGCGAATAGTGTTAATAGCTATCAGTTGCTAAAAGTGCATACAAAAAAAAACTGACATATGTTAACAGTAGATTAACAGACTGCTAGCGTTCAAGAAACCGGGAATAAGTGCGACAATGTCAGGTCTAATTACAGCTACATCAAAAATTAAAAACCCATGCTAGCCGGTGAAATAACAGCATCAACTCTAGCATCGTCATAAAAGAAAGTTATTCACGTCAGTTGATTTGGTTTGGACATTTTTTTGAAAGTAAGGCAAAGAATTAATACTCATATTGTCTTTGCTGACATCATAGAATAGTCATTTAAGATCATGGCTTTTTATTGAATATCTTAAAAAATGTACTTATTTAGAAATCTGATAAATAGAAATTGTACTGAAAGCATAATTCTCGATTTGTACCAGCCAATCATTTGACTACGCTCGTCCATAAACAAACAGGTTTTTCAGCGACGGTGGCAGTGTGTACCGTTTACATCCCTCGTGTACATCCTAAAGACATGATTCATCGCGTCGGGCGCATGTCTGGCATGCAGGGCTCGTCTCGTAAATAATAATGTCTTTTAGATGAAGTTAAGATAGCCGGGACGTTTGGAGTGGCGTGCCGTGTAGGGCTTTATTAGTGTTAGGTTTCCTATTCAACTAACTAGGTCGTCATGTTTCGTTTTGTACCGCTTACAGAGGAGGATATAGGGCTTTAAGTAAACGCTACCAATACCCGAACAGACTGCCAACCTTCGCTAGTCGGAGAGATAATGATGAATTGGGATCTCTACGTAACATAATTGGGTAGTTGACAAAATATCAAAAAATGAGATACTTTTAAAACGGATTCTTTTATGAAAATATTGAATTATGACGTCACTGTTCAGAGCACTCTTTTTATGTTTTATCTGTTTAACATTGTAATAACTAGTAAATGACTAAAAGAGATCCGAAATATTTTGTAATTTTTGTTCTAATCCAGCATATGAAATAATTTATTGTTGATCGTTGTCAAGTACCTACCGAATTGGAATACCCGTAGTATTATTATTAATACCTAAACATTATTTTTACACCACAGTAGTCTGTGGTCTGTGGTCATAGATGTAGTCATCTATGGTGTTTTGTTAATTTATTTGTTTTTTTTTTGTCTTTTGTGTGTGTTACATACATTTTGTTACTTGACTATTTATTTTGTTTCTATGACGTGTCTTGTTAGTATATTGTTTTTCTTCTTCTAGATGAAGGGAATATGATCAGCTATTTTATAATAAATAAAACAAAAATATTGAGAAAACATAATTTTTAGTTTGTTAGGTCTTGGGTGTTCACATGTTTGTGACGTCGCTGTTTCTGGTTCCCACGACACAGGATATCATTCATGTACATTCATTATCGTCCAGAAGCAATGTATGTGCCTGTATGTAAAGGTTATGTTATGTTATGTAAAATAATCTAACCTTTAAATTATTCGTAAAGTATGTGATGGAGGGATTTTCTGAATTTGAAATTTATACTGGATCTTTAAGTTTTAATAATTTTTTAAAATAATTTAATCTTTAATTAATTGTCTTTTAAAAACTGGTCTAATTATTTTATATGGAGTTCTTTACTTTTTTTAAGGTCCCTGAATAAATAAATCAGGGGCTGTAAGGAAAGTAATAAACAAAAAAATAACGATACCGTGGAGTTGGCAGAGGATCTGTTAATATAAATGCCGACTGCATTTATATTAACAGATCCTCGTTTGTGCGGAATGGTTTACTTTTGTTTTTTGGAGTTATTTGTTTCCTATATCGTATCGTAGTAAGGTTTTATCATAGTCAATTTTAAGATAACACAGTCAACTTATTAGCAGAGGGTATGTATGTACCTATGTATTTCTTATAAGCCTCCAGCAATCTCCCGTGGTGAAGTATGGCCTTACCTTCTTCAGGGAAGAGACCCGTGCCGTGCCCCTCGGTGGGGGCATAACCTCTTAAGACCCTGGGTACACATTGTGCAACATAACAATGGTGTTCAATTGTTATTTTCAAGGTCAGGACTAAGGAGGATAATGGGTTGATGATGATTGTATATAAGTTGAATTATATTGACTTTGGGCATAGATAGAAAGACCGAAAAGGTCGCAATAAATACTACAACAAATAATATGTTTCTTCGTTAAATGAACAGTTCCTTTCCATTCCCCTCACCCCTGTAGAACAATGTCAAACATCGACAACCCACAAGGGTCTTCTCGTCAATTCAAACCACCTTGCCTCTGCAACAAATTCACAATAATATATTGCTGTTCCACTGGTAAGGTTCGGCGGCTACCGGGTACTCGGAAGCGAGTACCCGCTACTCGCTTATGTATATTCATCAATCGTCGTTCTAATGTCCCTTGTGTCAAGGCAACTTATCATTTGCAGAGTTGAGCCTAAGGGTTAAAATGCATGAAACGGTTTAAAAATAAAAATATCGGTACAGGTTGTTCAATTTTGGACACACGTGGCCATTGTTACACCTTTTTCATGCAATGTAGGGTTAGAGGTAAAGGCAAGTTATTAATATACCTATTTACATTCACCACAGGCACAATATTCGGACTCAAGCAAGATCCTTTTCGGATCATCCAAAGGGGAGTAATTTGAAATGCACAGCACAATCGAATAAGCAAATCCGGCTTGGTTATCGATATACCGCTCGCGGGCGAATTATCTAATACAATACCTATACTTAAGTGGTCGAATGAGCTCTGGATATGAGCTCATTCAAGGTTTTTTTTCGTCCCCAGGCGGGGGTTCCGACCCGGGACCTCTCGCATGGTAGGCAAATGCACTAACCGCTGCGCCACAGAGGTCGTCAGTCATCTAAACTGTCGTCTTTAAAAGATGACGCACTTAAGGCTGTAACAAGGGCGAATGACTTTGAGCATTTGACCTCTGAGTTATAGAATAATAAACTACCGCAATCTCTTGAATGTTTGTTGTACCTACTTCTTCGGCGAATACTTTATAGGCTAATCCATAATCCAAAGCTTACACAGATAAGAGATATGGCGGATGTTCGATGGCGATTGTTCCCTGCGCTAATTAAGAAATCGTACAATTTTGTACTAATCACGCTTAATATTAACATTAAAAAATATATGAGCAGTTAGGATTGCAGATATTTATGTGGCCGATATTTGCATGAAAGATTTAAATGAAAAGCTACTATCGTTTACCAGCGAAATTAGATTCTGTGGAAACTAAAGCTTTTGGAAAAAAAAAAAAATTGCCATCTATACAGGTTAAATGCAATTTCTTTTTCCGTACGAATTAGTCACTGATATATCCTTTATTACCAAAGATTTCATTCAGAATTTTTTAGTGCGTACTTTTGCCTAACATTTCAGTTAAAGCTAGCCAATTTTGCAACATTTACCCTTGTTACACCCTTAAGGAATGTTTCTTCTATCGGCTATCAGAACAGGACAATGACCCGCGTACCTGCACGCTTACCTATACCGCTCTGGCTGGCTACTATGGATTTAGTAGCCAGCCAGAGCGAGTTTATTGGGACATTTTTAGAAATTGCCTTTAAAAAAACATGTGGCTCACCGGTTGGCAATCTAGACCTACACACCATGAATTTGGATGACCATCCCAATTCATGCTGTGTAGGTACTAATAATGCTTAAAGTTCGTTTTTTAATTCAATGCAAAAAAAATATGACGCCGTGTTACCGTTATAAAATTTAAAGGTTACTCAGTAGATTTTTTTTACCGTGATTAGACGACTCGTGTGACCAAAATCCTTATCACATCTAAGACATTAAAGTTTAATTCCTCATAAGAGCAAAGTCTAAAAAAAACACCTAAGTAGCACAAACAATTTTTACTTGGAAGTAAAATGGGGTAATTTGGTTTTTGCGTACTATTTTTTGCGTTTTATTTTTTTGCATTGAACTAAAAAACCGTTGATTGGTTTTACTCCCTCCACGTAAAAAACAGACTGATATTCGATATTCTGTGACATCTTAATATGTTTATTCGATAATGTACACTTTATTTTAGTAAACAGGATTGTATATAGATAGAATATTCTTTATTCTTTGTACACCAGGACCTCGATTCGGCTAGTGCATTGCAGTACGATGACGGATACATGTTCGGGTCAGGTGTTTTTCCATACCATTTGACGCCTGCAATTTTTGACACTCTTGCTTGAGTAGACTTGAAGCGGCAATGAAACTAAATCGCCTTGTTCATTGTTTACTACAATGCATTAGCAGCAGGAATGGATGGTGCTACTAAATAAAACGTGGTGAATGGTCATGCTCACTCACTCTGTTATTTGTCCCACTTTCCACAGTACCACATGGTTGCTCACGTTGAATAACAAAATATGACAAGTGTGCCCAATAATCTCGACGGCGCATCGCATCTATCAAGCCCGGTTCACATTATTCCAGTGGCATTCCAGTCCAGCACTGGAATGCTACTGGAATAATGTGAACCTGCACTGGAATGAACTGGACTGGATTGATCACTGGAATGGTACATTCCAGTGCAGGTTCACATTATTCCATTAGCATTCCAGTAGCATTCCAGCGCAGGACTGGAATCATCATCATCATCATCAACCCATTATGTCCCCACCGAGGGGCACGGGTCTCTTCCCTGAGGAAGGTATAGGCCATACTCCACCACGGGGGCCAAGTCCGGATTGGTGGAGGCTTGTAAGACTAGTGGCTGGTCTTACTGTCAGTAGTTTTCAAGCCGCCCTAAGGCCTCTGACATGGCTTAACGACTGCCATCTATCGACTGCAGCCGGCACCAACTGCTTAACGTGCCTTGCGAAGCACTGAACCGCTCGGAAAAATGCCATAGTCATAGACAGAAACCCATCCATGGACTGAACGCGCCGTATGTTGCTTAACCTTAGTGATCGTTTAAGATCACTCTAGCAGCCCAGGCTACGAGCGATTCTGGAATGCTACTGGAATAATGTGAACAGTAGAACAGTACATAACGTAAGAGTTTCCAGCACAACATTATATTCAATTGCTCGGCTGTGTTTACGCTAGTATCAGCACAGGCAATTCCAATGGAATTTCCATCGTTATTCGAACTGTTGATTGTTTAAATGGATTGATTGTCAACCCAATTCGCACGGGCGTTTTAATCGAACCAGTCGATGTTTTTTTCGTACCGGCAATCGCCCATCGTCAATTCAAAGTAGGGATTCTGGTATGCAAGGTGTCCCAAAACTCAATGTCAAACCGGGCGGCGTTGTGAGGCCGGATGAAAAGGCAAGTCATACAGAGTGCGTATACTGAGTTTTTTCCTTCACTTTCGATAGCGAGAGCGTTTGCAATTTGTATAGGAGCTCCAAAGCGCGCCACATAGTTGTCTCTTTGTCACTCCTATGCAAATCGCAAACGCTCTCGCTATCGAAAGTGAATGAAAAAACTCAATATGCGCACTCTGGTTATCATATCATAATATCTTAAAAAGTTGGGGATGACCATCCTAGCATCGCAATCGCTCGTAGCCTGGGCTGCCTGAGTGATCTTAAACGATCACTAAGGTTAAGCAACATACGGCACGTTCAGTCCATGGATGGGTCACCGTCTATGACTAACGCTAGTGGCATTTTTTTCCGAGCGATTCCGTGCTTCGCAAGGTACGTTAAGCAGTTGGTGCCGGCTGCCGTCGATAGATGGCAGTCGTTAAGCCAAGTCAGAGGCCTTAGGGCGGCTTGAAAACTTCTGACAGTAAGACCAGCCACTAGTCTTACAAGCCTCCACCAATCCGGACTTGGCCCCCGTGGTGGAGTATGGCCTATACCTTCCTCAGGGAAGAGACCCGTGCCTCTCGGTGGGGACATAATGGGTTGATGACGACCATCCTAGGAAAGTTTTTCTGTAACTATAACGAATTAAGGTTCCTGCCCTTACTGACCCGTCTCAAAAATCCACCCTGTATATGTAGATAGATAGAATCGTGAGGTTCGTCAAAAACATATTAATACAGTACAATTAGCGGCCTTATTACTAAAATTAATTTCTTCCCGTCAGCCATTGACGGAAAAAATAGAGAAGCTAAATGACGGGTAGTCGGTGCAACTAGACAATATTAAACAAGACATCTCTATGTCTGGTATGTATAATGCCCGACAAATAATTTTAACAAATTACTTTTACTTTACGGAAATGTTGAAACAGCAGGGTAGCAGGAGAAAGGCAGATTAAGGAGGCTGGGAAAATAGCAGCATGCATCTGCATGTTGCTATTAATAAAAGACCTTATAAATGATAACAGCTATCCAGCTGTTATGTTTTATTAGGTCAACTCAACAACATTAAACGGTCGCTCCTTAGTTTTTACCTCACAACACTGGTCCACTGGAAACTATCCATCAACGGTAAAATCTAAATCATCCTAATAAAAGTAATTGTTGTGAAATGATTTCTTAATGAATATAAAAAAATACAATTTACAATTGTAATGATTGAATAAACGTTTTCATACATACAGGCGCTTACATTGCTACTGGCCCCACACTAGGATAATATCCAGTGTCGTGTGAATACCTAACTGACTATTACTCCGATGCGAAACATCTCTTTGTAGTCTGTGATCTAAACTAGACTTTGTTTCGAAACTGTTGAAAGTTATCGAAGTATTTTTACTTTGTTTATTACATACGTACGTAAATTGTGTCTTTGTTCATGCATGACTAGCCCATGGATTGTTAATTTTTGTAAAAACATAAGACAGGCACCACAGATAAGGTACAGGTGATGTCATGACGTCAGCACCATCTATCGGTAATTTGCGGTACTATTTTTTTTTAATAACGCTCTGAAAAGCCCGCATTATACAAAGACTACAAGATATTATTATACGTTGGCAGAATCTGTTCTAAATTGTCATTCTATCCGCACGATTCACAGTTGTCCGATGCCCAACAGTGCGTGAAGCGTAATTCGGCCGTCGGTGGAATGCCGAATGAAAAACGGTTTCCGTGGCTTAATTCTGCGCATTTATCGTGCACCCTTTTTAATCCAACAAAAGGTCGAGCCCGTAACCGCAAAAAGGAAGATACCAGAACGATTGCCCGATGCACAGTGAGGAATTGTTCCTTCTGAGACAGATTCAGAATTATTTATTCATGAACGTAGGTACAAAAAAGGAAACTAATAACAGACACAGATGTTATAGTTTTTCTTATTATGACAGCAATTCTGAACCATCGAAAAATTATTCAATGTATGAAACAACGTTTTTAATCTTGGAATTCATCCCTTTTATGTGTTTTTATTGATGAATCAGTTTACCTCCTTCAGTTACACGGGACTTTTCGGGAGCTTAATGAAAAAGCGTAACACATTACAATGCCATATTTTTTTTTTAATAACTTAAGAGAAAATATTGAAAACGTAGCAAAAATTTTTGCAGTATACAGGGTGGCCGATCGGGTGACGTTATTTTTTTAGATAGCCCGTACCGAGACCTATCCAAAACACCCCCATGTATATTCAGTGATTATTGATAGTTTTCGAGTTATGATTTTTTTTTAATTTAGAGATTTTCCAAGAAATCGTCAAAAAAAACCAAAAATGCTTTTTGGCTTTTATTTTTTCTGTAAAATCAGTACTAAGCCTATTTTTATATCCCACTAGCTGTGCCCCGCGGTGTTACCCGCGGTTCATCGATTTTCCCGTAGAAATAAGATATTTCCCCGCGGTAAAACGTAGCCTATGTTTTAATCCAGGGTATCGGCTAACTCCATACCAAATTTTATTAAAATCCGTCCAGCCGTTTCAGCGCTAAAGACTGACAAACATATAAACACACACACAAACTTTCACGTTTATAATATTAGTGTGATAGTGTGATAAAGAAAACGTGTACATCCAAACAATAATTAAGTACATTTTGGGCCCGAAGTTTTATATCACTGTTTTTAGCCGGGAGACCAAAAATTTCAAAATAAAATTAAAAATACTTATGCCTGGTTCTGGAGCTCCAAACTAATCCTAAAAACTTTGCGAGACATTAAACTTTCGAAATAATAATGAAAAACTATCACTTATGGGGGAATTTTGCGCCGTACGTGACTGTTAAAGGTAAAAAGGTGATAATTCACGAATTTCCAGAATGATTTCAATAACTATTATTTTACTTTAGACAAATTTAAGAAAAAGAACTCGTAGCAACTAATAAACACCATAATCATTGCTGTTTTAATGACTTTAATAAAAAAAACTAATAACCAAATTGTGATTTTTGACGTGTTTTTGCTATGTACTAACGAATTTCTGTTAAATTAAGTTGTATGGAAAGATATGAAAAAAGGCTTAATACTGATTATAATTACAGAAAAAATTAAAGCCAAAAAGCATTTATGGTTTTGTTTGACGATTTCTTGGAAAAAATCTATATAAAAAAAATCATAAGTAGAAAACTATCAATAATCGCTGAACATGTACATGGGGGTGTTTTGGATAGACAGATTAGATAGGCTAGGGTCAGTATTTTAACACCCTGTATCAATACATGATTTTATTCTTCAGATGAGAATTATTTCCCAACTAAGGAGGTGCGGTTGACAAAACGTCAACTTTGATACGTGTGACACGCGTGCACACTACTCAGATACGTTACACTGCCGACTTTGTCCCTGCTGTCGACTGTATGTGTTTGATAAGGGGCGTATTTTGTCACTGTAAACCTTCGCTGTGTGGTCCAAGAGTCTTCCGTTTTCCACCGCTACGCCGAATACCGAAGTGGAAACGCTTTATTTATGGTAATGATTTATTGACGCCGCCCGCCACGTAATATTTGTTTGAATTTGTCCCGTTCTTTCTGGTTTGGTTCAGCCTGAAGCACAATACAACGTGTCTATAATTCGGACATCGATGTGCGGAATAATAATTTTATCATGAGCGTTTTTATTATGGATATTCCACACTCCAGTTCAAACACTTAGTTTTCTTTTTGTATGTTGCGTTACATAATTATATTACTTGTTACTATTGTTACTTGTCTGTTTACTTTGTTTATGTGATGTGTCATGTTGGTTGGTTCTTCTTCTTCTAATATAGGCGAGTTTATTTCTATAAAAAATTCGTCCAGCCAACCAGCCAGCCATCAGTTATGAAACCATGATTTTATGATGTAGTGGAGGGAGGGGACGTATGAAAATGTACTGAAGCTAGCTATATAAATATAATAAAAGAAATATAAACAAGTACCTACATATGTAGAAAAACATGTATAAATATGTATACATGTTTTTCTACATATGTAGGTACTTGTTTATATTTCTTTTATTATATTTATATCTACCTATATCTACATAGTATATAAAATTCTCGTGTCTCAATGTTAGTGCGCATTACTTAGTACTTCTCCGAAACGGCTTGACCGATTTCGATGAAATTTTATTTAAACAATCGGTAGGTCTGAGAAAAGGTAGTTATCTATTTTTCATACCCCTATCTGGCAAAACAACGTTTGCGGGGTCAGCTAGTTTTGTTTAAAAATATGTATATACCAATTTTTTCCCTCACCCACACGAGGTACCAGGAAAGTGGCGTAAATATTTACGTAGTAACCATCTCAATTCAGAAACCGTCGGTTTGTAACCTGAACTCTCAATTCGGGAACCGGCGAAAATTCTCAATTGAACCGGCGCACTTTGGAATAAGCAAACCCGTCGATTCCAAAGAAGACAAATGAAATTCATGGACCAAAGAAAAAGGGTCATATCCACATTACCCGCCTCTATCTATACAGACTGTCCGTACCTACACTCAGTCCGAAGATGTATTGTTATGATCATGTCGCAAAAAATGAAGTGCCTGGAGGAATTCCAGGCCCTTTGATCTGTTTTCGTTATTGCTTTCTTTTGCACGTTGACTGTCGCGACGTATAACATTTTCCTCTTGTTTTGTGGACGATACTCATTCTTTTTTGGAATATCAATATTGGTTTGTTATATTGGGGAATTATGTGCGATAGCCTCGTTAATTTGTCAGTAATACGTTTGATTCTGATGCCAAACATCGACCACAGGGGATCAGTTGATTGGTATTTTTTATGTATCCTATGTCGCTACATTACAATATCATAACTAGCTGACCCGGCAAACATTATCTTGCCAAATAAAATATTTCTAGTGGACCTTATCATTTAAGGGTACGAAAAATAGATAACAACCTATTTTCAGACCTATCGAATATACATATAAAATTTCATCAAAATCGGTAGCGCATACTCCTCTGAAACGGCTCTGTGATACGATAAATTTATACAGGGCGTTCCACGGCTATGCCACATGGAGGGAAAATACCTTTAATGTTGTAGATGGAACATTTTACTGAAAGAAGACATTTTAATCGACATTATAAGAAGACATCGTAATTTAGCTTCTTTATCTTTTTCCATCAAAGAAATTACTTTTAGCAATAAGGCCGCCAATTGTACTATACTATGCTATTGTCAAATTTCATGTGTAATTCCTGGTGTACCTACATACAATAAAGAATATTCTATCTATCTATCTATCTATTATTTTAATTTCAAAAACAATCTAAACTGCATTCATAGATTTTTAAATAGTTACACGGTTGAACCGGGAATCGAACCCGCTACACGAGAAAAAAAAATTACCCTGTAGCTTTATCACACCGATCGGTAGGCTTCATCATAAGGATTATTTTTTGCTAAATAACATACATATCAGAAATAAAAGGAAGACCATGAATTTTAACATTTGAAGTGAAATTTCGTTCAGAAAAATTAAAAGCTAACAGATTTTTTTTTATGGGGTTATGTAAAAAGTTTAGTTTACAAGAACCAGTATGAAAGTGTCCACGAGCTACAAACAGAACTTAGACGTATTATTCTGAATATCCACCACAACAAGATCGAAAGATCGACAGGGAGTGAAATAATCAAAAGAGTACGACTTTGTATCCAACAGGAGGGGATTCATTTTGAGCATTTGATAAATTGATTAATTTTGTATTAAAAATGTTAACATGTATGGTATTCCTTTTATTTCGGATAGTATGTTATTTAGCAAAAAATAATCCTCATGATGAAGCCTAATTTTTATTTAAGGTAATTTTTTTCTCGTGTAGCGGGTTCGATTCCCGGTTAAACCGTATAATTATTTATAAATCTATGAATGCAGTTTAGATTGTTTTTGAAATTAAAATAATAGATAGATAGATAGATAGAATATTCTTTATTGTATGTACACCAGGAATTACACATGAAATTTGACAATAGCATAGTACAGTACAATTGGCGGCCTTATTAATAAAAGTAATTTCTTCCAGACAACCATTGATGGAAAAAGATAAAGAAGCTAAATTACGATGGCTTCTTATAACGTCGATTATAATGTCTTCTTTCAGTAAAATGTTCCATCTACAATATTAAAGGTACTTTCCCTCCATGTGGCATAGCCGTGGGACGCCCTGTTAGACTTGCTGACCCGGCAAACGTTTTTTTGCCGAATAGGGGTATGAAGAATAGATAACAACCTATTCTCAGACTTATCGAATATACATATTAAATTTCATCAAAATCGGTCAAGCCGTTTCGGAGTAGTATGCGGACTAACACTGTGACACGATAAATTTATAATTAGACTTGCTGACCCAGCACACATTTTTTGCCGAATAGGGTATGAATTGCACCGAAATTGACCCGTGTAATATGTCTTGACGTTTCAATGCCACTAAAGCAATAAAATTGAATGCAATCATCATCATCGACCCGTTATATCCCCACCGAGGGGCACGGGTCTCTTCCCTGAGGAAGGTATAGGCCGTACTCCACCACGGGGGCCTAGTCCGGATTGGTGGAGTCTTGTAAGACTAGTAGCTGGTTACTGTTAGAAGTTTTCAAGCCGCCCTAAGGCCTCTGACTTGGCTTATCATCAACCCATTTTGTCCCCACCGAGGGGCACGGGTCTCTTCCCTGAGGAAGATATAGGCCATACTCAGAAGTCAGAAGTTTTCAAGCCGCCCTAAGACTTGGCTTAACGACTGCCACCTATCGACGGCAGCCGGCACCAACTGCTTGACGAGCCTTGCAAAGCACGGAACCGCTGGGAAAAATGCCACCTAGCTTTTGTCATAAAAGGTCGCTTATCCATGCACTGAACGCGCCCCATGTTGTTTAACCTTCGTGAACGCTTAAGCATTGAATGCAATATTCCACAGAAATTGAATAGTGTAATATCGCCTTTAGAAGCTGAAACTCGTAACCGAAAGCATCGAAAGCTAAGCTGTCCATCAAATAACAATCGGTTCCATCCCCCCGTATCGTTTGTATAAAGTTCAGCTTCAATTCAGCTTGGTTAGCATGTACTGGCCGTGAGATTGGAGCGGTTTCACATTTGATGAAACTGTAACGACACGACCGACGTCGTTTGGCTAGATCACAGATACCTATATAGATACCTTATAGAGAGATGAGGGAATATGTCTTACCTCTGAATATGTCTGAGTTCGACTGTCGCAAGTTCAATACATGCACACAACATAAGCACCATTAAATGTTTTTTCTATTCTATTCTATTCTATAAATAAACACAAGAACCCTGCACACATTTGTCCATTCGCTGTGAGTGGTTACACGTACAAAGAAATTACGTGTCTCTGTGTGTATACGGACGAAGCGCGCTTAACAGCAAGCACGCACATATCTGCAATTTTGAGCATGAAATTTTTATTCCTGTCTCTTTCGTAAGTATGGGCTTGAGAGAGAGAAAGAGAGAGAGAGGAATAAATTGTATGACAGGGCCACGTCTAGGGTTGCTGTGATTGTGATCCCATCGGTACTGTCTACACCCAGAGAGGTGTAGTACGAAGAGCGATCCATAAGCTTTGCTTGCTGCCAAGGAACCCTAGTTAGCAAGGCGTCACAAGAGAGTGGCGAGAGGGGCGGGGGGCCCGCAAACGTCATCGAGCGGACATCGGACATTGATCGAGTAGATTCGAAAATTGACAGCGGCCGATACGTGCCGTCTTCATGTTGTAAATAATTTAAAACCACGAATTAAATCCATCTTTTTCATCAAGTCTCGGTTCCTCATTCACCATCTTCTCTTCATCACCTTTGGCCGAGACATTTGGAGACCACTACGACGTGATCCAGCACCCCACAAGCTACGTGTTTCGTCGGAATAACGGGACGGACAATCGGATTCCTGCCAAAACATTACATCATTGCGTCATACCAAGGAAGTGTGCCGTTCCATCCTTATTTCATTCCCAAATACCTTGTTTCGGTTTGTGTCGACGGTGTTGGTGAAACCTCGAGTGTTATAAAAGTGTTTTCTTCGATACATTTCATTAGATTGCAAATTCCACAGGTTAGTGTATACGGCCATCTTAATTACGCAGTTACATAATTATGTGTAAGCCAATTTCATCCTTATCGCGTTGCATTAAGGGCTAGTCACCGCTTTGAACCTCCATTACCTATAGCTAACTGCGCAATTGATATTTCAAAATTTGTGACAGTTTACTGTATTACCTACATAATTAAAGTTATCTTAGCCTTGCAACGTAATTAATTAATTAATTTCTATGTGAACTAGTCTTTTTCTCAGTTTGAATTCAATAACAATCGACTTATTTCAACTATTTTGTAGCAACTTCACTTTGTTTCGTTTGGGCTATACTTACGAAATACATAGGCCTAGCTATGAGTATCTTTTAGGTATTTCCTGCTAAAGGGGTAACTCAGCTCAAGCTATTGCATTACTTTCCTACTTATTTCACCGGGTCTATTCATTTAATCGAAGTTGTTTACATTGTGACTTTATTAACGTATCAGCTGGTTGCGCCTACAAATAAAGATGACGGGAACCACTGATATAAAGGATCTTATCAAACAGAGAGGTACAATAAAGAGCCGTTTAACAAAGTTTAAAAATTACTTAGCATCTTTACAGCGGCAAACTCAACTTACGAAGGCGGATCATAATCAATTAACTCTGAGATTAATTCAGCAGGTGTTTCCGACCTTCAATACCTTACAAACTGAGATTGAACTTAAGGACAATTCAGAAAAACAGTTAGATGACAGAGAAGAAATTGAGAATCAATTCTTCACTCTCATTGGCCAAGCACAGGAACTTATTGACTCATACAGTCCATCTCAACAAAAATCTGAGGAATCTCTTAATGAATCATCGTCATCGAAACATCAAAGCTTAGTAAAGCTTCCAACAATAAAACTTGCTACCTTTGATGGATCGAACGAAAAGTGGACCGAATTTCGAGACACTTTTCAGTCACTTATTCATAATAACGATTCCATTGATGATGTCAATAAGTTTCATTACTTAAAATCATGTTTAGAGGGAACAGCTCTTACACTCGTCAATTCAATTAGCGTTTCCTCTACAAACTATAGCATAGCGTGGAATTTGCTCTGCGAAAGATTTAACAACAAACGTCTGTTGATAAACTTTCATATGAAATGTTTGTTCTTTGTTTGTTCAGAACCTTTGCTAAAGGAGTCAGATAAAAGCTTTCGTAATCTTATCGACACGGTGTCGAAAAATCTTCGTGCACTTAATTCGCTTGGCGAACCTACCGATAAGTGGAATACAATCATCATTTTCATGATTTCCTCAAAACTCGATAGTGTCACTGCTAGGAATTGGGAAGAGTTTAGGAACACTCTCAAGGAGAACCCTTCTTTGGAAGATTTGTATGCCTTTTTAAGAAACAGATCCAACGTTCTCGAGACAGTTAATTCAAATTTCACTGACAAGATTGAGAAGCGTCCTAGTGTACCTAAAACCAAGTCCTTTGCCATCTCTTTATCTGATCATCCGTTTATTTGTACACAATGTTTATTTTCTAAACAACCACACAAACTGTATCAATGCTCTAAATTCAAAGCACTGCCTGTCGACGATAGGATAAAGAAAGTCCACCAATGGAAATTATGTGCTAATTGTCTTCGCAGCGATCATCAAACGAATCAGTGCCGTCTTGGTGGCTGCCGCATCTGCAAAAGAAAAAATCATAATAGCATCTTACACAAACAAACAAATAAACATCAAAGTAGCGAGGAAGCTACATCTTCATTACAAAATGAAGTTAGGGAGTCTACGGGCCCTAACTTACATGCATCTTTACCAGAATCTTCTGCAGCATTACCTTCTGTCAACATGTCAGCTGTGTCCTCCGGCGAGGTTCTGCTGTCTACAGCCTTAGTCGAAGTCACACTGAACAGCAAATACACATCTTGCGAGCTTTACTGGACAGCGCAAGCCAGTCCAGCTTCATTTCACAGGCAGCAGTCCAAAGAATTGCTTGCCATAAAACTTCGAAGGAATATCGCTGCATAACCGGCATAAATAACAACACAACGAACATAAACGAATCCTGCAGTCTTCAATTACAATCATTGACTTCTCCATTCAATGTGCAAGTTAAAATTAATGTTTGTTGTGCCCATAATTACCGACAAATTACCTCAGTTGGAAATAAAATCACAATTCCAGATTCCTAGCGATATTCCACTGGCGGACCCTGAGTTCTACCGTCCTTCAGAAGTAGACTTACTTCTTGGAGCTGACGTCTTCTGGGACCTCATGGCTTCTGGTCAGGTCAAATTAGGGCGAAACAATCCCACTCTACAACAAACCCATCTTGGATGGATCGTAGCTGGGCCTACGGGTGGCAGTTGCAGAACCAAAACTCTACAATGCCAATTTCTTGCTGAAATTAGGCAGCAATTGACAAAGTTTTGGGAACTCGAGGAGTTACCCACTTCTAACATAAAATTATCCGCTGAGGATAACATCTGTGAAACTTTGTTCGAAAAAACAACTCATCACGAACCTAGTGGCCGATTTTGTGTCACTATTCCATTAAAGGAGTTCTGACGTTCTAGGTGATTCGTACATTACAGCCAAAAGGCGTTTCTTAAGCATTGAGCGCAAAATGGCAAAACAGCCAGAGTTAAAACAAAATTATAAAAACTTCATCATGGAATATGAATCGTTAGGCCATCTAACAAAAATTCCAAAGCCTTCTTTCGGGTGTTACTTGCCACACCACGCTGTGCTAAAAGACAATAGCGAAACAACAAAACTACGCGTTGTATTCGATGCATCTGCGAAAACTTCATCGGGAAAGTCTTTCAACGACATACAATATGTTGGTCCTGTCGTGCAGGATGATCTTCTGTCAATTCTTTTAAGATTTCGACAGCATAAATATGCCGTTTCTGCAGACATTCAAAAACTGAGACTGTATTGATCAAGTACCCACTACAGGCCTGTACCCACTACAGGCAAGTGAGTGTGAATCCCGATCAACGACATCTTCAATTAATACTCTGGAGAGACGATGAAGCACAGCCACTCCATGTGCTCCAGCTTAACACTGTAAGCTATGGCACAGCCTCGGCGCCCTATCTTAGCACACGTTGTCTGTTGGAGTTGTCGAAGGAGTGCTCAGACAAGTCCATCGCTGAAGTTATTCAGCACGACTTTTATGTCGATGATTTCTTAAGTGGGGCATCGACTAAAGAAGAACTGTAATACATCTGCAGTGCAGTAAAAGAAAAATTAGAATCTGCTTGCCTTCCACTGCATAAATTCAGGACAAACGCTCCAACATCATTGTATAAGTCATCAAACGCATTTGTGCCAAAAGAGTTTGACAAAACCGTCACATCCCACACAAACACGTTAGGCCTAGTTTGGCAGCCATCATCAGACACTCTTCATTTTCCTACTCAATTAGAACCAGTGTCCTCAGTAACAAAACGGAGTATACGATCCGTCACTGCCAAGGTTTTTGATCCAATGGGCGTTCTGAGTGCATCCACCATTATCCCAAAGATGCTACTACAGAAACTGTGGCTACTTAAGTCAGGGTGGGATGACCCTGTGCCAGACGAAATTCAAACCAAATGGTTAACATTCATGAACAATATTCAACATATTTCAAACATAGAAATACCTCGGTTCATCTTGAGTGATACACCAAAGTGTATCGAACTTCATTCCTTTTGTGACGCTTCTCAAGCTGCCTTGGCGCTTGCATATATTTGCGCACTACTGATGAAAGTGGCATCATTTCAATACATCTTTTATGTGCGAAAACAAGAGTAGCACCGATCAAACCGATAACTATCCCACGTCTTGAATTACAGGGAGCTTTACTTGCTGCACGTTCAAGCAAGAAGGTTATCACATCTCTTCGTTGTAACATTCACAAAACTTTCCACTGGACTGATTCATCTATTATCATAGGGTGGCTCAATGCACCACCACAAAACTTAAAAACCTTTGTTTCCAACAGAACAAATGAAATTCAAGAATTATCTCCTTCTGGCGTGTGGAGGCATGTTTCAGGTGAAGAAAATCCGGCTGATCTTACCTCAAGAGGTATCCAACCCCATAAACTTCAACATGCGAGCTTATGGTGGAAGGGGCCTCCATTTCTATCAAAACCACAGTCCGAGTGGCCGGAAATGTGCACCACATCAGTGGAGTTACCTGAAATAAAAACTTACATAACTAGTGACAATACAAACACTACTTCTACATCTACTAAAGAGTCTACGTTTACAACATCACATCACTTGATTGATTTTGAAAGATATTCTAAATTAACTCAATTAAAAAGAAGCTATGCATACGTACTACGCTTTATTTATAACTTACACAATCCAAACTCAAAAATGACTGGCTATTTAACTACCAGCGAGTTGGAGAACGCTTTGATGTGCCTAGTAAAACAATCACAATTAGATTCTTTCAATGAAGAAATAAAATTAATAAAAAATAATCAAAACTTACCTTCAAAATCCCGCTTACTTCCGTTGTGTCCTTTTCTTGACGAGAAATCTGGCTTGCTGCGTTTCGGCGGTCGCATCCAAAATTCATCTGAAACATACAATAAAAAACATCCAATCTTAATTGATAAAAATCATAAATTAACAAAATTGATCTTCAATCATGAACGTGCGAAGCTGTCACATGCAGGGCCTCAATTATTGTTGAGCAACATTAGGCAACGATTTTGGTCTATAAATGGTAGAATCCTAGCCAGATCTACTGTAAACAATTGAACAATTGTAGAACTTTAATGGGGAACTTACCTTCTCCTAGAGTACTTCCTAACTTCCCATTCCAAGTATGTGGCACTGATTTCGCTGGTCCGTTCTACATTACCGAACGCAAAGGACGTGGCTGTAAGATTATAAAATGCTACTTGTGCCTCTTTGTTTGCTTCTCCACAAAGGCTCTTCATTTAGAAGTAGCTAGTGATCTGTCCTCTGACGTGTTCATCTTATGCCTCAGACGTTTCATCTCGCGCAGAGGAAAACCAATCGAGATACATTGCGATAACGGCACAAACTTTGTGGGCGCAAGCAACGAGTTAGGTAGATTCTTAAAATTATGTAATAACGACATATCTTCATTTGCGGCCAGCGAGGGTATTCAATTTAAATTTTCTCCAGCTTACTCACCACATTTTGGTGGAATTTTTGAAGCAGGCGTAAAATCCGCTAAACATCACGTTTCCTGCGTACTAGGAAATACTCACATGACACTCGAGGAATTGTCAACGTTGTTCTCACAAATCGAAGCAATCCTCAATTCGAGACCTTTAACCCCAATGTCATCTGATCCCAACGACCTTGACTCCTGGCCACTTCCTCATTGGACGAGAGCTGACTTCATTGCCGTCTCCATCCCTCCTGGACTTCAACCCGAACAGACTAAGCCGATACGAATACATCGAACGAGTACGTCAACAATTTTGGGAAAGCTGGCGAAAGGACTACTTATCTGACCTGAAACAGAGATCAAAGTGGCGCATCAAACAAGACGGACTTCAAGTTGGCGATCTGGTGGTCATCAAGGAGGACAACCTGCCTCCACTCAATTGGCGGATGGGACGCATCCAGCAACTACATCCAGGGAGAGATCTCATCTCTCGGGTGGCAGATGTCTACACCCAGAGAGGTGTAGTACGAAGAGCGATCCATAAGCTTTGCTTGCTGCCAAGGAACCCTAGTTAGCAAGGCGTCACAAGAGAGTAGCGAGAGGGGCGGGGGGCCCGCATACGTCATCGAGCGGACATCGGACATCGATCGAGTAGATTCGAAAATTGACAGCGGCCGATACGTGCCGTCTTCATGTTGTAAATAATTTAAAACCACGAATTAAATCCATCTTTTTCATCAAGTCTCGGTTCCTCATTCACCATCTTCTCTTCATCACCTTTGGCCGAGACAGGTAAAATATGGAAATTGGTTCTTTCACTGCGATTTTTACATGTAACTCTTGCAGATTAATTTTGTAATATTAAGCAAGCTATTAACCGTTACATAAGACAACCGACAAGGTGCAACTGGGACAGTGTATGCCCGGTAGGCATACAGCAGTCATTCGCTACGCAGTGGCTTGTCCTCTCTCAAGTGTTTAATGCTCTAAAGGCTAGATCAGTTCGCACAATGGAACTTGGAATGTCTTGCCAGAGGAAGTGCGAAAAGCAATACGCGTGTGCATTGAGACCAGTCCTTCAAAAATGGGAATGCGTTTTCGAAACACATGCGTGCATGCAACGGCTAATGAATCTCGATGAAGTGTAAGTGATCTATCAGGATCGTGGCCAGTGGCAGTCTGGCATCTGAGATACAGGCGTGATCTTACGTGTATGTGAAATAAATAACTGAAATAACACAACAACGTCAAAAAAGAGGACAATTCTCCGGATCGTTGCGATGGAAAATTTCTTAGTGCCCTACATCGTGAAATGTAAAGTTCAGATCGTAATAGGTTTGCAAATTCTGTAGCATCCCCGTTGCAACGGTTGCGATGCTTTTGGGTTAGATCAATATTTTGTTAAGAAGTTGCAGGTCGAGGTAGCCGCGGTAGTTTCAGCACTTTCAGCTTACATTCATCGACTGGAATTCTGGGGTCTACTCAAGATTGCCAATAACGAGAATAGGGAAGATGCCTTTCACGATGTTTATTTCAAAATAGTTGTGCCTATTTTTTTATCCAACATAATTAGTCCGGGATCCTGATAGTAAGATTTATAAACGAGGTTTATTTGCAAAAATCTAGTTAGAGATTTTTGGTACTTATGAAATTTTTCGGTTTTTATCTTAAAATTGGTAGTTTTTGTGTCAGAAATGAATTCTTTGTTCTTTATTCACCTATTGATGATACCGAATTTGCCCTTGTAGCTTAAGTAGGGAAGTAGAGAGCTTCATAAGCGGAAACAAACTTCCCTCCCTTCCCCACACCTATCTGCAAGGTGGTTCCGGATGGTTCCTGGTCTAAATCGGCTTGGTATCAACGAAAAACAATGCCAAGCGGCTTCCCCTAGTAAAAATGTGTAAGGTTCTGCCACTATTTCCCGGACAATTTTTTTTAGTAATTCTGTTTTTAAAGTAAATCTATTTGTATAAATTGATAGAACTATTTTTAGGATAGCTAATTGTTATCTTAAATATTTATTTTATATTGTATATTATAGATGGCAGTCGTTAAGCCAAGTCAGAGGCCTTAGGGCGGCTTGACAAATTGACAGGAAGACGTTGCATGCACGCAAGCCATATACCTACTATAGTCAGTCATATGACTGATTGATATGATATGAAAAGCTTATAGTTACTATCGTGATGTAATTATTTCAATAGAAACAGAGTAGAGGCCTTGTGTGAGCACTATTTGTGTTTACCAGGAATGCCTGGGAATACCTTGGCAGGAGAGACAGCACAGGTAAACAAGCTTGAGTTATAGTCATATCTACACAACTCTATTTGACTTCTGTTGAATCTGAACTGCTCTGAGGAGTTAATAAGCTTGGGGACTGGGCTACCTATTCTGTGAAGATTCAACGGTGAGAAGCAGTTTTGGTTTGCATTTCAATTAATACTTCATTGAATTAATATTTTATTACATACGAAACATAGAATGGGAGATTACATAAGAAATCACAGGTTCAAATATCTTCCAGCAAACATTGGAGAGTCGGAACATTGGTAACAAACGGGTCTATTTACGTGTACTAAATAGACTACATATAGTACAAAAATCAGTGTTAATAACCTACTTTATGCAGAAAATAAATACACTACATACATAATAATATACTAAATACCTCTGTATCTGTACTGTATCTTTGTAAATGTATGTCTTTTGAGCTGGATGCAAGCCGCATCTAACCTAAATTTTTGGAAATCCATGGAGGAGGCCTATCTCCAGCATTGGACTTCTTGTGGCTGAATGATGATGATTTCTGTTTTTCCGAGTACAATAAACAATATTCTTATCTTATATATAAAATACTAAGTAAACAATACATACCTACATAAATATAATAGCTTAAAGTTATGATAGAGATAGATAATGCTCAGTTGCGTCTTAAATATTACCAATTGTGGGGCTAGCCCACAGTGCGGCAGTGCTTTCCACAGCCTAAACGAATGGACTGTGAAGGAGACACCGTAAGCTCCAGAGTACAAAAAAGTAACCTTAACATGACTGCAACATTTTTGCCAAACTGCTTTGATAAAGCGTTCCAACTCTATAATATATTTTAGGTATAAATATTATTCTATATTTGTAGAATAAGGAAACTAATAATAAAATTGAATGCGTTGCCTGTAAAAGAGTCTATTTCATACATTGTGCTCAAAACGCATTTTTTCCCGATCAAAGGTCTACGTCGCATCTAAAAGCGAAATGGTAAAACATATTTATGGAACAGCGACACCGCTATGCTTATTTTTTCAATTGTAAGTGTAAGTCAGCTGTGAAAGCATAAAAAAAGTAAAAAACAACACTATCTCTGCAAAAAGAAATATATATAGAACGTATTCAATTCTGTATCCTGGTTGAGCAAGAAAGCAGTAGGTAACTATCATTTTTTTTAACTAAAACTTTCGTAAGCACCACACATTGTAAACTTTTAGTCCGGATCTACTTACGGGTGTTGTTATATCGGAAGAGTCCGACCAGGTTTCGCTCCGATTCGCAGAGCTTAATCATGGTGAGCACAGACGGAGCTCGCTCGCTCGATTATCTATCTATTTATCTTTACATAAACAACATACATTTTCGAATTTTAAATGAATCAGGCGGGAGTTTACCCTTGTCGTAGCAGTTAGTACCTACACACGGAATTCCCCTAGGGATTCATTATGGTCAGCTATGTTGGTCCAGCCTCCACTATCAGCGGTTGCTACCTAGGTATTATATTGGCTTTACATTACTGGACACAATCGGATAAAACAAACAAAATTGACAGGCCTTCCAAATATTAAATAGCGCTGTGAAAAGATAAATTCGTCGTATTATTATTACAATATTATTGTTGTGTGTGGTGCATGCAATCACACCGAAACATTTACTCATATTATAGGAACATCCTACCTAACCTACACCGTGTATTTACGTGGTTTGAAAGCTAAAGCAAATTTGACAACCTCTGTAGCATAATAGCGGTTAGCGCATCTGCTTACCACTTACTCAACCTGCATACCTGCGTATTCTAGTGTGGGGCCAGAAGCAGTGTATGTGAACCTATGTAAATGTTTAAAAATGTTTAAATTAGACGTGCCTAAACAATAGCTATAGAATATGCAATATCGAATAACGAGCTCGCGATTTGGTTGAAACAAGAATTCTGAAGTTATTTATGTTTTCATTTTACGTCCCATTACATGTCTTACGACCACACTCTGATACGTCATTTAACGTAAAGTTCATTAAAAATTTTAATAATCGTCTTTATGAGTATTGGTTTAAGTGTTATTTTTCTTCCTTAGCTAACCACTAAAGTTAATGAATGTCTCAGAGTATGGCAGACAGTCTAAATAGATAGCATTATTCATTATTACTAAACATAACAAATAACACAATCACTTGACCTGGTCCCAAACTAGGATACCCTGTGCGGTAACCAGGCAAAGACATCACAAACATAATATAAGACGCCCAGACTGAGGCGTTGCTTGGCCATGCTACATTTCTGAACATGAACAAAAATCTCAAAACCATTTCGAGAATTATACTTACGGTACATCCTAAACCCATTATGTCCCCACCAGGGGCACGGGTCTCTTCCCTGCGGAAGGTATAGGCTATACTCCACCACGAGGGTCAAGTCCGGATTGATGGAGGCTTGTAAGACTAGTGGCTGGTCTTACTGTCAGAAGTTTTCAAGCCGCCCTAGGCCTCTGAGTTGGCATAACGACATGCTTTCCGTACAATTTATATTTATCAGAATCCGCTACTTGACTCTTTTTTCAAGTAAGCCTTAAATGCTAAATATATCTTCCATTAGACCAAAAAATATTTTAGTATATTTTTTGAGGACCTAAAAGCAACAAAAACATTATTTTAAAACGTTGTTTTGCTAAACAGCCAAAAAACGCGGTCCGCCATTTTTGTCTATGGTTTGAAGTCCATTTTTTTTTTGTGTTTTTATGGCCTGGTAACACGACCTTTGAGCCATATCTTTATTTATAAGTTTTTCGTTTTTGTCTTTCACCACTTTCACTATACACTGGTCATTGTATTTTTAATATATTTATACAGTGATTTGAAGGTTGTATTGTCTTTTAGTAATTGTTTTAAGGTTGGCGGGCGGGAGGAATCACTATTATTTATCAATTCACTTAAATCACTTGCAAGCACTAGTCTGTCAATTAGAAAATTTTGACATTCAAATACCATGTGATCAACGGTACCTTCCATAGTTCCACAGAATTTACAAACACTGGATTGTATTATTCCGAGCCTGGCTAGGTGTGATGGCGCTCTATTGTGACCGAATCTCAGTCTGTTAATTGTAGTAATGTAGTCACGGCTGGCTTCTTTCAGATCATAGTACCAAGGTTTTACTGGTTTTGAAGTCCAAACTGTTGTAAACAAAGTTAGTGATGGAACTCGAATCAAAAATGACGATTCGAATCGACTCGTATCACCTGGAAGATGATTCGAATGGACCCTCGATTCAAATCAATATGTAGATTTGTATCAATATGTTGATTCAAATCATTATTATGATTCGAATCGATACGATGATTCGAATCAATACGGAGACATCATATGCATTGAAAATACTGATAAAATGTACCTATAAAAATAATAATTTTCAATGTAAATGTTTCAATACACCCAATTATTTTCCATGTTTTCATCAAAATTTTGTTATTATTTTAATAAGTAAAGGTATGTGTCCGTTATATGAAATTTATTTATCTATAATATTTATTCAACACTGATTTTCACTTACATGCATACACTCACACACGTACAGTACTTAAAGTCACAAATTTTTGATACTTGAAGCATGCAATGTAATTTTTTTTTGTCAACGCTTTTTCGTTATCACCGTGTTAAAATGTCTTCTGAAAAAACTTATCCAGCACAACTGTTTCATTTATTCCACTCTGACCAACTGAACTATGAACTAAAAATCTACTACTATTTTTATTTCTAACAGAGATATGAGGTAGTTTTGGGAAGTATTTGTGTTGAATGGTTTTGAAATGTATTTAAGATGGTATTGGAATATTCTTAAACCATAATTTATCCTTGCACACTATTTGATTTGAGATAATGTTTAGCAAGGTTTTGGACTGTATTTAGTATTATTTAGAAATCATCGATAAAAAAACATCCCAACCGCATCCCAAAACCATCCTAAAACATACCAAAACCATCCTAAACATATCCCTAAATCATTGCTAACATATTTCAAAACCATTCCAAATACATACTAAAACGCCTTAAGCGGTCGTCTGCGAATGTCCATATTTGCACAAAACAATAGATTTTCTATTGTTTTTCTAATACTGCATACTAGAGGTTAAACACAAACATCCTAAAACTATCCCAATTATACCCCCAAACATTCTAAACACATATCAAAACTGTCCCAAACACATGCAAAAACTATCTTAAGCACATCCCAAAACCATCCTAAATTCATTTCAAAACCATCTAAACACATCCTAAAAAAAACAAATAATACATCCCAAACACATTTCAAAGCGATCAAAACAAAAAGTTATAATCGAAAGTAGGTAACAATAATGCAGTGGAATGTGGAATGGAAAGAACCAGTTGACAAGTTCGGTTGGTCAGAGTGGACTAAGCCCTTTAAACACCAATTCACTTTAACCACTTTCTAAAAAACTTCATAGTTTAACATAAGAAAAAGTTAATACCTTATCAGTAACATAGAAGCAAGACAAAACTAAAACAATAACTGTTTAAAAAAAAAACTTCAACAAATCCTACTTGTCTCATCGGTCAGGTAAGATTGCCGCGCAATGAATGATTCGAGTAAAAAAACTGATTCGAATCCACAATCTGATTCGAATCAACAAACTGATTCGAATCAGCGATCTGATTCGAATCAACTACTGATTCGAATCAACTCGACCATTCGAATCAAGCTATGATTCCAATCAACTAAAATTCTCATTCGAATCAAGTTTTTACCGTCGTGATTCGAATCAAAGGTGATTCGAGTCTCATCACTAACAAAGTTTGACATTCAACATAGGTAGAGTGTTGTGCCACGAATGGCTTTTATTGTTATGGCCTTAAGGATTTTACCGTGGGACTTGTTTGGTGAAACGATCTTTACCTAGTCCTAAAATCTGTTACTGATCTGTGAGCATAGTGAAAAAACAACAACGCAACCATGATTTCATCGAGTTTACATGCAAAATATATCAATTATCATTATTCGAGAATGCAAAAACACGTCAATAAAGACCGCCGGAAAGTCGCGGATTCGTGAAATAAACATACGAAAAACTTGGCTCAAACTTGCCAAGAGAGACCCCGATTCTTTATCGACTGAAACTTGGGTGTATTTATGTGAAGATACACAAACTGTTTTTAGCTGTAACAATGATTGGTTTGATTTGGTTTGGTTTTGGCAAATCGGTACTATCTGCTTCCACGAATCCAGCGTCCATGATTGCGCTTATCAATAAAATGATAATACACTAAATGCACAAGAAGAGTTTTTGCAAAAACACTAAATCCAATCCAAATCACAAACGAACCTACGCACGCACGACTGACAGATGTTTGTTTACAACCAAAGGTGCTTTCAAGATGGCGGATAGTGTTTTCACCGTTCCGATTTAAAGGCGAAAAATATTTTTTTAACTTGCAAATTTGGCAGCCATCCTGCATATTTACTTAGCAAAGTCAATATATTTCGGTTTCTTACGTTAGATACTACAGGAAATATCCATTTATCGCGTCAAATTTGATATGAGGCAAGTAGCGTATTGTAAAAAAACCATAAATAAAAATAACCTTAGACTTTTCTATGACGACAGCAAGCACAGTACGATTATGAATGCTTTACCTTTTTTTTAAAGGCATAGTCTATTTCTTTGATGCTCTCACAAACAGTAAAATTTTAGTTTTTTTTTTTTAAATTAATTTAATCAAAAATACCGAAATTAGTTTCTTAACATGATTAATATTTTTAATACGAATTTATTACCTATGCAAAACTTGGCGATCTCCACTTATTTATAGCGTTACTTTTTGAAAACTACATTCCACAAGCAGCAAGCAAGTCCATAATTTTAAATCTGTAAGTTTGACCCCATCCTAGCCAAAGCGTTAACGATCCACAGCACAGAGGGGTCGACTATTTGGGTGAAACCGCGGCTAAAACTCGGCAAACAACCTTCCTAAGAATCAACAACAAAGTTGCACGTAGGGGACTAAGGCTGACATTCAGAGACGAATCCTAAGTTCACGCTTAGATCAGTCTTAGCAAAGTAAACTAAAGTCGTACTTAGTAAAACGCCGTAATTTTCGTATTCACAGTTACTTTCTATATTGTCTATCATTTTTTAGTGATGTAGTTCTTACCGGTTTTTGACATTTTGACAAATTTGACATTGCTACACGAGAGCAGGACAACAACATACAATTTTATATATGTCAGAGTGAATAAAAAAATCCCACAGATAATGCTCTTAGAACATCAGTGAAATGACATTTGGAGTAGTCTGTGAACAAAAGGCTTAGAAGTGACAGTTCTAAGTTCACGTAAAGTCACCGATATTGACTACTTACACTTAGCTAAGCACCATTTCATACTAAACTTGCTAAGATTCGATTCTGAATACGAAATGTTTCTAAGTGCGTGATTTTGACATTTCTGAGACCAGTCTTTGCTTAGTTTTCGTCTCTGAATGTCAGCCTAAAACACAACCCTGTCCAAGTTGTACTTATTACAACGGGAGAGTCGCAAGTAAAGTCTGTTCGCTATCATAGTGTCACTGTGATATAGCGCCTCGGCACGTGGCGGATTTAAAAAAAAGAAATTAAAGGAAGCCGACGCTGCGCAAACACGCCAGTGAATTTGGCTCGCAGCTCGTCTCATTCTACTATTATGTAGATCACGCAATACGCTACTTGCTTCATATCAAATTTGACGCGACAATGGATATTTCCTGTAGTATCTAACGTAAGAAACCGAAATATATTGACTTTGCTAAGTAAATATGCAGGATGGCTGCAAAATTTGCAAATTAAAAAAATATTTTTTTGCCTTTAAATCGGAACGGTGAAAATACTATCCGCCATCATGAAAGCACCTTTGGTTGTAAACAAACATCTGTCAGTCGTGCGTGCGTAGGTTCGATTGTGATTTGGATTGGATTTAGTGTTTTGCAAAAACTCTTCTTGTGCAGTTAGTGTATTATCATTTTATTGATAAGCGCAATCATGGACGCCGGATTCGTGGAAGCTGATAGTACCGATTTGCCAAAACCAAATCAAATCAAACCAAGCATTATTACAGATAAAAAACGTTTGTGTACATTGATATTACAGGACTTACATTGAAGTGATCTTCACATAAATACGCCCAAGTTTCAGTCGATAAAGAATCGGGGTCTCTCTTGGCAAGTTTGAGCCAAGTTTTTCGTAGTTTATTTCACTGGGTAGGTACCTACACGAATCCGCGACTTTCCGGCGGTCTTTATTGACGTGTTTTTGCATTCTCGAATAATGATAATTGATATATTTTGCATGTAAACTCGATGAAATCATGGTTGCGTTGTTGTTTTTTCACTATGCTCACAGATCAGTAACAGATTTTAGGACTAGGTAAAGATCGTTTCACCAAACAAGTCCCACGGTAAAATCCTTAAGGCCATAACAATAAAAGCCATTCGTGGCACAACACTCTACCTATGTTGAATGTCAAACTTTGTTAGTGATGAGACTCGAATCACCTTTGATTCGAATCACGACGGTAAAAACTTGATTCGAATGAGAATTTTAGTTGATTGGAATCATAGCTTGATTCGAATCAGTTTGTTGATTCGAATCAGATTGTGGATTCGAATCAGTTTTTTTACTCGAATCATTCATTGCGCGGCAATCTTACCTGACCGATGAGACAAGTAGGATTTGTTGAAGTTTTTTTTTTAAACAGTTGTTGTTTTAGTTTTGTCTTGCGTTTATGTTACTGATAAGGTATTAACTTTTTCTTATGTTAAACTATGAAGTTTTTTAGAAAGTGGTTAAAGCTTATTCCACTCTGACCAACCGAACTTGTCAACTGGTTCTTTCCATTCCACATTCCACTGCTGTTACCTACTTTGTTACCTACTTTCGATTATAACTTTTTGTTTTGATCGCTTTGAAATGTGTTTGGGATGTATTATTTGTTTTTTAGGATGTGTTTAGATGGTTTTGAAATGAATTTAGGATGGTTTTGGGATGTGTTTAAGGTCGTTTTTGCATGTTTTTGGGACGGTTTTGATATGTGTTTAGAATGTTTGGGGGAATAATTGGGATAGTTTTAGGATGTTTGTGTTTAACCTCTAGTATGCAGTATTAGAAAAACAATAGAAAATCTATTGTTTTGTGCAAATATGGACATAGCCGCAGACGACCGCTTAAGGCATTTTAGTATGTATTTGGAATGGTTTTGAAATATGTTAGCAATGATTTAGGGATATGTTTAGGATGGTTTTGGTATGTTTTAGGATGGCTTTGGGATGTTTTTTTATCGATGATTTCTAAATAATACCAAATACAGTCCAAAACCTTGCTAAACATTATCTCAAATCAAATAATGTGCAAGGATAAATTATGGTTTAAGAATATTCCAATACCATCTTAAACACATTTTAAAACCATTCAACACAAATACTTCCCAAAACTACCTCATATCTCTGTTAAAAATAAAAATAGTAGTAGAGTTTTAGTTCATAGTTCATAGTTCAGTTGGTCAGAGTGGAATAAGTGAAACAGTTGTGCTGGATAAGTTTTTTCAGAAGACAACAACTGTTTAAAAAAAAACTTCAACAAATCCTACTTGTCTCATCGGTCAGGTAAGATTGCCGCGCAATGAATGATTCGAGTAAAAAAACTGATTCGAATCCACAATCTGATTCGAATCAGTTTTTTTCGAATCATTCATTGCGCGGCAATCTTACCTGACTGATGAGACAAGTAGGATTTGTTGAAGTTTTTTTTTTAAACAGTTGTTGTTTTAGTTTTGTCTTGCGTTTATGTTACTGATAAGGTATTAACTTTTTCTTATGTTAAACTATGAAGTTTTTTAGAAAGTGGTTAAAGCTTATTCCACTCTGACCAACCGAACTTGTCAACTGGTTCTTTCCATTCCACATTCCACTGCTGTTACCTATTTTGTTACCTACTTTCGATTATAACTTTTTGTTTTGATCGCTTTGAAATGTGTTTGGGATGTATTATTTGTTTTTTAGGATGTGTTTAGATGGTTTTGAAATGAATTTAGGATGGTTTTGGGATGTGTTTAAGGTCGTTTTTGCATGTTTTTGGGACGGTTTTGATATGTGTTTAGAATGTTTGGGGGAATAATTGGGATAGTTTTAGGATGTTTGTGTTTAACCTCTAGTATGCAGTATTAGAAAAACAATAGAAAATCTATTGTTTTGTGCAAATATGGACATAGCCGCAGACGACCGCTTAAGGCATTTTAGTATGTATTTGGAATGGTTTTGAAATATGTTAGCAATGATTTAGGGATATGTTTAGGATGGTTTTGGTATATTTTAGGATGGCTTTGGGATGTTTTTTTATCGATGATTTCTAAATAATACCAAATACAGTCCAAAACCTTGCTAAACATTATCTCAAATCAAATAATGTGCAAGGATAAATTATGGTTTAAGAATATTCCAATACCATCTTAAACACATTTTAAAACCATTCAACACAAATACTTCCCAAAACTACCTCATATCTCTGTTAGAAATAAAAATAGTAGTAGAGTTTTAGTTCATAGTTCAGTTGGTCAGAGTGGAATAAGTGAAACAGTTGTGCTGGATAAGTTTTTTCAGAAGACATTTTAACACGGTGATAACGAAAAAGCGTTGACAAAAAAAAATTACATTACATGCTTCAAGTATCAAAAATTTGTGACCTTAAGAACTGTAGGTGTGTGAGTGTATGCGTGTAAGTGAAAATTAGTGTTGAATAAATAAATATATAAATAAATTTCATATAACGGACACATACCTTTACTTATTAACCTTCAAGCGGGCGCGCGTAGCCGAAAAGACCTATGTGATGAATAAGAGAAATAAAGCACTAATTATTCAATATTTATTTATTTATTTGTACTCAGATATATTATCATTATCTTTAAAGTCTGATTTGTCAAAAATAGTAATTAAAATTATGAAAAAGAAACAATTATTAAATTAATTAACATAACTCAAATATGTGATCCAATTTTAAGTGTATTTGTGTTCTTAATTTTTGTATTGATTCAAATCTTTGAATCAAAACAAAACAAAACCCTTTTACATACATCAGACTAGTTTATATACCTAGTCTAATTATAAAAATTATAAAATAAGAATAAAAATTAATTAATTTTGGTTTAGTTTTCATCAGAATCAGTTTTTTCATCCATGTAACATTGACTTTTGCAAATATTTTTCATACTTTGCGTTTTTTTGCCTATTTTACAAGTTCCTCTGCATGTGCCAGAAATACCTGCTTCCGTATCAGCAGCACTATCCTCCATATTAAAATGCTCCCATATTCTTTTTAGTTAAAAAAATCCAAGCTTAATTCGATAAATCAATATTATTCAATGATGATGACTCAAAAACTACTACAAGCGTGAACGAGGGTATGTCGCGTTGAGCGTCGCGCGTAACCTTTTCGATGACAGGCGCGGGTAGTCTTTTCGACGACTGCACCGGGACTAAAACAATTGCGATCTATGGAGTGGGGGGAGCGCCCCGAGCGACGGTTTATTCTTTATTTTACTCCCAATGACATAGCGACAGGCTACTAGAAATGAGAATTAAATGAGATGGGTAATAATAATAATAGGAACGAAAATGTACTAAGCGCGGTCGATTCGACTACGCGCGCCCGCTTGAAGGTTAAAATAATAACTAATAAATAAAAAATAATAATAAACTCACGCCCGTTATCCCCGAAGGGGTAGGCAGAGGCACCAGTCTCTAGAACTGGACCCACGTTTTGCCGAGTTTATTAGGTTAATTGGGTGTATTGAAACATTTACATTGAAAATTATTATTTTTATAGGTACATTTTATCAGTATTTTCAATGCATATGATGACTCCGTATTGTTTCGAATCATCGTATCGATTCGAATCATAATAATGATTTGAATCAACATATTGATTCAAATCAACATATTGATTCGAATCAGTATATTGATTCAAATCAACATTATTGATTCGAATCAGCATATTGATTCGAATAGACCCTCGATTCGAATCATGATTTGAATCATCTTCCGGGTGATTCGAGTCGATTCGAATTGTCATTTTTGATTCGAGTTCCATCACTAACTTTGTTTACAACAGTTTGGAGTTCAAACCATAGACAAAAATGGCGGACCGCGTTTTTGGCTGTTTAGCAAAACAACGTTTTAAAATAATGTTTTTGTTGCTTTTAGGTCCTCAAAAAATATACTAAAATATTTTTTGGTCTAATGGAAGAGATATTTAGCATTTAAGGCTTACTTGAAAAAAGAGTCAAGTAGCGGATTAAATAAGTAAATCAATCAGTATTTTAGAATGGATTTATAACGAGACGATCATGCATCACTTAGGTAGGTACTATTCTAAATACCGGTGGAGATGAATATTTTGAGAACACTTCGAGTGATGAAGAGTAGTGTTTTATTTTGTGCTTCATTAGGTATATTGTGTACCATGTTTTTTTTCTATTTAAAGTGTTTTGGTCGTCTAAGTTGTATTATTGAAATAAATGTTTTTTTACTAAAAACCAAGATTGCCTTCGTGTGTACCGACACTATCTAAGCGAACGAACTTTACTCACGAGCGCGGCTAGGCAAACATATCGCTGGTTCCCAATTCGCCCCGCTCTATGCACGAAGCTGTAGGTAATTTAATTCTGGCCCGCCACAGCACCTTTCCCAACCGTATTAGTTGATAATTTAATAGTATACTTGGTAATTGAGAAATTGAAATGCCGTATTGATCTGTTGGGACAGTATACTCTAGCTTAGGCTAGATAAAAATGAATTATACAAATGTACTCGGAATCGCTCGTAGCCTGGGCTGCCTGAGTGATCTTGAACGAACACTAAGGTTAAGCAACATACGGCGCGTTCAGTCTATGGATGGGTCACCGTCTATGACTAACGCTAGTGGCATTTTTTCCGAGCAATTCCGTGCTTCGCAAGGTACGTTAAGCAGTTGGTGCCGGCTGTCGTCGATAGATGGCAGTCGTTAAGCCAAGTCAGAGGCCTTTAGCGGCGGCTTGAAAACTTCTGACAGTAAGACCAGCCACTCGTCTTACAAGCCTCCACCAATCCGGACTTGGCCCCCGTGGAGTATGGCCTATACCTTCCTCAGAGAAGAGACCCGTGCCCCTCGGTGGGGACATAATGGGTTGATGATGATGATGATGATACAAATGTACAGTGAGTGACTGAAAATAAAAATTTAAATATTTTATTTACGATAAAAAAATGTTTACTTTATGAGTTTCACAAATTATTAGTACTCGTAGTTTCTAAAGTGAAACTTTCGCTAAGTAAACTACTTAACTGTAGTGCTGTCTCGTCAAACTTCTCAGAAAAGAGCGTGACAGAACGTTACCTACTTAAGTATTTACTAAATGAAATTCTCAATTCAGAAACCGGCACTATGTGAAGCAGAAATTGACAAAAATACTCCACATTTATTCTTTTCAAAACAGTTTTGTCTTAATTAACAAACTTTTAAACTTAAAAATTATTATGCATGGATGTGTTGAACAGACACAGTTCTCTTCAGAATACATCTAATCTCTTTAAACGAGCAATTCTTGTATATATATTTATATATAATCAGAATCTCGGAAACGGCTCCAACGATTTTCATGAAATTTTGTATACAGGGGGTTTTGGGGGCGATTAATTGATCCAACTAGATTTCATTTTATAAAACGTCGTTTTAACCGTTTTTTAAGGCAAAGAAATAACGCTACACTATAAGAAGGAAATTTTCGCACCCATCTGTAAGGTTGTCTCAAATGGGAAATAGGACGATACCGCAAACAGAAGACCCTGGTTCGAGACTTGATAATAATTTTTCTTTTTTTTTTCAAGTTCCTTCTTTCGGTCATCCAGGTACTTTCATATAAATGTACTGTTTAACACCAGACACTTTTCTCTTATAAATAATCGTTGATTTTATAAGAAGCTTTATTGGACAGAGGTAACTCTCCTCATAAGATAAGTTTTGTGGTTTTGTATGGTTTCTGTGGTTTTTTTTTCGGGTTAGGCCGGACGTACAATACTATTTTCGTTAAGACTTACATGATGGAACCATCGGGATAGGTTTTTATGCCGTCAATCTAGGCTAAGATAGTATTATTTATTTCTATGAACCATGTGCGTATGACAATTAGATTCCGTTTTAGATATAGTACGGTCTTTCACCATGTTAGTCTGATCTTTCCCTGTAGAAGAAAAATAAAACTTCTACTTTGACACAATTTTAATCAATAACCACTGCAACTTTTATATTGAGCTCTAGGTTTTTCTAAAATATAAAATTTCTTTTTTCATTCAAATTCAGTTGCCAGTCAATAAACGTAGTAAAGAGGCGTCCAAACTTTTTTTTATTATCGCTGGGAAAAATGCAATTAGGCATCTCCTCCTCCTCCTCTCCTCCGCGGTCGGGGGACGGGCGGAGTATGTGGGACTCCCCGCGAACGGTATACCCACTAAACAACCCAGCAGCACTCCCTCTTCGCCTTGTTGGCGAGGGCCTGGGAAACCGGCACAGCCTTGACTTCCAGACCCCCACCGGCGAATGCCCGCTTACGCGGCAGGCCCCTCACGCCCCTCCCGAGCACGGGTAGGGTCTAAGGACGACCGTGAGTGCCCGGTCATCCTCGTCCGACGGGGTGACGAGCGGTGCAATGCGGGCGAGGGCGCCCCCGCACCTTTCGCCCGCTGCTCATCACCAAGGGGCGAGGCCCCTCCTGCTCTGTCCCGGGCCACCTTCTATGCCCTCTGCTGATCAGAGGGACAAAGAGAAGGCCCCTCCGTCCTGTTTTTTATAGAGGTTGTCTCCTCGCGGCCCGAAAGCCCCCAGTCCCACTCAGTGTAGGGTTCCGGGTTTGGCGACGGCCCGGTAGCCGTGCTAGCGCATTTACCGAGCCGACCGTCAAGTGCGGAGCCCAAAGTGGGCCCCGCTGGACATCAGTTGCTTTGTACAGTTTTGTGCATGTAAAGCTTTGATAGATTTCAAGATCTTTGTAAGGCCTTGATCAGTCTAATAATTCAATCTTCGGTATCCAATATACTGTCAAAGTCGTGCAGGTAATACGCGTCACGGTTTTATCATCACGTCCATGCCAAGATCGACAAGCCAGCCCTTTGAATCCCGCAAATCCACAAAGCCTTCAATGCTGAATATCGCCTATTGACGCCAACCACCGACAGCCCGCATGTCAATGAAAGGATATCAGTTTTGATAGCTCCATACTCCAAAGACACAAAACACTTCAGAGCGCCAACGTACCACATACCTACTCGCGACATTAAACATAAACATTTACATACAGGCACATACATTGCTTCTGGCCTCACACTAGGGTACCCTGTGTCTTGCGAAACAGCGACGTCACAAACATGTAAACATCCAAGACCTAGGGGTTTTTGTGTCTCCCGCCGGTTTTTCAACCCGGAACCTCTCGCATGATAGGCCTGTACGCCCAAATGCGGAAAATCTATGTTCTAACTAGAACTAACTATACGAACAAAGGAAGGTACCTATATGCCGACGCCGTACAAGTCCTTAATAACTATCTCGTCTCAAAGCGGTATGATATGATATGATACGGTATGATAAACCCGCACAAATCCACATGTAATTGTGTTGCTAAGCCAAAATAATCCATCACCCTTCCGTAATTCAGTCGTCTCCCTGGCAAACTAAACAGCCTTGTTTACATACAAGAGATAAGGGCCTTTGAAACTGTAGGTATTAAGTTAGGTACGAGTACCTAATGTGTTTGCTAGTGAACGTAGAGTTAGCTACTTGTTAGTTTTGCTGAATGTAAATAAGTTAGTAATTAGTCATAGTTACAGTTTAGGTACCGCAAGGCATGTTAAGCAGTTAATCACCGTAGCCCCGGCCGCCTGAGTGATCTTAAAGAATCACGAAAGTTAAGCAACATAGGGCGCCTTCAGTGCATAGATGGATGACCGTTCTATGACTAACGCTAGTGGCATTTTTTCGAGCCGTTCCGCGCTTCGCAAGGCACGTCAAGTAGTTGGTGCCGTCTGCCATCGATAGATGGCAGTCGTTAAGCCGACTCAGAGGCCTCAAGGGGCTTGACTACTTCTGTCAGTAAGACCAGCCACTAGTCTTACAAGACTCCACCAATCCGGACTTGGCCCCTGTGGTGATTTATGGCCTTATACCTTCCTTAGGGAAGAGACCCGTGCCTCTCGGTGGGGACGTAATTGGTTGATGATGAAAGTCAAAGAGGAAGTAAAAGAGATTAGGCAGATGCGCTAACCACTGCGCCACAAAGGTCGTCAAAAGTATGTTTGTTTTAAGGTTTCGCGATATTTCAATAATACACAATGTTAAAAAGTTCAATATTTTAATCGAAAACACACGATATGTTAATATCTAAGAGTACGATGTATAACTGAAGCATTTCATCTTTAATTTATCTTTGCAATTGAAATTTGACGCATAGGTAAATTTATTTTTCACCAGCTCCGCGTTTTGTCTTTCAAAAGTCTCAAGTCTCAGTCAGTTCAATCAGATAAGCTATTTTTCACGCCAAACTTTTGCTCAATTGGCAGGTTCGATTTTCCAACGTTTTCTTTACGACCAAAAAGGCTGTTATGGCTCCCCCCACTATGCCGGCGGCACGGCAATGCCGCACAAGCCGAGCCGCCCCGGCTGGCCGGCGGGGTATGCCGGCGGGTTTTGCGGTGAGCAGCTCCCGCCCAAAATCAAATTTTTCTTTTGAGTCTTTTGCTAATTAAAATAATAAATAATAAATCGTAGATTAATTGAGCGCTCTCTCAGAAGTTTTTTAAGATTAAGTTTTATATTAACTATGAAACTGGTTAACGCAATAGGGATCCCCTGTAATGTTAGCTCTAAGTTTTTTGGCAAATAAATAAATAAATAAATAAATATTAAGGCCGCGATGGCGATGTCAACCGCTTCCTTGTCCTTGTACAAAACTACTGGTCTTACCGGCTAACAACTTGAAAATGATGCCACAGAGACAATGATGCTCTGCGGCAGCCAGCAGCAAGTGCCGGCGGCCTGAATAACCTGGCGGCATACCCGCGCGGCAAAAACCCGCCAGCCATGCCGCCGGCATAGTGTGTAGCAGCCATTAAATGCAGCTTGGTGGCAAGTTTGGGTTTTCTGGTCGGCGTACAAAAACAGAAAACAGAACATGATAATATTGAGAAACAGAATTGAATTGAATTGATCTAATGTTAATTCAATTCTGTTTTATAGAGTCATGCACTGACTGTCCAGTAGGTACAACTTCGCCGATGTCCCGTGTTAGAATGTAAATCTTAGATTGTAAATGTAATATATTATTATTATAAATTCGACGCCGTGTTACAAAAAAAGGGTAATTTACTATGTCAACAATCTCACATGTTAAAATGTCATAAATTAGTTACTTCATATGGCAAAAATAAACAAATAATATGTCAAGAAGAGTCCGAAAATCATGTAGTAGGTAATTCCTGCAAACAGTAATAACACTTCACACAAGAGGAGTTGTTTCAAGTTATTTGGCAAGTTTTTTCGATAGTTCAGTAGCCTGTCGGTTCCAAGATAGTTTCCCATTTATTGTTAAAATAAACGTTAGTATGCTCAGTATATTGACACTAGACAGAACATAGATAGATAACACTTGTCTTTATTGTACATAAAAAAGGAGATTACACATGCATTTCTTAATCTAAGAGTAGGTACAGACGGCGGCCTTATCACTAAAAGAGATCTCTTCCAGACAACTTTGGAACCGATTGCACCATTGACATTGACACTACAATGGTGCAGTCGGTAGACGCTATGCCCTGAATGTTTTTAATTCATTGTAACACTACCAATAAAGTCGAAGGCAGACAGCGTGAGGAAACCTGACTTTCCGAGGTCTCACATATAGGTCAGTTAAGGCTGTAACAAGGGCGAATGACTTTGAGCATTTGACCTCTGAGTTAAAGCATAATAAACTAGCGCAATCTCTTGAATGTTTGTTGTACTTCTTCGGCGAATACTTTAAAGGCTAATCCATAATCCAAAGATTACACAGATAAGAGATATGGCGGATGTTCGATGGCGATTCTTCCCTGCGCTAAGTAAGAAATCGTACAATTTTGTACTAATCACGCTTAATATTAACATTAAGAAATATATGAGCAGTTAGGATTGCAGAGATTTATGTGGCCGATATTTGCATGAAAGATTTAAATGAAAAGCTACTATCGTTTACGAGCGAAATTAGATTCTGTGGAAAAAAAAGCTTTTGGAAAAAAATTTTTTTTTACCATCTAGACAGGTTAAATGCAATTTTTTTTCCGTACGAATTAGTCACTGATATATCCTTTATTACCAAAGATTTTATTCAGAATTTTTTAGTGCGTACTTTTGCCTAACATTTCAGTTAAAGCTAGCCAATTTTGTAACATTAACCCTTGTTACACCCTTAAGCAAAGCTGGCACGTTCAACACATTTACACGTTGCGCTTGTGTAGTGTCTGTGAATAGCGCGCGGCGTGACGTGTACTGCATGCGCATCATGAAAAGTCTGCCCGTCTCTCTCGCGCGCGGTCTAGCTTATGAGTGTGAAGGGGACAGTTATAGTTTTACTTTTACTACTGTTTATATATACAGCGTGATCTTTTTGGTATTAAACCGTATGTGCGTTTCAATGAGGGATATTTCAGACAGCTAAGAAAAGTAGTTTCAAATGAGCCGCTTTCAGAAGAACTAAAAAAAAAACGAATGGCTGTCAAACGAATGCAATTTTGGACCTCAGTCCAATAGCCATGTGTGATACATCATCGAATAAGTCTCAGCGAGCTGAATAAAAGTTACTAGAGTCTGACAAGCGAGTCCTGGGACGCGATTTATTTCGGATTCTTCATATGGTCACACTCTGACTGTCAAACTTAGGTATTTCAGCTGCAAGTAGTACAGCCCAAACAGTTTGATACTCGTTCTAGATTTAAACAGGAAAAAACCTTTTGTTTCTATTCAACATAATTTTACCTATGTTTTAGTATATACATACGAGTAATAATGTTTTAAAACAAACATGAATTATTTTTTGTTGTAAGGTCTGTCGGATGACGAAAATTTTAAACGTCAGATCGAAGACTTAGTCAAAGAACTCAAAGATGTTGGAGAAAAAAGATATGAATCAGATTTTGATTATGGTTCAGCATTAATAAATGTTTATAAGTTTATGTGGTACATCTTTATTATCCCTGTTTTTGGTGGAGTGGAAATGTTGGTTTTGATGTAGTTAATGTTTTCGTTTTGCTTATATTTATTTATGTTTGGACAAAATTCATTGGAGGCTCCAAACTAATTAAACAAATAATCAAGTTAAGCAAAAGTATCAAGATGGTTTATGGCATATAGATGCAGGGTTATCAACTAAAAGATTTTTAAATTTCCCGCCAAAGGCTTGTGCCAGGACTCACTTGTCGCACTCTATGACGTCAACAGCCAAATGTTTGTCCTTTCGGAGTTATATTGTATTGAAAAAAAACTAACATTTTTAATTTAAAAAAAATAACATGTATACATCACACATGGCTATTAGGCTGGAGGTCCAAAACTGCATTCCTTTGACAGCCATTAGTTTTTTTTTCTTCCGAAAACGGCTCATTAGTCAGTAGATGGCATTTTTAAGAGAGGGTTTTTGTTTTTCTAATGGAAATTGCCAGTTTATTCTGTGGTCTTTCCTCTTTTCTTTTGGCTCTTGCATTTGATTGTGATTGGACTTCGAACAACTGCTACTGGTGCTAAAATCATGGAAAAAACGTTGAAGAAAAAGAAGAAGAATAGGAGAACAGAACATTCGCGTAACCACAATAGAAAGCGAATGATGTTGCTCAGTTGATCACAGATCCCTTCCAGTTGATGAAATTACAGAACAGTAATAAAGTTTTATCTGTGGCAAGCAATTAGAAAAAAAGGTAGAGTAATGAGCGTTTTCCCTTTCTTTTTTTTTTCTTAGTTCCTTGAGATACACTAGATGGTGCCATTCAATTCTTCATACGAATTTGTGATTCATTGCAATCAATGTCAAAGTCAGTCCACAGATCACTAAACAAGAGAAGGAACCAGGGTTGCTATTCGGACGAGGTTTCTCGTAATAAAAATAAAAATTCAAACCCACAATCCACAGCAAAGTCTCCAAAATATCCAAAATCGCACTTATCACTAAACGACCACAGCATTTTTGTTTTTCCTTAATCAACCATCACAAATTCCACAGAACCATAATATTATTTTTTGCTTTGACGTTTATTGTTACGGTACGGTAGCGCCACCTAGGGATTCTTTTAGAACTAAATTTGACATAAGGAAAAACGCTCATTCATCCAGTAACTGACCACTGAGCGTCCGTTACCCTTTGTTACATAATTAAATTATAATTAAATTGTTGAGGATTTCTGGGATAATTATTTTCTATTTTGGTAAAGATTTTCTTAGATGAAATTACTTTTGTTCATGTGAAAATTTATTGAAATTTAAAACTATTTTGTGACCATTGATTCCACCTTGTTTTTAATACTTTACGCTCGAATTTGCTAATAATATATTATAACAAGTAACCCATATATTTGTATTTATTTATCTACAACGCACCTATCTTACTAAAACCTAACTCTAATCTACACTTAAACTAGAGTCGCATTTTGAATCAAAATCATATATTTTTGAACATCCTGTATATTGAAATTGCATAAGTGTGAGTACTGTGAACGTGCCAGCTTTAGATAACAGACCTATACATAAGCGCTTTAAATACCGCTTGTGCCCTACTATGCACAGGCGGTCCATGGACGGTAGTCTTCTTAAGTAAAATGCTATATTACTTAAGGATAATTATTATTTTTTTGTCCATTCTTTCGATTGGCATCATAAAAGTTGTAACGTTATTTATTTTAATCTCAAGTTCTACTCATACTTGGCCACTATGTTGACGCTCTGTGAATGAGTGATTGCCTATGGTAATCACTCATTCAATACGTTCACTCAAAATTTTCTTTCGTTCACTCATCGGCTCTCGCAGATCATTGAAAATTTGACCACGGAAGGAGTTGGGTGTGCGCTCTACTACGCCGCTTCTCTCTAACCGCTCTAGCGGCCATTTTTCATGCAGATTTTACTGTAAAACACTACTGATTTCTAATTTGCGACCTATGCCCCTGCTTTTGGGTGAGTGTGAACAAATATTTAGTTTTTTACTACTGCAAATTGTAATTGTCGTACCTACATCATTCATTTCTTGTAATTTGTGTAAATATCTATTGGTGAATGGGCTCTGCATGTTTGTTATATTTCCATTACCGTTATTTACTACCGTTCTGCCTATTTTAGTGTACCGCCACCTTCAAACTCCCTTCTGGTGCTTTCCGGCTTGGGTGGCGATGCACGGCAGACGTCTTTTGGTTGAATTTTAATGCTGGACACGGTTTCCAGGCCTCTAGGTCCAGACTGGACGTTCCTACGTCCAGAATAAAGACACTTCCAGGTCCAGATTGGACATTTCAAGATCCAGACTAAACATTTCTAGTCCGGATTAGACCGGCTCTACATTTTCCCCCGTCATCCACTATCCCCGGGCTTTCTGGAAGGATCGTCGCCAGCCTGCAGCGTCCTAACCGAGACGACACGGCGTGCCATCCTGCCCAATCTAGGGGAGTACCTCTCGGCAGCAATCCCGGACTGAACCAACCTTACATGGTGTAGGGCACGAACCCAAACCTTTTTACCGACCCATTTCTTTTACCGAGCCTACTGTAAATATTTTTGTAAATAAACCATTGTAAATAGCAGGCGTATTTTTTCTTCACAATCAAGTCGGTTCTCTTCCTAGACGAAGCAAGTAATATCCAGCATTACCAACTTTTAAAAATTACATAATAAAATAAATAATAAATGAAGTCTTCTTTAAGTAAAATATCATATCTACATTAATTAAGTTACTTTCCAGCAAGGACACCTTGCATTCCAGTCATGTCTCATAGTCTTGGGACGCCCGTGTACGCGTATGCAAATGGTTCATGTTTGTGATGTCGCTGTTTCTGGTCCGCACGTCACGGGGTATCCTAGTATGTGCCTGTATGTAAATGTTTATCTTTATGTGTATGTGTTTATACCAACAAAGGTATGTTTTTGGTCATACACCTAGTCTCTGTATTTCGTGACCGGGCTGTTTCTAAAGAAGCCATGATGAATAGACTGCGCCCGCTGGGAAATCATTGGCGGAGAAGCAATAAATTGGAAATAGCCCTGTTTCGCACGCAAACAACGCAACACACAGTTAAGAGGGTAGATTAGGTTGGGACTTTGACCTCTACTTTAGATAACCACTTCTGTAAACTTAAAACGTTGTGATCACATGACACAGGGTATCCTAGTGTGAGTGTTGTCTGACCTAATGTCGGAGAATAGGTTGTTATCTATATTTCATAGCCCTCATTGAAAAAAAAACATATGGCGAAACAACGGTTGCCGGGTCAGATAGTATTTATATAAATAACTATCTGTGCCCTGCGGTGTTACCCGCGGTTTATTAGGGAAAATAAATTGTGTATTACCAGTAAAAATAATAACTATTCACATTTTCAGAAGCAAAATAATTTAAATTTGAGCATCGGAAAAATCAATTTACGAAATGTCACTATTTTAGATATTTTCTCGCATTAAAACATTGCCTAAATACGTGTTAATCCAGGGTGACAACCAACTCCATACCAAATTTTATTAAAATCGCTCCAGCCGTTAAGACGTAAAGAAGTAACAAACATACACGCTCACACACTCACAAACTTTCGCCTTTATAATATTAGTGTAAAGATTGGCCACCGTCTGCACTTACTCTTACATTACAAAATAAATATCTGTGTAATCTGTTTTTTTATGAACAATAAAGTGTCCTCTATCTATCAATATTTCCCAAAAACTACTTTGCATGGACGTACGTCGGGTCTTATTGGGCACATTGGTCTTAAAACTCCAGGTCTTGGATGTTTACATGTTTGTGACGTTGCTGTTTCTGGTTCCCACGACACAGGGTATCCTAGTGTGGGGCCAGAAGCAATGTATAAGTGTGCCTGTATGTAAATGTTTATGTTTATGTTATTGAGATATCGGGCTTATTGTTTTTTTATGTTTTCATCGCAAACTCAAACCTACTGCGCTGATTTCAGTTTGAGCCGGGCTCTTTCTACCAATGTTCCTATTCTACCTATTCACAATACATAAAATTTTATTTAGTAACTAAATTCTTATTCAAGTATATTTCCATCTCGAACCATAACCTACCCTAATCTAAGCAAAGGTTTCTGAAAGTGCGCAGTTTAGAATAAACTCTCTAAAAATCTACCCTAGTAAAAGTGACCAAATGCGCCCATCTGTTATATTTTCGCACTCTGAACACTTTATTTCTGTAAGAATTGGCAAGGAAATAGGCAACCAGGGTAAGGATATAAAAAATATTCTACGGGAACGAATTTGTGAGCGCAGTTAGTAGAATCAATATTCACTAGACTAGAACGACATGAAGGACAGACGCCATTTTTACATAGCTGTGACGTCATCATAAAATCGGCCAATCCAGGCCGTTTTCGCTTTAATGGCTGCAGATACATAGTAAAGTTATCAAATTTTATCCTTTGTTTTTATTTTTTATTTTTTATTTAGTTAAAATGCCTCAAAGCGGTTTTAAAACTCATAATATTCACCTATATACTTATTATACGTTTATAATTTTGTTTTTTCCACACTGTCTGTCAAATAGCCTATTTCGGATTTTACTAAGTTTAAAAAAATATATTGTGTTTTCAAGTAAGTGGGAATGAAATTGTTCTATTAACTCCAGGACCATTGAAGCGGACGCTAAAAGAGTGGTGCAAATAAATAAACTTTCTATTCCATTCTTAATCATAAGTTGCATTTAAGTAAATACAGGATGATAAAAAGCAGATTGTCCACATCGGGAGCAACAATAGTTAAACTTCGACTGGCGGACATTGAATACCTCGCTACGCTCAGGATTCTACTTTAGAATCCTTCGCTCCGTTCTGGTTTCAAAGAAACACTCTCGCCTTAAAAATAGTTGTTACCCCCTGGGTAAACAAACAAGTCATTTTTATTCCCTGATCAAAATACAACTTATAACTAAGCACGACTTAAGGTTATGATTATTATAAAATAAGGCAAAGGGTAGTGGCTCTGGTGTTGACAGCCTGGCAGCGCTGATTGTATTTCGTGGTTTGCTGAGTGAAAACCAGGAAAAGTAGGTAATGTACAACCCACAGCAGATCAACCTTTACTAGTTTGTTGCACATTGGCTCTTAACGAAACAAGAGTGCACTTAGTACAACGGTTGGTGACCTGTCGACTATCTATCTCGGACGGCTGCCTATATTTTTAAATAAAAAAGCCCTTTGTCGCCACGACAGCTTTAGTAATTTCTTAGTATATTCAGTAGGTAGGTACTACGTATTTTATGAAAAATGTAGGTAGGTAGACTTTATTTTCGCGAGGCAAGAAAATCGCCTCCAGACAGCCTGCCTAATAAAGAGACAGGGATACGATGATTCAGCCGACAGCCAGTAGACATTTCGCGCATAATACACGCATAAAATTATTCATTCCGAGCGTCTTTTTATACGCAATTTGCTTTTTTAAGAAACTGTGGAGCCATTGAAGAGCTAAACGCACACGCGCTACGCGGTAAAGACTACGACGCGTGACAAATAATCTGTGATGAAAACATTTTCCGCCTTTCAGGGTTATTTTTCGCGCCAACTTTTCGCGCGCCGCATGCATTTGCAGATTAGTATTTGCGAAGATTGCTTGTGCCCACTCAGGCGTAAAACTTTTTTATGATCATAATATAAATTGTGGTAGGGAGGCGAACTCTTTGACAACGACACAATCGTGGCAAGGCTTGATTATTACGACTGTTAAGGCCCTCGCCCACGGCGGCTTTTTGTAGCGCTACGGCCGCGCGACGGTGGCGCGTTCGCCGCGCTACAGCCGCGATGCGGTCGCTAGCTGTGTGCCCTCGCCCACGTAACCACGCTTCTGTCGCGATGCGAACGCGCCACCGTCGCGCGGCCGTAGCGCTTCGAACGCGCCACCGTCACGCGGCCGTAGCGCTTCGAACGCGCCACCGTCGCGCGGCCGTAGCGCTTCTGTCGCGATGCAAACGCGCTACCGTCGCGCTTCCAATCGCCACAGTTGCAAGATGGACTCAGTTGAGGCAACATTAGTCAGGTTTTCGCCGCGCTACAGCCGCGATGCGGTCGCTAGCTGTGTGCCCTCGCCCACGTAACCACGTTTCTGTCGCGATGCGAACGCGCCACCATCGCGCGGCCGTAGCGCTTCGAACGCGCCACCGTCGCGCGGCCGTAGCGCTTCGAACGCGCCACCGTCGCGCGGCCGCAGCGCTTCTGTCGCGATGCAAACGCGCTACCGTCGCGCTTCCAATCGCCACAGTTGCAAGATGGACTCAGTTGAGGCAACATTAGTCACGTTGTCTTTGGTGCTGCTTTTACGTAAGCAGCCGAAGCACTGACAACGACAGCGACGTCACGTAGCCCCGGCTGCCTGAGTAATCCTAAGGGCCCTCGCCCACGGTGCCGCGCGACGGTGCCGCGTTAGCAGCGCTACAGCCGCGCTACGGTCGCGCGTTGCAAAAGCGACCTACGCGCGTTAGTAGCGATGCCGTCGCGCGTTTACGAAACGCGCGACGGCAGCGCTACAAAAAGCCGCCGTCGGCGAGGGCCCTTAGTTTTTAGGGTTCCGAACGACGGAAAAAGCAGGATCGCTTTGTTATCCATCCGTCCGTCCGTCTATCTGTCAATACCCTTTATTTTGGCAACGTATGGAGGTTTAGAGTTGAAATAATTAAAACTATGCAGTCAGATCTACAGTCCCTTGAAGCTACGAGAAAATAAGACTTCGAAATTTGCGTGAAAAAAGATACGGCCGTTTACAGGAAGAAAAACATTATATTTCAACACTGAAGGGAATCGAAATTTATAGGCAGGTTTCCGTTAACCTAGAGCAAGTAATATCGTTTTATACTACAAATATATAGGAAAGAATATGAGAACTATACATTTGTAAGTAACTAAATCATAAAAAATGTGGTCTTTGAAATTTGGGAAAAGTCAAGAAACAGTGGGCAGTATTTGAAAGTGGGCAGGCCGAACTCTCTCTCTTATCCTGTTTTTATTTAATAACCTTTTATGAGTAATACAGTAATTATTGACATAGCGTAGTGACTTTTCGTAGCTATAACGTGAAGGATTTCCTCATTTTACTACTACCTTAATGGATATCGGGAGTTGGCCGAAAAAACGACATCGAATTTGAAAACTATTAATTTAGTACACTCTGCTACAGCAGAGTTTTTTTGTTGCCAAATTTGACGCACCAGCATTCTATGCGCTATTGCGATATAGTACTAACAGACGATCGAACTTGGTACGGGCCGGACAGCGGATTTGGTACGCTCCGTACCATATCCCTTCGTCTGGAGAGTTGTCCGCCGAACATTATTATTATTATTTCGTGTCCGCTCCGGACCGATGGTGTTCGCGTCGAATTTGGTCCGCTCCGTACAAATCCTCGAGTCTGTACGCTCGGACCGGACAAACTAGCTTTCGCCGCGACTCCGTCCGCGTGGACTTTAGTTCAAAATTTTACAACCCCGTTCACTCCCTTAAGGGTTAAATTTATTAAAAACGGCGAAACACGTGTTCAATCAATTGTGTTGAAGAGTATTTATTTTAAGTTTCAAGAAAATCAGACAACATCTTAATACCTCCCATAAAAATTTTGGCAACCCTTTTCGCCCCCTTAGGGGTTGAATTTCCAAAAATCCGTTCTTATTCCTTGCCTGCATTATATATAGATCTTCTGTGCAAAATTTCAGCTTCCTAGGTCAAACGGCTTGGGCTGGTTGTTGATGAGTGAGTCAGTCAGTCAGGACTTTGAATTTTATATATGTCACCAGGCATGACGTCTGAACTGTGTACAGTCGACAGCACATCATGGTGTATACCCGTGCACTCCACTCCGTTGCGTTACGGGCGACTTTGCAACTAAAATGTGAAGATTGACGTGCTGTCGACTGTACATTACCAGCGGTTACTGCGAAATCCGGGCGTCTGTTGTGACTAGCGGATTTGTACGCCCGTACCCCAGTCCGCTGTCCGCTCCGTACAAGTTCGATCGTCTGTTACAGCTAAAGGACTCCACACACGACGGCTATAAGGTAAAGATGTATATTATAGCACGATATATCTCATTACATCTTTCCATAGAAATCATCAGGTGACCACACACGACAGCTATAATATACATTTTTACATTTTCGTACCTTAAAGGTACTGAGCGATACGAAGATGTATATTTACCTGTCAATACATCTTAATATATCTCAATACCTTTTCGTATATTACGATACATCTTTCTTCGAACAGGGTGTTCAAAAAGTTTCTTGGTGATTCAAAAACTCCACTAGGAGTCTTATTTCGCTAAACGATATAGGTATTCAGAGTCCTGTCTCAAAAAATTCATTTGCTCCACATCATTTGTAGTCCTATCTGTAATCACTAAATAGTCTCGCTAAAGGCCGGTTTCCGAATTGAGAATTTCACTTAAGTAAATACTTAAATTACGTTCTGTCACGCTCTTTTCTGAGAAATTTGACGAGGCAACACTAGAGTTAAGTAGGTAGTTACTAAGTAATTTTGCTAAGTAACTGTTACTTAGCGAAATTCTCAATTCAGAAATCGGCCGTAAGCAACGTTTCGTAAGCCTGAGGAAGGTATAGGCCATACTTCACCACGGGGGCCAAGTCCGGATTGGTGGAGGCTTGTAAGAGTAGTGGCTGGTCTTACTCTATGATCTCTGACTTGGCTTAACAACTGCCATCTGTCGACGGCAGCCAGCACCAACTGCTTAACATGCCTTGCGAAGCATGAAACCGCTCGGATAAATGCCATTAGCGTTAATCATAAACGGTCACCCATCCATGCACTGAACTCGCCCTATGTTGCTTAACCTTCGTGATCGTTTAATATCACTCAGGCGGCCAGGGCTGCGAGCAATTCTTCGATTCAGTCGATTGATGACCTATGAGTTTATAGATATAATATAGGAAGTTACAAATATTGTACCTATAGTGATGGAATATGACATTCAAGTTGCCTTTAACGTAAAGGATAGTAACAAAAATCAATCTACCTCAAGAAAAAAAAAAAGTGTAGCAACACAGTGGTCATCTTCATCATTTGTAATAATATCATGCCGGTCCCCTAGGTGGCGATGTCTGATAATTCCGCATATAATTTAAACTCTTCGGAATTTCCCTTACTTTTATGATGTTCAATCCACATCGCTCTATTTTTACGCGCATACGCGCATCAAAATCTCAATCATCTTCTGATGAACTACTTATCTATTAAATCTAGTAGTAAGTAAGTCGACAGATCCATAACAACAACCTGTATAACGCCTTAGCAGCCGGAACGTGTGTCGGTCGAGACGTATGCCAACGAAATGAAGCGAAATATACATTATGTTACCTGTTGCGTGTGTGATACTTTAATATAATGTAAAGCTCTACATCCCGGGATGTAATGTATATTATAGCCGTCGTGTGTGAAGTCCCAAATAGTTAAACATACGCAGTACTCTGTGAATATACCTAAGAAGAGTATAGAAAGATAGATGCACCTTCCGTGGTCAGTAATGATAGTAATTATCATAAGACTAGACGAAAACCCGGCTTCGCTCGGGTAAAATGTAGATGCAAAATAATATTCCACTATGTTTTTTTATATGGTGACGCCTCTGTATTTATCAACCACCAGTAGATATAAATATCTTAATACATTCAGATACATAAGCTCACACCTGTATCCCAGAGGGGTAGGCAGAGACCACGGACTGTCACCTGCCACTATCCTGACAAATCACTTTCGCTTCATCGACATCCATTAGTCGTTGCATGTACCCACATCGGTTTCGGGTACTTTTCATCTTGCCCTTTGCTAATACATCCCCTATTTGGTCGAAGTATGTCCAACTGGGGCGTCCCTTACTGGCCCTTCCACTCACATTCGCCCGATATATTTGCTTTGTCAGTCTTTCTTCGTTCATCCTCTCCACATCTCCAAAACAACGCAACATTCCTTTTTTCAATTCTAGTCACTTACTACATCCTCTTTCTCTACATCCTCGGTCTCTGATCACACTATTGCGTATTCTGTCGTTCAAAGTAACACCACACATATTTCTTAAGGATCTCATTTGTACTGCACTAATCCTACTTTCATGATTCTTCTGACTTCTGCCATACCCAAATCTCGCTACCATGCTTACATCAGTATTGGAACCAGCACACTATTACGGATAGCCAATCTTGCTCTTTTGGACATGTTCTGGCTACTCACGAAGGAATGCAAGGCGAAAATCGGATACTTATCATAACTTTGTCATGGGTACCTCATCACAAATTACTAAATGAGCTTCCTTCATAAACTTAACAGCATTGAATTTAGTTAACAGCTAGTGAATCTAATGACGTATTATATGAGACGTAGAATCCACTTGGCTAATCAACTAAAAACAGCTCACTCTCTTTGGCTTTACAGCTTTTAGTTTTGTATTGACCACATGTTTTTCTTCATCATTTTAATTTTTGGTATTTTTCTTATCTAGTGGCTTTTTCATTTCAATAAGTTTATTGGTACCTAACTAAGCAAAACAATAAAGATCAATTTATGACTTTGATTTCCTTTTTCAATTATTTTTCAGACCCTTCCAAAACTCAATGTCAAATTATTGTCTTGCCTCCCGCCCTCAGAAGAAGGACCTTCTTCTGAGCTCCCGCCAATGAAAAACACCACAGATTACTTACTTCACCTTCTCAGTTGGCACAGATTATAATAACCTTTTTGGATGCCACGCTATTCCACACACCATGAAGTTAACAAATTAGATCAAAGGGCCGGTTTAGATTATCTTAGTGTTTAGGAGAGTGCTTTACTTTACACTCTGTTGCAACATTATGCTGAATCGGGCCCATTTTGGGGGCTCAACCTTTAACAACCTCTGTGGCGTAGTGGTTAGCGCATCTGACTACCATGCGAGAGGTCCCGGGTTCGAATCCCGGCTGGGGACAAAAAAAAAATCCCAGGTCTTGGATGTTTACATATTTGTGACGTCGCTGTTTCTGGTTCCCACGACACAGGGTATCCTAGTGTGGGGCCAGAAGCAATGTATGTGCCTGTATGTAAATGTAAATATGTAAATGTAAATTATTATTTTCATGTTGTACAGTGTTTTTTTTTTACGCTTTCTATGCTTTTTGTGTTTTTTTTTTATTATTGTACGCATTCTGTGTGTGTGTGTTTTTTTGTTTTGTTTTGAGTATCAAATAAATAAATTGTCTTTATTTATTTCTTTCTTTCTTTCCTTCTTTCTTTCTTTCTTTCTTTCTTTCGTTCTTAAGGAGAGTGCTTTTGTAGAAACGTGTAAGCGCCACTTGCTTTAGTACGTTTTACGGTATAGTACGGTTCTAGTTGCCTTTCAATTAGAATCAAAATAGAATTGGTTTCTATTGTTCTATCCAGTAACACCTGAGCGCGTTACTATCCTCGTTACTTATCTGTGTATATCCTCGTGAGGCCCAATGTCTACAAGTGATCACAAAATCAATTGTTCTTTTCAAGGTCGGGCCTTACGAGGATAAACTAAAAATTTAGTGAAAACTTTAGGAGAGTCATTAATCTAGATGGCGTTATTCGTTTCTACGTACAAAATTGTGAATCGTAGCAATCAATATCAAGGTTAGTCCACAGATTACTAAACAAGAGAAGAAACCAGGGTTGCTATTCGGATGAGGTTTCCCGTAATAAAAATAAAAATTCAAATCCACCGCAGACTCCAAAATATCCAAAATCGCACTTATCACCAAACGACAACAGCATTTTTGTTTTTCCGTTATCAACCATAGTATTATTTTTTGCTTTGACGTTTATTATTACGGTACGGCAGCGCCACCTAGGGATTCTTTTAGAACTAAATTTGACATAAGGAAAAACGCTCATGGAGAATAGGGTAGTTTCCGGGGTCAAAATAATTTAATTCTATTTAGTCCGTATTTTAGATTATAAAAAATATTGGATACGTATTTTTTCTTTTTTCGATTAAACAAAAAATAACAAAGATATAGCCCATTGAAGTTACGTGTGACGTCACTCAGTGCTACAAAATGCAGCACGGCGTGACGTCACACGTAACTTTAATGGGCTATATCTTTGTCATTTTTGGTCTAATTTACAAATAAAAAAATACGTGTCCCTTATTTTTGAATAATCTAAAAGACGGACTAATTACATTTTTTGGGAAACTAGCCTATTTCGCTAAGTACCTAACTATTTAACTAACTACTTAAATCTATTGCTGTCTCGTCAAATTTCTCAGAAAAGAGCGTGACAGAACGTTTCTTAAGTAGGTATTTACTTACATGAAATTCTCAATTCAGAAACCGGCCCTATGGCAACTAATAGTCACTGTGTCACCGAAAGTTACCGTAATGGGGAACTTCTCATTATATTATGTAAGTACACGGTGACATCTGTTTCTTTAGTATAGGTACCTACCTACTTAGCAAAGTGTGCGGTTGTTTTAAGTCGCTGTTATGTCGAGATCACCGAGATCACCGAGAGAACTTGCCTGCCAGTGGAACCGATGAGGTGAGAGAGCCGAGGATGAGTACAGTTGTCAGCGGGGCTTTGATTGTTGGGCAACGACGGTAACTCACCACTTTTACAGAAGAGTGGGATTTCACTATAAAAGAGTTTCGCTGCAGGTCGTACGTTGTGTTTATGATTTCTATTGGTAGGTAGTTTAGTCCCGTTACTATAGGTAGGTACATTATGGTTTAGTCGTGAAGCACTGCAATCTTGGAATAGTTTTAAAATTAAATTAACGGAATCACTTATAGCGCCCTCTATAGAAAAAGTTAAGAACTGCCTGCTTCTACTTACGTTGTAACGGAAGTCAGTGTCGCTCAAATTGATCGTCTCTATCCGACTTATTCTACCAGGAAAGCAATTATTTAAACTTTCCAATTATCTGCGTAAATAAAACTTAATTAAATCATTAATTTAAGTCCAGATGTGCTAGGTTTACGTAAGTAGTACAACTTAAATCAAAATGAAAATTATAATTATTATTATTATATATTTATTTTTACAGGGCCTGTACGAAACTTTAGCCCTAACGGATGTTCGGAAAACATTTGTTACAAAAAATTGAACTTTACGCCATGATGGCTGAAAACGGAATCCTCATGAAAAGTATAATATTCGATGGATACGTTTAAAAACTACACTTATGTTTGACGTAGAAAACTATGAAATAGCGTGAACTAAAATTATGAACTGCAGAAATACTACGGATAATTATCAGTGTCTTTATTTATTGTACTACAAATTTTATTAAGCTAACAAATTATTGTTTATATTGCAAAGGGATCGTGGGTTTTAAAAGTGCATACTGTGGCGTATGGCGTTGAACATAGTGATTTTCGAACGTAACAAACATGAATGAATGAAGGGAAAGCCAGCCAAATGATAAACAAATTCGTGTGTTTGGGCGTTGGCGCACATTGTGGATAAGATAATACAATGATTGCTTGCCTGATAAGCTCCAGGCTCATATTCGTGATAGTGCTCCAGATAAAAAAGTGGATTTCTAGGTGAAACTATGATTTGTGTCGACACATGAAAACTTATGCTAAAGGGAACTTTATTTCAGTGTATATTGTAACTAAAACTGCCTTTCTTTTTCAATACAAGTGTCTATCCGTCCAATTTCCGTGTAATAAACATGTTCTTATTCATAAAAGTACTCAAACACTACTCCTAACTTGACAACCAACAATTCGTAGATTCGATGATTCACTCACAAACAAACTATTCCAATTAGACCGTAACACTGAAGTGACATGTGAAAATGTTAAGGAACGCTGTCTTAACTATTCTCCTCACTTACCGGACAGTTGAGAGCCAGTCCAACAAGGATTTGTACAATGGACAGTTTGTGGAACCGCAGTACTACAACAGCAGACAATCCTCGTCTCGGGAGTCGTCCCGCCTTCCGAACCCGGGTGACAGTGATTACAGGACCTATGTGTACAATAACAGAAGATATGGGACAGACCCAGCTCGGTATAACCCATACAATCCTAGCATAAACCAGCCAGGAGGGTTCCCCTACAATCCGTTGAATACTAACCCACTGGATGACCAGTACAAATACAACACTGTGAGTTACAGTTTGTTTTGTTATATGTTTTATTAAGTTTTAAAGAAAAACAATTGTGTAGTTACTTAATACAGTTTACAATTGTGTATTTTACTGAGGAAAAAAGTAACCTATACTACCTTTCGCTTTTAGAAGTAAGAATAAGTGGATAAACTAGACAATCACCATAGCATACTCAAAAGAAATTTAAGCCTGATGCTGCAAGTTACACTTTATATTAACTATGAGGAGTGCGTGTGTGTATGTCCCAATGTGTCTGTCCCAACATGAATAGTTCTGTTTACTGGTTTTTCTTCTCCAGACACCAAACTTACTTTTGATACCTGTGTAAGTGGGTCATTTTGCTCATCAAGGCAAACAAATTTTACTGTGTGTTTTTAAGTCCGCCACATTGCTAATGTAAAGTTTACTTATGTGCAATATACTTACAAATAATTATGATTATTATGACACCAGGAGTTAACGTAATTATAATAAATTTCGACATTATGCGGTAGATAATTTATTAATACCAAAGGCATGTTGTAAATTTTACATAAATTCTATTCTGTGTCTTGTTGAAAATACAACCACTTTCAATGTGAAACAAACGGAATGTTAAGCTCACAAATATATCTGCCTAATACCACTTTCATAAATTCCTTAAGCTTGATGTCAAAATGTAGTAAAATCAGCTGATTATATTTTTGGCCATTGCAGAGTTAGTCATAAGTTTCACAGAACCTTGTTGGGATGTGTTAATTCTGAATAAGTTCAATTTCAAAGAAAAACAATGTGACAATTCTACCTTCAAATCAAATGAAAATAATTTATTTCAAAACAAAAGAATTTACGCTCTGTTTTCTGAATGTCAATTAACTATGTTAGCAGCTGACTTTGGGCTGTATTTGTAGTGGATTTTTTTTTCTAATGGCAGCGGGAAAAAACTCCACTGTGATCATCTTTACAAATAATCTTAAACTTTACTACAACTTACTAAGTCAAAGATGAGATACAAACTCTGATAAATCTTACAATTTCTATCATATTCCAGAACCTGAACCCCAACAATCCTGATGCTCTGTTTCCGGGAGTCCTGGGAGGATGGCGGGAGGACCTGCAAGGAAAAGAGAGGAGGGACTCCAGACAGCTGAAGAGAGATATCTTTGTCAACACCAATTATGGTCAGGTGCAGGGATTCAAGGTGATTATTTTTTCTATTCTTGTTTTTTTTCTAACTCACAGGTTATACATATTGCTTTTAAAAGAAAGTACCTGGGTGACCGAGCTTTGCTCGGTACTTTTTTTGTAATATAAAATATGTAATATAAAATTAAAATAATCCTTTTCCAACAAAAAAAGACCTTGGAAAAAAAACATCATGACTCGAACCGGGTCTCTTGAAACCCGAAACGGGTCGCCCGTTTTCCCGTCAGAACTATCCCAACCTTGCGATAGACGCGAAATTTACCTCTGTATGTTATTATAACAAATTTCAATTGCCTTAAAACACAGATAAAACAACGTTTTCTAAAAATGTAACCTAGTTAGATCAATTAAACGCCCCCGAAAGCATCTGCCTACAAAATTTCGTGAAAATCGTTGGAGCCGTTTCCGAGATTCTAATTATATATAAATATATATACAAGAATTGCCCGTTTAAAGAGATTAGATTAGATAATGTTGTTGAATTCAGTCTAGAGAGATTTTGGAACTTTGAATATAACGTTATTAATGCCCGGTTCCTATAATATACGCCTACCGGCTACGATCCATTCTACCCTAGAATTTATTAACGGTTCGTAGGAATTTCGTAGGGTTTTGTGGATATTGGAACCGGGCATCAGTCATTCAAAGTATTTCTTTTTTATTATTATTTTTTTAGCCATTTTTTCTATTGTTTTTGGTAAATGTGTTATGTATTTTTTGTGTAAAGGGATTATGTACCCGAGATAAATGGTATCTGTATCTTTAATAAAAGTTTTTGTTTCAGGTGTACCTTTATGACAACCCGGATCCTAACTCGGGTTACCGCCCATGGTTGACACCAGTTGAGAGAATACAAGGGGAGGTGTCCACTTTCCTTGGCATACCTTATGCCAGACCCCCTGTTCTCGAAGGACGATTTAAGGTATGATTACACCCAATTCCTTGTCATTTCTTCTTCATTCAAAAGAAACCCAGGTCTTGGATGTTTACATGTTTGTGACGTCGCTGTTTCTGGTTCTCACGACACAGGGTATCCTAGTGTGGGGCCAGAAGCAATGTATGTGCCTGTATGTAAATGTTATGTTATTTTGCAAAATGTTAATAAATGTGTGTGTGCGTGTCCTATGTTGAATTTTTGTAAATTGTATTAATTTTCTTAATTCCTTGTAACAATGACAGAATGCCTTTTCTTTCTTGTGATGGTTAATTTGTTCCAATATATAGGTTGACCATTAAGTCTAGAAAATGGAAGTGAAGTGTAACTAAATATTGTACGAACTTTTCAGGCCATCTTCTATTCTAATATAAGCACAATTATTGTAACTGAGACCAAGGTTAATTCTCCTTGCTGAGACTATGTCTTTTAGTACTAAAAGTTTGGGTATGGAAAATAAGAGTATTAGCAAAATCTCACTCTTTAATTTCTACACTTTCTGGTCAAACTATATGTCTTTGTAATGAATTTATATAGACAATATAAGTAATTCTTATTATTATTATTATTATTATTTATTTATTTCAGGCAAAGCCCATATAGTGTTAGTAACAATTTGACTTATGCTATGTTAGTAAACAATTTACAATGTACATATTATTATTACACCACGCAAGTTGAAAGGCCTAGTCCCAGCCATCCCCACTGCTTGTCAGCATGAGGTGCATTGACACCCAGTGGCGCTGTATGGGGCTATCCATCCGATCAGCCAACACCCTCAGGAGGCTGCTGGTACTGACCCTCACCCTGCACATCAGGGATGCTATGCGTTTGCGGATTATTGCGTGGAAATCGTCCGTAATATCTGTAATATCTGTGTGTTCCACCTGCAGCCTCCCCGCCAGCACCCCGGCTGGCAACTCTTGCAAGCGGTGGACTGGGGTCCGGCCTGCCCACAGCCCGTACGCTTCACAGGGGCCACCAAGGGCATCCGAGACATGGACGAGGACTGCCTCTACTTGAACATATTCTCGCCTAACGTGAGTATCTTTGTTCATGACTTAGAAGACTGAGACTGCTTAGAAACTTTTTTGTAGAAGCTTCAAATACATGTGTGCATAGATTACAAAACTATAAAATGCACGAAACTGAAACAGTATAATAGTAATAATAAGCCCTTTTATTCCGAATTTGCTATGTTTCATATTTCAAGGTAATGTATATTTAAAGTTATTTGTATCGCATTGGCGTGCCTTTTGGCATAGGCCTCCTCCAGCTCTCTCCACTGAGCTCTATCCTCAGCTACTCTGGTCCCAAGGTTACGCGGTGCACTAAGAAACAAATTAGAATCAATTGGAATTGATGTCAACTATGTAGGTACTATGTCGCTTTTTCGAAAATTCAAATTAAAATCTTATTCACAACTAGCTTTCGCCCGTCCGCGTGGACTTAAGTTCAAAATTTTGCAACCCCGTTCACTCCCTTATGAGTTAAATTTACAAAAACGGCGAAACACGTGTTCAATCAATTGTGTTGAAGAGTATTTATTTTTAGTATCAAGAAAATTAGACAACATTTGGCAACCCTTTTCGCCCCCTTAGGGGTTGAATTTAAAAAAATCCGGTTTTATTCCTTGCCTACATTATGTACAGACCCTCTGTGCAAAATTTCAGCTTCCTAAGTCCAACGGCTTAGGCTGGGCGTTGATGAGTGAGTCAGTCAGTCAGTCAGTCAGGGCTTTGAATTTTATTTATATAGATTTCCTCGATTTTCTTCGTATCCTAGGGATAGCATTGTTTGATTACCCTGCCAGCGGTCGATTTTTCTATGCTTACTTACAGCTATCTACCCTTATTCGTACGAATGCCCTAAATCCGGCGATTGTCCATGTTTGTGACGCTCTGGTCTAGATACCACAACCCAGGGTATCCTAGTTTGAACCAGGACAAACGATAGTGTTTTAATATCACAGACATGGAATAACAAAGAGTCTTATGCCAGTTGTGCAACTGAAATACGGCGTCCTTCAAATAAAAACGCATTCCGGACCTCTGCTTTGGTAATTGTGTGTGTCAGCTAGAACAAAGAGACAGTCGCTATAAAAATATACCATCTTATGTAACAAAGATAGTGGCTTTACATTTTTCCTTGTATCAATCAATCTGACTATAACCATCCGTTCCCGGACATAGTTCTCCCCCTAGGTACGCCACCTATTTCTGTCCTTTGCCATCTTAAACCAGCCTCTTTCATTTCTCTGCCTCACTTGTACACCTTGGTGAGCACATGTCAACTCTGCGCGCGTACTATAAACTCCAACATTCCTACAACAAAGTGTCCTTGCAACCAAAGTGTTTTGAACCGAACGAAAGACGGACCGGCCGTCCCTAGGCACACAATGTGCCGGCGGGAAATTTCCCTACAATATATGTACACTTATCGTTAGGAATATCCCCCCTTCGTGCATGCAATTAGGCACACGTTTTACCAGTCCCACAAAGACAAGGTGCAATCTCTAACGCCCCCGCCAGACATCCGAGAGCACTTCAAATTTAATCCTGAAATCACAGCGCCGGCATAATGGCCATTGGCACCCCGCCGCTCTATGAAATTACTGAATTAAACAAACTCTAATCACGTCTGAATAGCTGAACACCTCAATTGGGTCAGGCCAGAGGACGTGTGCCTAAGGTGAGCGCACACTGACCTAAAGAATAGAATAGAAAAGAAGACTCACCTTGATTTTGATAGGATACAAAATGTGGCAAGGTGAGAAAAAATTACAGGATTATTCTCGATATTCCAGCAGCGTTGCAGCGTGCGTTGTTGCAATAACATTTCTTTTTCACTGTATTTGTATGTAAAACCACCAAAGTATACTTATTGCGGCCAGTAAGTAACAGATCCGAGAATCTGTATAATGATCTGCTAAGTTTACAATTTATTAAATTTTTTCCGCTTTCAATCTGCTTATGTGTTTCTGGCTTACCATAGAGCTGGTAGACCTACGTTGCGCATGCGCCAGTGCGAAGATGATCACCGATTTCAATTCAGGGTGCACTTGAATTGAAATCCGTAAGTTTCGGCAAATTTATTTTCATCTTGTTTCTGGTTCCCACGACACAGGGTATCCTAGTGCTAGGCCAGAGGCAATGTGCCTGTAAGTAAAAAAAAAGTTTATGTACCATCCGTCTCATTCACTGCGTAAGTAGTCAAGCTTCCTACTTTTACCCCAATTGGAACCAGGTGGGAAACAAACAAGCACAATGTAAACGCACCTTTGTAGCTAGGTTGTCTACACCAGTAGGTAACCTTTTGTCCCCAGCGTTCGAAACTAGTTCATCTGATAGGGTGGCCGGAATACTGAATGCAAAACCGCCGCGGGATCGCCGCCGCCGCTTGGGTTTCGCTTGGCACAATCACGTAGGCAATTATTTGTAATTTAATTAGTTCGTTCCGTTCGTGTCTGAGTGATAAAGTGGGCAAGTGGAAATAATGCCACTGGCTAGGCCTTTGCTACTGGCACATATAATATACACTAGTACACTAGCTGACTCGGCAACCGTTGTTTTGCCGGATAAAATATTTATAGTGGACGTGTAGTATTTTAGGGGTTTGAAAAATAGATAACAACTTATTCTCAGACCTACCATTCAGTAGGTATGTAAAATTTGTGTAAGCGATTTGTGTACATGTAAAATTTCATGAAAATTAGTCAATCCGTTTCGTCGTAATACGCGCCCTACCACTGTGACATGAGAATTTTATATATTAGACTAGCTGACCCGGCAAACGTTGTTTCGCCATATATTTTTTTCTTTCACTTAAGGCTATGAAAAATAGATAACCTATTCTCAGACCTACCGAATATACATACAAAATTTCATCATAATCGGTCAAGCCGTTTCGGAGGAGTGTGCGCTTAGTGCGCACTGTGACTGGTGACCAGAGAATTTTACATATTAAAAGATTAGTTATACTCGTTATTGCACACGAAACATTGAACAGAACATTTACATAAAAAACATGTACATAGGCGAGCTTACCTATCTTTGTAAGAGATTTTATCCAGCAAACCTTAGAGAGTTGGATCAGCTGTAAAAGACGGGTCTGTTATATACGTGTACAAAATAACATAAAATACAAAAGTACTAAACAATAGCCTACTTTATGCAGAAGTTAAATACACTAAATAAATTGTTTACAAAACGCCTACAGATAATAATTGGTCAAAAGCGCCGATACCACATAAGGTACTAACCTGTTAATTGTAAGGGCGGCAACCCACTGCTGGCGTCAATTTACTAAGCGACTGGACACTATGCTTAATTTATCACAATTTGCCGCTCACCACAATTGTGTGCCACGTACAGAGTGGATTTTAGGATGATCCTATCAAAAATAAGGAAGGTTGAAAGAATAGGGTTAAAGTATGCTAAACGGGACTATTGGCGATTATTTATCAGGTAAAATCAAAATGTATTCTTCTAAAAAAACCGACCGAAATAAAGCAGAACGGTGAAAAAAGCAGAGCTCGTATTTAACAGAATAGAAAATTAGCCTGGTTTTAACCTGGTTTGTTGGACAAAATATCCTTTTTTTTTTTAATTAAAATGCCTTAAAGCGGTTCGAAGACTCATAATTTATACCAATATAATAAATAATACTTTTTTTTCACACCGTCAAATAGCCTATTGTTCTTGTATTTATTATGGGTATAATAAGTAAACAAATATAATAACATATTGTGTAAAAAAACATACAAACATCCCACTTGGTGCGTCCAACTACAATTTTCACTAACACTGCCAAATACACATTTCGATCGAAATACTAATACAGTTTTTTTTCTACTGTTAAGTTAAGGACAGTATTTATACAGTTTTCGAAAACATTTTGTAAAAGTGCCCTTAAATTGTTGAGTGTGTCAAGTTTAAAAATATATAATAGGTATTTATAATAGGGATTATTTATTATCGTCTATTTTTCAAATTTAATATTTCGTCTGTGATAAAGTCGCGAAGACTGGCGTAGGCGGCCGGGCGAAACCAATGGCGCCGGTGGTGCAGCAGTATGGTGCACAAAAGTAAAATACATTTTAATTTGTAAAAAAATATCATCATCATCATTCAGCCACAAGAAGTCCACTGCTGGACATAGGCCTCCTCCATGGATTTCCAAAAAGACCGGTTGGAAGCGGCTTGCATCCAGCGTCTTCCTGCCACTTGAATGAGATCGTCTTTCCATCTTGTGGCTGGTCGTCCTTTTTTTTTTTGTTAACCGCCACCCTTGGGGGAGGGCGACGGCCGTGTGTCGGACTCTCCTCTCCTAATAATAGGAGAGGCATACCTCCTAAAACACCCCGGGGGCCGTCCTGTCGCTCGTGCAATGGGGCGCCGCCGGATCTCGCAAGTGGTAGACCACAGTGCGAATGCTACAGCGGCGCCCCGGCGACGTCGACCTGACTCCCAAGGAGTCGGGCCCACCCTCACTGGAGAAGGGGCATGGGCCCCCCACCCCCTTCTCCCGTCACGATGTCGGACGGCAGGTCCCCCAACCTGCCGTCTGTGACCCTCCCTCAACCTCCTCTATGCCCTCTGCTGAACAGAGGGACATAGAGGAGGGCCCCCACCGTGTGTTTTTTTATAGAGGTTGTCTCCTCGCGGCCCGAAGGCCCCCGGCCCCACTCAGTGTGGGGTTACGGGTGCGGGGCCCATAGTGGACCCCGCGGGACATCCAGCAGCGCAAGCCACTGGACGTCCCCCTCCCTCTGGTTTTGGTCCGCGCCGGCCGAAGCCGGTACCCCCCGTGGCTGGTCGTCCTACGCTGCGCTTGTCGAGAAGTTTTCGAAAAGAAATATAAAAAAATATATGTTTTATTATTTATTTTTTGCGGGAAAATGTTTTACATTTATATACTCGTATATTTGCAGTTCACGAGAGAGAATTGATTGTGGGTGCGTTGCCCTTGATTGATTTTCGCTGGCGTTCCGTTTTGTCACCTAACATTCATTCTCCATTCAAAATCGCTCTCGCACGAATTCGTGACATTCTTTTTAGTCATCCGACCGGGCATATTTTGATTGGACCGCCGCTGCATGCAATTAAGTTGATCATTGCCGGTTTCAATTTGTCCACCTGCCCCAGTCACTTTATCAACTCAGTCTAGCGTTAGATTCTCCGTAATTTTATTACTCATGGGGTTTCTTATATTTCCAGCTAATAAACAACATAACATAACATTTACGTACAGGCACATACATTTTTTACAAATACAAATACATTTTTATATTCATTTATTTAATGGTTTCATTTTATATTTTCATCAAACATAATTAGTAATTGAGTACGCAGTACGTAAGTATGAGATTTATTTATTTGTCGGTCGATAAGTGTGCATTTCTATTCTCACACTTTGCCGCTTTTTCGAGTCATCAAATGAGTATGAGCGAGCACCCATGGAGCGAGGTTTTCTAAAAGCCGGCGCCCCTGATTGTATATTCCTGATGTACCTGCTTTATTGTTATTTAGATAGTAATATGGTGTGGTGAGAAATAAACATTTCATTTCCCAGACTGACGCCGGTGCCACGGCCCAGAAGTACTCCGTAATGGTGTACATCCACGGCGGGCAGTTCGCTTCCGGCGCGTCCAACCTGTTCCCTGCGCACGCGCTGGCTGCCTTCTACAACGTCGTCGTCGTCTCTTTCAACTACCGACTCGGCGCTCTGGGTAAGGAGATGGTTCTCTCGAGTAGAACTAGACGTGAAGTTAAAATGCGTTTTTTTTTTCGAACTAAATAATGAAAATCGAAGTAACTTAAAATATTTAAAAAAATATAGCCGAAATGTCGTATGCATTTTTTACAGCCAATTGCTCTGAAACAAAAGTTTTAGTAGTAATACATTATTCATTGCTGTATGCAATAAGGCCACTAATTGTACTGTATCTTTGTAAATGTTTTGTATTAATTTTTCCTGGTACAATAAAGAATATTCATAATATTCGCGAATCGGAGCGAAACCTGGTCGGACTCTTCCGATATAACAACACCCGTAAGTAAATCCGGACTAAAAGTTTACAAAGAATATTCATATCTTATTTTATAAGTTTATAACATTATGCGCGTAAAAAATACATAAAAATTTGTCCATTACGGGTCAAGACGTGACTTTGGCAGAATTTGTCGATCGGCTGGTTCCTATTTCAACAAGAAATAACACTGTAGCGTTGCCGTCCGTCCGGACAAAGCCGGACAGTGTTGGGACCTTGGTAAATTTTTTTTTGGTCAAATTTGACCTTCCGTCAGAAACGAGTGAGCGAGATTCGCTGGCTCTTAGGCCTGGTTTAGATTTGCTTTATTTTTGTGCTTTTTTAGCATGCTTTCCATAGAGCTAGAATAGAATAGAGACGCCAATTCCTTTTATAAGTACATAAGTAAATAATAAATCAGTAATGGTTGGTTGTATACCTACTACGCATTCAGCATTTTCTGAAAGGATTTTTATAATTACGGTGCTAAGCTATGAATCGGCATACGTTTTTGCCATCTCTGTTTTATTCAACCTCTACGGAAAGCATGCTAAAAATGCATGAGAATAAAGCAAATGTAAACCAGGCCTTAGACCCCTTTTTTTCTTTCTTTTTTTTAACGGAAGTAATGCTTTATACACCATAACCGCCACCCTTGAGGGAGGGCGCCGCTGGAGTGGTGCGAAAACCACAACGCGAATGCTACAGCGGCGAGGCCTAAAATTAGGCTTTTTTAGTAAAAAAAAAACTCACGCCCGTTATCCCCGAAGGGGTAGGCAGAGGCACCAGTCTCTAGAACTGGACCCACGTTTTGCAGAGTTTATTAGGTCCCAAACGTGACAAGTGGCAAGCCTGTCGCCGTTATCCGGGCACAATTTATCAGCGAATGGTGTTGCTGTACAAACAAATGTACGTAACTAAAAGTCATTGGTACATGCGTGGTTCGAACCCAGACCCTCATGATCGAGAAGCAAGGGTCAACCCCACTACGCCACCACCGCCTTTAATTGTAATTTTAATTGTAATTTTTATTTGTAATTTCACAAATAAAAATGCTAAACACCGCCCTCGTTGCAGGTTTCCTCTCGACCGGCGACGAGAATTCCCCCGGTAACTACGGCATCTTAGACCAGGCTATGGCATTGCGCTGGGTCCACGATAACATCGAGTGGTTCAACGGTGACCGCTCGTCCGTGACGTTATTCGGGCCTGGAGCCGGCGCAGCTTCGGCGGGATTGCTGGCCGTTGCTCCGCAGACCAGGGACTTGGTCACCAGGATCATAGCTCAGGTATGTAAATACATTGATTTTTACTTTTACCGAGGTGTATGCTAGTAGATAGCGTATGTAATTGAACGAATCATAGCTTTCTTATATTTCTACGTTTGTAAACAAAAGGAGAACATTGGCAGCGGATGGATAAACGCACCTTGGTTTAATTTTTTTCTTTTTACTAAAACACAGTAGTATATTCATGTCTACTGTTGTTATTATTGTTGCTAGGAAAATGAATGAAATATTTAAATTTTTGTGTTGTAAGTAGTAAAAAAGTACAGTAGCGACCAAAAACAGTCCCATCCCAAGGTACTCGTAGTTATCGATAGACCGCATCCCTTTCTAAATCTCCGTTAATATACGACCAACGATTGACCCCGATCTCACCTGATGGTAAGTGAAGATGGAGCCGACGATGTTCCTCGTTGGTTCAGTAAGAGCCTATTCACTCTAGCCTTAGAGGCGCCTAAATTGTACCATTCCGGAAAAACAGAGGAAGGGAGCGAATTCCATTCCTTAGCTGTGCGTATTAGAAACGACGAGGCGAAACGCTTCGTGCGCACAAAAGGTGTCTGTACAACATAGGTATGAAGTCGCTCCCCTCTCCTGGATGTCCGGTGATGGAAAGGAGATGGCGGGAGATGTGGGCAAATATTTCGTGGAATTCCGTCATGGGGCCTAGTATGGGCACCTTAAACAATACTGCGTGTATCCAACGCTAGTGGCATTTATCAGAGCGGTTCCTTGCTTCGCAAGGCACGTTAAGCAGTTGGTGCCGGCTGCCGTCGATAGGCCTTTGGGCTCCATAAAAACTTCTGACAGTAAGACCAGCCACTAGTCTTACAAGCCTCCACCAATCCGGACTAGGCCCCCGTGGAGGAGTATGGGCTATACCTTCCTCAGGGAAGAGACCCGTGCCCCTCGGTGGGGACATAATGGGTTTATGATGATGATGAACCTTTTTTGTAACAGCTTTACAGTAAAGTTTTTTTTTTATATTTTCATTTCATGCTTAGAAGATGATTTCACTTCTCATCTAAATTCTCTGTTCCAGAGCGGAGCAGCGACGGCCGATTGGGCGCTCATCGAGGACAAGTTCCGAGTGCAAAATACGTCTCTGGTCTTCGGCCGGCTTCTCGGCTGCCCCATCGACTCGTCATGGAAGTTGCTGAACTGCCTGAGGCAGGGTCGCAGCTTCTACGAGCTGGGGAACGCCGAGTTTCAGGTGAACGTTATATAAAAACTGGCCGAGTCGCACTCGCACACGAAGGATTCCGTGCCATCTTTCTTCTTCTAATATATAAAATTCACATGTCACTGTTAGTGCGCATACTCCTCCGAAACGTCTCTGCCGATTTTGATGAAATTTTATATAATCGGTAGGTCTGAGAATAGGTTGTTATCTATTTTTCATACCCCTATATTTTTATAGTTATCTATACAAACGGCAAAAAAAATCATGTCTCTAGTATGAGAGCCCCCGTAAATATTTATTTTATTCTGTTTTTTTTTTAATTTGTTGTTGTAGCTGCAACAGAAATACATAATCTGTTAAAATTTCAACTGTCCAACTATCACGGATCATGAAATACTGTTGACAAACGGACGGACAGCGGAGTCTCAGTAGTAGGGTCTCAGACAGTTCATTCTCAGTGTTGCTCGTATTAATAAATTAATTCAATCGTTTCCAAACAATAACTGAAATTGACAAATCGACGACTTAACTAGAATAAATCTATCACTCAGAAAACAATGACGAAGTTGGAACCAGAGTGATCCCACTGAAATTTTTACGAACTATAAGGCTGTTACTGCATGGTTGTTAATGGCATAGAAAAATCATAAATCTTTCAAGCCACACTATTTAAGTGCTCCTCAGTGCTAACTCCATTGAGAGATTACAATATCTCACCATCAAGTTGGTGCGTTCTGCAAAGTGAAGGCATGCCAGACCGATTTAAGTAACGCGATGCGCGTATATCACTGTTGTGCCCTAGATCACTCCGGTTCTAACGTTGTCAGATACGCTTCCGAGTCTATTATTCTCCCGTTGGGCTAACACCGCCTTTATGAATAACTAGGTGTTACCCGCGGTTCATCGATTTTCCCATGGGAATAAGATATTTCCCCGCGGTAAAACGTAGCCTATGTGTTAATCCAGGGTGTCAGCTATCTCCATACCAAATTTTATTAAAATTGCTCCAGCCATTTAGACGTGAAGAAGTAACAAACATACCCACTCACACACTCACAAACTTTCGCCTTTATAATATTAGTGCGATGATGGACTAATAACAACAAAACAGAAAAAACTTCAAATATAGCAAAACTCCATCCAAAGAAGTATGTTGAATATTAGACTAATAGACAAGCAAGGATCAATGATATAGCAGAAATAACTAAGATAGCTCACATCATCACCAAAGTCAGAGAGTTAAATGAAGGTGGACAGGACACTTACTGAAAAATAAAACAGCGAAATGGACCAAAAGAATCATAGAATATAGCCCAAGAGACGGGATCAGAAGGCGAGGAAGACCACAGAAACGATGGGAAGATGATTTGCCAAAGAACTTTAGAATAGCAGCGTTGCACAGGGTGATGTGGAAAAACATGGAGGAGGCCTATGTCGAAAGACAACTTGACAAGTTTCAGTGTTAGTGTCATGAAACATAAAATGAAAATAGTTTTAAATATTTAAGGAAATACTTGTAGTCGAGGAATAAAGGCTTATATTATTATTATAGAAGCGGTGGTGGCGTAGTGGGGTTGACCCTTGCTTCTCGATCATGAGGGTCTGGGTTCGAACCACGCATGTACCAATGACTTTTAGTTACGTACATTTGTTTGTACAGCAACACCATTCGCTGATAAATTGTGCCCGGATAACGGCGACAGGCTTGCCACTTGTCACGTTTGGGACCTAATAAACTCGGCAAAACGTGGGTCCAGTTCTAGAGACTGGTGCCTCTGCCTACCCCTTCGGGGATAACGGGCGTGAGTTTATTATTATTATTATTATATTATTATTATTATTATTATTATAACAACATTTCTTCTGTAAACGCAGCCGCAAGTGGGCTTTATACCCTGGGGTCCTGTGCTGGAGAACAACTTCACTTACCCCGGCGACGAATGGTACGAGGGCTGGCGGGAGAGCGACTGGCGGTTCTTGGACTCCAAGCCTGAGGACCTGATCAGGCTTGGCCGCTTCAACCGAGGACTTTCCTACATGACCGGGGTCACTACACAGGAGGCGGCTTATTATCTTTGTGAGTTATTTTCGAAGTAAGTTTTATTAGTAGCTATTTGATTTGTTACTACATAGGTGTCTCCATCATACATATAATATGGATAATATTATGTGAAGGATGGACGAATGTGAGTACACCTGTAATATTAAGATAAGGTTTAGTGATACTCCTCGACGACCTCTGTGGCGTAGTGGTTAGCGCATTTGCTTACCATGCGAGAGGTCCCGGGTTCGATCCCCGGCTGGGGAGAAAAAAAAACTCCAGGTCTTGGATGTTTACATGTTTGTGACGTCGCTGTTTCTGGTTCCCACGACACAAAACTTTCGTAAGCACTACACATTCTCAAACATTACACTGGGCTGCCTGAGTGCTGCCTGAGTGCTGCCTGAGTGATCTTAAACGATCACGAACGTTAAGCAATACAGGGCGCGTTCAGTGCATGGATGGGTGACCGTTCTATAACTAACGCTAGTGGCATTTTTCCGAGCGGTTCCGTGCTTCGCAAGGCACTTATGTTGTCATAATAACGTACGGAATATATCCTTCCAAAACCTGGCTACCTATTAATCATTAATTTATTATATTATATTTATTTTAAGATAAGATACGAATATTTTTTATTGCACACTGGAAAAAACAAAAAATATTTTACAAAGATTCATGGTACTATTGGCGGCCTTATTACCTACTAAAAAGCGATTTCTAACAGGCAACCTTACGATGGAAAATTGCTGAGAGAACTTTGAAAGACGGGTAGCCGGTGCAAATTTGAATACTTTTTTTTTATCTGGTTTAATTTCACCCAAATGGATAAATGTGTGGTTTGGTGTGTAAAGAAATAATTATCTATCTATCTTGATCGCTAATATAGCACTCCAAAACTCACCTTTGCAGACAAAAACGAATCCCTCGCGCCCAATTTCGAGATATCGGAGAAGTTCTTCAACCAGAAGGTGGCGGAGCTCGTTCTGCGGTACAACTACACGCTCAACCCGCGCGGCGTGTATGAGGCCATCCGCTACATGTACACGTACCACCCCGAGCCGCATAACGTCAGCGCTATAAGAGACCAATATGTCCATGTGAGTAGGGTTGCATTACAGCCTGTTACCTTTATCTTCTGAAAAAAAAAAAAAAAAACTCACGCCCGTTATCCCCGAAGGGTTAGGCAGAGGCACCAGTCTCTAGAACTGGACCCACGTTTTGCCGAGTTTATTAGGTCCCAAACGTGACAAGTGGCAAGCCTGTCGCCGTTATCCGGGCACAATTTATCAGCGAATGGTGTTGCTGTACAAACAAATGTACGTAACTAAAAGTCATTGGTACATGCGTGGTTCGAACCCAGACCCTCATGATCGAGAAGCAAGGGTCAACCCCACTACGCCACCACCGCTATCTTCTGAACTTTATAATAATAGTAATATAAGCCTTTATTAATTTGTTATAAATAATAAAAAAATCACCAATCAGGAGTTGGCCCCCGTGGTGGAGTATGGCCTATACCTTCCTCAGGGAAGAGACCCGTGCCCCTCGGTGGGGATATAATGGGTTGATAATCGAACGAGATCGAGATCAAATCGAATGTCCGCACTTTTATTATCTGCCAAACCCTCAGACCGCATTTTATCAAAAGAAATTTATTACAAGTTTACTCGTATTATTACAATATTCGTGTATGAACACAAGCTACGAGGGCTGCTACTTATGTATGCGGAATAGAAAAAATAAACAAATGTATATGGCTAAATCGACGCCTTACTGCTAAAACCGACTATCTGCATGGAATGTTGTTTCGAGAAAACTCGCGTTTAAGTTTTGGATGTCGTTAACTACATTAAAACTTGTAATTGTGCATGCTTAGTTTGTGTTTTTGTTTCCGTTATTTCGACCATTATGTAGATCTTGAAGAGTAGATTCTGATGGTTTATATAACTCAGTTTTGACAAAAAGGGCACTTTGTTGGTTTTAGCAGTAAGGCGTCGAAATATGCTTTTATTGTTTTTCAAAGTATTCTCCACTATGATCGATGCACTTTTGCATTCGATGAAACCAATTTGTAAAACACTTTTTCCACTCTGAGGTTTGAACGCATCTACGGCATCTTCACGGGTCGAAAATCGTTGACCACGTAATTTATTCTTTACATTTGGGAATAAATAGAAATCATTGGGAGCCAAATCAGGGCTGTACGGTGGATGACCCATCAATTCTATTTTTTGACCATCCAAAAATGTAGTTGTTTCCTGAGATGTATGACAGCTGGCATTGTCATGGTGAAGTATGATTCTGCGTCGCTGGTTGTTTTGGCGTATTTCTTCAAATACTTCCGGCAAACAAATGGTCGTGTACCACTCCGAATTAACCGTTCTGCGATTCTCCAGTGGTATTGTAGCCACATGGCCATTAATACCAAAAAAGCAGGCCACCATTTGCTTTACAGTGCTTTTTGCACGAGCCACTTTCGTAGGGTTCGGCTCATTTTGAAACACCCAAACTGTTGATTGTTGTTTAGATTCGGGATCGTACGCGTAGATCCAGGATTCGTCATCTGTGTAGATATTATAAACAGATGTTGAGTCGCCTCCGTTGAATTTTTTTAAGGTTTTCTTGCACCATTCGACGCGAGCAACCACCGATTTCGGGCGACCTTCTTTAACTTCGTCTGTGAGCTTACTGCGCCCGCGATTAAACTCACTAAACCAGTGATACACAGTCGTTTTTGATGGAGCTTCCCCACCAAAAGTCGAAGTTAATTGATCTACGAACTATTGTTGCGTTAAACCACGTCGAAAATCGTAATAAATCATAGCACGAATATTTTCACGAGTGAGTTCCTTTTTTTCAGCGATATGACATTTTAAACCCAACAAAATCAAAACACTTAACGTATATAAGAGAAAAATATTAGCAACCAGTATTTAAAAAAAGAACGAATTTGACCATGGAGGTCAGACATTGCGTTTAAAATTATTGGAATCCCAGATTCCGCATACATAAGTAGCAGCCTATATACACCACACAAAACCACGAAGGCGCCCCATTAAGGTCATAGCCCACTTACACGACTCTGCTCCCACCCAGCAAAATTAATATCATTCAAATATGGGCTTTAAATATTGCTCTTTAGATATGTTTTACATTGGCATCATAAATTAGCAGACAGCTCGCTGTCAACTGTCCGGGTCCGAGCAGAGTCGTGTAAGTGGGCTATGATCTTTACTCAGCGCATCGATGCTAATGACATGTATAATAATAATTTCCACACCACAATCACTTGACCTGGTCCCAAACTAATATATCCTATTAAGAAAAAAATCTGACCAAGTGGAAATCTGACTCTTTTATCTGACTGATTTATGAGACCATCATCTGTACAAAAATATTTCAAGCGTCTACCTGTTGGCGTTACTAATATCGAGCAAACAATGGTTAATGAATCACGTTTGTTGTATGGGAGCCCCACTTAAATATTATTTTATGCTCCTTTTTTGTATTTGTTATTGAGCAAACAGAAATACCCCATCTGTGTAAATTTCAGGCCACAGACAGACAAACAGTAGAGCCTTATTGACCTTTGACGACCTCTGTGGCGTAGTGGTTAGCGCATCTTAGCGCGCTTACTATGCGAGAGGTCCCGGGTTCGATCCCCGGCTGGAGAAAGAAAAAAAAAACTCCAGGTCTTGGATGTTTACATGTTTGTGACGTCGCTGTTTCTGGTTCCCACGACACAGGGTATCCTAGTGTGGGGCCAGAAGCAATGTATGTGCCTGTATGTAAATGTTATGTTATAATAACAAAAAAAAAAAAAAAAGGTCGCTTAGGGTTCCAATGTTAAATTATGCGAGCGAAAGCCTTAATTGAGATATTTCTCCCTTCTTTCTTTCCAGCTCCTCTCAGACTTCCTATACCGCGCGCCGACCGACAAAATGGTGAAGCTTCTTCTAGAGCAAAACGTCCCGGTTTTCATGTACGTAATGAATACTACAGTGGAAGCATATCGTTGGCCGGAATGGAGGCAGTACTCACACGATACTGAGCACTACTTCCTGACCGGGGCACCGTTTATGGACCAAGAGTTCTTCCCGCGAAAGCAGAGGATCGATCGCCAAGCGTGGACGCCTAATGACAGGAATATGAGCCATTTCTTCATGAAGGCCTATTCGGACTTCGCGCGATTTGGGTGAGTTGGATATGTGGTTTATATATAGGGTGAATTTTTGAGACGGGACAGTAAGGGCTGGTACCTTGACCGGTATAGTTACAGGAAAACGTTTTTAGAGGACTATCCGTAAATTTTAAAGATATTCTGAACTGTATTCACAGATTTTGAAAAAAATGTACAGTTTGACGTTCATAAAGTAAACATTTTGTTTCTATTATGAATAAAAATATTTTAAGTAGTTTGAATTTGTCAGCAAGAAAATGGTCATTGTGTAACAAGAACTTTTTTTGATGCTAATCGATCCTGTTTCCTTTAAATAAGGATCAAAAGTCTACTGGACCGACTCAGGTTTGAGTACTAGAAATATCGAAAACCGCGAAAAACGGTGCTGCTGTGGAGCTTGCCGACTATTTATTCGAAATGGACGCCAATATTTCACATTTTAATGCTAATACAAAACATTACCTTACCCACCAAGCCAGAGGCCGTGGATTCGATTTCCACTGGGGGGCGCCGTACATTTGTACAAAGGGCTCAGTTTGGGTGTTTTTCCATATTTGTAATATCCTTTGCCTGGTTACCAAACCATAGTATCCTAGTTTGAGATCAGGGGTGCAATAACGTAAGACTCCACAATATGGAGTTGTCTGATTTGGCCCCTTTGTTTCCGGTATGTTGTAACGTTATTATTTTATAACAACGTTTTATTTTAAATAAATTGGATAAAATCTATTAAATAACTTCTAATATAGGCACTAAAACTCGACTGCGCATCTCTAAAGCCGGGTCCGCTGCGCCATGTTACGCGTGTTACAAAAAATGTAACACGTTATTAAAACAAAAATGGGGAGTGGCATTAACACTTTACGTGTTACGTAACACGTAACGTAACGTTATGTAACACGTAATGTGTTATACCACGCCCCATTTTTGTTATATTTACGTGTTACGCTTTTTGTAACACGCGTAACATGGCGCAGCGGACCCGGCTTAAAACCATTTATTACGTGGAGCCGGACAGCGCGTCCCCTCTCTCGTCCATTTTGCCTCCGGTCCATCGGCGAGCCTGCGCGTGCGCTTCTCCTTGTTTGTTATCGCCAGTCGCCGCCGCGCCGTCTCTAACGGCCGCGAGTAAATTTTATTAATTTTCTTTTTAAAGAAAGCCGTGGTTTACTGTCACGTTTGCCTCCGGTCCATCGGCGAGCCTGCGCGTGCGCTTCTCCTTGTTTGTTATCGCCAGTCGCCGCCGCCGTCTCTAACGGCCGCGAGTCAATTTTATTAATTTTCTTTTTAAAGAAAGCCGTGGTTTACTGTCACGTTTGCCTCCGGTCCATCGGCGAGCCTGCGCGTGCGCTTCTCCTTGTTTGTTATCGCCAGTCGCCGCCGCCGTCTCTAACGGCCGCGAGTCAATTTTATTAATTTTCTTTTTAAAGAAAGCCGTGGTTTACTATCACGTTTGTGTTCTCGTCTCCCCACACTTTTTTGGGGTCCAAGTACCGGACCAGAATTCCCTTTTACGGAGCCGAAGACCCCCGGGGTGCCTGTTCCCGCCGTTTTGAAAAGGAGATCCGCCAAACCTTCTCCGCACTTGGTCCACGGCCGTTGGGGGAGCGTTTCTACTGTCTCCGGTCGGCTCAGGGGAGTACCTGACCGTAGTTTCGCTAAAGAGAGATCAAAACTAGTGTAGGGCTATTTTCTAACTCACAACCCTAGTAATTGAAGAAGTGCTAATTAAACTATATCTTGAATTTTTATTATATCGCATTTTATTTCTTCATCCTTAATTTATGTCGCATACAAGGCTAGCGTGACAATGTCATACCACCTTATGTTACACTGATACACTGGGACCTTATTTCCCAGTAGGTATCTCGTACTCCTACTCCGAACTGTCGTATACATTCTTATTTTGACTCTTTCAAGTTGTCTAAATGCTTAACCCAAAAGAGTGGAAAGTTAGGTAATGCAAAGGCAGTTCAAGTGATTGTGTTCTGTGGAACTTATTATTATTACGACCTCTATGGCGCAGCGGTTAGTGCATCTGACTACCATGCGAGAGGTCCCGGGTTTGAATCCCGGGTGGGGACAAAAAACCCAAGACTTGGATGTTTACATGTTTGTGACGTCGCTGTTTCTGGTTCCCACGACACAGGGTATCCTAGTGTGGGGCCAGAAGCAATGTATGTGCCTGTATGTAAATGTTATGTTACACAAGAAGCATTCCTTGTAATATTACTAACGATTTCCAATTGTGTTAAAGAAAAGTTCCCGCTAAAGCCTATGTGACTCAGAGTAGACTTAAAGATCTAATAACATTCTCCTGATGTTTGACTCCGAGAAATATTGACACGAATTTATTTATAATGAAGTTATCAAGTTCGTTGATCCCAGTAACACACCCTTTGAGGCCTTTGAGCGGCTTTTCTTAATTACTTGGTTGAATCTGATGTTAATTTGATGTTAATTTTATGTTATGTTATTTATTTCTCCTTCAACCTTTTTTTACCAGCAACCCGACCCGTTCTCGAATCCTGGGCGTCCATTTCGAGGTGGCCCGCGCGGGTCAACTGCGTTACCTCAATCTGAATACGACGTACAACAGCTCCATCCAGCTCAACTACCGTCAGACCGAGCTGGCCTTCTGGACGGTTTACTTGCCCACAGTCATCGGCCGCTTCGTGCCCACTTACCCGCCCATCACTGAGGTAAGCTTCAATTCAAACTATAATAGTACATTGTTCACCGAGAGGAGAAAGTGACCGATTACCGTCGAGGGTGTCGTTTGAAGCCGTAGGCGAGGGCTTTAAAACACCTGAGATCGGGAATCGCAGTTTCTCTCGAGTGATACATAGTGCTTTATACTACACCTACAAGGAAAATAAAAAACGAAATCTTTACTAATTGAAATTTATATTGAAATTGTTGCTAGTGGCCAGTGTCATTTTGCGAACTTGGAGATAAAAACTCACTGTAAAAACTTTTTGGCTTTTGATATTTAGGTTACCGGCGCATAGTCTTACCCAAAATTAAAAAAGAAAAACCACTTAAGAAATGGATTTTCATACACTTTTCTCTCCCGCTCAGATGCGTTTTCTCCCCGCATATTTGTTCGATATGCAATGACGTACTTTCTACCGTAAATTTGATAAAGTATCAAGGTACTTTCCAAGCAGGTGTAGTATAAAGATAATTCTGCCCTCGTAACGAGAAACATAGTAATAGCACAGAACACATAATAGTACAGGTACAGAAGATTCACTCCGCAAAATTAAATAAAAGGGACTCTAGCAGCAATACAATTAGATGCAATTCAGATCGCACGGCCCTAAAAAAGCTACGTTATATTCACCTATTCCTATTCTTACCTACCTACCTATTCTGGTGCCTGAATTTCTACCTATTTGCCACTCCGGAGTGGTCGCCGCATGTACTTACGCGTTCGATACCGTTGTGAAACAGGCCTGTTAATACCCTCACTGTATTACCCATCCGAACGGGTCTCCAAAGCGCTTTCGCTTCCAGTATTGGTGGGAGCCGAAGCAACCGCTGCAGATAGCCTTCTGGTCGGTGTCCAGCGCTTGCCTCGTGCTGTTGGTGTTACTCGTAGTCTGCTGTATGCTCTGGAGGAACGCTAAAAGGTACGATCAGTGTGCTTAGTGCGAGTTTTTTTAACTACTCGATCGCGTTAACGTAAACTCATATTCTATAGGAGTGACAAAGCGCGCCAGCTATTTGGCTCTCTGTCACTCCTATACAAATTGCAAACGCTCTCGCTATCGAAAGTGAATGGAAAAACTCGCACTAAGGGCCCTGTGCTATAGTTGACTGCCCTGGACTGGCTCGTTGGTCTAGCCGTTGAGGGGCTTAGTTACCAAGCCGGAGGTCGTGGGTTCGGTCCCCACTAGGGGCCGCCGTATATACAGGGTGTTGATTTGTACAGTTTCGTCTGACTCAGGGGTGGTTATTTACATGGTACTGAAGCAAAAAATATTTAAAGAAAAATATTTTTTTTAGCGAAAATCACCTAAAAATCTTAAGCCATAACCCTCAGTCTGGGTATTTTTCCAGTTGTGGTTAATGGCTGTCATGTTATGGGACGCACATCAAATGTGTGTTATGATTAATCGGCTTACATGCCACACTGTAGGCATAATGAAATAAGCAAATAAGCTCGCTTTTAACTCGTTTTATATGACGCTTTTATGTCTTGTGTCAATATTTCTTTCTTCGTATGCAACCAAGAATAATAATTACGATGGTGATTTACTAATGGGTGATTACATTGATCATGTCATACTGACCTGTGTTGTTTCCACGACAGGGCTATACCACCAAAATGGAAATTGATACCGGAAATGTAGGTGATATACTAACAAATTAACTAATCGTTTGTGTGCTTCTTTTAGTATTGTTGCTGTGATTGTTTTTCAGTTTTATTTTAATTTGTGTTGATGTCCATTTCTACCTAGCGTCTTAAGGCATATATTGGACATCTTACATTATTCTAAAAAAAAGAATTTTTGTCCGATACCGCCTCTAGGATCTGTTGTATATTCTGCATGTATTTTTTAGATTGTCTACGCAGTCTGCTTGCATGTGTAAGAATTCCTTTCATGTTCGTTTGATTTCAACGTTTTTAGACTAGTGAAATCTTAGTGATCATAATCAGATATCAAGTTAAAAAAAATATTTATTTTTATCATTATTTTTTTTCACTATCTAGATTTTGAAATAGATATCTAGTTTTATTTATAACGTTCAATAAGTTAGTTTCTGTGTTACATTGTTTTTTTTTTTTTCATTTCACCTTTCGCCATCGCTTGGCTTGATTTCGCCAAACTCATTTCATTTACCAGTCTGTTTTATTCCTTATATTGTATAAGGTTCTACAACAAGATACCCCAAGATATATTAGAGTTACCTCCAACGCGATTTAAGGATTGTGTTAAGCACACTCTTTGCAAAAAAGCTTATTATAAAATCAACGATTATTTAGAAGACAAGGACGTATGGCTTTAAATAGTAGTTTAATATTAAATTTAATCAGAGGATAGATGTGTCTAGTGTTCAACACATCCAAGATATTGTTTTGTAAGTTTTATTTGTATTAGCTTTAAGTTGATTTGAGAAAAGATGGTCAGAGTGGAGTTTTTTTTTTCGCTGCCTTTTTCTCCACTACAGACGGCCCCAAGGCAGCGGCTAACATTATACATAACTGTATGTACATTGACATTCAACAAGCAGAATGTAAATTCTTTACGTTGAAATAAATTTCTGATTCTGATTCTTACCTTATTTTTATTTTTTTCATTTCACCTTTCGCCATCGCTTGGCTTGATTTCGCCAAACTCATTTCATTTGCCAGTCTGTTTTATTCCTTATATTGTATAAGGTTCTACAACAAGATACCCCAAGATATATTAATTTCCTTTAATTTCAATTTCAATAACTTCAATTTAATTTACCTTTAATTTCAACTCGCCCCAATGCCTCAGAGAGACCGACCGGTACTACAGCGGCGACATATTCATGGTCCCGGACGTGGACGAGCGTGGCATCGACAACTCGACGCGCTCCCGGGAGAACATTTACGAGTACCGCGACGTGCCTATCAAGGCGGCGCCTGCGCAACACTCACAGACCACGCTCAGTCGTGCGGTGAGTTTCATCATAATAGGGTAGTTTCCAGGGTCAAAATGATTAAATTTTATTTAGTCCGTAATGCTAAAAAATGCAGCACGGCGTGACGTCACATGTAACTTTAATGGGCTGTATCTTTATCATTTTTTGTTTAATCGAAAAAAGAAAAAAAACGTGTCCAATATTTTTCATTTTTTAGGGCAACTAGCCCATTAAACGTATCATAAAGTAAAATCATAACGACTTCTGTGTAGCGGTTAGCGCATCTGCATAGCATGCGAGAGGTCCCGGGTTCGATCCCCGGCTGGGTAGAAAAAAAACCCAGGTCTTGGATGTTTACATGATTGTGACGTCGCTGTTTCTGGTTTCCACGACACAGGGTATCCTAGTGTGGGGCCAGAAGCAATGTATGTGCCTGTATGTAAATGTTTATGTTCGGCGTCGCCTTCGCCTCGGCCCACATTTCCACGTTCGTCCATCAGTGCTGTTTTGCTGATCAGTTTTGCTGACCGCTGCAGTAATGTACTATTTCATCCGCAGCCGAGCCACCCACACACTTTGCAGTCGTCGCGGCCCCCCTCGCAAGCGTCCACTGGGTCGGCCATCTCCCTCAAAGAGCACATGGTGTCCAGCAGTCCGGCCCCCGTACCGCGCGCGCGATCACGCACGCATCTAGTGCAGGGAGTGCCGCAGACTACGGTGTAAACGCGCTTCTGTGCTGAAGTAGTTCACAGTCAATTTAGTTCAAAGTCAATCATTGTTCACGAATTGTTGACTTAACAGACTTATTTTAAAACTACTCCCTTGTCGAGAATCTACGCATTTGAGGCGTTAATGTTCCCATTTCCCTCAAAGAGCAGAGTCCGGCCCCCGTACCGCGCGCGCGATCACGCACGCATGTAGTGCAGGGAGTGCCGCAGACTACAGTGTAGACGCGCTTCTGTGCTGAAGTAGTTCACAGTCAATTTAGTTCAAAGTCAATCATTGTTCACGAAAACCCATTTTGATTTAATAAACTTGTTTTAAAACTACTCCCTTGTCGAGAATCTACGCATTTGAGGCGTTAATGTTCCCATTTCCCTCAAAGAGCAGATGGTGTCCAGCAGTCCAGCCCCCGTACCGCGCGCGCGCTCACGCACGCATCTAGTGCAGGGAGTGCCGCAGACTACGGTGTAAACGCGCTTCTGTGCTGAAGTAGTTCACAGTCAATTTAGTTCAAAGTCAATCATTGTTCACGAAAACCCATTTTGATTTAATAAACTTGTTTTAAAACTACTCCCTTGTCGAGAATCTACGCATTTGAGGCGTTAATGTTGCCATGTCCCTCAAAGAGCATATGATTTCAACAGTCCGGCTCCCGTACCGCGCGCGCGTTCACGCACGCATCTAGTGCAGGGAGTGCCGCAGACTACTGTGTGAATGCGCTTATCTGCACTGAACTAGTTCAAAGTCAATCTGTGTTCACGAAAACGCATTTTGACGTAACAAACTTATTTTAAAACTACTCCCTTGTCGACAATCTACGCATATGAGGCGTTAAGTTTGCCATTTCCCTCAAAGAGCATATGGTTTCAACAGTCCGGCTTCCGTACCGCGCGCGCGTTCACGCAAGCATCTAGTGCAGGGAGTGCCGCAGACTTGTGTGAATGCGCTTCTCTGCGCTGAAGTGGTGTTCAAAATCAATATTTGTTCATGAAGTCACATTTTGACTAACAAACATATTTTAAAATTACTCTCTTCTCGACAGTCACCGTCTATAACGCATAAATGTTGCGATTTCCTTCAAAGAGCACAATAACAGTCCGGCCCCCGTAACTAATTAAAATAAAAGTATATTAAAAATTTAAAGTTTTGCAATATACAAGAATCGAAATGACAAAATATACAAATCTGCTTATAGCATAGGAATTTAAGGTATATAATATATTAGTACATATTTGTATGCTTTAATAACTGTAGGTCTCACCACCGTTAGCAAGTAAGTTTTAACATGATCCAGTAATATTTACATTCCGTAAAAAGTATTTTATGCTGCGATGCCATTACGATTTCATTTTCACAAATGTAATTTCGTTTGATTCGACTGAATTTATTTTTAAATCGTGTTAAAATATCGAACAATGTATTTTTAAAACAATTTAAATCAAGGTTTGAATTACCAGTATTTTTGTATTATGGTAGGTTTATTTGTAAGTATTTGTTTTTATAGGAATGTGTCAGGAATTTTGTGTTAGCAAAACCGTTATTGTATAAAATTATGGGATACTGCAGTATACACAGTAATTTACAGATTATGCTCGTGATTACTAAAGCTTGGCTTATTTAATTTTATTGGCATTTCACGGCACTACAAAACAACAACATAAACTCACGCCTGTATTCCGAAGGGGTACGCAGAGACCAAGGCGTGCAACTTGCCACGATTCTAACATACTTCACCGACAATTAGTATGCAACGAAAAATGAATGTCGATAGTCTCTCAGGATGCATGTTATCTGGCCCGTACGCTGGTTTCAGATACTCGTTATTTTTTTATGCAACCTTTAAATTATGGCCTACAAAACCTACCAGCATTATTAAATTACATTAATTGGCATTAACCTTCGTCAAACATATACAGGAAAAAATAGCACTTTATAAATGACGACGTTATGATCAGGGGTGCAATTACGTAAGAATCCACTGTATGGAGTTGTCAGATTTAGCCCTTTTGTTTTCGGTATGCACACCACTTTATGTGACACTGTTACATTCTGAGACTTTTTTCCAGTAGGTATCTCTTACTCCTACTCCGAACTGTCAAATACATTCTTATTTTGACTATCGAGTTGTCTAAATGCTTAACCCAATAGAGTGGAAAGTTACGTAATACAGCATGATTTTTTCGCCAGTACAATAAATCAATATACGTAGCAGGGCCGAGTGATGTAGGGCACAACGTTGATCTAAGTGCATCGCTTTACTTAGATTCGGCAAGGTCTCTTAAGGTCAGAGTGCGTATACTGAGTTTTGTCGTTCACTTTCGATAGCGAGAGCGTTTGCGTTTTGCATAGGAGTGACCAAGCGCGCCATCTAGTTGTCTCTTTGTCACTCCTATGCAAATCGCAAACGCTCTCACTATCGAGAGTGAATGAAAAAACTCAGTATACGCACTCTGGCAAGCCTTCACTTTGCAAAACGCACCAATTTTATAGTCAGTTGTTGTGATCTCTCAATGGAGTTAGCACTAAAGCTCTAATCTAATGCCGGCTACACACGTAACGATATATCGTAGCGATTAAACTGCGCAAGCCGATTTGCGCAGATTTATCGATCGTGTGTATGACGAAAATCTGCAACGATTTGTCATACACACGATGGATAAATCTGCGCAAATCGGCTTGCGCAGTTTAATCGCTACGATATATCGTTACGTGTGTAGCCGGCATAAGTGATTAGAATATCATGAAAGAATTATGGCCATTGTGTAACAACCTCTTTATTGGTAAAAATGTCATTTAGACCAAAAGTCGTCAAATAACAACTAAAATTATTCCTTCATTCATTCGCAAAAAGCTTAAAACTAACTTAACACACAAACCCTGGTCTCTGGCAACCCCTCAGGGGTACAGACGTGAGTGTATGTTTGTATGTTTATGATAATGTCGCTGTGTCTATCTATTTCTTTAATATCTATTTATTTAATAATAATTCGTGTTTGTGATGTCAGTCCGTCCATATATCGTGCAATCGAGTGTCTTGTGAATCGCGTGTTTCGACGCAGTTTTATTATTGAAAACGTAAAAAATATATTATTTACCATAGTTTTTATTAGATAATAAAATTAACGATAACACTTGTGACATGAAACTGCCTTGGTTTAGGTTAGAGTGAAAGCAGAAGATAAATAAAAGGAACTATTGTCAAGCTTTGTTTTAATCCAAACTATACTAAGAGACCCCCCACACTAGCGTTTTTTTAGCGTCGTCGTCATGCTAGCGTCTGTACAGCGTCAACGCAACGTCAATTTTTCGGCTGCGTTTCGTCTGCAAATCAAGGAAACCTTTTAAGTCTGTTATAATATAAGATAAAGTTGAGCCTACATTATGTACCTACCTAAGAACCATTTTACTATACTACTAGCTGACCCCGCAAACGTTGTTTTGCCAGATAGGGGAACGAAAAATAAATAACAACCTATTCTCAGCCCTACCGATTGTATATATAAAATTTCATTAAAATCGGTCAAGCAATTCGGGGGAGTATGCGCACTAACATTGAGACACGAGAATTTTATATATTAGAAGAAAGAAGAAGACTAGCTGACTCCGCAAACGCTGTTTTGCCAGATAGGGGTATGAAAAATAGATAACAACCTATTTTCAGACCTACCGAATATACATATAAAATTTCATGAAAATCGGTCAAGCCGTTTCGGAGGAGTATTAACATTGTGACACGAGAATTTTATATATTAGAGATTTTCTTGCTGTTTCCCCGTCGCCATTACACAGCAGGTACCTACAATAACTTGTCTTGAGTACCTTGAACCGAAACTGTTTTCCTTTAGCCGTTTGTAAGCTCTAGATATAATAAATGTGATCTCACCATCCTTGACCCTTTTCGGCGTTCCGTAGAGGATAAAGAACTCTTATAGTAAAGTTTCTCTAACGTAGTGGCACCAATTATCGACACTTTTAGGAGATGGTGGGCTTCTTTACAACAATAAAGATAATTTAGTCATATTTAAACCAAAAGTAACGATTGAGTATGGTAAGGTATATTCTTGAGATAAGAATAGGATGTATTATTTTTATTAACTATACATGGGCTAGAAAAAAATCGCAAAAAAGGAAAAAGTGTATAAATCTCCAGTCATCGACACCGAATCTCCAGTAATCGACCCCCAGTCATCGACAGTTACCAGTTACCGACATCCAGTTATCGACTATTACCTATAATGTGTATCTGCCAAATCACAACCCCCTTAGTGGGTACTTAAATTATAATAACTGTTTAATAAGTATTCATTTATTGTCCACAGTACAATGTTCATATTTTTCTTTCTAAATCATACAAATACACACATAGTGTACACACTTTTCCAATATAATAAAAAACGTCAATGTCAAAAAGTTTAAATTGCAAAAATCAACAATATTTACTGTAAAGTTACAAATACTGATATTGCAACGAATTGGTACCTAGTAGGATCCCATGGTTATGGAAACAGGAATCATAGGGGACAAATGCTAGTCAACTTCCTCGAAAGGGAGGGGTTATTCTTGGTGAATTCATTCTTCAAGAAAAAGCCCCAAAGGAAGTGGACATGGCAGAGCCCCGACACTATGACAAAAAATGAGATCGATTTCATCATAACGGACAAGAAGCGTATATTCAGAGACGTCTCAGTGATCAATAGGTTTAATACCGGAAGCGATCGCCGACTTGTGCGAGGCTCTCTGAATATTAATTTTAAGCTCGAACGTGTCCGTTTAATGAAATCCAGGCTCCGACCAAACCTGCACCAAACTATAGTGGGATCTGAAAAGTTCCAGTCTAACCTGGAGAACCGATTCGCTACCGTGGTAACCACAAATGACGTTGACATTGACCAGGCCCTCGAGAATGTAGTCGGAATCCTCAGGGAGGCATATGCGGCATAAAGGCACGAAGTCGAAATTTTCGGAAGAAACACTCAAGCTTATGGAAGAACGACGTGAACGCCCACCAGTCACTGCGTCAGAAAGGCATGCTCTAAACAGGAGAATTGGCAAACTAGTTCGACGTGATCTCCGATGCTCCAACACTCGTTCAATAGAACGAGCAATCGAGCAAAATCGGGGATCGAAAGTGTTTGTTCAATCTCTTGGGAGAAGCCATCTGATAAAGTTGACCACCACGGATGGAGTGGTTGTTTCCTCCATACCAGAGGTTCTTTCGGAAGATGAAAACTTCTACGGCCAGCTGTACGCTGCGCATGAATCTCGGCCTGATCCCCAAAATGAAGACTCCAAAGCTACATTGACACGCCACTATACTGAAGACTTGCCAGAAGTCACCCTAGACGAAATCGCGATGGCTATTAAACAGCTTAAAAAGAGAAAAGCCCCTGGAGAGGACGGTATTACAACTGAGCTCTTGAAGTCCGGCGGTAAACCCGTAATGAAGGAGCTCCAGAAGATCTTTAATGCTGTCCTCTTTGGTGGGAGAACTCCGGAGGCGTGGAGTAAGTGTGTTGTCGTGTTGTTCTTAAAAAAGGGTGATAAAACCCTTTTTGAAAAACTACCGATCCATTTCAGTCATCACGAATCGTCTTGCGAGGAGACTCGATGAGTTTCAGCCACCTGAGCAGGCCGGCTTTAGATCGGGTTACGGAACCATTAGACCACATTCACACAGTGTGGCAGATTATACAGAAGACCGAAGAGTATAATCGGCCCCTGTGCTTAGCGTTTGTGGACAATGAAAAGGCCTTTGACTCGGTCGAAACCTGGTCTGTTCTGGAATCTTTGCAGCGATGCCAAGTCGACTGGCGATACATCCAAGTGCTGAGAGGTCTATACAACGCCGCTACTATGGCCGTCCAAATCCAGAACCGGCAGTCTGAACCTATCCCCATACATCGTGGTGTGAGAAAAGGGGATGTTATTTCCCCCAAATTGTTCACAAATGCTATGGAGGATATGTTTAAGACGCTGGACTGGAAGAGGTACGGCATTAATATTAGCGGCGAGTACCTTTCACACTTGCGATTTGCGGACGATATCGTCATCATGGCGGAAACGCTGCAAGATCTGCAACATATGCTGAGTAGCCTAGCTGATTCTTCCCAACGCATTGGTCTCCGGATGAACTTGGATAAAACCAAGATTATGTTCAATGAACACGTAAATCCGGAGCCAATTGCTGTTCAAGGCAGTATTCTCGAAGTTGTTAAGGAGTACGTTTACCTCGGGCAAACCATGCAGTTAGGTAAAAACAACTTCGAGAAAGAGGCCAATAGAAGAATACAGCTGGGCTGGGCAGCGTAAGGGAAACTACGTTGAGTCTTCACATCGCCAATCCCACAGAGTCTAAAGACGAAAGTCTTCAACCAGTGCGTCCTGCCCGTCATGGCATACGGTGCCGAAACGTGGACACTCACGGTGGGGTTGATCCACAAATTTAAAATCGCTCAGCGTGCTATGGAAAGGGCTATGCTCGGGGTTTCTCTGAAAGATCGAATTCGAAACGAAGTCATCCGACAGAGAACCAAAGTCACCGAATTAGCATGCTGAAGTTGCAGTGGGCCGGCCATATCACCCGAAGAACTGATAACCGATGGGGTAGAAGAGTTCTTGAGTGGAGACCGCGGATCGGTAAACGTAGTGTAGGACGTCCTCAGACTAGGTGGAGCGATGATCTTCGCAGAGCGGCTGGCAAGAGCTGGATGAGAGTAGCCGAGGGCCGTGCTCAGTGGCGTGCAATGGGAGAGGCCTATGTCCAGCAGTGGAGAACCGTAGGCCGATGATGATAGTTTAGGCCCCGCGTTGATATGTCAGTCAGTCAGGTTCTCCTTTTTTTATATTATACATTATAAAGAGGAAAAACTTGTATTTTTGTGTTTGTAATGTACGCTCAGAAACTACAGAGCCGATTTTAAAAATTCTTTTTTTTGCCACCCGTGCGAATCCGGGACGGCTCGCTAGTAACTATATATTTTTCTAACTGGTGGGGAGTATGTTTTCTCGGAGCCATCTGTAAGAACCAATCATCGACACTAATTATTCCCCAGTAATCGACACTTGTCGATTACTGGTAGCTCGACTTTGATTAGTTTACTTCAAATATCTACCAAATAAGCAAAATAAGAAGAACTATATTCGCTTGCCAAATGAAAAATGTTTAAAAAAATTATTATCGACACTGTCGATTATTGGAAAAGTCGGTTTGAAAAAACCAGTGATCGACACCTACATTTTACTAATATCAAAATAATTTTAAACTTTCGTTATAACAAAAATCGATCCTATAGTTCTTCTAATAACCCGTGAAAAACATAAAATTCAAATAATTTACAATACATTAGTTTAATTAAGAAAATATGTACTCACTTCCTTAAGGATTTCAATAAGAAATGTTGTTATTTTCACCGTACTCCAGCCGCAATCACTTGCCACATCGCCATTTTCAAACAAAACGGCACATTTCGCTCAAATGTCAATGGGAGACAGTCAAAAGTGTGCTAACTACGGTACAGTGTCGCTATATTAAGAAATCGGTTTCCTACCCTTATTTTATTGAATCAAAAAGAAAGTGTCGGTTATTGGTTCTTGTCGGTCATTGGTGCCACTACGTTATGTCCTTTGTCCGACCGTCGATCTGCCTGTCTGTCCGCGGCCTAGCTCTGAGTGCTTAGTGTGAGCTTTTTCATTCACTTTCGATAGCGAGAGCGTTTGCAATTTGTATAGGAGTGACAAAGAGACAACTAGGTGGCGCGCTTTGTCACTCCTATAGAATATGAGTTTACGTTAACGCGATCGAGTAGGTAGTTAAAAAAACTCGCACTAAGCACTCAGAGACGATTGGTACTAGACATTACATACGCCAACGAAACGTAATTTTTTTATTTTTGTAGGTAGGTAAACACCCTCTGCCGTATTGTGTTTTGTAATTTTTTTCTTTTTTTTTTGTCTCATTTGACGATAAAAAGCGCGACTCGCGTTATCGTGCTAACTACCTAGGTATAAAGCTTTTGTTTAGGTGTAAACAAATAATTCATTCTAAACACGGAGAGTAATATTGTCTGTCAAGTTGATTGCTCGTCCTAAGTTATTCAGTCATCTCGTTCGATTTCTACAGGCTAAGAGGAAAGGACCTTGATTAAAACCAAATACAACCTAAAAAAACTATGAAATCATTAGGTAGTAGGTACCTACTTACGATAAAACTTTTTTTGTTCCATTTCATTAGAAATCCATAAACTTAAAAAGTCAAGACAAAATCTTAATTGAATCCTAAGTCAAACAGTCGCGCAGTCGTAGTTTTTCGCACATTAATAAAAATATCGAAATCATTTATAACCTCATAACCTTGAAATCACCGAGATATCGGCTCATAGTTAGATTATGTTATCTCTTCTCTCTCTAATAATATATTATAAAACACTCGTGTCACTACTCACCGTGCTAGTGGCGCATACATACTCCAACGGGCGACGTTTTTTTTTCAAAATAAAATTAAAAAAATCTTATGCCTGGTTCTGGAGCTTCAAACTAATCTTAAAAATAGCACTTATGGGGGGGGGGGGGCAATTTGTGCCGTAGGTACGTGACTGAAAGGTAAATAAAAAGGTAATAATTCACGAATTTCCAAAATTATTTAAAAAACGTAACGTGATCGTTCTACGAGCGATTCAAGCGAGCGAGCAATGTATATTATGTGCCTGTATGTAAACTCGGATCACATGATCCGATTGGAATATTTTTTTTGTTTTGATGTGATCCGTTGCGCCTGTGACCCGTTTGTGTGATCCGAGTGGACGAACTCAAATGTTTAATGTTAAGGTACCTGGTGCTCGATTATGGTGGTGAGGATTTCGTTATCAAATAATCTAATATATAAAATTATCGTGTCTCAATGTTAGTGCGCATACTCCTCCGAAACGGCTTGACCGATTTTCATGAAATTTTATATATATATTTGGTAGGTCTGAGAATAGGTTGTTATCTATTTTTCGTAGCCATATGTGAAAAAAATATACATGGCGAAACAACGTTCGCCGGGACAGCTAGTCTAATATATAACATTCTCGTGTCACAATGTTAGTGCGCATACTCCTCCAAAACGGCTTGACCGATTTTGATGAAATTTTATACGTGTATTCGGTAGGTCTGATCATACCCCTATCTGGCAAAACAACGTTTGCGGGATCAGCTAGTTTGATATAAATATTTGGTAGGTCTAAGAATTGGTCATAGACTAATTAACATGGTAATACAACGTTTGCGGGGTTACCTAGTAGACCAGGTAAAATAAATAAAACCCCCAATCTTCGTTTATGGAAATGAGCCTGTAGACTTGTTTATAAATAACGCTGCCCTTGAGAGGGAATGTCCACATTCGCGCGAAGTGTGTCAGAAATTAACGCAGCAGTCGGGCCGAAGCTAGGGCAAGGTCCGAGACTGTCCGGGCTTCGAGAGGCGGTGCAGTGGGGCGGCGTGGATTGGCTAGTTATTGGATTGGATTAGTTATTCAAAATATTTTTTTTGTCCAATGAAAATTATGAATAGTGATGATGGCTCCAAAAAAATGTCGAATGCCAAGTGAAAGTGAAAGTGCGGAAGAAGTAAAGTGGTGATTATGTAATATCATTGTTGAGAATATGTGTGTTCTAAAGGGTAAGTACCCATTTTTTCTTGTAAAATGCCACACTTAACTTGAATTGAGTGGACACATGTAAAAACTTCTCGAGCGATCGTATAATGTATATAAATCAATAAGGTAAGATACAGGGTTTGAACAGCTGCAAAATCAAATGGGTGCCGTGTACTTATAGCATCAAAAGGTAACTACTAACCAAAACATTTTATGGATTAAAGTTACATAGAACACAAGTATTTGTATTGACAAGCATATTTCAATTGTAATAATTAAGTACATTCGAAATGACAGCTAAACTAACAATTGAATTGTACACAAAAAACTGGAAAGTGCGAGCCGAGGAATCAAAGGATTCAAGGAAACTTTAAAGACTTTTATGACTTGCTTACAAATATAAAATAGTTTTCAAATTGTTTTTGGACTAGTAGTATGGACGATATTACATGCCGAATTTCATAGTTCAAGGTCAACGGAAAGTACCCTATACATATAACGTCCTAACAAATCAAGTGCAAATATTATAAGGGGTAGTCATATACAGTGTGGCCCTGGATAAAGTGCAATCCCGAAAGGGGATGAAACTAGACCATGAATCATTGACTAGAAAAATATTTAAAAAAATTATAAAAAATTATTGTAGGATTTATTGGTATTTTAAGATTTTCATGTTTCATTAAGGACTCTATGTACAAAAGTATTGATTTCTTCCAAAATAATGGGTCTATTTCTTTGAAATAAAAAAAAACAGTATGCCTAATACCTGGCGATGACCATGAAATAATAAATAGTCTGCAAAAAAGTAACTATCTTGGGTAAAAAAATGTATTTTTATGAAAAAAATGATTTTTTTAGACGTTTATTTTAAAAAACTTCAAATTACTAAAAAAATGTGCCCTATAACTATGTCATTTTATAGCTTACTTTTATTCTTTACCATTTTAGCTTCCAAATAAAAAAAAAAGCAATGTTCTAACTAAAAAAACACGCTATCTACGAACTTTTAAAGTGGAGCCTAATCGTGTTACCGTGCAGGTAGAGACCGTTTTTTTCCATTGTTTCCGTCCTACTCTGTGCCCTTCGGCAGTCGCAGTCCTTTTGTTCTACACTCAGGTAGAGGAAGGCGAGGGGAGGGGAGGCAGGGGGTTCGAAACAGGACTTACACAGTCGCTCCGATATTCTCGCCGCTGCTACTACTGTTCTCGTTCTCGCATTGTGTTCTCGTTGATTTGTTATTAAGTTTTTGTTACATTGTTGACTGTTACATTTTCTACTGTTCGTTACGTTTGGACTGTTCCTGTTCTGCTGTTTGAAAAGTAGATGCCCGCTTCAATCGTGGATTTTCGTGAGACCGCTGGTGCAAATTTCTGCAGTTTGTAATGCCGTCTCGGGTAAATGTCGCTTCGTCCATCCAAAAAATGCGTTTGGGAAAATTTGGGTCAGCTCTAATTTTTCTTAGAATCCACGTCGACATTACGCATCTTGGACGATTATCTACATTTTCGTGTAAATGTTGTACTCGTTGGTAATGGAAAGGATGCAATCCCTCCTTTTTCAAAATTCGCCAGACAGACGTCTTCGATATGCCATGACGCAACGCTAATCGTCTTATACTTGTTGTAGGGTCAGCAAACAGATCGTTTAAAATGGCCTATTCTATCGCATTGTCAATAACGACAGCTGGATGCTCACGGCGATCTCGTGCCAAACCAAGTCCAATGTTGGAGAGCCTCCTATGAATCTCTTGAAAATTTCGAGCTGAGGGTATGAGTCTGCCCGGGAAAGCATTTATGTATGCAGTCCGAGCGACTGTTGTGCGACCATGTGACATGCCATAATAATAATGCATGTCGGCTATTTCTCGAGGTGAGAACTCTGTCAATCGCAGCATTTCGTCAACACTTAACAGCAGAACAGGAACAGTCCAAACGTAACGAACAGTAGAAAACGTAACAGTCAACAATGTAACAAAAACTTAATAACAAATCAACGAGAACACAATGCGAGAACGAGAACAGTAGTAGCAGCGGCGAGAATATCGGAGCGACTGTGTAAGTCCTGTTTCGAACCCCCTGCCTCCCCTCCCCTCGCCTTCCCTCTACCTGAGTGTAGAACAAAAGGACTGCGACTGCCGAAGGGCACAGAGTAGGACGGAAACAATGGAAAAAACGGTCTCTACCTGCACGGTAACACGATTAGGCTCCACTTTAAAAGTTCGTAGATAGCGTGTTTTTTTAGTTAGAACATTGCTTTTTTTTTTATTTGGAAGCTAAAATGGTAAAGAATAAAAGTAAGCTATAAAATGACATAGTTATAGGGCACATTTTTTTAGTAATTTGAAGTTTTTTAAAATAAACGTCTAAAAAAATCATTTTTTTCATAAAAATACATTTTTTTACCCAAGATAGTTACTTTTTTGCAGACTATTTATTATTTCATGGTCATCGCCAGGTATTAGGCATACTGTTTTTTTTTATTTCAAAGAAATAGACCCATTATTTTGGAAGAAATCAATACTTTTGTACATAGAGTCCTTAATGAAACATGAAAATCTTAAAATACCAATAAATCCTACAATAATTTTTTATAATTTTTTTAAATATTTTTCTAGTCAATGATTCATGGTCTAGTTTCATCCCCTTTCGGGATTGCACTTTATCCAGGGCCACACTGTATAGTGTAATAATACCTTTGAGCAAAAAAAATATTAGATCATTAAAGGATTTGCCTAATTTTTTTCTACAACAAAAATTAAAAGTTCGAAACAAATTCATTTTATATCATCCTGTTGTCATGCACGCACACACACACACAATTGAATACTTTAATGACATGTGACATTCATGACATTGTACGTAGTGCGGCGGCACTTATGTGTGCGTGTACTTTATTTAAAGGGTGTACATTTAGTATGGATGATCGATTTTTTTATTCGACCTATTATTCCTAATAATAATTGTTTAATTAATAAATTGAACATTCTAAATTGTTATTTATTTTTTACTCTATCAGCCCTTAAAATATTTGCGCTTGATTTGTTAGGACCTTATATATTTTGATTCCCTTGAGTGTCGAAATATACGTTTTTTGGGGCATAAACGGCCGTATATTTTTATATTACAGTCAGTTTTTTTTTGTATATAAGAGCAATTAGTAATTTTTTTTACAATGTTAAATATTTTCCTGACCATTTTACTATGTAGTTCCCACGTGCAAACACACGTCAAGCGGCCAATCCACTCAGGGCCACTACGCACTGAATCCACAACTACTTTCACACAGTGGTCACTGCACTACAGATAGCTGGTAGTGACCAAATGATGATAGGTTATTGCCAATCTTTTGAGGTTTGTTGCTACTATTTGCGTCACACACACGTGTGGAGAAACACGCTCAAAGCAATTGCAAAAACTGCATAGCACCGCCGCTGTTGCCGGTGACCTTCCTCTCTCTCCCTAGCCAGCTTCCTCGGGTGGATATTTTGAGGTCTTTGAAACTGGTTTTTGTAAATACCTACTCACTATGCGTCGCGCTTGGCCACGTATATGACAAATATTAACCGTCCATCGCCGGGCCTTCTCACAAAGCTTTAGAACGGATTTTGCTAAACCTACAGTGTATTATAAAACGCCGGCAAGTACGCGCATACGAATGGTCAAAGGAAGCGCCAGCACATATGGAGAGGAGGAAAGAAATAAAAGTGTTGAACTATTATAGGTGGAAAGGTAGGTCAGGGACGATCCAGAAAGGTGTAGGTACGTCAACAAAGTATTATGTGAAGTTAGCGAAGGATCAAATAAAAAGTGCCCGCTCCTAGCCAGAAGTCATGCAGCGACAGATAAATGTTGATGAAGAGGCTTGTCAAGTAAGTACATTCTTGGTTACTAAATATAACATCATCAACCCGTTATGTCCCCACCGAGGGCACGGGTCTTTCCCCTGAGGGGTTAGTGCCCTGCCTCACTAGGACGCCACGGCGTCGCCAGACCGTATCCGTGCCTAACTCACTTGGCGACGGTCTGGCAACGTCGCCATTCAATACAAACTGCTTGGATACGTACGTAGCTGGCGACGTCGCCTTTGGCGTCCTAGTGAGGCAGGGCCCTTATTCCTATCTGTTACGCTAATGAATTCACCTTAGGGTGAATTCTGGGAAACGTATGTCCGACCATTTACCCTAAGCTGGGTAAATAATAGAATAAGGAATCTTTATCTATAATCGCTTCCAATTTATCACCTCGAAAATGTACAGTTGACTAGTAGTCACTAGTAATGTATTTTAACGAAACACTTGTTATGAAGAGCATAATAAAACAATAATTGTTTAGATAGTAAACTCTTCTGATAACTTATGCATGCATAGTTAGGTATTACATTACTTATTACACTAAATAATACTTATTGAATCGCTCGTGGCCTGGCTTTCCCAGAAACCACCCTAGGGTGAATTTTCTAGGGTAACAGATCGGAATAAACGCCCCTGAGGAAGGTATAAGCCATACTCCACCATGGTGGCCAAGTCCGCATAGGTGGAGGCTTGTAAGACTAGTGGCTGGTCGTACTCTCAGATGTTTTCAAGCCGCTCTAAAGCCTCTGACTTGGCTTAACGACTGCCGTCTATCGACGGCAGCCGGCACCTACTGCTTAACGTGCCTTGCGAAGCACGGAACCGCGGAAAAGGGCCAATAGCGTTAGTCGTAGACGGTCACCCATCCTTGCACTGAACGCGCCCTATGTGGCTTAACTTTTATATTTATATTTCTTTATTGGAGTGTAGAACAGGTAACAAACAATCTATATAATATACAATCTATATCCCTCAGGCAGCCGGGGCTACGAGCGAACCGTAACACTAGTAACTGAATTCCCGATTCACTTTCTTGCTTTTTGGTCGGTAGAGTCCGATCAGGTTTCTCCATGATTCGCAGAGCTTGTGAGTGAAAGTCACTCCGTCGGTTGCTCGTCTCTGACTGGTCGGACTCCTCCGAAAAAAAGCGAGTAACTGAATCCGAAATTAAGTTAATATTGTGTGGTGCTCTCTAATATTGTAAGTACTCGAATGGAGACCACATATCGGCAAACACAGCGTAGGACGACCAGCCACAAGATGGACAGACGATCTCATCCAAGTGGTGCGAAGACGCTGGACGCAAGCCGCTTCCGATCGGTCTTTTTGGAAATCCATGGAGGAGGCCTATGTCCAGCAGTGGACTTCTTGTGGATGAGTGATGAATGATGATGATGTGTAGTGCTTACGAAAGTTTTAGCTCGAACACCGTCTCAAGCCCCAGGAAACAGGTTTATGTTTTAGGTAGGTACTCCGAATGTATGGTTTTTAAATCTTCGTTTGGAAAAACTTTTGTTAGTCTCACGCGTTACCGTCGTGATGGACTTGATAGGTTATACAGATTGTGTGATCTTGACCTTGAAATTTTCGAAACCAGTAGGTTCCCGTAGCATGATGACGCGCGACTACTTTTGTCACTATAAAAAAAAATAGAGTGTCAAAACTGTTTATGCAAGTTTAACAATAAAACGAGTCGTTCGTACAGTAGTTACTAGTCGTTCTGTGATTTTGCCACTTAATTCCTTGGAAAAGTTTGCTTTGCCTGACTCTAATTATTATTATTGTCAACTAGAAAAATTTATTCCTGGTCAAAGTTAAGTTTTTTCTAGTTAAACATCAAACTGTTCACCCGAAATTATCAAATTCGCACATACCTACCGAGCGACATAAAATGCGTGAGAAACGAAGTTGCTATGCTACGAGCACCGGTATACTATTAACACTGCAATCGGTGATTTTGGAAACCTGGAAGTGTTAATTTTAACTATGAGAATTCCCCTTAATTTTTTACGATGAATGTTATGAATGTTTCCGATTCATCGATAAAGTCGTGACCGTTTTATTGATATTTTTTACCTAAGTATGCTGAAAATTATGTGTTTTTTCACAAGTAGGTAGGCACAATTTGTTGCTAATTGCTATTTAATTAGACGACCTCTGTGGCGTAGCGGTTAGCGGTCCCGGGTTCGAACCCCGGCTGGGGAGAAAAAAAACCCAGGTCTCGGATGTTTACATGTTCGTGTCGTCGCTGTTTAGGGTTCCCACGACACAGGATATCCTAGTGTGGGGCCAGAAGCAATGTATTTGCCTGTGTGTTAATGCTCATGTTCATGTTCATTTGCATAGTTCTTAAAAAAATATTTCCTTTAAAACATCGAAAAAAATATATTTACCTATTTTGTCGAATTTTAATAAAGTACTGATAATATCTATTCAAATCATTCAATCGTATTACTTGATGGATATTTTTTCCTTTTTATTGCTCTTCATAGTAACTAGAATCGCTCGTAGCCCCGGCTGCCTGAATGATCTTAAATTCACATCCGGACTTGGCCCCCGTGGTGGAGTATGGCCTTTCCCCAGGGAAGAGACCCGTGCACCTCGGTGGGGGCATAATGGGTTGATAATGATAGTACCTACCCATACCCTTCAACATTGTACCTACCTAAAAGAGCGTCACAAAACGTTACTTAAGTATTAATTACTTACGTGAAATTCTCAATTTAGAAATCTGCCCTAAGTGTAAATTCTCAATTCAGAATGGACCCAAACTCACTGAACCGGTTTCTGAATTGAGAATTTCGCTAAGTACCTAATTAATACTTGAACGAAAAAATAAATAAAGATAGGATAACACATTTTATTTTCTGCACAATATTTGGCCCATTGTTATTCATATTATAATCAACCTTGAAAATCGACCGAATTAACCGCATACCTACAAAGCTCCAGTTAACCAGTGCATCAGGGTAACCTTTGCACTTTAGCTTTGTATATAGCATTGAATTCTGTATCTAAATTCAATGTATATAGTAAGGAATGGCTCGACCCAATTCGCGAATGAATCGCGAAGTTTTCAGTCACAAACTGCGAAAAACGGAAAGTGCGTTACGGGTTTCATTTTAACTACAACATACCTAATGTTACTTCTACCTCTTCCACCTCTCTACCTACTGTCTACCTACCTATCTACTTCTTTCTCCTTCTACCGTTTTCTTCTTCAATATTCTTCATTCATCATTTCAGTTTTTTTTTATTCTATCCCCACACTCACTCCAACTACGCGCACACACGCTCACGTATAATAACATAGGTATTCCATTGAAATATTACGGATATGGGCGTTAAACTTCTGTGTTATAGCGATGCCGTTCTATGTGTCCAAGTTTGTATTGTCAGTATTGTGTTGTTTTAGGTTTGTTTTGTTTTGTGGTATCCGCTGAAAATCAGCGTCGTGGTCGTTACCGGCCATTTTGATGCCAATTCTTAGTTTTTAAATGTGTAGATGATAGTTTTTATTTTTATAATGGTACCAAATAAACATTTCTATTCTTTTCTTTTTGCCTGAGTGTAAGCGAGGTGAAAACAATCATTTGTTTTAAATACCATTGGAGTAATGATTTAGATATAGCAGAATCAGGGCCGGTTTCTGAATTCAGAATGGGGTAGTATCCAGGGTCAAAATAATTAAATTCTATTTAGTCCGTATTTTAGATTATAAAAAATATTAGACACGTATTTTTTCTTTTTTCGATTGAACAAAATATAACAAAGATATAGCTATAAAGATATTAAAATTACGTGTGACGTCACTCCGTGCTAAAAATTGCAGCACATATCTTTGTAATTTTTGGTCTAATTTACAAATAAAAAAATACGTCCCTCATTTTTGAATAATCTAAAAGACGGACTAATTAAATTTTTTAGGGAAACTAGCCCATTTCACTAAGTAAATACTTAAGTAACGTTCTGTCACGCTCTTTTGTGAGAAAGTTGACGATGCAGCACTATACTTAAGTAGTTACATAGCGAAATAGTCTATTTGACCGATTTCTGAAAGCCATCTCATATTGTTTGTTGGTGTTCATGGAGTGCTCAGAAAGTGGTCATTTTAAATAATTTCGTGTAATTCTTCTAAAAAAGGCGAACGAATATTTACTTTTCAAATAAGCCGCCAAAACGGTATCTTAGGCAATATGGCCTCACACAGGAATTAGGTAGGACGTCACTTCCCGGTAAACCAACCAATGAACGTAAGAAAGAATGAATGACAGACGCCATTTTTACTAGCATGTGACGTCATCATAGAATCTGCCAATCCAGGCCGTTTTCGATACAATGGCGGCAGATACAAATTATCAAATGTTATCCTGTGGTTTTTTTACAAATCATAATTGTTTTTTTAGTTAAAATGCCTTAAAGCTGTTTTAAGAGACATAATTTATACGAATACGTATAAATAATACTGTTTTTTCAGACTGTCATATTTGACAGTAGGCTATTGCCTATTCTCAATTCAGAAGAAAATTCAATGACCAATGAATTCAACGAGCTGTAACATTATCAATAGAACAATAAATTCTATCGGTCTGTACTAGAATTGTAAAATTGTAAGTTAATTTTAATTGAGCGTTGTCTCACATAAAAAGGGGAAATTAGTTCTATAAAAATGTCAACTGTTGGGAGCCGAACAACGGCCCACCAAACATTCTAGGTTTTCACACGTGCGTGACTGAAAAAAATTGCTGGCTCTTGGTGACGGACGTTGATTGAAAAAAATAATAATAATAATGTAGTATACTCACACTTCTGTGTCTTCTGAAATAACAGCACTTGCGTGGTTGAGACCCGCTCTCGTGCGGCATTTTCGCTGTCAAGCTGTCCTTTTGTAGTCTTCCTCTCTTTGCTATCAATGCCGCGAACCGCATGCGATATATCGTCGCAGTTCAACGCAGTCACACGCCGCGCTCCTAGGAACAAACACGCGTCGAAGTTTACGAACGCACTTCGAAAAAAAAGCTGACGTTTGTTTTCTTTTTCCCGCGCCGGTTATTTTCTATTTTCGGCCAGTGCTCTGATTTGAGGTTAAGGTTGCTTTCCGATTATGTAAGTTTGATTTCACCCTGTCTGTTTTAGTTGCTTATTTTGTTCGATTTTAGTATGTTAGAACTAGTTCAGGATCTCTGTTGGAAACAGATAAAAGTGTAACTCCTAGGTACTAAGTAGGTTAACCGATCTACCCACCCAATTCAATTAGGATCCAATTAAATCCAATTTTTTTATGTGTACCGGTTGTAACTAAGTACGTTGTGATAAAATTGAGCACAAAAATGTATGTTCAATCAGCCAAATTTATCTAAGTAGGTATTTATTTTCTGTTCATGTAATTTATGTGTACCTAGTTACCTACAATAAATCTATCCATTTGCTGTGAAAAACAAAATCTGCCAAATATTTTAAATTGTTAAGCGGGAAATTGCAAAATCTGCTTCCGCTGTATTAAAATAAAATTGACAGCACGGCAACCTTCACACTTTATACTTTAGTCGCAAAGTTGCCCGTAACGCAATGGAATAGAGTGCAGTATATAAAATTATGTGTGGTCGACTCTACCTAAATTACTGACCACTTATTGCTGGCTATTTATTTCTGTGCTCATCAATTAAAAATTTAATATTAATAATTAATTTAATAAAAAAATTATTAATAATTAAAAAAAGCAAATCAAAGTTAATTTAATTTGCTGAATTTAAATAGTACATTGTTCACCGAGAGGAGAAAGTGACCGATTACCGTCGAGGGTGTCGTTTGAAGCCCGAGCCGTAGGCGAGGGCTTTAAAACACCTGAGATCGGGAATCGCAGTTTCTCTCGAGTGATAGGTACATAGTGCTTTATACTACACCTACAAGGAAAATAAAAAAAGAAATCTTTACTAATTGAAATTTATATTGAAATTGTTGCTAGTGGCCAGTGTCATTTTGCGAACTTTGAGATAAAAACTCACTGTAAAAACTTTTGGCTTTTGATATTTAGGTTACCGGCGCATAGTCTTACCCAAAATTAAAAAAGAAAAACCACGTAAGAAATGGATTTTCATACACTTTTCTCTCCCGCTCAGATGCGTTTTCTCCCCGCATATTTGTTCGATATGCAATGACGTACTTTCTACCGTAAATTTGATAAAGTATCAAGGTACTTTCCAAGCAGGTGTAGTATAAAACGAATTTGCTGACCTCGCTTAAATTATTCTGCCGACCAAAATGAATATTTCAGGTAAACTAATTTACGGTAATTTATTCAAGGTATTGTAACCTGTACCTACCGTAAATCTGTATACTTAGGGAACTACCCGACTAGTTTCGGCTAAATACCTAAGTAAGCAAAAATACCAAGTTTAAATACACCTAACACTAAAGTAGGTACATATACCTATTTATAACAAAATAAATCTAAATTAAACTTCGGTGATTATAACGAAAAAAAAATTTCATAAAATAAGTTATCAAGTAGTTAGTAAGGTTTAACAATAAATGAGCCGTTTTCAGAAAAACTAAAAAAAAATCTAATGGCTGTCAAAGGAATACAATTTTGGACCTCAGCCCAATAGCCATGTGTGATACATCATTGAATAGGTCTCAGCGAGCTGAACAAAAGTTACTATGACGCCAACAGCCATTTGTTTGTCTTTTCGGAGTTATATTGTATTGAAAAAAAACTAATATTTTCAATAAAATATACCTATGCTGAAAATTTTGATTGAGTGTCGGAATATACGTTTTTTACGTTAACTAAAACTTAGTTTTTCTTACAACTTCAAGGGACCATAAACTTGAAAAAAATATTTTAAATTTAGGTAACTCGATGCCTCTACGCCTCCCCTAGACAAAGGGTTTTGACAGACAACGAACAATCAACAAATTAACATCCACACAACACAAACACTTGACCTGGTCCCAAAATAGGATACCTTGTGCTATGGTAACCAGGCAAGGGCATTACGAACATGGAAAACACCCAGACTGAGTCATGTGCGCGGTGACCCCCAGTGGAAATCGAAAACACGACCTACGCCTTGGTATTTAAGCGTTTTAACGCTCGACCAAAGAGTTAGTCAAGTGACCCTAAACCCCCGGGCCGGATTTAGGGGAGGGCAACCGAGGCGAAAGCCCCGGGGCCTCCACAAACGGGGGGCCCCCACAATAGAGACTTCGGAAAAAAATCTATCAAATTAAAAAAAATGTTTTTTAAATACTAAGTGAATCTAGTTGGTTTCACAATAAATTATTTATTGATAAACTCGACTGAATAAAATTGTTCAATTTATTTGGAAAATAATTTGGGGCGAGGGGGCCTCTGCTCCTTTGTTGCCCTGAGGCCTCTGGACCTCTAATTCCGGCCCTGCCTAAAACGACAGTCATTTTATAAGGATTCCGTTTATTCCTTTTGAGTTGCCGAACCCTAAAAACATTGGTAGCTTACTTTAATAATTAAAACATGCTATCAGTGTTTTAGGGTTAATTAACATATTGACAGCAAATCATCCTTTACACGCATGCACTCTACTTAATAACGCTATGGGCGTTTTGCAACAAAAATAAAGGTTGTTGACCTATTGTCGATTGTACGGGAAACTCGTAAGTTGAGTGAAATTACTAATTTGGTGGCATTAGCGTCGAGTTATCAGCAAAGGGTATCACGCACTAGTTGACCTATGGTCTGAGATAAATAAGGCATTAACAGTTTACCCAAACACAATCGTTTTATCGCGTAAAGTCAACAGAACGTTTGCCCTTACCTACATCCGTGCAGGAAAAGGGCCGATTTTATTAACTGCAATGTATAGTTTATTATGACGATTCGATGAACATTGCGTGGCCGATTAGAATAGTTAGGTACAGTACACTGCCTATTCCTGGGTCTGGGCCTTTGCAATGAGCCCTTCAACTTCAATTCTGTCTTACGGACTCAATGCACTGATTGTCCAGTAGGTACAACTTCGCCAATATCCCGTGTTACCGCCTGGCCACGGGGGAAGTCGCGGCTGCGACTAGCGACTAAAACAAACTCATAGAAATGTACGTAGCAAGCCACGGGGTTGAGACGCCCCGCCGTTCGCGCCGCGCGAAATATTTTCGCGCGGGCGATTTCCCCCGTGGCCATCGGCCAGGCCGTTAGACAAGCTAAAGCCAATCACAAGCAAACAAGGCTCGGTCAGAATTTTGAGTAAATCAGAACTTTACTGTTCTTTTGATATTGTTGTCTGAAAGGAATTTACCTAAAATGTAAACAAGAGGGGAATTTGCCTGGGAGAGGATAAGTTTAAGATTAGGATAATGTTATCAGGCAGGAAATCCATAAGAGAAAACCGCAGATTGGGGCAAGTGAAAAGCAGATGTTCTGCAGAGCAATGAGCCCTTTTTAGGACAGCTTTTTTGACAGCTGTCAGTTGGGTTTGCCAAAATATAGATGGCGTTGTACGCAACCCCGCCAGGGAACCACAAGGAGTAAAAAGCGTCATCGACTGATTTTATATGCATGACCAGAAACCAAAGAAACCTCGCTGCATAGTATTCGCTATGCAGGAGGTTTCTTTACTTTCTGGTCGGCTGGGCTTCCTTCATTCAGATACCTAGCCATCTACCGATTTTGTGTATTTTTTTATTACGTACCTACTTGTCTACATTGTGTTTCTGCCAGAGGTCCCGGGTCCGAATCCCGATGTTACATGTTTGTGACGTCGCTGTTTCTGGGTCCCACGACACAGGGTATCACAAACATGTAAACATCATGGGTTTTTTTGTCCCCAGCCGGGATTCAAACCCGGGACCTCTCGCATGGTAGTCAGATGCGCTAACCACTGCCTCACAGAGGTCGTCGAATCGTCGTCGGTCGTCGTGGCGTTAAAATATAGAATAGAATAGAAAACGTTTATTTGGTACCAACAGAATTTTATGCGTTATGTTTAAGGCTTGTTTCTAGCAGCTGCCGTCTATTAGATATCACGTTGTAAAAGCAATCGATAAATGGTAGTTCTATGAAGTGGGGCCCCGTTGTAGACTGTACGACCTTATCAGCGTCGTGTCTTCACCGAGGGTTCAATAACCTTTTATCTACAAAATGAAGAATTTCGTACGCTTTGTTTTGATGCTTGCTAATAAATAACTATACATTATTAATTTTGTTCCGGATACACCTAGGTACTTGACTTACTTGAAAAGTCAAGTAAGTGTATCCACAATAAAATTAATAGCTTTAATGTAAATTTCAATTCGCCTTTATTTGCTCCGACGACCGCTATTGTTTTTACCGAATTATTTATTTAAAATAAAAAACGTCTAAGCGCGAATCGGTAGCGGAGTGCCATCAGAACATCGAAAGCCGATTCAGGGAGACGTGGGTTCGAAACCCAGCTGTGCTAATGACTTTGTTTTCTGAGTTAGGTGCATTTGTGAATAGCAGCAAAACCACTCGCTAACCGTGAAGCCTGATGTACACGGGTAGAGTAAATAGCAGAGTCAACTGGCATACTACTTTACCAATTCCAAGTACTCTACCAATTTAAGTAGGGTAACTTTACTGTTTACTCGTAAATTTTCATTAAGAAGAATTTTCATTGGTAGAGTTGTCACTAGGTAAGAAGAACAAGAACAATAAACGTCGCTAATGAAGAAATATTGTGATAAACATAACAGATCTATTATTAAAGGAGGTACAAAGGCTGTCAATGAAGAACAAAACAGGAAAAAGGGAATATGGACGAGAGACTGGATTTTGAGAAGAGATGCATTACTTTATTTTATTTTTATTTTATTTATTTAATCCATCAACAGAAGCTTAATTAAATCGTTTATTACATACTAGCTATATTATTATTTCAGCCTTGCAATGTGCCTACAATTACAGATAGATACCACAGACATAAACACTAATGTTCTAAAAGAGAACAATATCATGCATTAAGAGTTCTAACATTCACTTAAGTACTTAGCACAATTATAATTATTATTGACGACAACAGAAATTAAAATCAAATTAAACAAAATTTCAGAATACATCGAATAAACATAGGTAACTCAAAATTATTCCATTGAAGATTAGTTGCATAAATTAATTAAATCACTAAATAAATTAGATTACTTTTAAAGGAGTTGGCTGAAGAGGATGTAAAATAATACAACTAACTAAAACTAACTTGTTGTCATTTTTGCCGAAGCTCTATGTGAATTTTTATTGTGTTTGTAATGTATTTTTTTTTATGTGAAATAAACGGAATTCCGTTTCAAGAGTTTACTCCTAGGGAACCAAATACATACACGCATCTCAAAAAAAAAAAACTAAAACTACAATAACTAAAAGAATATACTAACCGTTTACATTGGTCGAGTATTCTTTAGAGTAGAGTGGACGCTGGAGTGGGGGGGAGGAAAGTGGTATAGTAGCTCGCCCACGTTGCTAGTTACTCTACTCTACCAATGCGTAGTAGATCTATAGGTTAGTGGGATAGTTAGTACTCTACCGTTTATTCTACCAGTGTGCAGCAGCCTTCAAGGCTGTACACGGGTAGAGTAAACGGTATAGTATTCGGTAGAGTAGAGTGGTCTCTACTCTACCTTCCTACGTACCTACATTTCTATGAGTTTGTTTCAGTCGCTAGACGCCTCGCGCGATGTTGAAACAAACTCATAGTAGAAATGTACGTAGCAAGCCACGCGATAAGACGCCTCGCCGGTCGCACCGCGGGAATTTTCGCGCGGGCGAATGTCCCGTGGCCAGGCCGTCACAAGGAAAAGACATAAACACAGATTAAATAAACTGCCTCTGAAGAGGACTGTAGAGGAATCGTGTTTTATAAATAAGGACGTCAATATATTTTGGCTAATGCGTAAATTTACTTTTCAGATTTGAGCAATGGCGCAGGTCGATGCAAACAAAAATGGCGTTGGGCAGAGCGTCCTAGCAAAGGCACCTTGGTAAGAAAAATTATACGTACCTACTTTGTAACATCATGGCGACACCGTTTCTTTTAATATTTATTATCATAGACGAAATCACGTCAACAAACTTTATGTCTATAGGTACCAGAGGTCAGGTGTTAGGTATTTCATGCAAACCCTGATGTTGGCAGTTTTATTGGTGCTTAAAAAAAGCTTTAAACCACAAAGAAAGATAAATATGCCTTTAAAATTTGAAGAGTTCCCTCAAATTCCCCAGAATCACATCATCAAATCCATACTTCCCTTTCACACTTTATTTTTTTTTATGTAGCCTCGAGTGTGTCCCACTGCTGGGCAAAGGCCTCCCCCAACTTAGACCCCAACATGTCTCTGTCTTGTGCCACCTCAGACCACTCCGGCATGTGTCGGTCGAGATCGTCTCGCCAACGTCTTCTTGGCCTACCTCTCCTACGACGACCACCTTGTGGCACCCACTCGGTGGCAATTCTCGCCCATAGTCCAGTCAGTCAAGACAATTAATTATAATTCCAAAAGTTTTCAAATTTTGATGTAAGGTCGGGAATGGTATTAAAACAAACTATAAAATTTTGCAACCTGTTCCGCGGTCCGGAACATTGTTAAAAATGCAATAAATGATAATCTGCTCAGTTCTTGAGACCAAAATTCCATAAGTTCTGCAAAGTTGGAGTGGTGTTAAATATATTATTTTACATCACGTGTCAAATTTGCAACCAATTTAAGTGTACGGAACATTTTTTGTTATTAAAAATTAATGTTTTTCTTTATTAAACTGAAGGAAAACGTTCCAAAAGTTCTGCAAATTTGACAGATATATCGGAAAAATATACCGAACGATTGTATAAATTTGCAACCTTTTACGTTGACCGGAACATGTTTATTTATAATTATTTTTAATTCGTGGTAATTTTTTCGAGTAAGGTGGTCTCGGAATAATTACAAAAGTTTTATAGAAAAAGGTGTCAAACAAGGCGACCCTCTCTCACCAAATCTATTCACTTCAACCCTAGAAGAGGTATTTAGAACGTTACCAGAAAGGTCGATGAGGTCGATAGGCAGGAGATACACTATGTCGACGAGTACATCTACTTGGGCCAGATAGTAAGCTTCGAAAACAGGCAAGGCAAGGAAATCAATCGCCGTATCGAAAACGCCTGGAAGTGCTATTGGTCCATGAAGGATTTGTTGAAAGGAAGCCTTCCGCTTTCCTTGAAACGGAGACTCGTTGACATGTGCATCCTGCCCGTCCTCACTTATGGCTCCCAGACTTGGTCATTGACCCAAGAACAGAAGTCCAGGCTCAAGGTTTGCCAGCGAGCTATGGAGCGTAGCATGTTGAACGTCAGAAGGATTGACCATATTCGCAACACTACGCTACGCTCAAAAACACGCATAGCTGATGTGGGTGCCCAGACTGCAAAGTTGAAGTGGAGCTGGGCAGGGCATATCTGCAGAATGCACCCGGATAGATGGTAGTCCAGTCATTATTGACATTCGAAATCGAAAATTTAATTATAATTCCAAAAGTTTTCAAACTTCGGTCAAGTGAATGGTACATTGGGACGACAATAAATCTCATTTTGCAACCTTGTCCGCAGTCCGGAACATTGTTAAAATTGCAAATAAATTAATTTTTTTGCTGCATGGTCGTGAAAAAAATTCCAAAAGTTCTGCAAACTTGGGGAAGTTTTCGATATAATATTTCATATCACGTATTAAATTTGCAACCAATCTAAGTGTACGGAACATTTTTTGTTATTGAAAATTTATGTTTTTTTTTTTATTAAACTGAATGAAAACGTTCCAAAAGTTCTGCAAACTTGACACATATATCGGAAAAATATACCGAACGGTTGTATAAATTTGCAACCTTTTTCGTTGACCGGAACATGTTTATTTATAATTCTTTTTAATTTGTGGTCATCTTTTCGAGTAAGGTGGTCTCGGAATAATTACAAAAGTTTTGAAACTTGGTTGCAAACTTCGAAAACATCTATTCTGATGCATTTACAAATTTGCAACCTCATACGCGATCCGGAACTTTATGCAATTTGCAAAAATGTAATTTTTTTATTTTATCACCTTCAAGAAAATTTCAAAAGTTCTGCAAATCGAGGGGACTGTTTAATTTTGGGAGTAATGTCAGTATTTGAATTTGCATCCTCTCACGCAATCCGGAATCTTGTGTGATGTCGGAAATTTAACTTTATGGCATTTTTCATTTTCGAAAAAAATTCAAAAGTTCTGCAAATCGAGGGGACTGTTTAATTTTGGGATTAATGTTAGTATTAAAATTTGCAACCTCTCACGCAATCCGGAATCTTGTGTGATGTCGGAAATTTAACTTTATGGCATTTTTCATTTTCGAAAAAATTGCAAAAGTTTTGCAAATCGAGCCAATGATTGTTTCTTTGAGGTGCATGTCAGTATTAAAATTTGCAACCCCGCATGAGATCCGCAACTTTGTGTTCTTTGCAAAAATCGATTTTTCGCATTTTGTTATCCTTGAAAGAAATGCAAAAGTTTTGCAAATCGAGCGGATGGTCTTATTTTGGGATCGTTACCACTATTCAAATTTGCAACTTCGCACGAGACCCGGAACCATGTGTTATTTGCAAAAATCGACTTTTTTAATTTTATTACCGTTGACAAAATAAATAGACATAATAAGAATTTCAAAAGTATAGAAAAAAAGTATGAGGATATCAAATATTCGTAAAAAAGGTAAGTAAACATTAATGGACGACAATGCCTAGGTGAGTAACAGTGTATTTAATCCCCAGATTCGTTTTATTAATAAAAAAATACGTACCGGCAAAATCCTACGTCCGGTTTAAATAAGCCCAACGGAATTTATTTTTGGCATAATCACCTGTCATGTAAAAATAGTACTATACCAACATCTGTTAGAAACAAATTGTGTTACAAAGTGTGGCTTTATGAGGGTATAATGAATGGTCCAAACCCCCCCCAACTATGAATATTAATGAATAGTACAACTCAACCAAGGCCCCAAGTTCCCGGCGTCTCCAGCGGCGACTCCGGCGACGACGGTAGTCGGAGGAGCCCTGGAGCAAGGGGTGCGAAGAATCCCCGGGAGAGATTGCTCCACCGTTCAACGACCACAGCATGCGCAAAGGATACTGGAACCCATAGGCTCAATATTTTCACTTTTAACGTCCGCACACTCATGAAAGACGATCGGTTAATTGAGTTAGACAATGTTCTCAAAAACATTAGGTGGGACATCATGGGCTTATCGGAGGTCAGACGATTGGGAGAAGAGATAGCAGAACGATAAAATTCTATTTTCTTCCACTATGGTACAACCAGCGGAATGTACGGAGTAGGCTTTCTGGTTGCCAAGAAATGGAAGAACAACATCATAGAATTTGTGGGTTACTCAGATAGAATTGCTGTTTTAAAGTTTCAGATATCTAAGACTCAAACGTTGACCCTGGTTCAAACTTATGCCACAACAACATCGCATAGTGACGACGAAACAGAAGAATTTTACGACCTTCTCAACAAAGCATGTGACGATCACCGAGGTACCTGGAATATAGTCCTCGGCGACTTCAATGCTAGGTCGGACCTAGGCAAGAATTGGATAGCCAAAATATTCTCGGACCGCACGGGCTTGGATGCCGAAACGAGCGTGGTGCAAGGTTGCTTCAATTTGCCTTTGGTCAAAACCTAAAAATAAGTAACAGCTTCTTCTTTAAAAAGCCGCAACGTCGTTGGACCTGGATTTCTCCAGATAATAAAACTCAAAATGAAATAGATTTTGCGTTATCTTCAGACCAAACAATAATACAAGATGTTGGGATAATAAATAAATTTCAATTTAGCTCTGATCACCGCCCTCTGCGTATCAAAATTTTACTCAATATAAAAATCCATCGTAAAAACTTATTTACAAAAAAAGCCACTAAACTTAATATACAGACATTGCACCAACATTTTGATACATTTAACTTAGAAATAAATAACTATTTTAAAGATTTAAAAACCGACACCAACGATCCTGAATCACAATTACAGAATATTAAATCTGCAATTGATGAAGCAACTCGAAAAATAAAGCCAGCAAAGAAGAATAGAAAGAAACTAACAGACAATACACTGAAGCTGATAGATGAAAGAGAAACACATAAAAAGAGCACACCATCTTATAATGAAATGGATCGAAAGGTGAAACGTAGCATTCGAAGCGATATCCGGTCTCTGAACTCTAATCTTGTGAAATGGGCTATAGAAAATCACACATCTCTTTGAATAGCCAAAGAAGGTGCTATTCGTGCTAAATCCTGGATAACTAGTGTTACTGACGAACAAGCTGTCAAGCACCGAAGTAGAGAGAAAATAATAGATATCTGCACAAAATTCTACCAGAATCTATACTCTGATCACACAGGGTATCCTAGTGTGGGACCAGAAGCGATGTATGTGCCTGTATGTAAATGTAAATGTTTATGTTTATGATATATCTAAGACCAAATCCTCCACACCACCCACTAGTCATAGTCCTAATCCAGATACCATCTCCCCTATAACCGGTCTAGAAGTAAACCGAGTACTCAAGACTATGAAAAATAACAAAAGTCCAGGAGAAGATGGTATTACCACAGAAGCGTTAAAAACGGGGAGAGTGTCTCTATTGCCGCACATTACTAACCTATGCAACACTATTATGTACAGAGGCATTCTTCCTGACAAGATCTGCCACGCCAATATCATCTTACTGCACAAAAAAGGGGATAAGACTGACGTCGGAAACTACAGACCTATAAGCCTTATTTCACACATTTACAAAATTTTTATTAAAGTCATTCAAAACCGTATTGCGGCAAAATTAGACACACAACAGCCACCAGAACAAGCAGGTTTCCGTCCTGGCTTTTCTACAATGGACCATTTACAAGCCGTAAATCAGGTGATTGAGAAGAGCCACGAGTATAATGTACCATTGTTTCTGGCATTTGTCGACTACTCTAAAGCTTTCGACAGCCTATCACACTCCGCTATATTTAATTCTTTAAGCAACCAAAATATTGATGGCACATACATAAACTTACTAAGGTTAATATACAGTAACAGCACAGCAAATATAAAATTAAATTCAACAGGACCATCATTTGCAAATGATGTTTGGTGGCTGTTGTGTGTCTAATTTTGCCGCAATACGGTTTTGAATGACTTTAATAAAAAAATTGTAAATGTGTGAAATAAGGCTTATAGGTCTGTAGTTTCCGACGTCAGTCTTATCCCCTTTTTTGTGCAGTAAGATGATATTGGCGTGGCAGATCTTGTCAGGAAGAATGCCTCTGTACATAATAGTGTTGCATAGGTTAGTAATGTGCGGCAATAGAGACACTCTCCCCGTTTTTAACGCTTCTGTGGTAATACCATCTTCTCCTGGACTTTTGTTATTTTTCATAGTCTTGAGTACTCGGTTTACTTCTAGACCGGTTATAGGGGAGATGGTATCTGGATTAGGACTATGACTAGTGGGTGGTGTGGAGGATTTGGTCTTAGATATATCATAAACATAAACATTTACATTTACATACAGGCACATACATCGCTTCTGGTCCCACACTAGGATACCCTGTGTGATCAGAGTATAGATTCTGGTAGAATTTTGTGCAGATATCTATTATTTTCTCTCTACTTCGGTGCTTGACAGCTTGTTCGTCAGTAACACTAGTTATCCAGGATTTAGCACGAATAGCACCTTCTTTGGCTATTCAAAGAGATGTGTGATTTTCTATAGCCCATTTCACAAGATTAGAGTTCAGAGACCGGATATCGCTTCGAATGCTACGTTTCACCTTTCGATCCATTTCATTATAAGATGGTGTGCTCTTTTTATGTGTTTCTCTTTCATCTATCAGCTTCAGTGTCTTGTCTGTTAGTTTGTTTCTATTCTTCCTTGCTGGCTTTATTTTTCGAGTTGCTTCATCAATTGCAGATTTAATATTTTGTAATTGTGATTCAGGATCGTTGGTGCCGGTTTTTAAATCTTTAAAATAGTTATTTATTTCTAAGTTAAATGTATCAAAATGTTGGTGCAATGTCTGTATATTAAGTTTAGTGGCTTTTTTTGTAAATAAGTTTTTACGATGGATTTTTATATTGAGTAAAATTTTGATACGCAAAGGGCGGTGATCAGAGCTAAATTGAAATTTATTTATTATCCCAACATCTTGTATTATTGTTTGGTCTGAAGCTAACGCAAAATCTATTTCATTTTGAGTTTTATTATCTGGAGAAATCCAGGTCCAACGACGTTGCGGCTTTTTAAAGAAGAAGCTGTTACTTATTTTTAGGTTTTGACCAAAGGCAAATTGAAGCAACCTTGCACCACGCTCGTTTCGGCATCCAAGCCCGTGCGGTCCTAGAATATTTTGGCTATCCAATTCTTGCCTAGGTCCGACCTAGCATTGAAGTCGCCGAGGACTATATTCCAGGTACCTCGGTGATCGTCACATGCTTTGTTGAGAAGGTCGTAAAATTCTTCTGTTTCGTCGTCACTATGCGATGTTGTTGTGGCATAAGTTTGAACCAGGGTCAACGTTTGAGTCTTAGATATCTGAAACTTTAAAACAGCAATTCTATCTGAGTAACCCACAAATTCTATGATGTTGTTCTTCCATTTCTTGGCAACCAGAAAGCCTACTCCGTACATTCCGCTGGTTGTACCATAGTGGAAGAAAATAGAATTTTATCGTTCTGCTATCTCTTCTCCCAATCGTCTGACCTCCGATAAGCCCATGATGTCCCACCTAATGTTTTTGAGAACATTGTCTAACTCAATTAACCGATCGTCTTTCATGAGTGTGCGGACGTTAAAAGTGAAAATATTGAGCCTATGGGTTCCAGTATCCTTTGCGCATGCTGTGGTCGTTGAACGGTGGAGCAATCTCTCCCGGGGATTCTTCGCACCCCTTGCTCCAGGGCTCCTCCGACTACCGTCGTCGCCGGAGTCGCCGCTGGAGACGCCGGGAACTCGGGGCCTTGGTTGAGTTGTACTATTCATTAATATTCATAGTTGGGGGGGGGGGGGGGGGTTTGGACCATATACCCACCGCGCTGGTCCAGTGCGTGTTGGTGGGTGGGTTTTTTGCCAGAGCCTCGTCTGTTAGTCAGCAGGCTGTACCACGTGCAGGTGAGGTTGACTTAGCCTCTTTAAGATGATATTTAGAGCCCCATACAGCCCTTTCACACAAAAAAATAATTTTACAAATCGCTCCACACGCCTTTGAATAAGCGAACATACCTAAAAACTAAAAATAAAATAAAAGTTCCGACGAACTGAGAACTTCGTCCTTTTTTGACGTCGGTTAAATACCGACCAATGGGATGTTGCGCAAACAAAGGAAGGAAACCCGCTATTCGTAAATATCCCTAGCATCAGTGGAAAGGTCGCCTCAACAATCAAATTAATGTTCGATTTAGTCCGATTCGCACGACCACTTACTCAACGAATTTTAATACACCCGTGCGCAATTGTAGTCTTTATGTCTTTGGCACTAAGAGTCTGAGCTAGTCGTCACGCGTCAAACATTAACCTCTCGACAAACGTGTAAGGCTGGACGACCAGTTGACATTGACCCCTGTCTAATGTCTGTATGTAGTTATTTCAGCATCGTACTAAGTAACTCACATATGTATTCACGCTCGTAACTTCATGAGTTTATACCTTAGCTGAGATTATGATTGAATGAGGTTCTGAGACACGGTGCGATTTACAGAATCAACAGCACTCAATTATCGGTCCGATCTTCTTAATTTAAGTTTGATATCATGTCGACTCCTTGACTTCCAGATTTAACAATATGCATACTTGCGGGATGAAAATATAATATTTTTCGACATAAATATTACGGGCGGGATCTATGAGTGCAACATGGAATTCTTATTTTTAGTGAATAGTTTTCTTGCAGCCGATTTTGTCACTAAAAATTTTAATATTTTGTAATGAAAATGGTGGATACTAATGTACTGTATGAATTCTATATGATGATAATAAAAGCGTAGAAATCACCGGAATATTATGTTTTTTTTTACGAAATAAACAAATGGGCAGAAAAGCTTGACTACTTGACAGCCTACATACGAGTACTTCAACCGAATATCAATCTGACATATTGTACCTAATAAACAACAGTCTTTTAAAACTATATGAAAAACCTAAAAAAAAAACAGGGAGGAATTCGCCACACTATATAATAAACTATTTTCTAACTAACGCAGGCTCGGCGGCTACCAAAGGTAGCGGGTACTAGGAAGCGAGGAATCGAAATTAAACTTTATATTGGTTAACCGTCGTTCTAAAGTCCATTGTTCCTTGGTGCGCTTGACGGCGAAAGGTCATAGCCCACTTAGACGACTCTGCTCCCACCCGGCAAAAATAATATAATTCAAATATGGGCTTTAAATATTGCTCTTTAGATATATTTTACTTTGGCATCATAAATTGAAAGGAAGAAAGAGAAAGAGAAACGTTTTTTGCACCAACAGTCACACACAACAAAAATACGAAATACAAATGAGAAGAAAACATTAAATTATAAAAAGAGGTACAAACATAAGGAAATACATTTATACAGTTTTGTCGCGGTGTGTAACCGCTGCTGCAAAAGGCAGCTGACTCAGCGTAATGCTGAGGGTGTAGGCCCTCAGCGCTGGTTTTCAGTCAGTGCCTAAATTAGCAGACAGCTTGACTCTGGTGGGAGCAGAGTCATGTAAGTGGGCTATGACCTTAACAGTTGAGCCAATGAGTTAACACCACCATCTTTTAATCCTTAGTTCTATCAATTTATCTTGCATAAGGCCCTGCACTCAAATTAAAACTCTATGCCATAGGTCATCGGCATAATGAATAAGCATTTTCTAACCAGACGGTCTTAGAGCGGGTACACACTAGGCGTTTTGAAGCGCGCGCTTTTGTAACGCGCGTTGTAAGAACTATGAGGTCTGATTAAAGTGTACACATGCAAACGCGCATGTAAGCGCGCGTTTGAATGTGTACACTTCAATCGGACCTCATAGTTCTTACAACGCGCGTTACAAAAGCGCGCGCTTCAAAACGCCTAGTGTGTACCCGCTCTTAGTCTCAAGATCTAGCTGCAAGTTAAGGCAACAACAGACGATGCACTGGGTTGAACATAGACTGCGCTTACCATGGATCTGGTCAATGGATCTACTGAGATTGAAGGTTATTTTTTAATCGACTTCCAAAATGTAGAGTGTTCCCAATTCGACTGGATTTTTTTCATGTTGTTACCTCAGAACTGCGTAAACCGATTTGGAAGATTCTTTTTTTATTTGAAAGCTTGTGCTTCCCGTGTGGTCCCATTTCAACCATAATGACACCAACTTCAGTGTTGGAGTAGTATTGTAGTGTTTCCTTGGCTGACACGGACTCCAAAAAAGTAAACAATACCTTAAACTGTTCAACGCAATTACCAAATATACGATCGTGTTAATGCCCGTCAAATACATCATTTGCGCGAGTCACAAATATGTATATATCTCTTACAGAGATCAGCCCGCCTTTTTAAATACAATTTGCTTGAGCTGTACGATAGTCTAATTAATTTTAAACGATCTGTAATAGTTATATTCTTGTCGTGGAGTGTCGGCTAAGAATAGCACTCCCCCATATCTCTCGTGGGTGTCGTAAAAGGCGACTAAGAGAATACCCGTGCATATTATTACCCAGCACATACGGGTCGTACCGGTGTCGGGCAGCAGCGACATCGGTACGTATACGGTCTGCGATTGCCAACCCGCCTGCTCAGCGTGGCAATTACGAGCAAATCCTTCCATGGAAAGCCAAAACGGACCACGGCCCCCAGTTCCCGGTCGCCCTGCTATTCCTGATCAAGGCGGCGATCACGGTAACGGCAGGGTAGGGGGTGCGAAGAATCCCCGGGTTACGAAAGGCTGCCAAAAACAACTGACCTCGGCGACGTATAATGGACGCACATTACGGCTGGACGAGCACCTGGCACAACTGGAAGTCGAACTCGAGAAGGTAAAGTGGGATGTTCTTGGGTTATCTGAAGTCCGAAGAGAGGGGGAGGACACCGTAACCCTTGAATCAGGCCACCTGCTATACTTTCGAGAGGGAGATCAGCTATCTCAGGGTGGCGTAGGGTTTCTGGTAAATAGAGCTCTCCGTGACAACGTTGTAGAAGTTTCAAGTGTGTCGAACAGGGTTGCGTACCTTGTCATTAAGCTAACCGAGAGGTATAACCTTAAGGTTGTGCAGGTTTACGCACCGACCTCGACGCACTCGGACGATGAAGTGGAAGATATGTTCGATGACATATCAAAGGCCTTACACTCCACCACCAAGGCCCACTACAACGTTGTCATGGGGGATTTTAACGCCAAAGTGGGAGTACAGAATTGCAGCGAATCGGTAGTAGGATCCCATGGTTATGGAAACAGGAATCATAGGGGGCAAATGCTAGTCAACTTTCTCGAAAGGGAGGGGTTATTCTTGATGAATTCATTCTTTAAGAAAAAGCCCCAAAGGAAGTGGACATGGCAGAGCCCCGACACTATGACAAAAAATGAGATCGATTTCATCATAACGGACAAAAAGCGTATATTCAGAGACGTCTCAGTGATCAATAGGTTTAATACCGGAAGCGATCACCGACTTGTGCGAGGCTCTCTGAATATCAATTTTAAGCTCGAACGTGTCCGTTTGATGAAATCCAGGCTCCGACCAACCCTGCACCAAACTATAGTGGGATCTGAAAAGTTCCGGAGAACAGATTCGCTGCCGTGGAAACCACAAATGACGTTGACATCGACCAGGCCCTCGAGAATGTAGTCGGAATTCTCAGGGAGGAAGGTGTGAGATTTTGCGCAATACGGCATAAAGGGACGAAGTCTAAACTTTCGGAAGAAACACTCAAGCTTATGGAGGAACGACGTGAACGCCCACCAGTCACTGCGTCAGAAAGGCATGCTCTGAACAGGAGAATTGGCAAACTAATTCGACGCGATCTCCGACGCTCCAACACTCGTTCAATAGAACGAGCAATCGAGCAAAATCGGGGATCGAAAGTGTTTGTCCAATCTCTTGGGAGAAGCCATCTGACAAAGTTGACCACGACGGATGGAGTGGTTGTTTCCTTCATACCAGAGGTTCTTTCGGAAGTTGAAAACTTCTACGGCCAGCTGTACTCTGCGCATGCATCTCGGCCAGATCCCGAAAATGAGGATTCCAGAGCTACATTGACACGCCACTATACTGAAGACTTGCCAGAAGTCAGCCTAGACGAAATCGCGATGGCTCTTAAACAGCTTAAAAATGGAAAAGCCCCTGGAGAGGACGGTATTACTACTGAGCTCTTGAAGTCCGGCGGTAAACCCGTAACCGGTACCGTACCCGTTACCGTACGGTAACGCCCGTACCCGGGCGTAAACCCGCCCGGAGCTCCAGAAGATCTTTAATGCTGTCCTCTTTGATGGGAGAACTCCGGGGGCGTGGAGTAAGTGTGTTGTCGTGTTGTTCTTCAAAAAGGGTGATAAAACCCTCCTGAAGAACTACCGACCCATTTCACTCTTAAGCCACGTCTACAAGCTGTTTTCAAGAGTCATCGCGAACCGTCTTGCGAGGAGACTCGATGAGTTTCAGCCACCTGAGCAGGCCGGCTTTCGGTCGGGTTACGGCACCATAGACCACATTCACACAGTGCGGCAGATTATACAGAAGACCGAAGAGTATAATCGGCCCCTGTGCTTAGCGTTTGTGGACTATGAAAAGGCCTTTGACTCGGTCGAGACCTGGTCTGTTCTGGAATCTTTGCAGCGATGCCAAGTCGACTGGCGATACATCCAAGTGTTGAAAGGTCTATACAACGCCGCTACTATGGCCGTCCAAATCCAGAACCGGCAGTCTGAACCTATCCCCATACATCGTGGTGTGAGGACAAGGGGATGTTATTTCCCCCAAATTGTTCACAAATGCTATAGAGGATATGTTTAAGACGCTGGACTGGAAGGGGTACGGCATTAATATTAGCGGCGAGTACCTTTCACACTTGCGGTTTGCAGACGATATTGTCATCATGGCGGAAACGCTGCAAGATTTACAACATATGCTGAGTAGCCTAGCTGATTCTTCTCAACGCATTGGTCTCCGGATGAACTTGGATAAAACTAAGATTATGTTCAATGAACACGTAAATCCGGAGCCAATTGCAGTTCAAGGCAGTACTCTCGAAGTTGTAAAGGAGTATGTTTACCTCGGGCAAACCATGCAGTTAGGTAAAAACAACTTCGAGAAAGAGGCCAATAGAAGAATTCAGCTGGGCTGGGCAGCTTATGGGAAACTACGTCGAGTCTTCACATCGCCAATCCCACAGAGTCTAAAGACGAAAGTCTTCAATCAGTGCGTCCTACCCGTCATGACATACGGTGCCGAAACGTAGACACTCACGGTGGGGCTGATTCACAAATTTAAAGTCGCTCAGCGTGCTATGGAAAGGGCTATGCTCGGGGTTTCTCTGAAAGATCGAATTCGAAACGAAGTCATCCGACAGAGAACCAAAGTCACCGACATAGCCCACCGAATTAGCATGCTGAAGTGGCAGTGGGCCGGCCATATCACCCGAAGAACTGATAACCGATGGGGTAGAAGAGTTCTTGAGTGGAGACCGCGGATCGGTAAACGTAGTGTAGGACGTCCTCAGACTCGGTGGAGCGATGATCTTCGCAGGGCGGCTGGCAAGAGCTGGATGAGAGTAGCCGAGGACCGTGTTCAGTGGCGTGCAATGGGAGAGGCCTATGTCCAGCAGTGGACAACCATAGGCCGATGATGATGATGATAGTTATATTAGTAAACATAAATATTCCACACGGGACAGGCATCGCCTAGAGTGTGCGTCTGTACACTATCATGTATCATAATTATCATATATCATCATCACCATCAACCCATTATGTCCCCACCGAGGGGCGAGGGTCTCTTCCCTGAGGAAGGTATGGGCCATACTCCACCACGGGGGCCAAGTCCGGATTGGTGGAGGCTTGTAAGACTAGTGGCTGGTCTTACTGTCTGAAGTAAAATAATAATAATAATTAATAGTAATTGTCAAACATCAATAAGAATGTTATAAGCCATTTTTATTTTTAAATACACATAAGCTCACACCTGTATCCCAGAGTGGTAGGCAGAGACCAGGGACTGCATGCTACAATCCGGACAGATCACTTCATCGACATTCAGTAATCATTTCGCAAGCACACTGGTTTCGGGTGTTTTTAAATAATATATTTATTTCGTGTTTAGATGAATCATAGAGATGCGTGAAATGAATGACAGTAATGAACAAAACGTGAACCATCTGATTATGCCTTTATGTCGGCTATGGTTGGTGATTTTGAACTCTAGCTGTGATTAGTACAAGCTAGACTGTTGTCGTGCTTGCTGGTCTTTACAGTTTGAGTGCAATATTATTTAATTGAACCTCATCTTGTGTACTAAACATGGTAAGGGTAAAAAGTCCAAATGCTTGTCTGGATGTCGAATATATGGTCAAAATATTTGGTAAGTCCTCATGACGCGTTTTTACACGGTTTTTTTTATCACACTGATTAAGTCCCGTTAAAACTGAGTAAGAAATGACTATTTCCTGTAGTGCATGGGGTCGGTTTCTGAATTGAGAATTTCACTAAGTAACTACTTAACCCCTCAAGCGAGGACCCGCGGCGGGTCCGATGTAAGCTACGGCGCATTCGGTAAGCCGGCTACACACGCGGCCCTAAAATCAGTGGCTATATCGGGACAATGGTGGTGGGGATGAAATCGTGAGCTCGCCCAAACCAATTGACGACCTCTGTGGCGTAGCGGTTAGCGCATCTGCTTACCATGCGAGAGGTCCCGGGTTCCATCCCCGGCTGGGGAGAAAAAAAAACTCCAGGTCTTGGATGTTTACATGTTTGTGACGTCGCTGTTTCTTCGTCCCACGACACAGGGTATCCTAGTGTGGGGCCAGAAGCATTGTATGTGCCTGTATGTAAATGTTCATGTTTTTAATTTCTGAGTATAAAATTAGGGTACGATTTGCCTACACACGAGGCGATCTAGGGTGCTCCCTAACACTCTGATATTAGTGATACTACTGATATTGCCTCTGATTTTAGGGCCGTGTGTAGCTAGCTGGCTTTAGGATCCGTAGACCGGCCGGCCGTGTTGCAACGGCGCACTTTGAATCGAATTTTTATGATGATATAGATAGACCATTGTTGCATGAGCATGTTGTATTCTTTGAAAACTGTGATAAAAAAATATTACTCTGGGAATAACACTTAGCTGCGAAAGAAAAAGTTTTCTAGGCCCGAGGGGTTAAGTAACGACCTGTCACGCTCTTTTCTGAGAAATTTGACGAGACAGCACTACAGTTAAGTAGTTACCTACTTAGCGAAATTCTTAATTTAGAAAAAGGCCCATTTTTACTTATCGATTCGAATACGTTAACGTAGAATATAGCTGTTGACATTTAAGAATCTGGTTGAAAAAGACGTTTTTAAAAATTGAAATTCCGTAAATTCACCATATTTGTGATGTCACTTGTTAAGATTAGTTTTGCCACGGTTACGCTCTTATGACGATCCAGTGAGTAGAACTAGTACCACCGAGGAAAAAAGTTCGACTTTTTTACAGATTGAAGTTGATAAAAGATAAGATAAGAATATTCTTTATTGTACCAGGAAAACACATACAAAACATAAAAAGATACAGTACAATAGGGTAGTTTCCAGGGTCAAAATAATTAAATTCTATTTAGTCCGTATTTTAGATCCGTATTTAGAAAAAAATATTGTACACGTATTTTTTCTTTTTTTGATTAAACAAAAAATAACAAAGATATAGCCCATTAAAGTTACGTGTGACGTCACTCAGTGCTAAAAAATGCAGCACGGCGTGACGTCACACGTAACTTTAATGGGCTATATCTTTGTCATTTTTGGTCTAATTTACAAATAAAAACATACGTGTCCCTTACTTTTGAATAATCTAAAAGACGGACTAATTAAATTTTTTAGGGAAACTAGCCCATTTCACTAAGTAAATACTTAAGTAACGTTCTGTCACGCTCTTTTGTGAGAAAGTTGACGATGCAGCACTATACTTAAGTAGTTACATAGCGAAATAGTCTATTTGACGGACTACCTAATTAATTTTTTTAGGGCAACTAGCCCATTGGCGGCCTTATTGCTTAAAGCAATTTCTTCCAGGCAACCGACGATGGAAAGTTGCTGAAGGAAAAGAGATAGGTAGTCGGTGTCTATACAATCTCCTAAGCAAGTTAATAGTGTTCACTACGCACTGGGAATCTAACCTGGATCTCTCGCTTCGGTGTCCGTTGTTCCAAGAAGCGGTAGAACTTCTACCCACGTCCTATCACTGCTTCGGTACATTACATTCATCTAATGCCTAATCTAATGACGACCTCTGTGGCACAATGGTTAGCGTATCTGCCTACCATGCGAGAGGTCCCGGGTTCGAACCCCGGCTGGGGACAGAAAAGAAACCCCAGTTCTTGGATGTGTACAGTCACGAGCAATAATATGTATACACTGTCACATTTTGTACGACGTACATCTTTTGTTTTGTACTGCACATGTGTACGACAATTTTTCCTAAATTATCTAACCATTGGTTACATAATTTAGGACAAATTGTCGTACACTTCTTTCTAGATAGTTTTAAGTTAAGATTTTTAGAAAATGTGCCAGTGTATACATATATTATTATTGCTCGTGACTGTACATGTTTGTGACGTCGCTGTTTCTGGTTCCCACGACACGGGTACCCTAGTATGGGGCCAGAAGCAATGTATGTGCCTGTAAAAATGCTTCATGTTTATATTAGTGTCTTAGAGGAGTCGTGTAATTAAATAAGAAATGTCAATACGTGTACTGAATAGATTTCGTATACTGTTTTCACGAAGGTCGGTGTTTAAACGCGATGTTTGCAGAATTCGGCGCGTGAGTTCATTGCGATCATCACTATTTGTATTTCCAATCAAACATAATTACATATTCCAGTTTACACGAAGTGTTCGTTCGTTGGCAACATGCTAATTCACACCTCAAAGAATTTACGCAAAACGTTCTACGGAAAAAAGGTTGAGTACTTATTTTTCTTGTACGTAAACGAAAGAATATTTTTTGCTATATTTTCATCTCCAGGGTTATAGCATTAAGTGAGCCTTATTGCCATTTTTCCATATTAATTAGCCTACGCTCTTTCGCAGCCCTACCAAATTTACCTACACAAACATTTGTAAAATCGCTGAAGCCGTTTCGGACTAGTTCGTTAACAAACAGGCGATTGTTATAGATACAAGATACAAAGATACAAGACATTTATTTGCGTCAAATATGGTACATTTTTGATGTTATGTTTAAATGGTGTTTCCAACATATTTTACCTATTCTAGGCATGCAAATATTTAGAATTTTAATAGTTAATTTCTTTTTACAATTCTACATTCAAAATAAATTAAACATTAATTACAATCATTCATATATTATAGGTATAATACATATATTAGTTCTATTGCATATTATTAATTCATAACCCGGTGAGTTAAAAAGACAAATAAACCCCTTTCCATCAGGCCAATACACGTATAGACATCTACTTACTTACGTAATAGAACTATCTAGATTGTAGACGTTTCTCAGCTGTCTATCATAAAAGCAAACTAGGTAACGACTTATCTCACGCTACAAATGCCGTTGTAGCCCACTGCACTAGCTAGAACGTGTAAGTACAGAGGTACATTATATTATAGTCACAGAATACATAATAGTACAGGTACAGAAGATTCACTCCGCAAAATCAATCAAAGAAAAAGGGACTCTAGCAGAAATAGAATTAGGTGCAATTCAGATCGCACGGCGCTAAAAAAGCTACGTTGTATTCAGCTACATGTTGACTCTATGTCTACCGCGTAAATCTTACCTCTTCTGGCGCCTGAATTCCTACCTATTTGCCACTCCGGAGTGGTAGCCGCATGTACTTGCGCGTTCGATACCGACACGCGTAGTGAAACAGGCCTGTTATAGTGAATTCCAGTAGGCAATATTGGCCGTCCGCTGGATTTTCGTAACTACATACAGTCCGTTTTTGAATTCGATGCAAAAAAAAAATTACGCGGTGTTACCGCTATAAAAGCTATAGGTTAACTCGGTAGATTTTTTTACCGTGAATAGAAGACTCATGTAACCAAAATCCTTATCACATCAAAGACATTCAAATTGAATTATTCGTAAGAACAAAGTCTAAAAAAAACACCTGCATAGCGTACACAATTTAACTTGGAAGTAAAATGGGGTTATTTGGTTTTTACGTACTAGCAACATTCAGACATTGACAGCCTAAGATGGAAAAGACAACGTACAATATTTTATTTGCATTGAATGATAAAACAGACTGTAGGTACCTACCTACGATCGCTCGATCGCAGTAGGCGCGACAGGATTGACGCTCTTGTGTTTGAATTCGATATAAATAATTGTATAATCGCTAAAAGTAGTTAAGCTGTTTTACATACCAGAGCTGTTTCGCATACCTACTAATGGTTTTGTAAAAATATCTGATTATACTATCCATCTGCGACAGATATAGGTATGTCGTCTGTGTATAAAATTTGCGTCTACAATACATACCTACTTTATTGTTGAGTGATATAGTTTTTTACCAGTAAAAGTACCGAAGTCATTTATATTATGTGCTTGTTTAGTATGAAGTTTAATGCGTTGATACGAAATAATTAATACAACTATATCTAGTTTTCTACTCACAATCTAACAGAAAGACGAAGTTTCTATAAATTGACATTTTCGTCTAGCTAGCCGAACCAACGTGTCGCCCTTGCCGATTATAAAATAAAAGGGGCCATACATAAATTACGTCACACGTTAAGGGGGAGCGAGGGGGTCGACGAAGTGTGACATAGTGTGACAAGGGGGTGGGAGGGTCCTACATTTCGTGACGTCACATTTCAAAATCTATTATAATCTAAGTGTTGAAACACGAACTCACAACGAAAAATAGAAAAATAGTTGCAACTCTATCTGTGCCTAAATTTATTTACAACTCTATCGGAAATAAAACTAATTTCGGTACTACTGTTTTAATTCAACAGAAATCTGAAAATAAAGTAAAATTGGAAATATGTGACGTCACACTAAGGAGGGGGGAGTCTCACAGATGTGACCAGCTGTGACAAGGACGGCGGGAGGGGTCAAAAAATCATAAAATTCGTGTGACGTAATTTATGGCCCTAAGATAAAAAGTATTTTTTTTTACAAATTAAATTGTGAAGTCCCTGATCTTTGAGCTAGGTAAGAAACCTGTATTACAAAGATCAGAATGATCATAATTCTTATCCTTTAGAAAATACACTTAGAAAACACATTTCTTTTTTAATAAGCATGACAATCGCCACATAATTATTATTGTCTTCCGCCTTTTGGAAAAGGCACGGGCCTACTTACCATAAATACAGGCTACCCAGTAGTCTAGTTATGGTAGTAGTCGCCTAAAATTACGTTTTTTGTCATATTTGTCTATAAGAATAATATAAGCACAAAAACTAAGTCTTTGTATCCATTAATTTAAATAAATATTTTTTCATTTCATTTTCATTTTTTCATTATCGATGCGTATGCACTCACGCGCGGTGAACACCTGACTGCGTGTGACCCGAAGCTCACCGAGATCTCGCGTCTCGTAGTTATGTATGTTGTATAGGCGCGTTTCGGACGTCAGTAGGAAGATTAGTAACCGATTCTTATTTAAACTGTGAAAGAGGCCTGAACGGGCACAATTAGTATTGAATTTGACAGATAGCCCATGGCAATTATTCAGGATGTGGTACGCGTAATGTAGGGCAGGTCAGAAGAAAATGAAGCCGTAGTAGGTCGAATAACAAGAGTATTAAGTACTACTTAGTTTGTGCAGCCGCGTGTCTTCCTAAGTGGTTAACTGTTCCTAATTTACGGGTTAGTTTTTGTGGATATTTTCCAATATTCAATATCAGTAGCTGAGTAGAAAGATAGATAGCTGTGAAAAGAATTCGAGAACTTAGTGACGTTGCAACTGCTAGGCTTGTTTATTTTAGTTACTTCCATAGTATTATGTCCTATGGTATACTACTGTGGGGCCGGGCAACAGATTGAGACTATCTTCATCTTGCAGAAGAGAGCGATCCGATTTATTTACAAGCTAGATAGTAGGGACTCGTTAAGAGACTTTTTCAAAGAAACTAACATCTTAACAGTTGCAAGCCAATATTGTGTACGTTAGGAAAAATATTACGGACTAGCAAAAGTTAATACTTCTTTTATGGGGCACTGTATAAGGTTCTACAACAATATACCCCAAGATATATTACAGTTACCTCCAACGCGATTTAAGAATTATGTTTAGCACACTCTTTGCAAAAAAGCTTATTATAAATTCAACGATTATTTAGAAGACAAGGACGTATGGCATTAAATAGTAGTTTAATATTAAATTTGATCAGAGGATAAATGTGTCTAGTGTTCAACACATCCAAGATATTATTTTGTAAGTTTGATTTGCATTAGCTTTAAGGTGATTTGAGAAAAGATGGTCAGAGTGGAGTTTTTTTTCGCTGCGTTTTTCTCCACTACAGACGGCCCCAAGGCAGCGGCTAACATTATACATAACTGTATGTACATTGACATTCAACAAGCAGAATGTAAATTCTTTACGTTGAAATAAATTTTTGATTTCTGATTTCTGATAAGGAAAATTGCGCTTTGTGACACACACACATAAAGCATAACACATTGCTCACCATAACAATATAGATTTGTAATATAAAATTAAATAATAACAATGAATAGAATATTATCAAATCACACAAAATACAGTCAATGAAATCATAAAAATAAATAAAAATAGAATTCTCAAATTGCATTCAACTTCAATCCTGATAATTAATTAACTAATATTATGATGTGTTAACGGGTACTGAATACTGAAAATAATATTCATATATCGTAACTGTTATCGCTGATACGATTACGGCTTAGTGTAAATCTTATGTATTATGTGATAAAATACTCATTTTGGTGGTCGTCGGGCTACTAATATATTCACTTATAATCCTGTCGGAAGAGCCTGTAATCCAACGATCAATATTAGTGAATAGTGATATTGTTACGATGTTTATAAGGAAGGTATATCGATTACACCTTTAGTGTCAAAGCAGACGTTTCACAAATAGCAAAAGAGCCTATAAAAGATTAAGTTCATTTAAATGTTGGCCACTCATTGCCATAATACCCATTGTTATTTTTGTTCCCGGCTGGGGACAAAAAATCACCGGTCTTGGATGTTTACGTGTGTGTGATGTCGCTGTTTCTGGTTCGCAGTACACAGGGTATCCTAGTGTGGTGCCAGAACCTATGTATATGTAAATGTTCATGTTCTTCTTTAACCAGAGACTAAATAAGAATGAAGGAAATGCGCAATATGACATTTAAAAAAAACAACATCGTTTTAGCTCGAACTTTTTATAAATCAAAAACGCCTACTAAGGTTAATTAATAGACTCAGGGGCATTTTTTTTTTAATAACACTGTTTTTCTCCGTAAACACGTCTAATGGCCATTAAGGTCTGGGTAGATTAGCTTTGTTCTAATAAGCGTGACTTTAATAAACCCGGGTTCACAGTTCATTACAAAACTACGATGATTCATACACTACATTATTATTAAGGCTGTAACAAGGGCGAATGACTTTGAGCATTTGACCTCTGAGATAAAGAATAATAAACTAGCGCAATCTCTTGAATGTTTGTTGTACTTCTTCGGCGAATACTTTAAAGGCTAATCCATAATCCAAATATTACACAGATAAGAGATATGGCGGATGTTCGATGGCGATTGTTCCCTACGCTAAGTAAGAAATCGTACAATTTTGTACTAATCACGCTTAATATTAACATAAAAAAAAAAAAGAAGTTAGGATTGCAGAGATTTATGTGGCCGATATTTGCATGAAAGATTTAAATGAAAAGCTACTATCGTTTACCAGCGAAATTAGATTCTGTGGAAAATAAAGCTTTTGGAAAATAAAAAAATTTTGCCATCTAGACAGGTTAAATGCAATTTTTTTTCCGTACGAATTAGTTACTGATATATCCTTTATTACCAAAGATTTTATTCACAATTTTTTAGTGCGTACTTTTGCCTAACATTTCAGTTAAAGCTAGCCAATTTTGTAACATTAACCCTTGTTACACCCTTAAGAGTTTATTGATCTTACATCTGGGCCTCTGTTCTCTTAGTACATTACAGTACGATGACGGATACATGTTCTTTAATTCCATTGACGCGTAGAATTAAGAATACGCGTGTGCGCGTTGATTTGAAGCGACAATGAAATGATATCAACGCAGTCATGCAATTATCATTGTACTACAGTGCATTAGCAGAATCTAGACCCTGGTATCTGTGTCTCATGAACATGATTGTCTTGTTGGTGTAATAAATTAATTTCTTCTTCTTCCTTAATATGAATGAATCGTTTATCATTGTACCTATATTGGAGCTATGTTGTCGTTTATAGGGTTCCGTACCCGAAGGGTAAAACGGACCCTATTACAGTCTGTTAGCTTTTAGAATATACCTCGGCTACTATCGGAGGTAGGTATAAAAAATGTGGTGTTATTTTCTTGAAACTTAAAATAAATACTCTTCAACACATGTTTCGCCGTTTTTCTAAATTTAATCCTTTAACCCCTTATTTAACCCTAAAGTCCACGCGGACGGAGTCGCGGGCAAAAGCTAGTCGTATATATTCGTATATTTTAATTAAAATCGTAGCTTTCCTTTAACTTATTAAAGCAGTTATTTCCAAGTTTTGGACTGAGGAGGTTATGTGTCATTGTACTACAATGCTTTAATAAAATCAAGGCCTTCAGCCGCACCAAGGTCGCGAAACCGTCGAGAAAACCGGGTGCGCGCGCGCAGGGAAGCATGCAAGCCGAATTTCCTGACAATTGCATAACAACGGCCACTGGGCCATGGTGCAACTGCGCTAACCGCCGGCAGTTAGTGAAAGTTACACTCTGAGCCCAGCCGGGCGTTTACTCTAGTGTTCCCGTGGTAATCTAGGCTTGTTTACCGCCTATTAGACAGTGTTAATTCTGACTAATCTGCTCTGGCCTGGCATCGCGCCGCGTTACCCAGTATTTATTCTTCCGTGCTCAAATTGAAGTTAATCGTGTTGTTAGTGTAAATATCGCTGTTTGTTTTGTGTACTACGAGTATTCCAACGGGGACGGGGAGCTGGTAATATTATCGTAGTATCCCTTGGCGCAATGTTAGTGCGAATAAGGGAAACCTATGGATCTCAAAATAAAATCAGGGGATTACACGTCTGTTATTAATAGTTTGTTACAAGCTGGGTAATAACAATCGTTGTCAATTGAAAAAAACCAAGTAACTAATAGGGTAGTTTCCAGGGTCAACATAATTTAATTCTATTTAGTCCGTATTTTAGATAGTGACGTCACTCAGTGCTACAAAATGCAGCACTGAGTGACGTCACACGTAACTTCAATGGGCTACCTATATCTTTGTTATTTTTTGTTTAATCGAAAAAAGAAAAAAATACGTATCCAATATTTTTTTATAATCTAAAAGACGGACTAATTACATTTTTTTAGGAAACTAGCCTATTGTCAACCGTCAACAGCAACCGGAAACGTACAATCGAACTAACCCTGTCAAGAATTAATTTCAAAAAGTGGTTTGGAAGCACAATTAAAAACTAGGAAACAAGCTAGACTTACACAAGCTAGAATTACTCCAAGTATCTGACTTACAGATATTGGGGTTATAAATTGGTTATATTTGACGATCTATTTAGAATTTCAAAATAATAAACTTTTTACTTCATTTAGCTCTTGTGTTTTTTAAATTGAGCGCTATAAAAAAGCAGTTTACCACCTTTTAACCCAAACCCTCAGGCCTACATTTTTTCTTTCACAGCTAAGTTAGTTCTTCACAGTAATATTTGAAACTTATCACAGTTTTCAAAGAATAAAACATGCTCATACAACTGTGGTCTATATCATCTTTAAAATTCGATTCAAAGTGCCGTTGCAAGATAACCCGCCGGCGGGTCTACGGGGCCTAACGGAATGCGCCGTAGTTTACATCGGACCCACCGGCGCGGCGGGTCCTCGGGGCTTGAGGGTTAAAGATTTTTTTGTCTAATAAAGCCTAAGTCTTAAGTCATTTACTCAGGTAATTTCAGTACCTAGATACAGTTGATCTCTTTTGTAAAAGACAGAAATCTAACGAGAAGATACAATCAACCAACATTACTGCGAGTTCCTGTGCTACTCTCATAATGTGGTTTAACCGGTCTTTTGTCGTCACTGGAAGAAAACAAGACGTGCTGAATCTAGAGTAAGTTTAAATACACGATTTAATACCGTTTTAATGATCTATCATCATCAACCCATTATGTCCCGACCGAGGGGCATGGGTCTCTTCCCTGAGGAAGGTATAGGCCATACTCCACCACGGGGCCAAGTCCGGATTGCTGAAGGCTTCTAAGTGGCTGGTCTTACTGTCAGAAGTTCTCAAGCCGCCCTAGGGTTTCTGACATGGCTTAACGGCTGCTATCTATCGACGGCAGCCGATAGCCTGCTTAACGTGCCTCGCGAAGCACGGAACCGCTCGGAAAAATGCTACTAGCGTCAATCCTAGAACGGTTAGCCAACGGTTATGCACTGAACGCGCCCTATGTTGCTTAACCTTAGTGATCGTTTAAGATCACTCACGCGACCGGGGCTACTAGCGACAATAATAACTGTATACTGTATACTATGTAAGTTATTTCAACGTAAAGAATTTATATAATGTTTGTTAAATATTAATGTACATACTTATAATGTTAGGCGCTGCCTTGCGGCCGCATGATTGAGAAAAAACATGTCAGCGAAAAATTTTTTCTCAAATCACCTCAGATCTAATACGTAAGTTGGTACGAAAATCTGCATCTAAGAAACTCGTGACCCATGAGTGCAATCAACACTAGCTATGTCAAAACAATAATAACACAGTTTTTGTTATGCAGTCACAGCGTCTGTACATTTGTACAAAAAACTTATCGAAAGGCTACCTCTGTGGCGCAGTGGTTAGCGTTTCCCTACGATGCGAGAGGACCCAGGTCAAATCCCGGCTGGGGACAAAAAAAAAAGAAACCCAGGTCTTGGATGTTTACATGTTTGTGACGTCGCTGTTTCTGGTTCCCACGACACAGGGTATCCTAGTGTTGGTCCAGAGGCAATGTATGTGCTTACGTGTAAGGGCCCTGCCTCACGGGGATGACATGGCCACGTCGCCAGCGACCGTATTGAAATGTATGGTGCCTACCTCACTTGGCGACTGTTAGCGACGTCGCCATTCAATATAAACTGCCTGGATACGTGGCTGGCGACGTCGCCATGGCGTCCCAGTGAGGCAGGGCACTGTCTGTTTTTTTATTCAATGCAAAAAAAAAATATTGTCACGTTGACATCTCCATACAATTTTTAGGCTGTCAATGTCTGAATGTTGCTAGTACATAAAAACCAAATAACCGCATTTTACTTCCAAGTTAAATTGTGTATGCTACACAGGTGTTTCTTTTTAGACTTTGCTCTTACGAGTAATTCAATTTTAATGTCTTTGATGTGATAAGGATTTTGGTCACATGAGTTTTCTATTCACGGTAAAAAAAATCTACCGAGTTAACCTATAGCTTTTATAGCGGTAACACCGCGTCATTTTTTTTTGCATAGAATTAAAAAACGGACTTGTGAATGTTATGTTATATTATCCTATCTATGCACTCTACTCACTTATCTTACGGGCGACTTTCCAACGAATGATCAAAGGTTGATTTGCTGTTGACTACAGTCATCCAGCGACTAGGCGTTTACTTTTATGTATATAAAGTGAACGCCTAATTAGGCCCTCGACTTATGTTTGTACTTACGTTATCTATAAAAGCGAGTAACTCGATGCCATTTATAGCCACAGACATAATAAACAACTTGTTAACGGGTAGATAAACGGTTTAAGTGTTATGGAAACAGTTCAGTTTGTTTATTTATTTAAGATAGTTTTGTTAACTATATCGACTTGGTAGGCCTGGGACTATTGAACTACAATTTATGGTTACTATGAAATTTCGATGTACGTTGCAAAGACGATTAAGCCACAGATTGACAGACTGACTCGTATACTCAATGTAAGTAAGTACATTGAATTATCATAATAAACTATGAATTGTATAGTTTTAAGTGTACGGAAATAAATTGGGTAAGAGAAAACGCCCTCGATTCTGTTAATGCGTTGCACTACAATGACAACTGCATGAACAAGGCAATTTAGTTTAATTGCCGCATCAAGTTAGAGTCGATGCGCGCACGCATATAAATCCTCGTAGTCATACTGATATTACAAATTAGTATGACCACCAGGAAACGGCGCTACTACCTAGGCGTCAATGGTATGAAAAAACACGTCACGTGACCCGACCGTGTATTTGTCATCGTACTACAATGCACTAACAGAATCGTTGGCCTCGATTGTTCTACTCATTGTTCTACTCACAGACGATGATGAAGCTGGTCTCAGCACAATCGACACAAGATCTCACAGGGTTATTTCAGTCTGTAGCACACGCCGGCCCCTTATTCCATAGATCTATAATCCATTTGTCTATTTTTTATACTTGGCATTTTTTTCAGACTTTAAACGACACTAAATCAAAAACGTTTAGCGGTAGAAAACTCGAAACAGTTTACAAATTTAGTGCTAGCTAGTACCATAGTACTAAATTTGCAAACGGTATCGAATTTGCTACCGCTAAAGGTTTTTAATTCAGTGTCGTTTAAAGTCCAAAAAAATGCCAAGTATATATAAATGGATTATAGTTATACGAGTGAGTTCCATTTTTTCAGTGATATGACATTTTAAACCCAACAAAAACAAAACACTACCGTATATAAGAGTAAATTTTAGCGGCCAGTATTTAAAAAAAGAACGAATTTGACCATGGAGGTCAGACATTGCGTTTAAAATTATTGGAATCCCAGATTCCGCATACATAAGTAGCAGCCTATGTACCTAGACTAGACTAGATATATTAAATTCTCATACTTAAATATAGGTATTTTTAACTAATACATATTTATAACGGTCTTGCGATATTTTCAAAACAATGTCTATAGTGTAGAGACCACATTCGTCGTAAACTCTGTGATGAAAACTGTAATACACTCGTAAATTATCTTTTGCTTCTGTAATATTATGTTAAGATGTTGGTGGGCTCTGTGGTCGAAATAAACAATTACTATTTAATTGGTTTCACCACATAAATTATACCAGACCATCCGGGTTCGAAGCGCAGTACAACGTTATTCTGTCGCTTTGCTTTACACCAAATTATTTTCCAAAATATTTTGAGCATGGAATATTGAACAATTACTAAGATTTGTTAAGATTTACTAGCTAATAAATAAAAATTAAATAAACAAGTTAAGCCAACTTCAAAACACTACTACACTAAAAAACAGAGAAATAATTTAAACACATGTGACCTATAAATACAATGGAAGTATTGTGACTACGGAATTATCTGCGTAGTCAACCGTTTCAATCTAAAAAGTATTTTCCAATCCGGTCCTCACGTCTTCGAGTAATCAAGCAACGTAAAATAAAAATCGTCCCGATGAAGATAAATAGATAGATAACACATTTATTTGCATCTGCATACACACATATAGGTATATAACAATTGAACTAGTACAAATAAAACAAAGCAATAAAATTTTACATCAATGAGACAAACAAAAATACAGCAACAAAAGTAAGCAGGGCTGAGAACTAAGAACCTCCTTCTTTTCTGAAGTCGGTTAGACATACTGGTACCTATATACATTTGGGAGAAAATACTACCCACTATTGTAGGCTACGGCGTTTGATGACGATAATAATGATGATGAACTTTTTCGAAGGCCGTCTTTTGTTTCATTGTTCTGTTCCAAAAGCTCAGTCAATCGAAAGGATAATAATATATCGCACACTTGCAAGAACAACGTGTTATTTCGGAACCCTTAGGTTACATGAGAGCATTTTTTGAAGGTTTCAAAGTAATGGCCGAAAGAGATAGCACTATAACGTGATGCAGTGTCTCTTTTGCTCATTATTCCGGCGTTTTCGAAGTGAATAAAATCGCGTTAAAAAAAATCTATGAATAAAAAATGGTTTCCTTCGAAATATCACGTTGTTCTTGCAAGGGTGCGATATGCATTGGAGTGTTAACACAAACACTCAACTCCGACCCGTACGCAGTGAAGTGGTAATCTGCAAATTGAATAATGAATAGTGACACCTTGCGTATATACAACCAGTTCTCTCAGTGATCTAGTTTAGTTCAGTCACGGTACCTACAGTCACCGGCAGAGACAAGGTCAGGTGTAATATGATAATACGCACAGAAGATAGAACATCAACCTTTATATGTATGCCCTTAACACGACAATTATTTGTAAATTAGAAAATTTAACTAAATAAAATCGAAAGTGTATATCAGACAGCAAAAGTTGTGAAAGTAAAACTTAATCGAACGTGTTTTGTTGTCGTATTGTCTATCTGTCCATGAGTCGGTTCGTCTACTTTAACAAATAGATCGCTACTTGGTGGAGACGCGAATTCAAATTAAACCATTACATTTTCTGGAGACTCCTGGTACCGATCCCACTGCCTCTCGCATCGATAAATACAGTCTATTAGCTTTTAGAATATACCTCGGCTACTATCGGATAGAGTCGGATACTCGTATATTCGTTTAATAGAAATATTGGAACTAATATGACACTTAATTTCACTTATACAGAGCAGGAAGTATGCTTTTCGTGCACTCGCGTGCTTTCGGCGAAAACCGAAGCCTACTCTAGAGCTCGAGGTATATTCTAAAAGCTAACTGCGACTGTAACAGCGTCTGAATGCCAATTTTATTACAATAAAACGCTAACATAGGTATATTAAACATTTCTTTCTTAGTTTCTTCTAAAACGGCCGCTGACACGCACCGCTCCACGTAAAACTTGCTGCTTACTTCAACAATTTATTCAGTAGCGTGATCTTAATTTTTTTAATAACATTCCTATAATATGAGCATAATCCCAACCTGCTTTTTTTCTAGCTAGCACTCTAGATATTCACGTATTTTTACCTCCTTTTTATCAGGTAAAATCCTATTACCCGAAATTGCATAATATCCTAATGGCGTAATTTTATCGAAACCAAAACTACTTACACTTACTTGGTTTCAATGTTAGATTTGCCTATTTGAATCGATTTAGCACCTGTTCGTCGACAAATTCTCCGATCTTGTTTCTATAGATGATAATATTATCCACATACACTATCGCATTTTATATTTAATCCCTGCTAAAACCTTATTCATCGTCAATAAAAAAAAATCCAACAATACTGTATCTGCGATATATCTTTGTAATTTGACAAAACAAAAAAACTTGTATTTTAATTATACCTAAATTAAATTAAAACCACAACTTGTAGAATAACTTTTAAATTATTGACACTTTGGCGAGTTTCTCAAATTGTATATTTCAGAGTTAATGAACCCTGTAGAAGTCAGATAAAGGTTTTATCACAATGTTTTTATTTTCCTTTCGTCACTGTGAGATTTATGTTTGTATGCCCTGTGCCGTTTATTTTGTTTATTTTCGTCTCATATCTTAAGCTTGTGTATGTACCTGTATTGCACCCTACTTAACATATTTTATGGACCCTACCCTTTCAAACAAAAAAAATAATATTGCAAATCGGTCCACGCGTCTTCGAGCAATCGGGGAACATTAGGTAGGTACTTAAAAAGAAAAAAAATCACGAATAACATCGGAGATTATCAAACTTCCTTCTTTTTGTGAAGTCAAGTAAAAAAAAGTAAAAAACAGTAACCCTAAAAATAATATAACGCAACGCAAGCAAAGGTCTCTATAATGACGGCAATAAGCTATGTCCACACTGTGCCTTTTTTTCGTTCAACAAGGGCATGCGTCGTAGCGCAGTCAACAGCGCACGTGAGGCATGCCCTTGACGCATGCCTTAAATGAGTTGAAAGCATAGCGCGCGCTGCGATGCACGCGTTCCCGCGGTCCGTGGATTTCTGTGCAACATAGCGTTCAACATCAAGATGGAAATTGGTTGACTGCTTTGCAATTCTTGGTTCAACCAATTTCAAAAGTCGATCGAAATTGTTTTCGGACATGCGCGTAAAGTTTTTAAAAAGAATATCTTTATCTTCTATCAGTTCACGCATAATTACATTAGTTCGATCCATAAAATATTTTCGAGCGCACATCTTGCGCTTGGTTCTCTTTTGTTTTCTAGATTTTCTTATCACCAAGTAAGCAGCACATAGTAGAATCATCTCGTCGTACATGTTGTTATACTGAACGATAAAACGACTCCGGTCGGATGACGCACGGACATGATGCATTCAACAGTTGCTTGCCCTAAGGGAAAGTGAATAGAATGATGAAGGGAAAGTTGAAGATGAAAAGGGCACAGTGTGGACATAGCTATACGGCTATACGGTCAAAAAAAGCTTTTCCATTTTCGCTGCTTTATAAGTAGAAAAACTGTCATTCAGTCTTTTTACAAACTATAATAATGTCAAGTACCTAACCGCGGCCATGGTATGAAATCATTGATGGACACAAGCATATTTCCTTGATCAATATTTGTATGTACGCAACGTCAGCTGGGCCTAAAATATTCACGAATGTAGTTAAGTCTACTTGGCCCATTTATTTAGCCAACCGAATTTGTTAAGTGAACTTTATGTAGTTTAGTTAAGGGTTAGATTTGAATGACAAATGGTTGTATTAATATTCATGTGGTTTTATTGATTTTGTGTGCATGTTCTTTTGATGTGTAATTTATAGGTTTGTTGCTTGGTGTATTTCTCTATTGGCGGACCTTTATTGATGAAAAGACTAACTTTCTTCCCGGGATTTATTTAAATTACGTATCAGAAAGAAGAAAATGTGTTCCATTTTAACTTGTAGTTATTGAACTTGCGTAACAAGTATGGGTCCTAATATACATACTTATTTGCACGTAGCTTTAAACTTTGTTAGTTCAGTTAAAATCATATTAATTCAACAATATCTTCATTTTCATCTTTACATTTATTACACCACGTCTAGAAAGTAATAAATCGACCACCTTTGGTAACTTTTAACATGTATATCGTTGTGTTGCTTAGTTATTCGGGATGCGCTAGATTAGAGCAAATATCTAGCGTTAACAGGATTGGAGTCACTTTCAATTGGATTCGAATATTCGACATTCATCCTGTTCTTATATCAAGACTTTCTACATTTTCATCTTTAAATTTATTACACTGCATCGTATTAATAAATATACGTTTTATTTTATTTGTAATAACAGTTATTTGTCGGCAATTTATTAGTGCTGGTAGTGTGAGCGAGCTGTGTGCGTATATAAAAAAATATCACTAACTTACACGACGCTCTAACAGCAGAATCATATCGGTTGGCGCAAGCGGATCATTTATCAAATTAAGCAATAGCTACAAACACATCTGACACAGGGTTGACATGTTTAAAACAAAGTGCTTAGAAATCTGATATAAAATGTTTTTCAACGTGAATTATTTACATTCCGATTGCTGAAAGTCTATGTAGAGTCGACAGCACATCATCCTATTCACCACGTTGCATTAAAATGTGAAGGTTGCTGTGCTGTCGACTGTACTACATAATATGTTTTAGTGGTGGTGAAAAGGGCAGCGGGAAATAGATTCCATTCTGACCATGTTGTCTCAAATCATCTTAGACACCTGTTTAAAACAATTTTTTTTTAGATTATTTAAAAAAAAAAATTAATAAACTCACGCCCGACATTCCCGAAAGAAATTTCACAAACATACATATTATAATACAAAAAACAGTCACTCAAACCTAACAGTGTTTTATAAGTTTTAAACTGGGCCTGTCGGCTCACCAAAAAATTGTTTCAAAATATTATTTTAGTTCATAACGCAACGGATGGGTGACCGTTCTATGACTAACGCTAGTGGCATTTTTTCGAGCGGTTCCGTGCTTCGCAAGGCACGTTAAGCAGTTGGTTCCGGCTGCCGTCGATAGATGGCAGTCGTTAAGCCAAGTCAGAGGCCTTGAAAACTGCTGACAGTAAGACCAGCCACTAGTCTTACGAGCCTTCACCAATCCGGACTTGGCCCCCGTGGTGAAGTATGGCCTATACATTCCTCAGGGAAGAGACCCTTGCCCCTCGGTGGGGACATAATGGGTTGATGATGATGAACGCAACGGATCAAGTGTGGAAACACTGTCTCGGTGAGGACATAATGGGTTGATGATGATGAACGCAACGGATTAAGTGTGGAAACACTGTCTCGGTGGGGACATAATGGGTTGATGACGATGAACGCAACGGATTAAGTGTGGAAACACACTTTTGCACGGCTCACCTCTGCACAAAGCATCTGTGCTTTTAGCTCATCCTAACTATACAACGGTCTATCTGAGTGGCGTGAGACGTGACTGGACTAGAAATGTGGCCGACCTTGAGTGCAAATTAGTTGTTATTTTCTACGGGCTAACGACCAGTTTGTTATGACGACACGCGACGTAAAACAATCCTAGAGACAAAAGCTTGGCATTAAATGGTTAGACCATTTAGTGAAATTATTGCGGTCACCGTAATTACGTTTGAGTAGTAGAATTTGGACTTAGTGATCTATTTATAACTTGATTTTACTTGTATAGGTACTAGCTGACCCCGCAAACGTTGTTTTGCCAGTATTGGTGTATAGAAAAATATTAATTTTATACTTTTTTAGGCCATTTTTTTACTTTTTCTCTCCGTAAGAACCATCCTCGTAGGTACTTCTAGGAATATTCTAAAAAAAGAATTAGTAAAATAGGTTCAGATGCTCTCGAGATGCTACACACTGCGAGTATATTATGATACTTCATATTATTTATTTGGTCCGCCAGTACTTTTCAATATCAAGCTCGCCTCTGTACAGATATTGTTACTTGTGCAATAAAGAATTTTCAAATCAAATAAAAAACACACATACATTACGAATTTTTAAATTGCAGTATTAAAAAAAAGTCCATCTCAATTACGGGCAGATACGCTCGCCGCTCAAAATTAATTGTGTTCTCTAATAGAAGGAAACAAACTCGATCACTTGTCTCCAAAAGTAGATAAGATATTCTTTGATGTTACTTGCAAAGGTTAAGATAAAAAGTACCTGAGACCGACATGCATGCAACAGTTAATTCTAACATTAAGTCCGCTTAAATCTAACAGTGGCGAAAAATTTACATATTTTTAACGAGTAATGATGGTCTATGAAGCGAAAGTGATCTGTCAGGATCTTGGCAAGTGGCAGTCCCTTATCTCTGCCTACCCCTCTAGAATACAGGTGTGAGTTTAAACATGTATGCATTATTTTTTGTCCACCAAAGCATATATACCATAAAAATAACTACACAAGGAGTAGGATTAATGTATCCTAAATAAAAAAAAACAACTTGTTACGCTTTTAAACGGTTTGCCTCAATTTGGGTGTATTTCTATGTTTGTAATGTCCTTGCTTGGTTACCTTAGTTAGGGACCAGGCCCTAGATTCTGTTAATGCATTGTAGTTCAATGACAACTGCACGAACATGGCGATTTAGATTCATTGCCGCCTCAAGTCTACGCGCGAACTCTAATCAAGCAATCTAGACGTCCGTTCAGTGGTTTGAAAAAACACGTCATGTGACCCGACCGTGCATCTGTCATTACTATAATGCACTAAAAGAATCGAGGCCTAGCTCAAGTGATTGTGATGTGTTTAAGTTAAATAAATAAATAAAGCCTTTATTACCACTTAAAAAAAAACACGAATGAAACATGAATAAAAGTAAAAACTTTAAAGAGTCCCCTCTACGGGTGAAGGCCTCCTCCAGATAAGCCCAGCGGCAGGCCTGTTTCACTACGCGTGTTGGTATCGAACGCGTAAGTAGGTACAAGCGGCGACCACTCCGGAGTGGCAAATAGGTAGGAATTCAGGCGCCAGAAGAGGTAAGAGTTACGCTGTAGAAAAAGAGGCCACATGTAGGTGAATATAACGTAGCTTTTTTAGCGCCGTGCGATCTGAATTGCACTTAATTGTATCGCTGCTAGAGTCCCTTCTTCTTTTGATTTTGCGGAGTGAATCTTCTGTACCTGTAATATTATGTATTCTATGCCAGTGGTCCCTATCTCTCACTGCGCTCTCCCATCCTGTGTTTAAGTTATTCATCTTTTAACGTTTTTATTTTGTCTTCTCCCGCAGGACGGACGAGCAAGGGATCGGCGTCAAGGTGTACGAGGGGCTGGTGACCTTCGTAGAGGTGCTGGTGCTGTTCGTCAAGATGTTCCTCTCGTGGGCCTACGCCGCCTACAAGTTCTTCGTGCCGCCCGAGCCTAAGGACGTGAAGGGAGAGGTTGTGCTTGTAAGTAAAAATCAACCCAGAGGCAATGTCGCCAGCATTCTGGGCTCATTGCCGCGGGACAGTGACCTGGGGCAGGTATTTTATTTGTAAATATATTAAGCTAAAATATTTATCTAAGTACTAGCATACTTTTATATTTAAGTTATATTTTTATTTATTATATTTATTTATAGTTAGGTAGTTCATTATTAATATTATTGAAATAATGTTATTTAGCATTGTTCATGGATAAACTGTTGATTCTAAAGCTAAGTAACAAAACCCAAAATAGAAATAAAATAAGTTTATTTGCGTAGAACGTGGTACATTTTGGTGAAGTGTTATTAAATAAATATGATCTCACATTCTGTTAGGTTGTTCTAATATGCAAAAATATAATTCGGATGGCGGTGGTGGCGTAGTGGGATTCACCCTTGCTTCTCGATCATGAGGGTCTGCGTTCGAACCCCGCATGTGCCAATGACTTTTAGTTACGTACATTTGTTTGTTTGAACAGCAACACCATTCGCTGATAAATTGTGCCCGGATAACGGCGACAGGCTTACCACTTGTCACGTTGGGACCTATAAACTCGGCAAAAAGTGTAGACCTAGAACTATGAAATATGGCAAGTAACATCGTTTGATGCTACAAACAATCTGACCTAGAACTATGAAATATGGCAAGTAGCATCGTTTGATGCAACAAATAATAATAATAAAAACTGACGAATTGACGACATCTGATGCGAGAGGTCCCGGGTTCGAATTCCGGCTGGGAACAAAAAAAAACCACAAATCTTGGATGTTTCCATGTTTGGACGTCGCTGTTTCTGGTTCCCACGACCCAGAGCATCCTAGTGCGGGGCCAGAAGCAATGTATGGGCCTATACAGGCACATACATTGCTTCTGGCCCCGTACTTTACATACGTAAATGTTTAAAAAAGAAGAAAGCTGTACATTTTTAAATTATTCTTTGAAATGCGGGAAAAGTTCGGAAAAAACTGTGGGTGCCTAGTAATATTATCTATTGATACTAAAAAACTTTAAAACTTTAATATATTAAGCTAAGATATTTATCTAAGTACTAGCATAGTTTTATATTTAAGTTATTTTTTATTTCTTTTTTTTATTTACGGTTAGGTAGTTCCTTATTAATTTATATTATTTAATTAATGTTATTTAGCATTGTTCACGAATAAACGTGTATTTCTTAGTAGAAACTTTTAACTTTAACTTTACCTACAGAACCCTCGGTGGGCAAGCACGACTCGCTCTTGCCTTTTTTTTTTTGTCTTCGCAGGTTTTTCGTGGAACTAAAAAATGGCTACAGTAATAACACAGAACGGACAAGATTACCTAGGTATTGACGCAGGCATTTTTTTCTTAGGTTGCTATCAAAACCTTCCAGAAAATGGTCAAGTGTAAGTCGAACTTACGCGCCGATAGTTCTGTAGCGCACTGTTGTTGCAGCGGCGTTGGTGCGCGGAAAGACCTTTTTATTTCAGCTATGTTTCTTTACTTATTTATGTAGTGAAAGGATAAATTAATAAATCTTTTAAAATAAGTTGTTACTTAAATCAGTCGACAGTAGATCACAATCTACTATCTAAGACTGATTTATGTTACGAATTTACTAACGTGTTTTTGGGCAGTTTATATTTTGTTGTTAATATTTTTATTAAGTGAAATTAGTTGAATAGGCCCAAAAAAAATTTTACTAAGAGTACCTATTTTTAATAAGGTTGTAAAATGACATAGGAAAGTGCGATCGATATTTTTACGTAAAACTTATTTTCAGTCTTTAATACGTCTTTAATTTTGGTTTGTTTTCAGTTATTTTACTTTGTCTCGTGTACACAGAACAAAAAAAAAAGAAAAAGTTAGTTTTTTTCTATAGTTTATCAAATGTTTGTATGTATTTTTTTTTGAAAATTGTTATTTAATTTTAATTCAATCTGTTACTGAACCCTAAATATATTAAAAACACCAGTCAGTGACTGACAACAAGAAGTGGCAACAAAAACTATCTAAAGGTACTCAAATAAACATTTCCTTGTCATTAAAATGCAGTTTGTGTTTCCGCAAATAGGTACATAACAATAAATAACTACATAATAATAAAAAACTACCACACAACACAATCACTTGACCTGGTCCCAAACTAGGATACCCTGTGCTATGGTAACTAGGAAAGGACATTACAAACATAATAAAAACACCCAGACTGAGGTCATTTGTACAAATGTACGGCGGCGGCCCGCAGTGGGAATTGAACTCACGACCTCTGTTTTTATATGTCTTATCAGGTAGACCACTAAGGCAGGGAGTATCCTGGAAAAAATGCATTACAAAACAGATGAGTAACATCCTAATATATTATAAGATAAGATAAGAATATTAGTTCTTCTTTTCTATATTTTATTTCTGTAGTTTTTTCTATTATCTTATCAAAGGTTCACGGTCTTATTAATAAAAAAAAACGATTTAATTAAAACGCCACTAACACCCGGTTTCCCGTACACTAACAAGCTGTTAATCTACTGTTAACAGGGTGTCAGTTGGCCAAAGTTCATACGAAAAAAACGTTTGACAGCAGCTGTTAACAGTAGATTAACAGATTGTCAGAAGCCGGGGGCTCTAGTGAGGCTTAGACAGATCGTAAGTGAATTATGATTTACGAAGTCATATCTCCACGTTAGAGTCCTGTGCAACTAAAGTATCGTTAAATGTTCCCTAAACATACCTATATTAGCAGTGTCTCTAATATGTGGTATAGGTCAGTTAAGCAAAGCTGGCACGTTCAACACATTTACACGTTGCGCTTGTGTAGTGTCTGTGAATAAGCGCGCGGCGTGACGTGTACTGCATGAGCATCATGAAAAGTCTGCCCGTCTCTCTTGCGCGCGGTCTAGCGAGTGTGAAGGGGACAGTTATAGTTTTACTTTTGCTACTGTTTATAAATACAGCGTGATCTTTTTGCTATTCAACCGTATGTGCGTTTCAATGAGGAATTTTTCTGACAGCTAAGAAAAGTAGTTCCAAATGAGCCGTTTTCAGAAAAACTAAAAAAAAAAAATCTAACGGCTGTCAAAGGAATGCAATTTTGGACCTCAGCCCAATAGCCATGTGTGATAAATCATAAAATAGGTCTCAGCGAGCTTAACAAAAGTTACTATGCCAACAGCCAAATGTTAGTTTTTTTTTTCAATACAATATAACTCCGAAAGGACAAACATTTGGCTGTTGGCGTCATAGTAACTTTTGTTCAGCTCGCTGAGACCTATTCGATGATGTATCACACACGGCTATTGGGCTGAGGTCCAAAATTGCATTCCTTTGACATCCATTAGATTTATTTTTAGTTCATCTGAAAACGGCTCATTCATCCAGTAACTGACCACTGAGCGTCCGTGACCCTTTGTTACATAATTACATTATAATTAAATTGTTGAGGATTTCTGGGATAATTATTTTCTCTTTTGGTAAAGATTTTATCTTAGGTGAAATTATTTTTGTTCATGTGAAAATTTATTGAAAATTAAAACTATTTTGTAACCATTGATTCCACCTTATTTTTAATACTTTTCGCTCGAATTTGCTAAAAATATATTATAACAAGTAACACATATATTTGTATTTATTTATCTACAACGCACCCATCTTACTAAAACCTAACCCTAGTCTACACTTAAACTAGAGTCGCATTTTGAATCAAAATCATTTATTTTGAAACATACTGTATAGTGAAATTGCATAAGTGTGAGTACTGTGAACGTGCCAGCTTTAGATAACTGACCTGTATGCAAAATCTACAAACGAGTGACGTGCGTCAGTTTTGCCGGAATAGGCGATTATCGCGGCCAAAAATTGCAATTCCACGTAATTTTCTTTGTCTCACGTTTTCGTTTTTCCATTGTGTTTTTACTATTTAACCTCGAGTTTAAAAAGACATCGCAAACTTCTTCGTCTGTTTAGGAATGTTCTACGCCTAATCGTTTCTGACGCAACCACAGACTACGTAAGAATGAATGAAATGCGTACAGTGCCACCATCTTATCTGTTCAGTTGATAGCGGCGCTAGTGGAGAATTTAGTAGTAACATTTAATAAATTTATCTAGAGGAATGCGAATATTTTGAACTGTCTTTCAATTTTAATGAAAATATATCTATAAATCTGATTAAGTGAATAAATAAAATAAAAAAATGGGGAACAGGATTTACAATTAATTAGTTAGTTACCATTTTGCCCACCTGAACAGATAATTTGGTGGCGCTGTATTATAATATGACATTAAAAAATAACGTAAGTGTTTAATCTCGATAAATAACACCGGCTATTATATATTTTTTAATTGTTTTGTCTCTTGTGTGCAATAAGGAATTTTCTTATCTTAGCTTATCTTGTCTTAAATAAAAAACACTTAAAATGCCCACTAAGGTTAAACAGAGTTTTACTGAAAAATAATCTAAGATAGGCATCATCATCATCATCATCGGCCTATGGTTGTCCACTGCTGGACATAGGCCTCTCCCATTGCACGCCACTGAACACGGTCCTCGGCTACTCTCATCCAGCTCTTGCCAGCCGCCCTGCGAAGATCATCGCTCCACCGAGTCTGAGGACGTCCTACACTACGTTTACCGATCCGCGGTCTCCACTCAAGAACTCTTCTACCCCATCGGTTATCAGTTCTTCGGGTGATATGGCCGGCCCACTGCCACTTCAGCATGCTAATTCGGTGGGCTATGTCGGTGACTTTGGTTCTCTGTCGGATGACTTCGTTTCGAATTCGATCTTTCAGAGAAACCCCGAGCATAGCCCTTTCCATAGCACGCTGAGCGACTTTAAATTTGTGGATCAGCCCCACCGTGAGTGTCCACGTTTCGGCACCGTATGTCATGACGGGTAGGACGCACTGATTGAAGACTTTCGTCTTTAGACTCTGTGGGATTGGCGATGTGAAGACTCGACGTAGTTTCCCATAAGCTGCCCAGCCCAGCTGAATTCTTCTATTGGCCTCTTTCTCGAAGTTGTTTTTACCTAACTGCATGGTTTGCCCGAGGTAAACATACTCCTTTACAACTTCGAGAGTACTGCCTTGAACTGCAATTGGCTCCGGATTTACGTGTTCATTGAACATAATCTTGGTTTTATCCAAGTTCATCCGGAGACCAATGCGTTGAGAAGAATCAGCTAGGCTACTCAGCATATGTTGTAAATCTTGCAGCGTTTCCGCCATGATGACAATATCGTCTGCAAACCGCAAGTGTGAAAGGTACTCGCCGCTAATATTAATGCCGTACCCCTTCCAGTCCAGCGTCTTAAACATATCCTCCATAGCATTTGTGAACAATTTGGGGGAAATAACATCCCCTTGTCTCACACCACGATGTATGGGGATAGGTTCAGACTGCCGGTTCTGGATTTGGACGGCCATAGTAGCGGCGTTGTATAGACCTTTCAACACTTGGATGTATCGCCAGTCGACTTGGCATCGCTGCAAAGATTCCAGAACAGACCAGGTTTCGACCGAGTCAAAGGCCTTTTCATAGTCCACAAACGCTAAGCACAGGGGCCGATTATACTCTTCGGTCTTCTGTATAATCTGCCGCACTGTGTGAATGTGGTCTATGGTGCCGTAACCCGACCGAAAGCCGGCCTGCTCAGGTGGCTGAAACTCATCGAGTCTCCTCGCAAGACGGTTCGCGATGACTCTTGAAAACAGCTTGTAGACGTGGCTTAAGAGTGAAATGGGTCGGTAGTTCTTCAGGAGGGTTTTATCACCCTTTTTGAAGAACAACACGACAACACACTTACTCCACGCCTCCGGAGTTCTCCCATCAAAGAGGACAGCATTAAAGATCTTCTGGAGCTCCTTCATTACGGGTTTACCGCCGGACTTCAAGAGCTCAGTAGTAATACCGTCCTCTCCAGGGGCTTTTCCATTTTTAAGCTGTTTAAGAGCCATCGCGATTTCGTCTAGGCTGACTTCTGGCAAGTCTTCAGTATAGTGGCGTGTCAATGTAGCTCTGGAATCCTCATTTTCGGGATCTGGCCGAGATGCATGCGCAGAGTACAGCTGGCTGTAGAAGTTTTCAACTTCCGAAAGAACCTCTGGTATGGAGGAAACAACCACTCCATCCGTGGTGGTCAACTTTGTCAGATGGCTTCTCCCAAGAGATTGGACAAACACTTTCGATCCCCGATTTTGCTCGATTGCTCGTTCTATTGAACGAGTGTTGGAGCGTCGGAGATCGCGTCGAATTAGTTTGCCAATTCTCCTGTTCAGAGCATGCCTTTCTGACGCAGTGACTGGTGGGCGTTCACGTCGTTCCTCCATAAGCTTGAGTGTTTCTTCCGAAAGTTTAGACTTCGTCCCTTTATGCCGCATTGCGCAAAATCTCACACCTTCCTCCCTGAGAATTCCGACTACATTCTCGAGGGCCTGGTCGATGTCAACGTCATTTGTGGTTTCCACGGCAGCGAATCTGTTCTCCAAGTTAGACTGGAACTTTTCAGATCCCACTATAGTTTGGTGCAGGGTTGGTCGGAGCCTGGATTTCATCAAACGGACACGTTCGAGCTTAACATTGATATTCAGAGAGCCTCGCACAAGTCGGTGATCGCTTCCGGTATTAAACCTATTGATCACTGAGACGTCTCTGAATATACGCTTTTTGTCCGTTATGATGAAATCGATCTCATTTTTTGTCATAGTGTCGGGGCTCTGCCATGTCCACTTCCTTTGGGGCTTTTTCTTAAAGAATGAATTCATCAAGAATAACCCCTCCCTTTCGAGGAAGTTGACTAGCATTTGCCCCCTATGATTCCTGTTTCCATAACCATGGGATCCTACTACCGATTCGCTGCAATTCTGTACTCCCACTTTGGCGTTGAAATCCCCCATGACAACGTTGTAGTGGGCCTTGGTGGTGGAGTGTAAGGCCTTTGATATGTCATCGAACATATCTTCCACTTCATCGTCCGAGTGCGTCGAGGTCGGTGCGTAAACCTGCACGTAAATAAGATAGGCAACACTTCACAAAATACAATATATGTAAAACCGTTCCTGTCTGATTTTATAATAATTTTGCCATATTAGGTAATTAGGTAGGAAGGTCAAAATTTAGATAAACTGTATTTCATTATATTGTTTTAATTGTAATTTTTATTAGTGTCTTGTTTCTTGTGTGCAATAAAGCATATTCTTATATTATAAATAGATAACAAAACGTACCCAAAAAAAACATCAAAAACGGTGAAGCCGTTTCGGAGGAGTTTGCAATCAAAATCTATTTCATGGCAGGATCTAGTTTAAATCCAATTTGTGGCAGGATTTTCTCTTATAAACCGGCTTTAACTCCATCTTAAAATACTTTTCGTGGAGTCGACTTCTTATGAATAAGACAGCGTCAGTTTCTGTTTTAAAAAAAGACAAATTGTCCTCCGAAACACTCCTCAGAAATCCGTTCCGTCCCCTCGTGTGTGCGGCGACCAACCTCGCCACCTTCGATACATTTTTTTTTAAACTCATCTTGTTCCCACGAGTACCTAAGACTGTCCTAACAGGCAGTGTGTGTAAAAAGCACTATGCAAGAGAAACCTAGGGAAAAGTCTAGTGATTTGTCACGATCATGGCAAGTAGCAGTCCTTGGTCTCTGCCTACCCCTCTGGGATACAGGGGCGTAGTTTACACATGTATGTATATACTGAAGTTTAAAGAAATATATCTTCTCCTAAATAGATGCCCTATATTTTCTTTTTACTGTGACTTACAGGTTGGATACTAAATGATTAGATTCACCATCACTTATTGGCAGAATGTTCACTCCTCAGATGCATCAGACTGTCTACACATTCGAGGAGTATTTTCGATGACTCTTGTTCAAATAAAGAACACCGCCCCACCCGCTCTATTTTCTCTGTTGTACAGGGTGATGTGTGATCTAATCTAATCTATTCTCCCACAGATAACTGGCGCGGGCCACGGAATGGGCCGCGAGATGGCGCTACGGTTCGGTGCCCTGGGAGCCACCGTCATCTGTGTGGACATCAACGCCGCTGGCAACCAGGAGACGTTAGAGATGGTCAAGGAGGGGAAGGGATCCGCGCATCGATATGAGTAAGTCATTAAAATTAATCAATGGAATAATGTACCTGTATTATTATTTTTATTCTGTGTTATTACCTTGAGAATTTTTTTTAAACAGAAATAATTATGAATTTATATTGTCATTGAATTTGTAGAATTTTTGTGAGTTTGTGGACCGTAATAATGTGTACCTTTTGTAAATGTAATTTTTGTGTTGTGTGTAAGTTGTATGCTATGTCTTTAATGTTTATATTTTTATATTTCAAATATGCATGGAATACTTATCTAATAACGCTGCTGCCAACCAGGAAACACTAAGATGGTCACAAGGAAAAATGTCGGCGTATGCTAGGAATGAGTTGTCAGTCATAAATGATGGCACAGAATCGCAAAATAGGGAAAAATGTTGGCAATAAATAATTTGCGATTTCGAAGATACAAAATATCTGAATAAAACATTAATTTACCACCAGGAAATTTTTACACAAGTGGTAAAATATACAGTATTTTTTTGGTGCCATTACAGTTATATGAATTAAGATGAATCAACCCCTATACTCCGTTCCACGAGTCAAACTCTTAGGGACCAAGTACCCGTATCTCATTGGTAAATGCTCGCTGGTAGAGATAAGCGAATCAATAAGCGAAGACGGTCGACTTCATAGGGTTACTTACTTACTGCGCTGGCTCAGCGACCCGAAGTGGGTCTTGGCCTCCGACACAAGAAGTCGCCACTTTTCTCTGTCCTGCGCGGTCTTCTGCCAGTCACTGAGCTCACGCAGGTCCTTGGCTACTTCATCCTTCCAACGATGTCTGGGGCGGCCGGCCCACCGGTATTTGGCCGCTTGGAAGCCCCGAGTATGCTATCTTAACTGCTCGGTCCTCTTCCATTCTTTCCACAATGACCAAGCCAACGGCTTCATAGGGTTAGGCAGTGAATATTTGGCGCGATGCGCGCACAATGGGCGCGCGGACGTGTTTCTGTTGGAGCCAGTTTTGTGGAATGGAGTATATTACTAGGCGCAGACTGGCGCAGCGGTTAGCGCATCTCCTTCCCATGCAAGAGAGTGACAAAAAAAAACCCACGTCCTGGATGTGTAAATCAGAAATTTATTTCAACGTAAAGAATTAACATTCTGCTTATTGAATGTTAATGTACATAAAATGATAATGTTAGCCGCTGTCTTGAGGCCGAACGAAGTGGAAAAAAGGCAGCAAAAAAAAAAACTCCACTCTGACCATCTTTTCTCAAATCATCTTACATGTTTGTGATGTCGCTGTTTCTGGTTCTCACGACACAGGGACGACGGTATGCCAGAATAATGTATGTGCCTGTATGTAAATGTTTATGTTTAGACTGTCGTAGGGGACGATTGTGTCCCCTAAAAACAGTATTATTTATACGTATTCGTATAAATGATATGTCTGAGAACCGCTTTAAATAATTTTAACTAAAAAAACAATTATGATTTGTAAAAAAACACAAAGTAAAATTTTATAAATTGTATCTGCCGCCATTGTATCGAAAAGACCCTGGATTGGCCGATTCTATGATGACGTCACAATTCAATAAAAATGGCGTCGGTCATTCATTCTTAACGTTGATTGTGGTTTTACTCCTTCCACGATTCTTACTTAAGGTTCATTGGTTGGTTTATTGGGAAGTGACGTCATAATACCAGTGCGGCGCCATATTGCCCAAGATAGCGTTTTGGCGGCTTATTTAGAAAGTATCGTTTGCCTTTTTTAGAAGAAATACACGAAAGAATTTAAAATGACCACTTTCTGAGGACTCCATGAACACCAACAAACAATATGTATGAGATGGCTTACAGAAGTCGGTCAAATAGCCTATTAAGGCTGTTTAGACGCTCCTCCCCCTCCCGTATACATTTTGCGTCATTTATTAATGTGTAACAAACAACACATTATTTATGCTATAAAATGCACATACAAGTGATAAGTATGTTGTAATTAGAGTGCTAACAATAGCGAGTTGCATGTACTCGACATAACGATTATAAAGGACTAGGAAAAACTTGTCGAGATCAAAGTATCAACTTGCTTTAACCCTGCGTGCACCACGTGGATAAAAATTACGGCCTGTTCCTCGTAGGGTTTACTGGACTCATTAATTAATTATTAATTTATAGCTGCAACGTCACACGGCATCACACTTAAGGATCTTGTGCAAAACGTCGATATTCGACAAAAAACTAAAGTCGAAGATCCGTCCGTACCGTACCCATACGAATCACAAAACCAAAACTGAGTGGTGGCTAAGAACGGGTCGACGGTCGGCTGGCAGATCACCAACCCGATAGGCCGACGACACGACTGGACCAGATGGGTGGGCGTGAAAGAGAAGAGGCCTATGCCCAACAGTGAGCTCTCTTTACGGGCTGATTAGATAGATAGATAGCTACTATACTCTATTCTTTACATACACCTGAAAATTAGTTCTGGTATCATAAGTTGAGCTATAATAAGTCCTAGAAACAGATAGGTACATAAAATTGCAAAAAAATAACAAAGATTTTTTTGTGAAATTAAACATTTTTACCGAATCATACTGCCGATCTTACTGCTACACTACTAGATAATGAATTTATGTTACTGTGCGGTATAGCAACATCACAACTACATTATTTTAGGGTGTTCCCGCCTATGTTGAAAAAGATACAGAGGTTTTTGTTTCGCTAGGGCTTATGAAATCTCACGTGGTGGACGAAGGGTTAAAACGTGTCGGGATCAAATTATCAGAACCAGATTCTAGAACTATTATTTTCTGACAATGTATTCAATCAACGTTAGATAGTGGTATTGTTGTGGTATATCTGGAAAAAAATTTGTAATGAATAGTGTTTGTGTGTTTGTGTATTGTTTGTTTATGTGATGTATGTGATGTGGAAGAGACCCGTGCCCCTCGGTGGGGACATAATGGGTTGACGATGAAGATGATGATGATGTATTTGTTGGTATAAGATAAGATAAGAATATTCTTTATTCCACAAGAGATAAGAGAGGCCTTAGGGCGGCTTGAAAACTTCTGACAGTAAGACCAGCCACTAGTCTCACAAGCCTCTCTCCACTAATCCGGACTTGTCTTCCGTGGTGGAGTACGGCCTATACCTACCTCAGGGAAAAGACCCGTGCCCCTCGGTGGGGACATAATGGGTTGACGATAAAATAAATGTACAGCGCCACCAAGTTATCTGTTCAGGTGGGCAAAATTGTAACTAACTAATTGTAAATCCTGCTCCCCATTTTTTGTTTCATTTATTCACTTACTAAGATTTATAGATATATTTTCATTACAATCAAAAGACGGATTAAAATATTCTCATTTTTCTAGGTAAATTTCTTAAATGTTCCTACTAAATTCTCCACTAGCGCCGCTATCAACTAAACAGATAAGATGGTGGCACTGTAATAAATATTTTTCTCCTCTTTTTTTCAAAAACTGATGGATTTTTAATTTTCTTCAGATGCGACGTGACGGACCGCGCCGCCATCGTGGCTATGGCGGAGCGCGTGCGCAAGGAGGTCGGCGAAGTGACGATGCTGGTCAACAACGCCGGCATCATGCCTTGCAAGCCGCTGCAGCAGCACTCCGAGAAGGAGATCCGCACCTTGTTCGATGTCAACGTCATGGCGCATCTCTGGGTGAGAGAGGGCAATAAAGCCTTGTAGCATTGAATTGAGAAAATTACTTTGAGCCTGAGGATGCCTCGTGTTAGAGGCGAAACGCGTCGCGCATTGTCTCACACAAGTATTGTTGTCGGTGGTGGTGTGTTCGTGTCTTGCTTCTGCTTGAAAAAGTGGGAGGGAGGGCGGTGCAAACCGCAGGTGCTTGTGGGATATTGGCGGAATTTAGCAAAGTAATTTTCTCAATTTGATGCTATTATGGATTTCCGCAAAGTAACGCCTGATTCTATAGAATATATAAAGCCTTGTATCCACTAGGCAACATTTGGGGCTCAACACGTGCCGTTCAACATGTTCGGCAACGTTGTCCAACAGCGCGACGTTGCCAGCGGGCGCGCATCGTGACGCCAGGCTTGTTGTTTGTTTCCGTGCAAGTTCAACATGCACTTTCAACATGTTGGGCAACATGTTGCGCGCCAAATGTTGCCTAGTAGATACGAGGCTTAAATAAACAAACAAACATCACATACCGTGCTTCTGGCCCCACACTTGGATACCCTGTGTCGTGGGAACCAGAATCAACGACATCACAAACATGTAGATATTCAAGACCAGATGTTTTTTTTGTCACCACCCGGGTTTCGAGCCTGGAATCTCACGTATGGTAGGCATTTGCGCCAAATGAATCAAACTAGGGGATTAGTTTCACAGTATTTAATGTATTCACAATCAAATAGTTTATTACTCATCTTCGAAAAACAACCGATTCGCCGCTAAAATCTAAAGTAAAGCCAATTTAATAGGTCACATTTGACACTTCATCAATTATTATTTATTATATATTTATTTTTACAGGGCCTGTACGAAACTTTAGCCCTAACGGATGTTCGGAAAACATTCGTTACAAAAAATTGAACTTTACGCCATGATGGCTGAAAACGGAATCCACACTTCATCAAAATGCATCAAAGTAACCTTGTAACGCAGAGCACACAATATTATTTATTTTTTCAAAGTTAGAACTGCACAATTGCTTCACTTTTTTCAGTTAATAATACATATTTATTGTTAGAGATCGCATAACAGCGAAGAAGTTTTTATGTTTTGGTTTTTCTATGTCATGTCAATTTTTTGTTGTCTTTTGAAGTCTAAAATTATAAGTACCCTTTATTACTAAATTGTTTATTTCTCGTAAAATCCAGTGCATCAGGCCCTCTAAGAGCACCCCATCCGAACCTACACAATTTTCCACGTCTACGGCACTAGTAGACGTCACATCTGGCGACCGTTACTTGTATGATATGGAGTGCCTTAAGAGGGAACGTACAGAAGCTAGAAGGCGATTCACAAAGGCGAAAAATGAACTTTTAGAAATTTTAGACGCTTATAAAAAGGATGGCCAAAATTACGACGCGTTAAAAGTATCCTTCACGTTTTTATCTCAGATGGCAGATAATCTGTTTGATGTCGACAGACGTATCCAAGAACAGTGGCGATCTGAGGGGATGACGGATGATCTAAGTGCGATCGATTACGATACAGTCGATAACTATAGGAAAGATTGGATTCGAGCGGAACACGAATGCTCCAAGATAATAACAAAAGTGGAACACGCAGAATCCAGGTATGATAGCTTATCGGCAAAAAGTGTTGACAACACAGACAGACGCAGATTTCGCTTGCCAAAGCTAGAGCTGACAAAATTCGACGGAAATGCAAAGAACTGGCTTGGGTTTTGGTCGTCATTCAAGAAAATCCACACCGATACCAACATGGATGATGATGACAAGATGGCATATCTGATCCAGAGCATGACCGAAGATTCGCCAGCCCTCAGCCTGGTGAAAAGTTTCCCCCCCTGCGGTGAGAATTATGAACAAGCCGTGGAACAATTGAAAACCAGGTACGCACGTGACGAGCTGTTGGTCGAAATTTACGTCCGGGAACTCTTGTCATTAGTCTTACGACAGACCAAAGAAGACTGTCCCATGAAATTGTCTGTACTGTACGACAAACTAAAAACACAACTACGAGCATTAGAACTCCTTGGGGTGACTAGTGAAAAATATGCTGCAATGCTCTACCCGCTGGTAGAATCTGCACTACCTGCCGAGATGTTACGCGTGTGGGAGAGACAGAGGCTTCAAAGAATTGATCCAGAAAGCACAAGCACAGATCCCTTAAAAAGCCTTCTCAACTTCATCAAATTAGAAGTCGAAAGCGAGGAACGTATCCAGCTTACACGCCAAGACCTAGGCAGCGGAGAGACGTCAAAGGCAAAGGTCCCCACCGCAGCTTGTTTGGTTGCTGAAGCTAATTCCACGTCCCCATCAACATCTTCCGCCCCAGCAAAGACTCCTCAATGCTTATGGTGTGATAAAACCACACATAGCAGTTACGAGTGCTACAAGGCCCAGAAGATGTCTCTTGATGACCGAAAAGCTTTAGTAGACAAAAAGAAAGCCTGTACGGTTTGCCTGAGAATCGGCCACGTCAGCAAAAGATGTAAATCTTTCACTAAGTGTCTTATCTGTCACAAGAAACACGCAATTTTGCTGTGCCCCGACATTAACAAGCCGCAAGGAGAAACGCTAGCAAATGTTGATAAAATTAACGGGACTACCCTGTTACAAACGCTGCTTGTGAAAATTAATGGACAAACAGTCCGAGCGTTTATTGACACAGGAGCCCAGAGGTCCTATATTAAAGAAGACATAATAGATAGCCTCAGATTAAAGCCAAAAGGAGAAGAGAGGTTGAAACATTGTCTCTTTGGAGCAGTTGAGACGAAAGAAGAATGTCATAAGGTTTATGAGTTGACAGTCAAGAACATGAAGGGCGATGTAAAAGTGGAGATGACAGCCTTAGGCAAAAATATAATTTGTGGTTACATCCCACGCGTCAATCATGTTGACACAGCGATTTGTCAGAAAATTAAAGGAAAAGGCTTAAATCTGACCGATATTGGGGACAAGACTCCAGAAATAGGACTGCTTATTGGTGCGGACTACGCAGGAAAAATTGCAACTGGTTCCATGATTCATCTGGACAGAGATTTGTACGCCATCCAGACGAAGTTAGGTTGGACGCTGCAAGGCATTGTAGCCACGAACCATGATGCTGTTACAGTTATGGTTGGATTGACCATGGATATCAGCCAGTTGTGGAGCCTAGAAGTCATGGGGATCGAGGAGCCAAAAGAAAGAGTCCTCAAGAAAGAGTCAGAAGAAGAAGCCATGAAAGAATTTAAAAAGAGAGTCTCTATCAATGAAGAAGGAAGATACGAAGTGGAATTGCCTTGGAAGATAGATAGACTGGAACTTCTGGAAAACAGAGAACTCGCAGAGAAACGCCTACGATCTACATCGAAAAGACTGATATCCTTGAACGAGTTACAGAACTATAAAAAGGTGTTCGAAGAATGGCTAGAATTAGGGATAATCGAAGAAGAGCCTGATGTGGACTTACCTGGGCACTATTTACCCCACCATGCGGTGATCAAAGAGTCCAGCATGACTACAAGAGTACGTCCCGTATTCGACGCTTCTGCAAAGGATCGTAACGGCAACTCCATAAACGGGTGTTTGGAAACTGGGCAAAATTTATTAGAGCTAATTCCTATATTACTCACCAGGTTTAGGATGCACGCTGTGGGAGTCACTGCAGATATCAAGAAAGCCTTCCTGCAAATCTCTATTGCTGTCAAAGATCGACGTTACCTCAGATTCTTGTGGTGGACCGACGAAGGCTCTATCATCGTCTACAGGCATTGTCGAGTGGTGTTTGGCTTGACTTGCAGCCCCTTCCTGCTGGCAGCGACACTAACCTACCACCTGGAGAGATATACATTTTCGAAATACGCTAAATCTGCCGAGCAACTAAAGAACTCTTACTACGTTGACAACTGTGTTGCTAGTCTACCAGGCCAACGAGAAGCTGAGAAGTTCATAAGCGAAGCGAAACAGTTATCACTCGAAGGGAAATTTGAATTGCGGGGATGGGTGACAGCTCCAATACAATGTGAAGGTACTGAAAGGCAAGCGACACTCTCGGTACTTGGGATGATCTGGGACACGGAGAAAGATGTACTACGGTGCAATATGAAATCTGTGAAAAACTGCAAGGATCCCATTACCAAAAGAGAGCTTTTGTCTGTTTGTAACCGAGTATTTGACCCAATCGGAGTAACCAGCCCAACAACTCTTATCCCAAAACTTTTACTGCAGAAAACCTGGTCACTCAATATTGGATGGGATGTAGAACTACCAAATGAGTTGTGCAGAGAGTTCAAGAAATGGCTAGAGGAAATCCACTGGTTGAACGACTGCTGTATACCCAGAACTTTGACGGTGAAATCTATTGATGAAACGCAAAACTCGCTCCACGTGTTCAGCGATGCCAGCAAAGACGCATACGCCACATGTATTTTTCTGCGGTCTGAAAGTTATGACGGCGTGCATATCCAGCTTGTGTTGGCAAAAGCAAGGGTGACACCGGTAAAGGAGATAACCATTCCAAGACTGGAACGAATAGCAGCTTTGATGTCAACGCGACTCTATAGTCAAGTTAGCGATGCCCTGCATCTTGAAAACTGCAAAGCATACTTTTGGAGCGACAGTTCCGTCGTGGTGACATGGATCGTTACCAAGAAAGAATGGAGTGTGTTCGTGAGAAACCGCGTTCGTGAGATTACCGAGACGACACGACGCGAAGATTGGAGACACATTAGTGGCTCATTAAACCCAGCTGACCTCCCTTCCCGAGGATGTTCGGCAAAGAAATTGGTGGAGTCCAGATGGTGGGAGGGCCCATCATGGCTGAAACAAACTGAAGATAAATGGCCTGCGTCGCTAGAAATTCCAGTGAAAGAAGAGGAAGTAAATGAAGAGTTGAAACCGCCTAAAACTGTTATGACGATTGCAGACACCACTGTCGTGAACTTCACTGAGAATTTCAAAAATATTTCAAAATACACGAGAATAGTGAGAACTTTTTCTTGGATGCTGAGATTTATCGACCAATGTCGTTCAAATGGCCGTAAGACTAGTTGTGCGCTGTCACTAGAAGAACTTAACAAGGCTGAGAACACACTACTGCAGATAATTCAAAGAGAATCTTTCATAGAAAAAGAAAAGCTGAGAGGAATGAAGAACCTAGAAACAAACACGGGGATAGATAATCTGGTAAGAGTGAAAACAAGGCTAACTCTTAGCGATGAAGCTGAAGATTACCAACTCCCAATTCTACTCTCCGCTAAACATCCTTTAGTGGTAAGACTGGTAGAAGAGGAGCACCGTCACACTCTACATGCTGGCTTGAACATTTTGACTTCCACCTTGAGAAATAAATTTTGGATTTTGGGTGGCAGGAAGTTAGCACGGAATATGATTTCTAAAAGTAAAGTAAAAGTAAAGTAAAAGTATTTTATTCGTAAAACATGAGTACATGATGTTGGAATTGTTACATATGAGTCCTATGCATGTTTTGCCTGGCAGGCACACGAATTTCGAGAAGGCACCTTGAGAGGAAAAAACTGATTGAAAATTTAAAACAGAAAACCTTCACCGCAAACGCAAATTATCATTAAAGATATGTCAAGAATTATTAAAATATTAAACATGTTCATTTCAAACTTAAAAATAAAACTTAATATGTATTAGTTATGTATGTCGTCTTAGTAATATTAATGTCAATGATTTGTGAGTTTACAATGTCAAGATCTGTCAGTCAGAAATTCATTAATATTATAATAACATTTCTCATTAAGGATATTTCTTAACCTAAATTTAAAACTATTGATGTCAAGTTCACGTACGTCTACATTTATTTTATTGAAAATTAAGGGCCCCATACAGAATATACTTTTTTGCATTAGTGCTGTATTTGCTTTGTGAACGCCTACTCTAGTAGAATCTCTCTGCAATCGACAGCTGCTATAGGCTACTGGTTTGAATATTTCTGGGTTTGATTTAACAAATGAGGCTACTTCTAGTATGTACATGCATGGAAGTGTTAGAATCTTGTATTTTTTAAAGAAAGGCGCGCAACTGTCGGTTTGTTTCAATCCAAACATCGACCTAATACATCTTTTTTGTGCTTTAAAAGCTATTTCTCTGTCAGTTGAATTGCCCCAAAAGATTAGCCCGTATCTTAGTACAGAAGCGACTAAACCATGGTACGCTGTGACAGCTGCATCTGTATTGGTTATCGGCGCAAGTTTGTAGAGTAGATATGCCGATGAGCTAATTTTAGTAACAAGTTGTTTAATGTGTGATTTCCAATTTAATTGCCTATCAATTATCAACCCCAAGAATTTAGTTGTTTCTACCTCTTCAATAGCCTGGCTTTCAAATTGTATGTTAAACTTTTCCTTATCCACTATTCTTTGACTAAATTGCATGCGTACTGTTTTAGATAGGTTTACTTTTAAATTATTGCCGTTTAGCCATTTCACAATAGAGTTTAGTGCGTTGTTGATGTCGGTTTGAAAATCGTTTTCACTATTACTTTGTATTGTGACTGTGCTGTCATCAGCAAATAATGATACGGGATGTAGTGTGGATTTCGGCAAATCGTTAATATACACAATAAATAATAATGGTCCCAACACACTGCCCTGCGGCACTCCATATGTGACCTCACGCAGTTGAGACTTATATATTTCCTCAGTTTTCGATTTTAGATTAATCCTAGTTATTTCGGTGTATTGGATTCTGTTTTGTAGGTAAGATTCCATTAACTTCCACACGTTTCCCCGGATACCGTACATTTCTAATTTACTAAGTAAAATGCTGTGGTCAACGTAATCAAAGGCCTGTGTCATATCCATGTATATAGTACACACAGGTTTTCTCCTATCGACACAGTTCAGAACAGTATCCAAAAAATCAAAAATAGCCATATTTATTGTCTTATTTTGCCTAAATCCTTTTTGTTCGGGTGTCAAAATTTTTTGTGTCTCAAAATAATTGTTCAGTTGCTTATAAATATATTTTTCAAATATTTTCGCAAAAACTGGGATTAAAGCAATTGGTCTGTAGAACTCTAGACATTCACGAGTATCTTTTTTAAACAGGGGCTTTATTATTGCATTTTTTAGTGACTGCGGATAGATTCCTCCTTCAATAGAAAGATTAATGATATGACTCAGGTATCCACAGATTTCAATAGCGACTGATTTTATGATTTTTGTGGCAATGCCGTCGTCACCAACGCTTTTAGTGTTTTTTAGCCTATTTATTATGACCCATACGTCATGCGGTAAGCTAGGGGCCATAAACATAGAATTATTTCGTTTCGTAATGCGTTCATTGCTATGTTCTTTAGCATCCTTTATTGGCTTAATCTTGTCTATGAAGAAATCGTTAAATAAATTGCAAATAATTTTAGGGTCATTTATCTCTTTGTCGTCAATTTTAATTTTGTTAATCGATTCTCTAGGTACATGTGGTTTAGTGTCATTAATAATTTGCCAAGATGTTTTGGATTTATTACACGATGTCTTAATTTTGTAAATGTTTTGTGCCCGTTTTGTGAGTTGAATAATTTTTTTGTATGTTTTATTATATGTCATAAAGTTAATTTTATTTGTGGTACAAGGCTTACATCGGTACAACCAAAGTAACTGCCTTTTTTTGCGGCTGCATGCTTTTACTCCGCGTGATAGCCACTTGGGGCTTTTATTCGTCTTAATGGTGATAGTTTTTATAGGAAAACATAGGTCGTAGAAAAATTTAAAATTTTCCAAAAAACTATTGTATGCTTCGTTAGGGTTATTTGTAGCATATATTTCTGAGAATTTAAAAGTAGCCATAATTTCTCTGAATTTTGACATATTTTCTTGACTGTAGTCTCTCGCCGGGACTCGCCAAAAGGGGATCAGGCAAATCTTTTTTATAGGTAATTTTATAAGTTGAGCTGTATGGTCAGATAATGCTAGTTCCAGAACTTCAGTTTTACATTTTTTACGAATATTATGTGCAATATTATCAAGGCAGGTGTTACTTGCTAATCTAGTTGGTTGTTTTATTTCAAACTTCAGATTGTAATTTAGTAATAGACACTCTAATTCTGAGGTGATCTTATTTTGTTTCATCATATCAATGTTGAAGTCACCGGCTACGACAAGATGTGTTTTGCTGTTTCTTGATACGATTTTTAATATTTTTTCCAGCCGTTCGAAGAAAAAGTTAACATTGCTGGGTTTAGGTATTCTATATATGCATAAAATTATTATGTTGTACTTTGGAAGTTCGACAGCGCAACATTCAATCAAACCGCTTATTGATAGTCTTGCAACTTCGGGCAATTCTTTGTACATATGTCCAGTTTTAATTAAAATGCACGTTCCTCCTCTTTTGCTGTCCTTCCTACTGAAAAATGCGCTCACATTATAGTTAGGTACATTGATTAATTTTTCATGACCGGACATCACAAAATGTTCCGTAATACATATAATGTCAACAATTCTATCGTTATCTGATAACTGGTTCAGCTCGACTACTAGGGGATCAGTTTTATTTAAAAGCCCTGCGATATTTTGATGTAGCACACCAAGCCACTTATTTGCGAAAAAGCAAAGAATTCTCCTTTTTGTCCAAAGTATTTACTTTTGTCAGTTGATTTTGTTCATTGTCAGGTACGTTTGTGCAGTTATTGTCGTTAAACTTTTTTATGTCATTAATAAGAAACTTCAGGTCTCTGAATATCGCCAACATGCCAGTTTTATTGATAAATCCCGTCCTTTTTGAGAACATGTTGGTGTCATAACTGAGGTTTAGGTTGCTATCAAGGTACCAGACATGCTCATGTGTTGATATGTCTAAATATAAGAGGCTATTAAAGTTTTCAATCCTACAGTTAAACAAGGTGACGGTGTTCGGGAACTTGAATGTAGGCAGACAGATTATCACATTGGTGTGCTTCAGGTCTTCCGTGGTTTTTCTTATGTACTGTATAAGTTCGCAGTAATCCTGGGTGGTCTCAAAATCTTCACTACCGACGAAGATGACGCAATAGTCATCTTTAGTGAATCCATTTACTTTAGCTTTCAGACCGCTGATTTGTGCTTTGAGGCCAATATTGGGTGTCAGAAAGTGGAATTTGTCATAGTTATCGTCAAATGTTGATTCTGCCATGGGCAATAACTGGTTTCTGTTATCACAGCTTAACATTAGTAGTCTGCTCTTACTGAGTTTAGCGGTTTGGGTTTTTTTTTTCCTCTATTTTCCTGTTATTTCCTGGATTAGTTCTAGTCTCTATTGATTCTCGTCCCACGTCTTTTTTAAGTCCTGGTTTTCCGATGCTGGTATGAATTACGGTTGGAGAAAATAATTCCGTTTGCTTCTGCTTGCATGACTTTTTTTCGTTCATTGGAGTTGGTATACTCTTATTTTTTTTTCTTCTGAACGGAACTGTTTGTTATTTGCCTATAGAGGTCATTTTTCTTTATTAGCTCTTCATTGACTTTTTTCAATTCACTATTTTGTAAATTGAGTGAATCTATTTCCAGATGCGCACTGTTTAATTGTAATTCGAGTTTCTCGATGTGATCGCGTAGTTTTGTTAGTTCATCGATGTTGTCATCATCGGAGATCTCTGGCAAGCTGTTACTGGTGCCATCTAGTGTCTGCGTTGTACACGACGTTTCGTTTAAGTTGTCGGAGTGTGTCCGTTGTCGCTGTCGTCGTTGTGTAATGTTTCCGAAGAAGTTCATGGTCACGCTATCAATATTTGTCCGCACGTAATTTTTTGGGCCCACAAAAAGTGATACCACCGAGTGGGATCGATCTCGGTGTCTATTGATTGCACAGTTCACGTTTTAACCACTAGTCTATTCAGACAGTTAAGTTCTCTGTGAAATTTAGCGTACACTTATTATATCTTGCCAGCAATGTTTATCTACCTTCGAGATGGATTTTGAATTTGACCGTTCTGATTACACAATAACACAAAAACAGCAAATTACACTTTTTAGCCCACTTTTTATCACGTTTTAAAGTTTCACTTATCAATAGTTTTGTTATTTGGTGCGTGTATGAATAAGAGTTGTGTTTGTTTTTACACTGTCACTAAGTTGTGGTAATTTTATCGTGAAGGATTTTAACTTTTTATTTTGTAATTTTTAGTTGAAGATAACACTCATGTAGTTGTCTTTTTATATTTAAGAGTAACTGGTTACGTTGTTTTTGAAATCACACTAGTTTTAATAGTAAAACAATAAATTTATCTTAGGAGCTTCACTCAAATAAACTTGTCAAGGCACGGTGGCGCCCTCTCTCTCTAGATGTGTGATCTGCAAAAGATATAAAGTGGAGAGTTACAAGACAGCGTCCGCTCCTCTACCTAAAAACAGAGTGAAGGCTACAGCCGTCTTTCAAGTGACTGGAGTTGATGCTGCTGGACCTCTGATTCTCAACACTGGAGAAAAGTGTTGGATCTTATTATTTACTTGCGCAGTATATCGTGCAATACACCTTGAACTAGTGATATCAATGTCCACTGAGAGTTTTCTGATGGCATTAAGAAGATTTATAGCTCGACGAGGCAGAGTTCAGACCATTTATTCAGACAATGGAACTAACTTCGTTGGTGCCGAGAATCTACTAGCAAGTGTCAACTGGGACGATGTCAAACAATATTCAGACGTCCACAAAATCAAATGGATATTCAATCCGCCTGCAGCGCCTTGGTGGGGAGGATGGTGGGAGCGCCTCGTCCAGTCCGTTAAGCAACTTTTGCGCAGGAACCTTGGCAACGCCGTGCTAAATTTTGTGGAACTTGAAACGCTGATATGTGACATCGAAAGTGTTATTAATGCAAGACCCCTCACGTATATCGCTGAAGACGATACGCTACGCCCCTTGACACCGGCAAGTTTTTTACAAGGTCTTCCACACACAGATTTGTCAGATTTGGACCAAGTCGATGCCACAGGTCTAAGAATCCGCCAGCAATACCTGCAAAAGCTTAGAGAAGACCTACGACAACGTTTTAGAAACGAATATCTTTCATTCTTAGTCAGTCGGAGTCAGAAGGAAAACCGAGGAATCAAAGTCGGTGACGTAGTGCTGGTCGAAACAGAGTCTAAGAAAGCCAATTGGCCTCTCGGCCTTGTAATCGAGGTTTTCACTGGGAAAGACGGACATTCACGGGTTGCAAATGTTCGAACGAAGGATGGTGTTCGCACCAGACCAGTGCAACGGCTTTACCCTTTAGAAGTCCGAGATGAAGATACTCAGGAAGAGTTAGATGAAGACCCGAGAGAGGTTGTTGAAGACTCGGATGGGGTGGCTGAAGACCAGAAGAAAACTAGAAGCGGCAGGGTCGTTAAAATGCCAAGCCGTCTCGACCTTTGATTCAGTTTTGCGAGATCCATAGACAACTCGCAAAAGGCGGGAGGATGTTAGAGATCGCATAACAGCGAAGAAGTTTTTATGTTTTGGTTTTTCTATGTCATGTCAATTTTTTGTTGTCTTTTTGAAGTCTAAAATTATAAGTACCCTTTATTACTAAATTGTTTATTTCTCGTAAAATCCAGTGCATCAGGCCCTCTAAGAGCACCCCATCCGAACCTACACAATTTTCCACGTCTACGGCACTAGTAGACGTCACATTTATTGTAATAATGTCCAAAGAAGGCATTATTTCAATTTACTTTGACTAATAAACCATTCTAAACTTAATAAACAATATTTGTCCTAAAAAACTGAACTTCATCACAAGGTTATGTCAGTCAACCCTTTCTGTTTTAAAAAACTAGGGATGTTACCGTAAAAATCAAAAGAATCACCAGTCAAAAAGTTGAATTGAATGCAATGATTACCTGTAAAGGAATGTATAGCCATACTAACATAACATGATTCCACATTGTGATTATTTTATTAGTAGATTGTACAACTAGTACGCATCACATAAAGACGAACTTTACTTTTATAGCATGAGAAGTGTAAAACATATTATTCTTTTCATAATCTAAAAAATACAAAAATAATTGAATAGAAACGAAATCCGTTTATATTATATATATATATATTTTTTTTAATCTTGTGTTTCTGCTAATAGCAGAATAGGCAAAGGACTTTCGTCCGTGCAGCCAGGTCTAACGTTTTTCCTTTTTCTGTATCCGAAGACAACTTGTTAATACAGGTAATCCTTTGTAGAAGGCCAAAGCCAAATCTTCGTTGTGTTTTATAAATATCTTTTTCATGTTAAAGTCCGAGGCCAAATCTTTGTAAAAAATTTTTGACGTATTTTTCTTGTTAAGCTCGAGGCCCGTTTCGTTATATTATTACACTTTTGGGCAAAAAAAACTCGTAGGATGTTCTTGGCAACGTCCTCGAGAAGACAAACAATTGTACATTATGATATAAGTGCGGTAAGTTGAAAATTACAGCCGAGGCGATATTACTAGCCCGAGCCATCGGCGAGGGCTATAAGGAAGCAGAGGCTGTAATTTTCAAAGCGCACGTATGTCATACGACGTTTTATAACACATTTACGAGGAAATTCATCACTACTTGACGACATTTTCAAATAAAAACAATACAGTGAAAAGAAAAAGCGCGCGGATTTATTTTTACTTGTCCACAAATAAGCGATGCGCACGCATCAACTTTTTTTTTTAGGCAAAGGTACAAAAACAGCCAGTATTACTAATAAAGTAAATTAATATTTTTGTGTTTTTGTTACAGATAAATGGTTGTAATTTATTGTCAAAATTAATTAAATTAAAGAATTAAATGTTTATTTGTTATATTTTCGCGCTTTTTCTTTTCGCTGTATTGTTTTTATTTGAAAATGTCGTCAAGTAGTGATGAATTTATTAATTTGACACCGCCACAAGTCTTAAACGCGGCGAAAAAGGCTACTCTAAGCCTCTTGCCTGAAAAATCGACCGATAGATACTTACAAGCCTATCAAAAGGGAGCTCAACGGTAAGTAAGCTCACAAGTCGGAGTTTTATTAATTTCCTCGTAAATATGTTATAAAACGTCGTATGACATACGTGCGCTTTGAAAATTACAGCCTCTGCTTCCTTATAGCCCTCGCCGATGGCTCGGGCTAGTAATATCGCCTCGGCTGTAATTTTCAACTTACCGCACTTATATCATAATGTACTATTACATCTCTCATGTTCAGTATGTAGGTCCTTATTACCCCCAAATGGGTTTTGTAGGTGACCAATTAGCGCTCTAGGGTGATAATGTAGCTAGAAAAGCCCTAGGGTGGTAAAAATAAAAAAATAAAAACTCTTCACAAAGTTTCGAAAAGTTCGCGTACATCTAACCATCATACTGGCAATAGACATCATGCATTCAGCCCAATGACAAAAGAGGTCGCTTCGCTATTCAGCCTTGTCTTCGTATGAGTATAATAGTCATCAATTTTAAATATCGAACGGCGAAGGTCAATTTTGTTCTTGAAAAAAAATATTAAAAAAAAATATGAAAAAAGGCGGGAATAGAAAACTTTTATTTACTTTACATATTGTTTGTTTTTGAGTTTTTTTTATAATAACGTGCTTATTAGGAAAAAAACATGAGTTCTGCAAGTGATGAAGATGCACTCCCGATTCAATGAAAATGTTCAATTCAATTAACAATATTTTGCCTGAAAGTTCTAAAGAGAGATATTTGAAAACTTACGACGAGTTCATGAAGTAGCGAAAAGAAATACGAGTAATTTTTTTCTACTTACCTCACAATCGAGATGTAAAGCAGAGTAGTTAACTCGGGTGTAAGCATCAATTGCGCCCTCGAACTATAGGCGCCCTCGCTGCGCTCGTGCGCCTAAATATCTCGGGCTGCAATTGATGCCTTACAGCCCTTGGCTACTAATCTACTATTCGATGATTTTGAACGAGATGTGAGAATAGATAACATTATCGAAGAAGAATTAATTATATCTCTGATGCTGGGGCTGCACCTGCGTCTATCGTGACAAAGCTTCGCGCCAGTACTCTGTGGGATGCAGGGACTGAAATGCCCGTGGCGCGAAGCTTTGTCACGATAGACGCAGGTGCGGCCCCAGCATGAGAGTAGACAGCAGTGACGACGATGACAACACTCGTTCGTTATAATTCTATTAGTTTTAGTGACTAAATGCATTTTTTCTTGGTTAAATTATATACCTGTCTTATTTTGTTTTATAACTTTAGGTTAGACAATAATGGGACAGGGTTTTAATTAATAATTGTTTATTCGATTTGATTTTCAATGGAACTCAATTAAAATTACAGTAGCTATACGTACTTTTTCACAATAACTGCATTCGATTCACAAATGTTTGAAGTCCGTATCGATTCATTCGATTTAATCGATGTTTTTTAGCATGTCACCTCACTGTGAAGCTAAGACATTCACTAGATTTATAATAAGGCAAAAGGTAGTGGTTCAGCTGGTGCTGACTGCTGACCCGGACAGCTGCGGGTAGCGCTGGTTTTCAGCCACTGCCTTCTCCCTGAGATGTTGTGCGGGAGTAATGTAAAGAGGGCTAAAACAGTCCACTAACAGTTAGAGATCGATTAAAAATGAACGTAACAAAAATCAACCAAAGCGTCATCGTCATCATCATCACCATCATTCAGCCACAAGAAGTCCACTTCTGTACATTAGGCCTCCTCCATGGATTCCCAAAAAGACCGGCTGGAAGCGGCTTGCATCCAGCGTCTTCCTGCCACTTGGATGGGATCGTCTGTCCATCTTGTGGCTGGTCGCCCAAAACGTCATCGTCAAAAAAAAAACTTAAAAGATTATTACTTAAAATACTCTTAAGTATGTCCTGTCCGTCCCTGTTTGTTTGTAAAAGACAAAAATGTACCTCCAACAAGAAGCACATAAATACACATTGTTATTAATACTCATAAATATCTTAGTTTCTAAATAGCCCTAACTTTTAAGTAGGAGTATTGTGTTTTTTATAGGTAAGACAGCCTGGTAAAAATGTTCTATGTCTAAGCTGATATTGTACACTTGTTTATTGTACTATTGTAAACTTATAAACAAATAAATCTGAAAATAATAAATCAAATGCCCACGATAACTTCCGCAGCTCCTCCAAGCCTTCCTCCCGGCCATGATGGAGCGCAACCGCGGCCACATAGTCGCCATGTCGTCCATGGCCGGCGTGGTCGGTCTCCGCAACCTGGTGCCCTACTGCGCCTCCAAGTTTGCCGTCCGTGGTCTCATGGAGGCTCTTCATGAGGAATTGCGTGAAGACCCAAGGGATTTCAGCGGGGTAAGCTGTGCAAGCATGTGTAATTTCTGGTGTAAATACAATAAATAATGTTCTATACTAGGTTGTACTCGTAGATTGAGAAATACCTGTGTAATTTCCTTTTTTATGTACAACTAGCTGTCCCGGCAAACTTTGTACCGCCATAGTTTTCGTATTTTCTCACCATTTAAACCTGGAACGCTGGAATTCTAGAAATATAAAAAAAACAAAAATCAGCCAAATCAGTCCAGCCGTTCCCGAGTTTTAGTGAGACTAACGAACAGCAATCCTTTTTTAATATAAGAGATAAAGTGTTCTCTATCTATCTAAGCTCGTTACTGGCGCCTGTACTTTTTTTAAATGTTCTAATTTAAATAAAATATTGGCCAGGACGTTGTTGACCGGTAGAGTTTCGAGAAGGCTGGCGGCATTGTCTTGCTGGATGGCGAGGCTTAGCCTTTGACCAAAGTAGGCACCCTCGAATCTCTAGAGGCGTCGTCAACTACGCGTGACACGATCTACTTAAAAATGAGTCGCGCCTCCGGGCTCCATGGCCCCAGACACTATATCTTCTATAATGTAAAATAAATGTCTTCCTAAGCGCAAATCTCGAGAGCAGCTGAACCGATTTCGCTAATTCTTTTTTTAGAATATTCCTTGAAGTACGAGGATGGTTCTCTTACCTTAGACTATAAAGTATCATAAGTTCTTACAGACTCTTAGTACAATAAACCAGAACAAACAAAATTCCAACCCTACCCCTTCGCGTTACAGATCAAATTCACAGTCATCTGCCCCTATATCGTCGACACGGGCCTCTGCAAAAACCCGAAGATCAGGTTCCCGACGCTCATGAAGATCGTCACGCCTCAGGAAGCCGCAGACAAGATCTTGGACGCAGTCAGGAGGAACTATGGAGAAATCACTATCCCCAGCTCCCTGTATTACATGAACCAGGTAAACACTGCCAGACTGCCAAACCATCATCATCATCATCATCAATTAACGAAACAATAATTAACCTAAAATCCAATCTCAAAATTTATAAATCAAATTAATTAGAGAGTGTTTATTGTAAGTATCAGTTATTGTACTCTATAGCCTCAGATGTACTGAAGGAAGAACCTGACTCCTAAGATACAGGATCCCCTAGTTTTGGAGTCAGGGACTTAACTACTTATGTAAATAAATTGCAACTTTGTAAGTAGCTACTTACAGAACTGTGATTAACTTGGTCAATAAATTTATTTATTTATTAATTATGACCATCATCATCATCATCACCGGTTTATGCTTGTCCACTGTTGAACCGTTTGTTCTACTATGGACAGATTCTACTTTGGACAGATACATAGGCCTCTCCAATTGCACGCCACTGAGCACGGTCAAATTCCAAGCCATACGAGGATAATAATAATTCTGTCGCCTGGTGCTAAAAGGGCCAAAGTCAGATTTGGCTCAATATCAGCTTTTGATGCCAAAGTACCTATTTTTTTTTTTTATTACGTTTGCTAAAAGGGCGAAAGTGTAAAGACAATATTTTCAAAGATGTCATGCAAAGAGGCCAATGTAGGGTGTAAGACTTTGTGGCGGTAGCAAAATTTGTTAGTTTTGAAAGAGCTGCAGTGAGGATGGGGATTACTGACATTGGCCCTATTAGCACCAGGCCACAGACTTATTATTTACACAACACAATCACTTGAACAGGGCCTAAATTCTGCTAATACATTATAGTACAATGACAGTTGCATGACTGCGTCGATTTCATTTCATTGCCGCTTCAAATCCGTTTCGTCTACTATTGACAGATTTATACTTTGGACATCAGCCTCTACTTTAGACAGATTCTACTTTGGACAGATTCTACTTTGGACAGATAATACTTTGGACAGATTCTACTTTGGACAGATTCTACTTTGGACAGATTCTACTTTGGTCAGATTCTACTTTGAACAGATTCTACTTTATTCTTGCGGTTGCGATTATTTTATTGCTTATGCAGAGACTAGAAGCCTTTATTCCTACATTTATGCTACGCTACCCCTGGTAGTGCCTCCCGACCCCTCACGGATACAGGTGTGTAATGTAATGATACATCAGTAACTTCAATATTTCTTTCCTCTGTTTCTTCCAGTACCTTCGAGTGTTGCCCCGCGCTGTACCGCTTCATTTGAAAGATTTCCTGGACTCTGGCCTTGAAGCACAGCCTTAAAAAATAAACTAGGTACCTATGTAACTTCACTGAAAATAATTATAAGAAAAATGGTCCAAAATGCTTTGACAGCAAGTTTTTGACTGAACTTCAAGATTTCTAACATTTTTTTATCAAAAGATTTTTTTATCAGTCCTGACCTTGAATTGAACACTGGTTTTGGATTGTTATTTTCAAGGTCATTGCTTAGTGTTTATTTTTTTGATTGTATTTCTTTAAATTAATTTCCGATCCAACATGTTTAATAAACGGGTAGGTGATGATATCGTGTGCCATCTTCTTACAAACTTTATGTTATTGGAAAAACATCACAAATATCTAGATGTATACTTTTGAATGCTACTATTACGAAAATAGAGAAAAAACGTGGACTGACTGAATATGATATAAAACTGGGATGATAAAATAAAGCTGTATTTTTTATATGAAAAAAAAACTACACTTCTTTCCTAGCTATCGCAATTAAGTATTTGTGATTTGACTAGAATGTAATGAACATTAGTTAGTAAGAATATAAGCCATTAAAATTAAAGCTTAGGTTATAAATATTTTTTAATGGGAGGTTTGAAATAAAAAACATGTTTTTTATCATGCAGTTTTACTTGAAGCTTCCTTTTGACTTTGAAAGTTAAAAACGCAGATTGGTAGGTTATTCAATGGTTCTATAATTATTAACACGCAGCATCGTTAAGGGACAGAGCAGTGGTGCGAAACAAAATAAAATAGAGTATTTTTTTTCCGTTTATTATTTCAATTATTATATATTGGTTATTCTGCATCATGTTACACATTTTGAACATAGAACGGTCTCCTAACATACATACATATTAAACGTTGTCCTATGGACTTATATTTTTGGCTTTCTTTATCTACAAGATTAAAATTCTAGACACAGTCATTATTTTACAATAGAGTTATTATTTACTATGATCAGTTACCTATCGTGAATAAAAATCAATTCATAGCTTTGACTCTAACATAACCTATGTTGCAGTCAAAGCGATAAGTTCTATTTTTAGCATAGACACATCGCTGTTTTAGACAACTTTTTTTTTGCTGGCTAGTTTAAACGTGAATCAAAGTTTCGTAAAACGTCAATTCATAATTTATTATTAGTACAATTCGATGTACATTGCGTAACAAAGTCTCTCTACTTGTTAATGTGAGGGTTAATCGAATCTGCAATGTAAATCGAACTGTATTAGTAAACTAGGAATAATTATAGTTTTCTGAAACACGACAGGGTTTATCAGAGTCTACCCACATCACAAGGTGCTGGCGATGACCGCAACGATCGAAACTAAAAAATAATAAATCCTTAAAGTCACTCTAAAACTTTCGTAAATGCTTACATTCTAAGCCTGTTTACCTTTTAAAATAAATAAATAAAAATTCTTTATTTTAGGCATTACCCATATTTATGTTAATAACAATAGTGACTTAAGACTATATTTAGACATTGACTTAAGTATTTCGCTCGCCTAAAAATGACAGAAAACAAAATAATACATTGAGAGCCAGTTGCTGTCTCATCAAATTTCTCAGAAAAGAGCGTGACAGAACGTTAAAAGTATTTACTTCATGAAATTCTCAGTACAGAAACCGCCAGAAATTCACCGGTTCCGGTATTGAGATATCATTAAATAAACATTTGAGTTGATTACCAGTCTGTCTCTTCAAATTTCTATAAAAACAATGAAAAAAGTAGTATCTTCTTTTACAGATTGTTTTTGAAATATGTGTCGTTCTGTTCAACGGATATTCAGTGGGCTAACTAGCGCAACCATTGAAAAAATCATTAATCTTCTTTTACAGATTGTCATTGCAAATAGTGAGTGTAAAATCTCTTCATCATGTTAACAGTGATAACCAGTGATTAACGCCAAAAACGGCCGTTTGTTGTAGCATAAATGCTATTTAGTACAATGTTCGTGATCACGTTCAGTTCGTGATCGTAAACACACGTCTTGTTTGCAATTTCTGTAAAAATAATGGTTTTCCTCGGTCTCACTATAGTATTACACTTTGCAGTCCCTCTTAATGTTATTTTCAAGGTCAGGACTTAAGAGGTAATCTTAGTTTCAAATCGTAAGTTCAAATCGTAGGTTTCAAGATAAGCATTCAAAGTATTTTATGAACTGTTTAAGTGCAAGTTATCGCCGATAACAGAATTTTAAATTTCACTATAAAATATACATGATGTGTTTGACAAGTATGTGCGTTAGTGAAATTTAAAATTATAATTCTTTAAATTGAAATCCGTTGTTATTTTCAACGTTGGGACTAAGGAGGTTAAACTAAATGAATGCCGTTTTAACCAAATGCTAAATCTTACATTGCTTAATCCGTTTTAAGGGCTACTTGCTAGTTATATTGCCTTAAGGATTGTTGCCAAATATGTCCGGTTTCATCTGAATTCTATATTAGTCCTTCTTTCTTAGCCATAATCCAGGCTGTAAGTTCTAAGTATTGCTATTGGGTACTAATAGGTAAGTAACATTTCTGTTGATCACAAAACAAATATTGGTTATGCTAGCATGACATGTTTATAATATGCATTGCTGTGCAAGTGGCGATATCTAGATTTGTGTGCCGTTTCAAAAAATATGATTAAAAAATAAACACTTAAGTTAAGGGGATAATATTTTCCTTGGTAAGACGGTAGGGTTTGGTTGGTGAAAACGGGTACTATTTTAATATCCTGACTTTACTAATACTAAGTATCGTAATTACAGTGTATTTTGCGATAAAAAATAATTTATACAAGGAAGGTAAAATAGAGCATATCCACATTGTCAAGGCTGTGCCCTTTTTTAGACTGACAAAACTCTTTTACCCGTTGAAGTATTTTATTACTTACATTACTAATTTCTTTTAATTTACACACATATTAACATTACATGCAAATGCAACAATAATTTTATTTATGTACTCAATGGTTTTATGATGCTTATAATCCTACTGGAACTGATTAATTATTTATTTAGTAAATGCACACTTAATTCAAATTAAAGTTATCGCCGGTTCATAAATTGAGAATTTCATTAAGATATTATGATTAATAACATTTTCTCTATTAAGCATTGTCAGCATTGGCATTGACTACTAAGTAGTTAAAATAATAAGTATTGAAAATAATAACAATGATTCGTATTGAAATACTCAATTCAGAAACCTGTATATAGTAACTCTTGATGATACGAGATGCTCAGATATTATTATTCATGCGTCTTCATATTTTTTTAAGTATATAATAATTGACTTGATTTATTTGTATTTTTTATACAATTATATTATCAATGTGGTACATACCTACACTATTAAAACGTATGCAAGTATTGCCTACCCTTAAGTAACTATAGACTATGTCCTTCATTAAGTACTTCATAGCTACTGAAGTGCCATAAAACGTCAATGGAGAAAATCAAGGTGTTTTTATGGTCCATCTACGTACTTGGAATGAATTAAATGCCTTTTAATGACTTATTAATGGGTATCAAGACTTTGCCACGCTCTCGTAACTATTGAAGGATAATAAGTGTACCTACTACCTACTGGTTGTCCTAAGTAAATAAAATAAAATAGATAATTTATTAAAAATACATTTTCTTAAGGTCCGTAAGACATTCGCTAAGTTCTTTTTTTAGTCTACGATATTCGACTTAATATTGCGCATCCTTTTTATACAGTTTGACCTTTTACTATAAGACGACCTCTGTGGCGTAGCGGTGACGGATCTGCTTACCATGCGAGAGGTCCCGGGTTCGAATCCCGGCTGGGGGACAAACAAAAACCCCAGGTCTTGGATGTTTGCATGTTTGTGACTTCGCTGTTTCTGGGTCCCGCGACACTCGGTATCCTAGTGTGGGGCCAGAAACAATGTATGTGCCTGTATGTAAATATTAAGTATAATGTAAATATTTATGTACCTAAGTAGGTTTTCAAATTAACTCTAATTTATATTTTCTATTAAGTACAATTTGCCGCATTCGATTTGTAAAAGCTATTGATTTGTATAGCAACGTCCGAATCAGGGTACTATCTAATCATCAACACGAACAATTTTTTCTATGGAACCAACTCTAAAATGTTAAAACAGCTGTTCCATACATTTTGTTCAGTAGGTATCGAATGGTAGTATGGAACAGCTGTTTTTTTGCTATTTTATACTCGACCCCATAGTTCAACCGACTCAGAGTACTTTCTACTCATCAACACACATCTCTTACAAGGGAAGCAACTCTAAAATATTTAACAAAAACAGCTGTTGTTCCATACATTTTGTTCAGTAGGTATCGAATTGTAATATGGAACAGCTGTTTTTTGCTATTTTAAGTTCGACCCTGTAGTAAACGTTGTTAGTGTTGTTGAGTGGAAAGTGTCCTGATGGCCGATTTCTGAATTGATAATTTCGCTAAGTAACTACTAGTGGTGTCTCGTCAAATTTCTCAGCAAAGAGCGTGACAGAATGTTGCTTTAGTATTTACTAAAAATTCTCAATTCAGAAACCGGCATTCAATTCAAAATTCAAACAAAATGTTTACTTTATGAACGTCACAGTTGTTAGTTTCACATTTAAATTACGTGGAAAAGAATCTAACAAAGAAACTCCACAACTGAGTCGGGCGTTGTATTACATATCGACAGCCTATATACCTACATACGTGGTACGTTAGGTATATATGTACATAAATAAATAATTAAACTAGAAAGGTACCTAATAGATAGGTACAGCTCTTAAGAATAGAGACGACATTTTAAAATTCAAATTATGGTTATGCATAATGTTTATATAATAATATTATTATTTAAAATGATTGTGATCGATTTTTTAAATGTCAATAAGTTTTCAGTGTGTATTTATAGTGTAAATATTATCACGAAATATTGCTGAGCAAGCATTGTAGTAGAATAACCCTAAATGTAACATAGCATGCCTGCAATCGTTTAAAAATACTGTAATTTCCCTAGTAAACACTCTACGTACCTATACACCACATTTTCCGTGTGGCACAAAAGTATGAAGAAACTAAAATGATCCCATAGCTGCCAAAATTCTATTTAAGTGTGAAAATACCGCCATTTCGTTAATTTTATTTTAATATTAATGTAATTTTAATTCTTAACGGGCCCACTCAAAATACACTGTCACCTTTATTTTGTTTGTTGATTGTCATTATACGAAGTTAGTCGCTGCCTTCGAATCAATTTGTAGCTGAGAAAAAAGCAGCGAAGAATACTCCACTCTGACTATTTTTTCTTAAAACCTCTTAAATATGATAGACAACACTTTTTTCCTCTAAGAGAGCAAAGTGTTATTATTTCGGACCAATAGTTCTACATCGAATGTACATGATGCATTATGTCTAGGGGTTTATACACAACACACGAAAGTTTTAGATCGAAATGTGTCTAGTATGAGATAGGTATTACTACTGTACTACTTTCCTATAAGTAGAACCTTAGAGGTATGAATATATTTATCTAGTTAATCTACTCGCACTTATGCGTACGTAGCTTGAGTATTTATTTAAATATTAAAGTGCCTGTGAAAAACGTCAGTACCTACGGCTAATACCAAGACTCAATAAAAATATATTTACATTAGGTTAAGGAACTGTCTGCAACGCATTATATTGTCTTTCAGAGTAAATCCTTCTGTACTTAAGTTTCTGTAGCAATAGCATTTCGAGATCGCTCGTAATAGAGACACAGATATCTTCGCTTGGCCCGGATATTCGATACCACAATCTCGAAAAGTCACGAAATTATAGAACCAAGCTAGAGATCAGTCTAGAACTGACTAGTATAGTCTAGATCTTTCTAGAATATATCGACGTCCTTCAAGTGTTGGTAGTTACGGTCCCAGTAGCCGCCGTTGTAGAGCCAATCCTCCTGCTTGGTATACGGGTTCGTGCCTTGGCTGAACCATCTGCGGAGAAAAAACAACCTTATTGCGTCTCGGGAAGGTTAAGGATTCTGTTGGACCAGCCCTCTTATTCACATAACAGTCCACCGTAATGGATTACCCATTTTGACGTTTCTGAAGTTTCAAAATAGTGCCCCAGGTGTAGTGGGACATTCATCATCATCATCATCAGCCAACCGCTGCCCATTGCTGGGCTGCCTTTTCCCCCAAATGCCATTTCACACGGTCTCTCGACATTCGCATCCACGGACCTTCCGCCGACTCAATGATATCGTCCGACCATCGGGCCGCAGGTCTGCCCACTGACCGTGACGTCCTGTTCTCGGCCTCCACTCTGTGATGGCCTTAGTCTACCTGCCGTCTTCCCACCTTGCCTTGCCTCACCTTGGGACAATATTAGACAACAATCCCTTCTTTAATACCGGTGCTCAAGGTACTGGACGGAGCATGTTATCTGGTTGCTGTCTTATCTTAATCAAAAGCTGAAGAGCTTTACGAAGGCTGTGCCCAATGACTATTATAAGAAGTATTTAAGAGAGATCACTTTAAACACATCTTATTAGGTATTCAAGCAACACACTGGCTAGGTACTTAAACATTAGGAACCAAGAGATTGATGAGTTCAACTGGCTCTGTCTGATTCCCACGGGAATCTTCTAAGGGGTCACAGCGTCTACCACATCGTACCTGGAGTTTCTTGAAGGGAATTTTTGAGCACCACACTCGCAGTCCGTTGCTTCTCTTTAAGGCAGACTCGCCTGTCGTCGTCAAACCCACGTCGAACCCATCACGCTTCCACATAACTTCATACGTAGTTACTTTAAATCAGTCTCTGTTACAATTCAGAGACGGAAGCATTTACATTTATGCTTAAATCGCGTTCTTTTACAGTAACGTGCTAAAAGATCGGCGAGCTCAATCAGATTTCCACAAACACCCTTTATGGTCTGATTTTCATAAGAATCCATACGAGATCACAACTGCTACCATATCATACCTGGGGTTCCAAGGATCGCTGGACTTCTTGAGCGCCTTACGCGCAGTTCGCTGCTTCTCCTCCAGCCGGGTCTTCTCGGCAGCAGCGCCGTCGATGTCTCCTTGCTCCAGCAGACGCACGTCGGGCCGCAGCCGGCTGTCCGTGGGGCACAGCTGACCCTTCATGTCACGCTCTAACTCGTTCAGAGACATCGCGAATTCCGTGAACTGGTAGTACTGGAAGGCCACAGTTAGGGTTGATTCAGTAATTACTGATTTTAAGATTGAAATTAAATTCGATGATCGTTTAGGCCGGAACTAACTTGGCATCGTAAAAGATAGAGAGCAAGAATGACAAGATCGGGCGCGGTGGTATAAACACTAATCGCACCCTATGAATCGAATGGAGACCATATATGCATCGTACGACAACTAGCAACAAGATGGATAGAGAAACCCATCCAGGTGGCAGGAAGACGCTGGATGCAAGACGCTTCCAACGGTCTTGGATTTCCAAAAAGACCACTGGACATAGGTCCAGCAGTGGACTTCTTGCGGCTGAACAATGATGATGTACCCTATGACTTCGATTATGGTCGAAATGAAAATAATAATGACTCGGGCGCTGCGTGTTTAGTTTCAAAGCGAACTTTGTGCCAAGCTGAACCGTGAACCGCTGAACCGGGGCGGTTGCTGGCAAGTAAGTACACTTACTCCAGAATAAAGTTAATAATTGTGTAGTGCTTACGAAAGTTTTAGTTCAAGAAAGTTACCTGAGGGCTATTGCTAGGTCGCGGCGTGGCCTCCCAAAGGGTCGTTGAGTTGGCGATGTCGATGTTGTGCGAGTCATCTGGTTTGGGAACGTCGTCAGAGTTTTCTGGCTCGTCTGACTGTGGAACGAAAAACAGAGGAAATTAAATAATTAAAGTAGGTACCTATCTAATAAAGTCTACCTTCGATCATGGTACCTGCAGTATATAAATTAATAATCGTGATAAGAATCCCTTGAGATTCTATTATTTTATAGTGATGATTAAATGATTACATTACATTGTGATTTACCAGCAATATTTGGACATAGCTTGATTGATGATACCGTTGTTTGCTTTACAGCGTATTATATATTCAGGGAAAAGACCCGTGCCCCTCAGTGGGGATGTAATGGGTTGATGATGATGATGATGATATATTCAGTAGGTATTACACAGCATTCAATATGGCTTGTGTTTTTTTAAATTACTCACGTCTTGTATGGACATAGACCGCAGAGCGCCGACCTTGAAGCTGTTAAGCTTGGCTAGCACCTTCTTAGGTGTATGCGCGGGCGTCTGCTGCGCGCTCGCTTCATCGCTGCGCTCCTTGGCCCAGGCGTCGTGCGCCGCCGCGCTGCAGCACTTAATGTACTCCGTCCACTTGCCGTACAGGAAGCGGAGACGCTTTTTGCTGCCAATGAGATAAGTAGTTGGTGCCGGCTGTCGTCGATAGATGGCAGTCGTTAAGCCAAGTTAGAGGCCTTAGGGTGGATTGAAAACGTTAGCGTTGAGTTGGGCCCGAGGTCCACATATTGTTTATCATTAGAGGCAAAGTTTGCATACCTACATACATACATAAACTCAGGCTTGTATCCCAGAGGGGCAGGCGAGAGACCAGAGACTTCCACCTGCTAGGATCCTGATATATCACTTTCGCTTCATCGACATGGCGGGTGTACTTAGCTTGAGGACAACTCGCATTAGGCTTACCAATTCCGTCATGATTCCGTGAATGATTCCGTGATTCCATGAACAAATGATTCCGTCAAATTACATCCGACTGTACTCGATGTATTGAAGTTTTGGACGACAAAATGGCAAAAGATCGATCTGCAAAAGACCATTATGAGACGTCCCGTCGGACGTCCCACATCTAACAGGAAAAACTAAGTGGAGATGGGACCTGTGCAAGCTCCACGTAGAAGGATCTAACACAAAACAGGAAAACAGAGCGTCTTTACGCCGCGGGGGCATAGATCTTCTGTGGGTTGCTGAGCCAGCGAGACTAAATTAAAGAAAAGCACTCACCTCGGGTCGACAATGAACCCATCGACCCTATGCAGGTCTCTGTTATTGAAGCCGGCGGGCTTGAAGGACAAGTTGGCCCTCAGCCCTGCGCCGCCGTGGCAGACCACCTCCATGTTCCCATACTGCTCGATCCATAGTTTCCCAACGATCACATTGTGGACGCAGCAGTTCACGTTGCTCCAGGTGTACGCTTCGCCCCACCTGCGGAAGAAGTTTCGGAGTAAAGAAACATTTACATACAATGCTTCTGGCCTCACACTAGGATATCTTGTGTCTTGTGTGAAAACCACAAACAGCGACATCACAGTCATGTAAACATACAAGACAGGCAGATACGCTACCGCGGAGGTCATATCTCTATTGTATCGTAATTCTAGTTTCAAGTATAGAACGGTGGCCTTAGCCAAATTTTTGATAAAAGTTCTTTGAATTAAAACTTAACTCTATTAACTCTAAACTCTAAAAGCTTATGGAGAAGGTTCATGATAATTGGAGAGGCTCGAATCTTGCGCCAACTAAGTAAGTATTTACATTATGTGTTTTAGAAGTATTTTTCATACCACGCACCATTGTGCGTGGTATGAAAAATACTTCTAAAAATCGACTCTAGAACCCAACCACAGCTACATTTGAGTCTCACCTGGGCAGTTCCACAGTGACGTGTCCCTTGGGCTGGAACTCGACGCTCTTGCCGCAAAACTTGATCTTGGGGTGCACGGAGCCGTGGAAGACGAAGTGCTGGCTGTCGGCGTGAAAGGCTGACACCGGAGGGTGATGGGATACCTGCAGAAAACATACTTAACACTCAATACTTTATTGCAGCCATAAGTTTGGTACCTAGTATCTTAAATAACAGACAATGTGGCCTAATAATAATCCTGTCGGGTATAGCAAAAGTCTAGAACTAAAATCTTATAACTAAATTGGTATCCAATACGTACAAACCGTTTAATTTCAACAATTTTATCTTAAAATTAGGGTGATCTGTTGTAATTTTATAAAATATTTTTCTTACAAGGTTCTTCTATTATTTTACTATACATATTAGGCTTTTGGAGATGAGCAGCTGTTTTAGGTTTTTTGCAGAATTCTTTGTCAATAATATTAGTTTGACTTTGTGTCAGGACTTGTCGAGTGTAGGTTGCACAGACATCTGATCAGATATCTATGGTAGGTTGTAATTGGGAAGTAGGAAGGTTTAATTTGTTTTCGTGGCGTAGTGGTAAATCTTAGTATAGGTACGTATTTTCTTCGAAATTTATGTTTTATAACGATTTGGGCTTACCCACTACTTGCGTCAACGGATTAACTAAAAGGTAAGGTGGAAAATATCTGCGCAATTTCCTTTTTTTAAATTGACAATAACAATAAAACAATTATTTACAACGGTTATTGATTAACCGGTAAAACTAAACCAGTAACCGGTTTATACAGAGGACGGAGTTTTAACCGATTTTGGTCTACTCTAAGTCGTAGAGTCTACTCTAGGGTAGGCAAGCAAGTGCCTAGGTAATATCAGCAAGCAACCTTTACTGCACTATAAAAGCGACGTTTTCACAGGATCTCATCCGGTATTCGTTCACGAATATTCATGAACCACCCGCCGAATGTTTATACACAGACTCGTAAATTCTATTTCAGTTAGAATGCAGTTTTTACCTACCTAACTACTATTAACTTTAGTACCCGGATGACCGAGCTCTGCGCGGTTTTTTTTTTGTAAAATGGTATTTCGAGCTCCTAATAATAGTTTTCCCGCAAAAGAAGGAACTTGAAAAATGAAAAATATTCATCAGGATTTGATCGCCCGATTTCCCCACCTGAGCCTATTACAAACTTGCAAGCTGGTGCGAAAATTACCTTAATAATCTAATGATCGGTGTTCAATTGCTGAAAACACGGATATAACACCATACCGCAAGTGTTTTCTACTAATTCTAATTGATACTAAATTTCGTGAAAATCATTGAAGCCGTTTCCGAGACTCGGATTATATACATATATACAAGAATTGCTCCTTTAATTAACTTTATTTATTATTCCGGATACAGTTATTTGATTTTTGTCGGAAGAGTCCGACCAGGTTTCGCTCTGAGTCAGAGACGAGCAACCGACGACGCGAGCTCCGTCTCTGCTCACCATGATTAAGCTCAGCGAATCAGAGCGAAACCTGGTCGGACTCTGCGGATAAAAAGTCATAGTAACTCTATCCGGAATAATAAAGTTAATTAAACTAAATTTAACGAATCATTAATTTTATCAAAAACCACTTTCTCACCCACTCATAATTACGCCCAATATTTATAAGTGATTAAAACTAGCTCTCACCTCTCCATGATTACGGTGAATCATTAACCTAAAACCAGTTCTCACATGTCATGTTTATGCAACATTAAAAGTGACTATAACTACTACAATGTTCTATCTACCTATGACCATTCTCACCTGTTCACAAACGGCCCGGAACTCCGGCCTTTCCAGCTCATAGGTCTCGCCCAGCAGTGGGTTGAACGGTTTGCCCAGTCGCTCCCAGTTAGACGCCAGAGCGCTCACTGCAAACGCTGTTGACAAGTAGTCTTGTAAGAATTTCAGTCGATACCTACGTCTCGAGATATCAAAAAATAAACCAAATAAAAAGGAAAACGAAAAGAATTTCAAGGCTGAAATTGTCTATGTTCTTCGTCCGATATCACCAGCCCACTACCATTCAACTTTCTATACATACATAAGCTCACACCTGTATCCCACAGGGGTAGGCAGAGACCAGGGACTACCACCTGCCACGATCCTGACAAATCACCTTCGCTTTATCAATACTCATCAGTCGCCGCAGGCACGCAATCAATCATCATCATTCAGCCACAAGAAGTCCACTGCTGGACATAGACCTCCTCCATGGATTTCCAAAAAGCGTCTTCCTGCCACTTGGATGAGATCGTCTGTCCATCTTGTGGCTGGTCCTACGCTGCGCTTGCCAATGCGCACGCACGCAATAATTTAAGTTATTCACAACTTCACCACGAATACATAATAGTATAGGTACAGAAGATTCACTCCCCGAAATCAATTAAGGAAAAAGGTACTCACGGAGCGACACAATTAGGTGCAATTCAGATCGCACGGCGCTTAAAAAAGCTACGTTATATTCACCTACATGTTGCCTCTCTTTCTACCGCGTAACTCTTACCTCTTCTGGCGCCTGAATTCCTACCTATTTACCACTCCGGAGTGGTCGCCGCATGTACTTACGCGTTCGATACCGACACGCATAGTGAAACATGCCTGACTTCACTAACCAGCAATGTACTCCATCCGAGCCACAGGATCCGTCTGTTCGGACGCCATGCGGAGTAGGTGCGCGTACTCGAGATACTCGAGCATACGCTGCAGGAAGGAGAGGGGCTCGTTGAAGACGACCGGCATGGTGATCTTGGAGAGCTCTTTGCCCACGCAGTTCTTCAGGACCGACCAGAGGGAGAAGTCGCCGCGGCTGAACTGGGCCACTGGGAGCGAAGTCCTGGGGGCAAGGAGGCAACTGTTATTCTTGGCACCAACAAAAACCAGAAACAACTCATGATGACGATTTTAAAATCGCGCTCTACCCGATTTTATTTCGAATTTATTTTACATAAAGCTAATTTTCAGCTTAGCTTAAATTAGCTTTCATAATAATCATCATCAACCCATTATGTCCCAATCGAGGGGAACGGGTCTCTTCCCTGAGGAAGGTATAGGCCATACTCCACCACGGGGGCCAAGTCCGGATTGGTGGAGGCTTGTAAGACTAGTGGCTGGTCTTACTGTCAGAAGTTTTCAAGCCGCCTTAAGGCCTCTGACTTGGCTTAACGACTGCCATCTATCGAAGGCAGCCGGTGCCAACTGCTTGCCTTGCGAAGCACGGAACCGCTCGGAAAAATGGCACTAGCGTTAGTCATAGATCGGTCATCCACCCATCCATGGACTGAACGCGCCCGATGTTGCTTAACCTTGGTGATCGTTTAGGTGCCCAGGGCTACGAGTGATTCGTTGTTTTGCAACACGTGTATTAAGTGCTTAGACATATTTCAAAACGACGAAATCAAGCAAGCACTACGCATGTAAACTGAGACCAGAGGGCTCGCGTGATTAATTCAACAAATACTTCGAATCCTAGTACATATATCAAATAATAAAAAATAAAAATAAAAATTACCATCCGACTGTGTTCCTGCAGAGAATATTTTACAGTTCCGTAATATGTAAATATTTATTTTTATACAACTTGTCTCAGAACACTATTTATTTTATTTTCAATTAATCGAATTTCATTCATAAGATAGGCTCATCTACACTAATATTATAAAGAGGAAAGATTTGTATTTTTGTATTTTTGTGTGTATGTTTGTAATGAATAGGCTCAGAAACTACTGGGCTGATTTTAAAAATTCTTTCACCATTATAAAGCTACATTCTTTGTGAGTAAGATAGGCTATATTGGATTTTCGAAAAGCTTAGGGTTCCGTACGAACTCTCGAATAATGTAACCCGCGGTGTAAAAAAACTACTACCCCGGGAAATTTCCACGTTTTTGCCACCCGTGCGAAGCCGGAGCAGGTCGTTAGTAAAATATATATTTAAGAATATTATTTAGTACACATCACCTAATTTGTTTCTCTAGAAACACTTTCTTTTTGAAACATTTCTCCGTACAATAGATGGAGCAAACGGTACTTGATTTGAGAAGAAACTAGTTAGACCCTATCCCCGTAGTTTCAAATACAAATCGATCACGTATTTCGAAAAATTCTTTGAACTATAATAATATGATCGAAGCTAGGCCTGTTTTTATTACAACAAAATCCTGCCACAAAAATAGAAGCTTCCTTAGCAATTTAAGTCCACGCGGACGAAGTCGCGGGCATTAGCTACATAGTCTTACAATATAATTGTCCTAGTAATTTTGGAAGTCTAGACAAACGAGTGTAAATGCGACGATAATATCGATACTTTATCAGTCTAAAAAGCAACTACCCCATCACTATGACTCCCGCTGACACCTACTGGTGACTTTGACATTTCACGGCAAACAAATGCGGCCGTACCACGAAACATCGCACAGAACAATAGTCATTTTTGCGTGATGGTCCATTGCGGGCTTGCTTGTCCAATTTAGAAACCCTCTACGAAAGTTCTATATAAAAACACCAGTGGAGTAAATCCAACGTATTAAATACGTCTCATTTACGTTCTTAGTACTAGGATGCATATTGCACAGGAAAATTATTATAATAATTATTTTTTCTAGTTTAAAGATGAATATAGTGAGTAAAATAGGCTTGCCGAAGAAAATACACTCCACTGTTATTTGAGTAGCATTTTCAGGTGGTAATCACTGCGCAATCAGGGATTTTTCACATATGTTTCCGTGGCGGCGGGCGCTAGGCGATTGACGGCCATATTTAAAAGTTTTTCCAAGGTTAGCCCAACCGGGCTAACGTTGAGCGACAGTGCCACGCCCATAAGGCACTTCTCCTTCTTTTTGTGTTCTGAGAATTCATACCTACTCATGATATGATCGCCGACGTTCTTACCAAACCCTTAGCAAAATTGAAACATTGCAAGTGTACATGTTCTTTAGGTTTAGGTTAGATTAAGGTGTTCATAGTAGGTATAGGGTGTGTAAAGTTAGTGACAGGTTGATGTATATACAGGGTGTTTTTATTTTGAGTGCTAATATTTTTTGTGTGTATAGTTTTACTTTGATATGTGACATTTTTTCACTTATATACAGAGGGTTCTTATTACAGGGGGGTGTTTAACCTTCGTGTTTACTTATTTTATAATAAGAACTGTCACTGTTTTGTATTTGAAAATTATTTTACAGACTTATGTCATTCGTCTTCTTGGCTTCACCATGTCATCATAAGCTTGGTATCCAATAAACTCTATCTTCATTTCCACTCGCATTTTCCTCAACTATTAAGTTTTTGAACACATAACTTAAAAATTAACAGCTTATTCAACTGTACATCCAGCTCCGTTATCCACATTTTACAATATTATGTTTCCATTACCTGAAGAATCAAACAAACGCCACAGGCTTAGACCAAGGATTGTTCAATAAAAATCCATGGAAAAAAAAGGAGAAGAACAACAACAACAAAAAAAAATATGGCTTCACAACAAAACATCCACCCTCAAATTTTAAATCTAAGCCCTTAATAATTTTAATATTTCCATAATAATTCCGCCCCAGTTCCTTATCCTGAGTGATAAATAAGACAACAGACAGCCTTATCCCCAAGAATCGGATAGATAGCTTCTTCGGTGCGTAAATCCTGCCATTACAGTATACATATACAGGGTGTACGTCCGTAGGTATACGGGGTAGGAAACAGTAAACCGGCAAGAATCGGGTCAAGAGCACTCGAGGCTGCCATTTTGTCGGACAGGAAAATCTCGGGCATCTCAATAGCTCTACATTTCTTAGCCTTGCGATAATGAGCCTTGATGTTGTTGGAATATGGTTTATTATTATCTGTGTACCTAATATCTACCCGTTATTGAGATAGTAATTCGTAATTTGACGATATTGTATAACACCTGCAACGACTATCCTGAATCTGCTGAATCGCTGGAATCTCTGAGGCCTAAATATTATTCGAATCGTGACGTTTGCGACAGAAAGTTGTTAAAAATTGGAAATTTGAATGTAACAGTGCAATTATTCGAATTGTTGAAGATTTGGTGCGTACAATAATAGGAGCTATCGTCATGCAGCTCCAACAAAAACATATTTAATGGCTGCTTCAAATTCGCATGCTATGAGCTAACTCATCAAAGTGTAATAAAAGTAACTTACCTACACAGGGAATTTACGCTTATTGAATTATGTAACTAATGGCACTTTGAGTTTTGTAACTTTATAATTTGTTCCTCAAAGTACATGTAGACATGACAGTTCAATTTAAACTGGAAATAAGTTTAGTGCTTTAAGGGTTTGGAGGAATAAGAAAATCCTTCACTTCAAACGTCTCCGTAGTCACTTTAGCTAGCTTTTACTTTCAGTTGTGCACAAAGCATCTGTTTAGCCAACCATATTCAATACAAGTGTTATTTCTGCCAAGTTACATAACCGTAGAAGTAATATAATTCTTTACGATCACTAACGTCCGAGAAAAGACACACACACACACAAATCTACTTCTGAGGACGAGGCGAAGCTTAGCCTCTTCAGTCCCGAAAAGACCTTGAAAATAACAATAGTTTTCTATTGTTATTTTGTCGGCACGGGACTGAGGAGGTTAGTTAAACATTCCGCACTTAACCTATGCAAATACCTCAGACAAGAGGGTTTTCTCACGATTCAATTTTCAAGTTTAGCGAGTAAATTGCTATAACAACTTGTGTTGAACGTGTGACATAATGGCCCCCATTTATTTAAGGGTCGTGGAACAATACGGGAATTAGTATTTTCATCTTGATGGCGGTGTCGTGGGAGCAATAAAAATATTCCAACAACGTCCATTATGGTAATACGTCCATTGTTTAAAAAGATATTACATATTTCATTTGCATAATAATTAAATATGTTGGACAAATCGTTGGGCGGTTGACAACCCTGTTTTAAATGACATTGCATGCAGGCTTAGGGTCGGGTTAAGCCACTAGAGGGAGTAATTCTAGCGTCATCGACGAATAATACCTACATAAAAAAAAATCTGATTGAATTTGGAAAAGTGGATTAATTTTATTCCGGATACACTTACTAGACTTTTTGTCGGATGAGTCAGACCAGGTTTCGCTATGATTCGCAGAGCTTAATCATGGTGAGCAGAGACGGAGCTCGCGACGTTGGTTGCTCGTCTCTGGTCGGACTCTTCCGACAAAAGGGAAGTAAGTGTATACGGAATGAAGTGTCTAGTACCAACGGGTATTCGTCGCTCGTAGGTACAACTAAACCTTACACGGTAAGTATTAATATTAAAAACAATTGAAGACGTGAGTAGATGAAGGTGGTAAGCACTTATTTTTTATATTTTGAGTAAATCAAAGTAAAAAAAGTTTCGTCAAAAAGTTGAGTTGATTTAGTAAATATACATTTTGAAATTAAAAGAATGTCAAGGCAATAACAATAATAATAAAATAATAGCTTTATGTGAATTTTGATTATTGTCATTGTTACACTTTATTGCACAAAGAAAAAATACATGAAATGACTTAAATAACAGGTTAAATAACAGATTATGTTTGTAATGTAATTTTTAATGAAAAAAAGTTTAATTTTACAATTTTCTACAATTTTTTTCCACACAAAAACCTCCGAACACCGAAAACACGACATTTCACATTCATCCACTCACGTCTTCAATTGTTTATGTTTGCAATTAAGCCCAAGTAAAACTTAATTTAAATGTTCAAAAAGGTACTCTAACCTAATAAACTGATTGAAATATCATAGCATACCCTTGAATAGGATATTTGTGTGTGTCTATTGTATCTTTGCATTTATAGTTAAATAAATATTTTTTCAAATCAAACAATTCAATTCAACAATTCGCTGCTTGTCAATACATTTTCGATTTTCTTATTTATGTACATCATAAATATCTAGACCACCAACTATGTTCTTCCTGCAATTCTCCCCGTCCAAAGGTTGTCTGGAAAAGATTCCTCTAAGCGATAAGACCGCCAATTGATTACCATTACTTAGATATATAGAACCTACAATAATTCTGTATCCTGTTAGAGCAATAAACTGTTATTTATCTATCTAATTTGTGCTTAAAGGTGCTATTGATTTCAGCGCAAAGCCTACGACTCGTCCTCACTTGTTGCTTCATACTTAACTATTGATTTCAGCTGTTGAACCCTCTGCGTCCTTGGTCCAATAGCTACCTACCACTAACTCTTACTAGAGAGAGATGACTTAATATTTTGCATTGCAATAGAATAGAAAAACTTTTATACCACAACACACGTAAGGGTGATTCTCAGAAAATGGCTCAAATCGCGTGATTTCTTTGGCGTAACATACGAGTAAATTGTAGGTTTATTGGCCCTGAAGATTGTATTGTAACATATTTGTAGGTTTTGGTGGCATCTACTACAATATACGAGTATGTTACTTTTTATTGAGTTAATATGAAAAAAATATGCGCCAAAGTGATTTTTCAGGATCGTCGCAGGTGGCAGTCCGGTCTCTGCCTACCCCTCTGGGATACAGGCGTGAGCTTATGTATGTATTTATGTTTATCATTAGTCCAACTGTAGGGCAAAGGCCTTCTCCTAGAGAGAATGTTGTTGAGAATGGGCTTAATAACTACGAGTGCCCAAACTTAATGAGTGGTATTCCTAAAATAGTCTGTTATTGGAACATGTTGGGATTGGATCTGAGTCTTTATGTATTAATAATATCAACTTTTGTTAACACAAGACATTATTAACTTTATTCCGAATACACTAGACTTTTTATTATATAAGCAACCAACGACTCAGAGCGAATCAGAGCGACAGCTGGTCAGAATAGAATCAGAAGAGTCATCACCGGTCGCCGCGATACAGGTTCGCCTAGTGCGGAGGCCACCGTGAAGCATAATTAAATATTTTTTGGTGCACCCTCATTAGTATAAGTATAATAATGTCACTTGTAACCTTTTTGGTAAATAAATAATTTGTATTTTGGTATTTTTTTGATAGTAATAAAAATCTAATATGCTAAAATCTCGCGTGACAGTGATTGTTACTATACTCCTCCAAAAATGGATTTTCATGTTTTTTTTAATGTAATCAAATAACATAACATTTACATACATTGCTTCTGGCCCCACACTAGGATACCCTGTGTCGTGGGAAGCAGAAACAGCGTCGTCACAAACATGTAAACATCCAAGACCTGGATAATGGGCAATGGTGGGTCTGAGAATAGGTCGAAAGCTAATTTTGTTAATGTTGCCGGGCCAGCTTGTATACGATAAAATTGAGAGCCCAAGCTTCTAAAAAAGGCTAACGAAGCCACACTTACTTGTTGTCGCTTAGCCCGGAGGAACCTGCTAAGTTCGATCGATAAGAACGCCTCAGGTGCGATTTATACATGTCACTGTATAGGTACGTGTTACGAGTAGAGTTATTTTTAACTGACTGCGGAGGAGCCCAAAATTTTTACGTATTTGACTCGTATGTATATATGTTTGATTCCTTATTTTTCAGGAAAATATGAGGTTTGAGCGACCAAAGATATACAACTACACAACTTACGATAGTAATTTGAAGTACCAGTTCCTCGTTTGTAAAAATAGTCGATTGGCTGCCAACCTCCGATTAGTTTCACCGAACTTTTCCGAAGCACCCAATAGAATCAGTCATTACTTTTACTCGTTAGTATACAATTAGCCTTATCGCATAGAGCCGTCTCTTCCAAACAATCTATCTTGAATTCAAAGCAAAAGGGCTGGTGTGATAGTTTTAAGACTCTGACCAGTGGGCTTAGTGCGAGTTTTTTTAACTACTCGATCGCGTTAACGTAAACTCATATTGTATAGGAGTGACAAAGCGCGCCACCTAGTTGTCTCTCTGTCACTCCTATACAAACTGCAAACGCACTCGCTATCGAAAGTGAATGAAAAAACTCGCACTAAGGGCCCCCGGTAAGTAACCAAGTTCGAAAGTGAGTATTTTTTCATCCCATCTATTCGGAAAGGACGCAAAGGAAACTTTTAGCGGTCAGTAATGAGTTTTTCATCCTCTTTATAATGCGCCGCAATTATCTTTGCAGCGCACTTTTAAAATTTGTAACATCATGTTCAGCGACAAAGAAATCGAACGCAATTATTGTTTGAATAAAGACTGGCTGGTACGACAGCCTATAGTCGCGCCGCCGGCAAAATAAAAAAAAAATCAAATTAAAAACGCGCGAACTACAGCCCGCCGCGTAGAAATTCATGGTTTTGTTTTGAAAAATGAGTTCTTCAAGTGACAGTGAAATATAAGATTTTAGTTGTTTTAGATTAGAGATTAGATACTATTCAATTTCAATTTAGTTGTTAATCTATGTTTTAATAAATAATAATATTTATTACAATAAAATATGAGGCGCCTTTTATTTTCTCACAGTGGGTGACAAAAAGTAGAGTGTATCACTAAGGCGCAAAACATATTTTTGGCTCGAACTACGTAGTACTTTGAATCTCTCGCTACGTTCAGGATTCTACTAAAGAATCCCTCGCTACGCTTGGGATTCAACTCTAGAATCCCTTACTTCTCTCTAGATTAATAAAAGCGCCCTCGCTGTAAAAATATTATTTTGCTCCCATAAGATACAATGTACCTTTTACCAGATTTTTTATTTCTACTGTAATTTGGAATTCAAGAGTCAATGGGGCACAAAGCTTCTCGAATGGCACAACGCAGTGGCAAACCAAGCGTAGGACGCCCACCAGCTCGCTGCACCCACGAACCTAGGCAGATTGCCGGCAGCGGCTGGATGAGGATGGCCAAGGACAGAAGGCCTATGACCAACAGTAAACGAGTAAGTTTGGTAAAAAATGCCGACTTTCCTCACTGAATAAACGTCTAGTACGAATCTTCTACGAAAAGGGGCGAGGAAAACTAGAAAATGAATGTCATTGTTCCAGGGGCAATCCTGGCCGGATTAAGTTGTTTGCTAACATCTGAACAAAGCTTTGATCAGTCCTTTGTAGCCTCTGTTTGCATTCCGACCTCGCCTTTCCTGGTACAGACTCTTTATTAGCTTCCTTTAGCCTCTTATCCGAGTGGCTGCCTGTTTCTATTTAGAAATGTAACTTACTGAGGCGTACTGTACCTTACTGAGGCGTGGCCTAGTATTTGTCATTGATCTTGGGCTTTATTACAATGTTTAATTTAAAATGGGGACTATTATCCTAATGTTGCCTTAGTATGATTTTACTTCATGGATTAAATAGATAGATTACAAACCAGTGCTCAACCAGGACAGGAAAAAGTGTATACAATTTGCGGTTTTATCGCTTCGAGCGATCTCTTTCAGATAACCTTTGGATTTAGAGTTTGGCAGGAAGAAAATAGTTGGTAGACATGGATATTGAGGAGGTAGGTACATAAATAAGAAAATTTAAAATATTTTTCGCAACTAGCAAAAAATTTAAACAAAATAAGTACTTATAAGTACGTAATATATGACGGACTATATTTACATACATACGTACATAAGCTCACGCCTGTATCTCAGAGGGGTAGGCGGAGAACAGAACTTAACTTAAGAAGTAAAGTAGTGGCATTACACCAAAGCTATTAGAATCCAGTAAATTTAATTCAAAAAGCTAAGTACATTGGACCTTAGGAAATGATTCCTAAATAGCATCGAAATGTTCCATACTTAAGTTGAAAGGTAAAGCCCAATGTTGATTGGTTTGGTGAATATTTCACAAAATGTAAAACGAACCGTCCTGTTATTTAACTGCACCAAGTCCAGACAAATGCGTTCAATTCTTCCTTCCAAGGAGATTCATCGTTTGGCATTTTTCAAACCCTCCATAGTGTAGCGCTTCATTTTCCGCGTTCACAAGTACCTACAGTTTTTTGTCAGCAATGTATGTTCTCTTAGATGAAATATGACGAGCTTACTTGGGGCATACAAAACAAGGATTTATATACTCTACAATGAGTAAGGAGAATACCTAGTTATTTTTGTCTCTTAGTATTCCAGAGGGGTACCTACTCCCTCCAGTGCTCCAGAAAGATGGAGACTATCATTTCCCTTCACTATGGTTGTAGAAGCATTGCATTGTATGCAGCTTGTTTTTCTACTAACTGCTTTGATTTATACTAGAAATTAATCGCTCATAGCCCCGGCCGCTTGAGTGATCTTAAAACGATCACGAAGGTTAAGCAACAATGGGCGCGTTCAGTGCATGGATGGGTGACCGTCTATGACTAACGCTAGTGGCATTTTTCTGAGCGGTTCCGTGCTTCGCAAGGCACGTTAAGCGGTTGGTGCCGGCTGCCGTCGATAGATGGCAGTCGTTAAGCCAAATCAGAGGCCTTAATAGGGCAGCTTGAAAAGTTCTGACAGTAAGACCAGCCACTAGTCTTACAATCCTCCATCAATCCGGACTTGACCCCGAGGTGGAGTTGGCCTATACCCGGGAATCCTCAGAGAAGAGACCCGTGCCTCTCGGTGGGGGCATAATGGGTTGATGATGATAGTAACCTGGTAGCTCAAAAACTACATAACGACAACCAATTTTGCTACATGTGACGCGATTGTAAGTTATACAATTAATTGTGTAAGGCATAATTAATAGAGCGTAACCTGACGGTCTCTACCGACAAAAGGTCAAGTAAGTGGATGTGTAGTTTTTTAAGATTATTATCATTATTTATTTACATTTGTAACTTACTATACAGTGTACACCAAATAGACATTGTAAGCTAGTAATTCCATGGCATTAGATAAGATAAGATAAAATAAAAAAGTATTTATTGCCTCATCAAATAAAATTTTAACAAAATATGGACTAAACTAGGTTAATGAGGCTCCGTGCGGAGTTTCTGGTCTTCCATCGGACGCGTCCCCCGGGTGGCGGATAGGGGAACGCCCTCCAGATATGGGGGGTACCGGCTTCGGCCGGCGCGGACCAAAACCAGAGGGAGGGGGACGTCCAGTGGCTTGCGCTGCTGGATGTCCCGCGGGGTCCAACATGGGCCCCGCACCCGTAACCCCACATTGAGCGGGGCCGGGGGCCTTCGGGCCGCGAGGAGACAACCTCTATAAAAAACACGCGGTGGGGGCCCTCTCTATGTCCCTCTGTCCAGCAGAGGGCATGGAAGAGGGCTGGAGGGGTGGGGAGGGGCGTGAGATCCACAAGCCGGGCCTCGGAGGGGAAACTGCAGGAGGTAAGCCAGGGACCAGGGACTGGTCACCCCATATGGCCCTGGCCGAGGGATGTTTCATGGGAGGGTTTGACTTGATGGGCCGAAGACCTGGCAGAATGCCAAAAAACGGGTCTTCGGTAGCTGGAGGCTTGGGGAGCTCGCGCCTCTCCGCCGGGAGAGCCGGTGGCGCGGGGGACGCTGCGCGGACCTTGCGCCGCCGGTTGAGTGAGGGTCACAGACGGCAGGTTGGGGGACCTGCCGTCCGACATCGTGACGGGAGAAGGGGGTGGGGGGCCCATGCCCCTTCTCCAGTGAGGGTGGGCCCGACTCCTTGCGAGTCGGGTCGACGTCGCCGGGGCGCCGCTGTCGCATTCGCGTTGTGGTTTACCACTTGCGAGATCCGGCGGCGCCCCATTGCACGAGCGACAGGACGGCCCCCGGGGTGTTTTAGGAGGTATGCCTCTCCCATTATTAGGAGAGGAGAGTCCGACACACGGCCGTCGCCCTCCCCCAAGGGTGGCGGTTATGGTGCACAAAGCATTTCACCCCGTTAACAAAAAAAAAAAAAAAAGGTTAATGAGGCAAAAGGGTGGCTCAGCTGGTGCTACGCCGGACAGCCGCGGGTAGCGCTGGTTTTCAGCCACTACCTTTTCCCTGAGATGTTGTGAGTAAGGTAAGGTAAGGCCTTAGTCGCTTGAACGCTCTGTCTGCGTTATTACTCTGTGGCTATTCCATTTTCCCTGCTCTGCAGAGCAGAAGTTACTCGCGGGCGGTTTGTGTGGGCAGTCAGGCGAGTCACCGCAGGAAGCGATGATCGCGGCTATCAAACGCTGCCCGCTTTGTCTGGCGGTTGTATAATGGACACGTCGTCCAATAGGTACCTACGTCAAATAGGTACCTACACGGTTTGTGGATAATCACTGGGTTGAACAATACTTTTATATAAGTACTAGCTGATTCGGCAAACGTTGTTTTGCCGTATTAATTAGCCTACAACCTAATTTAAGATCTACAAAATCTCTAATAGTTAAAATACTCGTGTCACAGTAATAGTGCGCATACTCATCAGAAACGGCTTGACCGATTTTGATGAAATTTTATATGTATATTCGGTAGGTTTGAGAAAAGTTTGTTACCTATTTTTCATAGCCCTAAGTAATAAGGGTGATCCACGCCAAAGTTTTTTTTAATTATAGTATGTACCTACAAATAATGTATAAGGCGAAACAACGTTAGCCGGGTCAGCTAGTATACATGTAACATTTTATTTTATTGAAGAACGTAACGAATTTAATTTATGATTAAAATGTTGTCACTGTCTTCAGATCGAGTTGCATTTGTCTTTGTTTTTTTTTATGGGAGCACTTTGTTCTTTTTATTTTTATTTATTAAAGGTAAACTTACAGGTAACAACCAAAGAGGCATTAAAACTATTAACAAATCAGTCTAGAACTAGTCTGGAACCCAATTCTGCCAGAAGGTAAAGAACGCACTCTTTGAAAGAGAATGTCATACGGCTGAAGTGAAACCGATACGATATCGCATCAATTTCCCTGATTGCCAGACAATAAGCGGAGCCCCATTACAGTTCATGAATGTATGGAATAGCTCTAGTCTGTTGATATTGCAATTTTCATATTGGAATCACAGCCAAGAGATTGGTCGTTTGGATGCAGTACATATAAAGAAAATAATATAATGGAGAGATTTCAAACGCCTATATGTTATTTTCAATTCAGCCACCCGTACAGAATGAAATTAAAATAAAAGACAGTAATAAAAGTATTTATGAATTACTGTGTATATTAACCAAAATAACATAAAAATCACATAAACATTTACAAACAAGCATAAACATTACTTCTGGCTCAACACTAGGATACCGTGTGGTGTTAATCAGAAACAGCGACATCACAAACTGTAAACATTCAAGACCTGGGATTTTTTTGTTCCCAGCCGGGGTTCGAACCCGGGACCTCTCACATGGTAGGCAGATGCGCTAACTTCTCCTCATAACAACAGTATCTTAATTAAGCCGACGTGACCCTACAAAACCAAAGTTAAGTAGGTAGCTACATGGACATTTTTAGGGCTATATAAATGAAATTTAAGATTCATTGGTAAATAGTTAGGTAGGAAGTTGTACAACCTTAGGGTAGCTCCAGTGGCTTAATTTTGCGCACCAAATTTGACAAGTTCCAATCGTCTCACTGCAAAAATGAGTTTTTTTTTTACTTCTATCTAAAAATCAGTTTTTTTTACTGATGCACGATTGAATATAGTTATGTTTATATTCATTCACTACATAATTTAAAAATATAATAGAAAAGTAATTACTTGGTATTTATAAAAAATGAATAATACCGTACAACGTTCATTTTTGTACTTTCGGAAATCTATTAACGGCGACGGCCGCCTCTCATTTTCTTTTTGGGCAATTCGATTCGACCGCCTATTATACACACACATAAGTGTTGGCGGTATTAAGGCTGATTTCATACTAATTCTACATACGATCGGAATCTTTCAGGATTTGATGCGGGTAATACCTATAGAGTTATAGACTATAGAGTCCAGAAAATAACTTAATTATCAACTTTATTCCGGATACATTTACTTGACTTTTTGTCGGAAGAGTCCGACCAGGTTTCGCTCTCATTCGCAGAGCTTAGTCATGGTACGAGTATGCAGAAACGGACCTCGCGTCGTCGACGTCACAAACATGTAAACATCCAAGACCTGGAGTTTTTCTTTTTTTTTTCTCCCCAGCCGGGGATCGAACCCGGGATCTCTCGCATGGTAAGCAGATGCGCTAACCACTACGCCACAGAGATCGTCAAAAAGAAAGTTTATGAAAGTTTTAGTTCAAGAATAACTTAATATTCATGAGTGACACATAAAACTTGGGCGTAAATGGTTCAAAGCAACTTTGTTCGTGAAACGCGGACAAAATGGCCTTTTCAACAGCTCCTATAAAAGGGCATAGAATTAAAGCGGCAGTTCAATATTTGATTTATGGTAGGTAAAAAAATAAAAAACGCATGTTTGCAAACTAGTTTAGCAGTAAAAACTGAGCAGTAAACTAAATATAAATGATTCATTAAATAATTCAAACGGGCAGTTCAATAAATACTGAGCAGTAAAACGGTTGGAATGGGCGGTTAGGCGCGTACAGTTAACAAATCGTAATTAGTTAGAAATAAATTTTATTTTAAGCAGTTCTATAAACTATTAGGCGGTAAAATGTATTCCTAGTGAAATGGATAGAATTTTCCTAGCACTCGCCGGCCGCTGCCGCGGCACGCTCATGCGCTCGCTCGGCTCGTGCGTGTGTTGATCACAGTTCTTAACCTAACCTAACCTATAGGGTTATTGTTTCCAACCTAACCTAACTTATTTTACATTTTTTCCAACATAACCTAACTTCTTTTTACTCAAAGTGACGTTCGGATGCTACCGCTCACTGTGAACTGCCCATTCCAACCGTTTTACAGCTCATTCATTTATTAAACTACTCGAGTCATTTTTGCACTGACATTGAATGATGAAATAACAGACCAATATTTTTATTACTTACTGCTTATGTTTTACGGGCTCACTAATTTACTAACCGCCGAAAAATTAAATGACTGCCCATTAAATTTTTCAACTGATCATGATAACTTCTGTATTGTTTAAATAACTGTTGTAAAAATTTATTCCGTAAGTTTCGTTCAAGCTAAAGTTACCAAAAGTGAGCAAATCTATAAAAGAGCAAATCTATAAAACAACTACTTACTTACTTATGGCGTCTACCTCAAACAGTTATACAATATAGTAGATTTCCCAAAGTGTAATAATAAAAATAAAAAATCTTTTACTATTTATGTTTTATTTACTTTTTATGCTACTTGTCAATATATTTTCGATTTTCTTCTTTACGTACATCCTAAATATCTATACCTACCAACTATATTCTTCCTGCAATCCTCTCAAGCCAAACATTATCTGGAAGAGATAGCTTTAATCGATAAGACTGCCAATTGTATACCATTACTTAGATATAAGAAAACTTCAATAATTCTGAGTGTTTATTGAGCAATAAATATTGTATATTTTTAATAATAGAACTTAACCTATCAGACAGTACGTTTAACATAAATAGAATTAATTAATAAACTAAGTGTAAGCGATCCCTAATCCTCATAAATTACTTTCTCGTTTACTAAGTCGACTTAGCAAATTTTCCGACAAATTACGACCGACTGGAGGGCTTGGCCTCAGTAAGGGCCACCTTTGAAGGTCGAGACTTAACATTTGTGACGATAAAACAAGCTTTTTACCAAACTATGGACTCATGGCTGAAGAGAATAAACCCTAGACGGTTTTTGGAGCCTATGCTCTGCAGTGAGAAGGAATTGGGCTAATTTAAAATACGGATAAAGGAACACCTTTTATTTGATTAGGTTTTACAACAAATTATTGAATTCCCACGAACAAACCTGCTGTTGTTCTAAAAAGCTTTTTCACAGATTACTTGATTTTGTAAGTTGTTTCCACTTAATTTTTGTTATCAAATTTGTGCTTTACGCATCCTAGTCGCAGCCTCGAGTAAAGTCGGAAACAGACTATTGAACCGCGACGCGACACACCACGTATCGACACGATGTGGATCGTGCACATTACCAACACGCGATGCCTAATATGATTATGTGTGCTTAGTGCGAGTTTTTTTAACTTCTCGATCGCGTTAACGTAAACTCATATTCTATAGGAGTGACAAAGCGCGCCACCTAGTTGTCTCTCTGTCACTCCTATACAAATTGCAAACGCTCTCGCTATCGAAAGTGAATGAAAAAACTCGCACTAAGGGCCCTGATCATAGAAGATAGTAGATTTGATTTGACTCAACACGCGTCACGTTGCGTCGGGTCGCGTCGCATCACGTTTCAATCATGTCGCGGCATTCATATCATAGGGGCGTATGCCCAAAAATGCATTTTTTTTATTATGTCATTCGATTCCTATTTGGAGTTGGCATCTTCTGTATTTTTTTCTTATTTTTTGAACAATTATATTTTCAGTTATTGATTAAAAATCGAAAGGCGTATCTATTATAACAACGACTTTTTGTTGAAACAGAAAGGCGCATGTATTGAGAGAGTGGTATTGTTACTATGACTTTACAAATGTACATAACTTAGAATACAAGGTACATGCCCGCATTGGGAATCGAACCTGGGGCTCTCGCTTCCGAGTAAATTTTTCTACCCAATGGGCTACCACCGCTGTTTTCTAAGTAACGTACGTCGGTGAAGTTACAGTAGCAATACACTCGTTTACGTGAAGGAAAACATCGTGAGGAAACCTGAGTGTCTGAACTATTCACATAACTTAGCGGTTGAAATCGCCAAACCCGGTGGTTATCATAATACTCTCTCTCTCTGAGAGAAGGCCTGTGCCCTACAGTGGGACGCATTATAAGCTACACTGAAAGATGTATAAATTAAATTTTGATAAAAAAAACGTTCTGTTTTTTTTTTTCGAGATGGAGATTTGAACCTACAACCTCCCGAATTAAAGCGCGGGGCGCATAAGGTGATCGGTTGGTGTAATTCGGGAAACATCTTTCTATAAATAGTGTTTTCGGTGAAACGAATCATCGAGAAAATGGGTGTTGATAAAACAAATATTCGATTAGGTGATCGGTCGGTTTAATGTCATTCGGGAAACATCTTTCTATAAATAGTGTTTCGAAATGGCGTAGGAAACCCATGATATGAAGCCCGCGATGTGTTTCCGCCTTTAATAATTACTGTCATCTATATCTGAATGTTAATAACACATTTACATGTTTTAAGCTTCCCATCAAACGTAAGCCTGTTTTGCTTTTTAGTAGCACACCAAAAAGCAGAAAACCAAAAATAAAAATTGTAAAAAAAGAAACAAAAAGAAATTCAAACAAAGTTGCATATGACAAACTATATTTGATGATTTGCGTATTATAAAAATAATCCTTACTTGCGTATCACTATTACAATTGTATACCTCTTCTTAGATATTACAAGATACAAGTACAAGATATGTATTTGCGTCAAATATTGTACATTATCAAATGTACCATACATATTTGACGCAAAATCAAATCAGTCAACATATTTTACCTATTCTAGGCATGCAAGTATTCAGTCAGAATTTTGAGAATGTTCCTTCCTCCCTTCATGTCCATTCCTGCAGCCGGTTCTTCAATAAAGTCTTCTCTATCTACCTATCTATCTAAATTGTGGCCATCAGTGGTAGTACCTACATTCAAACATCTGTGACGTAATTTATGGACTATCCCTTGCTCAAATATTGCCGGCAAATGAAAGGGCGCGAAGGACGGGCTCTTAGTAGGGCAGGCAGGGCGCATTACGTTCAAGGTCGCGGGGCCCCCCTGTGACCTCGACCGGGAGCGCCGGGAACCGACCTTGGACCCGCTTCGGCTGGGATTCCGCGCCCTACCCGACACCTTCTATTCGGGCAAATTTTATTACGATCTATAACAATTCCTGCAGCAGACTAGTGAGTGACTCAACTGTCTCTTTGGTCTAACGGTATCACTTCTGGTTCCTATGCTGGAGATTGTGGGCTCGATTCCCCGTGAGGGTTGCTTTTTATTCAGGCATACAAATTACCTGAGTCTGATTTTCATGTTTGTGATGTCTTTGCCTGATTACCATTATCGTAGGGTAGGTAAAACCTAGTTTACTACCAGGACAATAGGCTAGTTGCCCTAAAAAATCTAATGAGTCCGTCTTTAAGATTATTAAAAAATAAGGGACACGTATTTTTTTATTTGTAAATTAGACCAAAAATTACGAAGATATAGCCCATTAAAGTTACGTGTGACGTCACTCCGTGCTAAAAAATGCAGCACGGCGTGACGTCACACGTAACTTTAATGGGCTATATCTTTGTTATTTTTTGTTTAATCAAAAAAAGAAAAAACATGTGTCCAATATTTTTTTATAATCTAAAATACAGACTAAATAGAATTTAATTATTTTGACCCTGGAATCTACCCTATTGATTGGGCTGTGTAGAAGTGTACTGTTTGTAAGTTATTAATTTAGCATAATAGGATTCGCGCCCTTGGTTTGCTGAACTGTTACTGTTGGGTTGCTCTAAGAGTACTCTCAAGTGTACACATACTAGACACTTGAGTAGAATCAAATGTCTATTATGTATGCAATAAAGTAGAAGTAGTAGTAGGTACCTATGTCTAGAAAATTTGAAACACCTTATGTAGCATGTTTAATTCTAATATACATACATAAGCTCACGCCTGTATCCCAGAGCGATAGGCAGAGACCAGGGACTGCCACTAGCCACGATCACAATCGACTGCATGCATCCACGCCGGTTTCGGGTACTTTTTATCTTGCTCTTTGCTGATACATCCCCCCTTCGGTTAAAGTATGATAATCCTGCTATTTTATCTATAATTATCATGGTATGTATATTGCTTTTGGGTTGCAGACTAGTTGCGACTTAGTTTTAATTTTTACTTAAAAGTTCACCGTTTAAAAAATAAGTAAAAGAAAAAACTATTACTAATGAACCGGTGCGTAAGGAAACGTATTTCTTCTATTTCTCTGAGCAAATTTGTAAACAAAAAGCATCACTGAAAATAAACACTATGCTGCGCTCCACGAGTATAAAGAGGTCAGGAATATTTGCTAAAAGTATTCGTGTGAAATCTGAGGTGCCAATATTAGTTCAGCTTAAGCTTTGCTCTTTTGAAACTCTCTGCCAGGCAACAGTAGCTCTTATTACATGGACGTTGTAGGTTTATTTGCAATGAAGTATCTTCGTGCTCAATTTAAATGAAGCAAACATTCACAGTAAGAAATTAAAACTCCACGGGTCCAAGCCTCGACAATATTATAGAATCATCTGTTGAACACCATCCCCCTTTTAGGCTGGCCACATAATGAATCGCTCGTAGCCCGGGCTGCCTGAATGATCTTAAACGATCACTGAGGTTAAGCAACATACGACGTGTTCAGTCCATGGATGGGTCACCGTCTATGACTCGCTAGTGGCATTTTTCCGAGCGGTTCCGTGCTTCGCAAGGCACGTTAATCAGTTGGTGCCGGCTGCCGTCGATAGGTAGGAGTCGTTAAGCCAAGTCAGAGGCCTTAGGGCGGAATGAAAACTTCTGACAGTAAGACCAGCCACTTGTCTTACAAGCCTTCACCAATCCGGACTTGGCCCCCGTGGTGGAGTATGGCATATACCTTCCCCAGGGAAGAGACCCGTGCCCCTCGGTTGGGACATAATAGGTTGATGATGATTGATGACATACGAGTATACGTACTATTCCTTATCCTGATTCGGAAACCGTATAACTGGTCATCTGGAATACCGTACAACTTTTTTTGAACCAAAACTTCCGTAAGTAGGTACCTACTAGACATTATTTATTTTCCACCGGATACACTTACTCGACTTTTCCACGAAAAAGTCAAGTGTATCCGGTAGAAAATTATAAATACCGTACAACGTTCATTATTGTACTTTCGCAAACTCATTCCATTTTTGGGCAATATTTCTATAAAAGGTTGCCTGAAAAATAATTATATCACCCATCAGACGGCCAACTCACAAGTGTGTGTATAATTTGGCGATCGAATTGTACTGCCGAAAATGAACGTTGTACGGTATTTAATTTTCTACCGAATACACTTGACTTTTTCTTGGAAAAGTCGAGTAAGTGTATCCGGTGGAAAATAAATAATGTCTAGTAGGTACCTACTTACGAAAGTTTTGGTTCAAAAAAAGTTGTACGGTATTCCAGATGACCAGTTATACGGTTTCCAAATCAGCATACACCTTCTTGCAACAAAAACACACCCTGTAACAAAAACACATGCACACACATATTCTTGCACTCATTAAATTTTTCGTCGGATTGGCATTTGACATGACAGCCATAAACTTTGTATGGATTTTGTGCGCTCAAATCGTCGCACGTATGTAGGTACATGTGGCCAGCCTCAGCCTCCCACCACCTAGTAGGGGAAAAGGGTGAGGTGTCAAAGTGGGGGAGAGGACGGAGGGGTGGGGGGGTCGCCAGCCAATCTGGCTGCTCCGTGATTACATAACAGCCGTTTGAATTAAGATGTTGGGCTTCGGCGTTTTATTTAACGCTTCGTTTGCGCGACATTGGGAAAGGTTCACGGTGTGTTTTTTACGCTATTTTGCAATGAATGAAAACGTATTAAGCTGACACTGATATGAACAGGCCGCGTTTCATAAAACCACAATTCATAGTTCAGTATAACAATTCGATGTGCCCAAATTGGCAACATTTTTTAACATGAACGGAAACCTCAAAACCATTTCGAGAATTAGGCTTTCAGTACAATTTCTATTTATCGGAGGCCTTAGGGCGGCTTGAAAACTTCCAACAGTAAGACCAGCCACTAGTCTTACAAGCCTCCACCAATCCGGACATGGCCCCCGCGGTGGAGTACGGCCTATAACTTCCTCAGGAAAGAGACCCGTGCCCTCGGTGGGGACATAATGGGTTGATGATGATACTTTGAAGCTTGGTTCAAGTTTTCCATTTGTGTTGAGTAGCATGGGGTGCCGCAGTGTCACCGGTATGTTCTATAGCTATATGCAATGCCGAAGCAATTTGTCGTGACCTCATTTGTGAGAAATGTGAGGGGCTTTGCCCGGCGCACAACAAATGTCGGTGTACAATCGGTGGTACTACGTTCAACATGCAACGCATGGAATAAAAAAGTACTCAAAGTGAAATGTCGAAATATTAGGTACTTGTCTGGTTTCTTTATTTTATTTATTTCCTCATTCAATAGCATAGTATTCTACATTAAAAATTTAAAAAATACACATAAAAATTTTACCCTATTACAAGATACGTACATCCCAATTCTATATCTTATCTATATCGGGTTTTAATAGTCTAATATCCTTACGGAAGCCGAAACTCACATTATCTTTGTTTAGCAAAGGGCATGATAGAAGTACCCGACACCGCCGTGCCTGAAAGTGATCTGTGAGGATCGTGGCAAGTGGCAGTCCCTAGTCTCTGCCTACCCCTTTGGGATACAGGCGTGAGCTTATGTATGTACGTAGTAAAATTTACTTGAGTATTTTCAATTGATATTTAATTTTATAATTTTTTTATTCATTTTTTTTTCACTTATACAATTCTAATAAAAGTCTCCTTTCTTTCTTTCTATATTGTCTGTGTGTATGTATGCAAATTAAAGTTTTATGTACCCCGTTTAACTTTCACCTTGATTTGAGGTTGTGCTAAATAATATGGAATGGCGCATTATGTCTAAATATCGACCTAAGGCTGCTAATTTAAGAGCACGCGACTCTGCAGTCCGAAACGAGAAAAAATAACATTCAGAATTTTCTTTAACTTCAATTCGATTGAGTTCAACAAACTTTAATCATGCTATTTCTTCGTTAAGCCAAGTCAGAGGCCTTAGGGCGGCTTGAAAACTTCTGACAGTAAGACCAGCCATTAGACTTACAAGCCTCCACCAATCCAGACTTGGCCCCCGTGGTGAAGTGCGGCCTATACCTTCCTCAGGGAAGACACCCGTGCCCCTCGGTGGGGGCATAATGGGTTGATGATGATGACATATAAAAGACATATTATGTCTTTTTCTTGCTCATAGAAGATAAAAACTCATAACTATGCTGATAACAATAGTCAAGGAGAACTGACTTATACCTACAACAACTGTATAAGTTAACTTCTGTGACCATACTTATACACAAATACAAATAAATACAAATTATTTATTTACCAATAGGTTGTTAAGTGACATTACCATATACCATATACCATATACCTACCTACTTAGGTACCATTACTTGCTGACCCGGTAACGTTGTTTTGCCGTATAAAATATTTTTAGTGGACCACCCTTATCAATTAGGGGTGTGAAAAATAAATAACAACCTATTCTCAGACCTACCGAATATACTTACAAAATTTCATCGAAATCTGTCAAGCCGTTTCGGAGGAGTATGCGCATTAACACTGTGACACGAGAACTTTATATAATTAGATAGAAGAAAGAAAGAAAAGATAAACCAGAACGCAATTGACATTATATAAATGTTGGTAGATGTAAGTATGATTATTTATAGTGAAAGTGAAAGTGAAAAGCATTTATTTCGATTGTAACACCATAGCACAAATTATAAACATATTTGTAGTAAAACAAAAACATAAAAATAAAGGTACCTCATACAATTGTGCTGAATGAAATGTGCTACAACAGAAAAAGGCTGCAGCTCAGCAAAATGCTAGTCAGAGGCGACTAGCGCTGGTTTTCTGCTGCACCTAATTCGCGAACTATGAACAAAATTTGACTATAAATAGAAAGAATAGACGGATATATACAATAATTGGATTAAAAGCATTTTTATAGAGATAAGCATAAAATCGGATAAAGTAATGGCCCAAATTTATATTTAAACTAGCTGTGCCCCGCGGTGTTACCCGCGGTTCATCGATTTTCCCGTAGGAATAAGATATTTCCCCGCGGTAAAACGTAGCCTATGTTTTAATCCAGGGTATCGGCTAACTCCATACCAAATTTTATTAAAATCCGTCCAGCCGTTTCAGCGCTAAAGACTGACAAACATATAAACACACACACAAACTTTCACGTTTATAATATTAGTGTGATGATATTATATTTAAATAAGCGGAATAAGTAAATAGAAAACATCAAGTACTCGTTCTGTTTGTACATACATAACGTCAAAGGAATGCCTTCGCTTTGACGAATACTATCGAGAATATGTTCCATAAATGATTCGTAAAGAACCAAGTCGAAATCGTGTGGAATGGCGAATATATTTGCAATAAAAGCCTTTCAGTAGGTACATAGTGGCAAGCGATTGCGTAATTTCTCAAAGAAAAACTCGCAGCCAAGTTTTTGAACGATCAATCACTTCAGACTATTTATCTTTCAGATAACCGAGACATTCTATCCACTTATATGCGTAGAATAATACCTTTTGTATACTCATGAGTATGCCTTCCCTCCCTCCTCCCTTCTGCATATCACCTTAAAATGTTCACCTTAGCAACATGATTAATATGGAGTTTCAAACATAATTATGTACCTATTCAGTTGCCTTATGACCTTCAACAGAACAAAAAAGATCATGAGATCAACTAAAAACCATGAGCCGATCGCCCCACCAAAAATTCTACAGGTTAATAAGCAGATACATCTTGCGTCAATCTTCAATAAATTGTCTTATTATAACATTTTGTGCAAATCTTCAATAAATTGTCTTATCACTAACCTCGCTAAACTAACCAAATATATCTTCCGTAAAGTGTTTGATTGTATCTAGCAACTAATTAAGTAGCTTAATATTATGAATCTCGTAAATAAATCTATTATACATGAACCTTCGTGAATCTTGGTCTGAAAAATAAATGATTCAAATAATTCCTTAATTTTTATTACTTACTTAAATAAGTAGCTCAAATAAAATTTGAAATACTTAGGCCACTGCACCATTATTTAAAAAGTCGCTACTTGAATCGGCTTTTGTATGAAGAAATGTATATAGATATAAAAATTTAAATATAGAAATTATTTTCAATGCTACTAAAGCCACATCTAACAAAATAGCGCCAGTGAGCCTCAGGTGACCGATGATTAAGGTGATCAAATAATTTCCCCCGTCAAATTACAGCTTCCAATCTCCGCAAATCCGGGATACTTATAATCGACACGGACTTCTCGACTCAGATTAAAAAGTACGAGTATGTATAACATTTCATATCATCTTAATTTGGAATACAGTCAAGTCAGTTCCAATTCCTTTTGCCTATACATACGTACATAATCCCACGCATGTATCCCAGAGGGGTAGGCAGAGACCAGAGACTGCCACCTGCCACGATCCTGACAAATTACTTTCGCTTCATCGACATTGATTAGTCGTTGCATACACGCACGCTTGCCTATACATTCTTGCCTATATATTCTTGTTATCTCAGGGACTGCTCACTTATGCCCGGTTCCAATATCCACAAAACGCTTCGCTTTTGCTTACGATCGGTTACAATTCCTACGAAATTCCTACGAACCGTCAATAAATTGTATGGAAAACGGATCGTAGCCGGTAGGCGTATATTATAGGAACCGGGCATTAGGGTCCTATTTCAACATTGCAAACAGCTACGCGTAGTCTGTAGCTGGAGTATCCCGATCAATACAGCCTGCGACCTTGACGGGTTTCCGCACGAGCTTGAGAGAAGGACGACCCGAAATTGATTTCTTTTTTTAAATATTTCTTAGGCGTCCAACCTTACCTATAACCTACAGTTGTTTTACTTCCTACTAGCTCTTTTTATATAACGTGGGTATAGGTACTTACAAAACGTATCTATCGTAAAAAGTCAAAGTATTTATTTAGTCATGCTTGGGATAAGTTACAAATATTTTTTATCATTTACTTGGGATATATAAACAACAAGTTACAATTTAGAGGCCGATGGCTATGGATGGATGTATGGATGGATGGATGACTACATTTCTTAATCACTTTTTTACTCAAATTTGGTATTAATTAACCGAGCTCGATATTTATTTTCTTGAAAACCCCTAACCCTGCAATGAACTGGTAAAATACCAACAATGTTTTGTCACCTAAGCATTTTTAAATACATACTCGTAAAACTTTAATCTCTTACTGTTCCCACGACACAGGGTATCCTAGCGTGGGGCCAGAAGCAATGTATGTGCCGACATAAATGTTTATGTTTTATGTTGTTTTAATGTTAATATAGTAAAACTCAACATACTTTCAGAGGTGTTGTAGTAGAAGCGTACAAATTTAATCTTTATTTCTACATACCTAGTATTACCTAGTCTAGTATTTTAATTTTTCCTTGAGTTTAATATGTACAATTAATAGTCTTGAAAAAAAACCGAGTGAATTCAAGCCGTACTACCCAAGAAATATCTCTGTTCTTGACAAGGGTTTTCTCGCGCCCAAGTAATTACTTTTTGCTGTGTAATCCTTTAGAACGCCCTTTTTTACGTTGGTTATGGTTTTGAACTAACGTAGAATCCATTCGACTTAATAGGTTATTTGACAGTGTGAAAAAAAAGTATTATTTATGTATATTAGTATAATGATGAGTCTGCGAACCGCTTTAAGGCATTGCCACTAAACAGAATTCATTCATTCATTCATCAAATTTCAATTTCCTATTCGGAACACATGCCTAATATACTTGAACAAATCCATAACATTCTTGAACAAAATAAAGTCTGTCATTATTAATATTTTATTGAAACAAAACTTTAATAAAATATGAATAATGTTTGGCCTTACATGTACACAGACATTCCTACGTAGAGACACGAATGGCATATTATTTTACCTACATACTTGTTTGTTTCATGACAAAACAATCCTCTTTATTCGACAAAGTGCTTGTAAAGACGTCTACCTACCCACGCAATTTTAGGGGAGCTATGTATTATGTATTCGGGGATAACGGGCGTGAGTTTATTATTTATTTATTTATTTATTATATATATCTATGTAGGTATTTCTGGGCGTATGTTAGGCCCTGGCCACATAGAAGGGGCGTCGGGCAAAGGCGCGGGAAAAACGTGATGGGTTGAATAAAGATCGCGCCCTTACCCCGTCCCTGTGAAGGTTATGTCAAGAACCTTCAGTAAATTACACAATATACTAATCGATGATAAAGTGACTCAGATAACGTAACTGTATTCGTATAATCATCCGAGTAAATAAATAAAAAACTAGCAGCGGGCAATAACGGTATTTTTCCAATAACGATGGCTGCCAAGGAAAACCAATATAACGACTAATCATAAATTCATCAGTGAACCAAACGGGCATTCGGCGCTTTATTTCTTTCAAGAATGAAAGAAAAATGTTACTTCTCAACATCATCCGGATTCATCATCCACCCTGACTCACGCTAGTGGCACTTTTCAGAGGGGTTCCGTGCTTCGCAAGGCAAGTTAAGCAGGTGCCGTCGATAGATGGCAGTCGTTAAGCCAAGTCACAGGCCTTAGGGCGGCTTTAAAATTTCTGCAGTATGATCAGCCACTAGTCTTACAAGCCTCCACCAATCCGGACTTGGCCCCCGTGGTGGAGTATGGCCTACACCTTCCTCAGGGAAGAGGCCCGTGCCCCTCGCTGGGGACATAATATGTTGAAGGTTGAATAGGATGATGATGATGTAGCGCTAACGAAAGTCTTAGTACCTGATTAGACACATAGAATAATTTGTAATTCTGGTTCAACACCGGATTTATAGAACTTTTGCGAGCAGCTACATTGCATGACAGTGTAGCCAAAATTATACCATAGGATAGGAGATGGCACCGGAAGAAAAAAAGAATATCCTGTATTGCATGTACACTAGAAACTACATTTTAGACTTGAACAATAATAAAGTACAGTACTTTTCTGTAGTTTCTTTCTAGTAATTTATTTTAACAAGGCTTATTGAGGGCACTCACCTGTATAGAGACTGTCCATCGACTTTCTCTCCCATTTTACTCCCACGCTCCTGAGACGTCACTGCCCTTCGCGCCGCCTATCTTCTCCACTTTGCACGACACTAAACAATATCTTGAGAGGAAATTCGCCCTTATAAACTGAAAGTCAAGTTTGTGTTTGCTGTGGTGCTAGATAGGTGCCATTTTATTGTTTGCTTTATAGGTCTATGTTTACGCGTAGGATTAGAGTATTTATTCTCTTAGTGTAAAGGGCGTGTTTATTTTGTCCGTTATTTAGGTCGCATTTTCAGTTTATTCATTATTTATTTGGAATGTCAACTTATGTTTATTTTCAGCTATATCGTTCAAATGTCTGAAACTTACAAGTCTGTAAGCAGTCATTATACTTAGGAATGAAAAACGTCACATTACTGTGCATACATTTACCTTTTTCAAGCTTCTAAATAAAGTTGTACAGACTACAAAGGTCCGAAACCCCATTTAAGTAAGTTTCACCCTTGCTATATTTACATAGCAACTGTACTCATCTTTTTCAAAGAGCATTGGGCTACACCCACGTTGAATGACCTAAATATCAAAATGTCACGATAAAGTTAACCTTTGCTAAGCCACTAATCTGATTGAAATACATATAAGTCATTCCTATTGGTTGGATGACTATTATTTTACACAATGCGGTGTCAAGACAAGTACTAATCACGATTATTTATGTTAGGTAAAATCAAGGAGAATTTAATTCTCCTTGGTAAAATTAAAGAAATACATTAATAATCGCGAATACACCCGTTTAGTATATAACTATGTGAGAGCATCGCAAGTACCTAATTAAAAAATACTTAGACAAGTACTTTTACGGAGTTGATCCTCTACCTCTAAATAGGTATAAGCCACCATCAATTAATATTTTAACATAATTAAAACAACTTATTTATAATAGATTTAGTTGGTGCCATCGTGCCTTCTAACATCGACGTGGTATTTATAAATTACGGCAAACTTCGTACCGCCAAAGTTTTCTTAATTTTTCCACATTTTCTCACCATTTGAACCTTCCCTGGAATTCTAGAAATATAAATATAACCAAAAATCAGCCAAATCGGTCCAGCCGTTCTCGAGTTTTAGAGAGACTAACGAACCGCAATCCATTTTTATTTATGAGATAAATCAGAAGCATATTAAAAAGCGCTTCTTTCATATCATCATTATCATCATCAACCCATTATGTCCCCACCGAGGGGCACGGGTCTCTTCCCTGAGGAAGGTATAGGCCATACTCCACCACGGGGGCCAAGTCCGGATTGGTGGAGGTACAATTTTATACCATTTTTTTTACATAATACAGATGAAAAAAATGATTTTTTTTCTCATTGAAGTGACAAAGTAATTCGTTGCTACGAAGCGAACTTATTGCTACGAGCGTGCTACGCTGCTACGGTGCTACGTGCAGGGAACGGCGGTGCTGGCGTACCGCTCCGGTTATGAATATTTGAGCGAGACTTTGACGCTTATCGTTTTGATAGACAAAATATGTAGATTCGAAAAGGTATTTTAAAGTTATTTGATAGTGAGCAACGATGGTATAAATTAGAATAACAATCAACTTTATATGTCGACATAACTATACCATAGGTACGTAATAAGCCGGAACACATTTTAACAAAAGTATAAGTTTAAGAATACATAGTTTACAATAATGAACCAGTGTATGTGCCTGTATGTGAATGTTATGTTATGTTTTGTATGAACAAATCATTGTCGTCGCAATCAAACATACGACCATATGCTTCTGACTTCGAGAACTAATCTAAGGGTACGGTAAGGTGTGGGTTAATCCAAACATATTCGTAATTTCATACGAAGCGAGTTAATCACACTATCCCCAGTCGCTGGTTGAATATTACATTAGCCCGGTCGGTTACTCGTGACATCTTGTGAGTCCTAGACAGTGTTGCCAACGCTATTGTTTTAACAAGTAGAATTACTGTTTTCGCCACGACATCCCTGTTTTCTGTTTTAGTTCGTTTTTCTATTGTTTTTTGTTGATACAGCCGAATTACGATCTACGTAAGAAATAATTAATTAAAAATCGTAATAAAACCCAATCATCATGTCCAACCGGAACAACCTTTTAGATTTTGTAAGTGTCAGTCATGCGGCACTTTAATTAAATGTAATAAAAGCATGTACGATTTTAATAAAAGATTGCTTCTAAAAACGTTGAAGACCGCGTAATTAAAATATTAAAGAATAGATAGTTTTCTATTGTAATAAAATCTTTTTATTTTGATTTTATTTACTATGTAATTCCCAAAAAATTTAACAGCTGTATAACTATTTATCAATTCAACGTATTGGGTTCTATTTTACTGTTTCCTGCTGTTTTTTTTCGGTTTCATTTGTTGCTTTTTGCTTTCCTTAGGTTGGCAGCACTAGTCCTAGAGCTGTGGCTTTAGAATTCTGTTAGATAAGCTTTGGGTTTGCGCTTTCGTTCTTGGAAATAGTATTTGCAAGTTTGGCTGTTTAAAATTTAGGTGTACCGAGTTTTAGCTACATTCTTTGTCAAGGATAAACTTAGTGCTTCATATTTTGTTAAAAGCTCACAGACGATTAGAACTAGAAAGCTGAAATTTGGCATAGACATACATATTAATTATGCCGATAAAATGGTAGAATTAAATATACAATGTGTCCGTTTATGGACTAGCGATAATTTAAATACATGTAAAGGAACTATTTTAATACACAAATACACCATATACTAGGGCTCAATACCCCACCCCGCCATATGGCAGCCATTTTGGTTTTTTTTATGATGGTTTTTTTTATTCTCTACTTGTGAACAAAAACGTTCATATTTCTTTAAGTTTTGGTCTTACTGAGACAAAAATTGGCTTATTCGACGGAGAATAATACTGTCTATCAAAAACATTTCAAAACAAAGTGTTGACGTGTTCTTAACCTTTGAAAAAAAATTAAATGCAATAAAAACGGTCAAAAAATAACAAATTATTGCAAATCAATGCAAAATTTGTCCCGATACCTAACCTTTAATTTTTTTCACTAAATCGCAAGTTTTTGAGTTCAGCTACAATACAACATTAAATTCACAACTGTACCTATGTTTATTACTTTAGGAGTTATTGTTGTTTGTTGGTTCACAGTGAACGATTCCGTAAGGGCATAATCCAATAATCATCTCTATGATTAGTGGGTTCTGATTATAGGCATCAATCGGGGCGTAGCCTTCAACATTACGCGGTGTATGATTTTCCATTTTCGTGGAAATACTTCTGCTGAGTCATACTTGGAAGAACAATTTTAGATACAAGTAACATATAAAACAAAAAACCCTACTCACAAAACATATTAATCAAGACCTAATAAGTTCAATGAAGTTTAAAGCTCAGGCAACTCAACATTTTACTCTACAAGAAATTGCACGAGAGATCCCACATTTTTAGGGTTCCGTAGACAAAAGGGAACCCCTCGGGCCTTTTTCCACTGCTCCGGTCCGGCAAACGTTAATTACCGATCCGATTTAAGGTCATAGCACACTTAAACGACTCTGATCCAACACCACTCCCACCCAACACCGCCCTAAACTAAGGCTGACATTCAGAGACGAAAACTAAGCAAAGACTGGTCTCAGAAATGTCAAAATCACGTACTTAAAAACATTTCGTATTCAGAATAGAATCTTAGCAAGTTTAGTATGAAATGGTGCTTAGCTAAGTGTAAGTAGTCAATATCGGTGACTTTACGTGAACTTAGAACTGTCACTTCTAAGCCTTTTGTTCACAGACTACTCCAAACGTCATTTCACTGATGTTCTACGAGCATTATCTGTGGGATATTTTTATTCACTCTGACATATATAAAATTGTATGATGTTGTCCTGCTCTCGTGTAGCTATGTCAAATTTAAAAAAACGGTAAGAACTACATCACTAAAAAATGATAGACAATATAGATGATTTTCTTAAGTACTGTGAATACGAAAATTACGGCGCTTTACTAAGTACGACTTTAGTTTACTTTGCTAAGACTGATCTAAGCGTGAACTTAGGATTCGTCTCTGAATGTCAGCCTAAGACAACCGCACGCAGTGCACGCGGCGACAGCTAGCAGGCACCCAGCAGTCCTCGCGGCGACAGCTAGCAGACGGCCAGCTGTCCACCCGCCGACCGCTCTCGCTTTTCGCGATAGACACCACTCACCACAGTTCGCGATCGGTTTCCATTGAACAACTCGTATTTGTTACTGCTGACCGACTGAGCGGCGACTGCTACCAATGAGCGCGCGGACACCGCGCCGACCGCTCGTCTATAACGTGCGGCCCGCGAGGCGTCAACTACCGAGCAGTCTGACGGCGGTAAGCTCGCTGACAGCGAGCTGTCTGCTAATTTATGACGCCAATGTAAAATATATTTGTCGCGACGTAAGGGTCGCGAAACTTATAAAAATGTACATAGCAACACCGGAAAAGGAAAGGCGATGAAGTGGGGTTCCACGAGACGCCGCCATGACAGATCGGTGAGTGTCGCGGGAAGTGTTGAACATGACAATGTGGTGTGTGTGAAAAATACGGAGGAGGAAGAAGTTCTTGTGAGGTGGTCCCCAGGAATGAAGCTAAGTAGTCTAAATGTTCTCGGTATTCCATTTATGTTTCTTTGTCTAGTATCAATAAGCTTGTGTATGAATGAGGTATGCCATGAGACTTACGAGAGAGAATGAGTGACGCCTTGCCCGGCCGAGGATATAGGCAGAGGGTCAAAGGGTCACTAACCGCCCTGCTGGTTCTTGCCGATGATTGAGAGGGAGATCAGCAGGTCAAGAGACTTACGAGAGAGAAGATGAGTGATGCGCTGCCCGGCCGATGATATAGGCAGAGGGTCGAGGGTTCATTAAGAGCCCTGCTGGTTCCGGGAGGGAGATCAGCAGGTCCAGAGACTTACGAGAGAGAATATGAGTGATGCCCTGCCCGGCCGATGATATAGGCAGAGGGTTGAGGGGTCATTAAGACCAATGCTGGTTCCAGGAGGGAGATCAGCAGGTCCAGAGACTTAAGAGAGAGAATATGAGTGATGCCCTGCCCGGCCGATGATATAGGCAGAGGGTCGAGGGGTCATTAAGAGCCCTGCTGGTTCCGGGAGGGAGATCAGCAGGTCCAGAGACTTACGAGAGAGAATATGAGTGATGCCCTGCCCGGCCGATGATATAGGCAGAGGGTTGAGGGGTCATTAAGAGCCCTGCTGGTTCCAGGAGGGAGATCAGCAGGTCCAGAGACTTAAGAGAGAGAATATGAGTAATGCCCTGCCCGGCCGATGATATAGGCAGAGGGTTGAGGGGTCATTAAGAGCCCTGCTGGTTCCAGGAGGGAGATCAGCAGGTCCAGAGACTTAAGAGAGAGAATATGAGTGATGCCATAGGCAGAGGGTTGAGGGGTCATTAAGAGCCCTGCTGGTTCCAGGAGGGAGATCAGCAGGTCCAGACTTAAGAGAGAGAATATGAGTGATGCCCTGCCCGGCCGATGATATAGGCAGAGGGTTGAGGGGTCACTAAGACCCCTGCTGGTTCCGGGAAGGAGATCAGCAGGTCCAGAGACTTACGAGAGAGAGAATATGAGTGATGCCCTGCCCAGCCGATGATATAGGCAGAGGGCCGAGGGGTCACTAAGAGCCCTGCTGGGTCAGACAAGATCAGCAGGTCCAGAGTTGTATAAGATATGTTACGAATAATGAGAGTTCAACCGTTGACATAGGCTAAGGGTCATCGGGTTACTAACAGTCTTGTTGGTTATGTAAAACAGTTGGTATAACCTTTATGAAAGACTATGTGAGTGTGATGGAAGTAGGTATAGCTAAGATGCTGCTCGGAGTATGTGCTATGAAGATGACAATAGCATTTACTCCCGAGTGGCCACTACAGGTGACACCGAGGCAGTCGGTGTCATCTGACTGTATTTCACAGGAGGTGGATGGGTACCCTTGCTCTTCGGGCCACAGTTGATGCGGAGCAAAGGAGCCGTCCAACTGCCCGGCTTACTTCACTTGGGTATGATAATTTTATTTTTCTTTAACTTCTCCATTCGCGATGCTCTATATTTCCCCCTATCTAAATATATCTACATTGCTAACCAATATTATGAGAAGAGGTGGGCGCAGAGTCATGTAAGTGGGCTACGACCTTTAGAAACACACAAGAATACAAATAAGCTTCTCCACTACTCCGGCATCCGGTTTTTAATGGTCCGTTAATTTGCTAGATCGGAACGGTATTTTACCGGTCCGAAGTGATCGACGTACGAAAACAATACACGTATTTGCACCGCGCCTACAACCCAAAAATGTTCCCATACTATTTTATTTGCATTAATAGAATGTGTGGACAACGTCCCCTGCGTCAAATAGAAAAACCGAGGAATTTTAATAAAGTTCTGCGTCACGTCCATTGCAGATTATACCTAGTCGGATAAAGTGGAGAAGCATAATCCGATATATTTCTCATGACTGATTCCGGTTCCGACGCCGGACCGGAGCAGTGGAGAAAGGGCCTTATAGTTTCGCCAAGTCGGTCCGTCTGTCTACCGCAGCCGCCTCCCGTCCCTGCTTCCTTCCTCTCTCCTGGCTAAAGAGTTGAAAGGAGAAAAGTAAAAAAAATCGGGACAGAAGCACATTGACCAACTTATAAAAGGAAAACTTCGCACAAATTCCATTTAAAATTACTTTGATGAAGTCTACGTGTGAAAAGTAAGTTTTTGTTTCCACGTTTTTTCGTCGAAGCTTTTTTACGAATTTTTGGGTTCGTTCAACTATTTTTTCCGTGTCGTCGTATAGCCGTGACTTAAGTGAGTCAACAATAACGGCTGCACCGATCACTTTGTCAAATGTACAGTCCCAGGACACCACAATCGTTAAAATAATTTATTCAACGACAACAACAATAACCTGACCTTGGCGCGGTCGTCAGAAAACATATACGAAACAAACATACCGTGCTTTCGTACCTCCTTGGCTTTCGGAGTCGGGTGGAAAGAGGTGGCTGTGACTCATCCACAACTCTTAAGGCTGGCGTCAGACGTGGCCCTTTATCATGTTGATTAATGGACCGTGCTTACGAGCACCTATACAAAGAGAAAGCTTTTCATGGAAAGCAAGATTGCTGAAATTTTAAAGACTAATGTTTACATAAGAATCGTTAAAACACTTTTGAAATGCTGTTAAATTTAGAGAGACTCTTGAAACTAATAGGACAAATAAATTTTACCTGTAATGTTAAATAATTGATAATACTGTATAGATGCATATCATATTGAAGAAAACATTCCCACAAAATATGCCTAACGATGTCAATATCAATAGAACTGATACTTTGTTTTGATTTTATGTGAAAATTCTTTGTGGACAATAAAAGATGTGCACAAAGGCGAGCTTAATACTTAGTTATACTTACTGAATACTTAATACATTGAAGGCTACTGGAACAAGAAGCCATTTGAAGCCACAGAACGATTTGACGGGAAGCAATAAAATATATTTACGCGCGATCTTTGCATCAACGCCTGCGCAGTTCATAGTTATCGGTTTTAACGACGGAATCGTACAGCGAAGTGGCCGTTAGAGGTTGCCAAGGAAATTGCCGTTATTGCAGCACATTGAATCGGATATTAGCAATGAAATTCAATCGCATACAGCGTAGATATGTGAGCAGTGATGGACGCTGATATATTTTACTAGCTGACACGGCAAACGTTGTTTCGCCATATAATTATTTGTAGGGATTATAATTTTAAAATAATTGGGTTGAACCACCCTCATCACCTAGAACTATGAAAATAAGGTAACAACTTATCCTCAAACCTACCGACTATACATACAAAATTTTATCAAAATAGGTCAAGCCGTTTTGGAAGAGTATGTGCACTAACCCTGTGACAGGAGAATTTTCTATAATAAAGATTTCTCTCCCGTACGCCACGCGAACATGTTACGTGCAACTGTGATGATTAATTAGGAGCTTGCTTGAAGTAAATAGTGGCAGGCCTGTTTCACTGCGCGTGTCGGTATCGAACGCGTAAGTACATGCGGCGACCACTCAGGGCCCTTAGTGCGAGTTTTTTCATTCACTTTCGATAGCGGGAGCGTTTGCAATTTGTATAGGAGTGACAAAGAGACAACTAGCTGGCGCGCTTTGTCACTCCTATAGAATATGAGTTTACGTTAACGCGATCGAGTAGTTAAAAAAACTCGCACTAAGCACACAGAGTGCGTATACCGAGTTGTTTCATTCACTGTCGATAGCGAGAGCGTTTGCGATTTGCATAGGAGTGACAAAGAGACAACTATGTGGCGCGCTTTGTCACTCCTATGCAAATCGCAAACGCTCTCGCTATCGAAAGTGAATGAAAAAACTCAGTATAAGCACTCCGGAGTGGCAAATAGATAGGAGTTCAGGCGCCAGAAGAGGTAAGAGTTACGCGGTAGAAAGAGAGGCAACATATAACGTAGCTTTTTTAGCGCCGTGCGATCTGAATTGCACCTAATTGTACCGCTGCTTGAGTCCCTTTTTCTTTAATTGATTTTGCGGAGTGAATCTTCTGTACATGAACTATTATGTATTCTGTGATAGTGGTAAAAAACCACGAACATTAAAATGAAACGAACATTCGAGACGACGATTATTTTCGTATCATCATCATCATCAGGCATTTGACGCCTGCGGCAGGACGTAAGCATCCCTCGTGGGTTATTATTCATGTACGGATACTGTTGGGGACATAATTTTTTATTGTTTAGTTTTCCTTTTTACAGCTATTGTTTTTTTACTGTAGTCAGTTTAAAATTTAGTTCGGCTTCTTTCGGTTTAGCTTTGAGGGTCTATTTCTAATGTCAAACTCTAGAATTTAGAATAAAATAAATAGTTATGGTTTTGCAGATTTTAAGTTTTATTAATAGAAAAGAAAAGTAACGGTACCTGTACGGTGCTTAACAGATATCTGCTTTTAGGGTTCCGTGACCCAAGTGGTAAGCCACCCTATTACTAAGACACCACGGTCGGTCTGTCAGTCTGTCACCAGGCTGTATCTCATAAACTGTGATAGTTCTACAGTTGAAATGTTCGCAGATGATCTATTTATGTTGCCACTATAATAACATGTACTAAAACTAGAATAAAATAAATATTTAAAGATGCTCTCATACAACCAAAATGATTTTTTGTCGTTTTTCGCTCGATATTAATAACCGCAACAGGTAGACGCCCGAAATATTTAAATATTGATACGGAACACGTCGTCGCGAGTTTGACTTGCACTTGCCCGGTTTTTTTATTTAATATGTATTATATTCTGTACTCCTAGATTCGTCTGTACTCTTAGATTAAGAAATACCTGTGTAATTCCCTTTTTTATGTACAATAAAGTGTTCTCTATCTATCTATCTATCTATCTATCTATCTATATTAAAATACAGCAGTGTTGTTTATGGGACTTTTCCAGATAATTCTTGTTGGGAGCCCTCTCTTTGCATTCCCATGTACTCAATATTAGGCACATTGAGATTTAGAGAGGCACGCAGAATTTTATTTCAACGAGCCTTGACATTATCGACCAATTCAATCGACGAATTTCGCTCTTGTAAACTGAAACAAGGCCGAAAGTTTCCGAAGATACCTATTTCAATATGTTATCGCGGAATCCTTGTCGAAATTGTTCGAAAAATGCCAAATAAGCTGTTTGTGACGTCACATTTCAGAGCACTATTTTTATGTTTCATCTATTTAAAAATTGTAATAACTAGTAATTGACTAAAAGATATACATTCTCCGAAGTATTTTGTAATTTTTGTTTTAATCGAGCATATCAAATAATTTATTGTTGGTCGTGTCAACTACCGTATTTGTAAGTGTAAGGCATCCGCTGAAAATCAGCGCCATGGCCCAACCATGGCATAAAGCTGAGCGGAGACCTTTTTGGTACATATGCATATAATAATTGTTAATATGTTAAGTTTATACATTTTTTGTAATTTTATGTGCCAAATAAAGATTATTCTATTCTATTCTATTCTAAATTTTTGAATTCAGACAAGGTTAAAGAGCTCTTATTGCGAAAACAAAATGGTTCTTTTTGCCCCAAGTTTCGAGCTCTGCTATTGATTGATTTTCTCTGGTTACATCATACGACCCAAAGGCAGCGGCTAAAATTGACAATCTGTATTCGGTAACATCGACAAACAGTATGTAAATTTTTCATGTTGAAATAAATTATTTTAATTGATTGAATCCTGTTTTCGCAAACTTTATTTTCTTTGGACAAAGTTACGGACCTCTAAAAATTTTTGCTCGAGTTTTTAGTGAGAGAGTTTTAAATTTAGTGGAGGGTTCCGTAGTCAGCGAGGAACCCTTATAGTTTTCTGTTTGTCTGTCTGTCCGCTGCTTAGCTCAGAGGCTAAGTAGAAAGCTTTCTGGCTCAAATTTTGGCATTGATATAGACATCATTTTAATCATGCCGCAAAACCGCAAAATAAAATCATTTTCTTGTCTTACCTCCGTATAATACGGCGCGCGGCGTATCGCTGAATTGATCGCATACAAATATCCTATACATTTTTCAATTCGAGGATTCCTATGCGTACAATATTAAGCCTAAAGTAAGTCTTTTAACTAAGCAAATTTCCAAGGTGCCTATTTGTATAACTGTCACTGTCTGTTTCCAAACTAAAAATAAACATATAAAATAAAAATAAATTACTTAAAAGCGCAATTTTTTGTTACATTGGACCCCTAAATAGTTGTTTCTTATTGTTAATGTTCTGTAATTATTTTTCCTGGTACAATAAAGAATATTCTTATCTTATCTTATCTTTGTAGATACATGAAAAAGTAGCAGTAGCAAATAATGATTATAACATAGTTAAAATGAAAATATATGACTTATTATGCTACAATAGCTCCGTCTGCAGTCTGAAACATCGTTTCTGTATCAAATAGTTACCTGAATCACTGTAGCCGTCTCTAGGTATATTATTGACTAGGTTATCGGCGCTGAAACCCAGTCTAGACCTCGACCCGGGCATTCGCGCACATCCGGGCAACTAACTGCATTCGAACCAAAAAGCACCTACATGTACCAACATTACGGACCAAAATGCAACGATGCAACAAGGTAGGTATATTTCTACAAGGTACACTGTATGTTGGTCTGTCTGTTAAATGGATTTGCAGGTAAATTGAGGTCACCAAGGAGACGAGGAGATGAGACTATGAACTTGAAAGTGCCAGTAATGAACTACATACGTAACAGGTTGACGCTTGCCGCAAAATCGAAGCTTCATCGTGACATTTTGATTAGGTCGGTTTATAAAAGTATCTTTCCAATTTCCTAGCAAATTAAAAACGTAACAACAAACCCAACAACTCCCTAATTAACTAACACCAAACCCCAGAACACACGATTAAACGTTACATAACAAACCCCGCAGCACTCACGGTCAGCCGTTCTTTAACGTCTCTATTGGTGTATAATACACCTATAGGTATAGGTAAGTGTTATGCAAAATGCCCGGTGGAGTTATTCTGTTCACGCACGCACGGTTACGTCTGCTCGCGGCTACTGCTGCGACGCAACTGGCTGTGAGGGCCTTTGGAATGGCTGGTCGCCTAGGGGTGGCGCGCCGCCGCCGTTGGCGCCCGACGTGGGGCTAGTCACGAGAATTCGGCGCTACAGAAGGATAACAGAGTACTGGGCACGCAATACTGCTTGTCCGAAATATTTGTAACTTGTAATACATATTATTCTTTGCTTTGCCAGTGGGATAAGAATATATGGTCTTTGGGAGATAATTTGCCACCGAATATTTGGGTGGATGGGTGAAGTCTTTTGGAATTATTTCTATGTATAGATGCTAAGGCAATAATAATAATATAAACAATTTTAGAAAATAGAATGAATGAAAATATAAGGAAATAGATTTTACTGGCTACACATAGAACAGGGAATCCTAGTTTGCGAGCCAGTAACCATGTTTTGTGATCGTTTCGAAACATTTTTTTTTTCATTTATATTAATATTCATAGTAAACACATAGTTACAAAAAAAACATTTGTACAGGTGTGCAAACAAAAATAAACACAAGCCCATTTCACTTATTTCTAAATTTAATAATTTATAAACCAAAATAAAGACCAAAAACAAAGCTTGGTCCTAATAGTTCCGAAGTAAAACGATTAACATTTCAAAACGTTTTTATTATCTTCTCTTGTATACATACAAGTATTTATTGTTCAGATTTTTCTGTTTGCTGGTTTGATTATAAATAAATATCTATATCAGTGGAAGTTCTATGGTGCCGTACTAAATGTGGTGTGCAGTTTATTAGACGAGTTGGCAAACTGGGGATGATTTAGTTTGACAGCGTTTTATGCATATTTTTTTTGTGATGTATTCTTCGTTGTCTTAGTATACCCATTATAGATTTAGTTGGACGGTGTTTTATGAATATTGTTTTATTGTTTGTGGTGTTTTATTTTCGTTATCTTAGTATTTGCAATACAATTACTGAATTTACTGTGCCACTAATAAATCTTATATGAAATATAAATACGGGTAATAAGGCTGTAACAAAGACGAAAACTACATTAAAATACTTTAATAAAAGTAAAATACAAATTCGTACTTAAAAATAAAACATTTACACAAAAAAAATCACAAAATACTAATCAGGAATCAATACGTCAATTCAAATAAAACAAAATTCTTAGGGCGCTTTATCACAGCCGATTAATCTTTAATGTTATTATTTTTTGCATAATAACTCTAATTCATAAATGCAAGAGCACAGAATACAGAAGAAACGTGAGTATCGAATGGAAATATGATGCACGCCAAACTTTACATAATAGGTAGGTACATTAGAAATTAATGTCACGAATTGTTTTCTTAAAAAATCGTATGTAATTTAAGATTGTGATGAATCATTAAGAAAAAAGAAAATTAAGTAAGGTGAACCATCTTCTGTACTTTTTAAATGCTAATTATTATCCTTAATTTATACAATAATATGCAAAAATATATTGTACTTTTACTGAATATAATACCTAAGTTACGTTATTAATATCGTGATGGCACTACTCTTTTGGTGCGTTCGTAAATCAACTAACATAATGGCTGTTTTATTCGCTTATGGAATGTATTACAAATAAAATGTATTTATTTTATCCGTTTTATTGAGCTGCTTTGTTTTTGTGCATTTACATGTATGATTAATTTGTGTCAGATCTAAAAGTTCTTTGTGCTTTAAGTATCTATATTTACTGACCGCCAATACTTTTTAAATAGACCACTGAGAACTGAAACAAAATAAAAATTAAATTAATAAACATAATCGAGAAAAGGAGAAAGAGAAAACTAAAGTGTACAATTATCTATATTTATTTTTCGTATAAAACGTGTGCGTCAGGTCACCTGATTGTATGATAAATAAAACAATTTTTGATTTATTTACAATTTCCGCAATTGAGAAGATGCAAAAAATTATTGCGACCCTATTGGAGAGGCCATGTGAAAGACAAATAATCGTGGTTCATTTTATTCTCTACGACTATTATTCTGAATCTGTCGAACAGTAAAATTCTAATCACGAAGTACAAAAACCCGCCTTACAAATGACGTCACACGGTGCCTTATGATGTATGATACGTTGGTCAAAATTTGAGTTATTACGTGCCCGCGTTTAAACCAGAGTGCCCACTGAGCAGGGGCCTTATGGATTTACTGCTGGAATTAAGACAGCTCGGGCATATTGACGAGAAGCTGACTCACCTGGGCTTTCCCACGCGCGGAGCCGTTACCGCTGAGGCCGTGTAGATTGACTGCTAGAAGTCAAATTGACTGCTGGGAGTCAAACAGCTCGTGCGTATTTACGAGAAACAGACTCACCTGGGATTCCCAGGCACGGTGCCGACTTGCGTGCCGGCGTGTTGAAACCCAGGGTGCCCATCGAGCTGACATTCGATCTGACTGAGACAGCTCGGGGATATTTACTTATACAGAATTATTTACATACAGGCACATACATCTGGCCACACACTTGGATACCCTGTGTGGTGGGTACTAGAAACAGCGACGTCACAAATATGGAAACATCCAAGACCTGGGATTTTTTTTTGTTCCCAGCCGGGATACGGACCCGGGACCTGACGCATAGGCAGATGCGTTAACCGCTGCGCCACAGAGGTCGTCAAGAGAAGTAGTTTAGAAGAGAAACACTCACCTGGGATTCCGCCAGGCGCGGTGCCGACTCGCGTGCCGGCCTGTTGTAATCAGAGTGCCCAGCGAACTGGCCGGGCTTAGGGCCATACGGAGAGACTGCTCGGAGTCAGAAAGATCGGGCATTTTTAATCATCATCATTCAGCCACAAGAAGTCCACTGCTGGACATAGGCCTCCTCCATGGATTTCCAAAAAGACTGGTTGGAAGCGGCTTGCATCCAGCGTTTTCCTGCCACTTGGATGAGATCGTCTGTCCACCTTGTGGCTGGTCGTCCTACGCTGCGCTTGCCGATGTGTGGTCTTCATTCAAGAAGTTTTCGGCCCCATCGACCATCAGTTCTGCGTGCTATGTGCCCCGTCCGCCTCCACTTCAACTTACTCATCCGGTGGGCTATGTCGACGACTTTCGTTTGTCTACGGACCTCATCATTTCTGATTCGGTCAGGCATTTTTACGAGAGAAGTACTCACCTAGGCTTCCCCCAGGCGCGGTGCCGCCTCGCGTTACGGTAAACGTGCCCGCCGGTGGACACTAGCGTGCCCAGCGAGCTGGCCGGGCTTAGGGCCGTATGGAGGGACTGCTGGGAGTCGGACAGGTCGGACAGTGCCCGCCGGAAGGGGCTGTCTTCGTTCGTCGGGGTCTTCTCTCCTGAGGAATGGGCATTGACTTAAATGTTGACAGGTCAGTGAATATGCTAAGCGAGAGATGAGGCATAATAGACACGATTATTCCGCGTTCTTGGAGAGTGTATTGCTCCATGGCTTGTTCACTTGTATTCTGCATCTGTCTAGTCCACAAATGTCAAAACAGGTTTGACATTGCCGGCCATTTGCAAAAAGTTGAGCATCTTCAATAGGGTGATTTCTTTTGGCCCACCTTGAACATTAAATAATTTCTTGTATTTTTGTAAATAAGTGTGTGACTAATTAGAGCTTCTAAAGTAGTGTTTCACACGTCAGTACAAAGTACTTTCATTTTTTATATTTTGAATTACTAACGCCATGATATCTCGCATACCGAGACATCTCGGTGTACCGTAAAAATCAAATATTAATTTATCTTTTACATTTACATAAATTAGTTTCTTTTTCGTTTTATTAATTTAAATAACTTATAACTTCTCGTCAACTTTGGTGTTTTTTTGCGCTTTAGAAATTAATGAAAGCAGCCCAAACTGCGATATTTCTAACGAAAATGACGCATGAATGAACATATTTTTTAGGACGTAGTAGCGACACCATTTCAGTTTAAATTAGTGTATTGACAAATTGATCTTAGGGCGCGTTCAGTGCATGGATGGGTGATCATGGGTGACCATCTATGACTAACGCTAGTGGCATTTCTCCGAGCGGTTCCGTGCTTCGCAAGGCACGTTAAGCAGTTGGTGCCGGCTGCCATCGATAGATGGCAGTCGTTAAGCCAAGTCAAGAGGCCTTAGGGCGGCTTGAAAACTTCTGACAGTAAGACCAGCCACTAGTCTTCCAAGCCTCCGCCAATCCGGACTTGGCCCCCGTGGTTGAGTATGGCCTATACCTTCCTCAGGGAAGAGACCCGTGCCCCTCGGTGGAGACCTAATGGGTTGATGATGATGATTCTTTCCATCGCTCTCTGACAAACATTAAGCCTTGTTGTTGCCCAAGCTCACATTGCCTTCTTTTTCAAATCCCACGTAGTCCTTTCCTCATACCCATCTTATTGGTTCAATCGCAACCCGTACATCGCTAACATAGTAAGTTACCGTCATCCCCGTCCGCGCTGCCAAGCGGCGTCCGACGGGCCAGATCCGGGCTGCTTCCCCACGGGCTCAGCGCGCCCAGAGGACTCGACAGCCCAGCCGTCACCAGGGTGTCATCATCGTCTGAATTGTCAGCTGCGAAGGAGACCAATAAGGTATACGCCTCGAAAGTAGACTGGAGAGACATTGTGTTTATCTAATATTTAAAAATCTGGTGTCACAGTCTTTGTTATTGAACTCCTCTGAAGCGGCTTAAGCGGATATTACATATATTTTTGGGTATCTTTGGTAGACCTGAAATAGGCCCTAGGCAAAACTACTTTTGTCAGGTCAGCTAGTGAAAGCACAAAAAACTCATAAAAACACAGCTCGTCCAAAAGGCGAAAAAACTCTATTAATAAAAAATATTACGCTGCGATTTAATATAAAATAACAAAAAAAAAACTACATAAAAATTACATTCTGTTTGAATTTCAAATGAATAGAATGCCGATGCCGATGCCATGCATTCGGGTCGCGTGTCGAGAAGTGCGAATGGAACAGCTGAGAAAAAGGCAGCGTAATGTATGTGGCCATCCTTTTCAAATCATATTATTATTGTTTTTCTTCAATCAAATTTACCTTCGAAGACATCAAAGAAGTTCTCCTTGGAATCGTTGTGCGATGCCGTCGACTTCTTCTTTCTCTTACTCTGCAAAGACTAAATAAGAAACATTTACTTCTCTAAGCAAGAAGAGGTAATTAAGTTTCAAGTTTATATAATTATAAAAACATTTCTTTGTTGCATGACTACCCGTCTCTAATTTATCTGTAATTTTAGTCTACGGTTACCTGGGAGAAATTTCTTATATTAAAAAGCCCGCCAATTGTAACTAGATTAATAAAAATTCTGTAAATGTAATAATAATAATAATAATAATATAATAAATTGTTTATTGAAAAAAGTTATGGTTACATAGTAATACATCTACATTAAGTTATTCAATAGAAAAAACATAACATAAAATGTACATTGGTAAGTGTCTGCTGCCATAGCTAGGCTCACATGTAGCCTGTGTTTATGGCGAGCAGGCCCGTGCCTCTGGCGAGGTACATGCTGAGACATAGAATTTATGTGGTGTCATGCGTTGGATATTACAATGGAGGTATAAAAGTAAAAGCTAATGTAAATAAATTTGGGAAGCTAAACACGAAGATAAACAAAATTAAATTAAAACTAAATTGATTGCTACTAAATAACATGCTGACGTGTGTGTGTGTGTGTGTGTGTGTGTGTGTGTGTGTGTGTGTGTGTGTGTGTGTGTGAGTGTGTGTGTGTGTGTGTGTGTGTGCGTGTGTGTGTGCGTGCGTGCGCGTGTTTGTGTGCGCGTGTAGTGTGAGTTTGTGTGGGTATGTGGCTGTGGTGTGAAGTCATTTATTGAGGGATACTATTTGCTAATCAGCTGGAGAACGGGTTAGACGATGTTAGAATATTTTCGGTTTGTTCGTAGGAAAGAGATTTTAAAACTGAGTTCACTTTCTTTTTACATTCGTGTGACGTAAGCGTGAAGATAGGATGTTTGTGGTTAAATTTATTATATAGCGAAGGTCCAAGGTACAGATTGTGTCGTTTTGTGAATGAAAGTCTCGGAAATGGTGTTGGACAAATTAAGTCTTTGCGGCGTTTTGAGATTTCAAATAGTGGTGTGTTGTTGTGCTGAAGCATTAGGGTATTCGAAACAAAAAGCTGCCTGACAGTTAAAACGTCACACAGAGAGTATAGCGTAGAGGTAGGGAACAATATAGGGCGATTTGTGGCAACTTTAAGTACACCGCGTTGAGCGATCTCTAAATGTTTCAAGTAAGTTTTGGCTGCTCCTCCCCAGCATGGAATGCAGTAGATGAGGATTGATTGGACGAGTGCCAAGTAGACGGTTTTGATTATATGAGGGGGTGCGGCATTTCTGATGGATTTGAAAACGTACATTAATTTACGAAGTCTACAGGTAAGAAAGTCAATATGTGGTTTGAAATTGAGGTATTTATCTACGGTAATACCTAGATATTTGATTGTGTCGGTTTGGGTAATAAGGGGACATTGACATAGAGAAAGATCGGAGCAGGAATGAGCTTGGAGAATTAAGGGTTTTTTAGGTTGATTAGCGGAAGTAGCTGAAAAAGGGATGAATTTAGTTTTTGAGGTATTTAACGTTAGAGAGTTTGCGGAAAGCCAGTTAAGGATTGTGTTGAGACCAGATTGGGTTATATTTTGGAGGTTAGTCCAAGAGTCAGCATTGAAGAGCAGGACCGTGTCGTCTGCGTAAGTTGTGATGGAGCCGTTTGGAAGGGAAATGTTGCACATATCATTAATAAATATGAGGAAAAGTGTCGGCCCTAAAATACTGCCCTGCGGGACGCCATATGAAATAGTTAGATCATCACTTAAGTGAGATCCAATTTTTACGGCCTGTGATCGACCTACAAGGTAGGACGACAAAAGCGCGTGTTGGGGACCTCTGATTCCTATTGTAGATAGCTTCGACAGGAGATGATGTAAACTATATGTACAATAAAGAATATTCTATCTATCTATCTAAACTGTAATATTAATTCCAATCCCCGAAACCGGCGTGCATTCAGCAAAGACTAAAGAATATTGAAACCAAAGAGGTTTGTCAAGATAATAGTAGTAGGGTAACGTAACGTACCTAGGGACATTTTCGACTACATCAACTTTGACTGAACCTATCGCAGCATTCAACTAAGATATGAATGTGAAAGTTACTTTATTTAGTAGGAGATATAATCTATAATCACTGGAATTTGCGCCGGAGCTTTGGTGTAGCCAGATTTTATGGAATTAAAGAAAAAGTAAAAATGCTTGTTTTGTCTCAAGGTATGTTACACGTTTGTACCTTGGGACACCCTTAGGTGTACCTTGGGACAAATGAAACAAAAACATTTTAAGGACAAAAAAGTCTTGTAATCGTCCTAAATATTAACATTGAGATCAAATTATCATTAATAAGTAACAAAATTATATTTTGCTTAATTATCAAATCTGAGGAACATTGAATTTATATAAACTAAATAGGAATATTTTTTCATTAAATGTGTTTGGCATCATTCATCATTTTAAATACTTCTTCCGTCGAAAGATCATCATCGCTGTCATCTAAAGCAAAGCAGTCCGAACACATAAACAAATCAGAGTCTTCTTTATCTGGGATATGCTCTAAAAATTGTTTTGGGTTTATTTAGCAGTGTCCATAGGTAAAATACATATATTGTACCTTGGGACGCGTCCCTAGGTACAAACCAAATCGTGTGCCAAGGTACAAAAACTGCCATATTTAACAAACATAGAAATATCTCGATTTTTAGGTTATGAATCTGCTAGATAATTGAAGTGTGATAAAAAGGAAATAACTGAAAACATATACGTGACATCTATGTGTGAATTATGTGAATGCCTCAAGGGGTCAAAGCAACTCCAAAAACTATACATAACTTACTTTTGACTCCAAAAAACTTCACCTTGTCTTCACAACACACTCGATGCCGGTATAATCACGTGACTCACTAGTGATGCCAAGCGAGAAAAATACTACGCCTAGGGTAGAATTTTAAGGTGTCAGTATTGCCAGTTTTTTAAATAAAATCAATGTCCCGAGGTACAAGCGTACCAAGGTACGTTACTTTACCCTAAGTAGTAAGCCCAGGGCCAAGTTACATAAACTACGAATTGTGATTCATGACAATTGGCTACATTTTTGGACATGAACGGAAATCCCAAAACCATGTCGAGAATTAACCTTTCAATACAATTTCTATTTATCAGATTTTTAAATAAGTCTATATTTTTAAAGATATTCAATGAAAAGCTTTGACCTTAAATGACTTTTCTATGACGTCAGCAAACACAGTAGTGTTCGAGTATGAATCCTTTGCCTTACTTACAAAAAAAAAATAGAAATTATATATATAATTTTTATATTTGTTTTTGTTTATATTTGTTTTGTAGGCAAAGACATCTATCTCTTTAATCATGCTCTGATTGATGCTATGATGACGTCGCAAACACTAAAATTTTTGAAAAATATTAAAAATAGACATAATCAATAAAACTCAAAAATACTGAAATCAGTTTCTCAAAATGTTCAATATTTTCCAAATAAATAAAAAAAACGTATAGAGTCTAACAAAGGTATCCCTATGTGTATAACCCCAATTATGGTTTTGATACTTGATCTGGCCTAGATAAAAAAAAAAAACCGCATTCAAGTATCACAACTGTTTAAGCAACTTCTTGAAATAAAACTTTCGTAAGGACTACACATTGTAAGTTTTTGGTCCGTAAGTTAATCCGGACCAATACAAGATTAATCAAACAATCAAAATGACAGAAACGAGTGTCGCTACAGCAGTCTTTCTGTGGGGTTGGCACCCTATTCCTTTGCAAAGATAGCTTTGCCAGACTAACAAAAATATGTACCTAGCATGGCCAATTCGAGGCACCTTGTGCCGCTGAGATTTCCAACTGGTTAATCTGTGAGTTAATCGACGTTACTGTGTACATCGAATTGACATACACAATAAACTATGGTTTAAAATATTTACTGGTTCATGAAACAGGCCCCTGGTCTATGCATAGCCCTTCACTAAAAGTTCTCTATCTACGTATGCATGTGTTTTAACTAGTGGCACTGTATCGATGTGTACCTTAGTAAGTTCTTCAGCCACCGACATTTCTAGAGCGTGATGCGTGCGTGCCAACGCTGCCAGCGACTCTTCCAGCACTCTGTTTCTTTCTCTCTGCGAAGAAAAAAAAACACATTATAGATTAGCCTAGTAGACTGGCTGTAGAGGAGTATCTAAATTATCATTCAATTCAATTCAAACAGTTTATTTCGGACCATAAAATCCACAAGATTTAACCTGAAATCCATACTTAACCTAACCTTAAAAACATCGATTATCATCCATTTGTACGAATAGCCTCAGTCTGGTTGTTTTCAAAGGTCGATTTGTACTGTCTTTGCCTGGTTACCATGGCACAGGGTATCCTAGTTTGGGACCAGATCAAGTGATTATGTTGTGGGGGAAGATAATATTATTATAATGGGTCGGCGACAGCGGCCGCAACGATACAATCGAAAATTAATAGTTTTAACATTACAATACTACACTCCACAAGTCGAATTCAAAGGGTACCAAATACTTGCATCCCGTTGGTTAAAGTGCGGCTAGAGATAAACGAAATAATAAGCGAAAACGGTCCGCTTCATAGGGTAGGTTATAAAAAACCCTCAGGTCTTGGATGTTTACATGTTTGTGATGTCGTTGTTTCTGGCTCCCACGACACAGGGTAAATGTTTATGTTTATGTCTGTTTATGGTTATAAGGTCACTAGCATACATTTCTGCTGAGATAAGTCAGCCATTGCACGTCATTTAATCACATGTAAAGTTTATGTTACGCCTTCTAATGGCGGTAATTGGGTATTTGACAAAATGTCAAATAAGTTACTTTTAAAACGGAATTTTGTATGAAAATACTTGCTTGTGACGTCACATTTCAGAGCACCCTTTTTTTATGTTTCATCTAATTAAAAATTGTAACAAGTAGTAAATTTTAAAAGAATATATTTTCCGAAACATTTTGTAATTTTTGTTTCAATCGAGCATCTAAAATAATTTATTGTTGATAGTGTCTATTTGACGTATTAGCATAACAATAGCTAGACAATGCCCGGCTGCCCGCTGCGGGCGTTTGCCAAGCGAAGGGACAATGTTTAACAAACGAACGAACAAATAAACGAACGAACAAATAAACGAACGAACGAATGAACGAACGAACGAACAAACAACGTTGGACGTTCAGTTAAGAGTATATCTTTGTACCTTGGAAGCGTAATCTTTTTGTGTACCTCTGACTGTGCATCCACTCTGTAGAGCGGAAGGAACACTTACCTCTCGGTTGAGTTTGGCCTGGTCAGCGTCCCTAGCTTACCTCTCGGTTGAGTTTGGCCTGGTCAGCGTCCCTAGCTTACCTCTCGGTTGAGTTTGGCCTGGTCAGCGTCCCTAGCTTGCGCGACGAGCACAGCGCAGTGACGCAGTGACGTCAGCGCTTTGGCGCCCGTTCCGCAAGCATGCTGGAACCGCTGGGAGGGAAATCGGTGTGATTACCTTATAGATATCATCATCATCACCATCATCATCGGCCTATGGTTCTCCACTGCTGGACATAGGCCTCTCCCATTGCACGCCACTGAGCACGGCCCTCGGCTACTCTCATCCAGCTCTTGCCAGCCGCCCTGCGAAGATCATCGCTCCACCTAGTCTGAGGACGTCCTACACTACGTTTACCGATCCGCGGTCTCCACTCAAGAACTCTTCTACCCCATCGGTTATCAGTTCTTCGGGTGATATGGCCGGCCCACTGCCACTTCAGCATGCTAATTCGGTGGGCTATGTCGGTGTCTCTGTCGGATGACTTCGTTTCGAATTCGATCTTTCAGAGGAACCCCGAGCATAGCCCTTTCCATAGCACGCTGAGTGACTTTAAATTTGTGGATCAGCCGAACCGTGAGTGTCCACGTTTCGGCACCGTATGTCATGACGGGTAGGACGCACTAGATATCATATACTTTAGTAATAAGGCCGCGGAATGTACTAGATAGATCGATATTCAAAATTTCTATTCATCATTCCTAAGCTATCTCATAGCTATAGCTCATTACTAAGCTAGCATACGGAAGTAACCTGGCTACCCATAGCACAGGGAATCCTTGTTTGGGAGCCAGGACACAAATTGTAACATTTTTACTTGCAATAAAGTTCTCTCTTATCATCATCAACCCATTATGTCCCCACCGAGGGGCACGGGTCTCTTCCCTGAGCAAGGTATAGGCCATACTCCACCACGGGGGCCAAGTCCGGATTGGTGGAGGCTTGTAAGACTAGTGGCTGGTCTTACTGTCAGAAGTATTCTAGCTGACCTAAGGCCTCTGACTTGGCTTAACGACTGCCATCTATCGACGGCAGCCGGCGCCAACTGCCTAACGTGCCTTGCGAAGCACGGAAGCGCTCGGAAAAACGCCACTAGCGTTAGTCATAGACGGTCACCCATCCATGCACTGAACGCGCCCTGTGTTGCTTAACCTTCGTGATCATTTAAGATCACTCAGGCAGCCGGGGCTACGAGCGATTCAGATATCATATTACTTTAGTAATAAGACCGCCGATTGTACTACATTTCAATATTTCTCTTAATTGCATTTCTGTGTACAATAAAGAATACTCTTTCTATCTATCTAATAGAGGTCGCGGGTTCGATTCCCACTGGAGGCCGCCGTAAATTTGTACAAATGGCCTCAGTCTGGGTGTTTTCCATGTTTGTAATGTCCCTGCCTGGTTAAAATAGCACAGGGTATCCTAGTTTGGGACCAGGATAGCCTGTGCTATCATAGACTCGCCATGAGCGCCATCTATCGAAAGTAATGCTACGTGGCAATCCGCATACAAAATTACTGATTCAAATTTTTCGGCTCTACCCTTGCGTTTTTTTTCTTAAATTTAATTGTCCTAAAACACTCCAGTGTTGTGGCAGACAAAATTAAAAATAACTGCACGGCAATTGAAATATACAAAGCGGGGATGGCTCAAGAACGCATCATTAGTGAAAATATTTTATAAAAGCCGTATGTATGTGATGAGAGGCCACAGGAAGTAAGTATTCATATAAATAGATTTAATGTTTAATACCATAGGGATTTGAATGAAATAGCAGCAGATTTGGCACTTAGGGCGTTTTTACGATAAAGCAGAAAAAAACTATTGTGTTATTAGCTATTGAAGTGTCCCTTACCATGAATGCCGACTGATGCAGCGAGTTGCCTACGTTGACAGTTTTCTCTAAAGCACCCACTATGATGTCGCACTCCCGGAGTTGTGTCTCTAGGAGGGCGAGATTGTTCGTAGCCATGGTTAGCGCGTCTTGCATTGAACCTGCGGAAAATAGGCCCAAATAGACCAAACTAAGTATGGAAGGTATCGTAGGAATTAAATTCAATGCCAACTAACGAGTCGTATACAAATCGAAAAGGTACCACTCGGTTGTGCTCTATTAAATCGAAAAGGACTAATCGATTGAACAATGATTGACCACCAGTAGCCATACATGGGCATCGATAAAAAAATCATCATCATCATCATCATCATTCAGCCACAAGAAGTCCACTGCTGGACATAGGCCTCCTCCATGGATTTCCAAAAAGACCGGTCGGAAGCGGCTTGCATCCAGCGTCTTCCCGCCACAAAAAAATATCAATTAATAAAATCTGTATTTCATTTTTTTTTAATACATATAAATCACCTACACAAATTCGCCAAACTGCAAAGCAATTATGACTCATGATTATTCAACCCATCGTTTCCATCCCAATGCTACATCTTTTTTTGTACTTTGCTCTCAACTTTGCTCCTGATACACTTGTATTTTTGTCGGAGCAATAGGGAATGGATGAAAATATCAGAAGTGCTTGATATTTTTTTTGGTGATAGGCATAACCTTCCTTAACGCGGGAAAAAAGTTTCAATTTTTTTGGCCCCGTAGTTAATTTTTAAATATACTTAATATTTTTCCATTCGTAGTTCTGGGCTTAGTACGGCATATCAGACATATTCCTTAGTCCGCTACGTATAAAAAAAAAACCACCTTGAAAAGCTGTCATTGTCACCAGTTTTTTTTTTTCATACGTAGCGGACCAAGGAATATGTCTGATATGCCGTACTGAGCCCAGAACTACGAATGGAAAAATATTTAGATTATTTAAAAATTAACTACGAAGCCAAAAAAATTAAAACTTTTTTCTCGCGCTAAGGAAGGTTATTTCTATCACCAAAAAAAATATCAAGCACCTCTGATATTTTCATCCATTCCCTATTAAGTGAACACTGCTTAGTATTATGAACTGATTTGTCAGGATCGTGGCATGTGGCAGTCCCTGGTCTCTGCCTACCCCTATATATGACGACCTGTGTAGCGCAGTGGTTAGCGCATCTGACTACCATGCGAGAGGTCCCGAGTTCGAATCCCGGCTGGGGACAAAAATAAAAGAGACCCAGGTCTTGGATGTTTACACGTTTGTGACGTCGCTGTTTCTGGTTCCCGCGACACAAGGTATCCTAGTGTGGGGCCAGAAGCAATGTATGTGCCTGTATGTAAATGTTATGTTATATTATTATGAGCGTTCAACTTCTATTGAAGCGTCCAGTCCGTAACAATAAACTGTAGCAATAATACGGTGAATTGAAGATTACACACCCAAAGGTTTGCAATCATCCTCCAAGTCCTCGGTGGCCTCTCTCGCGGCATCCGGCGACGCTCCGGCCCACAAATAGTGGCCCGAGTACGCGATATGCTCGTTGAAGGCGGTTATCCAAGCCTGGACAAGTATAATATCAACGTTACAAAACAAAAAGAAAGAACGAATCGAGAGATAACGAAACAATCTACAGTCTGTTAGCTTTTAGAATATACCTCGGGCTCTAGTAGGCTTCGGTTTGTGCCGAAAGCACACGAATGTAATACTACTTTCTGCTCTGTATAAAACTTTTCTTCACTATTTTAAAAAGCTATGTAAAGTTATAAATAACAATGCAAAATAAACCTAACCTTAATGCTATATAATCGGTTTGATCGATAATAGCCGAGGTATATTCTAAAAGCTAACAGACTGTACATCATGTCGAAATTTCAATGCCAAAAACAAAACGCTATTGCGTCCAGACGCGAACTAATTTTTCAGAACGATTTTCGAAAGGAAACCAAATGACAGTCAATGTCTTCAGGAAGTTTCGAAGAGAAAACAAAACACTATCGCGTCTGGTGTTCGAAAACGAATTTTCAAATGTAAACAAATGACTTTCGTTGTCCACAGGAGAGATTTTGAATAGAAAACAAAACACTATCGCGTCTGGTGTTCCAGAACGAGTTTTCAAATTACTTTCGTCGTCTACAGGACATTTCGAAAAGAAAACAAAACACTAACGCGTTTGGTGTTCCACAACGAATATTCAAATGAAAACAAAAAACTGTCGCTATCTTTCATCAGGGAAGTTCTTTCAGCAAATCAAAATGTTTTCTATTCAAAATAACACAGACACTGCGACTTAATTACAATTGGCACGGATTTAACGCGGCAATTGTATATTATAGTAGTTTTAGTAAGTTGAAAATTACGAAATCTATATTTAGTAACAAGTTCGGCAGTTAAAACTTAGCAGTAAAGTAAACAAAAATTAGTTGTAGAAAATAATAAAATGGGTCATATAATAAATACTGAGCAGTGTAATAGCTAAATGGGCAGTTAAAGAGTGGGCAGTTGACATCGGAATTAGTCGGTAAGAAATATCAATAGGTAGTATCAATTCTCCTTGGTAGTATGTAGCTTCTTACATGTTCAACCTAACACGCTCCTACTCGCTCCGCTACGCTAGGCGCTTCGTCTCACCTATATTTTTATTGTTACAGTTACAGATTTGTATTAGCTTTAAGGTGATTTGAGAAAAGATGGTCAGAGTGGAGTTTTTTTTCGCTGCCTTTTTCTCCACTACAGACGGCCCTAAGGCAGCGGCTAACATTATACATAACTGTATGTACATTGACATTCAACAATCAGAATGTAAATTCTTTACGTTGAAATAAACTTTGTATTTTAAATTTTTTGAAATTACTAAAATCAATTCTGATTCGGGTGTCTCCGAAACTGCCGAATTATTTATCTAACAACTGCCGATTCCATCATTTTGCCGGCCGTTTATTTATTAGTCTGCCTACGTATTTTTCATTCGAACGCGCGCTGATTGGTGCCATTCATATGGATACTGTTGTTTCGCTCGGGTCTTAACCCTAGTTTAACAAGTAATCCCAACCTGTCTGCAAGCCACAACGTCGCCGGACTCGTGCGGAACGCCCAGCCTATGGGTGTCCCCGTCGCTAAACTGCACGACCAGCAGAGCGGGCTCGGAGTCGGGCGCGGTGAGCTTGGCCCCGTCCAGGTACTGCTTGGCGCGCCACCGGCTGCCCTCCTTATTGGCAGCGGCACGGGACGCGTAATACAGGATCACGCCGCGTTGGAGCACCGCCTCAATAGAAAGGTTAGATAGATAGATAGAGAACACTCTATTGTACATAAAAAGAGGAGATTACACGGGCATTTCTTAATCTAAGAGAGAGACGGCGGCGTTATCATTAAAAGTGATCTCTTCCAGACAACATAAGATTAAAGAAAGAAGGAAAGAAAGAAGGAAGGAAGGAGAGAGGGAGGGAGGGAGGTATGGAGGGAGGGGGGGAGGGAGGGAGGGAGGAAGGAAGGAAGGAAGGAAAGAAGGAAGGAAAGAAAGAGAGAGAGGGAGAGAGAGGGAAAGAGAAGGAGAGAGAGAGGGAGGGAGAGAGAGAGAGGGGCTGATAGAGAGAGAGAGAGAGAGAGAGAGAGAGAGAGAGAGAGAGGAAGGAAGGAAGGAAGGAAGGAGGGAAGGAGGGAGGGAGGGTGGGAGGGAGGAAGGTAGTGCGGAAGGGAGGGAGGGAGCGAGGGAGGGAGGGCGGGAGCGAGGGAGGGAGGGTGGGAAGAAAGGAAGGAAGGAAAGAAAGAAAGAAAGAAAGAAACAAAGAAAAAAAAATTGATTTGACGACAATACTCAAAAACACAAAATCACGCAACATAATACAACATTCAACAAAAAACACAAATGGGTGACGGTAGAAATACAATAACCCTGTTCCCACGACACAGGGTATCCTAGTGTGGGGCCAGAAGCAATGTATGTGCCTGTATGTAAATGTTTATGTTTAATTAATGTTTTTCTACAATTTGTGACGTCATCAGACCATGATTAAAGAGATATTATTTCCCTCAATTAAAAAAAAGCATTTGTATGTAATAATAATAATAATTTGTATTTAAGTAGTACCGGCAACAAAACTGTAACATAATGTAGTCCTTAATTTCCAACTTTGTAACTTAATTTCCAAATTACATTCGTGTATTTTCGTTCCATCAATACACTGTAAGAGTCTAAGCACACTACGTATTTTAAAAGCGCAGATGACTCGCGTATATTAAAAATTCAAAATTCAAAAATTTTTATTTCAACGTAAAGAATTTACATTCTGCTTGTTGAATTTCAATGTACATACAGTTATGTATAATGTTAGCCGCTGCCTTGGGGCCGTCTGTAGTGGAGAAAAAGACAGCAAAAAAACTCCACTCTGACCATCTTTTCTCAAATCAACTTAAAGCTAATACAAATTAGGTATGAGTGTTTGTATACCAAGAATCTCAAGATCCATGAGTGCAATCAATACTTGCAAAGTCAAACATCATTTGACACACGGACGGCACCCGTTCACGAGCGTAACGTATACGCCCTTCAAACGGGATTAGAACGCAACTTTGTAACCTAAGCCACAGGTAGATCGTGAAACGCGTCTCTACTGCGCGTATACGCGCACATGAAGCGTTACAAACGCTGTGATCGCTCGTTACTTTAGCATTTTGATATTTAGTGCGCGCCCCTCTTCCCCCGTCCTCCACCCCTTTGTTGCACGTTTGTATCGATTCAAACGGGATACCGCCGTTTAGCCAAAGTATTTTTCGCCAAATTTTACTTCCCAATAAACTTATGGCATCAGTTTCATTTCCCAAATGAAACTTTAGCAAGTTTTCATTTCGCATTTTATTCATTTGGTCAAATTATCATTTCGCATAATTTTACTGCGTCAAGTTTTATTAAGACAAACGTTTATTATGCTAACGTTTTATTTTGGCAAGTGTTATTTTCAAATAATGGAACGGGGGGTCGGCGATGTAAAGAATACGTGACAACAGAAATATAGGTGCGACGACGCGCGTAGCGAAGCGGAGCGTTAGGTTCTCTATGTAAGATCTAAAACAGACTCGACTTTGATGCGTTCTTACCTTGCCTCTTTGGTAAAATGAATTTTGACCAAGTATTTATTTGGTAAACAATAACTTGCCATAATAACTTTTGCTAACTGTTTATTTGCTTTAAGTTGTTTTGAGAAATGTTTTTTTGCCAAGTGATAATTTGCGGAAAATAGTTTGGGAAGTAATACTTTGGGAAACGATTTTTGGCAATAATTAGTAAACCATTCAAACGCGCGTATATGTGCGCTTGCATCGCGTTAAACGTGCGTTTCAATCAATACAAACGCAACAATCCGTATCTACGGCGCCGAATACGCGCGTTTCTGATACGCGCGTCGTCTGCGCGTATAAAATACGCAGTGTGCTCAGGCTCTAAGTGCGTACATCGGTGATTCAAACGAGCTTGCACCTGAAAATAAAGCCGAAACTCTACTTACCCAAACGGGCCGCCAGCCGAGAAAGCGCGAGCGTTTCAATAGCGGTCCAGAAAATGGCGCCGCCGACCTCTGCAGTGCGCGGACTGGTCTCACGTTAAGAACCTCACGAATCTCGCTGTCTTTGGCTAGCTCGATCGCCGTTTGACCTGTGTGGAGAAATGATCATCATCTTTATAGGCCTCCCTCATAGTTTTACTGTGCCGCCCACATCCACCGACTCCCCGCCACCGTAATAAACATAAATATTAAATGATCTGTTTTCATCATCGTCAAACCATTATGTCCCCACCGAGGGGCACGGGTCTCTTCACTGAGGAAGGTATAGGCCATACCACCACGGGGGCCAAGTCCGGATTGGTGGAGGCTTGTAAGACTAGTGGCTGGTGTTACTGTCAGAAGTTTTCAAGCCGCCCTAAGGCCTCTGACTTGGCTTAAATTAAAATTCAAAAATTTTTATTTCAACGTAAAGAATTTACATTCTGCTTGTTGAATGTCAATGTACATACAGTTATGTATAATGTTAGCCGCTGCCTTAGGGCCGTCTGTAGTGGAGAAAAAGGCAGCGAAAAAAAAACTCCACTCTGACCATCTTTTCTCAAATCAACTTAAAGCTAATACAAATTAGGTATGAGTGTTCGTATACCAAGAATCTCAAGATCCACGAGTGCAATCAATACTTGCAAAGTCAAACATCATTTAATATTCTTAAAAGGTAATAAAACACCAATGCTGCGGCCAGACACACGGACGGCACCCGTTCACGAGCGTAACGCAGTCCCCAAGCTTAAACAATCCATAACTCACCGCTGTGGTTTCTCAAGGCGCTGTCGACGCCATTCTGTAACAAAAGCACCGCAATGTGCGCGTGGCCCCGATATGACGCGCAGTGCAGCGCAGTGTTGCCCTGTGCGTCCGCGCAGTTTATGTTGGGCGGGTTGGGTCCGCTAAGCTGTGAAGAGGAAAAAAACAAATTAATACGGTATTTGACACTATCAACAATAAATTATTTGAGATGCCCGATTAAAACAAAAATTACAAAATGATTCGGAAAATGTATTTCTTTTATTCACTTACTAGTTATTAATATTTTTTAACACATGAAACATAAAAAGAGTGCTCTGAAATGTGACGTCACAAGCAAGTATTTTCATACAAAATTCCGTTTTAAAAGTAACTCATTTGACATCCTGTCAAATACCCAATTAAATTGGGTATTTGACAGGATGTCAAATGGAATAAATTAATTTTAAAACGGAATTTTGTATGAAGTTTTGCATAATTTTTGTTTTAATCGAGCATCTCAAATAATTTATTGTTGATAGTTTCAAATACCGTATTAAATTAAATTTGCTTTTATTTCGGAATACACAGTTCCAGCTTACAAAATAGATCATAACAATACGATACAGAAATAAAATAAAAGAAATAAGTACAATTACAAATTATTTTCCATTTTTGTCGCGCTGAATGGAATGGCAATGTTGGTACAGTGAACTGCCTACGTCCTCACACAGACCTATGGACTGAGTAGCTATGGACTATGGACTGAGTAGCTACGGACTTACCTTTAAAACTTACCTGGACCAAATAAAACAATTACAAATACGCTTATTAAAATATCGTGTGGACAAAAAAACTAAAGAAACCTGTACAAATGATTATGATAAGCTCTTTAAGGTGTGTAAAGTTCTCCCCGTTCATTGTAAGGCTAAATACATGATTGAACTAGAAGCATATTATTCCATAGAATACAAGACGCCTTTAGCTCATAAACACTGCACCAGATCTGCTAAAAGAGGCCAGTTGTTGCAACCATCTGCTAAAAACTACTATGGCGAAAGAACCAGAGAATATTACATTCCCAAGCTGTTTAATAGATATTTGTTTTTTGTTAGACCAGAATAAAGTAAAAATAAGCACTTTCAAAGACAAATTAAAGGAAATAATGTTAAAGTAGGTTAAGTTTGGCGAAACGAGTCTTGAATATTGTAATAAACTAATAATATATTCAAGGCTCGTTTAGCCAATGTAGGTTAATTTAAGATAGGTAACTTATTATTGTGTACAAAAATATAATTAAGTACCTACATTACTAAGTAGGTAATTACACATTCGAAGCCGGGGCGGGTCGCTAGTTATTATGAAATAAAATAGTAGCATCGAATCGCTCGTAGCCTGGGCTGCTTGAATGATCTTAAACGATCACTAAGGTTAAGCAACATACGGCGAGTTCAGTCCATGGATGGGTCACCGTTCTATGACTAACGCTAGCGGCATTTTTCCGAGCGGTTCCGTGCTTCGCAAGGCACGTTAAGCAGTTGGTGCCGGCTGCCGTCGATAGATGGCAGTCGTTAAGCCAAGTCAGAGGCCTTAGGGTGGCTTGAAAACTTCTGACAGTAAGACCAGCCACTAGTCTTACAAGCCTCCACCAATCCGGACTTGGCCCCCGTGGTGGAGTAGGGCCTATGCCTTCATCAGGGAAGAGACCCGTGCCCCTTGGTGGGGACTTATGATGATGATGATGAAAATAGTAGCATACCAGCTGCTGTATCCGCTCCGAGCGGCCCTCCCTCGCCGCGGCTAACAGTGATCGCTCAGTCCTCAGCCTCTCAGCTTGCGCCGCCCCCTCGACCAAACGCCGAACGTCGCCGGTTTTGCACACTTCGCGCGGCGTCTGACCGGACCCGTTGAGGATGTGGACGTCCGCTTTGTGCTCAAGCAGCAGTATCACTAACTCCTGGACAGAACGAGAATGTGGTGTAAATAGGGTGCAGAATTTGTACTTGGAATTCCGTTTTCGAAGTAGAAAATACTCGTAAAGCGAAAGCGGTTTAGAGGATAGGTAAGCGTTAAGACCAGGGCCTCGATTATGTAAGTGCATTATAGTACGATGACAGATACATGGTGAGGTCGCGCAAAAACTTTTTTTTTTTTTGCAAGTCCCCTAAGTTTCGCATTTTCCGTTTATATGAGGTGTGAGGTCTACATTTAACGCATTTTGAGGGTGAGGAAAATTACAATGCAAATTTTTAAAGACGCAATTAGAAAACTAGAGATTCGAAGTAGAGTGAATGAAAAACATTTTTACGGAAGTAGGTAATCTTTAATTAGTACGTTTTGAAGCAATAGAAACATTTAAAATGGCCATGACATTGATAAATTATGTAGATATGCAGCACAACATAAGGCAGCATACAAGTTTGCATTTTCTTAGATGTCGATAAATTACCCGGTTCACAACTTTTGATTTCGGCTATACCACTAAACCTAATATTGGAATAACGATATTTTCAGTACAACGTACCGTTTCCGAGCTACAAGCACAAATTACGCGGTTTTTTGGCCCCCAAAAGTGGAGCTCACCTCCTGGGACCGTGCAAACTCAGATTAGGACCAAATGAAGGTATTAAAATGATATCCAGCTTTCTGGAAATTAATTCCTCAAAACGCTTTTTTGAACTTAATTTGCTTGGCCTAAATGCCAATAAATTAATATTAAAACAAATATGTGTTCGCGCGTAGACTAAATCGGCAATGAAACTAAATCGCCTCGTTCATGCAGTTGTCATGATTGTCAGTTGTCATGTTGTACTAGATTACATTAAGAGAATCTAGACCCTGGTATCTGCGTACCCCTGTGGGAAATACGCGTGAGTTTATGTTGTGTAATGTACAGGCACAGAATGCATTTATTTATGGCGTGACAAAACATTAGCACAATGCTTAACGCTCTTTACATTTGGAACTGTTTGAACTATGTGTAAAATGAAAATGTAAATATCTGCCTTTTGTACTGTACAATCGTGAACTCATTATTTCAGCTTGTTTTGTTACGCTGAACGAAACGGCATACTTACCGGAGAATGGACGGCTTTCAAAGGGAGTTATTTTAAAGAGATAATATAAAATCTTTTTAAAATAACATTCAATCAATCCTTCACCCTATAGGGAGCGAGACCCAGCTAAATCAATGTCGTCTGTCATAGGCCCTCATAAATCCACTCAAGAGTGAAGAAAATGTTGCAATAGGTGCCCTCAGCCTCAGCCCTCTATTTCCCTGCAACACTGACGACCGCACTCAGAGACGTCATTTAACGTAATGTCCATTAAAAAATTTAATGATCGTCTTTATGTGTATTGATATAAGTGTTATTTTTCTTTCTTAACTAACCACTAAACTTAATGAATGTCTCTGAGTATGGCAGTGAGTGCCTGTTTAGTATTTTAGGGTTCCGTAACCAAAGAGTAAAACGGACCCTATTACTGAGACATCGCTGTACGTCCGTCACCAGGCTGTATCTCATGAACCATGATAGTTAGACAGTTGAAATTTTAACAGATGATGTATATCTGTTGCTGGCTTTTAGCTGACATTTAAGGGGATTTTATAGATAATGACGACCAAATAATGATGGCCGAATGACGACCTCTGTAGCGCAGTGGTTAGCGCATCTGCCTACAATGCGAGAGGTCCCGGGTTCGAATCCCGGCTGGGTACAAAAAAAAAGAAACCCAGGTCTTGGACGTTTACATGTTCGTGACGTCTGTGTTTCTGGTTCCTACGACACAGGCTATCCTAATGTGGGGCCAGAAGCAATGTATATGCACGTATGTAAATGATATGTTATGTTAATGGTACGGAACCCATTGTGCGGGATATTTTTGCCGTTTTTGTAGATAATAGTATGGAACCTTCCGCACTTGGCTGGTTATTTATAAGTAACCTCATTACCTCATTGCCTATGAAGCAAGCTTTGTGCAGCGCAGTATCCCCAGTCTCGTTGACCTCGTCTACGTCAGCTCTGGCTACGAGGAGCTGCCGGGCCACCTCCACATGACCAAAGTATGTGGCCAGCTGCAGTGGTGTCCAGCCCAAGTTACTCTTACTTTTGCCTGGAAGGAGAAAATAAGATTACAACACAATTAAGTTATTCTTACTTTTGCCTGGAAGGAGAAAAATAAGATTACAACACAATTAAGTTACTCTTACTTTTGCCTGGAAGGAGAAAAATAAGATTACAACACAATTAAGATTTCTCTGTCATCATCTTTTAAGAGAAGGAAGGGAAAGCGCCCTAGTAGCGGTTAGCGCATCTGCTTACCATGCGAGAGGTCCCGGGTTCGATCCCCGGCTGGGGAGGAAAAAAAACTCCAGGTCTTGGATGTTTACATGTTTGTGACACGTTCCCATTTTTACATGTTCCCACGACACAGGGTATCCTAGTGTGGGCCAGAAGCAATGTATGTGCCTGTATGTAAATGTTTATGTTTATAGGTAGGTAAACATAGATGATATGATATGAAAATTCTTTATTGCACAATAAAGTCATGTACATAGGCGAGCTTAATACTAAAAAGTATTTTCTTCCAGCTAACCTTTGGTGATGGGGATAATGGATGGGGTAGTGCAGGAAGATATTTATTGGAAAAAAGTTGTAATTATATAAACATGAAACACATATTAAACAACTTATACATAATATACCTATAATAAACACTATACTCCTTACTAAGTATACAAAATATTTTGCATACTACTTAAACTATTACTTGATAGCAGATATTAATTAATAGATATATTATAATAAACATAATATAATACAAACTACAAATAAAGTAAAATCAAATACGATTTTACTCAGTATTTGATTTGATGATCAACCCAATAAAAAAATATACCAACACTGAGCTATGCTCTTTTCTAAATTATTGTGTTGTGTGGAAGAAAGTCTTCCTCGTCTATCTTCAAGGATGATTATGGTTTATTAATGTACTATTTTGCATATCAAATGATGTCAAATTATGTTCCTCCACAACCAAGAATAAACCCAACAGATCCAAAAGACTATTTCCTGTAGAAATAGGTGATCCAATGACCACAATTCATGGACATCAAGCAGCAAAAATAGAACAATAAATCAAACAAGAATATAGTTGACCCGGTGAGGTAGGTTATCAATAAGTACAATAAGTTAACTATTCAATGAAGTTGCAGTGTGAGTCACACCTAGTCAGATAATAACATATTAGTCATACCAGTCATCAGGTTACTTATTCTCCTTGCTAGGTGTTTAATTTGCTATAGCACAATAAACAGGGAAAGGGAATGGATATCTAAATGCCACTCACTGATGCTATGTAGACAGCAATATAATATGAGTGATAGGCTAGTTATAGATTTTTTTAAGATTCAGCTACTTGAATTTTGTCAGAAGAGTCTGTAAAACAAAAACTGTAACCATATTTAGTGAATCCCTAAAACAACTCATAATGTGTATGCTTACGAAAGTTTCAATTCAAAGATAAGCTAGTTGTTTAGACCCTACTTTAAACAATAGGGTTAACCCAGCGGATCAGCACACTGTAACAATGGTTTTTAATTGTTATTATCAAGGTCAGGAATTAAACAGGAAACAAAGTTAATTTTTATAAGCTGAGCTAGCTGAGCAATATCTTAAGCGTCTACACATATGTTTCTTTTTCCATGATGACTGATGCGCAACGGACCACTATATGAACATTATTTTTTTTGCACAGATGCACCTTTTAATCTTAATTCCATAAACAAATTTGCAGGTCCAGCTTTTTTAAACACCCATAACTAAGTAAGCAAAGTCATTGGTACATGCCGGGATTCGGACCTCTAGCGCGACCTCTAGAATGTGAGACCTGCATTCTATGAATAAACAATAACTTCACTAAAAGCTCACCTTTACAATTTATATCCAGGGTCAGTTTTCCCTCCTTCCTAGCTTCCAAGAGTGCCTTAACGACAGCTACTTCTCCATGTCTCGCTGAATAAAGCAGAGACTCTTCCGCCTCCAAAGCTGCCGCATCCTCGGCCTCATCCATGTCTAAGGGCCTAACACGAAGGCTCCAACTATTCTTTAACTCGCTAGATCACAACTGACTGACTGACTTTTCAGCGGAACGAACTCATGGATTGGCTGTCACTGCTAATTAATTCTGCTTTAATTGCGAGGTGTAATATGGAGTGCAGTCGTGTTTAATTTGTAAAATGAGATGGACGAAACAGGCTTTGCCTCGCCTTCGCGGTTCCGAACCAGTGGCTGTCAAATAGTTGGTCAAGCGTAAAATACCTAGCTATTGTATGGTTCCGTAATTATTATTTTTTTAATATATAATAAGCACCTCGGCAGAAGCAGTATGTCAGTATTTTTTTAAGTCTTTACTTAAAAGTAATAGTCTAAAATTTTAAATAGATGCCAATAAATAATCTTACAACAACAGTTTAAAATTACTTCATCTTTTAGAAATACAATGGTGTACTAGCACACAAAAAAAACGATTTCTTTGGTGTATGAACCCAAAAAGGCCAATTTCAAATATAAATAAAGCTTAAGGCTAGTATATTTTTTCTTTGTGATTCGGAATCTATAATATAAAAATGAATCGCAAAATGTGTTGGTAAGCGCATAACTCAACAACGCCTGGACCAATTTGGCCAAATCTTTTTTTAAAATGTTCGTTGAAGTTCAAGGATGGTTTTTACGGCGAGAAAAATTAGAATTATTGCTGGAAAAACCCTAAAAATAGCCCTTTTCTTTTTCCCATACAAATGATTTGTAACTAAAACGTAGTCAATTTGAGCTTTATTGCTATGGTATAAAGTTCATATTAAATTACAAGCACTCACTGTTGTCTAAGCAATGTAGGTGTGTTCCTAACGTCAAAGATCATATCTATCAAAACAATGTGCGTGTGTGCGTTGGAGCACAGAATACATAGTTGGAGGAGTTTAATGTCGCGTTCCGAAACTCGCGTTTCTTTTGTATTAGTTTCGGCACACGAGATAAAATGCATCAGTTTCCACGTCATTACATCAGTCAAACAAAAATCGCGTTACCAACAGTGTTTTATTATTTTTAATATCCAAATCTATAATATAAAAATGAATCGCAAAATGTGTTGGTAAGCGCATAACTCAACAACGCCTGGACCAATTTGGCCAAATCTTTTTTTAAAATGTTCGTTGAAGTTCAAGGATGGTTTTTACGGCGAGAAAAATTAGAATTATTGCTGGAAAAACCCTAAAAATAGCCCTTTTCTTTTTCCCATACAAATGATTTGTAACTAAAACGTAGTCAATTTGAGCTTTATTGCTATGGTATAAAGTTCATATTAAATTACAAGCACTCACTGTTGTCTAAGCAATGTAGGTGTGTTCCTAACGTCGAAGATCATATCTATCAAAACAATGTGCGTGTGTGCGTTGGAGCACAGAATACATAGTTGGAGGAGTTTAATGTCGCGTTCCGAAACTCGCGTTTCTTTTGTATTAGTTTCGGCACACGAGATAAAATGCATCAGTTTCCACGTCATTACATCAGTCAAACAAAAATCGCGTTACCAACAGTGTTTTATTATTTTTAATATCCAAATTTTAAATAAATAAAACAATTCGTACGGCTTAAAAGGATTTGACTTCAAGTCATATCAAATTAAAAAAAAAAAAGTTGTCTGTTACCTAATCTACTGAGTTTGCTTTTGTCAACTGATACACGAAACAAATTCGTATATCGTGTTTTGTGCAGAGTGTTTAGTTAGTTAGTGTTTGTTTAGTTCGTGATTAGTGAAAAAATAACTCCGATCTGAAGAGTATATTCACCTTCGAGATGCGATTAATACTGATGGAAATGCACAGAATGTCGGTCGGATGACTATTCTTCCAGCAACATACATCGGAAGCCCTCGGCATATGCACGAATATGCTCAAGATGCCATGTCGTATGTTCGTCATTATGGTACAGCAGATTTGTTCATCACATTTACATGCAATCCGCAATGGATAGAAATCAAGCAGGAGTTATTCCCTGGGCAATCACCCATTGATCGTCATGATATTACAGCCAGAGTCTTTAGACAAAAGTTGAAATCTTTAATGGATTTCATCGTAAAACATAATGTGTTTGGTGAGACACGCTGCTGGATGTATTCTGTGGAGTGGCAGAAACGAGGATTGCCACATGCACACATTTTGATTTGGTTGGTTGAAAAGATAAGGCCAAATGAAGTTGATGCAGTGATATCAGCTGAAATCCCTAATGTACAAGTAGATCCTGGATTGCATGAGGTAGTTATCAAAAACATGATACATGGTCCCTGTGGAACTCTTAATCAAAATTCACCGTGTATGATGGATGGTAAATGTTCAAAACGATATCCACGGACATTAATATCGGAAACAATTACTGGTAATGACGGTTATCCATTGTATCGTCGCAGATCGACAGCAGACAATGGAAAATTAACAATTGTCAAATTAAATCAACAAGATATTGAAATAGATAATCGTTGGATTGTTCCATATTCACCCATTTTATCAAAGACATTCAAAGCACACATCAACATTGAATCTTGCCATTCAGTGAAATCTATTAAATACATTTGCAAATATGTAACCAAAGGGAGTGATATGGCTGTGATTGGAATTGGTGCAGAGAATTCCAATGATGAAGTTACCCAATACCAAATGGGCCGCTATGTCAGTAGTAATGAAGCAGTTTGGCGAATATTTTCTTTTCCTATTCATGAGAGACACCCTTCTGTTGTTCACTTAGCTGTGCATTTGGAAAATGGACAAAGAGTGTATTTTACAGCACAGAACGCAGTACAAAGAGCTGCTCAGCCACCATCTACTACATTGACCAGTTTTTTTGAGACATGCCAAAACGATGATTTTGCACAAACATTGCTATATTCTGAAATGCCAAAATATTATACCTGGAATCAATCCTCAAGGAGATTTATACGACGGAAACAAGGAAAACCAGTTCCAGGATATACAGATGTATATTCCACCGATGCGATTGGCCGGATTTATTCAGTACATCCAAGCAATGATGAATGTTTTTATTTACGACTGCTATTAGTCAATGTACGTGGCCCAACATCATTCCAACAGTTACGAACTGTTGATGGTGAATTGTGTGGATCCTACAGAGAAGCCTGTCAACGTTTGCAATTGCTTGAAAATGACGCTCATTGGGATCAAACTCTCAATGATGCTGTAATATCATCACACGCTCATCAAATACGAACATTGTTTTCTATAATCATATCTACATGCTTCCCATCAAACCCAATTGATTTGTGGATCAAGTACAAAGATTATATGTGTGATGATATTTTGTATCAAATACGGAATAGAATGGGAAATCCAAATATACAAATCAGTGAAGAAATTTACAATGAAGCATTGATTTCAATTGAGGACATGTGCTTGATAATGTCAAACAAACTATTAATTCAATTAGACCTGACCGCGCCCAATCGTCCAATGCATGACGCTTTTAACCAAGAGTTGCATCGAGAAAAACTGTATGATCTCAACGCTTTGAAAGAATTAATTCAAACAAATCTTCCACTGTTAAATGAACAACAGAAGTATGTATTTGAAACTCTTATGAAAGTAACAAATGATGAAACTGGAGGGATTTACTTCTTAGATGCACCTGGTGGTACAGGAAAAACTTTTTTGATTTCATTAATATTAGCAACAATTCGCTCACAAAATAAAATTGCACTTGCACTCGCTTCGTCGGGAATCGCAGCAACTTTGCTTGAAGGTGGTCGAACAGCCCATTCAGCACTAAAATTGCCATTAAATATGCAAAGCAATGAAACTCCAACCTGCAACGTTTCGAAGAACTCTGCAATGGCAAAGGTATTGCAGCAATGTAAATTGATTGTTTGGGATGAATGCACGATGGCACATAAAAAATCTTTGGAGGCTTTAGACAGAACCTTAAAAGATCTACGGAGCAATAATAACCGATTTGGTGGTGCAATGATTTTATTAGCAGGAGATTTTCGTCAAACATTGCCAGTGATTCCACGATCAACGCCAGCTGATGAACTCAATGCATGTCTAAAGTCCTACAATTTGTGGAAACATGTCAAAGTACTTCATTTAAGCAAGAATATGCGTGTCGAGTTGCAAAATGACCAATCTGGAAACATATTCTCTAAACAACTCATTGACATTGGTAATGGCAAATTTCCTATAGACATGTTGACTGGCTGCATTAACTTTCCTCAAAGTTTTTGTCAGTTAACTCGATCAAAAGATGAACTTATTCAGAAGGTGTTTCCAGATGTTTCTCAAAATTACAGAAACCATGATTGGTTGAGCGAACGAGCTATACTGGCTGCAAAAAACATAGATGTAAATGAATTAAATTTCAAAATTCAAGAACAAATTACAGGCGAATTGAGGATATATAAATAAGTTGATTCGGCTACTAATCAAGATGATGTAGTCAACTATCCACCGGAATTTTTAAACTCGCTGGATTTGCCAGGATTGCCACCTCACAATCTTCAATTAAAGGTTGGATCGGTGGTTATAATGTTGCGAAATATCAACCAACCGCGTCTTTGCAACGGTACACGGTTAGCGATAAAAAAATTACTAAACAATGTGATAGAAGCAACTATACTCAAAGGAAAGTATAAAGGAGAAGATGTTCTCATACCGCGCATCCCAATGATTCCGACTGATGTGCCATTTCAGTTTAAACGACTACAGTTTCCAGTGCGGCTTGCTTTTGCTATGACTATAAACAAGTCCCAGGGGCAATCATTAAGTGTTTGTGGTATTAATCTAGAAAACCCATGTTTCTCACATGGTCAATTGTATGTTGCCTGTTCCCGTGTTGGAAAACCATCAGATTTGTTTATCTATGCGCCAGGTAATCAAACAAAAAACATCGTATACCACAAAGCACTACAATGATAATAATAATAATTATGATTCACATGATTAACAATAAAGCGATTACTTACTTTTAAATCCTTATATATGTTTTATTTAATTATTTTTTATTCACAACGCATTATCACCACGGTGACGGTTCTGTTCAGGAGAATTTTTTAAAATACGTAGGCACAAAAACTGCCACATTACAAATCTTTTTGACAGGACGAAGTCTGTCGGGTCAGCTAGTAAATATATAAATTATTATATGAAATCAACCCAATCGAAAAGCAGCCTACAAATTGTACAAGGGGTTATGATTTATTTTAATAATGTCCATGACGTTTTTATGCTTCTAATCTAAGTAGGTATGTAAGAAAATCTGTTTTTATTATTACAGTAAACTTCATTTTCGCATTGTTTTAGACCTGCTAATCCTAATAAACATATTTTTAGGGTTTTATTTTTAGATTTCTCTTCGAGTTTTTTGTTTTTATTATGGCATGGGAACTATACTATTACAATCTAAATTCCATTCAGCGCTTGCCCTACTATACAAGGAACCCTAATTTGTAATGACCTTACTTGGGATTCCGTTTTCAGCCATCATGGCGTAAAGTACAATTTTTTGTAACAAATGTTTTCCGAACATCCGTTAGGGCTAAAGTTTCGTACAGGCCCTGTAAAAATAAATATATAATAAAAATAATAATAAATGACCTTACTTGACATATTTCGTTCAAAAATGCTACCGCCTAATGTCAGTATTTCTATGGATTCCGTTTTCAGCCATCATGGCGTAAAGTTCAATTTTTTGTAACAAATGTTTTCCGAACATCCGTTAGGGCTAAAGTTTCATACAGGCCCTGTAAAAATAAATATATAATAAAAAAAACAGTATTTCTGAACTGTTAGTTACGCTAGTCTGTGAATAATATTATTATTATTAAATCTTTATTTTACAGGGCCTGTACGAAACTTTAGCCCTAACGGATGTTCAGAAAACATTTGTTACAAAAAATTGAACTTCACGCCATGATGGCTGAAAACGGAATCCTCTGTGAATAATCAATCAGCTGTTTGTAATTTTCTAGTTTTAGTCTGTATCTGTAGCAGTGCTGCCAAATGAGACGATTTGTCGCCATTTGGGCTATCTCGGAAGGCGAATTGGTGACCCAAAAATTACAATTATTGGGTTTTCAAAATTTTTTTTGGCGCCTACTGAGATACTTGGAAATCACATTAAATTGTAAATTGATATAACAATGGTTTTGGTACTTTTTTTAATACACGTCCCCGTGTACAATTTCCTAAGGATTTTTGTGAAATTGTATTTTTCGATAATTACCGTTTTATTTTATTTGTCATTGCGTTACAAAGAATAATTAAATTTAAAAAAAATATGGACCTACATAAGCAGCCTACATACAGTTTGTCCAAAAAGAGTAGAAACCGGAAGTGAAAGTATACTAATTGTTTTGTTGAGAAGTCAAAACATTTACTATATTTATTGAAGCACAATACCTTATTTTATGTAATAGCTCAAATTTTTAATTTATATAATGCTTGTAAGCGCAACATATTATCAAACACATAAAAAAGTCTGAGCAAAACCGTACTCTTTAATTTCTACTCTTTTTGGACAAGCTGTACGTCTCACTATAGGTATAGGCACACAGCACAGGCCTTACTTAGCTCAGAGAGCGTGTGGGCTTTATTCACCACGCGTGCGGCGCGTGCATGCCCACCGCGTATTGAAAACAAGTGCTGAGGTGTTGATTGACTGGCTCAGACATTTAGGTTCCCGAGTAATATTGCTACTATAAATTCATAATAAGTAATAATAATTTGATGGACCTATAATTCATACTTAAGCAAAGTATTTTCACAATTTAAATATTTAAGAACTTTAGAAAACAGCTGCGTGCAAAAATACAAGCTTCAATAAACAACTTAATTACCTATTCAGGCGATTTTGAAGGGTAATTTGGCCTCCAATAACTTAGGCGATTTTATCGCGATCGTTTTTTAAAATATGGAATATGGGCGACATTGGCAAGCCAGCACCTGGCAAGACTGGTCTGGGTTTGTTTGTTTAGAGTTTGAATTGTTTTTGTGATTCTCGGTCTGTGTTCTCGGTTTGTATTCGGTAGCTACCGATAAAATGTGTGATAATGTTCAAAATTGTTGTCGGATCTGCTTAGACGTTGAGTCTGATCATGTCTCCATACTAGATGATCCAGATATACAACTCCATTTAAAATCCTGCCTAGGTATCATTGTTGGCAACAATAGCGACTTGCCGCGAAACGTTTGTGGCTCTTGCGTATCTCAGCTCAATGGTTTCTATAATTTTCAAATGAATGCGCGATGCTCGCAAGACTGGCTGGAGTCCTGTTTACAGGAAAGAACTAAAAAAGCTTCAGAAAACAAAACACCTATACAACCTTTACCAGACTCTGAATACAACTCGGATTCGCTATTGGAGTTTTTAAATAATACTGCTAACATTGAAGAATACTTAAGCAACCTGGGAAAGGAAGATATACCAGCTATTGTCAATATGCTCGACAGAAACAATGAAAATTCCATGGAATCTGTGGACAAACTTACAAGTCATCTTAAACCGAAATTTCCCAGTCCTAAGAAACGGCAAGTTGCCAAGACCAACAATTGCAACATAAACATGGAGATAGATGTCCTGGACTCTGAACTAGATATTGTTAAAGAAATACTCTTGAAAGAAGTTGAACCAAAAACAAAGCCAAAGAATATGGAAAAATCCCAAAGTTGTTTCTCTTGCAAAACAAAGTTCGAGTCAGTCCATAAACTAGCTCAACACTTGAGTATCTGTGACACAGCCCAACGCACCTGCATAACATGCAACTCACTCTTTGATTCCAAACATAAAATGATCCAGCACCGAATTACCCATGTAACGACGTTACCCACTACATGCATCTGTGGCAAACTCTTCGCTAGTAAGAAACATCTGGCCATTCACTACAAATACTGTTTCATGGAGTACACTGCATCATTGGGCTGCACTTATCGTTGCAAACAATGTAACTCCACATTCAGCGATAGACTCCAGCTTTACAAACATGCTAAGGAGCATGTATTGGCAAATAATAGGATCTGTGACATTTGTGGACTCAGATTTCTTGATGATGCAACCTTGGACGTTCATAAAAAAGTGCATCACAGCAAACCAGTAGTTGCTTCTTACAGGTAATTTAGTTGGATTCATAAGGCCAACCTTCACCTCTTCTTAAAATAATGTCACCATTACTTTACTTATTCAAATTCAAAAATTTTATGTCAGCGTAAAGAATTTACATTCTGCTTGTTGAATGTCAATGTACACCGTGCTGCATTTTGTAGCACTGAGTGACGTCACACGTAACTTCAATGGGCTATATCTTTGTTTTTTTTTTTTAATCGAAAAAAGAAAAAATATGTATCCAATATTTTTTTATAATCTAAAATACGGACTAAATAGAATTTATTTATTTTGACCCTGGAAACTACCCTATTCTTAAATCGCGTTGGAGGTAACTCTAATATATCTTGGGGTGTCTTGTTGTAGAACCTTATACAGTGCCCCATAAAGGAAGTATTAACTTTTGCAAGTCTAAATTGTGGAAATGACAATTTATGTTTATTCTTAGTATTAACGTTATGATGGCTACCAAGTGTTTCGAAGTCTGTAATATTTTTCCTAACGTACATAATATTTTCATATATATATTGGCTTGCAACTGTTAGGATGTTAGTTTCTTTGAAAACGTCTCTTAGCGAGTCCCTACTACCTAGCTTGTAAATAAATCGGATCCTCCTGCATAAGTTGGAAATCGTTGGGATCAGGAGAATCGCACTAAATATCTTTAAGGACTGTCTTACAAATCGGTCACAATTTGTTAAGATTGAAGATACTATCAGTAACGAACAAGGAATTTCGTTTGGCGTCCCACAGTGTGCTTGGCCCAACTCTTTTTCTACTGTACATAAATGGTCTCTGTCGACTGACCCACCCAAATTGCAAAATCATCACATATGCTGACGATACAGTATTATTGGTGGAAGGCGGGAGCTGGCAGAAGGCACAACATACTGCAGAAGCGGCACTGGAAAAAGTAATGTACTGGTTCTCACACAATCTCCTTACGCTTAACATACCAAAATCCAAATTTATTACATTTTCTATCCAAAAGGTGTCTCAAACGAGTAATATTACAATCAATGCCTATACCTGCTCAGGGGCGTCCAAATGCTCTTGTCTCCAACTTACCAGAACCGACTGTGTGAGGTACCTTGGTGTACAAATAGACAATACACTGACCTGGAACAAGCATCTTGATGCACTTATACCTCGCGTTAGGAAACTTTGCTACGTATTTAAACAGCTAAGAGCTGTTGCCTCTCTCTGTACTCTGAAAACTGTTTATTTTGCATTGGCGCAGTCTATTCTCAGCTATTGTATAACGGCTTGGGGAGGTACTTTTACTACATAATTATGTATTACGCCTGGAAAGAGCTCAAAGAGCTGTCCTCAAAGTTCTAACCAAAAGACCCTTTCGGTATCCTACGACTTTATTATATCAACACGTTCAAGTTCTGACAGTGCGTCAACTGTTTGTCCTACAAACTGTGCTGAGAAAACATGCCACTCTTGTATTTAATCCAAATATCTACGAAATAAAAAGACGCAGTGATTTAGTATGCAATACCGTAGTACATAGAACTGCTTTCACAAGTAGGCATAATGCCGTAATAAGTCCTCGTCTATATAATATAGTAAATAGAGAAAAACATATATATCCTCTTATTGCAAGAAAATGTAAAGTGGTTGTTCAAGCTTGGCTACTGGATCTTAGCTAGGTATACGGAAACTGAAAAACTTATAACAACCATTGAATGATTGTATATTAATAATTTCGTTCGGGTCTACGGTAGACTCGAGCGATATGCACACCAAATGAAAGAGCGTAAAAAAATAGTTGATCCGAGTCGGCAACATATGGGCGGAAAATTCGTATTATCGAGCAGCATCAATATAAAAATTATTAAATTCAACAATGGCGTTGCTAAGTAAACATGTCAATGTCATCATTGTTGTGTTAGTGTCACAAGTTTTCATTGTGAACTGTTATGGCCGGTTTACATTATTTTAGTGTTTAGGAGAGTGCTATAATACAATTAGAGAGGCAAGTGCATTAGTACATTACTAGACGTTCGAGTGAACGTTTATATTTCTTCCAGTAGAGTGTCACTTCGTCGACGTCGCGAAATATGCGCTATCCTACTCAAAATACTATGAGTTTTAATGGAACACATAAGTAGGTAAGTTTGATAATTCGAGTTATTGAAAACAACACGCACCCGTCACGGGTCACTTGCGCACTCTCCTAAAGTTCTCACAATTTTTTTTGTTTATGCACAGATAAGTAACGAGGACAGTAACGCGCTCAGGTGTTACTGGATAGAACAATAGAAACCAATTCTATTTTGATTCTAATTGAAAGGCAACTAGAACCGTACTATACCGTAAAACGTACTAAAGCAAGTGGCGCGTACACGTTTCTACAAAAGCACTCTCCTTAAGAAAGAAAGAAATTAAGAAAGAAAAAAAGAAAATTTATTTATTTGATACTCAAAACAAAACAAAAATACACACACACACACAGAGTGCGTACAATAATAAAAAAATAACACAGAAAGCATAAAAAGCGTAAAAATAAATAAACTGTACAACATGAAAATAATAATAAAATACATTAAAGGTTGAGCCCCCAAAATGGGCCCGATTCAGCATAATTTTGCAACAGAGTGTAAAGTTAAGCACTCTCCTAAACACTAAGATAATCTAAACCGGCCCTTTGATCTAATTTGTTAACTCCATGGTGTGTGGAATACCGTGGCATCCAAGAAGGTTATTATAATCTGTGCCAACTGAGAAGGTGTAGTAAGTAATCTGTGGTGTTTTTCATTGGCGGGAAGACAATAATTGACATTGAGTTTTGGAAGGGTCTGAAAAATAATTGAAAAAGGAAATCAAAGTCATAAATTGATCTTTTTTGTTTTGCTTAGTTAGGTACCAATAAACTTATTGAAATGAAAAGGCCACTGGATAAGAAAAATACTAAAAAATAAAATGATGAAGAAAAACATGTGGTCAATACAAAACTAAAAGCTGTAAAGCCAAAGAGAGGGAGCTGTTTTGATTAGCCAAGTGGATTCTACGTCTCATTGAATACGTCATTAGTAGATTCACTAGCTGTTAAGTTTATGAAGGAAGCTCATTTAGTTAGTAATTTGTGATGAGGTACCCATGACAAAGTTATGATAAGTATCCGATTTTCGCCTTGCATTCCTTCGTGAGTAGCCAGAACATGTCCAAAAGAGCAAGATTGGCTATCCGTAATAGTGTGCTGGTTCCAATACTGATGTAAGCATGGTAGCGAGATTTGGGTATGGCAGAAGAATCATGAAAGTAGGATTAGTGCAGTACAAATGAGATCCTTAAGAAATATATGTGGTATTACTTTGAATGACAGAATACGTAATAGTGTGATCAGAGACCGAGGATGTAGAGAAAGAGGATGTAGTGAGTGACTATAATTGAAAAAAGGAATGTTGCGTTGGTTTGGAGATGAGGAGAGGATGAACGAAGAAAGACTGACAAAGCAAATATATCGAGCGAATGTGAGTGGAAGGGCCGGTAAGGGACGCCCCAGTTGGACATACTTCGACCAAATAGGGGATGTATTAGCAAAGGGCAAGATTAAAAGTACCCGAAACCGATGTGGGTAGGTACAATGCAACGACTAATGGATGTCGATGAAGCGAAAGTGATTTGTCAGGATAGTGGCAGGTGACAGTCCGTGGTCTCTGCCTACCCCTCTGGGATACAGGTGTCAGCTTATGTATCTGAATGTATTAAGAGATTTATATCTACTGGTGGTTGATAAATACAGAGGCGTCACCATATAAAAAAACATAGTGGAATATTATTTTGCGTCTACATTTTACCCGAGCGAAGCCGGGTTTTCGTCTAGTGCATCTTTAAAATTGAACTAACTAACAAACAACTCACTCCACACACATACTTACACCTGTACACACAAATACAAACACACACACACACACCCTCACACACACACACTCACACACACACACACACACACACACACACACACACACACACACACACACACACACACACACACACACACACACACACACACACACATACAAACACATTATAAACACAAAACAGAAACTATTACTCTCACTCATATTCACACATTAGATAACAAAATTGAAAATTGTAAACTCTAATTATTATATCTAATTCATAAATAGTAACTATAATTGTTATTATGTCCAGTTTTAATAATTCGTATTTTATAAATTTAGGTACTCTAGAACTCTAACTCACAATACCATTTTGAGGAGTGGCGCTGGTGACTGTAGCTTAGTTCTAAAAAGAACTAGTACAGTCGCCATCGTAAGTACGAATAGCTCATATTAAACTCGCTCACTAGTCTAAGTAATGTCAAGTACCTTATCATGTATGCCTATTTCTTATGAATAAACAAATTGAATTGAATTGAATTTATGTTTATTCCTAGTATTAACGTTATGATGGCTACCAAGTGTTTCGAAGTATGTAATATTTTTCCTAACGTACATAATTGGCAGTACGTTGCCACGATCCTAACGCACGTACGTTAGGATCGTGGCAAGTGGCAGTCCTTGGTCTCTGCCTTCCCCTCTGGGATACAGGAGTGAGCTTATCTATGCCCTTACCATTACCACTGATCGGCAGATTTTAGCATTAAGTTATGTGAATGCCAGTTTTTTAAATTCGGCTACTATTCTTTTTAGATGCAAAGTCTGCAGCTATACAACAAAAGACCGCAGGGATGTCTACTTGCACATAATGAGGCACACGAAGTCGCCTGCACCACAGCGCCATCTTTGCGAGTCATGCGGTAAGAGCTTCACATCCCACTTCACTTTGAGACGGCATTCAATGACACACGAAAACAGAAAAAGTAGCAAAATAAGCCACTGTGACAGTTCAAAAACCGTAAAACAAGTTTGTGACTACGAAAAAGTTATGTGTGAACACTGTGGGGAATTAATCAACAATTTCATGTTAAACTTACACACTTGCGTTGTGAAATGTAAAGAAGAGTGATGACGAAACTGTTTTTATTAAAACTAAATTTGTTATAACAATAAGATGTAAATGTTTCATAAGCCAGCATTCATCTATAACTCTAAATAAACTAGGTATACAAAAGTTACTTTAACAGCAATTTGATGGACATATTTTTTATTTAAAATTCTAGTTAGAATTAACTTATTATCTAGCTTTAAGTGTGCCTCCCCCTCTGCACTTTTCTGTTCTGTCTTTCTTCAGCAAAAGCAAAACCACCCTCTGTGGTGGAAGTTGAAGAAGTCTAGAAATATGATCTTAATTCGGTAAGGTAGAAGGTTGTTGAGCTCTATTATAAACTTCATGAAAGGTGGTATGCTAATTGTCCTTTCATTCTTGCGTATGCCTGCAAATAAATTAAAGTCCATTGAAACCAGCTAGAACTATTTAAAGATAATTGTAGTAGCAACATAGGCCGCGTTCAGTGCATGGATGGGTGACCGTTCTATGACTAACGCTAATAGCATTTTTCCGAGCGTAAAACAATTGGTGCCGGCTGCCGTCGATAGATTGCAGTCGTTAAGCCAAGTCAGAGGCCTTAGGGCGGCTTGAAAACTTCCGACAGTAAGACCAGCCACTACTCTTACAAGCCGCCACCAATCCAGACTTGGCCCCCGTTGTAGAGTATGGCCTATACCTTCCTCAGGGAAGAGACCCGTGCCCATCGATGGGGCCATAATGGGTTGATGATGAATTGGAGTAGTCGTCTATCTTGTGTCTATTTGTACGCTTTTATGGCAGAACATAAGGATCTGAAGCCTGACTGAAGACCAAATGTACTATAAAAAATAAAGCTAATTATCTCTTACGTTAGCTTCTTTTGTCTTTTTCCAGTATCATCTCTCTATTCTAGTCTACTTCATGCTCCACCCTTGAATAAAACTATAAAATCAGTACCTACCAACAATGATAATCTTCGCTGCCTCTTTAGCAGTAATCTCCGAGTACCATGATGTGAAACGGTGCGTCGGCGTTGGGTACAGACCCGTGGAAACTGTGCCTACGTACACCGAAGTAGTTTTGATGTTCTTGGTCCACGAGTCGAGACGTAACTCCTCGGTTATAGACTCCATTAGACCTGGACAGGAGTGAAATGAGATGTGGTTTAATACTCATCTTTTCAATTAAATCCAACAGCCAAAGGAGGACCAGACAAAACGGTCCTTGATACCAATAACCACGTGACATATCTCATTAGAAAGGTATTTCTATACTCTACAATAGTTACTATGAAAGCTTGGTTCAAAACACTGTGTTAAAAAAGTTATAGCAATATAAAAATATTTTTTTCATAGACGATTTTAAGCAATAAAAAATATTTTTTCACTTTTTAACGGCATTGGCAGTCGCTTTGTGAGTACCTGCGTTACAAGTGAATTTCTTTATATTCTTGATTGCCGTGACAATTTTCGACCAGACTTTGATGTTGGACTTTGTTTGCTTTTCCGTTGACCCTAGGCTTGTTATTGGAGTATCGTTGCTTACTACCTATTGAAAACGGTATTACCTATATTAGACTCGATACAGGTCAGTTATCTAAAGCTGGCACGTTCACAGTACTCACACTTATGCAATTTCACTATACAGTGTGTTTAGAAATAAATGATTTTGATTCAAAATGCGACTCTAGTTCAAGTGTAGACTAGAGTTAGGTTTTAGTAAGATGGGTGCGTTGTAGATAAATAAATACAAATATATGTGTTACTTGTTATAATATATTTTTAGCATTTTCGAGCGAAAAGTATTAAAAATAAAGTGGAATCAATGGTCACAAAATAGTTTTAATTTTCAATAAATTTTCACATGAACAAAAATAATTTCACCTAAGAAAATCTTTACCAAAACAGAAAATAATTATCCCAGAAATCCTCAACAATTTAATTATAATTATCTATCTAATCTCTTTAAACGAGCAATTCTTGTATATATATTTATATATAATCAGAGTCTTGGAAACGGCTCCAAAGATTTTCACGAAATTTTGTAGGCAGATGCTTTCGGGTGCGTTTAATTGATCTAACTAGATTACATTTTTAGAAACCGTTGTTTTATCCGTGTTTTAAGGCAATTGAAATTTGCTATGATAACATACAGAGGTAAATTTCGCGTCTACTTGCAAGGTTGGGATAGTTCTGACGGACAAACGGGTGACCCGTTTCGGGCCGATTTCAAGAGACCCGGTTCGAGTCATGATGTTTTTTTTCCAAGTTCTTTTTTTGTTGAAAACGGATTATTTTAATTTTATATTACATATTTTACATTACAAAAAAAGTACCGGTCACCCAGGTACTAATTTAATTATGTAACAAAGGGTCACGGACGCTCAGTGGCCAGTTACTGGATGAATGAGCCGATTTCAGATGAACTAAAAAAAAATCTAATGGCTGTTGACAGCCATTAGTTTTTTTTTTTCTTCTGAAAACGTCATTAAATGGCATTTTTAAGAGAGGGTTTTTGTTTTTCTAATGGGAATTGCCAGTTTATTCTGTGGTCTTTCCTCTTTCATAGTAACTTTTGTTCAACTCGCCGAGACCTATTTTATGATGTACCATCACACATGGCTATTGGGCTGAGGTCCAAAATTGCATTCGTTTGACAGCCGTTAGATTTTTTTTTTCTCTCTCCACCAATCCGGACTTGGCCCCCGTGGTGGAGTATGGCCTATACCTTCCTCAGGGAAGAGACCCGTGCCCCTCGGTGGGGACATGGTAGGTTGATGATGAAGATTTTTTTTTTTAGTTCTTCTGAAAAATGCTCATTACCCTACCTGTTTTTCTTATTGCTTGCCACAGATAAAAACTTTATTACTCTTCTGTGATTTCGTCGACTGGAAGGAATCTGTGATCAACTGAGCAACATCATTCGGTTTCTATTGTGGTTACGCGAATCTTCTGTTCTCCTATTCTTCTTCTTCTTTTTCAACGTTTTTTCCATAATTTTAGCACTAGTAGCAGTTGTCTGAAGTCCAATCACAATCAAGCAAGAGACAAAAGAAAAGAGGAAAGACCACAGAATAAACTGGCAATTCCCATTAGAAAAACAAAAACCCTCTCTTAAAAATGCCATTTAATGACGTTTTCAGAAGAAAAAAAAAAACGAATGGCTGTCAAAGGAATGCAGTTTTGGACCTCAGCCCAATAGCCATGTGTGATATACAGTGTGTCCCTGGATAAAGTGCAATCCCGAAAGAAGATGAAACTAGACCATGAATCATTGACTAGAAAAATATAAAAAAAAAATATAAAAAATTATTGTAGGATTTATTGGTATTTTAAGATTTTCATGTTTCATTAAGGACTCTATGTACAAAAGTATTGATTTCTTCCAAAATAATGGGTCTATTTCTTTGAAATAAAAAAAAACAGTATGCCTAATACCTGGCGATGACCATGAAATAATAAATAGTCCGCAAAAAAGTAACTATCTTGGGTAAAAAAATGTATTTTTATGAAAAAAATGATTTTTTTAGACGTTTATTTTAAAAAACTTCAAATTACTAAAAAAATGTGCCCTATAACTATGTAATTTTATAGCTTACTTTTATTCTTTACCATTTTAGCTTCCAAATAAAAAAAAAACAATGTTCTAACTAAAAAAACACGCTATCTACGAACTTTTAAAGTGGAGCCTAATCGTGTTACCGTGCAGGTAGAGACCGTTTTTTCCATTGTTTCCGTCCTACTCTGTGCCCTTCGGCAGTCGCAGTCCTTTTGTTCTACACTCAGGTAGAGGGAAGGCGAGGGGAGGGGAGGCAGGGGGTTCGAAACAGGACTTACACAGTCGCTCCGATATTCTCGCCGCTGCTACTACTGTTCTCGTTCTCGCATTGTGTTCTCGTTGATTTGTTATTAAGTTTTTGTTACATTGTTGACTGTTACGTTTTCTACTGTTCGTTACGTTTGGACTGTTCCTGTTCTGCTGTTAAGTGTTGACGAAATGCCGCGATTGACAGAGTTCTCACCTCGAGAAATAGCCGACATGCATTATTATTATGGCATGTCACATGGTCGCACAACAGTCGCTCGGACTGCATACATAAATGCTTTCCCGGGCAGACTCATACCCTCAGCTCGAAATTTTCAAGAGATTCATAGGAGGCTCTCCAACATTGGACTTGGTTTGGCACGAGATCGCCGTGAGCAACCAGCTGTCGTTATTGACAATGCGATAGAAGAGGCCATTTTAAACGATCTGTTTGCTGACCCTACAACAAGCATAAGACGATTAGCGTTGCGTCATGGCATATCGAAGACGTCTGTCTGGCGAATTTTGAAAAAGGAGGGATTGCATCCTTTCCATTACCAACGAGTACAACATTTACACGAAAATGTAGATAATCGTCCAAGATGCGTAATGTCGACGTGGATTCTAAGAAAAATTAGAGCTGACCCAAATTTTCCCAAACGCATTTTTTGGATGGACGAAGCGACATTTACCCGAGACGGCATTACAAACTGCAGAAATTTGCAACAGTGGTCTCACGAAAATCCACGATTGAAGCGGGCATCTACTTTTCAAGTAAAATTTTCAATAAACGTATGGGCAGTCTTAATCGACGACATTTTAATTGGTCCAGTCATTTTACCCAGAACCCTAAATGCTGAACGTTTTTTAGAATTACTACAAAATTTACCCATGTTGATGGAAGATGTTCCCCTGGCTACGAGACGGCGTGGGCGTATGTATCTCCAAATGGATGGATGTCCTGCACATTATGGGCAGTCCCGAAAGGGGATGAAACTAGACCATGAATCATTGACTAGAAAAATATAAACAAAAATTATAAAAAATTATTGTAGGATTTATTGGTATTTTAAGATTTTCATGTTTCATTAAGGACTCTATGTACAAAAGTATTGATTTCTTCCAAAATAATGGGTCTATTTCTTTGAAATAAAAAAAAAACAGTATGCCTAATACCTGGCGATGACCATGAAATAATAAATAGTCCGCAAAAAAGTAACTATCTTGGGTAAAAAAATGTATTTTTATGAAAAAAATGATTTTCTTAGACGTTTATTTTAAAAAACTTCAAATTACTAAAAAAATGTGCCCTATAACTATGTAATTTTATAGCTTACTTTTATTCGTTACCATTTTAGCTTCCAAATAAAAAAAAAACCAATGTTTTAACTAAAAAATTGGCTTGGTAGGAGTTATTTACATTTTAGTAGGTAATAAAAGTCAGACTTTAATCACAATAACTTTATTAATAAACTTATCCGTAATTTACAATTTTGCATTTTTATTTAATGCATTAAATGTTCAAAATGGCCTCCTCGATTTTGCAAGCACATTACTGCACGAATATTAATTTGGTTAGTGGCTCTGCGAATCATTCCTGGATCATTTTTAATGTCATTTGCGCACTGAATTATTCGGTCGTGCAACTGTGCCTCGGTATTTATTGGCGTGCTGTATACTCTTTGCTTCATGACACCCCATAAAAAATAATCTAGGGGTGTCAGATCAGGTGAACGCGCTGGCCAGCCTACTGGCCCTCCTCGGCCAATCCACCGGTTCGGGTAATTTTCGTTCAAAAATCGCCGCACCTCCCGCCCATAATGTGCAGGTCATCCATCCATTTGGAGATACATACGCCCACGCCGTCTCGTAGCCAAGGGAACATCTTCCATCAACATGGGTAAATTTTGTAGTAATTCTAAAAAACGTTCAGCATTTATTTCTGGGTTCTGGGTAAAATGACTGGACCAATTAAAATGTCGTCGATGCCCATACGTTTATTGAAAATTTTACTTGAAAAGTAGATGCCCGCTTCAATAGTGGATTTTCGTGAGACCACTGGTGCAAATTTCTGCAGTTTGTAATGCCGTCTCGGGTAAATGTCGCTTCGTCCATCCAAAAAATGCGTTTGGGAAAATTTGGGTCAGCTCTAATTTTTCTTAGAATCCACGTCGACATTACGCATCTTGGACGATTATCTACATTTTCGTGTAAATGTTGTACTCGTTGGTAATGGAAAGGATGCAATCCCTCCTTTTTCAAAATTCGCCAGACAGACGTCTTCGATATGCCATGACGCAACGCTAATCGTCTTATGCTTGTTGTAGGGTCAGCAAACAGATCGTTTAAAATGGCCTCTTCTATCGCATTGTCAATAACGACAGCTGGTTGCTCACGGCGATCTCGTGCCAAACCAAGTCCAATGTTGGAGAGCCTCCTATGAATCTCTTGAAAATTTCGAGCTGAGGGTATGAGTCTGCCCGGGAAAGCATTTATGTATGCAGTCCGAGCGACTGTTGTGCGACCATGTGACATGCCATAATAATAATGCATGTCGGCTATTTCTCGAGGTGAGAACTCTGTCAATCGCGGCATTTCGTCAACACTTAACAGCAGAACAGGAACAGTCCAAACGTAACGAACAGTAGAAAACGTAACAGTCAACAATGTAACAAAAACTTAATAACAAATCAACGAGAACACAATGCGAGAACGAGAACAGTAGTAGCAGCGGCGAGAATATCGGAGCGACTGTGTAAGTCCTGTTTCGAACCCCCTGCCTCCCCTCCCCTCGCCTTCCCTCTACCTGAGTGTAGAACAAAAGGACTGCGACTGCCGAAGGGCACAGAGTAGGACGGAAACAATGGAAAAAACGGTCTCTACCTGCACGGTAACACGATTAGGCTCCACTTTAAAAGTTCGTAGATAGCGTGTTTTTTTAGTTAGAACATTGTTTTTTTTTTATTTGGAAGCTAAAATGGTAAAGAATAAAAGTAAGCTATAAAATTACATAGTTATAGGGCACATTTTTTTAGTAATTTGAAGTTTTTTAAAATAAACGTCTAAAAAAATCATTTTTTTCATAAAAATACATTTTTTTACCCAAGATAGTTACTTTTTTGCGGACTATTTATTATTTCATGGTCATCGCCAGGTATTAGGCATACTGTTTTTTTTTATTTCAAAGAAATAGACCCATTATTTTGGAAGAAATCAATACTTTTGTACATAGAGTCCTTAATGAAACATGAAAATCTTAAAATACCAATAAATCCTACAATAATTTTTTATAATTTTTTTTTATATTTTTCTAGTCAATGATTCATGGTCTAGTTTCATCCCCTTTCGGGATTGCACTTTATCCAGGGCCACACTGTATAAACAGTAGCGAAAGTAAAACTATAACTGTCCCCTTCACACTCATAAGCTAGACCGCGCGCAAGAGAGATGGGCAGACTTTTCATGATGCGCATGCAGAACACCGCGCCAATTTCGCGTTTGAAGTCACATCGCGCGCTTATTCACAGACACTTCACAAGCGCAACGTGTAAATGTGTTGAACGTGCCAGCTTTACTTAACTGACCTGTATCATAATTTGTTTTACCTTTGTTTATCTAAACATAAGAAACCGTTATTTGTTACTCACTTTGATATAATAATAATAACAATGATATGATACCTTAAACTAATGAAGCCTTATAATAATAATTCTTAAGTAAAACTTCCCGATAAGGCGAGCTAAATGTCGCCCCACACGAGCCACTCGCCACAGTCACAAACGCCGCCACAAGAAGCTAGAAGCAGCTATAGAGTGGCTGAAGCGCGCGACAACCACTTGTGGCTGGTGGCCGACACTTGAGGTCGGTGGCCGCTACTTTTTTATTTAACCAATTCAATCGCAGGACGGGATTGAATCTCTGATATAAATAATTCTATGTCCATATTTATTTAAATGAACAACAGACTAAGTGGCGTTGCCGTCGACTCGAACAGGTTAACTCAGGTAAGGGAGAGAGGGGTGTGGAATCGCGCGAGTGGAGTGTGGCGGCGTTTTGTGTCGGCGTTAGTGGCCGGTGCCGGCCACAAGAAGCGAGCAGCGCCGATTGTAGCGTGTGGCGGTCACCGGCGTCAACCGTGTGTGGCGAGTCGAATAACGAATAGCGCCCTGTCTTCAGCTTGCCGCATTCAGCATCTGCCTGCAGTTTTTCGCAGATCGTCATCCCACCTGGTCGGAGAGCGTCCGTTTGCCCTACGTTTGCCGAGTCGCGGTCTGTACTCAAGAGCTCGTTTACCCCAGCGGTTGTCGGTTCTTCGCGAAATATGGCCAGCCCACTGCCATAGCATAGCTCCGAGCATAGCTCCCTCCATAGGTCGCTGAGCGACTTTGAACTAGTGGACCGACCCTTTCATGAGTGTGTGTCCATGTCTTGGCTCCGTAGGTCACGACAGGTAGGACACACTGATTGAAAACTTTCGTTTTCAAGCATTGTGGTATGGATGACGAGAAGACTCGGCGTAGTTTCCGAAACGCTGCGCCCAGCCCAGCTAGATCCTCCTCTTGGCCTCCTCTTCGAAATCGTTTTTACCTAACTGCAGAATCTGCCCGAGGTAAGTGTATTCGTAAGTGGCAGTGGGCCGGCCATATCACCCGAAGAACTGATAACCGATGGGGTAGACGAGTTCTTGAGTGGAGACCGCGGATCGGTAAACGTAGAGTAGGACGTCCTCAGATGAGTCTGAGGTGGAGCGATGATCTTCGCAGGGCGGCTGGCAATAGCTGGATGAGAATAGCCGAAGACCGTGCTCAGTGGCGTGCAATGGGAGAGGCCTATGTCCAGCAGTGGACAACCATAAACCGATGATGATGATGAAGAAGTGTATTGGGAAACGATTTTGAGAAGGTGACCATGTACGACGACCGGTATTGGATCAATGTTACCATTGATCATGACTTTGGTTTTATCGTATCTTATTTTGTTTTAGAAAAACTAAATAAAAAAATAAAAATAAATAAACTCACGCCCGTTATCCCCGAAGGGGTAGGCAGAGGCACCAGTCTCTAGAACTGGACCCACGTTTTGCCGAGTTTATTAGGTCCCAAACGTGACAAGTGGCAAGCCTGTCGCCGTTATCCGGGCACAATTTATCAGCGAATGGTGTTGCTGTACAAACAAATGTACGTAACTAAAAGTCATTGGTACATGCGTGGTTCGAACCCAGACCCTCATGATCGAGAAGCAAGGGTCAACCCCACTACGCCACCACCGCTTCAAAAACTATATTTTATCAAAACTTTTTAGTTTACGTTCTGATAGAGATTGACCATCACCATGCACTCTGCATCCCCAACAATACTCATAAACATGTTTTAACTTGCGGTATAATGTCATCGAATACGAAATAATTATTTTTATTGCTTAAAAATCGTCGATGAAAAAAATATTGTTTATGTCGCTATAACTTTTTTCACACAATTATTTGAAGTGAGCTCCCATAGTAACTATAGTAGTACATTAAAAAACCTTTCTAATGACATATGTCACATCGTTATTGGTTCTTGGACCAGCCTCCATACATTTTTGCCGGTTATCCTTTGTCCACTGTTGGACATAGGCTTCATCCACTTCAACGCACGCCAATTCTCTGTTTCCTCGGCCACCCTCATTGAGCCGCTAGTGGCAATCTGCCCTATATAAAGCCTGTATTACACCGGGGCAACACTGTGCCGCATTACAGCATGCCACAAGGCCGCATGCTACAAAGATGCGGCAGAAGAAGAAGAAGACGCTGCGACAGTTTGCCACATGATTGCCATGCCACACGGTTCTTGCCACAATGTGCGGCGTTGTAGCATGCGGCCTTGTGGCATGCTGCAATGCCGCACAGTGTTGCCCCGGTGTAATACAGGCTTAATACGTCAGAGCCAGTGGGTATCTTTAGTCAACAAATTCATTCACTTTATATCATATCGCACCCCCGGTGCTAGACTGTCACTTTTGCTAAAATTGCAAAAATGAGTTAGCTAAATATGTAATAACTATTCTAAGGCACCCCTTTACTTGGTGCGATAAAAAAAAGAAAGTTAAAAGTTGATGTTGTTGTAAAAGCTATTCATGTTGTTTAAATCTTGAAATATCATTAATATGTGAGCTATTAAATCTTTCAAACCTTCTCCTGAATAATTGCATTTTTGCAAAAGTGACAGTCTAGCACCGGGGGTGCGATATGCTAGAACCAGTGGGTATCCAACGCTGCGTTCGCCAATTCGTAGCAATCCCCATCTTTAGTCAACAAATTCAGTCACATTATAATATAATGTGGCAAACGCGTTGGATACCCAATGACTACACTTAAATTTAATTTGTTCCTGATACACTTACTTGATTTTTTTATTGGAAGAGTCCCATCCCAACAGGTTTCGTTCCGATTCTCGCTCGACTACAGTCAGAGGCGAGCAAGAGCAACCGAAGATGCGAGCTCCGTCTCTCTCTACTCACCATGATTAAACCCTTCGAATCTGAGCGAAACCTGGTCGGACTCTTCCGACAAAAAATCAAGTAAATGTATCCGGAATAAAGATAATAATCCCTATCAAAATGTCAACAAAATCATTCACTGCTGGACTTATGCCTTTCTCAAACTTCGCCACATTCTTGACCCAGCCGATTCCAACCTTCATTGACGGACTATCACTTTGATACCAATCTATTAGTTGGCTCATCGTAATACGTCGAAGGTAATCTTAGAATCAGAAGAACGACACTGTAGATGACCATCTTGGCGTAACTTAGAGGTCTACGGAACTCGGCGTTACCTCTCAGACCAAACTTAGCGGCGCAGTAAGGCACCATATCCGAACACGGCATAAGTCCTGCGCTTGAGTTGATCGCGATGATGTGCCCGCGGCGTTTCTCAACCATGCTTGGCAAGAACGCTTGAATTATCTGAAAAGTGTAGAATATACTGTCTTATGAGTGACAGTTGAACGTATTCAGTTCATTTCAGTTTTAAGATTTTGGGATATAGATGTTAACTGTAAATGTTAAGCCAAGGTCTGCGATATCGCGGACGGACGCGGACCAGCTCGGACGACACACCGTGGTGTCTCGGTCTGCGGTAGGGTAGCACAGACAGACGACAGGACAGTTGGAAGAGTCTCTCGTGGTGCGTGGCTGTCCGTGGTCCTCGGCCGTCCGCGTCCGTCCGCGTTATCGCGGACCGTGGGAAGCTAGCCTCATACTGAACCTTGTTTGCCATCGCGACACTGAGAATAAATATTGTACACCTAGCCCGTACAAATATTGTTATTGCTACCCACCAGGGCGATGACGGACTATAGAAAATTTGGTTTACTCTAAAAAGAATACAGCTTGTCCTTCAGTTTTTCAAATTCAAATATTTTTATTCACACAATAAAAACAAAATGTTTCTGAACGTCAAAATTGTTAGTTTCCATTAGTATATTAGGGAAGAAGCTGACAAATTAACTCCATATTTGTTCTAACGTGCCTTATCCATAAACCCCGAATAAAACCGGCCAAGTGCGAGTCGGAAAAAAGTCACGTTTGTTGTATGGGAGCCCCACTTAAATATTAATTTTATTCTGTTGTTTATATTTGTTGTTATGCCGGCAACAGAAATACATACATCATCTGTGAAAATTTCAAAATTTCACGGTTCATGAGAAACATCCTGGTGACAAACAGACAGACGGACAGCGAGTAATATAGGGTCCCGTTTTTACCCTTTGGTTACGAAACCCTAAAAAGAAACCGCCTCCTCTTACCCAAAGATGTGCGAGTAGGTTGATCTCCACAAGCCTTCCGGCCGCGTCGGGCCGTATATGGCCGAGAGGCGCCGCGGTGAGTGCGCCCGCGCAGCTTATCACCATGGAAACCTCTGTAAGCTGCTGACGCATGCGCGCCGCCAGGCTAAGGACCTGCTCCCTAGCAGTCACGTCTATCGTGTACGCATAGCACTGGGGGAAAGGAACCGTTTTAATCTGCCTCTGGCCAGTGAAAACCGTCTCATGTGTCATGTCATGTGTATTCAAATGAAAAAATCTCCATGATTGTCATCGAACGAATAAGGTAGTTTTTGAACCAAAAGATTCGGAAGCACTACGCATTGTAAAATATGGCCCGGATTATCTTATTTGGTTTTTTATCGGACGAGTCCGACCAGGGTCTCGATTCTGTTAGTGCATCAGTACCATGACAGTCACGCGGTCGGGTCACAAGACGTGTTTTGCCATACCATTGATGCCTAGATTGTTTCATACGTGTGCGCGTAGACTTGGAGCGGTAATGAAACTAAACCGCCATGTTCATGCAGTTGACATTGTACTACAATGCATTAACAGAATCTAGGGCCAGGTTTCTCTCCGATTCGCAGAACTTAATCATGGTGAGCAGAGACGGAGCTCGCGTCGTCGGTTGCTCGTCTGAGACTGCGTATCGGAGCGAAACGGTCGGACTTGTCCAATAAAGTTTCTTAAAGGAAAGGAAGAAGGAAGAGATGTAGTGCCGAATTCTGTAGATATTTTATAACAGCTGTAGATAGTTTATACGTCCGAGCATTGAACGCTCAATACATGAATGAAGCCGCTTTCATTTGGCCACAACCCACCAACGGACTAGAAATTCGGACTGTACGATACATGTAGGAAGGCAGTAGGTACCTCGCCGTCCTTGCTGCGTATCTCCTCGACAAGGGCGTTGTTGTGTCTCGCATCGCTGTCCCAGCAAACTACCGTCGCGCCCAAGTCTGCTAGCTGGATCGCCAGCTCCCGCCCTATGCCGTGCGCTGCGCCTGTTATCTGTGGAAAGTGTAATACGCTACTTGACTCGTATCAAATTTGACGCGATAAATGGATATTTCCTGTAGTATCTAACGTAAGAAACCGAAATATATTGACTTTGCTAAGTAAATATGCAGGATGGCTGCAAAATCTGCAAATTAAAAAAATATTTTTCGCTTTTTAATCGGAACCGTGAAAACACTATCCGCCATCTTGAAAGCACCTTTGGTTGTAAACAAACATCTGTCAGTCGTGCGTGCGTAGGTTCTATTGTGATTTGGATTGGATTTAGTGTTTTTGCAAAAACTCTTCTTGTGCAGTTAGTGTCTTATCATTTTATTGATAAGCGCAATCATGGACGCTGGATTCGTGGAAGCTGATAGTACCAATTTGCCAAAACTAAACCAAATCCAACCAAGCATTATTACAGCTAAAAACAGTTTCTGTGTACATTGATATTACAGGACTTACATGAAAGTGATCTTCACATAAATACACCCAAGTTTCATAATGCTAATTGATATATTTTGCATGTAAACTCGATGAAATCATGAATGCGTTGTTGTTATTTCACTATGCTCACAGATCACTAACAGATTTTAGGACTAGGTAAAGATCGTTTCACCAAACAAGTCCCACGGTAAAATCCTTACGGCCATAACAATAAAAGCCAAAATTCATTAACTCATACTTCTTTCGTGGCACGAACTCTACCTATGTTGAATGTCAAACTTTGTTTACAAAAATAAAGGACTTCAAACCATAGACAAAAGTGGCGGACCGCGTTTTTGGCTGTTTAACAAAGCAACGTTTTAAAATAATGTTTTTGTTGCTTTTAGGTCCTCAAAAATATACTAAAATATTTTTTGGTCTAATGGAAGAGATATTTAGCATTTAAGACATACTTAAAAAAGAGTCAAGTAGCGGATTACTACAATGTATTGGTTTGTATTGGTAGACCAGCCACTAGTCTTACAAGCCTCCACCAATCCGGACTTGGCTCCCGTGGTGGAGTATGGCCTATAACTTCCTCAGGGAAGAGACCCGTGCCCCTCGGTGGGGACGTAATGGGTTGATGATGATGATTGGTTTGTATGGCTTAGTCAGAAACCTAAATTTTCACGCTAATGAGTACCTGTCCCTTTACACCTGATACACCTGTAACTGCACCCCATAATTCGGCATAATGGCCCAAACTTCACTATTCACTTTGAAAGCAGGCCATGTTTGGGTTTTGGGCTCGTGAGTTACGTTGATCAGATGACGCTAGGTATGGCAAGTTGCAATAAGATGAAAATAACTTTCATGACGTGGCTCTATGTAAGAAACCCGAACACTCACAAGAATAGTTTCCCCGTGTATGGACTTCATGACGGGAGGTATCAAGATCCTGCATACGGAAACCACACACGTGGAACACAGCTTCACCACCAGCACCAGGCAGTCCAAAGCCCAGAGCGGGGCTGAAGCGACCCCTCCACTGCCCCACCATGGCAAGATCCAGACCTCCTGAATAGCGCGGAACTTTCGAGCCGCGACACCTATAGTGCGCACAAATACGTTCTTCCTAGCCATAAATATAATCTAAAAATTCATCAGCATGTTGATGCACTATTCGTGACAGGTATCAATGTGACATGTGACAACGCTTTTGTAAACGCTTTTGGTATAATTTGATGGCCAGTAAGTTGGAATCGGTTTTAATCTCAGTTAGAACGATTTCCGTGAACCCTGTGTAGCTACTCAAGTGTTCTTCAGAGCTCAGTCGCACAGCGGGTGGGCTAGATGGCGAAATTTACCTATGGTCTGATATTTCGGGATATTATTATGATATTGATATTATAAACAAATGTCCATGTTGTCATCCGACCGCACGTAACCTCTTTCCTACGTGACAACCTCGTTGCGAATGCAACAAAGCAAAATAATATAGACACTCCCCAACTATTCTATGATTGTCGTCTGCGGTCTGACATTTGAGTTCTGGATTGTCTCCAAGGACCTCAAAGACCTTAGTATTACGTCCATGGTTGTCTCAAAACGAGACACTAGCAAAAATTGTTGACTTGGGCTGGTTGAGTTGTTTTGAAAACCATTTCCGGTTTCTCAAAAAAAAACAAACCCTGCAATAAAAGCTTGATCTGTCAACGAGTACAAAAAAACTCACCATGGGGACGAAGACGAAGCCGATGCGCAAGGAACGCGAGAACCGGGCCGAGCCGAAGGTGGACATGACCTTCCACCCGTTCACGATCACACCTGAGACTTGCCACACGGCTGTCCTGCTCCTTGAATCAGAGGAGCCAGAAGTCCTTTGCCAGGTAGAGACTTTAATAGAACTTACCACTTAAGTCCTAAACACGTAAGAGCGAATCACGGAAGGGCGACATCACCGCATCGCGAATAACTATAGTTCGACGCCACTGAATTTCGAATATGTGAAATGCGACGTGTGAAGTGCGGTTTACTGAGCCACTTTACTGAGAACTGTTAGAGCTTTAAACAAAAAAATAAACAAAAATAAGATTCATTTGAACCCCGATGTGTTCTAAAAGTACCAGGGGCGCATAAAGTTGTCAGAGGTTTGTTGAACACCCAATGGGTACCATGACATAATATACCCTACCTGCCTGATTAAATTTTCGTTTTGCAAAAACCACTAGTAAAATCGTACTTACATACGCGCAAGAGATTTTGCGGGCGATCAACTAGTAGAACAAGATTTTGTGTCATACTTAGGAACTTACCACTTCAGTCCTAAACACGTAAGAGCGAATCACGGAAGGGCGACATCACCGCATCGCGAATAACTATAGTTCGACGCCACTGAATTTCGAAAACATCTATCTAAATAATTTATGTCTACTTAATAACATAGAAATAAGCCCTTTTCCCACTCTGACCAACTAATAATTGTTCAGAGTGGAACTGAATATGTGATTTCTTTCCTATCTGACCAACTACTCAAATCAATCAGCAAATGCAATGTTTTATTCATTTACTATTCCCAACGGACCAACTAAAATTCTATCCCTACTGGTTGGGATTATTTTCCACATTTAGCTATTAAGGGGCTTTTCTTTTTTTTACTAGAAGTACTAGGAGCACTTGCAGTGCAAACAATTTGGTTAATGAAGAAAACGAGACAGTTGTGTAATTGGGAATTAAAGGTGTTGTCCCGTCGAATGGCAGCTTTCAACACCCTATGGGTACCATGACATTATATACCCTGCAATAACCAATAGAGGAAAGAATAGTTTTGCCAATAAGTACCTGCCAGAAGTACATGGCTTGTTAGGAGGTAGGTATTGTGTAGACAAATGTGACGAATGTTAAGTATAGATAAACTACGATAGAATAAAAAAATCCTAATAAAAAAATATAAAATACTAGTTGATCGCCCGCAAAATCTCTTGCGCGTATGTAAGTACGATTTTACTAGTGGTTTTTGGAAAACGAAAATTTAATCAGGCAGGTAGGGTATATTATGTCATGGTACCCATTGGGTGTTCAACAAACCTCTGACAACTTTATGCGCCCCTGGTACTTTTAGAACACATCGGGGTTCAAATGAATCTTATTTTTGTTTATTTTTTTGTTTAAAGCTCTAACAGTTCTCAGTAAAGTGGCTCAGTAAACCGCACTTCACACGTCGCATTTCACATATTCGAAATTCAGTGGCGTCGAACTATAGTTATTCGCGATGCGGTGATGTCGCCCTTCCGTGATTCGCTCTTACGTGTTTAGGACTTAAGTGGTAAGTTCCATACTTAGGCCTTATAGAAATAAGGAATTTGTGCACAATTTGTCTTTACAGGGATATTTTATTGATTAAGTACCTGTAATCTACAGTTCTCATAATATTGGACTTACCTTACGTGAAGAAAGCATAGTTGAAAAAGTAGGTGTCTTACTAATTCACAGGCAAATAATTCTACCCAACGTTATGAAAGAAGATTTCTCAGCTGCTCTCACCTCCGTCTGCTCACATTCGTCACATTCCACACATAATTTGTGATGATGTGTGAAATGTGACGAATGTGTTTTTTTGGACCCTACTAGCTTCATGGTACTACTACGAAGTAGCTGATGTTTCTGATCGGCTAGCTTTGACCCTTTCCACCAACCCCCATACCTCCCCAAACGCAGACCCTGCGCGCCCTAACGAAATTCGCGGCACAAGACCGCGTCAACTGCGTTCAACTAGCCAACCTGGGCGCGATCAACCTGGTCCTGAAACATGTGGAGAATTCCGAGCTAAACGTCATGCGGTTTGCACTCAAATCGCTGGCGCTGCTGTGTCAGCTACCCAACGGGCCGGAGCAGGTGCTAGTTCAGCCTCATAACGTGAAGACCTTTGCTCACATGATCGTCAAGGTGAGAATTGCCGTGAATCACCACGTTATTCAGAGTTTGTGTAGTCATTGAAACGAACTACTGCCTCTCAGGCCTAGTACATTTTTTTTCACCACTAAGTTAGATACATATTCACAGAGTAATATTTGAAAATTACAGTTTTCAAAGAGGTGTAGTTCCAGTGATTGTTGCCTCTGCCTACCCCCTCGGGGATAACGGGCGTGAGTTTTTTTATATTTTTTTTTTCAAAGAAAAAACCATGCTCATACAACTGTGGTCTCCAAAAATCGATTCAAAATGCCGTTGCAAGACCGACCTGCCGGCGGGTCTACGGGACCTGACGGAATGCCCCGTAGTTTGCATCGGACCCGCCGGCGGATGCTCGGGGCTTGAGGAGTTAACGTGTAGATATCACGGTTAAATTGCAGTAATATGTGTAATTATTCGCTCAAAGTCGTTACTTTGGAGAACTGACATGCTCGAGTTTGTGAGTTTTGTATTTAAAAATACGATCAAGATTACTTACTCATCATAACGTTAAGCCTTCCATAGGAGCGAAAGGTATGTTTGTATTTAGAGCGGTGGAAGCGGTAGAACGCTGTCTTCTCATCCAGAAGGTCGTGGGTGTCAATCCAGACATTGTACTAGCAAGTGGTCTTGCACTAAGCAATACTTACTACTCGTTAACGGTAGGTAATGAAAACAAACATGGTGAGAAACCTCAACACTTGAAATCGCCAATTCGCGGTGGGCACGCGTTGTGACTAAGTTCATACTCTCTCTTTAAGAGGAGGTATGTGCCCTATAGTGGGACGTATATAGACTGCATTATTCTTCACGTCAAAAAAAACACCTGGGCGGTTATGGATCGAAGATTAGACGGCAGGGGTTCTTGTTATTGATTGGTTTATTCCACACGAAAACTCAACAGTTACCGGTCCTTCGTTAAATTGCCGTCTTATCATTTCATTTGGCCAACGCTTCACATTGAACCTACAGATGGAAGATATCTTCGTACTAGAATTTGCGTCACTGGTACTAGCCGAGTTGACAAGAGAGCCGCTGGGCTGCGAGCAGCTACTAAGTTGCAACATCCTCAGCAATCTGTTCGCCAGAATGAAGAACAGCTTAGACCCTGACGTACAGAAGAACTGTCTACAGGTATGTGATAACCTATTGAGTTTGCAGGTAGGTACAGTAATCAGTATTCGGTAAAGGTGGTCCACGAGTTAATAATGTCTGCAATTTCTTAGGAACTTCACTGTATCGTCATAACGTTGTTTACGTATCTTCTCCTATGTATAACAACCCTCGCGACTCGATACAGTTTAAACGTCTTTATCGGACAAGGTAGGAATGTTTCGGGGCTTCGGCGTCGTGCAGTAGGTAAGGGTAGACAATAGTTTAGTGAATCAATCTCACCAAGAAGTGACTGTGTCTTGGGACTTTACTTACTCTGCACTCACACTAAACTGCCTATTGTCACCTTCTTCGTAGACGCTCTGCAACCTTCTCAACGACCCAATATGTGCGAGTGAAGTGACCAAGAACCACCACTTCAGCTGGCCTTCGCTGCTCATCCTTCTAAACAGCAAGTTTCTGGCCATCCAGCATGCTGCCCTGAAGACCGTGGATCAGCTGATCAGTCGGTATAAGGACGTGATCATACAGAAGAGTTTTAGGGCTTCCACCGGGCTGCTGGATTTGACTGATATACTTGAGGTGATTTATCAATCAATCATTTATTGTTAAGTGATGATATGTTTATTGATTAATATAGGATCTGGACACAAAACATACTTCATCTGAAGTATCGAACGAGTAGTGTCACACTGGTTTCTGCGGTGGGGTTAATGGGAGGGGTAATAATCTCACCGCAGAGAGCGGTAGATATATTGATTTGCCGCTTTGCTATAATTAATGTATTTATAAATGACAGATACTCTATAATACTAGAAATACTTTCTATAAATATTATGTTGTATATGTAGTGTCTCCGAAAACCTTTCAACCTAACAGATGCTCCATACGGATTCCAGTTTAATCCCCTTATTCCAGTCATACGAGTTCCGCGACATCCACGCCCAAGTCTTGGGAGTACTGCGAAACTATGTGGAAACTGAGGAGAGTGCAGAGCACCTGTTTCAGTCTGGATGCGTTCTACGATTGCTGGACTACCTTGAGATGGCACTGCCGGCAATGAAGCCGCACTGCCTCGCCGTGCTCACCAAGATGTCCTTCAACGTCAATGGGAGAGATGTAAGATGTGACCTCTCTTCTTAGAAGATGTCGATGACTAACGATCCTACCTGCATGCGTAGTACGGTGGCATGAGTCACACGTTTTGTGGCGCTAAAATGTCAGAATTGGACAATGAGTGCACTGGAAAGTCGTGACCTCTGACAAAAGATACTACGATCATATTCCTCATTCCGTAGTGTAAGCGTCTCATAAATGGCTACATTCCTAGCTTGCACAAAAAATGTATGTCGTTTTTTTAAGAACTAAAGCAAAATCTGATGGTTTCCTCTGTGGTCTCTCCAGTTTCATATTATAATATTCAATAAATAGGTAATTAAAAGACGAGCAACCGACCTCGCGAGCTCCGTCTCTGCTGACCATGATTAAACTCTTCGAATAAGAGCTCCTCGAAGGAAAACCTCGTCGGACTCTTCCGACAAAAAATCAAGTGCATCCGGAATAAAGTAAAGTTAATAAAAAGTAATTTAGTGTTTAATTATTTATTAAATATTGAAGTCAAAGTAATGTTATAATGTAGTTAATGATATCATGTGAATTTATCTTAAACCAATTTCAATTTCAGTTTTACACCCCATAGCAGCTTGTTACTCGTTTGATGTTACTAAACTCACCCGAACATGCCACTGATCCTACTAATGTCCTCTCCAGGCCCTATTCCAGACGGGCACAGATCTGGTGTTCTGCCACCAACTTCTGAGCTCGAACGTGGACCTGTTAGCTGACGCGGCGCTCGGTGTCGCCAACATGACCAAGCTGCTTCCTTCCGCCGTGAGAATGTCCGACACCAACGTCATTGAGGCTTTATGTGGTGAGAGACAATAATAATTATGATTTCATTGGCTGACTATTGCTCTTAGGATAGCATGGAGTATCACGAACTGCTAAGCCAGCTATACCAGCTTTGTTAGCAACGTCATTGAGGTGTTGCGTTATGAGAGTAGCATACTGGATTCTTAAGCCTCACATCCCGACGCATCGTCGAGTCGAATGGCAAAAAATCCCTTTCATTGTTGTATTGACTACGAAACTGTGTTGATTAGCAACGTCGAGCATATCCAAAGCATTCTCTGCGATTCGGCATGTTTCGGCTCTACTTTGCTCTAATGGCCGCCATGCGTAACGCACACCACATGTCTTGAGAGCAAAGGGCCTTTCCACCTTCTCTTCTCGTGCATGCGGTCTCCGCCTTCTCTCTCTTACATAAATCATTATTAGATACCTATTTTCATAAATTGTGATTTAGTTCGGTTTTTGTCATTCCCACACAGCGATCCTTACGGACGACTCGGCCATTTGGTTCTATGTACGGATGAATGCGCTAAGGGCGCTGGTGGAGCTCTGCTACAAGATTCCGAAGGCGGCCTATAGTCTCGTGGAGCCTAAAACCTTCAACGCTCTTAGGAGTATCAATAGGAGATGTGAGTTAACCAGTTCCGTTTTTTTTTTGCTTTGAGACTACAGCGTCCAAGAAAAATACGTATAATAATATACGTATAATAAGTTTTCAAGTTTTATTTGCTTTATTGGATCAGGGGATTGAGCCCAGCTCCAAGCTACGCTGGCATTTGTTTGAGATCTCTACTAATCTGCAGGTAATTTCTCAACAATATTGGCGTTCAGTCCATGACAGCCTCTACAAAACAACTGAAATTATGGGGTAAAAAGATTCTCGAGTAGACCCACGAACTAACAAACGCAGCGTTACTAGGAGGCTATAGCAGATGATCGGTGGTGGCTCTATGAGAATAGACGAGGAGAGAAAGAAGCTGGTCTTACAGGAGGTCTATTCCTGACTGCCTCGTCATTTATAGTTTATACAAATGGCCCCAATGGGTGTGTTTTCATGTTCGTGATGTCCTTGTCTGGTTGCCATAGCTTTGTGACACGTGATTGTGTCATGTGATAGTGGATCACGCAGTGGACCTCTGTCGACTGATGCATTGGATCAACGGCTTTTCCTACTTGAGTCTAATGCTGATGAGTACTTTTCATTTTGAACGCAGTTAAGGACAATCCGATCGAGGCGCAGCGCTTGGCCGTTGAGTGCTACATGAGTTTGCAGAGCTACGAGACGAGCGCCCGTGCCATGGCCAATCGAGAGTTCATTCTGGAGTTACTCGCTATTTTCCAGGTTTTTACTGAAGTCACTTTTTCAATGGCTGAATAGCTCTAAGTACTGTTGTTTACTTTAAGCCCGAATTCACTTGCTTCTTATTCTGTGGGAAATTACCGATTAGATCAGGCAGACAATGGGCAACTTGCAAGGGATAAAGAAGTATACCTACATTACAGCTGATTGATAGGGTCGTTAATTCGTTTATGGATAGCTCTGCCAATGTCATTATGATTTTGGAACTATTAAATTACCCATGAATGAACAGCTAGATGTGCTGACAGATAACGTTGGCGCAAGTCGGCCTAAAAAAAATATACTTACTTCTGTATTCAGCTGTTCACAACTGTGCTGTTTGTTAACTATGTTTTCGTCTTCTAGCGGCCAGACATAAGCCTTCGGATCCTAGCGGCCAACGTCCTCGCTGGCCTTATGTCTGCCGAGGGGGTGCGGGAGTTCTACACAAAGGGGGGTGGGGAGAAGGTAAGCTCAACTTTATGGTATCTTTTAATAGAGTTGGTTTTTATCATCATCGTCATCAGCCAACCGCTTCTCACTGCTCGGTATTAGGCTATTCCTCTAAATCCTATCTCTCACGGTGAATACTGACATGAGTATCTATGATTGAATTTAATGTGTTACTCATCTTCCAAGCTAATTCACATTCAGGCCATATTCGTCCACTTCCGGAAATAGGCCTCCCCCAAGGTATGCCACTTTTTCCCTGCCCTGTTCTCGACCACTTTGTGATTATCTTTCATCCGCCCATTTCCATTTTAGTCTTAAGTCGACATTAGCGCCTCTTCCGACATTAGCGACAGAGTCGCTTGAGTTGGGTAGTCGATCTACGAGTCTAACACTTAACATTCAAGGCTTCACAGCTCTTTGTGCTACTTCAATGCGGTGCATAATCTGCTTTGTGAGCGTCCAAGTTTCGGCTCCATATATGAGAATGGGTAGAACACACTGGCTATTATTTTAGGTATAGGCTGTTTAGGTGTTTGTAAAGTACCTAATGTTCTGCTCGGGGTACTTTCTACTCATGAATGGGGTGACCTCGAAGTCGAGAAAAAAAAAGCACCTGTGCCTTACTAAAATTCGATACATACCTACTGAACAAAATGTATGGAACAGGTTAATTTAAAGAATTTAGAGTTGGTCACATAGTAAAAGTTCTTCATGCTGAGGAGTAGAAAGTACCCCGAGTCGGGCGCTACTCTACAAATCATCAGCTTGTATGTCTTTGTCTTAAAGATACTGTCGGAAAATCTGACAGAAGAACACGTGGAACTCCGCATTGCACTCTGCAACCTGATCATCGCCAGCGTCACTGAGGAGGGGGCCGATACGCTACTGGAGCTTGGCACATTGCATTAGTGAGTGCCTACATGCTACCGATGTCTGAAAACATCTAGATCGTATTCAATGCCAGAAACAATTTGATCATTCATCAGTAGTCGATTTCGGATTTTGTTTTGTTTTGTTAGCCCATCTAACAACCATGCGAGAGGTCCCGGGTTCGAATCCCGGCTGGGGACAAAAAAAAACCCAGGTCTTGGATGTTTATGACGTCGCTGTTTCTGGTTCCCACGTCACAGGGTATCCTAGTGTGGGGCCAGATGCAATGTGTGTGCCTGTCAGTAAATGTTATGTTATATCTAACCAAGTAGTTGTAAGCAATAAGCATTCTCTATTAGAGAATAGAGATACTTCAGAGGCCTGATTATGCGCACCAAATCAAGATGGAATCCTGACGTTTGTGATAGCAATTTGTATGGCATCTGACAGAAAATTGGAAAGGTACAGCATTTGGTGCACGTAATATAAAAGCAGAGCAGAGAAATATTTAAAAGTTACGTTCTACGGAGTAGGTATCACAGGGGTTCTAGTATAGCCGACTCTATCAAGGTTATCAAAGTGCAACCGATTCTACCATGGTTATCTCGAGTACAACCCACTCTATCATTGTTATACTAGAGTACAACCGAGTCTATCACGGTTATATTCGAGTACAACCTACTCTATCGTGGTTATACTAGAGTACAACAGAGTCTATAACGGGTATACTGGACTATAATGAGTCTATCATTATTAAATCTTTTCTGCACAAAAATAGCATCACGGTTATACTAGACTACAACCGACTCTATTACGGTTATACTAATATACCAACAACTCTATTACGGTAATACAAGACTAAAACTAATGCATACCTAACTCTATCACGATTATAATAGAGTACAACCGACTCTATCACCCCGGCAGCATGGTGTCTAATCGCGTGGCCCGCTACTCGATCCCTCTCTGGGAGGGAGCCATAGAGGTGATGTTCCGGTACCAGCCATCGGCCAAGCTTGCCTATACCGGGATGTTGGACATACAGGATTTTACTAGGGTATGCTCGGTATTTTAGGAAACTCACACTACGACGACCTCTGTTAGCACATCTGCGTACTATGCAAGAGTTCACGAGTTCGAATCTCGGCTGGGGACAAAAAAGCCTAGATCTAGGATGCTTACATGTTTGTGTTGTCACTGTTTTTGGTTCCCACGACATCCTAGTGTGAGGCCAGAAGCAATCTATGTGACTGTATGTAAACGTTAAAAAAATGTTACCTGATGACTCGGAAAACTACATGCATTAGACTCAAGCCTGTATCTCAAGAGGGGTAGACACCAGGGTTTCCCCTTGCCATCTTCTCTTACGTTCATCGACGTTCATTAGCCATTGATCGTGGCTCGTTATTTATAAAAATAATAATTTCCACACAACACAATCACTAACTATCATTACTAACGCTAGTGACATTTTTCCGAGCGGTTCCGTGCTTCGCAAGGCACGTTAGGCAGTTGGACCCGGCTGCCGTCGATAGATGGCATTTGCTAAGCCAAGTCAGAGGCCTTAGGGCGGCTTAAAAACTTTTGACAGTAAGACCAGCCACTAGTCTTACAAGCCTCCACCAATCCGGACTAGGCCCCCGTGGTGGAGTATAGCCTTTACCTTCCTCAGGGAAGAGGCCCGTGCCCCTCGGTGGGGACATAACGGGTTGATGATGAACACAATCGCTCGTCCCGTTCCCAAACTATTGTTCGGCCGCTGGGAGTGTACGATCCTGACACATATGACTAGTGATGGCAGAAAATCAACGTTATCATTCCCTACGTTATTCTTAACTAGCTTTTGCTACTGACTCACGATTAAGTAGTTTTGTTTTTTAGACGACCTTCACTCAGTCATCTCTTGTGCCATTTTTTGCAGGCATTTTAGAAGCGTCATCATCTTTTTTGTGCCGAATGGCGGTGAAGTGTTGTGGCGAGCTGTGCGACCTTTTATTTGAGCCCAAATCAGCTCAATCGCTATGTACGGCAGTGGTACGGAGAGATTCTGAGAACGCGATGTTCATTTTCTAAAGCCTGTTCATCAACTTTGTATCGTTAAAGGGACCGTTATTATTTTCGTTATTTTTGGTACGTCACTAAAAAAAATACGGTTGACATAACCTTGTGACAGCGTAGTAAGGATTTTACGCACGAACATTAAATATTGATTTCTTCTTATTTAACATTTAAATCACTGTGCAAAATATAACATTGATTGTAAGTTTACACAATGATATAGTTTCAATGACAATTATTTGCTAGTGGGATAAATAGGACTTAAAATTATTTTGATCGAAAATTTAACGCCACTTCAAGGTCACGTCGTCCGTTCTAACATGACCTGTCAGGATCGTATTCTCCCAGCGGCCGGACGGTAACTAGGATACCACCAGGCATGGATATCACAGCCATGGATATACACTCAGACTGAGGTGATGACGTGCACATGATACTGGCGCTGGAAGAGAAATCCTTTGGATCATATATGTCCCAAAACAAACGTCAGAAATCGGAAAACTGATTTTTTTTTTTCAATGTAAGGAATTTACACTCTGTTGAATGCCAATGTACTTATAATGTTAATGTTAGCTGCTGCCTTGGGGCCGAAGGTAGTGGAGAAAAAGGCAGCGAAAAAAAAACCCACTCTGACCATCTTTTCTCAAATCCATGCGTCCATGCCACGGACCCTCAATCGGCGTCCAAGCTCACGAATGAAATACGAAAAAACGAATAGAGATTGTGTAAGTGTATAAGGGTTGTTACGAAGAGCTTGCCGGTAAACTGCATTAGCAGTTTGGCAAAATAGTTAATGTAATTCTGATTTGCCATGTTTTATTGTGAATAAATAAATATAAGGATAATAATAACTTCCACACAACACAATCCCTTGACCTGGTCCCGAACTAGGATACCCTGTGCTATAGTAACCAGGCTAGGATATTATACACAAGGAAAAACACCCAGACTGAGGCCATTTGTACAAATGTACGGCGGCCCCCAGTGAGAATCGAACCCACTAGCTCTTTCTTGGTAGCTTAGCCTTAACGGCTCGACCAACGAGGCAGTCAGTTCAAATTAGGTATTTGACAGGATGTCAAATGAGTTACTTTTAAAACGGAATTTTGTATGAAAATACTTGCTTGTGACGTCACATTTCAGAGCACTCTTTTTATGTTTTATCTATTTAAAAATTGTAATAACTAATAAATGATTAAAAGAAATACATTTTCCGAATCATTTTGTAATTTTTGTTTTAATCGAGCATCTGAAATAATTATTGTTGATAGTGTCAAATACCGTAATCCTAAATTCCCTTCTGTCGTCAGCATCAGGGAGTGATTATTGGCTGATAGGATTGTAAATGTAGCTAAAGAATTTCTGAAATACTGTGAACGAGATGAATGAAAGGAAGTCCTAAATTAAATGTCAATTATTATATTGACATTTATTAATTGTGGTGTATGTTATGTTATGTTTATGTAAATGTAATTTTATTGTGTCTAATTTATTAGTCATATAGTTGCTAATTGTAAAACGCAATAGTTGATGCTGTAATGTTGTACAATTAAAATAAATGATAACAGTAATTATAGTAATACTAGCTGTGCCCCGCGGTGTTACCCGCGGTTCATCGATTTTCCCGTAGGAATAAGATATTTCCCCGCGGTAAAACGTAGCCTATGTTTTAATCCAGGGTATCGGCTAACTCCATACCAAATTTTATTAAAATCCGTCCAGCCGTTTCAGCGCTAAAGACTGACAAACATATAAACACACACACAAACTTTCACGTTTATAATATTAGTGTGATTTTTTTATGAATTTATTTATTATCATAGTAACCCTTTCCAGGAGGGATTCTATGTGCAGAAGCGTCTCTACGAGGCACTACCCTCAATGAAGCAGGCGCGCCAATGCGAACCACCCTTCGAGAGCCCCATCTTCCATTGCTCGTTCGCACAAGCCGTGCCGGAGTTCCAGAGTAGGGCCACCGGTCAGTATCACTTTGATGATCAAATCAAATCCAATGAAAATTGTTTATTTTGAAAACCAAAAATTAATATGAAAATAACGACAATCGTTTGGTGCTAAATCTATTGTACAATATTATTGTCGTTGCATCCTGTCTCCTAAACTACGTGAAACACTTGTATCTTAGGAGAAGGTGAAGTAAAATTAAAACGTTAAAAATGTACGTATATATAATCCATTTATCCATACTTTGCATTTTTTTTTTTACTTCAAACGATACTGAATCAAAAACCTTTAGCGTCAGAAAACTCCATGACGTTTGCTAATTTAGTACTAGCTAGCACTAAATTTGCAAACTGTTTCGAGCCCTCTACCGCTAAAGGTTTTTGATATAGTGTCGTTAAAAGTCTGAAAAAAATGCCAAGTATAGACAAATGGATTAGAATGAATTCTGAATGAAACTGTATGAAGACGAGATTCATTGAGCGGACGACTCGGTCGATATAACAAAATTTCCAGATCTTCCACGCGTTTTTGTGTTAACTACATTTAAAAAAAACCTGCCAAGTGCGAGTCGGACTCGCGCGTGAAGTGTTCCGCACCATTATCTATAGGTAGTCTATAGATAGTTAGTTAGATGGTTGAAAGCGGCCGGGAGGCATTGGACGAGACTAGCACTGGACCGGATGGGTTGGCGTGAAAGAGAAGAGGCCTCTGCCCAACAGTGGGCTCTATTTACGGGCTGATTAGATAGATAGACAGCATTAGACACTATAATATCGAGTAAAAACTACAAAAAATCACGTTTGTCGTATGGCATCTCCCCTAAGGTAACGGCTGCTCGAAAGATCAACTATGTCGCTAGATGACACTTTAAATTTGGCCAATTCCCTTGAACTGCTGAAAGCACATCAATGCAATTAGAATCAAATAAAAAAAAAATCAAAATCATTTATTTCTTTTGCAATATTACATAGACGGATACATCACTGGGACCTGTGTCAGGGGGCCCCGCTCTTCCATATTTACATCAAACAAAAGAAAAATAAACTAAACTTGCGTTACATCAAGTAAGTAGTATGTAGTATTTAGTATTAATTTATATTAATTTTATTTTATTGATTTATATTAAACATGCAAGATTTCCGATTATATTATTAACAAAATATTGCGATTATTTGTGTGTGTGTGTGTGTGTGTGTGTGTGTGTGTGTGTGTGTGTGTGTGTGTGTGTGTGTGTGCGTGTGTGCCCGCTATAAACGTTAAATTATGCTTCGCAGAAGCTCTTAAAACATAATATCTAATACGACTATACAAGAAATTTCATCTTCGCTTCTACTTCATCGTATGTTAGGGTTTTAATCCAGAATCTCCTGCTAGTCCCGCTTTTATCAATGCGATCAATGGAGATGACTCATCGCAAGAAGAAAACTTAACTGCTGCAAACACCCCGAATAATCGACGCAGAAACTTATTTTGTGGCAGCAATATTCACAGGAGAACGAAGTGTCTGGTTTTAGTACCTATTTGCTGTTTGACGACTTCTGTAGCGCATCTGCCTGCCTACCATGCGAAAGGGCCTGGGTTGGAATCCTGGCTGGGGACAAAAAAACCTCAGGTCTTGGATGTTTACATGCTTGTGACGTCACTGTTTCTGGTTCCCACGACACAGGGTACCCTAGTATGGGGCCAGAAGCAATGTATGTGCCTGTATGTAAATGTTTTGTCTATGGTTCCATCGTCCACAGTCCGGCGAACGATCATGGCGACGCCAGACAGTGGGTCCGGCGCCGGCGCCGGAAAGGTCCCCGAGTTGCCGGACGACCCGAATCTGCGGGAGTACTTGGTGAAGCTCTTCCTCTGGCTTGGCGACCCGTGAGTGTCTGTGCTACTTATTTTTTTTTAACATTTAGCATTACAGGGTCATTTTAACATTTACATTTTAACATTTACATACAGGCACATACATTGCTTCTGGCCCCACACTAGGATACCCTGTGTCGTGGGAACCAAAAACAGCGACGTCACAAACATGTACCTAAACATCGAAGACCTGGAGTTTGTTTTTTTTCTCCCCAGCCGGGGATCGAACCCAGGACCTCTCGCACGGTAAGCAGATGCGTTAACCGCTACGCCACAGAGGTCGTCAAATGGGCCCTCGCCCACTGCGACTTTTTGCAGCGACGCTGTACTGATGCTGTCGCGCGTTCGCCGCGATACAGTCGCGATGCGGTCGCTAGCTGTGTGCCCTCGCCCACTTAACCGTGAATCAGTCTCGATGCAAACGCGATTCTGTAACCTCGGGGCCCTTCCTCCATCCTTTCCCCGATGTTGTCCGACACGGTCACGCGTTCGCATCGGGTTAGCAGAGCGTTAGCATCGCTTCTGGAGCGCGTTGCAAATGCGACCTACGCGCGTTAGTAGCGATGCTGTCGAGCGCTTACTAAACGCGTGACAGCATCGCTAAAAAAAAGCCGCCGTGGGCGAGTGCCCTTGCTTAACCCGGCTATGGTGTAGTAGACCGCACTTTAAATTGAATCTTATCACCAGGAAATTAAGTCAAAAAAATTAAAAATAGGGTTTATTTATACTTTACTAACTTTCGCCCGCAACTTCGTCTGCGTGGAATGTGTAATTTCCACAGTGAAAAGTATCTTTCTTTAACTAAAACTTTCGTAAGCACTAAGTACACATTATTAGCTTAATTCCGGATACACTTACTTGACTTTTTGTCGGAAGGGTCCGACCAGGTTTCGCTCCGATTCGCAAAGCTTAATCATGGTGAGCAGAGACAGACCTCGCGTCGTCGGTTGCTCAAATCATGAAAAATAAAAATCTCATGTCAGCCTGTAATCGAACTCCTCTGAAAGCATTTCTTAAAAAAAATTTGCAATAATCAAATTATTTTTTTCAGATCGAAATCAGCGCAATACATTGAGTATGAAGATGCCAGTTTTGAAGTTAAGTAAGTACCTACCTAAATAATAATAAAAGTAATTATTAACTTTATTCCGGATGCACTTACTTGGGTTTTTGTCGGAAGAGTCCGACCAGGTTTCGCTCTGATTCGCAGAGCTTAGTCGTGGTAAACAGAGATGGAGCTCGCGTCGTCGGTTGCTCGTCTCATTAAAGCTGGTTTTAGAGTCATGCTGACCACGCGCTGAACGTCAGCGCTGATAGACAAAATGTATGGCTGGTCAGCGCTGAACGGTCGGCGTTTTTCTAAAACGCTCCTTAGGACGTTGCCACGTTAAGCAGTTGGTGCCGGCTGCCGTCGATAGATGGCAGTCGTTAAGCCGAGTCAGAGGCCTTAGGGCGGCTTGAAAAGTTTTCACAGTAAGACCAGCCACTAGTCTTACAAGCCTCCACCAATCCGGACTAGGCCACCGTGGTGGAGTGTGGCCTATATCTTCCTCAGGGAAGAGACCCGTGCCTCTCGGTGAGGACATAATGGGTTGATGATGATCCGCTACTTGACTCTTTTTTCAAGTATGTCTTAAATGCTAAATATCTCTTCCATTAGACCAAAAAATATTTTAGTGTATTTTTTGAGGGCCTAAAAGCAACAAAAACATTATTTTAAAACGTTGCTTTGCTAAACAGCCAAAAACGCGGTCCGCCATTTTTGTCTATGGTTTGAAGTCCTCTACGTTTGTAAACAAAGTTTGACATTCAACATAGGTAGAGTTCGTGCCACGAAAGAAGTATGAGTCACAATAGAACCTACGCACGCACGACTGACAGATGTTTGTTTACAACCAAAGGTGCTTTCAAGATGGCGGATAGTGTTTTCACCGTTCCGATTTAAAAGCGAAAAATATTTTTTTGCAGCCATCCTGCATATTTACTTTGCAAAGTCAATATATTTCGGTTTCTTACCTTAGATACTACTGGAAATATCCATTTATCGCGTCAAATTATCGTTTATCATTTCTCGAATAATCATTATCGTTTAATCATTATCGCCCGAGAAATAATCATTTATCGGGCAGAGCCCTTTTGCATTTGCCACACCCACACTGGATAACAGATCTCTCTTTCCATGCCTCCCTTGTTAATGTTTTTGTTTTGTTAATTGTTTCATTGTGTTTTGTATGTGTTGTTTGCTTTTCTTACTACTGTATTGCCAGCTTGATATTGTATTTATTACGTGTGTGTGTAAATGCAAATAAATGATTTATCTATCTATCTATCTATCTATCAAATTTGAAACGAGGCAAGTAGCGTATTATGTTCATAACAGGGACAAAGGAAAAGGCCACTACAATTTCCCCTCGTAATCTATTAAACCACACAGTTGGCCTTTAGATACCGCGAGAAATGCGACGAAGTGTCGGCAACGCTGCGTCTCCGGGCGGAACTATTGGGCGAGTTCGTGGCCGAGCAGATGAGCGGACTGACCCAGGATCGTGACTGCTCACTGCCCAGCGTTGAGCTCCACTTGGCTGACCTGATGGTGAGCGAATGCTCCTTATTTGGTTGACCTCATAGTGAGCAAGATTCCTTTAGCTTTTTGGTGAACGATCGTAGTCTATCCTGAGCTTATTCAAAAAGAAAGCGGAAATTATTCTGTTTGTTGAAAGTCAATGATCAGATAGAAATATAAACATTTACATACAGGCACGTACATTGCTTCCAGTCCCTCACTAGGATACGTGAGGACCAGAAACAGCGACATCACAAACATTTCACAAATATCCTTGAGTAATATTTTTAAGTTAGTTTGTCAATTAAACTAAGACGTGCCAAAACTGTTTGAAAAGAATAAATGTGGAGTTTTTTTGTTAGTTTCTTTTCCACGTAATCTATTAATTGTGAAATTAACAACCTTGACGTTCATAAAGCAATTAAATCGAATTAAACTTGAAACGAATTAAACCTCAAGACTTGGGGTTTTTTTATTTCCCCAGGCGGGATTTGAACACGTGACCTCTCGCATGTTATGCAGATGCGCTAACCGCTGCGCCACAGAGGTCGTCGATAGATAACAAGCAAACATTTACATACAGGCACATACATTGCCTCTGGCCCCACACTAGGATACCCTGTGTTGTGGGAACCAGAAACAGCGACGTCACAAACATGTAAACATCCAAGACTTGGGTTTCTTTTTTTTTATCCCCAGCCGGAATTCGAACCCGTGACCTCTCGTATGGTAGTCAGATGCGCTAACCGCTGTGCCACAGAGGTCGTCAATCTTAATAATAAATATTTTGTGTGTATAAAGTTGATCGCACATTTGTCAGCACCGCACGCGCCGCACGCGCCGCATTTTAGAATTCGTTGTATGCAATGATATGAAATCTCGCATATTTTATCCGCACCGTACGCGCCGCATTTCGTAAAATACGGTACGGCACGTGCGCCGCGTGCTGCCACTCAGTGTTGCCTCATTCGGATCCGAAGAGCTGAATATGCTCCATATAAGTTCCTTTTTTAATTAATGTTGCGAATCCAGAGTCTTTTTTTTCTTGGAGTTTCATTTTCTTCTTCTTCTGCCAATAAGCAGGCTACTACAACAATTTCTTCCATAGCACAGTGTCACCGCACCGTTTCACACCAGAGGCAAGAAAAAACTGCGAAAATTGTTGGCAACACACAGAAATGCGGCCCGTTCGGCGCGTACGTTGCTGACAAATATGCGACCCAATTTTAAAATGCGGCGCGTGCGGCGCGGGGTTATTCACCAACTCGACACACATGACTGGACACACCTGTGTCCAGTTGGTGAAACTCAAATTAGTTTATTTTATTCTTTCGTCATCTGGACACACAAAGATTTTTATGCGTGTCCAGATGGTGAAAGCTAAAATAATCATTTTTATGTTTTCACTAACTGGACACACTCTGTTTTTTTGCAGAAAAAGGGTACAGTCAGGTTAACAATCGCCTTGCTCATGGAATTATTGGCCTCTAACAATGGTCGCGATCATAGTGTTCATGCCGATAGTTTCAATTTTTTTCTTGCTGTAGGACCTTCATCATAAATTTTATTTCCTGAATCTTGATTCCCATAATGTCGTTTTGCGTTTTACTTAAATTCCCAGACTTCGCTCCTTGCTTTACAGTGGTTTCCAGTACGCCCCGTCGGACTTATGGTATAGTCCAGAGTGGTTAAAAGTACTAGGGTAACAAAAGTTAGTAGGTAGTAGTTAAACAACCCTGTGTAATACTGTGCAGTATTAAGATACACCATGAACTAAGCCGCATGTTTTTCATGAGATTTTATTTTAGCCGCAATCTCTTACATACTTCTGCTACCCTAGTACTTTTGTACTATTTACTGTAAAATTATTGTAAAAGTGTTGTAAAATTGCCCGTTTCCAGCAGTGGAACATTTGATGGCCGATAATGATTGTGACAGAAAACATTCCGCGCATGACTGTACTTCGTCATAAATTCGGGTAAAATACGAATATGTGTCCAGTTGACGAAAACATTAAAATGATTTAAATACGTTTCACCATCTGGACACGCGTAAAAATCATGGCGTGTCCAGATGACGAAAGAACAAATAATACTATTTTGAGTTTAACCAATTCGACACAGGTGTGTCCAGTCATGTGTGTCCAGTTGGTGAATAACCCGCGGCGCGTGTGGTGCTGACAAATGCGCGATCAACTTAATACTGACGTCAACGTAAAAAGTCTGGGAACCAGAAACAGCAACGTCACAAACACGTAAACATCCAAGACCTGAGTGCGTATACTGAGTTTTGTCATTCACTTTCGATAGCGAGAGCGTTTGCGATTTGCATAGGAGTGACAAAGCGCGCCATCTAGTTGTCTCTTTGTCACTCCTATCATAATCAACCCATTATGTCCCCACCGAGGGGCACGGGTCTCTTCCCTGAGGAAGGTATAGGCCATACTCCACCACGGGGGCCAAGTCCGGATTGGTGGAGGCTTGTAAGACTAGTGGCTGGTCTTACTGTCAGAAGTTTTCAAGCCGCCCTAGGGCCTCTGACTTGGCTTAACGACTGCCATCTATCGACGGCAGCCGGCACCAACTGCTTAACGTGCCTTGCGAAGCACGGAATCGCTCGGAAAAATGCCACTAGCGTTAGTCATAGACGGTGACCCATCCATGGACTGAACGCGCCGTATGTTGCTTAACCTTAGTGATCGTTTAAGATCACTCAGGCAGCCCAGGCTACGAGCGATTCACTCCTATGCAAAACGCAAACGCTCTAACTATCGAGAGTGAATGAAAAAACTCAGTATACGCACTCTGGGGTATTTTTAGATAGGTTCATTTGTATGGCCACAGTTAGCCCTGCGCACGCGCGTGGTGGGCATCGGCCATGTGCGCTGCGGTGGTGCGTTAGAGCGAGCTATATTGTACAAGGTGCTGGCGGACCGCGTCGCCTTGCCGTGCGCGCTCCACCGCGGCGTCAGAGCGCACGCCTGGGTCGAAGTGGCTGTTCCGGAGGCTGACCCGGTGGGTACATGAGTCTAGGTGGCCATACTGCAGGTGAGTAGATGGGTCGAAGTGGCTGTTCCGGAGGCTGACCCGGTGGGTACATGAGTCTAGGTGGCCATACTGCAGGTGAGTAGATGGGTCGAAGTGGCTGTTCCGGAGGCTGACCCGGTGGGTACATGAGTCTAGGTGGCCATACTGCAGGTGAGTAGATGGGTCGAAGTGGCTGTTCCGGAGGCTGACCCGGTGGGTACATGAGTCTAGGTGGCCATACTGCAGGTGAGTAGATGGGTCGAAGTGGCTGTTCCGGAGGCTGACCCGGTGGGTACATGAGTCTAGGTGGCCATACTGCAGGTGAGTAGATGGGTCGAAGTGGCTGTTCCGGAGGCTGACCCGGTGGGTACATGAGTCTAGGTGGCCATACTGCAGGTGAGTAGATGGGTCGAAGTGGCTGTTCCGGAGGCTGACCCGGTGGGTACATGAGTCTAGGTGGCCATACTGCAGGTGAGTAGATGGGTCTAAGTGGGATACCGCCGTTTAGCCAAAGTATTTTTCGCCAAATTTTACTTCCCAATAAACTTATGGCATCAGTTTCATTTCCCAAATGAAACTTTAGCAAGTTTTCATTTCGCATTTTATTCATTTGGTCAAATTATCATTTCGCGTAATTTTACTGCGTCAAGTTTTATTAAGACAAACGTTTATTATGCTAACGTTTTATTTTGGCAAGTGTTATTTTCAAATAATGGAACGGGGGGTCGGCGATGTAAAGAATACGTGACAACAGAAATATAGGTGCGACGACGCGCGTAGCGAAGCGGAGCGCGTCGGAGCGTTAGGTTCTCTATGTAAGATCGAAAACAGACTCGACTTTGATGCGTTCTTACCTTGCCTCTTTGGTAAAATGAATTTTGACCAAGTATTTATTTGGTAAACAATAACTTGCCATAATAACTTTTGCTAACTGTTTATTTGCTTTAAGTTGTTTTGAGAAATGTTTTTTTGCCAAGTGATAATTTGCGGAAAATAGTTTGGGAAGTAATACTTTGGGAAACGATTTTTGGCAATACATTAGTAAACCGTCTAAGTAGCCGTTGTGGAATGCGTTACGGATTTTATTAGGCTTAGGCCCGGTTTCTCCAAGATCTGTTAATGGTCTAACAGTCTGTTACATCTTCTGACGGACTGTTAAATGCTGTCGAGTGTCCCACCACGCTCTAATGGACCGTTAACTTCTTTAACAAAGCATCAAATCTAATTCTGGCATTGGAGGTCCGTTAAAACATTAACAGACGATTTAGTTTCGTCAAAACTGTCGAAATATACTAGATGTTGGAGTTCTTTTTCAATTGACTATAATTTTTACCTTTTAAAAATAGTTGGTTCTATTTTTCATTTTAATTATTTTTTCAATAAGTCCAACTGTAGTTGTTGAGTTTCTGTTTTATTATTTTCCACTAACTACATCTTTGTTGTTTGACACTGAATGGATGAGGATATCCTTTTCGTTAGCAGAAAAATTGGTTCCTTGTGTTTTCTTAGACATCCCTTGTAATTTAATTTAGAAAGCGCACGAATTGAACAAAATCACAACAAAAGGAACCAGAAAAATCTTTTCAAACCCTCAAAAGCGTTGAACCGCAGACACAAATGTTTGACGTTTGACAGGAATTTGAATGACTGGATTGCGTTTCATTCACGTAATGCTTGATTTACTAATGGTCTGTTAAATTTAGCTTATAGGACATGGACATTTTAACATTGCTTTAGCATCCTTGTTAGTTTTGACGGCTGATTTATAAATGCCGCGTTTACCACTAACAAACAGAGTTTGATGAAACCGGGCCTTAAAGTCGGTATTTTAATTCTTTTAGTTTTTTAAATACCTACGTACCACAAACAAGTTTGACTTGGAAGTAAAATGGGGTTATTTGGGTTTTACGTGCTAGTAACAGTAAGGCACGAGGTGGCTGTTCTGGAGGCTGACCCGGTGAGTACATTAGTCTAGGTTGCCATACTCCAGTGCAGGTGGGTAGATGGGTCTAAGTAGCCGTTGCGGAATAATGCGCTACGGCTTTTAGGGCTATGAAAAATAGATAACAACCTTTTCTCAGACCTACCGATAATACATAGGTATACATAAAGATAATAATAATAATAAACTCACGCCCGTTATCCTCGAGGGGGTAGGCAGAGGCACCAATCGTAATGTATATACAAAATTTTATCAAAATCCGTCAAGCCGTTTCGGAGGAGTTTGCGTGCCGCACTAATACTGTGACACGAGGATTTTATATATTACTAGCTGTCCCGGCAACCGTTAATTTGACATATAATTTTTTTCCGCTAGGGCTATGAAAAATAGATAAAAACCTATTCTCATACCTACCGAATATGTACACAAAATTTCAGAAAAATCGGTCAAACCGTTTCGTAGGAGTATGCGCACTAACATTGGGACACCAGAATTTTATATATTAGAAAGAGAAAGTAGATAAACTAGCTGACCCCGCAAACGTTGTTTTGCCAGATAGGGGTATGAAAAATAGATAACAACCAATTCTCAGGCCTACCGATTATACATCTAAAATTTCATCAAAATTGTCCAAGCAGTTTCGAAGGAGTATGCGCACTAACACGAGAATTTTATATAGTATTAGATTAGATTAAACATATTAAAGAGTATAGTACATTGTTCACCGAGAGGAGAAAGTGACCGATTACCGTCGAGGGTGTCGTTTGAAGCCCGAGCGAGTAGGCGAGGGCTTTAAAACACCTGAGATCGGGAATCGCAGTTTCTCTCGAGTGATACATAGTGCTTTATACTACACCTACAAGGAAAATAAAATACGAAATCTTTACTAATTGAAATTTATATTGAAATTGTTGCTAGTGGCCAGTGTCATTTTGCGAACTTGGAGATAAAAACTCACTGTAAAAACTTTTTGGCTTTTGATATTTAGGTTACCGGCGCATAGTCTTACCCAAAATTAAAAAAGAAAAACCACGCAAGAAATGGATTTTCATACACTTTTCTCTCCCGCTCAGATGCGTTTTCTCCCCGCATATTTGTTCGATATGCAATGACGTACTTTCTGCCGTAAATTTGATAAAGTATCAAGGTACTTTCCAAGCAGGTGTAGTATAAAGAATATTTCGACCTCCCCAGAATGACCCTAGCGACCAGTTCAACGCATACCCAGCGGGTCTGCTCCGCGCCAACTACGTGGTGGATCTGATGGAGCGGCCTGGCCGGCTGCTTCGCGTCGGAAGCGTGGCCGCCGCTCATATTACCGGCCAAGAACCGCGCCAACCCTACATTGCTAGAAGACTACCGGAGGTAGGCCTTTTCCATAGGGGTAGAATAAATGAATCGGTTGTTTCAGAAAGAACATTAGTCACAATCTGCTTACTTTTCAGTAGACATAAAAAACTAGCGGTGGTGGCGTAGTGGGGTTGACCCTTGCTTCTCGATCATGAGGGTCTGGGTTCGAACCACGCATGTACCAATGACTTTTAGTTACGTACATTTGTTTGTACAGCAACACCATTCGCTGATAAATTGTGCCCGGATAACGGCGACAGGCTTGCCACTTGTCACGTTTGGGACCTAATAAACTCGGCAAAACGTGGGTCCAGTTCTAGAGACTGGTGCCTCTGCCTACCCCTTCGGGGATAACGGGCGTGAGTTTATTATTATTATTATTTATATATAAAACTGACCCCTCAGTGGGACTACTGTTATTTTTGCGTCTACTGAGACGTAGTACGTACACGTAGTTCAATTGATATTCATTGGGCTAATGTTCTTTATATAGGGATCTGTAGATCTACCCTCAAGGATACCATAGACAACAATAAGTCAATCACACAAAATTTGGACTAATGTTCTTTCTGAAACTACCGATTCAAATGTGCCGATTCATAGTTTTTATTGCGCACCAGATATCATAAAAGTAGTTTTAAAAAATCTTATATACATAGTCCACAACAAACCATTAAAAATAAAATAAATAAACTCACGCCCGTTATCCCCGAGGGGGTAGGCAGAGGCACCAGTCGCTAGAACTGGGCCCACGTTTTGGCGAGTTTATTAGGTCCCAAACGTGGACAAGTGGCAAGCCTGTCGCCGTTATCCGGGCGCAATTTATCAAGCAAACCATTACTGATTTATTATTTGCTTATATTATGTACTTATAAATGGAACTGGCGTCTCTATTCTATTCTACTTCTATGGAAAGCATGCTAAAAAGCGTGAAAATAAAGCAAATGTAAACCAGGGCCGTATGCAAATCTTTGAAAGTTTGTAGCCTCTGTAGCGAGTACATGTCTACTCTGCGCGCGTAATGTGAACTTCGACATTCCTGCATCGCGCAATCCAGGTGTTACACATGACATAAATACAACGTTCAACGAACAACAGTTGGACCGGCCGGCTGCGGCCGTCCCCAGGCAATCTGCCTGGCCGGAAATTGTGCTTTATAGTAGACATTATAGTGAGCCCGATCACCAGCTTCCTTATACCTCCGTGTAATAAAGGAATAATGTCAAGCCAATCGGGGAGTCATTAAAGGTCCACATATCCATCATCATCTTCATCATCAGCCGCCCACCGTTGCCCACTGCTGGGTATAAGCCTTTTCCTCCAAATGCAATTTCACACGGACTCGTCATTCGCATCCGCGGTCCTTTCGCCGACTCAACGACATCGTCCGACCATCGGGACATTTCCATGTCAAATAATAAAATAACGGCCTCAAAATGGATCCCTGTGGGACGCCACGTGCTTCACGCAATTAGTATGTTGTAAGTGTTTTCAATGCATTGTTGACAGGTCTGCCGATGTGATGCGGTCCACCCGGTGCACCTAATTCCGACAGTACCGGCGACGTCGTCCACTCCGCGCTACGACTCCACGAATGTATCGCCGGCGTAAAATATTCATGAGATTGTCACCTGGTTGAGTACTTTATTCAGAATTTGGGAGCTTTGTAGGTGGTACCTTATTTCATTTTTAAAACCTACAAGAATAGACTGAGAGAAGAAAAATAAAACGTGATTAACGGTAAAATATATTTTTTTATAAACTAAAACTTAAATCATTCTCATTTACGTGTTTATCTATGTATCATGGTAACGTAAAATGATTTAGAAGATCCGTCTCGCTGTGTTACTTAAAACTAATTAATTGATAACTAAGTCATTCAGAACAATTCCCTTTATCAAAAATCGTACATGACTTGTTTCATCTTCCATTTTCTAAAAGTCATGAATTGTCATTAATTTATTTATATCAGTTATTATAAACATGTTAGTTGCATCAAAATCTGTCATGCTGTATATGCAATATTTGGCGTTATAGTTTGATAAATACTCTATATCATAATTTGATTGTAATGTTGTATATTAATGCTGTTTTGTACATCTTTTAACATAAACAATGAGTAAACTTAACTGTTTATCCTAAGAACTAAATAGACAGATTACGAAACCTTAGAGGTACTCAGCAAGGTGCGAAGAAACGCCGAGGCGTGCCTTTTCGTGGGCAAACATTGACCGAAAGCTTCTAGCAGCAAAGGCTCCTGCTCCACTGATATCCTGAAAAGACGACAGATTTCGATCAAGCGCTAATAATGAAAATAAGTTATGAATGAAACAGAATGAAATAAAGACAAAAAACCTTCTACCGCTGGCCCAACACTACCTAACGCAACACCACTACGAGGGCCTATATTCTGCAAATGCATTGTAGTACAATGTCAACTGTATGAACAAGGCGATTTAGTTTCATTGCCGCTTCAAGTCTACGCGCGCAGTCAAATCATGCAATCTAGGCGTCAATGGTTTGAAAAACACGCCATAACACGACCGTGTATCAGTCATCGAACTATAATGCACTAACACAATCGGGGACCTGTTACCTACACATTTTTACGACACAGCAAAACTAAAGAGAAATGTTAGACATCAAAAATTAATTTCAATATAAAGAATTTACATCATGTTTGTTAAGTGTCAATGAACTATAATGTTAGCCGCTGCCTTGGGGCCGAATATAGTGGAGAAAAAGGCAGCGAAAAAAAAACTCCACTCTGACCATCTTTTCTCAAATCACCATAAAAGTAATACAAAGTTGGTATGAATGTCCATCTACCTGAAAAGCTCAAGATCCGTGAGTGCAATCAATACTTGCAATGTTAAGTTTTATTAAAATTCTTACAAACGTTAAAAACAAACTTAGATAATGTAAGCTTTCTAATGTGCATGGGTTAGCAGACTGCAACGTGAGCAGTCGAGCTCACGGGCCTTGTGGCCTGTCAAACATGTCTGGTTGGATTTTGCCTCTCATAACACCGTACGTCCTCAAACATGTAACTGTGCACAATTCCATATAAACTCCATGAAGACCTAACATCACCCATCTATCTATCTTCTATATAAATAAAATTCAAAGTCCTGACTGACTGACTCACTCATCAACGCCCAGCCCAAGCCGTTAGACCTAGGAAGCTGAAATTTTGCACAGAGGGTCTATAATTATATAATGTAGGCAAGGAATAAGACCGGATTTTTTGAAATTCAACCCCTAAGGGGGCGAAAAGGATTGCCAAAATTTGTATGGGAGGTTTATAGAATGTTGTCTAATTTTCTTGAAACTTAAAGTAAATACTCTTCAACACAATTGATTGAACACATGTTTCGCCGTTTTTCTAAATATTAAACCCTTAAGGGAGTGAACGGGGTTGCAAAATTTTGAACTAAAGTCCACGCGGACGGAGTCGCGGGCGAAAGCTAGTCACCAATATACTTTCTTCATTCACCACCGGCGGTGGTGGATTAAAGGTTGCAGGGCGGTGGTCCACCCGCCCTGCAACCTTCTCGAACTCACGGTCTCTTTCTTGGTACGAGGCAGGCTGAGGCGGAACACAATTGTTATTCATCTCGTAGATTCCTTTTTTCCATGTTTGTGAAGTCCTTAGCTGGTTACCATAGCACAGGGTATCCCATTTAGGGGCAGAACATTTGATTGTGTTATGTGAAAGTTATATTATTATACTCCAGGTTATTACGGCATATTTCATATGATACGTCACGCCAGTCTGTATTTTATAGCGATATTATCGTTAAACTTTACGATCATGACGGCTATTCAAATAAATAATGTCAGGATCGATTTTGTTATGAACGGTTTACGCGTCTATCCAACGACGAAAAATGTGAGGTTAGTTTAACTATCCAATTATAAAGAAAGTCCAATTATGAAGCTAGATAGAGGCTTAAGGTGTATTCACATTGAAACGTGTCGGTGGAGCGGTCGATCACGATATGAATCTAACTAAAATAATCCTTAAACTTAAGGTTAGAGACTACCCGGTAGATTCGGCGGTAACTGCCCTCTGTACTCTCGACGCATTTATCCAATTTGCGTTTTTATAATTTAGTGCATTTATTTTTTATTACAGCCAAAACATGCTTTCAGTTTCTAATGCCCTCTGAGGTTTCATTCAGTTTAATGTTATTTCTGACTTGCATATTGCATTTAATTGTGACGAAATTTGAACATAATAGCGTCGAGAGTAGGTATGAAATGGTATGGTAGCGGTGAAAGTGTACTTTATTAATCAAGTATACTTTATTAATAAAAAATAAAATAAAAAAAAACTCACGCCCGTTATCCCCGAGGGAGTAGGCAGAGGCACCAATCACTAGAACTTGGCCCACGTTTTGCGGAGTTTATTAGGTCCCAACGGGACGAGTGGCAAGCCTGTCGCGCCGTTATCCGGGCCCAAATTATCAACGAATGGTGTGCTGTTTAAATATTTAAAGTATACTTTATTACTTTATTATTTTTCAAAGAAACTAAGTCTTTTTGGACCAAAGCCTTTGTACATAAGCACTAAGTAGACATTATAAACTTTATTCCGGATAGGTACACTTACTTGACTTTTTGTCGGTAGAATCCGACCAGGTTTCGCTCTGTTTCGCAAAGCTTAATCATGGTGAGCAGAGACGGAGCTTGCGTCGTCGGTTGCTCGTCTCTCGTCTTTATAAATTAACAGTCTCTAACCTAATATAAAACATAAACATTTACATACAGGCACATACATTGCTTCTGGCCCCAAACTAGGATACCCTGTGTAGTGGGAACCAGAAACGGTGACATCACATCACAATCATGTAAACATCCAAGACCTGGGGTTTTTTTGTCCTCAGCCTTACCTACATCCATGAGGATTACTTTAGAGACCTAGTTTGTATAATTTGGGTCGTTGTAACAAAGACCTTTATTAATCATCGTCATCAACCCATTATTTCCCCACCGAGGGGCACGGGTCTCTTCCTTGATGAAGGTTGTATGCCATACTCCACGGGGGCCAAGTCCGGATTGGTGGATTGGACCTTAATCTAACCAAATAAACCAATATAGGTAGAAGAAGAAAATTTTATTATAACAACAGAACACACGCCACAAAAACATAATAAATCCAAAAATTAAACCAAAAAATTAGTACAAAACAAAAAATCAGAAGAAAACAGGAGGAAAATAAAGGTCACGGCGTGTCACTGCTATTATAAATGGCAGCTGACTCAGCCAGAAGGACAAGCCTTCAGCGCTGATTTTCAGTCAGTGGTATCTTATATTAACCTACCGGTAATCGTCGAACGACACCCGGCCGTCTTTGTCCACATCCAGTTTCTTCAAAACCAACTCTACCAGGTCTCTAACGCCTTCATCAGGGTCCTCGTCTCCGGGTTGCTTCAGCAAGGAGTTTCTGTAAGAAAGACAATCTTCACGAAGCTGACATTTTCCTCAAATAGACAAAGAGAGCAATTTTCATATCATAATCAGTGGCCAGGTTGGCAGAGGGCCCGTGGATGCTGATTGCGAGAGACCGCGAGGTATGGCGTAATGGGGAAAATGCCTAGACCTAAAGTCTGTTTTTTAATTCAATGCAAAAAAATAAAACTGTCACGTTGACATCTCAATACAATCCTAAGGTTGTCAATGTCTGAATAATGCTTACTAGCAACAGTAACACCGCGTCATTTTATTTTTTGTATCGAATTAAAAAACGGACTTTAACAGTTGGTAGAGATGGGCTGATGATAATTGATGAATCATTAGTACGGAAGAAGGCCTCAGTTTGGGTGTATTTGGAAGTTTGTCATGTCCCCGCCTGGTTACCACAGTACAGTCTGTTAGCTTTTAGAATATACCTGAACTGAGCAATCAAAAAGCGATTATATTGCAATAAGGTAAGGTTTATTTTGTATTGTTATTTATGACTTTACATAACTTTAGTAGTATTACAGTGTAGTATTACACTTGTGTGCTTTCGGCGAAAACCGAAGCCTACTTTAGAGCCCCATCTATATTCTAAAAGCTAACAGACTGTGCAGGGTATCCTAGTATTGCATCAGAATAAGTGGGAGTAATTATTAGAACCCAGATCAAAGAAGGAAAATAGTTCTAGAAGTTGTCTGCTTTCAGGGCTTTGGTTTGGTTGTGGCGTTGCTATCAGAGCTTTGGTTTGGTTGTGGCGTTGCTATCAGGGCTTTTCGACTAAATGGAATATTGACTATCATTAAAAATAACAATATAGTCAAGTCCGGCTTTGAGCTCGTTTTTTAATATGATTAAGCACCTCGTGATTAAAACAAAGCTTCACAGTACATACATACATAAGCTCACGCCTAATCCCACAGGGTGAGGTAGAGACCACTTGCCACGATCCTGACGAATCACTTTCGCTTCATCGAAATTCATTAGTCGTTGCATGCACGCTTCGGGTACTTTTTATCTTTTGCTCTAGCTTCAAAATATAAGTACCTAAGGAAAGATACCTAAGAAAATCCGACAAACATTTTTTTTTGCAGCAAAATTAGTTCCTTTGTATCTTGTTAGTATTTTCTTAGCCCGATGCGCCTGTAAAACCCATTTTGTGCTGGCTAGCTTGAAACTTAAACTGTAAACATCAGCTATGTATTTACTGAATAACAAAAGGCGTCGTAATTACGAAATTATTAAGTTTCTCCTGAATAGTTAGCATTTGACGGTTGTCGGTTTTTTGCAAGCGCAATGACGATTAGGGTTGTTGAGGAACTTGTTATGAGGAAGAGGATTTTTTTAAAGTCGATTTTGAGGAAGAGGATGAGGATGAGGAATCTAGCAGACTAAGACACAGAACACTATACCCCAGAGGAAGAGGATGCAAAAGACGAAGAACAAAATAACATTACGTAGATTACGCTAGTATTGAACTTCTTTACCTACATATTTCCATCTCTGTCTTCCTTTAACTTTTTAATACGGCGAGACTTCTCTCTCTCTCTCTCTCTCTCTCAAACACATTTCGTTTCAACAAAACTTATTCTTCCTCTTATTATCCTTCCTCTTAAATTCCTCATGAGGAAGAGGAAGAGGATTTTTTTAAATCAATTTTGAGGAAGAGGAAGAGGAAGAGGAATCCTCATCAACCCTAATGACGATACTCACTTGAGCAGCACAAACATCTCGTCCTTGGTAATGAACCCATCAGCATTCAGGTCATACACGTTGAAACAGTGCCGAAGGCGTTCCGAAGGGCCTCCCCGTAGCAAGACGCTGAGCCCCCGCGCCCACGCTTCGAACCGGAGCGCGCCTTCGCCGCCGCCCGAGCCGCGCTCCCAGGTCATCCACATTCGCTCTAGAATCGTCTCCTCCGTCACGAGGTTGAGAGTGTTGTGCATGACGTCTCGGAACGTACCTTGGTCTATGCCCTGGAATAAAGCATTTTTTCCACCGTTTCTAATGGACCCTAGACGGGCTATCTTTTCACGAAAATGTGTAGCTGCAAGGGTGTCGCTGGTAGCATCAGCTAGCATTTTCGGCTAGACTTGCAATACTCTGCAATATTTTTAGTATAGCCGGGATATGCGGGATATAAGGCCAAATATTTTTTGTATAGCCGATGATTTTAGCCGTATAGCTGAAACGATCGCTTTGCATTCGAAAATACTGAAATGTTTTTCAGCTATATTATTGCTGTCTCGCTTTACGGCCTAAGTGCGTCCCTTTTTCAGACTACGTGATTCGTCCGCCCTTGCAGCTAGCCAAGCCACGTATGTAGCCCGTGTAAAAACAAAATAATGAGCCATATACTGTTGTAAAATATTTTCGAGATGTACATTTTCAACTATGTGCTGCATTAAAATGTTTTTTGTATTTTCGGGATATCGGCGGCTATGACGTAGCCAAATATTTCATCAAAAGTGTAGCCCGTGTAGAGGCCCCACAAGACTGTTTTTAGGGTTCCGTACCCAAAGGGTAAAACGGACCCTATTACCGCTGTCCGTCCGTCCAAAGCAAGTCCGTGAAGCAAAAAAATCACGTTTGTTGTATGGTAGCACCGTTAAATATTTATTTTATTCTGTTTTTTAGTATATTTGTTGTTATAGCGGCAACAGAAATACGTCATCATGAGATACAGCAACTATATATAGATTTTAAATTATTTAGGTATTTGTGTATATTATTCGTGTGTATCTATTGATATTATATGTATATATATAATTTGGTTAATCAGGCATGTTTATGGAATAAATCCTAGAAATTGTTATACGAGTATTACTTATTTTGTACATCTATACCTCCTTCTCCAATGTTTAGCTCCAGTCCATCCAAAGGTTGTCTAGAAGAGATCACTTTTAGTGATAAGGCCGCCGTCTGTACACTTCGATTAAGAAATACCTGTGTAATCTCCTTTTTTATCTAATCTCTTTAAACGAGCAATTCTTGTATGTATATTTATGTATAATCAGAATCTCGGAAACGGCTCCAACGATTTTCACGAAATTTTGTAGGCAGATGCTTTCGGGGGCGTTTAGTTGATCGAACTAGGTTACATTTTTAGAAAATATTGTTTTATCTGTGTTTTAAGGCAATTGAAATTTGCTATAATAACATACAGAGGTAAATTTCGCGTCTACTTGCAAGGTCGGGATAGTTCTGACGGAAAAACGGGCAATCCGTTTCGGGCCGATTTCAAGAGACCCGATTCGAGTCATGATGTTTTTTTTCCAAGTTATTTTTTTGTTGAAAAAGGATTATTTTAATTGTATATTACATATTTTATATTACAAGCTGGCAAGAACTGGATGAGAGTAGCCGAGGACCGTGCTCAGTGGCGTGTAATGGGAGAGACCTATGTCCAGCAGTGGACAACCGTAGGCCGATGATGATGATGATATTACAAAAAAAGTACCGAGCAAAGCTGACAGACGGACGGACGGACATAAGGTCAGTAATAAGGTCCGTTTTACCCTTTGGGTACGGAACCCTAAAACTGCCTCTCTAGTATAGAGCAAGTACCTACTTATAAAAAATACCTATGTCTGATGGAACAGCCATTATTTTTTTGCAACAAGAAAAAGAAGAAAAATAATAAAACTTCTTTGTACGAATGTGTAGAATAACCACCCGACCATTGAATTTAAAATTCAATGACCAGATCTTGACATGCTACCTTACCTTCTAGTCCTTTTTCTATCAGGAAGCAAGTTAAAGACTCCTTGCCTAGTACAATCGTAACAAATGTACCGACAGTACTCAGGTAGTTTGTTATGATTTTAATGGGCTCTCGAGTCGATAAATATTAATGTTTGGGATTGCGTGCCTCCGTAAGAAGATTGTAAAGCTCTATTGTTTATGACAGACAGTTTTTCGCCCGACCTTAGGTAACTAATTTGCTATCGTCATGGCTAATCGAATCACGGTAGTGGACACAGGATTTTGGCCGCCGTTAGTCTGTGATGAATAAAATTCACATCTCATCAGAAAAATCGAATCACCTCTGAAAGTTGGGTTTGAATGAGTTTTATGATTTTTTTATATATTAAATACAAAACAAAACAAAAGAAAAAGCTATCTAGCTAGCGTGCGGATATTATAAGGTATCGTGTAACGAATATTATTGCTTCAAATACCAATTAAATTTCTTTACATAATATCGTGTTTTGTTCAACAGGTATATTTTTAGCTTTTACGATGAATTGGCAAAGTGTTAGAAATGTTCCTTGTTTTATTATCTCGCAAGGCCTCAGAATTGCTCGTAGCCTGGGCTGCCAGAGTGATCTTAAATGATCACTAAGGTTAAGCAACATACGGCGCGTTCAGTCCATGGATGGGTCACCGTCTATGACTAACGCTAGTGGCATTTTTCCGAGCGATTCCGTGCTTCGCAAGGCACGTTAAGCAGTTGGTGCCGGCTGCCGTCGATAGATGGCAGTCGTTAAGCCAAGTCAGAGGCCCTAGAGCGGCTTGAAAACTTCTGAAAGTAAGACCAGCCACTAGTCTTACAAGGCTCCACCAATCCTGACTTGGCCCCCGTGGTGGAGTATGGCCTATACCTTCCTCAGGGAAGAGACCCGTGCCCCTCGGTGGGGACATAATGGGTTGACGATGAAGGCCTCAGGCTTTTTTACTATCATTAACTATTTAAAAATTAATGCCAGAGTGTAATTTATTACTGATATTGCGGAATAGCTAAAGGAAAATCTTTAGTCAAAGCGGGCTGCGTTAGAAATTGAGGGGTTAGTACAAGATGACGAGAAACAGTCGATCAACTTTTAAATAAAAAACTTCTCACAAATTTCACTGAAAATACCTAGTATGAAGTTCTTACGTACGGATAGCAGGTTGTTAATATATTATGATGTTTTACTTATGAATTAACTACCTGCTATCCGTCCGAGCCCGGACCCGCACTTGACCGGTTTTTTTTATAATTTTGTTGCTTTTAAGTATGTGAACATGTGATAGCATAACAACGCCGGCATTTAGCAAAGAGTGTCATTAATTTATCTATCAAATTATTTGCATGAGTCGTCTACTCTACCGTATCTCCCTTTAAAGGCCGCGCTGTCTTAGCAACGTAGACAAACAAGCATAAGGCATTTTGCACGCAATAAAACGTTACATCTGGGCGCACGTCGCACGCTTGCTTTACTCCACACGAAGGGTTCCCAACCCTTGGCCATATAGCATTTATGCATGAAGTTTTATCGACACTTGAAGTCAGAGAAAAAGCAGCAAACATTGTCTAGACATTGAATTCTGCCTTTTGCCTGACATGCCACGCTCGCATGTCAATAATTTGTCAATAAAATACAATGTATGTTAGTGTACACGCGATCCTTGCATCCTTAGCCATTAGTCCTACCTACCACGCTACCACTGTACTGCTTTAAAATACTCAAACAATTATTATTTGACGCAGTTTTTGAATAATGGTAGCGACGTTCAAGCATCTATACGAGAGATGAAGAGCTTTACCAGGCGATTATAGACTGAGCTCGCACCGTGTGTGTTATTTATCTCTACTCGCCGACTAAGAGCGATCTAGGGGGCAATTACGTAAGAGTCCACTGTATGGAGTTGTCTGATTTAGCCCTTTTGTTTAAGGTATGGTCCACCTTATGTCACACTGTTACATTCTGGGACTATTTTCCCCAGTAGGTATCTCATACTCCTACTCCGAACAGTCATATATTTTCTTATTTTGACTCTTTAGACTTGTCTAAATGCTTAACCCTATAGAGCGGAAAGTTACGTAATATAAGGGTTGATCACAATCTTTCGACAAAAATAAGTAAGTGATTTTGGAATTCAGTTTTTTTTTTAAATTAATTAAGTTATAAAATTCGTCTTTCCGTTTAATGTACCTATGTGCCTGTATGTAAATGTTAGTTTGTTTTATTTTTATAAAATTCGTGGTCGAAGGTGGCCCATGACCGAAACCTCTGGACTAAACTGGGGGAGGCCTTTGCCTTCGTCGAAAATCGTCTTAAGTCCATAGCTCGTCGTATCGTACCTCTGTTTTGGGCGGCGACTGCCCGATGGCGCTCGTTGGCGCCGCAGCCTGCGCCGCCGACACCAGCCGCCGGTACATGGCGAACAGGGCCTCCAGCTCATACCTGGGAAGGAAGGGAGAGACCATAGTTACTGTTGGTCTGCGGGCACAATACTCCGTAGTACCGTTTGCTCGAGACCAGCCTGTTCAAGTTACAATAATATTATGTCTAATGTCTACATCTCTAGCTTCTTCTTCTCTAATATGCTTCTTCATCACCGTGTTAGCGCGTATAGTCCTCCGAATGCGTTGGCCGATTTTGATGAAATTTTATATTTATATTCGGTACATAGGTCTGAGAATAGGTTATTGTTATAATATTTTTCATAGCCCTAACTGAAAAAAAAAAAAAATAGATATACGGCGAAACAACATTAATTTGCGGGTTGAGCTAGTATGTATACAAGTACCTACCTACCTACATTATATTCTACATCCCGGTGTGGTTAGAACTTTTTTTATTTATGTTCGGTCAATGATACAAACTAAAATTGAAAAAAACTCAAAAACATCGGTTCAGTTCGATAACAAACACTGTGGCACGAGATTTTTATAGACCCATTTTTAGTACTTTACATTACATTACCGTCGCATGACCCACAGATTAATAGGTAACAAGTCGGCTACGCAATGTACATCGAAATTACATAATAAACTAGCAACACACGACCCAGGAGTATTATAATTTATAACACGGTAATCGCTAACCTTAGCTCGACGCATTGTATTTAGCACACGGACTTCGACGATGGTCGAACGTGAAGTAAGTAGAGGGCATTGCCGCCCACCAGTACAGTCGACAGCACATCATCCTATACACCCATGTACTCTACTCCATTGCATTACGAGTGACTTTGCAACTAAAATGTAAAGGTTTTTTACCGCTGCTCCGACTTGCTAAGGTTTTCTGGAAGAAATCTTTCACAGAGATGAGCTCGCCTTTTGTACATGTTGTTTTTTTGTATATAAATAAAAAAAATGGTTGACGTGCTGTCGATACCCTTTTGATAAAAAACCGATACATCTTTCTTTATCTTTGACCTTATTTATTTATGTACTAAACCCGAATTCTTGTGGCCAAATTAGTGCATATTTTATTTAGTGGTACCTAAGTTTTACACTATAGGTAAGCATGTATATGCCATCGAAAACCATGTCATTGTTTTCTTCGTTTATCAATGATTACTTAGGCATATTTTTATCTTATCCACACCTATCGTAATATTTTATTACTACGTGATAAGTATTCCATAGTTCACTTTTTCTTGAATAAAAATATCTTTCTCTTTTGTGGCACTGGCGGTTAGTGTTGTTGAGTGTCAGTTGGGAATTAAAATGTAAGTACTTGCATCACTTACGTATATTCATAATAATTTTAAATGAGTGTTCATTATTTGTTATCCATAAACTGAAATTGGTTTATTGATATAAGATTAAATGAACGTAGTTTAGCAAAAAGGTTCCAACCCACAACATGGTGATTTTTTAGTTAAATATACCAAAATGATCACTATGTTCTATACTTTAAGAATCAAAGACTTCCATAGCGATCCGATGAGTATGTGCAAAGTTATGGCACATGGTAGTCAACCCAAATATATAAAGAGCGTAAATCAGCTTAAACCTAAAAACTCAAATATCTCAAAACTCACTTTGTGTGGGTTGGATGGAACCTTTTTGCTATACTACATCCAATCCACAATCAGATTAGGTACGCCATAACATAACAGTCTAACATCAATTTGACATCAGTTTTCAGTAATTCAGTATAGTGAATTTAAATCAATTGCGTAGACTCTGAAGCCTGTGGTAAATAAAAATCTGTGATACAGGCGTCAGTGCCCTGTTAGATGTAGTATTTACAGTATATTTAAAGTATACCTTTGGTCTGTTTTATCACTTAATTCATCCTACTTTCGATTACTACTGTATGTAATGGAACATCTGTCTGTAAGATTGTAGTTCTTCTAATTTTGACACACTTAGGTACTTGGAATGTTCCCACTTAGTTTTAGTTCCATGGGTTAGTTCCATGATGCAACTGGTAGAAGTTTTCTTCTCGGTAGTACCATGGGTCTCGTGAATAGAACCTCTGCAACTATTTTCTTTTCACTAGTTCCATTAAATTATATTACGTGTCATCATCATCAACCCATTATGTCCCCACAGAGGGGCACGGGTCTCTTCCCTGAGGAAGGTATAGGCCATACTCCACCACGGGGGCCAAGTCCGGATTTGTGGAGGCTTGTAAGACTAGTGGCTGGTCTTACTGTCAGAAGTTTTCAAGCCGCCCTAAGGCCTCTGACTTGGCTTAACGACTGCCATCTATCGACGGCAGCCGGCACCAACTGCTTAACGTGCCTTGCGAAGCACGGAACCGCTCGGAAAAATGCCACTAGCGTTAGTCATAGACGGTGACCCATCTATGGACTGAACGCGCCGTATGTTGCTTAACCTTAGAGATCGTTTAAGATCACTCAGGCAGCCCAGGCTACGAGCGATTCGTGTGAGTCGATATATTACGTGTGGCACTTGACCTTGACAATTGCTTACTTGACATACCGGGTACAAAGTTAATTTGACATTAATTTTAACGATTGACAATTTTATATTTTCTGAGATGTGTGATTGTTATACTTTTATTTTTTTGTTTTGAAATAATAACGAATATTTTTATTGTGATTTTTGACCATACAATGAAATCAACGGTACTCTCTCCTGTAATTTGTATGTCTAAAATGTCAAAACATGCAGAACTAACATGTATTACTGTACCATCTACTCATACTCATGTTTCACAAATAAATATAATTTATCTTTATCTACATATAAATAAGTATCTTCTCAGATAAAATCTAAATTTAATTCGATTTATCTATCAACAGTTTTGAAGAATTCGCTTTGATTCTTTCAAAAGTCAAGTAAGTGTGTCCGAAATATAAATTATGTTAAGAACATGGGATGGCCGAAAAACGTCCCTTACATACCGGTAACCTATATTTGCTCGATATATTAGTTCGACAATTTTCCTTTATCATAGCCATAAAATATGTCTTACCTCACGGCACACCACTTTCAATCGCAAAAAAGCTGAAAAGCCACATTCATTGGCCACCTTGCACGCTAATAAATAATTTTTCTTTCTTTATTTAACCTACTGTCGACTGTATACGTACAGTACCTACAAAACTAACTGCTCTTTGAAATGACTTTTGTTCGTCCTAACCATTAACTACGCAGAAACGTAACTCTGGTTCGCCACAACTCAAACAAAGTACACCGGGCTGTAATGGCTCCTAACATGGCAGACACGACATTGTACTGTACTGCCCCTATAGGGTGTCCCAAAACTCAACGTCAAGCCGGAACCGGGTGAAAAGGCAAGTCATACTGGTTATCAGAAAAATATAGCCTTTTCACCCAATTCCGGCTTGACATTGAGTTTTGGGACAGCCGATATAGACAAATCCTGAGCTATTTAAATGGTCTTAAGGGCCGGTTAGATAGGTAGAATATTCTTTATTGTACGAGTATGTACACCAGGAATTACACATGATATTAAAATAAACATACAATAAAATATAAAATAAACATACAAATGTAAATAAAATGTGTCATATGGAAGAATACTTCAGTAAGGTCTTCCCAGGTCTTGGATGTTTATATATTTATGACGTCGCTGTTTCTGATTCCTACAACACAGAGTATCCTAGTGTGGGGCCAAAAGCAATGTATGTGCCTGTATGTAAATGTTTACGTTAACGTACCGGAAACGGTCACGCTCTTCGCAACTTAGCAAAACTGACAATTCAAAAACTGGGCCATAGGGTCACAGACCACAGAGCAAGGACTGTCTGTGAATCTATACAAAGCGTCGCGCCTTTACCGCATCCTTGTCATCCTAAGTCCATCCCATCCTAAGTCCATCCCCTTCGTCCGTCATCTCCTATTAAGTCATCCGTGCTTGATCGTCATCATTATCATCAACCCATTATGTTCCTACCGAGGGGCACGGGTCTCTTCCCTGAGGAAGGTATAGGCCCTACTCCACCACGGGGGCCAAGTCCAGATTGGTGGAGGCTTGTAAGAGGAAGTGGCATTTTTCCGAGCGGGTCCGTGTGTCGTAAGGCACGTTTAGCAGTTGGTGCCGCCGGCCAAGCCAAGTCAGAGGCCTTATGGCGGCTTGAAAACTTCTGACAATAAGACCGTGCTTGATGCTTCAAATCCACCTCTGACTGAACATTTCAGGGTCGACCAGGAGGAGAGCTTTGTGAACAAAGTGCTGGAGAATCTAAGCCTGGTAGCTGAGCTGACGTGGACAGTCATACTGTACTGGTACTACATCTACCAGGCCATTTGGCAGCTCATTGTTCCCCCGGAGCCTAAGGATGTGAAGGGCGAAGTTATTTTGGTGAGTTTTTGCTGGAGGGGCAAGATAAAAGTACTAGAAACTGGCGAGCGTGTATGCAACGACTATAATTGAGCCTTACAAACGTGCGAGCCGAGTCATAATAGTGCGAGCGAGAGTTCCGATATGCCTGATGCCTCCTATATGTGTGAGAGAGAGGTCTGATACAAATGGTTATGACTCAGTTGGCACGTTTGTAATGGCTCAAGTATAATGAATGTCGATGAAGCGAAGGTGATCTGTCAGGATCGCGGCAAGTGGCATTCCCTGGTACCTACCCCTCTGGGATACTGGCGTGAGTTTATGTATGTAAGTCAGCTGAAACAAATGATCGTTATATTCGCTGTGCGTATACGCATCGTGAGGAAACCTGAGTGGCTGTGGTGTTACTAAGCCCAGGGGTGGACGGACACGGTACAACGGTTGGGGGCAAAAATGAGACCTTTGAATAAAAGTAGAATGAGTGTAATAAAATTATGTAAGACATCTTTGTGATTGAAGGACATGCTTAGATTTTGATTGAGAAAAATTATATTGCTGTAAATAAATTTTGTTAGTAAAGTCGCAAACTACGTAAGAAAACAAAAATATATTTGAAATGTCCTTCATTTCATTATGTAGAAAATAGTCTGAACATATTTATCAAATCCAATGATTTAGTTAAATGTAGCTCTGAAACATTTGCAACGATTGCATTTGATAACTGTTCTAAGAGGGATCGACATTTAATAAATAAATGTCTACTATTTTCATGATTAGACTAGAACTCTTACATAATATTGCATAAGTAAGTCACGAAATTACTTATTGATAGATTTTCATGAATCATTACGCAATTTAATTACACACAGTAGTCATCACTGATTAATTATGTTTGTACGAAGTCTATGATTGAGTCACAGAGCAAAGTCTTCAAATATTGATTATCGTGTAATAATAAAATAATTTATCCAGCTATATGAAATACAATATAATCTCAATCATCCAATTTATCGTTCCTAATCACTAAGAGATAGGCAGTGCATTCCAGATATGGATACGCAAAATATATTGACGCGGTATCTATGTTTTTTTATTGATATCATCGAGCTAATGTTGGTGGAAGGGTCGTCTACAAACGTACCACGCGGACATACCCAAATACTGGATGTACTAGCACAGGCCGAGATAAAAAGTATCCGAGTACAGCGGACGTGCGTTGCTAATAAATGTTGATGAAGCGAAAAGATTTCTCAGGATCGTGGCAAGTGGCAAACTGTGGTATCTGCCTACCCCTCCGGGATACAAGCGTGTGCTTATTGTGTATGTACCTAATACTATAGCTCGCTAAGTGAATATAATAAAACCATGGAAAATAAGATACAGAAAGAATGACGTTATTATGTCGTATTATTCTTTGGACTTCAGTTTACTATTTTTTCTTTACCTACACATAAAGAAAAAATAGTCTGTAGTACTGTAATAGCCTGTAATGAGGATCCTTCAAACATCGAAATATTGGACTTCTAAGTACTACGGTGGAAGTAGAAATGGCGGATGGTGGATGGCGGTGAAATTAAACCACATTACTTTTTGTATTATTAAAATCCACCAAGAAATGACAAAGATACAAAATTCCTAAAAAAAACGCCACTAATATCACACTTTATGTGTAAAATATCAAACGGAACATTTTTATATCAGAGATGGCCCACGAACACAATTTTTTGTTCGTGGGTGACCTAGGTGAACTGACGAGGTCTACCACGACCAACAAGCGGACTTAATTGAATTTTATTACTTACTTACACTATTTTAAGTAGATACCTCTTAAGATATCACCGATTAAGCGGTGCTGGCGTAGTGGGGTTCACCCTTGCTTCTCGATCATGAGGGTCTAGGTTCGAATCCTAAATGTACCAATGACTTTTAGTTAAGTACATATATGTAACATTTTCCAATATCTATAACTGGTTGGTAAGCTTCCAAGTCCCCTGTTTATAATAATTAAGAAATGTTTGTACACTTAGGGCCAGTTTATGAATCGAGAATTTAGCCAAGTAACTACTTAACTGTCTGAAAAGGAATTGACAGAACGTTACTTACCCCCAGTTTCTGAAAGAGTGTTCAAATGTAACAAGAGATTCATCATCAACCCATTATGTCCCCACCGAGGGGCACGGGTCTCTTCCCTGAGGAAGGTATAGGCCATACTCCACCACGGGGGCCAAGTCCGGATTGGTGGAGGCTTGTAAGACTAGTGGCTGGTCTTACTGTCAGAAGTTTTCAAGCCGCCCTAAGGCCTCTGACTTGGCTTAACGACTGCCATCTATCGACTGCAGCCGGCACCAACTGCTTAACGTGCCTTGCGAAGCACGGAATCGCTCGGAAAAAATGCCACTAGCGTTAGTCATAGACGGTGTCCCATCCATGGACTGAACGCGCCGTATGTTGCTTTAACCTTAGTGATCGTTCAAGATCACGATTCAAGAGATTAATCTAAGATTAATTCAAAATACCGGCACGTGATTGGCTGAAATTAGCTTGACGTGAGTTTAACACGAGATTAGAATTTGATCGCTCTTCTAAAAACCGAGCATTTAGTGTATATCTCAATTCAGGAACGGACCCTTTGTGGCAATAAATATTTTGTGTTTGAACTTTAATTCCAGATAACAGGCACAGGGCATGGCATGGGCCGAGAGGTCGCCCAGCGGTTTGCGAAGCTCGGGGCGAAGGTTGTGTGTGTGGACATCAACCCCAAAGGCAATGAGGAGACCTACCAGATGATCAAGAGGGAGAATGGGAAAGCCTATAAATATGAGTAAGTATACAGTACTATAAGTGCGGTGGTAGCGGAGCGGTAGAACCACAGATATCTCAATATACAGGGAGATGGGACAAATTGTCTAATCTGTTGGAGTTCGACTGTCGCAAGTTCAATTCATGCACACAAGCAGCATTAATTACACAAGAAACTTGCACACATTTGCCCATTCGTTATAAGTGGTTACACGAGCAAAGCAGTTCCGTGTGTGTGTAATGTTACCGACAATCTGTATAATTCAGGTATTCTATACAATACCTAGGTAATCTACATATAGAATGCCTAGATAATCTATAGAATACCTAAGGCGTCTAGGCAATGTCTGAAATATTATGAATATTATTAGTGTGCGTGTGGATTGAGTGAGCACCCTTCTAAAAACAGAAAAAGGATACTGTTCATTTAGTAAAAGTTCACAGCACACGTTAAGTACTGTAATTTTTTTGCATCGTTTTACAAATGCAGATATTACTTTTACAATTCTTTTAGAAGTTTTACTAAATGAACAGCATCCTTTTTCTATTTTTAGAAGGGTGCTCACTCAATCCACACGCACACATATTATTTTTCATTATATACTTTACCTAGGTAATGTATACAAACAATAGGGAATGGATGAAAATATCAGAAGTGCTTGATATTTTTTTCGGTGATAGGAATAACCTTCCTTAACGCGAGAAAAAAAGTTACAATTTTTTTGGCTTCGTAGTTAATTTTTAAATAATCTTAATATTTTTCCATTCGTAGTTCTGGGCTCAGTACGGCTTAAAAGACATATTCCTTGGTCCGCTACGTATTAAAAAAAAATTCTGTGGTGACATTGACAGCTTTTCAAGGTGGATTTTTTTTCATACGTAGCGGACTAAGGAATATGTCTGATATGCCGTACTAAGCCCAGAACGACGAATGGAAAAATATTAAGTATATTTAAAAATTAACTACGGGGCCAAAAAAATTGAAACTTTTTTCCCGCGTTAAGGAAGGTTATTCCTATCACCAAAAAAAATATCAAGCACTTCTGATATTTACATCCATTCCCTATTATATACGGCCAGTGTATGCCCGGTAGGCCTACAGCGGTCATACGCTACGTGGTGGCTTGTCCTCTCCCTAGTACGAGTATTTGATGCCCTGAGGGTAGAACGCTGGCTTCTCATTCGAGAGGTCGTGGGTAGGACTTTGTTTTCAATACCACTCGCTAACTGTGCAGGAAAACATCGTGGGGAAACCTTAGTGGTTCTGGGAATTACCCCAAAGGTTAGTGATAAAACGGGTGGGGTGCAATGATTGGTAATTTTCCTACCAACTTGTTAGATATCAAGAACTAGGTAGGTAGGTAGGCGAAAATTATCGCACGTACGATGTCTTCACTCGAATTTATTTTTATTAAAAAAAAATGGCTCTCATTGGGGGAGGGCTATGTCCAGCAGTGGACTAATATAGCCTGATGATGATGATGATGGGTTGACTGGTAGAAAATGCCATTAGCATTAAGTCCACCTTTTGTACACTATTGTTTGTGCAATAAAGAATTAATAATAATAATAATAATGAAAAAAAAGTGGCTCCCTCAAATAAACCGCTACATTTCCTTCAAGGTGTGACGTCACGGACCGCTCAGCCGTGATGCAGCTGGCCGAAAAGGTTCGCAAGGAGGTCGGCGAGGTAACGATCCTCCTCAACAATGCTGGCATCATGCCGTGCAAGCCGCTGCTGCAGTGGAGCGAGAAGGATGTCCGACTCACCACTGATATAAACGTCCATGGAAACCTCTGGGTGAGACAGTATTATTATTACTCGTATTTATTTGTGCCTATCACCTGCACTGGGACTTATACAGGGTGTCCCAAAACTCAACGTCAAGCCGGTTCCGGATGAAAAGGCAAGTCATACTGGTTATCAGAAAAATATTTAGAAAAATCGATTTTTTTCATTTTAAGTACAATATTTTTTATTATTATTATTTATTCAAGAAATTTCACAAACATAATGAAAACTAAAATTAAAATTAAATATGGGCAATTTTTAAGTTTTTTTTTTTTTAAAGTCTCCTTTTCTTCCCAGCTGGAGCAGCTGGTTTTGAAATTTTGTTAACAGATTAAAGAAGCATTATTCAGAGATACAAAACAAAAAAAATGGAAAAAGTAAAGATTTGTGGCAACTGGATTTTTCAATTTTTTTTTAAATGCCTAAAATTTATTTTCACGCAATCTTTTTTATTTTTTATTTTTCTGATAATCAGTATGACTTTCCTTTTCACCCGGTTCCGGATTTACGTTGAGTTTTGGGACAGCCTTTATAGACTACCTACAAAAAATATATATTAAGACTTGACGTCACGTACTCGGCCGACAGGCATCTGGCCGAAATCGGTCTCAAAAGGAGGTCAGTGAGGTAACGATCCTTAGTCAATAATGCTGGCATCACACTCTGTGAGGCTCTGCTGCACTGGAGCGACATGGGTCTCCGTCTGAACACCGAGAATAGAGATTAAGATAAATTTAACCTCTCTCTCTAGTATTGAGAAAGGAATGTTGCGTTGGTTTGGACTTATGGAAAGGATAAAGGAAGAGAGTCTGTCGAAGCAAATATAACGAGTGAATGTGAGTGGAAGGGCCGGTAAGGGACGCCCCAGACGAATATACTTCGACCTAATAGGAGATGTAATAGCAAAGGGCAAGATAAATTGTACCCGAAACCGGCATGCGTGCAGGCAACGAATAATGAATATCAATGGAGCGATTTGGTTGCAGTCCCTGATCTCTGCCTACCCCCCTGGGATACAGGCATGAGCTTATGCATTATGGGACTTACATAGGAAGCGTATTCCATATTCTTTATCTGTGATAAGGCTTATGCCCTGCCTTGGAGAATATCACAAGGCAGGGCTTAGGTAATTAATGTTAGCTAATGAGCTAAAATGTATTCATTAATTTGACAGACTCTCTTGAATTGGGGATGCTAAGTTTTTTTTATGATTGCATTTTATTTTATATTCTGATAGTAGACGTAATTTTAAGAAACTAATTTCATTTTTCTCGTGATTAATCGAGCTTATCATTGTTAATACGCTACTTGCCTCGTATCAAATTTGACGCGATAAATGGATATTTCCTGTAGTATCTCACGTAAGAAACCGAAATATATTGACTTTGCTAAGTAAATATGCAGGATGGCTGCAAAATTTGCATATAAAAAAAATATTTTTTGCTTTTAAATCGGAACGGTGAAAACACTATCCGCCATCTTGAAAGCACCTTTGGTTGTAAACAAACATCTGTCAGTCGTGCGTGCGTAGGTTCTATTGTGACTCATACTTCTTTCGTGGCACGAACTCTACCTATGTTGAATGTCAAACTGTGTTTACAAACGTAGAGGACTTCAAACCATAGACAAAAATGGCGGACCGCGTTTTTGGCTGTTTAGCAAAGCAACGTTTTAAAATAATGTTTTTGTTGCTTTTAGATCCTCAAAAAATATTCTAAATTATTTTTTGGTCTTCATCATCAACCCATCATGTCTCCACCGAGGGGCACGGGTCTCTTTCCTGAGGAAGGTATAGGCCATACTCCACCACGGAGGCCAAGTCCGGATTGGTGGAGAGTCCGGATTGGTGGAGTGTCAAAGTTTTTTGGTCTAATGGAAGAGATATTTAGTATTTAAGACATACTTGAAAAAAGAGTCAAGTAGCGGATTAATTAAAGTAAATATTATTCGGCGTGACGTCATATGCTACTTACTGTGTGTGTAGGTGAGTTCGCGAATGCATTTGCGTGTGAATGGGCCAAACCATCTAGATTGTCTGTGGTTTAGTGTAAAAAAAATCGTGTTTACAGCGCCACCAAGTTATATGTTCAGGTGGGCAAAATTGTAACTAACTTAATTAATTGTAAATCCGGTTCCCCATTTTTTGTTTTATTTATTCACTTAAAAGCGGTGGTGGCGTAGTGGGGTTGACCCTTGCTTCTCGATCACGAGGGTCTGGGTTCAAACCACGCATGTACCAATGACTTTTAGTTACGTACATTTGTTTGCACAGCAACACCATTCGCTGATAAATTGTGCCCGGATAACGGCGACAGGCTTGCCACTTGTCATGTTTGGGACCTAATAAACTCGGCAAAACGTGGGTCCAGTTCTAGAGACTGGTGCCTCTGCCTACCCCTTCGGGGATAACGGGCGTGAGTTTATTATTATTATTATTATTATTATTCACTTACTAAGGTTTATAGATATAATTTTCATTAAAATTGAAAGACTAGTTAAAATTTTCTCATTTTTCTAGGAAAATTTCTTAAATGTTACGTTATTACTAAATTCTCCACTACCGCCGCTATCAACTGAACAGATAATATGGTGGCACTATAGTATCGATGTGTTTGACAAATGAAGTTGACAGACCATTGGTAGATTTTCACAGAATAACCTACTACAGACGATTTAACATGTGACGTCACCATAGAGGTCAAATGAAGGGCATTTAAATATTTACTCAAAATAAGGCTCATCTTTTACGATAAAAATCTCTTACACAAAAATACTGTAGTTTGGATGCTAAGCTCGAAATGGTTTTCGATTCAGGCAGTTCACTTTTTTTTTGCATCCCGAATTGGGTAGTTGACAAAATGTCAAATAAGTTACTTCTAAAACAGAATTTTGAATTAAAATACCGGATTATGACGTCATATTTCAGAGCACTCTTTTTATGCTTCATCTATTTAAAAATGGTAATAACTTTGACTAAAAGAGATACATTTTCCGAAATATTTTGTAATTTTTGTTTTAATCGAGCATATCACTGGTCGTGTCAACTACCGAGTTGGAACGAGCCAAGACCCTGTTTTTCGACATCGCCTAAAGTCAAATCAAATCACGAGTGCTATCCCTTCCCGGCAGATGCTCCAAGCGTTCCTCCCTGGCATGATGGAGCGCAACCGAGGCCACATAGTGGCTGTCTTCCTTGGCCGATCTAATTAATGTTAGCTAATGACCTAAAGCCTAGGCGCACACTAGCGACACGCGACAGGCGACAGCTCGGCGACTAGACGCGACGACAGGCTACGGCCGACAATTTTCATATATTTTGTTCGAATCTCCGCACACTTGGCGTCAGAGTCGACGACAAGACGCCAGAAGCAAATGACAACGTCCCGTCTGACGCGGCGACTAGACGCGGCGACTAGTCGCCCTGTTTGCGATGGCTCAAAATGTATTGATTAACTTGACAGACAGACTCTCTTGAATTGGGTATTTGACAGGATGTCAAATAAGTTACTTTTAAAACGGAATTTTGTATGAAAATACTTGCTTGTGACGTCACATTTCAGAGCACTCTTTTTATGTTTCATCTATTTAAAAATTGTAATAACTAGTAAATGATTAAAAGAAATACATTTTCCGAATCATTTTGTAATTTTTGTTTTAATCGAGCATCTCAAATAATTTATTGTTGGTGGTGTCAAATACCGCATTGGAACGAACCAAGACTCAGTTTTTCGAAATCGCCTAATTAAAGTCAAATCCACAGATCACCCGTGGTCAAATCAAATCACGAGCGTTATGCCTTCCCGCCAGATGCTCCAAGCTTTCCTCCCTGGCATGATGGAACGCAACCGAGGCCACATAGTGGCCATGTCTTCCTTGGCCGGCCTCATCGGGAACAAGAACCTGGTACCCTACTGCGGCTCCAAGGGCGCCGTCCGCTTAATCATGGACGCGCTGGCAACGGAGTTGAGGCAGGATGTCCGGGACTTCAGCGGGGTAAGTGATTTCTGCACAGCTTGCACTATATCGCAGCCATTACAAACGTGCGAACTGTCACGTCATGAAACGTCATAACCTCGAAAGGCCCGACCTTGAAAATAACAATTGTTTTTGTGATCACTTGACGACATTGGGCCTTACGAGGATAAACATTTGTATCAGACCTCTCTCTCACACATAAGGTTTAAGGTTTAAAGTATTTATTTCTCATAAGAACGATTTAACATTTCATTCACTTAAAATGAGAAAAACAATAATCTAATTAACATTGTAAACATAAGCTAGGAGGCATATCAGGCATGTTGGAACTCTCGCTCTCACTTTTATGACTCGGCTCGCACGTTTGTAATGGCTCAAGTATAAAATAGATCTCTCTGATCTAGCGGTTTAAGATAGATAGGGATTTTATACACACATTTATACATTTGGGTGAAATTAAACTACAAAAGACGAAAAAACAGAAAAAAACGGTCCCATCCACAAAAACACCATTCCTTAGTATATTCCTCGAAGGCAGTCCTTGCCTGGGGAGTCTATCTACCAGACACATTATTTTTTTCAATTAACAAGCTTTTCTACCAAAACAGGTGATCTCATCATCATCATCAGCTATTTGCCGCTAGCATCCAGCGACACCCTGCCACCTTGATCAGGTCGTCAAACCATCTGTACGTTCCAAAACACGTACATTCAATAGACTGAGAAGAAAATCACCGAACCATCTTGTCATGACTTATATAAATTTGCGGCAAAGGTTCTATTTAATTTAACATTAAAACATTATTTTAGGACGACCGGTAATTTATAAGATGTATTTAATATAATTTTTAACAGTTCATCATTTTAAAAGTGGCCATTTGCATACAATTACATTTTTAACGGATTTGTTAGAGCGCCAAGACCAACCAATACTATGTTCTCGCCGTCTATAAAAGGGAGGGTTCGACGATAAACCGGCAGTCTTGTTCTGGCGCTGTGATCAGGCGGAAGCTCTGCCCGATTTAAGAATTTATATTTATAATTTATATCAAAAGTGAAATTGTGAAGTGATTATACAGTTATGTGAGATTTGTGAAGTGAATTGTGTTGTTCTTGATAATCTACTTAGTTGGAAGTTGGAACCCTCAGTGAAACCCGCCGTATGATAGTTCTATTTTTTTCCGGGACTCCCGCGTCCGGTCCGCTCCCTCCATGTCCTCGGTTATTCGCCGGATTTTCAGTACGCGGTACTTTTAATCCCTCGCTTCCGTTACTCAATACAGTTGTAAGCGATCTATTTTAACGGATAAAAAAGTCCGCGGTTAAAAGTCCGTCGTCTGCGCAGGCCATTAACAGAATAATACATAAGAAATAGAATATACAAATAATATCCTTATCTCTAAGAGATTAATTTCTTCCAGCACAACTTGAAAGGTCGGAGAACCATAAAAATATTTTTTTTTAAACTTATTTAATACGTTATTTTTTGTTTGCCTATCTCCAGATAAAGTTGACAACAATCTTCCCGTACATCGTCGATACAGGCCTAGCTAAGCGGCCGAAGATTCGCTTCGAGAAACTTCTGAGCCCCATTAAGACGGACGTGGCGGCGGACCAGATCGTGGACGCTGTACTGCGGGAGTACGAGACCGTGACCATACCTGGCTCGTTCCACTACACGCAAAAGGTCAGTTATAATTAACTATTTTGTCAACTTTTGGGGTTCATCGTCGTCAACCCATTATGCCCCCACCGAGGGGCATGGGTCTCTTCCTTGAGGAAGGTATAGGCCATACTCCACCACGGAGGTCTAATCTGGAGTGGTGGTGGCTTCAAAGACTAGTGCCTGGTCTTACGGTCAGAAGTTTTCAAGCCGCCGGGCCTCTGACTTGGCTTAACGACTGCCGTCTATCGACGGAAGTTGGCATCAACTGCTTAAAGTGCCTTGGGAAGCACGGAACCGCTCGGAAAAATACTACCAGTGTTGGTCATAGACGGTCACGGACGGACACAGATAAGCTATTTTCATTAAAAAAGATATTTAATATTTTAGTATTAGAAAGTTAAGAAACCTGAGAATTCTATGATCAAAAAGTTACAGCACTTTTCATAGTTCTAGATCAATTAGGTCTAGGCATTACAGTGCATGGATGGGTGACCGTATATTATGACTAACGCTATTGGTATTTTTCCGAGCGGTCCCGTGCTTCGCAAGGCACGTTAAGCAGTTGGTGCCGGCTGCCGTCGATAGATGGCAGTCGTTAAGCCAAGTCAGAGGCCTTAGGGCGGCTTAAAAACTTCTGAAAGTAAGACCAGCCACTAGTCTTACAAGCCTCCACCAATCCGGACTTGGCCCCCGTGGTGGAGTATGGCCTATACCTTCCTCAGGGAAGAGACCCGTGCCCCTCGGTGGGGACATAATGGGTTGACGATGAAGGCCTCAGGCTTTTTTACTATCATTAAGTATTTAAAAATTAATGCCAGAGTGTAATTTATTACTGATATTGCGGAATAGCTAAAGGAAAATCTTTAGTCAAAGCGGGCTGCGTTAGAAATTGAGGGGTTAGTTACATACAAGATAACGAGAAACAGTCGATCAACTTTTAAATAAAAAACTTCTCACAAATTTCACTGAAAATACCTAGTATGAAGTTCTTACGTACGGATAGCAGGTTGTTAATAACTTCTGACAGTAAGATCAGCCACTAGCCTTACAAGCCTCCACCAACCCGGACTAGTCACCAGTGGTGGAGTATGGCCTATACCGTCCTCAGGGAAGAGAACCGTACCCTCGTTGGGGATATAATGGGTTGATGATGAGGTAAGTATACGAAAAGCCCCAATTCAATGCTGTGTTTTTGCATTTTCAGATCCACAACCTCGTAACGCATAAGTCGAACATGGTACTCCATGACTTCTTCGGCACCGTTTGCGATCCACACGAATAGAACTGATGCTGATAAATCTTCTTCTATACATTATATAAAACTACATAAGTCGAATTAATAACACCATTTAAAGAGGCTGGACCGATTTATGATCTTTTATTTGTTGATTTCCTCAAATCTTCTAATATATAAAATTCTCGTGTCACAATGTTAGTGCGCATACTCCTCCGAAACGGCCTGACCGACTTTGACGAAATTTTATATGTATATTCGGTAGGTCTGAGAATTGGTTGTTATCTATTTTTCATACCCCTAAGGGAAATAAATATATATTTATGGCGAAACAACGTTTGCCGGGGCAGCTAGTAAGACTAATATACATTTTTGTATGTAGCCCCCATAACATTATGCCCGAATGCAAGGCAATAACAATAACAAGTAATTTTATTCGTGTAACTATTTTATTCAGTAGATTTTTTTACGATTTTACTTTCGGAATTTGTATAGCGGCTGTTTACTTTATGCTAATATAGGTACTCGTAGTAAGTTAATTTAAGTTAGATAGTAAAACTTAACTTAACGTACTCTTCTCAAACATAAAGAAGGTATTCGAAAGATGAAAAAAAATCCATGTTTGTGGATGATTTGATTACATAAACATAAACATTTACATACACGCTCTGTGGCCTGTGACATTACGGGACGTTTCTGAATTGAGAATTTCGCTAGCCGTAGTCTCGTCAAATTTCTCAGAGAAGCAGAAAGTTCCTGAAGTAACATAAACATAAGCATTTAAATACAGGCACAAACATTGCTTCTGGCCCCACACTAGGATACCCAGTGTTGCAGGAATCAGAAACAGCGACGTCATAAATATATAAACATCCAAGACCTGGGAAGACCTTACTGAAGTATTCTTCCATATGACACATTTTATTTACAGACAGGGTATCCTGTCGTGGGAACCAGAAACAACGACTTCACAAACATGTAAACATTCAAGACCGGGTTTTTTTTTGTCCCCAGCCGGGATTCAACTCCGGGGACTATAGCATGGTAGGCAGGTGCGCTAACCGCTGCGTCACAGAGGTTCTCGAACATACATACACGCTTGTCTATACACAAGCCCACGCCTGTATCCCAGAGGGGTAGGCAGAGACCAGGGGCAGTCACTTGCCACGACATTCGCTTCATCGACATTTATTAGCCATCGCATGCACGCACGCTGGTTTAGTACTTTTGTGCATAATTATTTTCTTAAAATCGAATTGTTTAACTCACTTGTTGAAATTCGTACTCCTCTGCAATGCTTCCAGCTGTTTTTCTTTCAGTTTCCTATGAGGCATGAAGTGTTTCCAAAGTTCGCGAAATAAACAAAAAACCCCTTTCTCTACATTTATAAGTACTTTACACCAAAGAAATTCGATGTTACATTTGCCTCTTATGAGACGTACAATAATGACGAATTTACGAATAGATAAAAATCGTATTTTGCGTAAGTTTCTGTTTGCGAACTCGCGTACCGCCTGTACCCCTCGCTCGCCTCTCGCTGTCTGACTAGCGAGTTTCGTTGCGAAGCAAAGGTTTGTTGTTGGGCTGAAATTGTTCATAGGTATAGGTCGCTATGTCAGCTACACTGTGCACCAGGAGAAAATTTCCTAAAAGTAAACATAATTTGTTTTTAATTTTGTTCTTAGTTGTTAGGATGTAGTTATTTAATTAACCTTTTGTTAAGAGTTTTTTAATTCTGAATGCGCTTGTAGTAATTAATTAATGCATATTTTAGCAAATAATAATCAATATTAGCTCTAAGTTGGTCAAGTGCATAAAAAAGTAATTTCCGTCTGATGTTAAGGCCCAAAAGCGCCAAAAATGGCAAAAATACTTACTATTCTCTTTTTACAGAGTTTTTGTAAAAAATATCTTGTATGTATAATTATAATTGTTTTGTGTAGCTTGGGTAATTCAGTAAATTGTAGTACTTAATGGGCTATCCAGAGGTAGAAAGCGCTTCGTGTTTCCAAAAACTAAATCTTAATTTTACTACTAACTAAATCTAAACTTTTATTTTTACATCCCAAAGTAATTTTGGCAAAAACGGATTTGAGGTTATCGCAATTTGAGGTTACCTACACTTCTGAGGTTATTGTAGTGTGGTGACACCTCACCCACACATTTATAGTCATATAAGTACATATGTAACATGCTCTCTCCTCGACAGTTCAATACACAACGCTACTCAATATAGACGCCGTTTCAATAACCTTCCCAATAACAATCTATATCATTACATGGCGACCCTGCCAGGCCGGCCTGCCAGAGGCAGTGCCGGAAGGCATAAAAAATAAATATAAATACAATAATAATATAAAAAAACTATCGTACATACCTATATAATCAATAAATAATAAGAAAACCTATAATCAAATAATAATATTAAAAGTGTATAATTAAAAAAGTAATGGACAGTACAGTGGTGAAGTGAAATCATCTGTAACAAAGAATAAGTTTACGAGCACCTATACAGAAAAGAGGAGAGAGAGCAACCAGAAATATATCTAAGTTAAAATGTGTAGACAAAAAAAAAATTAAAATACAAATTAAATGGAGCCGCCGGTGCCGGGAGATACGCTCAAGCCTATGATGTGAATCTGATGGGCAGGCGCCGGGAGTATCACAGAATTAGTGAAAAAGTGATAAAAATGTGTGACAGTGTTATTTTAGTGTATTTTGGGTAATTTTCTATTTTAGTAATTATTCAGTTTAAAGTAAAATCTTTGTCAAAAATAAGTAAATACTTCCGCTTGTTGATGATGCAAATTCTTATAATATTTTAATATGCCAATTTTTTTTTTCGTGTTATGTCATTAAATTTTTTACGTGATTGTACGAAGTAAACTTAATTCTATTGCTCGATTCAAGCAACAATACCTAGAAGCGCAGATGCATACCTTACCAAATAGGTCGCGCAGGTATCGAGTGACGAGTAGGTAACATGCTGAATTGCAATCGCTAATCTTCGATGCAAGTGTCCTAAGTTATGTTTTATTAGCAGAAAAGTAATGTAATCTGATTCGCATAGCGACTAGTTAAGTGTGAAGTGTTTATAGAATATGAAATGTATTGAATAAAGATTTATAACATCAAAGCTAAGGTTTTACGAATGTATTATAGGAATGTAAAATGCATGTGAATACGAAGGTTAAGGAGACTAAAGTGATGATTGGTTTGATCACCCAAAAGTTATTTAAAGTCTTTCTTCCCTGAGTTTGTATAGCAAATAGACTGATCACCTAAATGTTATAGAAGTCTCAACACGGGTTAAAAACCGAAGTTTCAATTGAGGTTCGTGTTTTAAAAATGGTTAAGAATGTAGATACATGATAATGTAGTTCAGCGAGTCTGATACGTTAATGTATTAAAGTCATTAAAGAGGTACATAAAAAAGTTAAAGGTACAGGGTAGATGTGATCCTTCTGACTGATTATGGTGTCAACGAGTTTTGCTCTGTAAAGAAAGTTGGTGAACTTAGTTCTTAAACACACTATCCACTATTATAATATTGTTGTGCACAAGCATGGTGGTAATAAGACATGCTAGTCTCATTTGAGTCGACTTTTGTTAAATGTACCGCCCAGGAAGGGTTAAATAAATGTATCAAAAGGGAGCGCGCGCCCCATGAGTGAAATGTGTAGCAATGCCTCTATAAAATATGTCAAAAGTGACGGAGAATAAATGTTTAAATGACTTTGTTGTAGGAATGGTTTGTTTGGTTTTGTTAAATGATGGAAAATGTTTATTGAATTAAAATTGTATTTTATAAGTCCTGTAAAGTCAACTTTAAATATGAGAGATACAAGTAAGACCAATTTGTCAAATGTGTAATAAATGGGGGGCCAGTAAAGTAAATAAGTGTTATGAAAGAAATATGAATAATAAAAGAAGTAAATAAATAATAAAAAATATTAAACGTGTGCCCAGCCCAAATACATTAAGTAAATGACATGAAAGGTATCGTAAACATAATAAGGACTTTGAAATTGTAAATATGACTTGTATTATTAGTCTTGAAATTAATTTAATATGAGTACACTTAAAACCTAAGTTTAATTAAAAGGCATCGTCAACAATGCGAGAAAATTGTAAAAAATAATAGCATTTGATAATAATTATTTTTTTTAATAAAAAGGGGGGAGGTGTAGTGTGGTGACACCTCACCCACACATTTATAGTCATATAAGTACATATGTAACATGCTCTCTCCTCGACAGTTCAATACACAACGCTACTCAATATAGACGCCGTTTCAATAACCTTCCCAATAACAATCTATATCATTACATTATCGAAAAAAAGCTACGAGTATGTTCTCGGCTGTTCTAAAAATTACCGTGGTCCGTATTATTAACATTTATGACGTTATTTTTTTGAAAACTGGTATAATCGCTTTTGCTAATGAGTCCGCCAAATTGTTCAGTGCTTTTTTTATGTCATGTGCTGTAGTGTACAATGAAGAATATTGTTTCTTACCTTATCTTAGGATAAAAGAAGTTAAGATTTTGTTTCCAATAGTGCCGCTAATTAGCATAGATACAGGCCTTTAAAGTCACTTACACAGTTATTAAACACGCTTGACCTGGGTCAGTTATTGAAGAAAATCTCATCCTTAACATCTTCATCGAAGCAATTGGTTGTTTAAGACTATTGAACTATCTTCTGAACAGAGTGTAGCACATACCAGCATGACGAGTATGAGACAGAGCTTTGGCCTTGATACGGCACCGCCCTAGTAGAAAAGAGGGAGGCATACCCTTACATCATCGCTGAATTAATATAAGAACTATAATGACATGACATGACTATCCACGTTACAACGGGCCCGGGCGATGAGCGGTTGGCACAAAGTCATTCTAAAATAATCCCTAATTACTTACGAACATAAAGACTACAATAAAAGTGCAATATAAGCCCGTTCGTGACATGCTTGCTGTTAAAGCTAGAAGTAATTATTTTACGATTATGAAGTATTTAAGAGAACTCAGGCAGCCGGGGCTACGAGCTCACGATTACGAAGGTTAAGCAACATAGGGCGCGTTCAGTGGATGGGTGACCGTCTGCTAACGCTAGTAGCGTTTTTCTAAGCGGTTCTTTGCTTCGCAAGGCACGTTAAGCATTTGGCCGGCTGCTGTCGATAGATGGCAGTCGTTAAGCCAAATCAGAGGCCTTAGGGCGGCGTGAAAAGTTCTGAGAGTAAGACCAGCCACTAGTCTTACATTCCTCCACCAATCCGGACTAGGCTCCCGTGGAATAGGACCTATGCCTTCCTCAGGAAAGAGATCCGTGCCCCTCGGTGGGGGCATAATGGGTTGATGATGATGATGAAGAGTGCTAGAGAACATACCTACATACATAGGGTAAGGTTGCCTGTATTGTCCCAGTTAACGAACCTTACAAGCTGTCACAAAAACTATATACCTAACTTAAGAGGATCATGGTGGATTAATATTATAGTGCCATAGGCATATTACAATACAAGGTTACCGCAAAATGTGTAGTGCTTGCGAAAGTTTACTTTAAAATCAACTAAATGGTCATTTGTCTTTCTTTTGTTATTTCAACCAAGGAGAATCCTTGTTTCAACTAAACCTTTTTCTTGTACAACATCACAGAATTTTTGAAACCTGACTAGAACTAGCTGTAACCGAAATAATACTTCATTGCTCAACCAGGATAAAGAATTATTGTAATTTCTATAAATCTAAGTATGTATGTAATGGTGTACAATCGGCGGTCTTATCGCTTAGAGCGATCTCTTCCAGACAACCTTTGTGTGGATAGAATTGCAAGATGAACATAGTCGGTAGGTACGGATATTTAGGATGTACATAAATAAGAAAATCGAAAATATATTGACAAGTAGCAAAAGATTGACTGACAACCTCTGTGGCAGAGCGGTTAGCGCATCTGCCTACCATGATGCGAGAGGTCCCGGGTTCGAATCTCGGCTGGGGACAAAAAAAACAGGTCTTGGATGTTTACATGTTTGTGTTGTCGCTGTTTCTGCTTCCCACGACACAGGGCATCCTGTGTGGGGCCAGAAGCAATGTATGTGCCTGTATGTACATGTTTATGTTAAGAACATATTAATATGTACTTATAATTACGTAATAAATGACGCACATATACAATATTTAGATTATAAAATGCATGTTATAATTATACGAGGGGTGTATGCTTACAGATGATAGGTAGGAGTGGACTTACTTGACAAAGTGTGTGCTTTTCAGCAAAAGCTCCACGGTCTTCTGCGCCAGTTTCTTGTTATTAACCGGTTTGGGTCTCGGCTTGGGCGGCGGCGCCTGCTGCGCCCTGCGCTCGGCGGCCGCGCGGTGCGCGTTGAGGAATATGCGCACCCCGCGCAGCGCGATAGCGCTAGCCGCCATGCTGATTTGCTTCTCCTCCGTCATGGCTCGACTGGTCAGCTTGATCTGCGAGTTTATCGATAGATTAGAGAAATCATGTATGTTTAGATAAATCTGAAACTTGTCAAAAGATGTTGCTTCATCATCTACCCGTTATGTCCCCACCGAGGGGCACGGTTCTCTTCACTGAGGAATTATAGACCATACTCCACCATGGGGGCCAAGTCCGGTTGGTGGAGGTTTGTAAGACTAGTGGCTGGTCTTACTGTCAGAAGTTTTCAAGTCGCCTTAAGGCCTCTGACTTGGCTTAACGAAAGGCATCTATCGATAGCAGCCGGCACCAACTGCTTAACGTACCTGGCGAAGCACGGAACCGCTACAAAACCTATCAGAGTGGTTCAACACTGGATACATAGAACTTCTGCGAGCTGCTACATCATCGGAAGAAGAAGAAGAATATAAAGTTAGAAGGGGAACGGGCTGCGCAGAAAACATGAGTGACTGCCTATGGGTCATCTTAAGTATCGCATTGTCCATATTGATCCGGATCGGTATTATTATTATTAATCGAACAACACACTTCATATGTCCCTTCAAGTGGCTACTTTGTTGTGCAGCCACTACTGACCTATACTATTTTTTAATATAAAAATGTTTTTCTATGGGGTAATATGCCACTTTCCTTTTACTACAGGGCACATGCAGGTTCTTTTAGAGACGGTGTATGGGCTCAATGAACACGCGTGCCCACCGCCGCCGATTGGCAATTTGAAGAGGTGAGGTAGATATTTGAACACCTCAGGTTTCCTCACGATGTTTTCCTTCACAATTTGTGAGTGGTACTGATAAACAACATAAACATTTACATATAGCCTGTGGCGGATTTACCCTAATTCCCAGTAGGCCCGAGCCTAGAGCGGCAGATATTAGGGGCGGCAAATCGCGACAAAAAAATCACTGATGATAGCAAGAAATAACTCAAATGCAAAGTACCTAAATATTTAAAAGGCTGTGCATAATTATGGCGGGCCGCACTGCACTGCAACGAATAGCAATTTTTATAGGTATTAAGATAGGTGCTGCGTGCTGTGCTGAGAAAGGGGCGGCACATAGCCTGGGGCCTAGAGCGGCCAAGACTGCAAATCCGCCACTGCATATAGCCACATACAGTGCGTCTGGATTCATACATACCCTAAATGGCGTGGGAACCAGAAACAGCGACATCACAAACATATAAGCATCGAAGACCTGGGGTTTATTGTTTTTTTTCGTCCCCAGCCGGGATTCAAACCCGGGACCGCTCGCATGATAGCCAGATGCGCTAATCTCTGCGCCACAGAGGTCGTCGGCTTGTTGCTATCCATTCAATAAACTATTTGATGAAGTCCCATTTTCTTCAAAAGAATGATAGCTATAGCTATTACTTAGCGGTTCATTTCCGGAATGCTAATGGCTTTAGGCGCTATCGCGGTGCCGCTCGTGTAGGACCTAGAATAGCAAAGATATAGAGAAACCGGGCAATTAACAACTCCAACTTTACCCACGTAATGTACAGGGGGCGAAGAAAGTGCACGTCAAATTGATTCATCCCGATAAGGAGCCATCCATAAATTACGTGACACGAATTTCATGATATTTTAACCCCTCCCCCGTCCTTGTCACGTTTGTGTGACTCCCCCTCTCCCTAGTGTGACGTCACATACTTTGCAATTTTACATAATACAAATTATTGAACTAAAATAGAAGCGCCGAAATGCGTTTTATTTCCGACTGAGCTGCAAATAGAATTAGGAACAGATAGAGTAAGTTAGTGTTTTCACAAAGGTTATAAGAGATTTTGAAATGTGACGTCACGAAATTTAATACCCCACCCACCCTCTTGTTACACAATATCACACTTGTGGATGGCCCCTAAGAGGAGAGTTGGTGGACTTCAAAATTGTTTTCAGCAAATTCTTTTTTTAAGGTGAATTTGCTGTATGGAAAGACAAACGACTAAGAACAGGAGATCTATCATCAACAGCCATTCAGGGCTTTGGAGAATCGTCAGCAATTATTATTCCGTTCGCGCAGAATTTGTGTGTGCGGGGCAAACAGAAATTGCGAAAAATTTTAATGATAATAATTTATGGTGATTCGCTATTTCAATGTTCTCTCATATTCGTGTGTTGCCGAGTAGAACCTTCCCTTTTCAGATGTTTACGGAGACTTTGTTGGTCAAGCTTGCAGTGCAGTCTTTAAACCATCATCATCCCGCTGCCCACTGCTGGGTATAGGCCTTTTCCCCCAAACCATAATGACGAGTAAAGATTTATATTATATGCTAGTCTTGTTTTGTTGTCGATTGTACCAGCGCAGCTGAAACTTTGCAATTAGTTTCTTAAGGAATTAGCTCACCCCATAATCAGGGAGTACCTACAATTTCCTACCAACTAGGTTAAGGCGGCTATTACATTCTGTTTGGATTTAATTGTCTATTCGAAGTTGCAACTTAGGTCTTTCTACTTTATTATACGAGTAGGATTACTATTACAGACTATTACACTGCACAGTCTATTATAGGTATGACAGGTACCTATCAGTACCTAGGTACTGCTGTCAATTGTACTTCGATGAATTTCAGTACTTCAGTTAATTTAATTTCTGTGTACAATAAAGAATATTATATCTACGCTATTTCTAATAATTTTAATCGTCAACTGTTTCATGTAAGTACTGTAAACAGTTCAATGTAATGGGCTAGTTGCCCTAAAAAATGTAATCCGCTACTTGACTCTTTTTTCAAGTATGTCTTAAATGCTAAATATCTCTTCCATTAGACCAAAAAATATTTTAGTATATTTTTTGAGGACCTAAAAGCAACAAAAACATTATTTTAAAACGTTGCTTTGCTAAACAGCCAAAAACGCGGTCCGCCATTTTTGTCTATGGTTTGAAGTCCTAAATATTTGTAAACAAAGTTTGACATTCAACATAGGTAGAGTTCGTGCCACGAAAGAAGTATGAGTTAATGAATTTTGGCTTTTATTGTTATGGCCTTAAGGATTTTACCGTGGGACTTGTTTGGTGAAACGATCTTAACCTAGTCCTAAAATATGTTAGTGATCTGTGAGCATAGTGAAATAACAACAGCGCATTCATGATTTCATCGAGTTTACATGCAAAATATATCAATTATCATTATTGCATTATTCGAGACTGCAAAATCACGTCAATAAAGACCGCCGGGAAGTCGCGGATTCGTGTGCCCAGTGAAATAAACATATGAAAAACTTGGCTCAAACTTGCCAACAGAGACCCCGATTCTTTATCGACTGAAACTTGGGTGTATTTATGTGAAGATCACTTTAATGTAAGTCCTGTAATATCAATGTACACAGAAACTGTTTTTAGCTGTAGTAATGCTTGGTTTGATTTGGTTTGGTTTTGGCAAATTGGTATATCAGCTTCCACGAATCCAACATCCATTGCGCTTATCAATAAAATGATAAGACACTAACTGCACAAGAAAAGTTTTTGCAAAAACACTAAATCCAATCCAAATCACAATAGAACCTACGCACGCACGACTGACAGATGTTTGTTTACAACCAAAGGTGCTTTCAAGATGGCGGATAGTGTTTTCACCGTTCCGATTTAAAAGCGAAAAATATTTTTTTAATTTGCAAATTTTGCAGCCATCCTGCTTATTTACTTAGCAAAGTCAATATATTTCGGTTTCTTACGTTAGATACTACAGGAAATATCCATTTATCGCGTCAAATTTGATACGAGTCAAGTAGCGTATTAGACCAAAAATGACAAAGATATAGCCCATTAAAGTTACGTGTGACGTCACGCCGTGCTGCATTTTTTAGCACGGAGTGACGTCACACGTAACTTTAATGGGATATATCTTTGTTATTCTTTGTTTGTGTGTTTGTGATGCTACCTCCCAGAGTGCAGTTGGGCTCCAATTATTGATGACACGTATGTCAATAAGGGGAGCCCACTGACGGTACACGCCGGTAACAATAATTAGTGACATAAGTAGCTATTGCATGCCTAGCTTACTCCCTGCTTACTTTGGCTTTCCTTTTGGCTTCTCAGACATTAGGACAGCTGCAGTCTACATGGAGAAATTCCGACGGCTTGGCATTGCTTTCTTACTAGTTATTGGCTAAAAGCATCATAAATACGACCCTGGTAACTCAATCTGTTCTCAGTTTGGGGGCACATGGGGTTGCCAGGTGTCTGAATACAGGCCATCGTGCATCCTTCTGGGAGTGGTACTGTTCACTCATGGACTGGAACAATCCTGGGGGATGTTGCGATGGCTACTTCATGAGCCCTGTGTTCATGCTCATGAGGCTTCTTCACCACATGGTTGGCTGGTGTGAAGGGGGGGGGGGGGGGGGTTTCTTGACCACCTACGTGTTTGCCGTGCGTGGGAACCCGTACGGAGGGATGAAGGGATCCTGGTGGCTGAGCTGGGCCCCACCTGCGGGTCGGGTATCGGCAACACTCCACTTTGGCCCTAATTTCCTCCCACACGGTCGCAGGGGGTGCCAACTGCGATCAATCGGCTCAGTGCTTCCGTTGGTTACTTCTGGACGCGCGAATGTTATCTTAACCTTGGCGCGTCCGTGGGGAGCTGGCGGGCATCTTGGCGAGTGTCCTGGGACGATGGGGTCTGCAGATAGCGGAGCTCGGTGCCTACGCCATCCTGAGGCGTGGGATCACTCAGCGCCGTGATTCTCGTGGACAACTCATCCTGGGGCGCTATACCTCCTAGTAGCTCTGGTGCCTGAATAAGGCATCCCCAACGTTGAGGACTCCTGGCCGGGTGGGGATCTAGGATGGTGAAGATTAAAGAACCTGACATGAAAACTTTGCAGGATAAACTCATGGGCTTGACCGACAAGGGCGAGGCCTTCTCAAGGTCGCGTACCCTCTGGGCGCGTGACTCAAAATGCTAGGGATAAGGCTGTGGAAGGGAACTCCTCAGCTCGGGGTGGACATGTTGCCTCTCGGGGCGACGCCCACGTCCGGGATGAGAGAGGAACCATCCATGGCAACGCTTTGAGGAATGGGCGCCGGAAGGCGACTCCACAGTTGCCAGGTGGCGGGGACGTCAACAGACCAGGCGTCAATCTCGGTGCTGGACCTTCTAGGGTTGGCACTGATGCTTCACTGGCTGTGGACCGAACCGTCGCAGCGGCGACCACCTCGAAAAAAAACGGCTCAGTGGCGCCCAAAAGAAAAAGCGTGCGCTCGAGCGACAAAATGCTGCGGAAGGGCCCTCAAAGAGGGCACGGGAAGTCAGCAATGAGGCCACTGATCCCGCGGGTGTCGCCAAGAAGCAGAAAACCCTGTTTTCGGCCACTTATAAGGAGGCACTAAGCGGTCGCAAGATGGCTATAATTGCTGATGGTGACCCATCGAGGATCACACCGGAGGCGGCTCAATTAATAAAGGCAGCAGTCTTTGACTTGATTGAGGCGTCGCCGGAGTCGCTCCCTAATATTGAGGCAGGAGCCCTCATCGCGGGGGCACTGCATATCCTATGCGAAGGGGACAGCGACGCTCAGTGGCTGTGCGGCCTCAACGGAAAAACCGTTGGGGACGTAAAGCTACGAGTGGTTGACGCCAAGGATTTGCCCAAACCGGTGAAGCTGGCCTGGAAGACCAGGAACAACTACACGTTGGACATTTCCAGGGTGTTAGCTCTAATGCAGCGCTACAACCCAGAGCTTAAGACCCGCGAGTGGAAGGTGGTAAACTCGCAGGAGGACATAACGCAGGAGACCGTGCGGCGCATTGTCCTGGTCGACCAGGACTCTGCCAACTACATCAAGTCGCAGGGGTTTTATTTGTCTCTGGTTTCTTATGTGCAATAAAGAATATTCTTATCTTATCTTATCTTACTGTCTCCGTGCGGGCCTCAATAAGAGTTTCTTTAAACTCTTAAAGGAGCCTGTAGGTGGGGCCTCTAGTGGCTTGAGGGCTGCACCCGCTGCCAAGGCAGAAGCGTGCACCGCTCCTGTCGTAGAGCTGGCGGAAGGGGTTTCGGTGACGTTGGATGGGGTATCGGCGAGGGAGAGCGCTGAAGTCACGGTGACTCAGTCTCAACTGCAAGTGGCGTCATCCCCGAAAACCGATGATGTCCTGGACGTCTTTGACGGCCTGGAACTAACGTCCCCGCTGACTCTCGATGAAGCGACGGCAGAAGGCTTGGAGGGTGGTCACCAACTGGCTGCCCCCAGCGTCCTTTAGTTACCCACAAGGATAGCCGAGCTAAGGTACGTACAGATTAATCTTCACCACTGTAAGGCGGCTATGGCCCTTCTGGCCCGCCAGCTTAAGGAAAACAAATTCGATATTGCCCTACTACAGGAACCTTATTTATACAGGGTTACAGGGAAAGTCGTACACAATATTAAAGGAGGTTATTATTTAGGTCATTTCTGATGGATTTTATTGTATTATACAGGGTCCGAAAGTTAACCGTTATGGAGATATTGACTGTTAAAGATTTTAAAAAAATATCAAATTTTTTTGGCTTTTTGATTGATTTTTTTCTCAGAATAGAGCTTATAAAGTGTTTTTTTTAACGTATTTAGTTAAAAGGCATGTCAATTGATAAAAAATTATCAGCAAAAGCTGCACCTACTACTAACAGCTTTAAAAAACTGCTCGGCAACGGTTAGAATTAAATATTTTTTCTCTAAATATTTTTCACATTGAAGCTCTTAAAAAAAAATTACGTATGGAACTTATTCTGAGAATAATTTTAAAAACTTCTAAGACTCTTTAGCTATTCATAAAGGTATAACATTTAATGGGTATATGCATGAAATTTTAAAATAATGTTATGTGAGTAGGCTCTAGCGGTAGTACCGACATAACTGAACTTCGATACAACAAAAATCTTTGTACTTCCTGGCACCTTCAAACTATGTAAAAAGGTCAGATAGGCTTTTTTGTGCTCTGGAGACATGCTGTCTCAGGTGTTCAAGTACCTACCTATTTCAGTTTTTCTTTTTTAGAATATTCTATCTATCTATTATTTTTGTGTTAGTCTGCTCGTGTGATTCTTCCGTGGTAGATGTGTTAATACGTGGTCTACAAATGATTTGCGTTTTAGAAACTTCTACGTCTCTTTAGGTATTAAAAAAGTATATCACTTGCTATTACATCGAAAAAACGTTAGCCAAGTGTCACTTAAGATGGCAAACAGTAAATTTTTAGTTGAGGTAAAAACGTGCTCTTTGATAATTTCTCGTAAAACGCGACTTAGTTTGGATTTTGGTATTTATTCATCTTCATTGTGTGACTTGGCTTGGATTTTGAATTGATTCATCTTCGTTTTTAACATGGTTGCCTCTATTTCTAATACAAATTCTCATTCTTTTTTTCTAATTACTCTTCACTACAGAAGTTCGCAGGTTCCTCCTTATTTTCACAGCCGTTTCCGCAAATATTCTCTGTCTCAAAATTTCGACATTTTCAATTGGCGTCATTTTGTTTTAAATTATGCTTTTAATATGATCTCATACATAAAAATCCATTGCCGTTAGATCAGGATTCCTAGCCGGCCATGCAATGGGACCGTCTTTTCTAATCCATTTGTTTGGGAAGGTCTCGTCCAACCATGCTTCCGTGGTGCGCTGGGCAGCCGTCATGTAGAAAGAACATTGTCTCGTCTCAATGCAATAGAAATGTCGTCCATCAACAAGGGTAACTCCTCCCTCAAAAAGTTTTCATATGTGTCTCGCCATTCAAGTCACAGAATGAAAATGAATTAGTCCAAAATCCAAGCCAAGTCTCAGTATGACGATGAATCAGTTCAAAATCCAAGCCAAGTCACAGAATGAAGATGAATTAATACAAAAATCCAAACTAAATCGCGTTTTACGGGAAATTATCAAATAGCACGTATTTACCTCAATCGCTCGTAGCCTGGTCTGCCTGAGTGATCATAAACGATCACTTAGGTTAAGCAACATACGGCACGTTCAGTCCATGGATGGGTCACCGTCTATGACTAACGCTAGTGGCATTTTTTCCGAGCAATTCCGTGCTTCGCAAGGTACGTTAAGCAGTTGGTGCCGGCTGCCGTCGATAGATGGCAGTCGTTAAGCCAAGTCGGAGGCCTTAGGGCGGCTTGAAAACTTCTGACAGTAAGACCAGCCACTAGTCTTACAAGCCTCCACCAATCCGGACTTGGCCCCCGTGGTGGAGTATGGCCTATACCTTCCTCAGGGAAGAGACCCGTGCCCCTCGGTGGGGACATAATGGGTTGATGACGACGTATTTACCTCAACTAAAAATTTACCGTTTGCCTACCGTTTTTTCGATGTAATAGCAAGTGATATACGTTTTTTAATACCTAAAGAGACGTAGAAGTTTCTAAAACGCAAATCATTTGCAGACCACGTATTAACACATCTTTTATCGAAGTTCAGTTATGTCGGTACTACCACTAGAGCCTACTCAAATAACATTATTTTAAAATTTCATGCACATACCTATTAAATGTTATACCTTTTTGAATAGTTAAAGAGTCGTAGAAGTTTTTAAAATTATTTGCAGAATAAGTTCCATACGTAAATTTTTTTTTGAGAGCTTCAATGTGAAAAATATTTAGAGAAAAAATATTTAATTGTAACCGTTGCCGAGCAGTTTTTTAAAGCTGTTAGTAGTAGGCGCAGCTTTTGCTGATAATTTTTTATCAATTGACATGCCTTTTAACTAAATACATTAAAAAAAAACACTTTATGAGCTCTATTCTGAGAAAAAATCAATGAAAAAGCCAAAAATATTTGATTTTTATTTTTATTTTTAACAGTCAATATCTCCATAACGGTTAATTTTTGGACCCTATATAATAGAATAAAACCCATCAGAAATGACCTAACTAATGACCTCCTTTAATATTGTGTACGACTTTCCCTGTAACCCTGTATAAAGGACCTGTTTCAGGCTTAGGTAGGATAAATGGCTCCATATTTTACCACCGTTCTACAAACAACACAAGGACCTGCATTTATTCAGGAGTGGCATAAACGCAGACCCCTTTCACGATCTTTGTTGCAGGGACCTTGCGGCAGTTAAGGTCGTAGCAGGAGGGCGGGGAGCAGATAAAAAGCCAGTAGTTATGGCATCTGCATACCTGCCCTTTGAACAAGAGGACCCCCCTTCAGCTGCGGTTAGAAATTTAACTAACCATTGTAGTAGAGAGGGATTAGATCTTGTCTTAGGCATCGATGCTAATGCACACCACACTGCTTGGGGTAGCACTGGTGTGAACAGAAGAGGTGAAAGGCTACTTGACTTCATAGTCAGTGCACCTTTACAAATTCTCAACGAAGGTAATAAACCAACATTTATCAACTCAAGGAGAGCGGAAGTCATCGACGTCACGCTGGCTTTCAATCGGGCTAGTAAAAACGTCACTGGGTGGTGTGTCTCTGATGAAATCAGTGGATCAGACCATCAGTACATCTGCTTCAGATACTGCATTGAACATTCTGTTCAACGCGTGACAAGGAGAAACCCACGTCACACCAACTGGGAATCTTACCAAAATGACCTAGGGATTGAACTAGGTACTGCTAAAGGAAAGCTCAATTCTATACTCGACATAGAATTTGAAGCTGACAGAATAGTCCACACTGTTCATTCGGCATGGACAAATAACTGCCCCGAGAAGAAGAGCATGGGCAAAAGGGAGCCCTGGTGGACTTCTGAGTTGGAATCGTTGAGACGAGAAACACGCAGAGCATACAATGAAGCGAAGTCTTCGAAAGACTTCAGTAAATACTCTCGTGCCTTGACTCATTTCTACCGGGAGATCCATAAAGCTAAACGCAAATCATGGAGAAATCACTGCCAAGCAGTTACTTCTGCCCCGGAAGGTATGAGACTCTCTAAGGCCCTAACCACAACTAGGGCGCAGCAGCTCACCACCGTCAGAAATGATGAGGGTAAGCTAACAGAATCTGATAGAGATACACTAGTCATTATGCTCAGGAGTCATTTTCCAGATTGTAAACTGGTTAATAAAGGCTACCAAGAACCAATTGGAAGCGATGATCTTAATGTTCGCACATCCAAGTGGGACTGTGATGCCGCGAAGAAGGTGGTAGACGAGGAAAAGCTGTCTGGGGTCCTTGGAGGATTCCAACCCTTCAAATCGCCTGGTCCTGATGGCATTTATCCGATCCTACTTCGGAAAGGTGTCAAAATCTTGAGACAACATCTGTGCAGACTCTTTCGAGCATGCATTGCCTTTAGCTACACCCCAAGAATCTGGAGGGTAGTAAAAGTGGTATACATACCGAAAACGGGCAGAGAATGTTATGAAGAAGCCAAATCTTACAGACCGATCAGTCTCTCATCTTTTCTGCTTAAAAGTCTAGAAAAATTTATAGACCAATATGTCAGAGAAGGCCCGCTCAGAAAGCGGCCCTTTCATGAACTACAATGTGCCTATCAACAAGGCTAATCTACGGAGACTGCCCTACATTATGTAGTCTCAAAGGCGGAATACGCGGTGGAGAACCAAGAAATATGTGCTGGCGCTTTTCTCGACATAGAGGGAGCATTCGACAGGACTAGCTTCGAGGTCATCAAGAAGGCGGCCATCGACCATGGAATTGAGGCAACTTTAGTCAAGTGGATCGATGGTATGCTTCGGAAGAGGATCATTACATCGTCACTGTTAGGCGATGATGTCAGTGCGTTAACCACCAAAGGATGTCCACAGGGCGGGGTTCTTTCTCCCACACTGTGGTGTCTTGTGGTCAACCCTCTTCTACAGGATTTAAACAAAAGTTCGTTCTATACTATAGGATATGCGGACGATTTAGTAATACTAATCAATGGCAAATTTCCTTCTACAGTCTCGGAAATCATGCAAAGAGCACTCAACAAAGTTGAAAGGTGGTGCATCGATAATCAATTATCCATAAACCCGACAAAGACGACGATCATACCGTTCACACGGAAGAGGGACTTAAAAAATTTAAGAACCTTGATTATGTACGGGCAGGAACTGAATTGGTCCACAAATGTCAAATATTTAGGTGTAATACTAGATAAAGAGATGCTGTGGAATACCCATGTGGAAAAGAGCATTGAAAAAGCAGTTCGTGTTTTTAATATGCTCAGATCTGCTTATGGCAAGACCTGGGGTCTGCGACCACAGGTTGTTTATTGGATTTATACCATCATTGTTCGGCCCATACTGACATACGGCAGTATTGTTTGGTGGCCCAGAACTAGGTTAAAGACTTGTCAACAGTCGCTAGAAAAACATCAGAGACTAGCCTGCATGGCGACAACAGGTGCATTTACGACGACGCCAACGCGCTCGTTGGAGGTGCTGTTAGACCTTAAACCACTTCACATTATGATCCAAACAGAAGCGGCAAAGGCCTTATACAGACTAGCAGTCAACGGTTCATGGAATTTCAACATGCCTAAATTTGGTAATTGGACCTCAACTCGAGCGAATGTTGTGTATGGGGAGTGACAAAATGTTACGCGTGCACATCTCAAGGACCAAATATAACATCTTTATACCCACCGGAGACGAATGGAGGCATGGTCTGAAAACTACTGGACCTGACACGACTTCATGGTTTACTGATGGGTCGAAAATGCCATCTGGCACTGGTGCTGGCATCTGTGCACAGGACTTCAAAGAAAGTTTCAGTCTGGGGCAATATGCAACAGTATTTCAAGCGGAAACTTATGCGATCATTGCCTGTGCTCAAGAGAATATAAGCAGGAATGTCAAAAACAAAACTGTTCGTATTTTTAGCGACAGCCAAGCAGCACTTATGGCCCTAAAATCCCGCGTGGTAGATTCAAAGCTGGTGCTTAACTGTGTCAAGACCCTAAACAAATTGGGCTGCGACAACAGGGTGCAACTAGTCTGGGTTCCTGGCCACGCGGGACACATGGGAAATGAGGCAGCCGACGAGCTGGCGAGGGAGGGATCCGCGCAGCCTTTGCACGGCCCTGAACCATGCGTGGGGCTCTCATCGAGCACCATTAATTGTGCTATCAAAGCTGAGGCCAATGAACGGCACAAATGCGAATGGGCAGCCACTGAAGGACTGCAACATTCTAAAAGCTTCATTGGTGAAGAAATCGCAGGCTCAGCAAAGTTCATACTGTGGGGAGGACGACGTCGTGCGAGGGCGCTTACTGGCGCTCTGACGGGACACTTCTCGACAGGGAAACAACTCCGCAGAATGGGGTTATGTCAAGACGACACCTGCAGGGCATGCGGTTTTGAAGTGGAGTCGATGGTACACGTACTGTGTGACTGCGATGTCCTTGCCCGAAAAAGAATGAGCCTTCTGGGAATAGCTTACCCCAAACCAGAGGACTTCAGGCACCTGTCCCTAAAGGGTGTGACCGACCTCGTAGTACATCTTCGATTAGGCTTAGGTGTAAGGTCAAGGGGCAGACACAACAGATCCCACGGGGTCGAAGTGTCGCCGACTAATTTGCCGACCCCCGCACGACTACTCGATAAGATATCTTTGTTTAATCGAAAAAAGAAAAAATACGTGTCCAATATTTTTTTATAATCTAAAATACGGACGAAATAGAATTTAATTATTTTGACCCTGGAAACTACCCTAGTGTACGTGCTGTCGACACTACTTCATACGAATTCGGCTTTTTCTGCGCGATTAAAGCAAATTGATCGGAAAGGCGACAGAAACTGTTAAATAAAATACCGAACCATTTTCTTGCGAGTGATTTCATAACCAAGACAACAGTTATTTTAATTACTTTATTGCTAACAAAACCATTCTTTGTGCAAGTTATTTCTTACGTAATGTCTTGTACATTACGTAAGAAATAACTTGCACAAAGAATTGGTACAGGTACCTACGGCTTGCTGGGGGCCGACTTATTTTCATTTACTCAAACCGCATCAGTCCGAGGAATGTGTCACAGGATCCTAGTCTGGAATCATGACCATTTATTCTGTGGTGTGGATGTAGGTATTAGTGCCTAATGATAGTAACTAGCTTTCGCCCGCGACTCCGTCCGCCTGGACTTTAGATCAAAATTTTGCTACCCCGTTCACTCTCTTAAGCCGGGTCCGCTGCGCCATGTTACGCGTGTTACAAAAAACGTATCACGTAAAAATAATAAAAATGGGGCGTGTTATAACACATTACGTGTTACATAACGTTACGTTACGAGTTAAGTAACACGTAAAAAATTAATACCACTCCCCATTTTTGTTTTAATAACGTGTTACATTTTTTGTAACACGCGTAACATGGCGCAGCGGGCCCGGCTTTAAGGGTTAAATTTAGAAAAACGGCGAAACACGTGTTCAATGAATTGTGTAGAAGAGTATTTTATTTTAAGTTTCAACCAAAAATTAGACAACATTATTTTTACCTCCCATACAAATTTTGGCAACCCCTTTCGCCCCCTCAGGGGTTGAATTTCAAAAAATCCGGTCTTGTTCCTTGCTTACATTATACAGCCTGATTTTTTCACCGGTACAATAAATTTTACCATATCATTGGTATCGATAATAGATTACATTTATCGAATAAAATTACCATATTTTTTTTTCATTTTCATTAATTTATCATTCATCCAATTTTTAACTCATGGACACCTATTACAAGGTGTCATCGCGGTGCGAGGCAGAGGGCGGCGGGGTGGGGTGAGTGAGCGGGCGGCGGGCTGGCCGGCGCAGAGCCGCTAGCCGAACCGGTCAGTCCGCGCGCGTTGACCTAGGTGAGTGCACGTGCGCCGTTTCCGCACTTCCTGCAGTCGAAAATTACGCGCGCACGATGTTTACAAACCGCGAGTATTACGAAATGGTTCGTAGTTACTTTCTCAGTGGGGAAAATACAGTGCAGCTCGAAGAAAGTTTGCCCCGCCTGATATATGCCGGTTTTATTTAACCTTAAATACTCAACACCAGGACATTCATGAGAGTGACGTAGCATTTGCTAGACTACGGACAGTTCACTGCACCAGCGCACGCTCAAGGCCGAAGAGGGAGACCTCCCTTGGCCGTGGAGATCGAGGAACAGATATTCGCGTATTTCGAGGAAGACCCCAGAAGGAGCACCAACGACGCGGTACGCACGGCGCACTTCGGCGTTAGCCAGTACGTGGTGTGGAAATTCATACCACTACCAACCAGTGCAAGCATTCCACGCCGGTGACGGTCCTAAGCCCGTGCAAGTATGAAGGAAGAATTGAAATCAAGTAAGATTTTTTTTTGCTACGTCATACATAAGGCATACCTACTGGCTGCGCCGCCGCCGCCGCTTCTTTTCCTTCCCACAAGCCGCGCGCAGTTGCCAGTTCGTGCGTTTAGTTGTGCTCATGCGTAATGAGTCCATATTTCTTTAAGATTTGCGGATAAGTTCAGACATTGGTATTTTTGTTTTTTTGTACCAACGAGGTAGTAACAAAAAATGTTGGTATTTGTATTTTGGACTTAGTATTACGTATTTTGATTTATTGTACGGGTGAAAATCGCACTCTGTATACAGCCCCTCTGAGCGAAATTTCAGCTTCCTAGGTCCAACGGCTTGGGCTGGGCGTTGATGAGTGAGTCAGTCAGGACTTTGAATTTTATTTATATACATAGCTAGATAGATGATGTAGCACCAGATATCCACCAGATCGATACTTTGATACGAGTCACGCTCAATTGTTAGGCTTCGATTTCCCGCTAAGTCAGAGGGGGATTTGAGCCAAGAGGCTATAGGTATACTCCAAAAGGCTGCGAAACTCCAAAGTGGAACAAGAAAATCTCTTCGACATTCCGGTGCGTGCACCGATACCACTACCCATGCATGCCGGTAATTTACATAACAATGCAAATTACCTTCAAGGCGTAGAGCTGGCACGACCAAAGGGACTTCCCGGCTGCGCCATCTTCGTGGAAATACCACTTACCATGGTGCATTTACATAAGTCCTCTGTATGGAGTTGTCTGATATAGGGCCAATTTCTGAATTGAGAATTTTCGCTAAGTAATTACTTTACTGTAGCGCTGTCTCGTCAAATTTCTCAGAAGAGAGCGTGACAGGACGTTACTTAAGTATTTTCTTAGCGTAAATTCTCAACTCGGAAACCGGCCCATAGCGAACTGTCAAATACGTACAGTCAACAGCACGTCAACCTTCACATTCTAGTTGTAAAGTCGCCCGTAATGCAACAGAGTAGAGTGCATGGGTATATAGGATGATGTGCTGTTGTCTATACGTATTTTGACACTTTTGAGTAGTCTAAATGTTTAACCTGATAGAGTGGAAACTTACGTGATACAAGGGCATATCAGATCTAGGTAGACCGTAAGCCTACGCTTTTCTTAGCCCAAATAATGGCAAAGTAAAATGCAAGAATCCACTATCGATTTAGTGAATAAATTTAAGGAATAAAAACAATACACAATTAAACCAGAGTTTCATTTCCTTAACAATATACAATTTAACCAGCTTTTGAGGAATGTTTTAAAGAATCTTGTTGTTTAATAAATAAGTTTATCTACCTATCTATATTCTTTAAAATTATCGTGTCACATTGTCAGTACGCATACTCCTCCGAAACGGCTTGACCAATTTCTATGAAATTTTAAATGTATTAGGTAGCTTTAAGAACAACCTATTGTTATCTATTTTTCATAACACTAAGTTTATAAGCCCTACAAATAATTTATATGGCGAAACACCGTTTGCGGGTCAATGAATCAATCAATCAAAAATTTATTTCAATGTAAAGAATTTACATTCTGCTTGTTGAATGTCAATGTACACACAGTTATGGATAATGTTAGACACTGCCTTGGGGCCGTCTATAGTGGAGAAAAAGGCAGCGAAAAAAAAACTCCACTCTGACCATCTTTTCTCAAATCACCATAAAGCTAATACAAATCAAACTTAGAAAATAATATCTTGGATGTGTTGAACACATGTGTCATTTATCCTCTGATTAAATGTAATATTAGACTACTATTTAATGCCATACGTCCTTGTCTTCTAAATAATCGTTGATTTTATAATAAGCTTTTTTGCAAAGAGTGTGCTTAACACAATTCTTTAATCGCGTTGGAGGTAACTCTAATATATCTTGGGTATCTTGTTGTAGAACCTTATACAGTGCCCCATAAAGGAAGTATTAACTTTTGCAAGTGTAAATCGTGGAAATGACAATTTCTGTTTATTCCTAGTATTAACGTTATGATGGCTACCAAGTGTTTCGAAGTCTTTAATATTTTTCCTAACGTACATAATAATTTCATAAATGTATTGGCTTGCAACTGTTAGGATGTGGATTTCTTTGAAAAAATCTCTTAGTGAGTCCCTACTACCTAGCTTGTAAATAAATCGGATCGCTCTCTTCTGCAATATGAAGATAGTCTCAATGTCTGCTGCCCGGCCCCATAGTAGTATACCATAGGACATAATACTATGGAAGTAACTAAAATAAACAAGCCTAGCAGTGGCAACGTCAGTAAGTTCTCGAATTCTTTTCACGGCATATGCTGCGGAGCTAAGTCTATGTGCTAATTTGACAATATGTGGGCCCCATTGTAGTTTGGCATCGATTGTGATGCCCAGAAATACAGTATCTTCAACAAATTCTAGTTTTTCATTTCCACTCACAGTGTTATTTTCAACAAATTTTACATAAGGTAGGGTAAACTTCATACATTTTGTCTTTTTTGAATTTAACAACAGATTATTTGCTGTAAACCAATCTAGAACGTGCGAGAGAGCATTATTTGCTTCGTCAAGATTATTTTCCTGTCTCCTTATTTTAAAAATAAGTGACGTGTCATCAGCCAATTGCACTATCTCACACATTATTTGTACCATAAACGGTAAATTATTTACATAGACCAGGAAAAGGAACGGCCCTAAGATAGATCCCTGGGGGACTCCCATTTTTACAAGTGAACCTGACGATTTATGTCTGCTTTTTGAACCCTTCCTTCTAAATATGATTTTAGAAGATCTAAACTTAATTTTTTTATTCTATAGTGTTTTAATATTGAGAGCAATGTTTTGTGGTCTACACAATCAAATGCCTTTGACAAATCACAAAATACTCCTATAGCATCATTATGATCCTCCCACGCACTGAAAATATGTTTAACTAACATGACTCCAGCGTCTGTTGTATTCCGCCCTTTAGTGAAACCGAACTGCTGACTATGGAGGAGTTGGTAATTATTGAAATGAATAAGCAATTGATCTAAGATAATTCTTTCATATATTTTACTTAATACTGGTAGGACTGAAACGGGTCTAAAATTCGTTGGGTCTTGTTTATCACCGCTTTTAAATAAGGGCACTAACCTACTATATTTCATGAGGTCTGGAAATACTCTTTCATCTACGCATTTATTGAAAATCTGTGCTAACGGCAAAGCTAGGATATTTATCACTGAATTAACTGTTTTTACTGACAAACCCCATAAGTCCTCGGTTTTTTTAAGATTCAATAATTTATAATTCTTAACAAAGTCATGGGGCTCAATGTAATTAAATGTAAAATCGTGTTCGCACGCGGGGACATGGTCCCTTAATAATGTCGCCGCACGATCCGGTGACGAGTCTAATGGAGCTGTAGTTACGATTGAGACATTAGTGAAGAACTGTTCGAAAGCTGTAGCGATACCTTCATTTGTTGTTATTATTTTGTCATCGATCTTAAGTGATATATCTCCTTCTCCTAATTTTGCTTTACCCGTTTCTCTATTTATTATGGTCCAAATTGTTTTTATTTTATTCGGTGATTGTTGGATTTTACCTTTTATATGATCGCATTTAGCTTTATGGCAGACGGCCTTAAATAATTTTGAATATTTTTTTACGTACTGTATGAAGTTGGCATCATGTGTATAAGTCTTTTTGTCAGTTAATGATAACGCGTTTTTCAGAAGCACGCACGAATTTAATTTCGTCTTCTAGGTATGAAGGGCGACGGTAGATAGCTATAGGTAGGGATCTAAATCAATGGAATCATCTACATCTACTTACACTAATGTTATATTTGTAAGTTTATATTTATTATCGCCGCCCTGGAGAACAAAATGGCAATCGCAAAATCGCAACTTTTCAGGAAAAATAAAAAAAACGATTTTCGTTGATTGCTGGTAGGCAACAAGTAGGTAACAGGTACTGAACAATACTGCAAGTGAATTAGCTCAAATGAAAGCTATTTTTTTAAGAATTTTTTTTGTAAAACTAGGTAGGTATTATAATTAACAGCTTCAGTTTTGCTCTACATTTAGGTAGACAAACAATTGTCTGAAATCGTTAGAAAACGAGAAGTTATCATGTTAGGTACCTATATCAAGTATTTTACTCGTGCTAGGTCATTTAGGGCCGACTTCTGAATTGAGAATTTACACTAAGTAAATACTTAAGTAACGTGCTGTCACGCTCTTTTCTAAAGAAATTTGCCGAGACAGCACTATAGTTCTGTTAAGTAATTACATAGTGAAATTTCAATTCAGAAATCGGCTCTTATTCAAACCACTAGGTTTTTTTTGACATCAATAGATTTTTTTGTTTTTGTTAGCTACTAAGTCTAAAACATTCGAAGGATTAGAAATTTGTCGCATAAAAATCAGTTTCATGTATTCTCACAAAGTCGTATACGCAAATTCGCTAATAATTTTCGTTCGCTTTGAGGTGTCATCTTGTCGCATGGTAATTACCATGCGACTCGCAAAAGGCGTATGAAATTTGAACGCATTCATTGATAGTTGAGGGTGGGTGTATTCCGAAATGCGATAAAATCGATTACAGCGCAAATCCACTTAAGTGTAGTAGGCACAAAAACCCTACTCCGTGCGAGATACTTTGGGACTACTAAATTTGGTCGGGTTTGCGCTGTAATTGATTTTATCGCATTACGGAACGTAGGGCAAGTCCATTACTAATGGACTCGCCCTACGTCACAGAACACCTATACCCCTACGTTGACGTTACGTTATAAGCTCAGAAGATGAGGTTATAAGTAAAATATAATTTCAGTTGAAAATTTTAAGAGTTAAGTGTATTAAACTTTTAAATAACGTATATTTTGTACCTAAACAGTTTCTTAGTTTATAAAATAACACTCAAAGTAATAATTTTCCGCAAAATGTATCAATTTAAAAGTGAAATTGTAAATGTTTTAAGATTCGACTAACTTTCAATTTACAATCGAGTAAATGGAACGTAGAATTCACAGATTACTGTTTTAGTCGTTAGACATTTCTTTTTTCATTCTAATTCAATGTCGCATGGTGTTCAGAATACAGAATTTGTGTGTCGTTCGACTTTTTTATGTAGAATTCAAGTCATACGCCTTAGAGTCGTATACGTCTTATTTGCTAATGAAGTGAGAATAGACTCCCTGAACTAATCTAATATAAAATTATCGTGTCTCCATGTTAGTGCGCATACTCCTCCAAAACGGCTTGGCGGATTTCAATGAAATGTTACATACAATTTATAGGTCTGAGAATAGGTTGTTATCTATTTTTCATATCCCTATCTGGCAAAACAACGTTTGCGGGGTCAGGTAGTATTCAAATAAAAATGTTCTTGGTTCCCTTGATTTAATAAACAATTTAATTAAATAAAAAAATTAATGAATAATTTGCAAAATATTATTTTCAAAACCGTTCTTTTGACTCCCCTTCATCCCTCTTCAAGCCACGCGAACATATGTTTAGGCTAAGCTACGATAAACAAACGACATTACCTTCATTTTTAACGATAAATGGTTATTACGGCTGATGATAGTTGTACCAGAAAAAATATTGCTTCGTATTTCTTTCGTCCCTAAAGCAAAAGAAAGCTACCCAAGAAGTATTGATCAAACTCTATAGGTTAGTTTTTCGGCAATGAAAAACAGAATTTTTCATTAAAGGTCATTTTAGTCTAAGTTAAGCATTAAATCGCCTCATTAAAAAGCAATAAGAAAGCATAGCAATTTTCAATTACCTACGAGTAACATCCACCCACACCCGTATAAAACTTTTCAATCTACTTCTAGTTGATACGTATCTTTCAAAGTTAGAGCGTAACAATCTATGCATGTAGATGTGGTATACTTATAAGTAGTTACAGTACCTTTTGATGCTCCCCTAACAACCACTACACAACACACATATAGCTGAGTACGTGAAAGCTATGATTTATGGTGATTTACTGTATATAGGTGACTAGGCGTGGACAGGGAGATATCGACTGGTTTTACCCGTTGCTAGGAGACAGTCAATGATAACGCGTTTTTCAGAAGCACGCACGGATTTAATTTTGTCTTCTATGAAGGGCGACGGTAGGTAGCTACGTAGAGGTGGATCTAAATCAAGTTAATCATCTACAGTGCCAACATCTTATCTGTTCAGTTGATAGCGGCGCTAGTGCAGAATTTCGTTGTAAGATTCAAGAAATTAGAATATTTTTAGAAAATGAGAAAATGAAAGCCTAGAAAATGAGAATATTTTAATCCGTCCTTCAATTTTAATGAAAATATACCTATTTATAATTGTTAGTAAGTGAATAAATAAAACAAAAAAATGGGGAACAGGATTTACAATTAATTATTTAGTTACAATTTTGTCCACCTGAACAGATAACTTGGTGGCGCTGTACACTAATATTATAAAGAGGAAAATATTTAAGCTTATATTAACGCCGCCCCCGGAGAACAAAATGGCAATCGTAAAATCGCAACTTTTCAGGAAAAATAAAAAAAAACTATTTTCGTTGATTGCTGGTAGGTAACAAGTAGCAGTGTGTCAGCATACTCAGAGTGCGTATACTGAGTTTTGTCATTCACTTTCGATAGCGAGAGCGTTTGCGATTTGCATAGGAGTGACAAAGCGCGCAATCTAGTTGTCTCTTTGTCACTCCTATGCAAATCGCAAACGCTCTCACTATCTAAAGTGAATGACAAAACTCAGTATACGCACTCTGGTACTGAATAATACTGTCAGTGAATAAGCTCCAATAAAAGCTATTTTTTTAAGTTTTTTTTTTTTTAAGTGGGCAGGTATTTTAATAAACAGCTTCAGCTTTGCTCTACATTTAGGTAGACAAACAATTGTCTGAAATCGTTAGAAAACGAGAAGTTATCATGTTAGGTACCTATATCAAGTTTTTTACTCGTGCTAGGTCATTTAGGGCCGATTTCTGAATTGAGATACTTAAGTAACGTGCTGTCACGCTCTTTTCTAAAGAAATTTTCCGAGACAGCACTATAGTTAAGTAATTACTTAGTGAAATTCTCAATTCAGAAATCGGCCCTTATTCAAACCACTAGGGGTTTTTTGACATCAATAGTTTTTTTTTGTGTTTAGGTACACTCAGACCAAGGCTGAATGAAATTAAATGTTATTCACAACCAGGCGTGTTATACTCCAATGTATGGAGCCTGTATGTCTGATTTAGCGTAGGTAGGTACTCCCAATAACAGCCAAATAACGTTGCATTTTAAGTAGATAGGTACATATTTTGACACTTTGGAGTGGTCTAAAGAATAAACTAATAAAGTTACGTATTACAAAGGCTGCACACTGGCCTTACAAGTCTTACATTAAACTTAGGTACCTAACCTATGCCGCTAAACTCCAATGTCAAATATTGAGACATATTTTGCCCAGCTTGCTCAATCTACTTTTTTTAGATTAATTTTTATGTGAAGTCGACGGCAGCTCAACTAATTTCAGTGTAGGTACTGTACTGTAAGCCCTGTAGTTCCGGGCTTAGAATAGGGCTACAGTATCTCCTGCCTGTCGTAAGAGGCGACTAAAAGGAGAGCAGGGTCGCGGGTGGCGAGAGTGGGGGCTCGGACCACCGTTTCAAGCGACCCCATGACGGCGGCAGTGTGTGGTGGCCGCACACCACCGTAAAAGAGGCTTCGCGGGCTCTAGCCCGACGCGAGACGGGTGCTGAAAAGCACAGTGCGTGTGAGCTGGCCAGCTACTATAAAAAGCTATCGTTACAATACGCATGTTAAGGATAACATGCTGTTGACTCTATTTCATAGGAATTCAGGCTTTTTTTTGCTCCTTTCGGAAGCTTTGTACAAAAACTGGCGACAAATGAGGAAAATGAGGATAGCTGAGGACAGATAGGCACTCAACTGTAGGGACCTACATAAAATTCAATGCCATAGGAAGACCAACTATGTACCTACATCCACAGTGGACTTAGAACTCAAAGTAAATCTCACCCAATTTTTTAAATTTAATAGTATTAACATTATTTAGAAAACTATAAAATGATGAAGTTGCGGAATTAAAAAAAATATCAAAACTAAGATTTCCGCATCCGGAAATTGTGGAAAATGTATCGGATGTTATTTGTCAAGCAAGAACAATGTTTGCTCTGCGCGCCATCTATGTTCCAGCACCGGAACTACGCAACAATTGGAACTTCAACATTAGAGTAATCAAACGAGTTTATTATTTACATCAACAGAGGGCAGATGTAGCACAAACCTTTCAAAGAAGAATAGAATAGAAGAGTAAGGAAACGGTTTCCAAGAAAAACGCTGCCTATTTCTAATCAGTATCAATTCGCACCCTTTGCCCTTGCGCTTCAAAATTATTGCAAGGCTCTATGTATAGCGTTATCTGTGGCCCAATACTTCAAGATTGCAGGTAAAAAAGTAAACTGTCAAAAGGCAACGATTGTTGTGTTCAGTGTGACCAGATTCAGCAGAATTATGCGATTTTAGCAGAATACGACCTCCAATGGGTTTTTTTTTCTTAGTTCCTTGAGATACTCTAGATGGCGTCATTCGTTTCTTCATACGAATTTGTGATTCGTAGCAATCAATGTCAATGTCAGTCGTCAGATTACTAAACAAAAGAAGGAACCAGGGTTGCTATTCGGTCGAGGATTCTCGTAATAAAAATAAAAATTTAAACCCACAATCCATAGCAAAGACTCCAAAGTATCCAAAAGCGGAGTTATCACTAAACGACAACAGCATTTTTTTTTTCGGTAATCAACCATCACAAATTCCACAGAACCATAGTATTATTTTTTTCTTTGACGTTTATTATTACGGTACGGCAGCGCCACCTAGGGATCCTTTTAAAACTAAATTTGAAATAAGGAAAAACGCTCATTTACAGGTTAGCATATCGACCCCTATTTGGCAAAACATCATAAGCGCCAAAAATCAAATTTTACAGGAGACGATTTTTTTCAATTTACTTGAAACCTAGTAAAGCTACGGGTGTACGTCTCAGGTAAGAAATTTTACTTTTCGTTGCGTTAATCCATTAAAAATTAAGAAAACAATGAAAGTACACGGTTTGAAGTAATAATGGCGCATACGATAATTTTCGACATTAAAATATGAGGCAATTTTGTGTAATGTCGCATACGATGTCATTTATACTTTAATTATACTTAATAAATCTGCTGCCTAATTGTATCGTATAATTGTAGAAAAAACGAAATAGTGAAGTTAAATGAAATAATATTTAAAATAAGATGTTTTATTCTTTAAAATAACAATTGCACAGGTAAAATAATAAACTTAAATTAAATCACTTATTTCAAATTACTTTTACCTATTGTACCTAAAGATAAAATAAACAACCATAAATTTTATCACTTCTATAAAGGATACAAAATAATTAGTAAACTTTTAAACATTATTTAAAACCTAACCATAGTAACAATAGCCCTCAGTAAGATTTTTTTTTTCAACGTAAAGGATTTACATTCTGTTTCTTGAATGATGAAGTCGATGGTCGAAGACGCCGTAGATACTTCAGAATCACTGCAGTTAACCGGTCTTTGAATTTTTGAAAATAATGTTATTGTTATCTTTACCATCTGTTTCGAATACGATTATCTCATTCTCATCTTTTTCATTTATTTCAATCATGTCATCGATTGCCTTCGATTCGATCGAGACACGGGAGGTGCTCGAGTATCTCCAGTGTTGCTGAATTGACTATCTGTATATCGAAGTGCTTGTACCACAACGCCACCATGTCATTCGGAGTACAGGAGCAGAATTCCACAGAAAAGAGGCGTGAGACAGGGAGATGTCATATCTCCGAAACTGTTCACGAACGGACTGGAAGATGCCTTCAAGATTCTGGAATGGCAGGAACGCGGCATCAATATCAATGGCGAGTGCATCAGTCACCTTCGATTTGCCAACGATATAGTAGTCATGGCAGAGACGCTGGAGGACCTCGGCATAATGCTCCCAGACCTCAGTTGAGTCTCTCAACGGGTGGGCCTTAAAATGAACATGGACAAAACGAAGGTCATGTCGAACGCCCTTGTTGTGCCCACCCCAATAACAGTAGGGAACTCGACTCTCGAAGTTGTAGACGAATACGTCTACTTAGAACATACAGTCCAACTAGGCCGGGCCAACTTCGTGAAAGAGGTCAGTCGTCAAATCCGACTCAGATGGGCAGCATACGGGAAGCTTAGAAAAGTATTTTCCTCCGATATACCTCAATCACTCAAAACAAAATTATACAAAGAGAGTGTGTTACCAGTGGTTACCCTATGCACTGAAACGTGGTCTTTTACTATGCGCCTCATAAAAAAAGCTAAACGTAACGCAACGAGCTATGGAAAGGGCTATGCTCGGAGTTTTTCTACGAGACCGAATCAGAAATGATGAGATAGATAGATAGATAGATAGATAGATAGATAGATAACACTTTATTGCTCAACCATAATACAGAGTTATTGTAATTTCCTTATGTCTAAATGATGAGGTCCGTAGACAAACGAAAGTCATAGCCCACTGGATGAGCAAGTTGAAGTGGCAGTGGGCGGGGCACATAGCACGCAGAGCTGATGGCCGATGGGGCCAAAAAGTGCTCGAATGGAGACCACACATCGGCAAGCGCAGCGTAGGACGACCAGCCAAAAGATGGACAGACTATCTTATCCAAGTGGCAGGAAGACACTGGATGCAAGCCGCTCCGGTCTTTTTGGAAATCCATGGAGGAGGCCTATGTCCAGCAGTAGACTTCTAGTGGCTGAATGATGACTGAACTAAAGAGGCAGTCGAAAAGAATATTAACTTGAAGAGGGTCTCTGACCACACAGAAAGAGCCCCAGGCAATTTGCAATTATAGTAGGTACTAAACTTGTCCTGTAATCGCGCAAGAGCGTCCAAATTCTTACGGATAGGTAAAAATTGTTTTTTTAAGCCTTGCCTGCTGATCACGCAAGCGATAGTAAGAAAAATAAATTATAGCAGTGAGAGTTACCTGTAACTAATCAAAAACAACTTTTAACGCAGTTTTGCCTTCTAAATTTAAGTTTTCTTTTGGGATCAAACAGTAGTACGCACGCTAGCCACGTTATGTCGACTGATTGACACCGTTTTAAACCAGCTGATTGCTCAGAATTCGAACTCGAAACGTCTATTTCACTCTCGTGCGGTAACGTATGTGACGTTTTTTTCAGACATGGCGGATACGATAAAGAAAAATAACTTTTTTTTAGCGTATGCACCTTTTTTAGGGGTCACGATAAAACACTAAATGGCTTGTAACTTTTTTTCTGATTGAAAAACAGTTACAATTTATACATATTTTATAGACGGCATCAAACTGCGTAGGTTACGATAAAAAAAGTATTTTCTTAAAATTGACGCTTACGATGTTTTGCCAAATAGGGGTCGATATTATGTCGCAGTATCGAAAAAGTTGGCAGATTTTAGCAGAATTTAACAAAAAATAGCATAATATTAGCATGATGCTAAATTAATTGATTATCTTGGATGTTTATGAAAAAAAAAATTACAGTGACCATTTTTAATTTCTAGAAAAATGTTTCTTTCATCGGAATTATTTTGAGGGAAATCCCCATACTTGTTTTCACTTACGAGTTCTATGTATGCAGAGTATTTGTTTGTACACTACATACATTCAAGTCGCAAGCGAAAACAAGTATAGGAATATACCCAGTTTGGCCACTTTTTGGCTACATCTAGCCGATTTTCGACGGGTTTAGCTACAAAACAAACTGTGTTAACCACTTAACAATATTTAGTAACTTCTTGCTATTTTTGGCTAATTTTACTGATTGCAATCAAGGTGCTTGCGAACGTATTTTGTACTAGATCGTGTAGGCAAATCGGTTGATCATGTCTATCAATCTATGGTTTAAGAAGGTAGCGTAGGCAACACAGCTGACCATTTCGGAGATTTCCCGATAGTTCAAATTTTAACGGAACTCGAATCAACCGAATGAAAAAGCTTTTTCTTATCTTATTACTTTATTGACATCAGTATAGGTAGAAAGATGACGCGAGTCACGCGTTTTGTGACGCTAAAATGTCAGAATTTGACAGTTAATGTACTGGAAAGTCGGGAAGTCGGTTTTGCTCAGACTTTTTGTCTGTGTTTGTTAATAGCTTGCGTTTACAAGCATTATATAAATTAAAAACTTGAGCTATTACATATGCCTTCTAATGGCGATAATTAGCATAACAATAGGTAAACAATGGCCGCCTGCCCGCTGCGGGCGTTTGCCAAGCGAGGGGATATAATAAGGTATTGTGCTTCCATAAATATAGTAAATGTTTAATACAACAAGTAGAGTGCGACAAGTGAGTCCTGGCACAAGCCTTTGGCGGGAAATTTAAAAACCTTTTAAATAGTTGATAACCCTGCATATAGTCTGAATTTGGTCTGAATAAACCATCTTGATACTTTTGCTTAACTTGATTATTTGTTTAATTAGTTTGGAGTCTCCCATGACTTTTGTCCAAAGATAAATATAAGCAAAACGAAAACATTAACTACATCAAAACCAACATTTCCACTCCACCAAAAACAGGGATAATAAAGATGCACCACATAAACTTATAAACATTTATTAATGCTGAACCATAATCAAAATCTGATATCTTCATATCTTTTTTCTCAACATCTTGCATCTTTAGCTGCGTTTTCACGGTCTTAGTGCGCTCGGACCGAGTGCGCAGTGCGCCATCCGAGTTAACCCATGCTTCTGATTGGCCATTTTAATGTCGTGACGAAAAACCGTCCAATCAGAAGCATTAGTTTACTCGGATGGCGTACTCGGTCCGAGCGCACTAAGACCGTGAAAACGCGGCTTTTGAGTTCTTTGACTAAGTCTTCGATCTGACGTTTAACATTTTCGTCATCCGACAGACCTTAAAACAAGAAATAATTCATGTTTGCTTTAAAACATTATTACTCGTATGTACATACTAAAACATAGGTAAAATTATGTTGAATAGAAAAAAAAGTTTTTTCTTGCTTAAATCTAGGACGAGTATCAAACTGTTTGGGCTGTACTACTTGCAGCTGAAATACCTAAGTTTGACAGTCAGAGTGTGGCCATACGAATAATTCGAAATAAATCGCGTCCCAGGACTCGCTTGTCAGACTCTAGTAAACTTTTTAATAAAACAAGTAGTAAACTTTCACTTCCGGTTTCTCGTATTTTTTGGACATTTGCTAAATTCGGTTGCTCCATATAAAAATATCGAGAAAACTTACTGTAGAAACCATTTTTTTTAATTAATAAATTTATTAAGGTATTTTCCAAAATAGCAGAATTTTCGCAGTTTTTACGAAAAGTTTAGCAGAATTTAGCAGATGTTGACACAGTTCCTAGCATAATGACCAATTTAAATCTGGTCACACTGGTTGTGTTGTGCTCGTTGTGCTGCTGCGCGTTTTCCTGATTTTATTTGTGTACAAAATAAATTATACCTTTTGATTTGACTTATCAGGTGTTTAATGGACGCTGTTAAGTGGAGTGCTTCTTTGTGAATTCAGTGTTCCTCAAATTGTGAAGAAGTTCCTGATTGATTGCCACAGTTACTATTCGTCAGGGATCGAATACCAGGTAAGTTACCTTCGTTTCAAGAGTATTTCATGGTTTTGAAAAGAATTTAATTGAAATACATTACCTTAGTGTAGTGTATACACATGTAATTGCCGGAAATTACATGTATTGCATTCGGGGTATATTTGTTATTGCTTTGATAAAGTCGGGTCTTCTAAAATAAATCAGATGCCTACCTTCTACCTACTGCCTTTACGTACCTACGTAAATGATAGACAATAGAACTTACAAAGTATATAGTGAAGCAAATTGCTTCTGTACTACTTAGCCGTAATGATAATGACTTCTTCCTTGCTCCAATAGATAATAATAATTGCTTATCTTGTTGGCATAGTCCAATACCAACAAGATAAGCAATTATTATTTAAAAAAAAATATACTTGTTTACTCTGTATCGGTAGGTTACAGAGTAAAAAATTTAAAAGAATATAGTGTAAAAAAAGAATTTTCTAGACAAGAAGTCATAAGATTGGATTACTATGGGCCAAATTGAATGCAATTAATAATTTGCCGAATAAAGCAATGAATTGCATTTTAAAAATAGAGATAAGATATAATAATAATTTCATGTCTATGCAAATATTGTACAGATGAAGTATCAGATTCTTAGCACAACTCTGTATGTTTATTTTTTGCTTCTACTAGAAACAAAGTTGCTATTGCTGTTCCAGAAGAGTAGGACTTGCATCAACATTCTGCCTGACAAATATTCTATTATACCTATATATTATTAGCTGGCTATATTAATACTAGCTGGCTGCCGTCAATAGATGGCAGTCGTTAAGACCAGTCAAAGGCCTTATGGCGACTTAAGTCTAGCCACTAGTCTTGTAAGCTTCCACCGGTCAGGACTAGGCCCCCGTGGTGGAGTATGGCCTATACCTTCCTCAGGGACCAGTGCCCCTTGTTGGGGACATAATGGGCTCCATTTTATTTCAAATTTTTTTTTTATCTTTAGAAAATAAATTTCTGGACGCATCTTATACAGGGTGGTCCAAATATCATGGATCAAATGAAATGGGGAGTTAGCCAAGCTCATCTTCTACCAATAAAGTCCTATACAGGGTGGTAAAATTCTCAACGGTTTTGAAGTTATGATTGATTTTCGGTTTTATTTCAAGAAAAGAGTTCCTACTACTTATTAAGAGCAATAAAAAAAAAAGTACTTACTTTTGGTTGTTGTTTTTTTTTTTTAGAGTGACGGCCCATGATGAGAATGTAACAAAAAAAAATTCATCGTCCCTGTCTTTATGGATCATGAGAAATTAATTAATTTTTTACGGATCTCGTATCATAATTGTTTGATCCAACATTTTCGTCATTGATTTAAAAAAAAAGTGTACTGCGGAAACCTGCCCCAGTAGCAGAAAAACTGGACCATTTCATGAGGATTGTAAAAAGATACAACTCAAAGCCCTATCTCTCCTGAGTCTTTTATTATTGACCTTTATTCTCAGCAAAGTTGCATTTTTTTAAATCAACTTTTGGTTCTAACTAATTTGAGTTACAAAGCACTGTTCTAGGACATCAAAATAAGTCAAAAATGGATTTAAAAATTAAGTTCTAACAACGGACAGGTCGTTACGATCTTTTTTCGTAGCTCTTGTCCCGTCGGTGTCACTTTTCTTGTGGTACCACCAGTTAATAAAATAACACTAAATTTTGTATTCTGAGAATTTACCGGTTGGACATGGGGTCCCAGGAACAAAGAGAGGTTTACTACCTGCGCTAGCTACCTGCTAGTGACCCTTTACACGCCTCCAACAACTTTTACTTAGTGTTCTGCTCGCTGTTCGCTACTTAACACGGTTATTCGGTTGTCACTTTTTGCCCGGCTCTTTTTTTATCGCTTCGAACTTTGCATTATCCCTGGACTCTGTTTTGGATTTTCACCTACAAACTTGGCATTTCTTACTGGACTCTGTTTTGGATTTTCACCTAAGAACTTGGCATTTCTTACTGGGCTCAGTTGTGTATTAGTGAATTTGGACTATTGAAAATGGCTTACTCAGCCCGTGACTATGCTAACATGCATTTTGTGTACGGTTTTTGTGACGGAAAATGCTCGTGAAGCAGCAAGAGAATATCGGCGACGTTTTCTGAATCGTGATCGCTATCCCGACTACAGAGTATTCCAGCGTGTACACAACGCTTACGTGGAGGGCCATATTCCTGGAAGTAGCGCGTCGAGAACCGGGCGCCATGGAAGATCAAATTCTTCAAGAAATATCGAATGACCCGTCGACGAGTCAACGGCGAATTTCAAGAACATTAGGTGTCCCGAAAACGACTGTGCAACGCGTTTTAAAACGGAACATGATGCATCCGTATCATGTCCAGCGCGTGCAAGCACTGCTGCCGGCTGATTACGAAAAAAGACAACTTTTTTGCACAGAGATGCTCCGGCGCAACAGAGAAGATCCCGAATTTCTAAATAAAATTATGTGGTCGGACGAAAGTATGTTTCAATGCACTGGTGTTTTTAATATTCACAACCTGCACCACTACGAGTATGTGAATCCTCACATTATTCGACGAGACCACTTCCAACACAAATTCGGAGTCAACATGTGGGCCGGGATCGTCGAAGGACAGTTAATAGGACCACACGAGCTGCCTGCAAGAGTGAATGGTCAAATTTATTTGTCATTCTTACAAGGAATGGAAGGACGTAGGACATTGCATCTGGCGAGCATGGTTCATAAGATAGTCCACACGAAGCGACCCACTTATCTTTATGAAAAAATCGAATGGCTTGGAGACCTGCACACTAAATACACTAGAAGCAAGACGCAGAATGTAATGAAAATACCAAAACACCGAAGTGCCAACTACCGAGGAAGTGTGAAGTATGCAACAGCAAAGGTGTGGAATGATCTTCCTCCACCCCTTCAGGAGAACTTGACGAGTAAAACATTTAAATTTAAATTAAAAAATATTCTAATGGAGAAACAAGTTGCTCATACCAAAAACACTTACATTATAAAAAAAAACTTTTAAAAAACCATCAAAACCAAAATTGTAGGCGGGCGGACTAACACAACTACAGACAAAACTACTGTTTACTTACATACACCTATATAAGACCCACTATACCTACTCCTACTAGCACACATAAAAACAAAAAACCCACACACATACACACACACACACACACACACACACTCTAAGGAGAAAACAGTACATTGGGGTTTAATTTAAAGTTTCTTTTTTTTTTTTGTCAATTTTTATACATCAGTGATCCTTCTGTGCTCTCCCATTATGGTTTGTATCGCAATTGTATTCCAATTTTGTTTGTCAACCCACACAAAGATGATGTTTTATACCTTCTACCCTTATTTTAATTAGGTTAAGTTTTAGTTTTAAGTAATTTTAATTTAGGTGAGTGCTGAAAATCAGCGCCGTTAGAGGGCGTGAAATGCCGGTCTGACGGCCCGCGCTGAGCACTGTACCTTTTGCTGCCAACTGTTAAAAAGGAGGCTGATCTCATTGGTCACTTGTTTTTATATACCATAGAAAGTGCCAATGAGACTAAATTGTTACCTCGCTAAGATTAGCTTGTAAAAATATGTACCTAACTACCCAATGTTAAGAAAGTATTGTTGGTGGCAATAAAATCTTTTTTACTTTACTTACTTTACTTTTACTTACAAGAGGAACTCGACCCATTATTAGAAGACGTTTCTCTTGAAACAAGAAGCGCTATGTAGCTGCAACATGACGGCGCACCTCCGCACTTCGCTCGTGACGTGAGGAGTCACCTAAATGAAGTATTTCCAAATCGTTGGATCGGTCGCGGTGGAACTATTCAATGGCCACCGCGCTCACCCGATTTAAACCCCATAGATTTTTTCTTTGGGGTTACTTCAAGGAAGTGGTATACGAAAAGGAGTGCAACACGGAGCAGGAGCTTCGACGACGAATATCAGCGGCCACCCACCAGGTGAAAAATAATTACCGGGCCTTTAGATTGTTAAAAAGAAATTTTATTAGAAGATGTCGACTCTGCCTCCGAGTGAGAGGTAGAAATTTTGAACATCTTCTATGAAAAAGGTTATTTTTTTATTTTTTATTAAACTGTCTAATCTAATAATCTGGTGTAATTTTTTTATCCTTTTGCGACTTATTTTTATGTCCTAGAACAGTACTTTGTAACTCAAATTAGTTAGGACCAAAAGTTGATTTAAAAAAATGCAACTTTGCTGAGAATAAAGGTCAATAATAAAAGACTCAGGAGAGATAGGGCTTTGTGTTGTATCTTTTTACAATCCTCATGAAATGGTCCAGTTTTTCTACCACTGGGGCAAGTTTCCGCAGTACGTTTACGCAAAAGTAGTTTTTTTTTAAAAATCAATGACGAAAATGTTGGATCAAACAATTATGATACGAGATCTGTAAAAAATTAATTAATTTCTCATGATCCATAAAGACAGGGACGATGAATTTTTTTTTGTTACATTCTCATCATGGACCGTCACTCTCAAAAAAAAAACAACCACCAAAAGTAAGTACTTTTTTTTTTATTGCTCTTAATAAGTAGTAGGAACTCTTTTCTTGAAAAAAAACCGAAAATCAATCATAACTTCAAAACCGTTGAGAATTTTACCACCCTGTATAGGACTTTATTGGTAGAAGATGACCTTGGCTAACTCCCCATTTCATTTGATCCATGATATTTGGACCACCCTGTATAGCAAAACTCTTAAAAGAAAAAAAAACCGTTTAAATATAAAACGCAAAATATAATACCTCGGAACTGCACACCGCAGTTTTGCTAAACGCAGACCACGTATTTCCCCCACTTTTTTTTCCGCTGTCTACATACACCCCGCACAGTGGTTCACCCCCATACAAGAGGTTGCACATAGGATCCTTAAAAAGCAAAATGCGTGATTTTGGAAAAATAAAACTACCAACGCATCCTATAATCAAAGATAAATAACAAATACAAATTGAGATTTTTTTATATGACCCATAATTTGTGACTAAATAATTAAAAACCATTTCTTTAGTATGGAGAGTAGCATAAAAATATTGATATCTCATGATTCCCTCCTGTTTTCGGTTTTCGGATTTCGGTTTTCAAAAATAGTATTAACATTATTATTTACTACATTTCATCCTTTGACACAAGGTGCAATATTTCCATGGTGAAGTTTTTTGTGCCTCCTGTAAAGTTCGGTGCAACGGAGTTAAGAGGGTTGCGACTTTAGCCGACAATATTTGAGTTACGAAAACCGTCATTCACTTGTTTTTTTTGCTCATTTGTTTTTTCTTTGGCGCCGCTAATTTCGCACAATGGAAAACTTGAAATATCTCATTATTTTACGAGTTTGAGTTCCACCGTGGCACCTGTGCTGCAGAAACGGCTCGAAGGCTTAATGAATACAAAAAACTCCACTCTACAACAGTAACTGCTCTCAACTGCCACTCTAGTTGTACCCGTCGTACGCACGTGCTAGGCTTTTTGTGCTAGTATCATCCTCTCTAACCATACACTATTAAGGTTTATTTTAGTTTTTAACATTCAGCTCGGTGATTGTTATCGAACTTCTGCGAAATGGCTTCACAATTTTTTTTTGTGTATATTTGGTAGGAATGTGAAAAGGTCATAATAAGTTAAGGAGTTAAGTGGGCAGCGGTAGGCTGATGATGATGATGATGAAGTTAAGGAATATAACAAAACAACATTTGCCGGGTATCTGTCTAATTACGATAAAAAAATAATAGGACCTTAATTTCTTCTACGACCATACTGTGCGCTACAATCGGTCCATTCTACTTCCTGCTTATCGCAGCCGCAGACCACGGACCATACCGGTTCCCTAGGCTCTTGAACTGTAGGGTTGCATCAGTCGACAGCACAGCAACATTTACACGCGTGCACTCTACTCGGTTACCTTAAGGATTAGAGCTATTGGCGATATTATGATACTTCTTATTACGCTACTTATGGAGTTTGCCATAGGACTTTATATAAATTTGTGATGAAATGTTTAAGGACTTAGTAGGTACTTAATATGTATATTTGACTGTTTCTTACGTAAGCCTATAAGTATTTTTTTTTTTTACTAAAGCAGTTCGACGATGTATTCAACAGTATAATTCTTCAGTATGTATGTGTGTGTGCAAAAGTATGGTGGTATCATCAGGCACCATGGCTGTTACGTTCTTAATTCTTACACGTAAGTTTTTTTGTTTATTCAACGACAATACTTTACCATAATATTAAAATATCAAATAACTTCTTTGTCTGATTTCATACTTTTTATGTAAGTAAGGGGTCGCGTCCAGGGTGGTCCCATCGAATCTTGGTTAAGATCTCTTGATGAGATCCAATTAAGTGATCGAGCATTTATTTCATGTCCGAAAGAGGTACACTATACAATGAACTCCCCCTTACTAACTAACTTCAGAAGTTTATCCCCAGTTAGCTTGTTTTGTTAGGACGTGTTTAGTTTGGCTAACTACCGTAGCTGTACCTAGTTAGCTTGTCTACAACTGAATAGGTTTCGTTGGCTTAACAAACCAGTTAAATTATTTGGGCTGTTAGACAAACACGAAAAGCTTAAGCTCCTGAGCATAAGTTGTTACGCTCTATTCTTATGCTATCCTAGTAATGGGATGTACTATCAGATGTACTCTATCGATGTCGACTCTCCATGTTCTTTCTAGTCCTTTTCTGTAGCTTCCCTGAGATTCCCTCTACGCTTTGGCCTACGCTACACATGTTAGTTAGTTTGTCCTGTGCTTTCCACACTTAGGCACATAATTGGGCATTTGTACTGAGCGGGATTGTGAGATCAGTGCAGCCAGCCAATCTCTTTCGAGAAAGAAAGCCAGCAGTGCACTGATGTTACTGCTGGCTTCCGATGGGATCCCAGCTTTCCGACGGTGGGTATCTGTTGCACTTCCACGCTCCCACAGTGAAGAGTGGGCGGGTTTTTCATCTTTCTTGAGGCATCCTCAGCATCCTCGGCTGTCATTCAGAGCCATGGTGTTCGCCTACACACTTACGAGATGGAACAGGAGTCTCTCAACTCAAAAGTGGTCAAAGAACCACTTGTCATAGAATTATAATATGCAGAACCGCAGTCTGGGCTTTCAAAGCGAGGCAACAGATTGGTAGAAAAATTGTGAGGCTTCAACGTGCTCGGTTGTCAGTGTTGAACTATTAATGCGAATGTGTGCACGTCTGCGGACGCCACTTTTGTTACGTTATACGTTAAATGTTATGTTATGTTATGTTTTGTTACGTAAATGTAGGCGAAATGCTTTTCGCAATATCGCTTTTGATTTTCTTCGACACACTCTGTACTTGCGTGGTATGTCTATGCCATACTGACCCTCTAATTCTTGACCCTGACGTGTAAATAATTGAAAAATATCCTAAAACTAAAAACGATCAGGCTTTGCCTCGGACGGAACTATTTATCTCCCTCCCGGGAATGCTTTCGTAACCTTTTGGCCCGCAGCCCGTGTCATGATTTTGACTAATTTTAGTAAAATCAGAGATGTATTTGACTATTCCACCATCAGTTTGCTATGATATTAGTGACATGAGATAAAAAGTATTTAATAAAATAGTGTCATGATACGTCCAAAGCGGAAGTGTCGATGTCACTATTCAAAAGTAACCGTTCGCTATGATGGTAACACTGTGAAACAATATGGCGGGGAGCCTCGTAGAGTGGGGACGATAGAAGTGCAAGGAGGCGCATTTTTACGTTATACTAGGTGGAGGAAACATCTCCTCACACCCGTAACCCCGTAACTCCGGACATCGACTAATTTTCTAGCTTCGTCAACAGTCGTCGGTTCCGGGTTTGTCCTACAGATAGGTACGAAATATTTACATAGAGAGATAATTACTCTACTGGCTCAGCGACCCGAAGTGGACCTTGGCCTCCGATACGATATGTCGCCACTTGTCTCTGATGGAGACTCTTTTGGAGATTCTTTTCAAACACTGGCAAACTGAGAGCTTGTAACAGTAAATTAATAGATTTTTAATAAATGAGAAATGGGGCAAATGTACCATTACTTTGATGTTTTTACCAAACTCCACAACGTACCTATCTAGAGTAGGTATTAGGGAATTATTTGAAGCTGGAGTAAGAAAAAACAAAAAAATATATTAATGCAACACCAAAAAATAAATGCTTGTGTAGAGCTTTGCAAAAACAGATTAGGAACATTTATCTGTAAACATTGTAAGATAATTCCGACTAGGCACAGAGACCACTATCCAAAGTTAAGTGAAAAAGATCAAATTAGGCGTCCTTAAGAGAACAACCACTTCAGCCAGGTGCACAGTACAAACATCCCAGTTAGATCCAGATTGACCTAGTTTCGGACAACCGCATGCTGATAGTGCTATACGGTCGGTTCAGGTCAGGGCCAATGGCGAAAGGACAAATGCAGTATTCGGTACAACCAGGCCGTACAATATGTACCTGTCGCAGTAAAGTAGTTAAATCAGAGAGTCAATTGAATCTCTAGACAGTCAATCAAAGATCGATATTCAATCAAGTCGCTAGCATTTTGATTTAAATAAAGCAGCGTCGAAAACGTTTAACTATCTCACCGACCGAAAGCCGGCATGTTGATTAATAATATAAAACAAGATGGCGGTCACGACAACAGCTGATTACTTTTAGAATTTTTCTTTTGGCAAATCTTGTGCATCATTGGTTTGTTCTGTGAGTGGTTATTTGTTTCAAATTGTGGTCTTTGGTGAAATTGTAACATGTTGTCAACTCCGCCACGATTATTTCATTTGTTATTTCGGTGTCATCGTGAAGAACTGAGAGCTTGGAAATTCCGTGTTTTGTTTTAGTGTAAATGGTTACTCAGCAAAATTAAGAAGAAGAGTCTTGTTTTTGTAGTGAGTTAATCTTGTTGCAAAAATGGCTTTAGCAAAGTTGAAATACCTAGAAACGTTTAGGAAACTCGTTAAACGTTTCGTTCACTCACTTGTCTGACGGAACTTTAGCGACTTGATTGAATATCGATCTTTGATTGACTGTCTAGAGATTCAATTGACTCTCTGATTTAACTACTTTACTGCGACATACCTACCCTGAACAAACGCCAAACAAACAATAACAATCTTAACATTCCACATACAAATGTATGTACGTACGTACCCTAATCCACAATGTTTAAATTAAGATAATGTTGCCCCATTTATAACTTGATAATGGCTCGACCGATTTTTCAAAAAAATTCTTTGATTTATATCCGCCTCCACCAATCCGGACTTAGGCTGAGATTCTTAAACTGCACTTTGACTTTACTTTGACGAAAAGATCGACTTTCAATCAAAAATGTTTCATACAGTGCCACCATCTTATCTGTTCAGTTGATAGCGGCGGCGCTAGTGGAGAATTTAGTTGTAACATTTGAGGAATTTACATAGACAAATTAGAATATTTTAACCAGTCTTTCAATTTTAATGAAAATATATCTATAAATCTTAGTAAGTGAATAAATAAAACAAAAAATGGGGAACAGGATTTACAATTTATAAGTTAGAATTTTGCCAACCTGAACAGATAACTTGGTGGCGCTGTAGCCCTGTCACACCATTACTTTACTTTCACTAGCCTACACTTTGCTTAGTAAAGTCGAAGGAGTCGATGATCATGACTTTGGCCTCAAAGTAAACTTCAGTAAGCATCAATATGCGTACAAATAATGTAGTCCTGAATGATAAAGACATTTTCATAAAACCCAATCAAATTTTATTAGGTTGGGTATACTTCAGAAACGTAAAGTCAATTTTTATTTTTTTTGTTTTATTCGCTTTTCACGGACCAAAAAGTGCCCCGAAAGGAGGTTCATTACCATACATCCTTGAAGTCAAGCTAAAGTTGACATCTTTAAATGACTTTGTCAAACAAAGCTTACTTTGTGAAGACGTCTTTGCTGTAAAGTAAAGTCACGACTGTGAATCTGGCCCTTAGCCCCCGTGGTGGAGTATCGCCTATGCCTTCCTCAGGAAAAAGATCCGTGCCCTTCGGTGGGGACGTAATTATATCCGCTCGAATAGCTCAAAACGATGAAATTAATTTATAAAAAAATGTGCGAAGATCATTTTTATATGATTCTGAGTCACTTAAGCTGAGGGTGCCGGACCGCGTAAAAGAAAACACATTGATGTAAGCAACACACAACAATTTGTATCTATTCTTCGTTACTTTACCCTTTAATCGGATGCATCTTTCACATCAATTTTTGTTTTAGGTATTTAAGCACGTAAAATATACATTAACATATCTTAGCAATTAATTATGCATGCTGCTAATTATGAATTAGTTAAGGTACCTTAATCAGTAATTTGTCATTAACTTAAGTTTGATGTATCTATTAGTATTAGTAATAGTACTATTAACTGTTGTGGAACCAAATAAAATAAAATAACACAAATATGTTGTGGTACTCGCAATTGGCATAATGAACTTTACTGTTCTCTGTAGGTAAATTCTACCATTTTACGAAAATTTAAATTCACTAAATTAAAAAAAAAAGATACACATAGGTAGTTATTCCATAGCTTATTCTACAAATCAACTGTGTATATTTTTCGTGCTACTTGGATAAATATAGGTATTTACCTTTGTTCTTTGTTTAGTGCATTTTAGTGCGCTATTGTTTCAAATGAATTCAAGGTGTTCCTCTCCTAATCGTGATTGTGCCTTTTGGGGTGGATGAATACAATGTTGTATTGTTTACTTCTGAAATACTCGATGCTTTAAAAGTGGGACCATATGCATTGAATATCAGATACTTATGCAATTAACACAGAGATACCCCCAAGGCTAGCTACTTAGACCGATCTTCTTTCTATTTTGCATCAGCCAAGTTCACGTGTCCAACATATTCTACAATGCAGATTGCGCAAACCCCAACTCGGAATACTGAAGTGGAATCTATTCATAACACGACGAACTGAAGTCCAACTTCTCACTGTACGCCAATTACCAATTCAAAAGACAAATAAACGAGCAACCCATTTGAGATTCAGTTAGTCCGCTCGGAACAATAAATTCTTTCGCAATGTTGATAAACCAATTACGTCGATCTCTTATATTGTATGCGATCTAACTGTAGGTTAATGCGGATAGTACAAACTGTTGCATTATATTCGAGCGGAAAAAAATATGGCTTAAAATAAAAGGCCAGCTTGAACGTTTTTGTCGATGATAATTTTGACGCTTTCAAGAAAGGCTTTTGGCTCGCAACCTGTGCAGGCAGAATATCTCCACTATCACCTTAAAGACTTTCGCTTTTGAGCTCTACTGCAGATCACAGGCTTTTTCACAAAAGGAAATTATCATATAATATAATGTATTGGGAACTTGGACGCCAAGGTGGATGGGAATGTTGAGACGCTGAGGTGGTCACTGCTTGAAAACGCCAATCGTTGGTTGGCACACGTAATCTTCAAGCATACGCATATACTCTCTCTTTTTTCTCTTTTTCGTTCTCTTTGAGAGAAGGACTTTGCATTGCCATGGACCTAATATAGGCTGCTTATGTAAAAAAAAGGGACAGTGAAACTGACACTGACACTGGTTTCCTTATGATGATTCTCTTTAACCGTCAGAGAATGGGATGACCCCTATATACAACTCCATGTTGTGGGAGAAGTTGAAAAGTAGAATCACACAAGAAAACTAATTTGAGTGAAAAAATCCCGTTAAGTTTTGAGTGGTCCCTTCATGTTACTCTATTTGATGTACTGAAGCCAATAACAATAAAGGTAAAAGCCGCTGCTTCATTCAACGCTTCTTAAGCCATTACATGAAAATCGCATGAAAAGGTCGGTCATTTGCGAGCATCAACATTTTAGTAGCATAAATGGGACTACGATTACGGCCTTTTAACTGAATGACTTTTTGCAGAGGCAAGGAAATCTAGAACGTATCTAGTAAGGCCTCTCTCATCAGGAAAGAGGACTGCCGAAAATCACAAAGTAATTATGGTAATAAAAGAATAAAAAGGATTATTGCCAAAAAATTCGTGCAAAACATGAAAACAAATCTTATAGCTAAACTTAAATTTAAATACATAAATTAATTTTAAAAAATATGCTTTTTTCTGGCAATGAGAAGCGTGCTCAGCTGTGTCACCAGATTTGGAAGAATACTAGCGACGCTGGTTTTCAGCGTGTCCATGTTTCGTTTGTGTTACAAAATACAAGAAATAAAGTCGTAGAGGGCGTGTTTACATCTTATAAAATAAAAAATATAATAACTCCCATATATTCAACTTATTAGTGGTGATAATGTGGTGAGTTAATTCTTCTGATCCACCTCCTGAGTTATCTTAAAAGGGTGAACTAATTCAAATCACCTGTAGTACTAAAGCTAACAACAGGTACGTCTGAAAGTTTCGGAAACACCGTGAGCATGAATAAATTACAATCGTATTCTAGCGAGCGAGCGAAGTCAGCCTTACTGTTGAAATTGTTATCAAGTAATCCGGATTAAGTTTAATATCCCCTGGAAAGCTTTGCTTCGCAGAGAATACTTCCTGCATTAAGCACGCTCTTGTACACATATTGGTGCAATGCAATTTTTTTTTTAATAATAATAACCTTTATCAGCCGCCTGTGGACTTTCGGCTCGCCATAGAATGAGGTATAAAGTGCAGGTCGGTAGATCTATAACTTAAGCAGACTGCAATACAGTGGACAGCGCATGAACCTTTGCATACTGAAAATCAGCAATGTGAAGATGCATGCACTCACAGCACTAAGCTGAGCCCTATCCTTTTTATCACATAATTATCTGTCTATTATTTTGTTATATTATGTACATAGGTATTCTGATGTGATAAATAAACATTTTTCAATTTCATACATGCACTCTAATCCGTTACGCCAAGGGTGCCTACAACAAACATGTAAAGGTACACTGACTGTACATAAAATGTAATGTAATGTACTTTGACAATGTCAAAGGCAAGGCGAAGGCCTCCCCTCAGAGCGAACTCAAATCAAACATTTCATTCATAATAAAAATGAATGTTTACGTAGTGAGCGTCAAAGTGGTTAGTTTCACAATTTGTTGATTATGTGGAGAGCATGCTAATAAAATTTACTCTTTTCAAAACATTTTTAACTTAATTAATTAAGTTTTCGATGTAAAAAATATTACTCACGAATGTGTTGAACTAGACATAACTGTCCTCTAAATACCTTTAATATTAATCTAGTGTTTAACCCAGTCATCTGTGTCTTCTAAATAATCGTTGATTTACTAATATTATTTTAGGGCGCAGAGAATGAGCTTAACACATTTCTTAAACGGCGCCGTTGTTAACTCTAATATGTCTTTGGGAATATCTCTTTTTAATTCTTGTATCATATTCTTTACGTATAGTCTGAGTGCTGAGGTATTTGCAAACGCCCGATAATCAGGTTTCATCACGATGATTTCCTTCACAAATGCTGTTACGACCAAAATACTTGAACTTCGTGGCTAAGCGAAGTCACAGACGTTAAAATAATCCTAGAAGAAAGCGCAGGAACTTAAGGCCAATACGTCTTTAGTTAGATTTGGTTTTTAAACCACAGACTTGTAAACTACTGTGGTTAGCATTAGGCAGGTACAATTTTAGTAAGTAAGTAAGTAAGTAAATTATTTATTTGATACTCAAATCTTAATATCTAACAATACAATTTTGAAACATAGTTGAGTTGAAACATAGATTTGGCATCAAATTGGTCTCCGCTCAGCATCACGTCGTGGCCGATAGCGACCACGACGCTGGTTTTCAGCGGTTACCATTTACGGCACAAACAAAGAAAAAGAAACTAAAATACAAATACCAGTATAAAGAAGAAATTAAAACAAAAAGAAGGAGCAATTTAAGTAGCGCTCACTGTATATAAACTGTAAAAAAAATATCCCATTTATCTATATTAGAATTCCTATAAATAGTAACGTGTGTAAGTATGTGTGTGTATAAATTTAATGTGTGTGGTTGTTAAGTGTGTGATATATATTAAATCTAGTTAAAGGGCATTTTGCAAGTTGAGAAGATACTTCTTGTACTTCAATTTGAATTCAATTTTACTTCGGCTCGTTTGCAAACCACAAACATCACTGTGCGGTGTTCCACTATTTATCAACACTAAAGGAAACGACCAACAATCTGATCAAAAACATTACGTTTTTTTGCTTGAGCAGTCGTGTATGGAATGCACCTAACCCAAACGCTAAGCGTCGTTATTGTTCGAGACGGTTTGTGTGATTATGGTGTCGTAATCTGATATTACTTTAACATGGGCTAAGGATGCACTTCGTCCTTCTCCGCTTCTTATATCTGTGGCCCCTCTTTAGGGACCTTTAGGGCCTTTATAAAAGATCTCGACTTGCTGCGTTCTTGAGTGGCTTCTTGGAGATCTTCCCGTCCCCAGCCCAATTGTTTTCACCTTTAGCGTCACTTTACGGCGCCGAGTGGTTTCCCTTCTCCACTTAGGCATAGTTTATTCGTGACTTGCCTGCTGTGTGGAGATGACATCTGCGTAAAGCAGTGGCAGTTTTGACTGCTTACTATGCTAGGGATGCCTTAAAGAAAAATAACTGGGTTTACGTCACTATTCAATGTGACAGTGGGAAAAAGCAACGGATTTGGTAGCTGAAATTCCTTTAGACCTTCAGTGACGACTGCTGACTTTCTACAAGAACAACCTTTAGAATTTTTGGTGGGCATAATAATGGTTTTTATTTGTTCTTTTCAACTAATAAAATATAAGTGGCCTAACTAGGCCAAGAGGACTGAAAAACCTGGCAGGCAGTTCTAAATCTTAATCTAAAGCTTCAGTTAGGCGTAGGTTGGCTGCGAACTTCTTTGGTAGCAAGTGGTCAACTATGTGTTGGGCTTGGTTGTTTTGATTTGCTTATTATATAGTTGATGATAAGATTCTACAGTTTAGGCTAAAGAAATCATTTGTTTTTGATTTTGTAAACGCATAATGATTCTTACTTCAAAATTCATTGATACGTTCTAATGTTCTAACTGTAATGTAGCTATAAGTGAAAACCTGCTAATAACTCTTTGCTACTATATTGTACAATGTACCTTCCATTTTGTTATTTTAGTTGATGGTTTTCCTAAAATCTTATAGATAGATAGAAATATAAATTCGATTCAAGCTTTACCTCTATAAAAACTTTACCGCTGTAAAAATCCAAAATTTAATGGTATATCATCTGTTGACGGTACCAGATGGATGATTAGAAAACGTAGCTTCGTAGCCTTGACCGATTTGGATCCTCCTTCGATCCTAAATAAATAGAGGAGAGGCGGTGTAGTGAGATTTGCCTTTAATTCCAGCCAGAAAGTCAAATCGTGCTGTTTGCTGATCAAGGCGAAGTATAGTTTTCTATCGTTAATAAAGTGCTGTCGTTTCTTAATTATTGTGTTTCTAATCTAATCTTTAATTACTGTTCTTAAACCTTGTCGTTATTAGACATTGTAGTAAATCCAAAAACATCCTTCGCGACAACATTTTAAGAACAAATACGGGACTTTTTATAATATCGTCGTTGCTCAATGTTCTTTTAGTCCATCTTATTTCGCTTATTATTGTGAACTCAAATTGGTTCGATTTCAATCGAAATTATCAGGGAGTCATCTAATTCGTTAGAGCCATTAAATCTAATGAGATCATAAACTGCAGTATAGAAACTTTCACAAGCAACCACTAGATCTCACAATCCCACGTTTTAAAACATCTTCAAGATGTCACTCGCGATGGGACTTCAATCATAATAAACTGTCATCATGTCGTTTCTCTCTGTGTCTTAACATGGCAGTACCAACTAAAGGAGGCGCGTTTTTCCGAGGAAATCTCTACCAAGTACATCTACTTGAGCACATTGTTGCTTCCGGGAGTGTGTCTTCTATGCATGGCAGGCCAGCAGCGTCCGGGTTTTGCTTTGGTTAGGACTTTAATTTGTCTTTGTAAAGAGACAATTTTATTCCAAAAGTAAAAAAAAAATCCTGATATCATTATGAACTTGACACACGCATGCTTAATGAAACATTGACTTGCTTGTTGACCCATCAAATTAAAAGGGATTTGTTAATTAATCATTAATGCTTGTATTTTGAACGTTATGATTAACTATTGATGAGATCTGAGTAAAAAAAATCCGTACGTAGCTCAAATGACCTATCTACTAATTGATAAATGTTCCATTAAGCGTGTGAACGTGTATGCATAACGGTAATAAAGTTCTGTCTGTCCAACACTGCTAGCTGCTCTAATACTCGTACAACAGAAAAAAATCAATGTTCATTGTTACGTTTCATCATCATCAGCCCACCGCTGCCCACTGCTGGTTATAGGCCTTTTCCCCCAAATGCCATTTCACACGCTCTCTTGCCATTCGCATCCACGGGCCTTCCGCCGACTCAACGACATAGTCCGACCATCGGGCCACATTGTTACCTTTATTTGAAGCAAATGTGGGGTTTCGTTACTTACGTAATTTGTACAGTGTACTGTCATTAGAGGCCTGAATAGCTTTAATTACACATTCTTACACCTTACGTAACTTTACTTGTTCTACTAATTACCAACTACGCCGTGTCAGTAAAAGCCTGCCTGTGATTATGGTCTGTAATAGTCCTAACGGTGCTTGCACGTGTGATCTTTATTTTGCTAAAGTCAGGTAGAGTTCCGAATGTGTCAATCAATCATCTTTCGCAAAGTTTGTTAAGCCTGTAAATTATTGGAGCTTTTAGCCACTGCATTGGTGGCATCAGAGCGTTGCAAAAAGTAAAAAAAGGTGGCTACTAAGTTATCTTCGGCTTACGTAAAATATTTCTACACTCCAGAAAAAAAGACGATTTTCACAATCTTAAACAAGAAGAGTTAAAGAAATTCCAAACAATGAAAGGTCAATATAGTCTCGAAACAGCTGTTCTGTTGTGGGAACCCTTTTAAATTCTAATTACGTGTAGATTGATTCGTGGGACACCTTCCTCTGCTGAAGTATTTGTATAATATTTAAAAGCAAAATGCATTCAGGCATTCTATTACGTAACTGTCCACTCCATTTGGTGGACGACTTCTAAGAAATACGTATGAATTTGGCAGCGCAGACTAAATCATACGCCAAAATGTTTCTATGAACACCCTTGGCTGATCAGCGAAGCACGTAAGCGATCGATCGATAGTTATATTACTATCCGGTCATGCCACTTGTCGTACTCTACCGAAGATAATCCAAAAGATCTAAAACAAAAGGCGTACCATGACTGATACGATCTCTCAACAAGTACAAGTAGGTTGGTAGCTAAAACATTTAGATAAAATATTGAGTGAAACAGATGGAGTAACATCCGAACAACGTTCGGATGTTATGTTGTTGCTGATTCTCATACTGTAATCTACTTTTCTTAACAATTTCCAGTGCATAGATGAATTTTTATGTTTTTTGGAACAGATCGTCGATGGACTGATATTTACTCGTATTATGTCACAGCCATAGAATTCAATAAATATCTATTTTATTTCGAACCTTTTAAAAGGCTTAAATAGAAGTAGCCATCTGAGTTTAAGACGAAAATAGATTTAGATTATTCACGTAACCGAATCGCTTTTGTACGTTTGATTTTGTTACCTGAAAGTCTGAAACTGCCTGTGTTATTTGTTTGTTTTGTTTCGCTCGCATCAACGGGGCTTATGTCTAAAAAAGAAGATATACACAATTTACCTTTTTCCTTTGTTTCTGATCGAGTCGAATGTGTTTTATTGTTTGCCCCCTTTTTTGTACTGAACAATAGTGACGGACGCAGTTGATCGGACAGTGTTTTGTGAAAGTGTCCAGCATTGTTGACTCTCCAAATGTCATTTTGGATAATGTTGTGTTAAGAAGCCATCGGAAATCATGTCACAAAGTACGGCTGAGATACATTCCTGAAAAATATTAAATTTTTGTTGAGAGGCCATATAAAATGGAATTTCAGATTAATGACATGGAGCTAGAATAGATACATTATATATAATTATGAAGGCACCAAACCACATTAATGTTGTTGCTTACCCAATAAATAAGCAGTCTGATTTATTCCGTGCCGTGCGTAGTTAAACTGCTAAAACATCTTACGATATTATGGAAGTACCTACATACAACACATTGTCATTTGTGGATTAATCGTTAACGTTTTTATTTTTTTGTTGGCAAAACCTATTTGAGTTCTGTTGGTTCGGATATGGCTTTGGCTACAATATAGTAGGTGAATATTTATACCTTTTGTAGACCTAGCTTTTTTATTCCCACCTATTCAACACAAAAATGGCGGCGACGACTCGTGCAGTAGAATCGTGATTCGTGATAAATTTTCACAGATATTGTCGAAGTCGTGATGGAGTTTCACAATGGGATTCGCTGTGAACTGAGTGAGCTATTGAATTTTAAAAGACTTGTATGCTCTCTTTTATAACATTCCACGAAATTCTACAGACACAGCTGTCAGGTCAACAAAGCTTGTAGTTTATCAATTTGGTGGCCTCGTGCGGAGCAGCCGGTTTTGCCAGTTCACAAAGATGGCCACTAGCTGGCGCTGCTCGTCTTCTCTACATCGCGCAAGTGAAACATTTTCTGCGTCACATATATACTCAGCTCGTTGATCGAGAAGGCATACTTACCTGGCATAGGGGACACCGTGATCAAGTAGGCGGTTCCCCCAGGGCGAGACCTCTCCCAACGAAGGAGGGGCAGGAGAGGGCGGATTCGCAACCGCCCCCTCTCGCCCCATGGTGATGAGCAGCGGGCGACAGGTGCGGGGGCGCCCTCGTCCGCATTGCACTGCTCATCACCGCGCCGTATGGGGACGACCGAGCACTCCCGGTCGTCCCCGGGCCCCTCCCCGTGAAGGGAGGGGCGCGAAGGGCCCGCCGTGTCTAGGCGGGCAATCACCGGCGGGGGACTGGAAGAAGTGCCAGATTCCCAGAACCCCGCCACCAAGGCGAAGAGGGAGTATACCGGGAACCACTTTCCCGGGGAGTCCCACATACTCCTTCCGTCCCCCGACGGGAGGAGATGCGTAACGCATTTTTCCCAGCGTGAAAAAAAAAAAAAAAAAAAAAAAAAAAAGGGCGAGACCTCTCCATTGCACTGCGGTTGGGTTGACCCTTGCGATTATCCCTAATGTGGATAACTCGGATGCGTTATTTTTGGTAGTGGGGACTGCGTACGCGCCGTCCCCTTCTCAAACTCTAAAATTTTTAGTCTACTCTTAGATGGGTCTGGCATAGCAGCATAGTGTCCCACATGCATAGGGGATACCGTGATCAAGTACTCGGTTCCCTTACCCCCAGGCCAGGAGGCCTTTTCATTGCACTGCGTTTAGGTTGACCCTTGCGAATCCCTATGTGGATAACTCGGAAGCATTATTTTTGGTAGTGGGCTGCCCCCTTCTCGAACTCTTAAAATAATTACTCGTAGGTGGGTTAAGATTTGTTTTTTCGTCGGGATATCAACAAGGTCTTTGAACGAATCATAAATAGATAGAGAACATAGAAAAAAAAGATTACACAGGTTGGCCGAGATATTCAGATTGATCACGATTTGTCCCTTCATTATCTAAGTGACTGTTCCTTTTTTCTCACCTCTGCCACCGAACAGCACATGACCAGTACTAAATTTATTGTTACATAAATCATGCATAACGTGGACCGCATACCACTTGTGACTCACCACCCATTATATCAGCTGTAGGCCTGTGGCTTCATTCATAGAGTCGTATAGAGTGATTTTTATTCAGTCACAATGGTGGCGAATGACCTAGTTCGCACAGTGCGTTTTCCATCAGTCTGTTTACCTATGTTATAGAAAGGGGTTATTAAAAATGCATTAGCAGCTTCCATCCATGTAAGTGAGGGAGGCCATGTCCTGCAGTGGGTGTTAAATGGTTGATGATTACGATGGTGAATAATCTTATCTTATCTTATGGTGAGTAAGGGGAGGTTATCTTATCTGCAATGGCCATGAGTAAGTGAGTGTGCAAATACTGACCGAATTCCCAGGTTAGTCGTAAATACTTCATGAATTCATTTGGCTTGAGCCGCTCGCACAATTAACATTTTTAATTATTGTAATAAAATCTGTCAACTTTTAATGTATGTGGTGTGAGGGTTTGATGCATGATTAAATTACGGAAATTTTATTCACACGAAGGTTAAGCAGCATAGGGCGCGTTCAGTGCATGGATGGGTGACAGTCTATGCCTAACGCTATTTTTCCGAGCGGTTCCGTGCTTCGCAAGGCACGTTAAGCAGTTGGTGCCGGCTGCCGTCGATAGATGGCAGTCGTTAAGCCAAGTCAGAGGCCTTACAAGCCTCCACCAATCCGGACTTGGCCCCCGTGGTGGAGTATGGCCTATACCTTCCTCAGGGAAGAGACCCGTGCCCCTCGGTGGGGACATACTCGTAATGGGTTGATGATGATGATGATTAATAATTAATAAGGTCTAAAACAAACTATAATATTGCGAAATATTCGGAACGTTAACACAACGTAATTATCGTGCAAGGCAATAAACCTACTGTTCTACGTATGCAAAAGCACAAACCAGTTAAATATCGATACAATTACCTGTACGTAAGCGGACGGTTAAACAACTTTCGTTTTTTAATAAAGATGCCATTAAAATAACATAATAAGTAATATGGTTTATTTTACCGCTATTGTGCATACGGAAGTCTAACATAGCGTTTTCGGTTCACTTAACTTCCTACAGATTTAATTATCTGGAAAGATAAAGAACGATATCGTACGTATAAAAGGAAAGGATACTGAATGATCGATCGATTTCGAATTCGATCCCCGGCTGGGGAGAAAAAAAAACTCCAGGACTTGGATGTTTACATGTTTGTGACGTCGCTGTTTCTGGTTCCCACGACACAGGGTATCCTAGTGTGGGGCCAGAAGCAATGTATGTGCCTGTATGTAAATGTTTATTGTGTTTTTTGTTTTATTTATAAGAAATAGTTTTTCTGTTTTTGAGGAGCTATGTTAGATTGCTTATCTGTACGGTACTGTGTAGAACTAAGTTTTACTGAGGGCTTAAGCCAGAGCACGGATGGCGCGAATTTAATGTCATTATGTAAACCCTTATACCTATTTCGAAAAATTAACAAAAAGAACGTCAGAGAAAAAACTTTTTTCAACTCAATCTCAAAGTCGAATTTGGGTTGTCTTAGGAATGGCACATTTCAGACTCACTCTACATTATTGAGTAAGCGATTATTGAAGAATATTCTCCTCCAGAAACAGAGGAAAGACGATGAGCAAGTATTTTGTCCCGCGTAACCGCGCTGAAACCCAGACGTTACTGCCACGTAACAACCTACACAATGACTTGGACACAACCATAATTATGCCAATCGCAGGCTTGAGCGGTGACCGCAAATCACCGGCATCCGGAGATAATGAATAAATTGTAAAGCACAACACATTATGAAACATAAGCAGCCTTTTATACAGGGTGTAGACTTGATACAGGGAGTACGGGGAGTACGGAATCGAAAAAATATACTAGCCGTTCTAAATATTTTAATACGGTGTGCTTTTGTTCTACGTGTTACAGTTAACCCTAATTGGGTTTTTCGGGGATTGCGCATTTTAGCTGTACCTACTGCCATATATCGATTGTGATATGGCACTGACACAGGGACTATCTGATTTGACTACTTTACAGTACGGACAAAACACCTGTTTTTAATTCCACACACAAAGATGATAGGAGGAGTTTATTGAAGTCAAATTAGGCGCGAATTTTCAAATATATATTACGCCAAAATGTGGCTCTGTAAAGCTTGGTATATAATATGATAACATAAAGTCAATGAGTGTTTTGTAAAAAAAAAAAATAGGAGTTATTGCCGGATCACAGTCGATATGTGTGTGTACCCACTGCAAGGCACAGACCTTATCTCATAGAGAGAAAGACTGTATACAGTCAGTTTGGACCTGTAGGTTAAAGGCCCACTCGTGTTCGTCCACCGAGGGTTTGGTAATTTCAAGCGCAGAGTTAAAAAAAAAATCGTTTATTTACTTTACAAATGTTTACTGTAGCACAATCGGGCAAGAACTTCCTTAAATGTACCTACCTATGTAATTACACTTGGACGTGATACATAATGTTAGTCTTACACAGGTATGACACTTTTAGGATTTCCTTAGCGAGTGCACAAATAGACGTTACTGAGAAAACTGAGGTCCCGGGTTTCCTGGCTGGCAAAAAAAAAGAAACCCAGGCCTTGGATGTTTACATGTTTGTGACGTCACTGTTTCTGGTTTTCACAACACAGGGTATCCTAGTGTGGGACCAGAAGCAAATGTTATGTTATGTTAATTGAGTTATTGGGGCGCCCCTCTGAAATCGAACCCAGGCCCTCTCAAGTCACGCGCTTGTTCTACTTATGCACTAGGTATAACTACTTGAAGAAAAAGAGTACTTTATGAAAACCACTTACAAAATAAACTAGACTCTGGTTAGGTCTTTGATATTATTATTCCAGTTTGCTCGTATCAAAACCGGTTGACCGCGCATGACCTATCTAGTTTTGTTGCAAATACCAGGCGCCAATATCGACTGAAGTATTAGGCATGCATGGCTCGCTAGGCAGTCGACGAACCTCCCAAGAGCTAGACTTACCCCGCCAGCCAATCACAGCGCAGCCGGCCAGGCTAGGTCTAGACTTTAGTTAGGTCAAACATCGTCTTCAATGCCTAGAGTACTAGGAGCGTAGATCCGCGTAGGTGCTTAAAATCTGCGTAGCATTTAAATGTCCAATTGCCTACACGTTTAAAAATAAACTGTATAATTTATGCAGCCAAATGATGTGTGTGAAGGACTTTTTTTTATAGTATTGCCAAAAAGTCAGGCAGACTGGCATTGAATTTTATTGACGCCGTTACGTCTCTACAATTTTAGACTTTACATACAGCACTGATCTCCTAGTACTTTTGTACGCATACAAACCGTTGATAAAAATAGTAATTGTACAAACTTTAGTTCCTGACTTATTCAATTGCATTTTCACCAATTTTCCGCACGTGAAAAAGAAAATGTCACCTCATTATCATAGTAACAGTTTCTGGGATTATCGCCTGAGTTTCCGTTCCATTACCTATGGAAATGTTGTGCAAATAGGCTGGTCGCTAATTAAAATTGATAATTTCGCTTTCCGTCCGCTAACTATTGTAATAACTGGTGTTATTACCGTTTTTCTTTGCCGTGCCATTCGCGTTACCTTGCTTCGATTGCTGTTGTAGTGGTGTCACGTTTTTCCTGGGCACTTGATAATCGTCAATGTAGGCTGTATCTTTCGATTGTCCGACCGCCTGGCTGGACATGTAGCCCTGCCTCAACCTGTCTGACGCAGCCCCGGCAAGCCGGTAATCATTCAGTCACGATCTTGCGTTCGCCCACAGCGCACGCGGGTGTCCGCCGTTTCTGCTAGCCTAGTACTAGAGTGCTCCGCGAGAGGTTGAAATTGTGTGACTGAATTGAAACTTTGTATGGGATTGATTTGTTGTGAATTGTGACTCCACAAGGGAATGTGAACATTATAAGGTAAATGGTAGAATTGTTTAGTAAAGGCTGTAACGCGTAGTCTTTCCCCGGCGGTGGATTTTCCACGAGTCCTCGCTATTGTTTACGCGCCTGAATTCAATTCGGGTTGCATTGTGATAAATCATTCTATTGTTCTGGATCCCACGGCTAAGTCCAAAGCCGACCTTAATCTTTGTTAAGTCTCTACAATTTTCGGGAAAAGTCGCCTTATACGACTGTTGATTTTGCGAGTAAGCTCTGTTCATTCTGTGACCTTTTTGCACTGAAGGTTTTACTAACATTGACTCTGAAGAATATATTATTACGTACGTAATCAACTTTTAAAAATATTATTTGCTTTTTGTCACTTAAAGTATTGCATGGTTTCAATTTTACCTTTCTTTCCATTTGTAGTGCCTATATTCAATGCAGGTGGCATAATATTAAATCATCAGTTATTCTGAATCTCTCGGCTAAACCCGAAGCCGACCTTAATCTTTGTTAAGGCTTTCACCAAAATCGTTAAACATGTTTAGTTGCTAATTTTATTTAAATGTGTTTCTATAGTTTGTCATCTGACCTAAATGCGTTTAGCCGCTAAACTAAACGTATTTAATTAACAATTGGGGATGCAAAGTTTTTTTTATGATTGGATTTTATTTTATATTCTGATTGTAGACGTAATTTTAAGAAACTAATTTCATTTTTTTCGTGATTAATCGAGTTTATCATTATTAATTAATTAAAGTAAATATTATTCGGCGTGACGTCATATGCTACTTACTATGTGTGTAGGTGAGTTCGCGATTGCATTTGCGTGCGAATGAGCCAAACCATCTAGATTGTCTGTGCTTTAGTGTCAAAAAAAATTTTACTGTGTCTACAGCGCGACCAAGTTATATGTTCAGGTGTGCAAAATTGTAACTAACTAATTAATTGTAAATCCGGTTCCCCATTTTTTGTGTTATTTATTCACTTATTAAGATTTATAGATATAATTTTCATTAAAATTGAAAGACGGGTTAAAATTTTCTCATTTTCTTAGGTAAATTTCTTAAATGTTACGTTATTACTAAATTCTCCACTAGCGCCGCTATCAACTGAACAGATAATATGGTGGCACTATAATATCGATGTGTTTGACAAAGAAGTTGACAGACCATTGGTAGATTTTCACAGAATAACCTACTACAGACGATTTAACATGTGACGTCACCATAGAGGTCAAATGAAGGGCATTTAAATATTATTATTTACTCAAAATACGGCTCATCTTTTAAGATAAAAATCTCTTACACAAAAAATACTGTAGTTTGGCTGTTAAGCTCGAAATGGTTTTCGATTCAAGCAGTTCACTTTTTTTTTGCATCCCGAATTGTAGTGCAAGCCGCCCTAAGTCTCTAAAATTTTCGGTAAATGCCGCCGTATGCGATTGTTGATTTTGCGAGCTAAGTTCAGTCCATTGTGTGCCTTTTATCCAATGAAGGTTTTACAGACCTCCATTCAAAGGAATACGTAAACGTTTTAAAATATCTAGATGAATAAAGTTCGTGTTGATTGCACGGAAGAGACTTGAGCTTCTTAGGTAGATGGACATTCATACCAACTTATGTATATTATATCTAAGGTGATTTGGGCAAAGTGATGATCGTCAGTCATTTGGCGCCCACTGCAGGACATTGGCCTCCTTCATGGTCATAAAAATATTTTAAAAAACTCACGCCCGTTATCCCCGATGGGGTAGGCAGAGGCACCAATCACTAGAACTGGGCCCACGTTTTGCCGTAAAAATATATAATTTATTTAGCAACTTCCACACTCATCCATCATCCACCAACTTCCATCAATGTCCACTGGGGGTGCAATTACGTAAGACTCCACTGTATGGAGTTGTCTGATTTATCCCTTTTATTGCCGGTATGTCACACCACCTTATGTCACACTGTTACGTTCTGGGACTTTTTCCCAGTAGGTATCTCATACTCCTAGTCCGAACTGTAATTATAAATTCTTATTTTGACTCTTTCGAGTTGTCTAAATGCTTAACCCGATAGAGTGGAAAGTTACGTAATAGAAGGGCTGGTCCCAAGCTAGATGCTCTATACTTTTACGATTTGATATCATATTCAACATGTCTTGATAATTAATTTGTATTCGTAATTTGATAATGTAATACAAATAGTTTTCGGAATACACATTTCGGTATTTAGGCGCGAGTGCATGTGTGCTATGAAATAAATAGTCAGGAAAAACAGCTGCAGCCTTCGAGTCAGGTGACAGTCAGTATACTAAAACCTGCCTATACTAATCTATAGGGTTATTTGTACAATGGCTAATTCCTGAAACACTCAAATTAGAAATTGTGTTTTACTACAACTTTTGTTCTATGAGTTTTTAAAAAGTCCATTTTTTTAAATATTGTTTAAAGGGTTTTTTTATTCATGCTCCGCCAAAGACCCACCTTAGCCATCATCATCATTGTCCTATATGGAACAATGCACATACATTGTAATACATTGTATGAGACGACGACACAACAAAGCAGAAAAACCGCAATAATTCATAATTTATTTTTCCAAAGGTAGTAAAAACACAAAAAACAGTGGGACACACGATAGGCTACGTGAAAAAAAAACAAATATTGCAAAAGCTGATATTATACCCTGAAACCATGTACTCGTATATCCGCGGTAAGCATTCTAGACCCATCCAAGCTATTTTTCTACACGAGCGTTACAAAACTCCCAATCCATTCACCCATACGTAGATTTTCCGGTCTTTCTCGAGGGAGGTTTTCAATAGTCTTAAGTCCCAAAGGACTAGGCAGACAGGAGTATGTAGGCGTTAACAGCCGGTGACGGCGACCTCAGAACGTGTCTTGAATGCTTTCATGGAATTCGTATGCCGATCCTCTTCACTGTACCATTCCATCTGTAGGGTTGTTTTTCCTATGCTGCCGACCGACACAATGAATGAGGGTGGGCGGTATCGAATTTGTAAATGGCTGTACCTATTAGTTTTGTTTTAAACGTGTCCTTTAAATTGGTTAGGTATATTGTTTGCTTGGCTGACACCGACTCCAAAACTACAATAAGAATACGCAATTATTTTTAGCTTTTTAGTGCCTATAATTTGTTTTGGAACAGTTTTTTGTTTGAAGTCAGATTTTTTGTTAAAATTTTTGTTTTACGAATTTTTTTTTTCCTGGATACCCGCAGTATTCCTGTAGTGCTTTATTATTCGGCCAGTAGCTTTTCTGAAAGGACCCTCGGTCTCATCTTCTTTTCTACTTTTGTCACATTGGCTGCGAGAAACGGGAAAACGTTATTTTGTTTATTTTTAGTAGTTCTAGGTTCTGAACCAAATGCAATGCCGTAGTGTTTATTAAAAACGTTGGTAGTAGGTATTTATCAAGACTTCTTGCACGTCTTTAGAACTGACGTTCAATTAAGCTGCGAGCCTGAGTGAAACGGCTTACCTGAATTTTAATCTAATTTAGTAGAACAGTAGGTACCACGTACTTGAAACCAATTTTCGAGGACTGATTGATTTTCAAGATAGGGGTGTAATTGGTTTTATTTTCACTTCAAACATTCCTAATTTCTGGGATCCTAGAAAATGCACGTCAATTGCTCCCTTACTAGTGACGCAATATCATTTTTTTTATTTATTACGTCATTAAGATTATACCTATTTTTTAGAGAACTTTTGACTAATTCCTAGTTTTACTTTTAACCGTTGCGCACCGCTAAGGAATGGAATTCGCTCCCTTCCTCTGTTTTTCCGGAAAGGTACAATTTGGGTGCCTTTAAGGCTAGAGTGAATAGGCTCTTACTGAACCAACGAGGAACATCGTCGGCTCCATCTTCACTTACCATCAGGTGAGATCGGGGTCAATCGTTGGTCAGTTTTTAATAAAAAAAAACGTTCACGGTTTCTGTGTTATTTTCAATAAAATAATTTAATTTTATTTAAAAATAGCGGACTGTGAACCGCTTGCATTCGCTAAATGTGAAGGATCATATTGCAAGGAAACCTAAACGTCTGAAGTGATCACCTACCTCAGCGCTAGAAATCATTGATCCGCGATCCTCTCAGAATCTGTTGCTGATCAAAGGGCGGTGCCAAAAATATCTTACTATTTAATGGTTTAAGGCCTATGCCCTTCAGTGGGACGTTTCTTGGCTACTTACTATAGGGCGATTCACTGATCTATCGTATGAAAATCCATCCGTCATCCGGCCTCCCTTCGAGATTCATAGAAATAACTAACGAGTTATTTCTATGAATCTCGAAGGGAGGCCGGTTTTAGTCACGCTGACACTCTGCGCTGACAGGTCAATATGTACTAAGTCCTAAAGAGCGTTTTAGAAAAACGCCGACCGTTCAGCGCTGACGATCCATATATTATGCTGGTTTTAGAGTCACACTGACGACGCGCTGACCGTCAGCGCTGATAGACAAAATGTATGGCTGGTCAGGGCTGAACGGTCGGCGTTTTTCTAAAAAGCTCCTTAATAGGAAGTAGTACATATTGGCCTGTCAGCGGCGAGTGTCAGCGTAACTCTTAAACCGACGTTATATTTTGTCTATCAGCGCTGACGGTCAGCGCGTAGGCAGCGTGACTGTAAAACCAGCCAAAGAATCCATTGTTTATCTTATAACGTCTTTATAATCGATGACATGACATCATGGCAAAGGTGCATCCTGAATTCAATGACAATAATTATCTATGGCATTGCTCAACTATAATATAGGTACAATCGACAGCACATCATGGTATACACCCATGCACTCTACTCCGTTGCGTTACGGGCGACTTTGCAACTAAAATGTGAAGATTGACGTGCTGTCGACTGTACGTACATATAAATGGTTGTGCACACTGTAACTTTTCATTATGAAGGAAACTAATAATTCAATAAAACAATAGTCCTAGAGAAACACAACACTCGTAGTCTTGCTTAGATACTAATATTACTTGATTTTTTTACGGAAGAGTGCGACCAGGTTTCGCTCTGATTCGCAGAGCTTAATCGTGGTGAGCAGAGACGGAGCTCGCGTCGTCGGTTGCTCGTCTGACTGCTAATAATGACAGTTTACCTTTTGCAATCTTCGTTGATAGACATTCAAAATATACCCCTACATTCGCTGTCACCATCGATAGCATGTTGACCTTTCTCTTTCTGTTGAAACCTCCATCGTAGCGACTCAGTACGATAAACAACCTCTACATCACTTGTCCTATGGTCCCGTACAAGGATTCCCTCTGCTACGGTAACCAGGCGAGGACATTACAAACACGGAAATTACTCCCAGACTGCGGCCGTTTGTACCAACCAAACGGCGGCCTCCACAGGGCATCGAACCCACCTCCTCTGTTTTGGTAGTCAAGCTAATTTTTGAAAGAAGAAGAAAGAAAAGTCAATTTCTTTGATGACACAATATTCAAAAACACAATTGCACGCAACATAATACAACAGTCAACAGAAAACACAATATCAGCCGAAAAGTGCGTAGCGGTCGATATACAAAAAGTATTAACACAAAGACAAACCTACAAAAAATACCTTTTGAATTTTCTGTAAAGTTTGTATGTAAATACAGGCACACACATTGCATTGCCAGAAGCAATGTACCTATATGCCTGTATGTAAATGTTTATGTTACGTTATGTTTAATACAAGCCCTAAGTTCACGTGCTGTCGAATGTACTTGACTTGTCTAAGCTTAGCACTTTACCTTTTCTGTTGCTACCCATGTTCTTAAGCCAAGCGGATATTATAGTGCTATCGACACAGGATATCTGCTGAGGCTTTGCGACGGGTTCTCTACCCACCTACTAATTACGGGTTCTCTAAGTGGGTATCTGTACTTACCTAAGTCAATCCGGAAAGATATAAAAATAGGATATTCTTTAGAATATTATCTGGCGTACTAAAGAATATTCTTTATTTCTATCCGTTATATTGCGGCTTTTTTTCTTTTTATTGAGTCAGGACATCTGTCACATTATTAACTTTATTCCGGACTAGACGAAAACCCGGCTTCGCTCGGGTAAAATGTAGACGCAAAATAATATTCCACTATGTTTTTTTATATGGTGACGCCTCTGTATTTATCAACCACCAGTAGATATAAATCTCTTAATACATTCAGATACATAAGCTCACACCTGTATCCCAGAGGAGTAGGCAGAGACCACGGACTGTCACCTGCCACTATCCTGACAAATCACTTTCGCTTCATCGACATCCATTAGTCGTTGCATGTACCCACATCGGTTTCGGGTACTTTTAATCTTGCCCTTTGCTAATACATCCCCTATTTGGTCGAAGTATGTCCAACTGGGGCGTCCCTTACCGGCCCTTCCACTCACATTCGCCCGATATATTTGCTTTGTCAGTCTTTCTTCGTTCATCCTCTCCACATCTCCAAACCAACGCAACATTCCTTTTTTCAATTCTAGTCACTCACTACATCCTCTTTCTCTACATCCTCGGTCTCTGATCACACTATTACGTATTCTGTCATTCAAAGTAACACCACACATATTTCTTAGGGATCTCATTTGTACTGCACTAATCCTACTTTCATGATTCTTTTGCCGTACCCAAATCTCGCTACCATGCTTACATCAGTATTGGAACCAGCACACTATTACGGATAGCCAATCTTGCTCTTTTGGACATGTTCTGGCTACTCACGAAGGAATGCAAGGCGAAAATCGGATACTTATCATAACTTTGTCATGGGTACCTCATCACAAATTACTAAATGAGCTTCCTTCATAAACTTAACAGCTAGGGAATCTAATGGCGTATGAGACTTAGAATCCACTTGGCTAATCAACTAAAAACAGCTCCCTCTCTTTGGCTTTACAGCTTTTAGTTTTGTATTGACCACATGTTTTTCTTCATCATTTTAATTTTTGGTATTTTTCTTATCTAGTGGCTTTTTCATTTCAATAAGTATTGTTACCTAACTAAGCAAAACAATAAAGATCAATTTATGACTTTGATTTCCTTTTTCAATTATTTTTCTGACCCTTCCAAAACTCAATGTCAATTATTGTCTTCCCTCCCGCCCTCAGAAGAAGGACCTTCTTCTGAGCTCCCGCCCAATGAAAAACACCACAGATTATTTACTACACCTTCTCAGTTGGCACAGATTATAATAACCTTTTTGGATGCCACGGTATTCCACGCACCATAGAGTTAACAAATTAGATCAAAGGGCCGGCTTAGATTATCTTAGTGTTTAGGAGAGTGCTTTACTTTACACTCTGTTGCAACATTATGCTGAATCCGGCCTATTTTGGGGGCTCAACCTTTAACGACCTCTGTGGCGTAGTGGTTAGCGCATCTGACTACCACGCGAGAGGTCCCGGGTTCGAATCCCGGCTGGGGACAAAAAAAAAATCCCAGGTCTTGGATGTTTACATGTTTGTGACGTCGCTGTTTCTGGTTCCCACGACACAGGGTATCCTAGTGTGGGGCCAGAAGCAATGTATGTGCCTGTATGTAAATGTAAATATGTAAATGTAAATTATTATTTTCATGTTGTACCGTTTATTTATTTTTACGCTTTTTATGCTTTCTGTGTTATTTTTTTATTATTGTACGCATTCTGTGTGTGTGTGTGTGTGTGTGTTTTTGTTTTGTTTTGAGTATCAAATAAATAAATTTTCTTTCTTTCTGTCTTTCTTTCTTTCTTCCTTTCTTTCTTTCTTTCTTTCTTTCTTTCTTTCTTAAGGAGAGTGCTTTAGTAGAAACGTGTAAGCGCCACTTGCTTTAGTACGTTTTACGGTATAGTAAGGTTCTAGTTGCCTTTCAATTAGAATCAAAATAGAATTGGTTGAACGAATTGTTGAATTTAATAATTTTTATATTCATGCTGCTCGATAATACGAATTTTCCGCCCATGTGTTGTCGACTCAGATCAACTATTTTTTTACGCTCTTTCATTTGGTGTGCATATCGTTCGAGTCTACCGTAGACCCGAACGAAATTATTAATATAGATACGCGATAATACGTGTTTTGTTCCCGGGATTCCGTGGCTGTGGAGTGGACTGTATTGACGACGGTAGTGAGGTTGCGATCGTTTAGGACGTTCAAAAGTGGGACAAAGGCAGAAAGACTCACCAGATCCGAAATGCGAAGGTGGCCAGAGGTCAGCGTACCTCTAGCGGGAGCCGCTTCCGGATCCTCGGCGATTCACCTTCCACGACCACCCACCGTCGATAGCTAGACCTTGACCTGATGACCTGAACCTGGTCCGCCTTTCAGCCTCCAGAGAATCTCTCCTTGTGATGGCACTGGTTTTTAAATCTATACTAAAGTCGACGCAATGGCGACAGCAACGATAGTGTATTTTTTAACTCTACAAATCGACAACGCGGCAACGAACTTCTTTCTAATTTAGTTGTGTGTCCGAAAAACAAAGTTTTGTAGTGGGGTAAACGATAATTTGTACATGAAGTTTCTAAATGTACCGGAATAAATTTTAGAAGCTTACAACTTAAAATTTTGAAGACGATGCCAGCCTTGAAAGTGGAAATGGGAGACTCCCTATTGACCGGAATATCGAATTATCATCTTAAAATAGGACCCAAGAGTACCTAAGAGTGGAAATTGGACAAATTAAATTAGAGAGGCTATATTGGCTTGTTTTAGAAAGATAGCCGTGTCTCGACGACAACGTTACACTACAGAGTGACTTTAAGTTAATTCGATACTTTTTAAGGGGACATCCTAACCATGAATAGGAACATTATGGCGCTAATGGTAGTAAGTACGCACTGTAGAACCTAAGTTAAATGCTAAACCATGATTGTTTTTATTTAATTATGTTGGTACAAAATAAACGTTTTCTGTTCTATTCTATTCAATTTATAAAGAAAATAGCGCGTTAAAAAAGCTTTTCTGCTACCCAAAATTAATAGGTTTTCTTCTGACAAAAAAATTACATGACAAAACAATCTTTGCCGGGTCAGCTAGTAAGGTATATATTTATATCTGTGCATCGCAGATCATGTCATTGTGTGTATTAAGAAAGAGAAAGAGCTAATTGATGAATTGGCTATTTAACTGCTAAAACGGTACTAGAGTTTGGATAAAGCGATTTATCACGTCACGTTACTTACGGGCAACTTAGCAACTAAAATGTTAATGTTGATGTGCTGTCGACTACCAACAAAGCTCTGTGGAATAGGCTATTTGACAGGTTCCTGAAAACCATCTCAGTTTCTTTGTTACTGTTCATTGAGTGCTCAGAAAGTGGTAATTTTAAATTCTTTCGTGTAAAAAAAATAATAATAATAAACTCACGCCCGTTATCCCCGAAGGGGTAGGCAGAGGCACCAGTCTCTAGAACTGGACCCACGTTTTGCCGAGTTTATTAGTTCCCAAACGTGACAAGTACAGCAACACCATTCGCTGATAAATTGTGCCCGGATAACGGCGACAGGCTTGCCACTTGTCTTTCGTGTATTTCTATTAAAAAAGCAAATAAAAATTCACTTTTAAAATAAGCCGCCAAAACGCCATCTTAAGCAATATGGCGTCATGACGTCACAGATCAGTAACCAAACCCATGAACGTAGGAACGACATGAATGACAGATGCCATTTTACTGAGCTGTGACGTCATCATCGATTCCGCAAATCTAGGCCGTTTTCGATAAAATGGCTACAAATAGAAAATTATAAAATTGTATCCTGGTTTTTTGGACAAATAATCCAATTTTTTTGAGTTGAAATGCCTTAAAGCGGTTCGAAGACTCATAATTTATACAAATATATATAAATAATACTTTTTTTTTTCACACTGTCAAACTGCCTATTGCAGAGAAATGCAAATTGAATAACAGCTACCGACTGTAGGTAGGTAGGTACTTCGTATTTCTTCGAGCCGTGTCCAATGGACAATAATTCGGGATTTTTTCCTTTGCTGTATATGAAAAGGAAGCTAAACTGGATAGCCCTACGTTCTTAGTTTTTACCTCAGATAAGATTTTCATTCATGATTATGGTTTTGAAAACCTTTTCATTCTAAAAGGGCGTATAAGCAAAACGGAACGGAATCATAGTCGTGTATCCACGCCATCCAACGTTGAAGCATTTAAAAAAAAACTGTCACTGCTCTGTCAGTGATTTCGTTTGTAGGTATAGTGCCACCATCTTATCTGTTCAGTTGATAGCGGCGCTAGTGGAGAATTTAGTAGTAACATTTAAGAAATTTACCTATTAAAATGAGAATATTTTAATCCGTCTTTAAATTTTAGTGAACATATATCTATAAATCTTAGTAAGTGAATAAATGAAACAAGAAATGGGGTACACAATTTACAATTAATTAGTTAGTTACAATTTTGTTAGTTCTAGAGACTGGTGCCTCTGCCTACCCCTTCGGGGATAACGGGCGTGAGTTTATTTATTTATTTTTATTTATTTTACAATTTTGCCCACTTGAACATATAATTTGGTGGCGCTGTACCTACTTCAGTATTTATTTTTTAAAAGCAACAGAGTAATTACTTTTGACAGATTCGAATAAATGATACTTTCTGACTTTGTATTAATCTGTGATGGCGTAATGATCTGTATCACTGAGCGAAATTAAATAAAGAAATTATTTTCTCGAAAACTACAGCACCTAAAAATAAACAAAAAATATATTCTTATTTAGTGACCGCTCATTTCCATATCCTAGAAGAAACTTTCTTGATTCGTGACCATAGAAATATTGTCCATTCTACGCCCCAAATAAGCGAGGATAGCAGTGAGTCTTTCTTACTTACAAGACTTAGGTATTATCTTTTTCGCAAGGCTCTTTTAAATTGACGGGACACGCAAATTACACAAGATAAACAGAATACCAAGGGGCTTCTTAATTGTTTTTTTTTTCAGGATGAGTCGTGATTATAATTATGTTTTCTTTTTTTTATACGAGTATAGCCTATATGAAACAGTCCCATTGCAGGGCATAGCATTTCTCTCAGAGAGAGAGAGAGAGAGAGAGCTTAACTAGCGCTGAGGTTGTGAACACCTCAGACACTCAGGTTTCGTCACAATGTTTTTCTGCACTTTGGCAGTAGCACAGACATTTAATGATGTTAAAACCTACCCTTAAAAACCCTAATAGGATAAAACATCCTTGTTACTTGTATTAGTAGTAAGATAGAGCACAATAGACAGTCAAAAGTTCTCCATCCATCTGACCGACAGAAATAGTACATTATTGCAGCGGCCAGCAAAAGAGGTATTGATGGACGAACGTGGAAATGTGGGCCGATGCGAAGCCGAGGCACACATACGTGAGTCCATCAATGCCTAGTTGTGGTTAAGGTATCGATATGATTTTTCTCAAATAATGCGCGGAAATTAAAACTAAGTAGTACTAAGGCAGAACTTTTTATTTGAAATAGTTTTTGCCGCGTTAAAGTGTTCTCTTTTTTTCAATAAGAAATACAGAATGCTTATTTGCTATCTCCCTGCTTTCTATCGCAAGCCAGTTCGAAATTTAAATAAAACCTCTGATAAGTTACCTCCTTGGTTGTCATTGTTCGGAGTAAAAGATCGTTCCATTTTTAAATAACACGTCAGCTATGAGTTTAGTATGCAATTTATTTGGCCGGAAAACACGACAGTTATGAATTTTCATAGAACTTTTTCCGGCCGCTGCTCGCGTGTAATTGGCCAATACAGCAATTTCGATTTATCTCGAAGAAGGTTGTCGAAATAATGCTCAAATTTCCAAGCATGTTTGAGAAAAAGAAATAAACATGAGAACACGAGAAAACTGAGATTTATTTTAACATAAAAAATTACATTACCAATACAGACAAAATTCACATAAAGCTTCGTCAAAAATTAAATAAAAGGACGATTTTAGAGGTGAACTACAAACATTACAAACAACCAACATAAAAGCTTTTACATCAAATCAATCAAAAATACCGCCCCGGGACACACCCATAAACGTCGCAAATATGTACTAATAATCGTTGTTACTAGCTTCGTAAGTCTATAAACGAGACTACAGCCAACTTGCCGCGATGCCAGCCCTAATTGCCCTAGTTAAAGCTCTAAAAATAATTCAGAAAAGGTGTAATTAAACGAATGTCGACTCAAATTAAAGTTAAAAGCGTGTACTTGTATTCACCTACTGACATTAATTACTGTGGTCCGCACCAATGTCTTGAATTAATTGTCTCATTTGTAAACATTGAGTAAAAGTTGTTCCGGTGCTCAGTTTATATGAAACAGTGGTATCCAAACATTTGTAAGAATAAAGGAGATAGGTACAAAATATAGTTTTTTGTTAATAGGACACTAATTTGATATTCATAGTATAATATGTTTATAATGAAGTATACATATATCGCACACTGAAAACATAAATGGCGTTAAACAAAAATCTTCATTTTACAGTATGGCCGTTTTAAGATTTTCGATTAGTCACAAAACTTTACTGACAATTTTACGGTTCCACAATCCACATCGCCCACCAGAACATTTAAAAAATCTTAAAACGGCCATACTGTAAAATGAAGATTTTTGTTTAATGCCATTTATGTTTTCAGTGTGCGATATAATGTATTTTCTGTATACAATAAATAATATTCTATCTATCTCTATTTCGGTAGCGTACAATAGAATAGAAAACCTGTCTCTTTGTCCTATCTAAACCTCACCTTATAAAATATTACAGGAAGCCCGCGAGACCTCAGACCTAATGGAGGGACCGCGATCCCTAATTGAGTTACATTGCCTACATCCAATAATTGTTACTTATTTATAATAATTAAACGCCTCCACCAAGCCGGAATTGGCCCCCGTGATGGAGTATGGCCTATACCTTCCTCAGGGAAGAGACCCGTGCCCCTCGGTGGGGACATAATGGGTTGATGGTGAATATAATCGTTCTCGTTGTAAAGTCGAGGTTTTTTTTTTTTGGAAAATAAAGATTTCTAAAGTTCTGACCTGGCGGACCGGACGTTGTGGCGGGCGTGGGCAGGCTCCACACCAGATGTTCTGATGACTTGGGCCTCGATTTTGTTAATGCATTGTAGTACAATGACAAATGCATGATCGTGGCGTTTTAGTTTCATTGCCGCTTCAAGTCAACGCGCCCAAGGGTATCGATAATTCCAGACGTCAATACAATTATAAAACATGTCACATGACCCGACCATGTAAATGTAATTGAACTGTGATGCATTAGCAGAATCGAGGCTCTGGTTACAATGGGAAGCCATGATTGCGGGCGACACAAGGCCGGGAACATGGAAAACCATGAGAGAGGTCTAGCCCTGTAGTGGGTTTCAAACGGGTAATGATAACGATAATTATAATTATTGAACGGGAGTTCATTATGTCACAAAAGTTCTGAAAGTTGACTTAGATAACAGATTTCTCTTCTTTTCAGAATGCATTCAGTCTAGCTTCATAAAATGTCTGGTGCTCAGAAGCCTAATCTCAACAAAAAGTTTCCTACTTACGTAAAGTCGCATTCATCCAACAATACAATTATGCTTACTTCACAAAAAAAATATTGTTCCCTTTCTAACGCCAAGCTTTTCACATTTTTTTGCTGTCTTTCAATTTATATTTTCGCATAATGCCTTTATGTACTTTCTCTTATATTCTTACTAGAGAGGAATTCATTTAATGTCAATCTTTTCATGTAGGTAGTAATCCTCGCGAAACATTTTCGACTAGTGCGACGGTCTCCAGGAACTGTCTATGTTCAAAAGTCGTGTGATAATCTTCTTCATCAACCTACCTAGTACTTAAGCTTTTTTGCAAATAAAATTGATCATCATCAACCCATTATATCCCCACCGAGGGGCACGGTCTCTTCCCTGAGGAAGGTATAGGCCATACTCCACCACGGGGGCCTAGGCCGTATTGGTGGAGGCTTGCAAGGCTAGTTTCTGGTCTTACTGTCAGACGTTTTCAAGCCGCCCTAGGGCCTCTGACTTGGCTTATTAATTATTTTAATTTTAATTTAAGGACACATATCACCGAAAATTCTAACCTACAAAAAATACAAGCGGTGGGCATGATAAAAAGAACCCGTAACTGCTAGTGCGTGCATGTAACGACTAATGGAGGATCGTGGCACGTGACACACCCTGGTGTCTGCCTGCCTCTCCTTCGAGATATAGGGGTAGTTTATGTCTGTAAGTATGTAACATAACATAACATTTACATACGGGCGCATACATTGCTGCTGGCCCCACACTAGGATACCCTGTGTCGTGGGAACCAGAAACAGCGACGTCACAAACATTTAAACATCCAAGACCTGGGTTTCGTTTTTTTTTCTATCCCCAGCCGGGATTCGACTTCAGGACCTCTCGTATGGCAGGCAGATGCACTAACGGCTGCGCCACAGAGGTCGTGTAATTCTAACCTAACGAAAATTGCGCAAGGAATCAACTCTTAAACTTTTAATGAAAATGTTTCGTGTGAAGATTGGAAACCATTGTACAATTCACTGGTTTACATTGTCTCGAATGTGATTGTAGATTAGTGATTGATTCACAAAAGGAATTAAAGCCACTTTCACTTGGTTTACCCGAGATCAATTCAAAGGTTTTTGTATCTAGGTCGGTTATATTCAGCGCTCGTTGAAACAATAAACCTGAACCCACATTTACATTTTAAATAACTAGGTGGTCTATATTTTAATCCAAAGTAGGCTAAGTATATTATTACACTATTCTTACTTCGAATAAAACCGTTCTCTGTGCTGTTTTTCTTAAGAATATTGAAAGTCATTAATGGTTCCAAGAAAAACACATTCGTATTGTTCGCTTTTAGTAGTTCCATGGTCTTAGTATTTTATTCATTCGCTTGTCTGGTAGGTATCAGGTAAGCCAACCATCCTCGACCACTCTTTCCGTTCATTTATAGGTTATTTATTTACATAATAATATAAATAACGTGCAGGTACATATGATTGCTTAATGATTATTTCAAGGATATTTTTTTTTCTTAACTTGTGATCTCGTATATAATGTGTTTCTTTCTATATACTAACTAGAAATAATATACAAAAAAAATATACTATTAGCTCAGTATGCAGTTATTGGTGCCTTCAAATTTTGGTGCAGGCAGGCTTTCATGACACAACTGAGTAGATTGCAATGTTACTTACTTACTGTACATTTGGAAAAAGAAAGAAAAAGGATTCCCGCTTAGGGAAGCCAAGATAATCGTGAGTATATTGGTGAATGACGAGTGAACTCATTCCTTTTTGTCAACTGACTCATACCTGTAAACTAACCCCAAATCTTATATTGTGTATAGGTATCTGACACGATACGAGGCGAGATCTCCAACAGTCATTGACTCTATTGAAACTGAGGACAGTCCGTTGAACCTTTGCCAAATATAAATCAATGGCACATACACTCACGTACTTACAGATTGCTGCCTCCATGAATGCCACTTTTAGTATGACACTGAGCCTTATGCCCTACTTAATAGGAGCGTCATAGCGTAAGCGCGGCAGCGTAGAGTTACAGAATAAATAAGAGACATCAAATAGGTTGTTTCAATTAAACGTTCCGAGCAAGCAAGGTGTTCATTCTCTAAAGTTAAAAGTTTGCCAACCTGATATCGCGGACGAACAAATTTGACACCTTAAAAGCGCTTTATGCTATAAAAGTAAAATAAAAATGTATTTACAGGAGATTTTATTTCAATTAATATTGATAATTGTGCAGACACATTAGAGTGTTCAACACATCCATTAGTAATTTTTTTAAGTTTGTAAGTTTGTTAATTAAACTAAGACTGTTTTGAAAATAACTTTCTTTGTTAGTTTCTTCTCCATGTAGGTAATCTATTAATTGTGAAACTAACAACTTTGACGTTTGTAAAGTAGTATAGTTAGTTCATAGTTCATCGAATTTTGAATAAGAACATTTGAACTTGACGCGTTTATGGGGAAAAACTCAAAGGGTTTATAGAATATATTTGTCATAGACACTAACTCTACCCTGCATTTAAGGTCTAAGTTGCACTGTGTATGTTTTATTATTTTTGATGAGCTTTCGATAAAACCCTTTTCACAATACTCATTACAGTGTGGTTGCAATAATATTGAATCGATTGATTTATAACCGACGTTTGGTAACATTAATTGAATTATTAATTATTTATTGCACAGAATATAGTGTACAAAAGGTGGACTTGATGATAATGCCATTTACTTATATGATTAGTTATATAGACAAGTTTGTTTACGTCCGTTGTAGATTAGATTCGCAAGAATGTAAATTGTTCACTCTGATTATTTGCATGGAATTGTGGAGTCCTAAGATCAGTTCGCTATACGTTGGTTTCTTGTACCGTAAGTAAGTAGTCGTTTCTGTTAGTTAAGTAATACATCTAATGTGAATCGGGAGAGATGTTTTGTTTACTTAAAAGACGTTTCTACCACGGTGTAGATATATTTGTAGTTTTATGTAGGTTATATTTATTCAAACTAGCTTATACTTATTATTCCCGGCCGCCTGAGTGATCTTAAACGATCACGAAGGCTATGCAACATAGTGCGCGTTCAGTGCATGGATGGATGAACGTTCTTTTTTCCGAGCGGTTCCGTGCTTCGCAAGGCACGCTAAGCAGTTGGTGCCGGCTGCCGTCGATAGATGGCAGTCGTTTACCCAAGTCAGAGGCCTTAGGGCGGCTTGAAAATTTCTGACAATAAGACCAGGCACTAATCTTACAAGCCTCCACCAATCCGGACTTGGCCCTCGTCGTGGAGTATGGCCTGTACCTTCCTCAAGGAAGAGACCCGTGCCTCTCGGTGGGGACATAATGGGTTGATGATGATGCTGGCCTTCCGTGATTACCATATTACGGGGTATCCTAGTTTGGGACCAGAGGCCCAATGAATAATAATGATAATAAATACATACATAAGCTCACGCCTGTATTCCAGAGAGGTAGACAGAGACCAGGAACTTGCCACGATCCTGACAAATCACTTTCGCTTCATCGATATTCATTAGTCGATGCATGCACTTACACTGGTTTCGGGTCATCATCATCATCATGATGATTGTGTTGTGTGGAAGTTATTATTATTATTAGGTACTTAGTTACGTTTAGATATGGCTGTTTAGCGAAAATAAAATTTACTGAGATTATCCTTAATACGGATAATAATAGTCTTCGTTACTAACATGAAGGTTACAACTATCGATAGTACGTGGGACCTCACTGACGAATCTCGCATAATAGCTCTTATTACTTACGTTTTAAGTGCGATGGTCGAAAATAAAAGAAAATCAGGGTTTTCATACTTCAAGGGCGTATAAACAACAAACGTATGATTTCCGCTGTTAGGCGTCGACAAAAGAGTAATTCCCTTTACTCTTTTGTGCGTAACTTGAACAAGAATGTACAGAAATACAGCTTGAGAAAAGTCGTAGAGATGTAATTTCAAGAAAAAATTATCGATACTTAAGAGTTTCTATAGTTTCATACGTAAGCTCACGCTTGTATCCCAGAGGGGTAGGAAAAGACCAGGGACTGCTACTGGGCACGATCCTGACATATCAGGGAAGAGACCCGTGCTTCTCGGTGGGGACATAATGCATTGATGATGATGTTTTCTGTATTTCAGTCGAAATTGACAATTCAAGGAAATCCCTGTGGCCAGGATACGAAACTGGCTGTCAATTATTAAATTTATTCTTCTTTCTTTCAGGTAACAATTCTATGGATTACAACTGCAGACCCGTTCGTCAATCTCCTTGCGGTCTAGGCGCAGTGTAACTGCCATAACTGGTATACCTAGTATTTTTTTTCATATCTGGCGATGTTTATTTATATTTATATCTAATATATAAAATTCTCATGTCTCAATGTTAGTGCGCTCCTCCTCCTCCGCCTCCGAAATGGTTTCACCGATTTTCATGAAACTTTATACAGGGCGTTGATTTGTACAGTTAAACCCGATTACGGGTGGATAGTTTACGTATCGCTTGTAACTAAAAACATATTTGAATTTATCCAAGCATAAATTTGGCTCACAAAAGGTCGTATTCACTTAGTCTTAAAATCATTATAACGTGTGTTCACACGTTGCGCGGTCGGTCCGCCAAGCGCGCGCGCGCCACTATCTACTGCACTGCGGTGGCGATGGCGGCGACACAGAATAGGATCGCTTGATCGTAAAAACTGAAACGGTAGGCATAGTAAACACTTGTTTGATTCGCCTTTCCCTTCATACTTTTGCGGGCTTAGGACCAACAAAGTTATTGAGGCCGGTCCCTACTGTAGCAATTGTAAGTACTTACTTACAGCACGTTAAAGTCCAAGATGGCTTCCTACACTGGGAGTCCAGTTTGTCCTCTTCCCTGTGCATGACTTGGTGTATTGAAACTCCCCCACTCTCGCAAGTTAAAAACAATAGTTCTTGCGTTGTAACAACTTACGGCCGGCCGATTAGGATATCGGATAACCCGCCATCAGCACGGGTTCGACACAAGCAAGTTACGTACATCAGTCGGGTCGGGTGCGGACACGAGTGACACGCGCGCGCTCTCTATGCCGGTAGCTCGCAGACTGACTAGTGCCGAGCGCCGACGCCACGCCCCAGCCAGATGGGCGGCGCGAGCGCACAGCCCCGCTACGGCCCGCAACACCCGACTCGCGTGCAAGCGATAGAGGCCATGTAACTTTATGATTTTTAGGTGATTTTCACTAAAAAAAAATTTTTTTTATATTTTTTTTGCTTCAGTATCATGTATATAACCACCCCTGAGTCGGAGTAAACTGTACAAATCAACACCCTGTATGTATACTCGGTAGGTCTGAGAATAGGTTGTTATTTATTTTTCATACCCCTATCTGGCAAAACAACGTTTGCCGGGTCAGCTAGTATTGTTATGTATTTTAAGGATCTAAGATAATGACATAAGTTTATACAGACACATACATAAGCTCAAGCCTGTATCCCAGAGGGGTAGGCAAAGACCAGCGACTGCCACCTGCCACTATCCTGACAAATTATTTTCGCTTCATCGACGTTCATTAATCGTTGCTTGCACGCACACCCGTCCTTCTGAACGCAGTTATTTTGTGTCTCGTGAAACCCTGGTCAATGTCGACTCTATTGTGTCAGTTTTTTAAAGGTAAAAGTAGGTGTGACCTTGACACCTCTTTTGTGTTTAGTTACGACGCTTACGTCAATACACGCGTTTTGTAGGCAGTCTAGTCTTGTCCGTCTGGCTGGCAAAAACAGAAATGCTTGATCTGTGTTTAATGATGTCGATTCTGCATTTGCACATAGTGGTAATTTGATCTTTAAGGGCGTAATATGTTTTTGATCGATTTCCTCATTAATCTGAATAATATATGATTACGGGTATTGGCATGGGTCTCTTCCCTGAGGAAGGTATAGTCCATACTCCAACACAGAGGCCTAGTCCGGATTGATGGAGACTTGTAAGGCTAATGGCTGGTCTTACTGTCAGAAGTTGTCAAGCCGCCCTAAAGACTTCAGTCAGACGTCAGTCAGCTTCTCCTTTTATATACAGGGTTACAGGGAAAGTCGTACACAATATTAAAGGAGGTTATTATTTAGGTCATTTCTGATGGATTTTATTGTATTATATAGGGTCCGAAAGTTAACCGTTATGGAGATATTGACTGTTAAAGATTTTAAAAAAATATCAAATTTTTTTGGCTTTTTGATTGATTTTTTCTCAGAGTAGAGCTCATAAAGTGTTTTTTTTTTAATGTATTTAGTTAAAAGGCATGTCAATTGATAAAAAATATCAGCAAAAGCGGCACCTTCTACTAACAGCTTTAAAAAACTGCTCGGCAACGGTTAGAATTAAATATTTTTTCGATAAATATTTTTCACATTGAAGCTCTTAAAAAAAATTAACATAACCTCTTAAGACCCGAGGTACACAGCTTTCAATAGTTGTTTTCAAGGTCAGGACTGAGGAGGGTATGGAACTTATTCTGCAAATAATTTTAAAAACTTCTACGACTTTTTAACTATTCAAGAACGTATAACATTTAATAAGTATATGCATGAAATTTTAAAATAATGTTATTTGAGTAGGCTCTAGTGGTAGTACCGACATAACTGAACTTTGATACAAAAAAAATCTTTTTACTACCGGGCATCTTTAAACTATGTAAAAAGGTCAGATAGGCTTTTTTGTGCTCTGGAGACATGCTGTCTCAGCTGTTCAGGTATCTAACTATTTCAGTATTTCTTTTTTAGAATATTCTATCTATCTATTGATTTTGTGTTAGTCTGCTCGTGTGATTCTTCCGTGGTAGATGTGTTAATACGTGCTCTGCAAATGATTTGCGTTTTAGAAACTTCTACGTCTCTTTAGGTATTAAAAAACGTATATGACTTGCTATTACATCGAAAAAACGTTAGCCAAGTGTCACTTAAGATGGCAAACGGTAAATTTTTAGTTGAGGTAAATACGTGCTCCTTGATAATTTCCCGTAAAACGCGACTTAGTTTGGATTTTTGTATTTATTCATCTTCATTCTGTGACTTGGCTTGGATTTTGAACTGATTCATCTTGCGCGCCACTTGGAAGCCGCCAGTATTTCTTAAAGAAAAGCTAGTATGAAAGTTCTCTTATTAACATTTTAACATTTAACATTTCAAAGTTATTTCAATAAAAAGTGGTTTTTGGGTTATACGTTTCTAAAAATGATTTTTTTCGATATCCTTTCTTGTGAATTTACCCCCTAAAGGGGTAAAAAGGAGGTGCAAAAATAGTATAAAACTTTGCCGTTTTTTGAAATTATTCGAATGAAACTCCTGAAAGTCATAAAACACGTGTAAAATATTTTTCCGAAAATCATCCAGAGAGGGGTGCAAACTTAGTATGAAACTTTGCCGTTTTTGAAGTTATTCAAACGAAATTCAGAATAAAGATTCTTCATTGAAGGTCATGAAACACATGTGAAATAGTTTTTCTAAAATCATCCCTTAGGGGGTAAGAGGGGGGGTGCAAAGTTAGTATGGAACTTTGCCGTTTTTGAAGTTATTCAAACGAAATTCAGAATAAAGATTCTTCATTGAAAGTCATGAAAGACGTGTAAAGTAGTTTTTCGAAAATCATCCCTTAAGGGGGTAAGAGGGGGTTGCGAAGTTAGTATGAAAGCTTTTTCGCATGCGCTAAAAGTATCCCTATCTTATTTGCAAACACTTTACTCAACTAAAGCCCACGCGGACGTAGTCGCGGGCAACAGCTAGTCATTTATAAAGCAAAAAGGTCTCAACTGACATATAGGCAGACAACAAAATGATTCTATAAGGATTCCACTCTTTCCTTTTGAGATAAAAATAGATCTTGTTGTTTCCTTTGTGAACTCATTTTTTTTGTATGCCCTATACCTTCCTCAGGAAAGAGCCCGTGTCCCTTGGTGGGGACATAATGGGTTCATGATGATGATGATGAAACGTTATCCGGCGAAGGGTCTACCATTTATGGTCTGTTGTTTGTAACATTGGTCAGTGTGCGACCTCTAGTTCGCTTTATTTATTGACGTAGGTGGATGTTTGATTGATCTCCTTGTGCCGTTTAGCATCGCGCTCATGCAACGCCTAATGGCTGCTGCAGACGGGTCTTGGCTCAAGGTGGAAATAGAGCAAGGTATGAATGGGCCGCGATTCATAAAACCGACCGCCCACTGTACTTTGTTACATTGACAAAAAGTCTTATTTACAAATGGCTTAAACTTGTGGCTACAAGATGTTAAGACGCATACTCGTACTTCTTTTTTCGAACGTCCCTACCCCTCTGTAAATATAGGCTAACTAGTACGATTACGAGTAGTCTTGCCGCGTGGTAAATCAATTATGTTAATTATTCATTCCTAACAATAAAAAAGTAATGATAATCTGTGGGTCATTCGCCTATGCAATTTTCATCGAAAAGTCACACTGAGGCCATTTGTATACAAATTTACGGTGGCCCCTATAATAATGATAATGTACCTATTGTAAAAAGAACAATTTTATTGTAGCAGCGAAGTGGATAGACCGATCGCTTTACATCATACATTATCATCTTTCTTGGGGTCGAATCCCGGCGTATACCATTTCGTTTTTCTAGCTACGTTCATTTGTGATTTTGTATTCATTTATTTTATTTAAAAAAATACCGTCTTAATACAATAGTAACGCACAGACACAAAAACAAGATAAATTACAGGATTATTATAATCAGAAATAAAAAAAATTTAGTATGTTACTACTGCCACTTGGTGGCGGCAAAAGAACAACATCATGACGGAAACTGAGCGTCAGAAGTGTTGTCATAACTCAGAGCTTGAAATCGCCTACAATCGCTTTTATCCAGTGATTTGGCAGAATCAGCCCTTGTCCAGAGAAAATCTAAGGTACCGGTAACATTTTTGGTTCAAAAAGTTTTAAATAAATAAAACCTACACCAATAAAATTTGATTAATCGCGAGGCGGTGTCCAATCGCGCGACTCCGCGTGACAGTTTACAGATTCGTTCATTTATCTTCAGCGATTTTGCCGCCAATTCAACATTTAATATAAATCATTTTAGAATACCAACTGTAACTTTTTCTTTATTTTGTAAATTTGTGTTTTCTGTATTCTTTTACGTGTCACTTAAAATAATGTTCCTGAGTCCGTGACGTAGATCTTGTGGGATTCGGATAAAAAGTGGTCAATATTCCCCGTATCGTGGTGTAAGAATCATCGAAATCAGTTCACCCCATAGATATTACTTCAGATGTCTGTGGTTCACCCAGTCAAAAGTTCTGAGGTAACAAAAATTTAAAAAAAAACATTCGAATTGAGAACCTCTTCCTTTTTTGCAGTCGGGTCAATATCCTCTGATCTATCTAAAACCGATTTTACCATTTGAACATGGTGACTGCTTCAAAATAGCAAAACAATATCAGTTGTTCCATTAGAGTTAGCTCATGCGCTACGAATTTTATTGTATGCATGGATGATATTTTTTTCGCAATTCCGAACTTTCCCTATCATAAAAGTGGCTGGTGTTTACGAACAGAACCCCTTTTTAGGGTTCCGTAACCAAAGGGTAAAACGGACCTTATTACTGAGACTATCACCAGGCGGTACTCATGAACTGTGATAGTAGACAGTTGAAATTTTCACAGATGATGTATTTCTGTTGCCGCTATAACAACAAATACTAAACAGAATAAAATAAATATTTTTTTGCCCGTTTTTGCTCGATATCGATAGTTTCAGATATACAAGTGGGCATTGGACCTTGTAAATTAAATTGATTAATTTTTAATTAAAAATGTAGAAATTCATGCTCTTCCTTTTATTTCTGACACTATGTTATTTAGCAAAAAATAATCCTTATGATGAAGCCTTTCGATCGGCTTGATAAAGCTACAGGGTATTTTTTTTTCTCGTGTAGCGGGTTCGATTCCTGGTTCCACCATATAATTATTTAAAAATCTATGAATGCAGTTTAAATTGTTTCATAGATTAAAATAATATCTTATTTTTGTAAAATGTTCCATCTACACTATTCAAGGTACTTTCCCTCCATGAGGCATAACCGTAGGACGCCATGTATAGACCACATGCTTACTCACCCATCCTCGTCATAGCTGCCACGACCCTCAGCACTGAGGGACCGACTGACTGGATTGAATGCCTCCTTAAGGGTGTAACAAGGGTAAATGTTGCAAAATTGGCTAGCTTTAACTGAAATGTTAGGCAAAAGTACGCACTAAAAAATTCTGAATAAAATCTTTGGTAATAAAGGATATATCAGTGACTAATTCGTAAAAAAAAAAATTGCATTTAACCTGTCTAGATAGCAAAAAATTTATTTTTCCAAAAGCTTTATTTTCCACAAAATCTAATTTCGCTGGTAAACGATAGTAGCTTTTCATTTAAATCTTTCATGCAAATATCGGTCACATCAATATCTGCAATCCTAACTGCTCATATATTTTTTAATGTCAATATTAAGCGTGATTAGTACAAAATTGTACGATTTCTTAATTAGCGCAGGGAACAATCGCCATCGAACATCCGCCACATCTCTTATCTGTGTAATCTTTGGATTATGGATTAGCCTTTAAAGTATTCGCCGAAGAAGTACAACAAACATTCAAGAGATTGCGCTAGTTTATTATTCTATAACTCAGAGGTCAAATGCTCAAAGTCATTCGCCCTTGTTACAGCCTTAAGTCAACTATTAGTCAGTGATGTAAATAACGTAAAAACCCTCGGTCCATTTCTTCTGAAGACAAAATTTTATCATCCAGCTGACGCAACAGAAGAAAACAAGGTACAATCTGTCACGACAATTGCCTTCCCATGGTAATTTGTGGAACTGATTGACAAATAAAGATTAGGACCTTCGTATCTTGTTTTTGGAAACTGCGATAATTTTACGCTCACTATGTCACGCGAAACACGTCGGTAATTCTGTGACCGATTAAAATTAAAATCCATAAAGAAAAATGGCCTCAGTCTGGGTGTTTTTTGATGTTTGTAATGTCCCTGCCTGATTGCCATAGCACAGGGTATCCTAATTTGGGGCCAGCTCAATAGGGTAATTTCCAGGGTCAAAATAATTAAATTCTTTTAGTCCGTATTTTAGATTATAAAAAAATATTGGACACGTATTTTTTCTTTTTTCGATTAAACAAAAAATAACAAATACGAGTATACTCGTATAGCCCATTAAAGTTACGTGTGATGTTACTCCGTGCTAAAAAATGCAGCAAGGCGTGACGTCACACGCAACATTAATGGGCTATATCTTTGTCATTTTTGGTTGATTGTGTTGTGTGGATGTTTTTATTATTGTTATTATAAAATCGACCCAAGAGTTTTGCAGGTGCGAACAGTATGAATTTCATTACGATTTGGGGCCTGAAGTGAATGAAGCTTTTGTTGTGAAGCAGATGTTTCTGCCTCCCAGACTCCACTAGGAAACACAGCCGAGCCTAAACAAGCGTGGTCGACCTGGTTACTACAAATTATTCGCATAAAACATTATAAACAAGTTTCTCGCTCCGGTCGAATTGTTTGTTGCGTCATCTGTGTCATCGGAACCGCGTGTCTCTGCTTTGGGTGCACTGCACAGCGTGGGTTGGAATCTACGTAGCGTAGGGATTTGCGGTGTTTTAGAACTTCTTGCACAGCGCCCTGTACAGCCGTTCTGAGAGTGACCCTCGTCTGGGAAGAACGACCACAGTCATGCAATAGAGTCGCTTTCATTCGACAAAGACAATTAATCCAACATTAACAAAGTTCCACATTTTGCGAAAGAGTTTTTTTTTTAATTGTTGATTCACAACAAATTTCACAAAAATACATATTATAATAATATACAAAAAACCGAACCTGTGTAGGTTTATCTGTGAGGTGAGTTTCTCTTTGTTAAGACTACCTTTTATTCAACTCAAGAAGTATTGTTTTAGACAATTTCGGCACTCGGTAAATAAAGTTATTGAAGAAGGCGTCCATGATGAAGAAGGCGTCCTTGACGAAGTCAATTAGTCTCTACTGCATCCTCCTCTTACGGAGCCTTAACAACATTGACAATTTAATGTGCCGATTAAAAGACGTCCAAACTGAAACCAAATCTATGAGACGGTTGGGCTATCTCCAGCTGGATTCTTCGCGCAGCATCCGGAAAATAGTGCCGTAGCCGTAGCTCTCTTTGGCCATGTCTGAGTGCCTAAGGTTTCCACGACACAGGGTATCCTAGTGTGGAGCCAGAAGTAATGCATGTGCCTGTATCTAAACTAAAGATGACATTCTTCAAATAGCGTCTTAAGGGATCGAAACAAAAAAGACGCTGAATGTAGGACTAATCCACTCAAAGTCGCTATCTCAACAGATAAACGGTATGATAAGCGGTTCAGTTACAGGGATTTGTTAAATCTTGTGATAAGCTATAAAGTCCGATTTGTTTCTCCTTACCAAGACTTCATCAAACTAACGATAACAGTTTAGCAATGAGCGCCGTTCCCCACAGGAAGAAATTATTTTCTGGCGCGACCACGGAGATGGAGGTTAGAAAAATATAACTTCCTGCAATTTCATAAAGCCTTTAACCTTTTTGTACGGAGCGGTAGAGCCTTGCCTTGGTTAGGGTGAAGACACAACGGTCGATGTGTCTTTGGGGCCTTCAAGTAATTGGCTATTTGACAGTGTGAAAAAAAGTATTGTTTGTACATATTAAAATTTAATAATTAAGTATCTGTAGCCATGTCAACGAAAACGGCCTAGATGGGCCGAATCTATGATTACATCACAGGACAATAAATATGGCGTATTTCATTTATATCGTTCTTACGATCATTTATTTTGTTTACTGACTTACTGACGTCATGATTCTTGTGCGACGCCATATTGCCCAAGATAGTGTTTTAGCGGTTTATTTTAAAAGTTAACTATTATTTAATCTTTTTTGAAAGAATAAAGGAAATAATTAAAAATAACCACTTTCTGAGCACCCAGTGAACACCGACAAAAAAACCCAAAAAACCCTTGTGATAAAAGTTACGCAAAGGCGGATTTCTCTCAAAATAACTTCCTTCCATCCAGCCGAGAAATGTTCGAATATTAAAACGAGAGCGGTTGGTGTGGTGGTTGCTTTCCTTGCTGTTTTTCTTGTTGTGTATTACACACTGAGCTGTCTGTAACAATGTCGTAACCAGCGATCAATAACAATTATCATGTTCCAATAGAGCATGCAAAGCATGAGCTCACACACTTCGCATGCAACTCTCCTAAGCATTTCACACGCATTAGAATTCGCTAAGTGTGCCACCCACAGAACAAAAAAAAGAGTAGAAATAGTGACATGACCTATCAGTATCAGTGTGACCAAACCCACACACACAAATCAAAAGCACACTGTGAATGCCAAGCGGCAAATAAAGGCAATTCTGAAAAGGTCTACATCACAAAAGTTCCAAGTAAAATATGAACCTTTTCAATCATATAAACAATGATCAAAATCAAATGATAATTATGAAATTAAGTTTGACATACGATCTTTGCTTTGTAGTACCGCTACTCTACATTAGATGGAACTACCGCCGCGTGTGATCGTCGAGAAGCTTTAAGTTTTATGCCATAAAGTCGAATATTGAAAAATAACTATCTGCTATGTTGCTACTCAGGCTATAAGGATGGGACATATTGCCATATCGACAAATTATAGAACTGTTTCATAAAGCGACAGTTGAAAATGAATTTGTTATGACAATGTTTCTTAATCATTTATTTTTTTAGTATCTACATTGACAAAGTAACATAATATATTCCCTTCTGCCAAACTGTACCACAGTTCGATGTAAATTACGCAGCCGGCTACCATATTAACTGTCCTTCTGGATGATTGGCTACGCAATGTACCTATAATGGAATTCTCATAATCTAACCATAGTCGCTTTATGAAACGAAGCCGAGCAAACTTATCGTGTACAATTTATAGAGAATAAGAAAACCTATTGTATATATTTTTTTAACTGTAACTTTTATTTGTCTCTTGCTTCTTGTGTGCAATAAGGAATATTCTTTTTTTTTACGTAGCCTCGATTGCCACAGAACAGAAAAAAAGAGTAGAAGGAGTGACATGACCTATTAGCAGGAAAACCAGTGTGACCAAACTCACACATAAGCCAAAACCCACACTATGAATGCCAAGCTGCCATTGGTAAATAAAGGCAATGCCGAAAAGGTCTACATCATAAAAGTTCCACGTAACATATGAACCTTTTGGTGATATAAACAACGATCAAAATCGAATGATAATGATGAAATTAAGTTAGACATTAGATCTTTGTTCGTAGTACCGCTACTCTACACTAGCTGGAAATCCCGCCGCGTCTGACCGTCGAGAAGTTTTATGTGATAGACCATAAAGTCGAAAATTAAAAAACAAGTATGTTCAATGGTGCTTCTCAGCTATAGATGGCCTATCGACAAATTATAGAATTGTTTCGTAAAGCGACAGTTGATATTTAATTTCATTACAATAATAATTCGATGTAAATTACGCAGCCTGTTAGTATATTAACCTACCTTCTGGATGATCGGCTACGCAACGTATATGGAATTCTCATATGAAACTAATCATAGTCGCTTTTGAAACGAGGCCCAGCAAACTTATCGTATGTATAGTTTGTTTATTTTTTTATTTATTTATTTAAAATGTCGTTATCCATCAACGCTTGTGCTTCACTTATATTATGAAGATGACATTTGCCAACGAAAGTCACCAGACTTCCCCATAGATTTATGGAGTAAGCGTTGATTAAATTATCTAGACCCCCCCAGATGATTTTACTACACGAGCACATAAAATCATCTAACTTTGAAATTATGCATGCTGGTTTTGTTTTGACGACAATACGCCAGTCTATACTAATAAAAGTGACATGTTTATTGAACTAAAACTTTCGGCACAACACATTGTCAACATTTAGTCCGGATCTACTTACGGGTGTTGTTTTATCGGACGAGTCCGACTAGGTTTCGCCCCGATACGCAGAGCAGTGAGTGGGTGGTGAGCAGAGACGGAGCTTGCGTCGTTCGGTTGCTCGTCTCAAAATGGGATGGGTAAGTTGATCCGGATTAAAAGTTTACAAAAATGACATGATACTGCAGTCAGGACCACATTCTCGCAAAGGAACTAAACAGCGTCAAGGAACATGATCAATAAATTTTGCGCAGTATCAAAAATAATTGCAACTAAAAATGTGTTAAATAATAATAATAATAATAATAAAAGATGATAATAAACACTTACATACAGGCACATACATTGCCCCTGGCCCCACTCTGGGATACCCTGTGTCGTGGGCACCAGAAACAACGACGTCACAAACATGTAAACATACAAGACCTGGGATTGTTTTTTGTCCCCAGCCGGGATTCGAACCCGGGATCTCTCGCATGGTAGTGAGATGCACTAACCACTGCGCCACAGAGGTCTTCAATTAAAATAAAATAAAGACAATTATTTTCCCAAAGTACCTAATAAGACGCAGGTACTCTACCTAAAGTACCGATAATTATTTATTACTGCTAAGTCATAGATAAAATATTATCGATAGATTTTTATAATGTTGTGTCCCAGCTGAATTGAGTAGCATTTGAGTAGCATTCAAATGTTGACAGAAATTTGTAGAAAAAGTACACAGACTTCGACGAAAATTGAACATTATATTCCAGTAAATAAAGGTGGATTCACTTTCTCACTTTCGGATTGCTTTCCTTGTTCATGTCATTGCAAATTTAATTTCTATTAAATTAAATACAATGGAAATACTACTTACCGATGGAATGTTACGGCATGATCGGTACATTTTGGTCCCCAACTTTTATTTTTGCACTCTAACACAGCACAATAAGGCATTTTAGTAGAGTTTTCACAATTGTTTTCTTTACTAGAAGCGCACGGCAACTGAGGTAAGAAAAACTGTCATAGACTACGCTTAGGCAATACATTGCTAATTTGAGGCACGCGGGCACCGCCCACTTACGATTTCTATTCTTTTTTTTTTGTTCTGTGGTGCCAGCTAACAAGACTTCATTGAAAACAATAGGTACTTTTGAGTGGCAGTTCTTTTTTACCCGACTGCAGAATCAAAAGGAAGGGTAACGATTTAGGCTGTCTATGTGTGTATGTTTTTGCGATATATTCATAGTAGCGCCTGCTTTCGAGTTCAATCGCGTTATTGTCAGAGTGACAAGTTTCATGTTCTCGAGAGGATACCAAAATGTTTGCGATTTTTCATACTCTGATCTCATAAATGTTGTAGCACATACTGCGAAATAACAGTTTATTTCGCAACCTATCGTATACGAGTCGTTTCCTCAGTCCAATTTAATGAAAATCATAAAACTCTCCATATGACCTTGCCCTTACGGTTCGACGTATTCCTATTATCCCCTCGACAATTCGCCCGGAATTCTTTACGACCGATTGATTCTGAAATTCCTTTCTTCGAATTCGACAATTTGGAAACAAAAGGAGATGAATTGTTACAATCAAATCGGTAATTCTACCTAGCTACACCCTATTTACTGAAGCGAACGAGTAAGCGTCAACATGTCAAAAATTTGGTTTTTCAATATGCCACATTCATAACACTGCATAATATTTATCAAAGTCATACAAAACGATATGTCTAATAAATTCCAATAAGCAATAAACACAATAACACTGTTATTACCTTATTTATCCCTCATTCGCAGCTTATTTAACTAAATATTTTATTTTATCATGAAAATACCATTTGTTTAAAAAAAATACCTAAAATTTCAGTGGTCCTCAAATAAAAGCGATCCTACTGCTGCTTAATATGTTCGCAACTAGCAAAGATGTAGGACTTTTGTTTAAAGGCCGATTATGATCGATAATTTAATGCTAATGCGCTACGCGAAGTGAAGGAAGAAGAATGGAGAGCTGACTAAGAACCTCTTTTTTAATTAAAGGCAAAAAAAAGTAAGATAGCCACCCCGACACCATATTATTTACTCACGATTGACGTTGTTGATGCGAGTGCAACTTCTCTAAACTATTTTATTTTATATAGTGTTTGTCTTGTCTTGTTTGGTTGTCTGTCTGTTTGCCTTAAACGGTGCCTACCTAAATCTATGTGGGTATACGATGCAAGCAAAGCTGCGTGCACGAGCTATTTTGAGTGACATGTAAGTTTGAGAGATGCTGTGTCTTTGTTTACCTTTAGTCGTTCGCTTCAGTAAATAGACTTTAGGTTGATATTATTGTTTCTTTTCATTTTGTCGTGACCATGGACCATAGTGTAGTTCTCCACGTTTGTCCCAGGCCACCTCGCGCCTTAGGCTACTTGGAGCAGAAAAGAAGAGAAACCCGCCCAATAGGCCATTTGACAGATTTCTGAAAACCATCTCATATTTTTTGTTGGTGTTCATCGAGTCCTCAGGAAATGGTCATTTTAAATTATTTCGTGTATTTCTTTTAAAAAAGGCAAACTAAAATTTACTTTTGAAATAAGCCGCCAAAACGCTATCTTGGTTATGACGTCACTGGTCAGTAAACAAACCAATGAACGTAAGAACGATATGAATGACAGGCGCCATTTTTACTGAGGTGTGACGTCATCATAGATTCGGCCAATACCGCCGTATTCGATACAATGGCTGCATCGTACATAATTTCAAAATTTTATCCTGTGGTTTTTTTTTATAAATATTTTTTAAGTTAAAATGCCTTAAATCGGGCCTTAAGGCCTCTGACTTAGCTTAACGACTGCCATCTATCGACAGCATAATATATCGAAATAAATGAAGTGGTACTTAATGACGTGTTGGGCATAATGGATAATGGAGTCGATTCGTTGGCTGAATAATTATGACTACAGGTAACTTCTAAATGAAAGAAAGCATTTTTTTTGTTAAACCAGCTATCGTGTCATAGAAAACGTCCCTCATTGCCGGATGTGACAACCGCAGTACAAACTCGATTGTGGAAGTAACTTGAACTACTTTCTACCAGTTGCAGCAAAAGAATGGCAGATAAAAGTTGCACAAAGCTAAGTGATACTACCATTGTTCGTCCATCTCGAATAACTCGAGTTCCAGGCAGGCATGCATGGGGATCGTACGATGTTGAAGCATTCTATTGTTGTGATGTTACTGTGCGCCTCGTATTTAATGTTTAAGTATAATATTATGTGAATAAATGTCTACCTATTTGATGAGAAAGCGACAGTTTTGAATGGAGCAAAAAGAACGAGACCGGAAAATAATAAGTTTTTTCCGTATAATATCTGTTGGGCGACATAGTGGCCTCATTTAACCTCATTTCCAGATCCTTCTTAACAAATCCAACAGACTAAGGGCCGAAGTTACCTTGCTATAACATAATTGTCGCTGTGGAATACAATATCGTAATAAAGAATGAGCCAACACATTGTTCTGCTAGCAATTGAATACCTAGGGCAAATCAGATCCACGCAGAGCTCGGTTGCCACTCGGCATACTTTGATGGCAAACGTAGTATCTTTCAGATATAATACGACGTATGTAACTATGACATTTTAGTAGGTAGCTAGATAGGTAATGATTTTATTTACACACCAAAACACACATTTATACATTTGGGTGAAATTAGAACTAAAAAAGACGAAAAAGCAGAAATTAGTCAATCATTAATAAACAATTATTAATTATTCATCATCATCATCATCATCAACCCACTATGTCCCCACCGAGGGGCACGGGTCTCTTCCCTGAGGAAGGTATAAGCCATACTCCACCACGGGGGCCAAGTCCGGATTGATGGAGGCTTGTAAGACTAGTGGCTGGTCTTACTGTTAGAAGTTTTCAAGCCGCCCTAGGGCCTCTGACTTGGCTTAACGACTGCCATCTATCGACGGCAGCCGGCACCAACTGCTTAACGTGCCTTGCGAAGCACGGAATCGCTCGGAAAAATGCCACTAGCGTTAGTCATAGACGGTGACCCATCCATGGACTAAACGCGCCGTATGTTGCTTAACCTTAGTGATCGTTTAAGATCACTCAGGCAGCCCAGGCTACGAGCGATTCTTTTAATTATTAATTTTTCATTAATTCAAATTAACGATCAAATAATTAAATGTACGCAAAGAGATGGAAGAGCCAAGTAATCTACCAAGTAGTCTTGGCTATAAAAAGGTGTCTGGACTCAGCACGAGCTACGGATAAGAATCCGTAACGCTGGTTTTCAGCCAGAACCTGTTGCGCGAAGGTCACGAACGTGACAGCAGCACAAAGACCCGTTACAACAAATACAATATTATGTATTGTTTACTTACTGCGGGAGTTTATTGCATGTATTTTAAAACAGGAAAAATGTAGGCCTTTACATAAAGTGGTGAATGAGTTTATACACCTAAAATAAAGCAGACCTGCCGATCTAATTGAGTTCTCCCGTCTTACTTAATATGTGTAAGGGCAATTATTTACAAAATGCTCCGTACTCGACATCATAACTTCCATACAGCACAATCACTAGCCCTGGTCCCTAGCTTACCCTGTGCTATGGTGACCACACAAGGACATTACAAACGTGGTAGAACACCCATAAAACATTACATAAGAATATTGAGCATCATCACTCGCGATTGCATAAAATTTAAACTAACATATCTAACCAACTAGAAACTGCAGTGCCGCTAAAATAAAACACTACACAATCGTGTCAAGTGGCAAACAATTGTCTCTACCTATCCTCGGACAGAGACTTAAGTGGTACTACCTATGCCAGGTCCCGGAGTAGAACCTCAACAAGCAATTAGTGGTGACTGTGTCACAAAGATACGTCTCGCTGGCAAGTCCTCCGTGACTGCAATCTCCGGCTGCAATTACCGTGACACCATCGCACGTCGTGTGTTGTCGCTTGACGGCCCAGGGACAATGGGATATGTCTGGGGACGCGACGCTGTGACGTCGCTGTGACACTGACGTGACAGAAGCTCTATACCCTCCTTTTGCGATCCATTATTCGAGTATTGCATGTATAATTTTATTCTGCAGCATATGTACCTACTCCTAGGCCGAAGGAAACAGTGTGGGGCGCTCTCAAACTTTGCAGAATGACGAATTAAAGCAGCATAGAAAGCTTATTGCCAATGGCCTAGATGAGGATACAAATACATTCTTTTATCAAGTGATTTATTGACCAACTTTTATAATTAATTTAATGATAGTACACCAAAATTAATTACAAAGTACGTTCCGGTGGCCTCCGTACAAGGCGAACCTGGATGGACGAAGCCAATAGTGTTGAGAGAGGATTGGAATTGCCTTTGAATTTACGTAATGAGATAATTTTATGCAGCGTCCAGTGGCACCTTTACTCACACTAAATAGTGAAGTAATCACTCTGAAGGTGCAGTGCCTGGGACATTGTTTGCCCAGCACCGATATCATCCTGATGACTTAATCGGCCTAGCCCACAGGAAAGACATTCAGCAGCGAGAGGCGCTTGCAGCAGTAAACAGCAGTTATCGTTGATCCACACCGCGGTTTGTGACGTTCGCGGGCGTATCTCTTGGTACTGACCGAAAATCAGCGCTGAAGGCTTGTCCATCAGCATAATGCTGAGTCAGCTGCCTTTTATAACAGCAGTGACTCGCCGTGGTCTTTATTTTCCTTCTGTTTTCATCTGATTTTTTTATTTGTACTATTGTTTTTTTATTTTATTTTTTTCTGGATTTGTTTTGTTATTGTGGCGTGTGTACTGTTTTTATAATAAATATTACTTCTTCTTCTTCTAAACGAGCTAGTAGCATACATTCTTCGTATACCCAGGCCATCATAGGCTGCAGGTTGTCTATAATTTGTTTGATCTTGAAGTCTTGACCTTCGTAGAGAATTTCTGAAGTGACATGAGATGGGCCAAGTCAGAGAAGATTTGGGACTGACAGCCAGCTTTTGCCAGTGCCTGAACAAAACTTCTGTTGCTTATGGCACAGTATTAAAAAGCTTGTGAGGAGTGCCTGGGTAGAGATATGCGGATAATTGAACTGAGGAACTCAAAACGCCTATTGTCTTCTCTAGATTGATGTGTTGAAATGATAGGTTTGTGTGTTCTCAGCGTTCAGTTCGTGTATGGCGCCAAGGTACTGTTAGATGGCTAATCTTTTTTGCAAATTGATGAGTTGGTCTTGGTCTAATCTTGGTGGAAGAAAACTTATGTCTGTAGTGACGTTAGAACTGTTCTAAAATAATCAGCTCGGTGATGTTGGATGTATTCCCCATTATTATTATTATACTTTATGCTTACAAAATACAGTACCTTAAAACGTCATAAAGAAAATACATGTACGAAGGCGAGCTTATCTCTGTAAGAGACTCTTTCCAGCAAACCTTGGCCTATCTTGTAATCACCTTCTTGCCAGTGCTTCCTCCACAGATCTATTAAAATAAGTATAATATTAGATAGGTCTGAAAAGACAAGACTACGCCTCCTACATACAGCTTCAAATTCAGAAGCGGCGGATCTTTATGTAGTCTGTAATTCTGTATACATCGACGCATTTACTTTTATTTAAATTGCTATCCGCCATTTCGTTTGTGTAGGATTTGAGTAAGAAGACTGTTAAGTATGAGCTGTGATAAATAGGCCTATGATAGACTCCCTAACTTTCGATATTAGTAGGGATTAGGTATTTCATTTCCTCCTATCCTCATACACTTGGTAATTTCCTTTCACAGTAGTTTAACTATAGAATTAGTTCAGTCAGTGCCTCTGTTCATTTTGTGATATTGCTTCATATTCCCCTACTAAATAAATCAGTGAATTCGACTCCACACACACATTGTTCGCAATCGCGAAATAACAATCCTTATCGATTTTTCAGCTTCAAATAAAACCTTTGTGTTCATTTAACTGGACGGCACGGCTCATTAAAACTCAGATGATCTGAATAAGTTTAAAAGTCATCTGACGTATCTAGTTCACCAACATTATTTTCATTATACGAGGGCTGCTACTTATGTATGCGGAATAGAAAAAATAAACAAATGTATATGGCTAAATATGCTTTTATTGTTTTTCAAAGTATTCTCCACTATGATCGATGCACTTTTGCATTCGATGAAACCAATTTATAAAACACTTTCCACTCTGATTGAGGTATCTCCAAAACGTGCTGTTTGAACGCATCTACGGCATCTTCACGGGTCGAAAATCGTTGACCACGTAATTTATTCTTTACATTTGGGAATAAATAGAAATCCCATAAATAGAAGATGACCCATCAATTCTATTTTTTGACCATCCAAAAATGTAGTTGTTTCCTGAGATGTATGACAGCTGGCATTGTCATGGTGAAGTATGATTCTGCGTCGCTGGTTGTTTTGGCGTATTTCTTCAAATACTTCCGGCAAACAAATGGTCGTGTACCACTCCGAATTAACCGTTCTGCGATTCTCCAGTGGTATTGTAGCCACATGGCCATTAATACCAAAAAAAGCAGGCCACCATTTGCTTTACAGTGCTTTTTGCACGAGCCACTTTCGTAGGGTTCGGCTCATTTTGAAACACCCAAACTGTTGATTGTTGTTTAGTTTCGGGATCGTACGCGTAGATCCAGGATTCGTCCCCTGTGTATGAGTCGCCTCCCTTGAATTTTTTTAAGGTTTTCTTGCACCATTCGACGCGAGCATCTTTTTGATCCTGAGTTAAGTTGTGCGGGATCCAACGCTAACAAATTTTTTTTACAGACAAATGTTCATGTAATATCATATGAATGCTCGTCATACATATGCCCAGAATAGCCTCTATCTCGCGATACGGTCTTGCATTATTAGTTTTCGCACAGCTTCAATATTTTGTGACACAACCACCGATTTCGGGCGACCTTCTTTAACGTCGTCCGTGAGCTTACTGCGCCCGCGATTAAACTCACTAAACCAGTGATACACAGTCGTTTTTGATGGAGCTTCACCACCAAAAGTCGAAGTTAATTGATCTACGTACTGTTGTTGCGTTAAACCACGTCGAAAATCGTAATAAATCATAGCACGAATATTTTCACGAGTGAGTTCCATTTTTTCAGCGATATGACATTTTAAACCCAACAAAAACAAAACACAAACGTATATAAGAGAAAAATATTAGCGGCCAGTATTTAAAAAAGAACGAATTTGACCATGGAGGTCAGACATTGCGTTTAAAATTATTGGAATCCCAGATTCCGCATACATAAGTAGCAGCCTATGTAGTATAACTTTGTCAGTGCAGCATTTTCCACGTACTGTCACTGCCTAGAGCTTTAAAACCGTTCTATCACCAAAGTGATTATGGTCAAACAAAATTTCTCGCTGCTCGTAGCCCCGGCTGCCCGAGTGATCTTAAACGATCACGAACGTTAAGCAACATAGGGCGCGTTCAGTGCATGGATGGGTGACCGTCTATGACTAACGCTAGTGGCATTTTTCCGAGCGGTTCCGTGCTCCGCAAGGCACGTTAAGCAGTTGGTGCCGGCTGCCGTCGGTAGATGGCAGTCGTTAAACCAAGTCAGAAGCCTTAGGGCGGCTTGAAAACTTCTGACAGTAAGATCAGCCACTAGTCTTACAAGCCTCCACCAAGCTGGACTAGGCCCCGGTGGAGTATGGTCTACACTACACCTTCCTCAGGGAAGAGACCCGTACCCCTCGGTGGGGACATAATAGGTTGATGATGATGATGAAAATATCTTACTGCATAGCCATCCTCTACCTATCTTCTTTCCTTCTAACTAAAAAACCCCTGGTCTTGGATGTTTACACTTTTGTGATGTCGCTGTTTCTAGTTCCCACGACACAGGGTATCCTAGTGTGGAGGTAGAAGCAATGTATGTGCGTGTAGTTTATGTTATATTAAGTAGCTGTCAATCATCCATAAAAGCAACTCAGACCCTCATTCCCCCACGTCATTTTCCCGACTATCATTTTTTTTCTACACAGCGTTAACAGATCTGAAAATTAGGCAGGCACTTCTGTAACTAACGTTTCTGGTTAGTTTGGTAAAATAGACGGCTTCACACTTGAACGTGTGTCCTTACTTATGTCTAAGTTTCGATAAGATAAGCAAATATAAACTTACCTTGTAGGCATCTCTTCGAGTACACGTGGTTGTACCTTTAAGTACCTACCTGAGTATGCCCCTCACCAGATGGTCTGACGACCTGGGCCTTCATTTGCTAGTGCATTACCTATACTACAATGGCAGATACACGGCCGGGTCACGTGACGGATTTTTCGTATCTTTGACCCCCAGGTTGTTTGATATTCGTGCGCGCATAGACTTAAAGCGGCAATAACGACCTCCGTGGCGTAGCGGTTAGGGCATCTGACTACCATGCGAGCGGTCCCGGGCTCGAATCCCGGCTGGGGACAAAAAAAAACCCAGGTCTTGGATGTTTTCCGTGTGGAGTTTCTGGTCTTCGATCGGACGCGTCCCCCGGGTGGCGGATAGGGGAACGCCCTCCAGATATGGGGGGTACCGGCTTCGGCCGGCGCGGACCAAAACCAGAGGGAGGGGGACGTCCAGGGGCTTGTGCTGCTGGATGTCCCGCGGGGTCCACTATGGGCCCCGCACCCGTAACCCCACACTGAGTGGGGCCGGGGGCCTTCGGGCCGCGAGGAGACAACCTCTATAAAAAACACACGGTGGGGGCCCTCCTCTATGTCCCTCTGTTCTGCAGAGGGCATAGAGGAGGTTGAGGGAGGGTCACAGACGGCAGGTTGGGGGACCTGTCGTCCGACATCGTGACGGGAGAAGGGGGTGGGGGGCCCATGCCCCTTCTCCAGTGAGGGTGGGCATGAAATGAAACTAAATCGCCGTGTTCATGCATTTGTCATTGTAGTACAATTCGGCGTTTTCATTTCATTGCCGCTTTTAATCTACGCGCGCACACGTACCAATCCTTCTAGGCGTCAATAGTATAAAAAATGATGTCACGTGACGCGACTGAGTATCTGTCATTGAACTATAATGCACTAGCAGAATTGAGGATCTGGTTACGGTGGCGGGGAGTCGCTGGAGGCGGGCGGCATACACCGGGAAACTTGGGAAACTCGGGAAAACTCTGCAGTACATAAAAAAGGAGATTACACAGGTACTTCTTAGTCTAAGTGGCGGGCGGCGGCCTTGTCATTAAAAGTGATCTCTTCCAGACAACCTTGAAGACAAGGTTACGCAATACACATTACGGTTAGGAATTGTCATAAAAAACTGGATTGTAGTTTTAGAAAACGCCGCCCAGGTGGCCACTTTGCTAGTCTTGTGAAGTGTGGTACGTCGGCCTTGAAATCTATCACTGCCACTATTACTGGTGGCCTCGAATCACGCTTAATATTGAACACAAACTGGGTCTACCAATAATTCACGGAAACCCGTAGGAAGGAAAGACTCGTGTAAAAATGAATGAGAAAAGTAGATCCTGGTGATCCCAAGATTAAACCAGTGTTAGCAAACCAGAGGCTTGACTCGTTCGTGAAAATCGACAGCACTCTACAAGTGTACAAAGGTTGAGCACTGTCGAATGTACCGAACTTCAGCTCTCGACGACCGTTTGAAAACCGCCGTACCTATTTGTGTTGTCAATTCAGCAGCAATAAACATGTATTTCGAGTAGCTTTTATTGCTCTTGACATAAGGGCCATAATTAATTTACAAGCGGGTACTTCACCGTACCCGCCTCGACCTTTTTGTTGTTTGCCCGTACTGCGGTCGTTTGCAAAACGCCGCAAACGTGTAATTGATTCTTGAGTTTGAATAGAACATTAATTTAATGAATGTTACTCTGTCTGGACAAAGGAGGCTTGGGGTATTGTGTAGAGTTTGCAATGCTCGAACATTTGCGTCACTCGCCATCGTGATTTGCCTTCCACTTTGCCAAAGACTGGAAAATTAGAATACATACGACCTTGGAAATGTGCCTTTGCGCTCTTGCATGTTTTTTATTTTTCTTTGATTTCTGCCTCTTACGCTATTATAATGTTATAAATGTTTTAGCATGATACCCTTAGCCTAGGCGCACACTAGCGACACGCGACAGGCGACAGCTCGGCGACTTGACGCGACGACAGGTTACGGCCGTCAATTTTCATATAGGTATTTTGTTCGAATCTCCGCACACTTGGCGTCAGAGTCGCGGAGTCGCGACGACAAGACGCCAGAAGCAAATGACAACGTCGCGTCTGACGCGGCGACTTGACGCGGCGACTTGACGCGGCGACAAGTCGCCCTGGTCGCTATGGCTCTTATCCTGCACGCGAGAAAGATAAGAAGATAAAAATATTCTTCACTGTACAGTCGACATCACATCATCCTATACACCCATGCACTCTACTGAGTAGAGTGCATGGGTGTATAGTAGAGTCTACTCCGTCGCATTACGGGCGACTTTGCAACTAAAATGTGAAGGTTGACATGCTTTCGACTGCACTGTAACGATTTACTTTATTAAAAGATGCTGATTTGCAAATATTATTACTTTTATTTCTCTTTTTGTCGGGAAAGCCTAGCCTAGCTGGCCCTCGACTGACATCTCCAACAAAAACGTAGCGATTCCCCTTCAAAATATTTAAATTCAAACAAGACGGCTGGGCCAGCCAGTTACTATAAAGGATAATCGCTACAGTACACAAAAAAATCAACATATTTACAAAAGTTCATAAGTAAAAAATATTTACGGGCAGCCTTATTGCTAAAAGAAATTTCTCCCAGACAACCTTACGATGGAAAATTGGTGAAGAAAATAGAAAGACGGCTAGCCGGTGCATATACTTAATAACAACACTCTTAAATACCTCGAAATAGACAGATATTCACCCGTTTTCTTTCAAATTGCGCTACAAAATCGCTATTCTGTACCATGGTTGAGTAACAAAGTGTTATATATCTATCTACCTAAAATGTAAAGCAGCTTAATAAAAGCCAATTTAATTTCCAATATCCAGAACAGTCAGATGAGGTAAATAATTTCTATGACATCAGGGATCGAGGTAAATCGTTTCCATAGGGTTTTGCCCGACTGAAGCAAAATATCTCTTTGCGGGTTTGATTTAATGGAAACCGGTGTGTTAAAATGTTTTTTCCTGCCATAGTCCAACAACCATCTTGCCGCGAAAATTAACATCAATTTCATAGTTCCCACTTCCTCGATACGAGGTTTCCGATTCTAGATGTTACCAGAAAGAAAAGTATCGGAAATAACTGTTTGTGTATCTGTTATCATCATCATCATCAACCCATTATGTCCCTACCGAGGGGGACGGGTCTCTTCCCTGAGGAAGGTATAGGCCATACTCCAGCACGAGGGCCAAGTCCGGGTTGGTTGAGGCTTGTAAGACTAGTGGCTGGTCTTACTGTCAGAAGTTTTCAAGCCGCCCTAAGGCCTCTGACTTGGCTTAACGACTGCCATCATCGACGGCACCAGGCACCAACTGCTTAACGTGACTTGCGAAGCACGGAACCGCTCGGAAAAATGCCACTAGCGTTAGTCATAGACGGTTATCCATGCACTGAACGCGCCCTATGTTCGTTTAAGATCACTCAGGCAGCCGGGGATACGAGCCATTGCTAAATAGACCCACTTAATTGTAGGGCAACTTGGCCAAATTAATAAAGTGAACTCACGCCAGCCTATTCTTTAAACTATACGTCGTACGAGGGCTGCTACTTATGTATGCGAAATAGAAAAAATAAACAAATGTATATGGCTAAATATGCTTTTATGTTTTTCAAAGTATTCTCCACTATGATCGATGCACTTTTGCATTCGATGAAACCAATTTATAAAACACTTTTTCCACTCTGATTGAGGTATCTCCAAAACGTGCTGTTTGAACGCATCTACGGCATCTTCACGGGTCGAAAATCGTTAACCACGTAATTTATTCTTTACATTTGGAAATAAATAGAAATCATTGGGAGCCAAATCAGGGCTGTACGGTGGATGACCCATCAATTCTATTTTTTGACCATCCAAAAATGTAGTTGTTTCCTGAGATGTATGACAGCTGGCATTGTCATGGTGAAGTATGATTCTGCGTCGCTGGTTGTTTTGGCGTATTTCTCATATACTTCCGGCAAACAAATGGTCGTGTACCACTCCGAATTAACCGTTCTGCGATTCTCCAGTGGTATTGTAGCCACATGGCCATTAATACCAAAAAAGCAGGCCACCATTTGCTTTACAGTGCTTTTTGCACGAGCCACTTTCGTAGGGTTCGGCTCATTTTGAAACACCCAAACTGTTGATTGTTGTTTAGTTTCGGGATCGTACGCGTAGATCCAGGATTCGTCACCTGTGTAGATATTATAAACAGATTTTGAGTCGCTTCCGTTGAATTTTTTTAAGGTTTTCTTGCACCATTCGACGCGAGCATCTTTTTGATCCTGAGTTAAGTTGTGCGGGATCCAACGCGAACAAATTTTTTTTACAGACAAATGTTCATGTAATATCCTATGAATGCTCGTCATACATATGCCCAGATTAGCCTCTATCTCGCGATTCGTAACATGGCGGTCTTGCATTATTAGTTTTCGCACAGCTTCAATATTGTGTGGCACAACCACCGATTTCGGGCGACCTTCTTTAACGTCGTCCGTGAGCTTACTGCGCCCGCGATTAAACTCACTAAACCAGTGATACACAGTCGTTTTTGATGGAGCTTCACCACTAAAAGTCGAAGTTAATTGATCTACGCACTGTTGTTGCGTTAAACCACGTCGAAAATCGTAATAAATCATAGCACGAATATTTTCACGAGTGAGTTCCATTTTTTCAGCGATATTACATTTTAAACCCAACAAAAACAGAACACTAACGTATATAAGAGTAAAATATTAGCGGCCAGTATTTAAAAAAAGAACGAATTTGACCATGGAGGTCAGACATTGCGTTTAAAATTATTGGAATCCCAGATTCCGCATACATAAGTAGCAGCCTATGTATTGAATCATGAATTGTTTACCAAATTATTTTGTAACAACACAAAGTGCTTTGGCCAGTCCAGTAAGCCACAGGCTTGGACCAGTCATGCTAACAGCTATTAGGCGTGTCCAAATAGTGTCTATAACAAAATATTACAATCCTCGGCAGATAACTTGAACATAAATGCGTGAAGTCGAGATGAGCTACCGATGGACACGTGAGAACAATTTTGTTCTTAATTATTTGTTAATTTGGACAAAGTCCGAAGACTTTAGAGTCGCGTCCCTCGACAATAAAACCCATAATACGTCCATGCGAAGTCAAAGTCGTTTCATCATCATCGGCCTATGCTTGTCGACTGCTGGACATAGGCCTCTCCTATTGCACGCCACTGAGCACGGTCCTTGGCTATTCTCATCCAGTTCTCGCCAGCCGCCTTGCGAAGATCTCCACCGACTCTGGACGTCCTACACTACGTTTACCGATCCGCGGTCTCCACTCAAGAACTCGTCGACTCCATCGGTTATCAGTTCTTCGGGTGATATGGCCGGCCCACTGCCACATCAGCATGCTAATTCGGTGGGCTATGTCGGTGACTTTGGTTCTCTGTCGAATCACCTTATGTCAAAATCGTTTACTCAAGTTATTTGTCGGGAATCATACTATGATAAATAACGACTTGTTGCGCTCATGAGTCTGATGTGATGACATTAGAAAATCTTGCAAAAGCATGAATCACAGAAAAACGGCTAACGTACGTCACTGGGTGAGTCACTAGAACCAGTCTACAAGTTCACTGTATCCGTAGGTTGTCTAATAGAGTATATCTACTGATAAAAGTATGGCAATGGCCATTTTATACTGTATTAGATTAATTTCAAATCCGTAGGTGCGGTGATACAATGAACGCGTGTTGAATTTTGTGAAGTCCCTGTGTGTTTGTGGACGCATTGTATGTTTTGTTTATTGTCTCTACGTGGTTGTAAGTTATGTTCGAATCTTCATATAACTTACAGCTTTTATTGAATCAGGTATTGTGCTAAATACATTTTTGTCGATCATTATACTATCACTTTGCTGGATTGGCACTTTGATTTACTGTGTGTGTTGTACCTTTTATCGTATCTCGATGAATATATGTATCGCGGATAAACACTGTAACGAACATACTCGCCGATTTATCTACGTTATGATAGTTTTATCGGCTGCCGTCGATAGATGGCAGTCGTTAAGCCAAGTCAGAGGCCTTAAAAGAGGCTTGAAACTTCTGACAGTAAGACCAGCCACTAGTCTTACAAGCCTCCACCAATCCGGACTAGCCCCCCGTGGTGGAGTATGGCCTACCTATGAAGGTATACCTTCCTCAGGAAAGAGACCTGTGCCTCTCGATGGGGACATAATGGGTTGATTATGATCATACTTTTATTATTTGTTTGTACCCGAAACAAGCGTGCGTGCATGCAACGACTAATTAATCTCGTTGAAGCGATAGTGATTTGTCAGGATCGCGGCAGGTGGCACTCCCTGGTCTCTGCCTACCCCTCTGGGATACAGGTGATTCAAAATTCTTCATTGCACAAGAATAAGATCTGCACAAAGGCGAGCTTAATACCATGCATGTCCACCGCGGATTGGCGATTACAAGCCCTGAGGTATGTGAATAGCGCAGACACTCAGATTTCTTCACGATGTTTTCCTTCACAGTTAGCGAGTGGTATTGCTACTATAACTTCAAAAGTTTCACCGTGTTAGTGCTCCTCCGAAACGGCTTGGTCGATTTTGATGAAATTTTATATATACAAACGATAGGTCTGAGAATAGGTTGTTATCTATTTTTCTGTCGAGTGAAAATAATTATATGGCGAAACAACGTATGCCGGTCAGCTATACTTCGTTTTTTTTAACATTAGAAATTTTGTAAACAAAGAAGCAGGGCTTGTCAACCTAAAAATCGGCTGCCTAATTTATAACTTTTTTTAAATATCCATATTTATTTAAAAATCGGCTGCCTAACTTATAACTTTTTTACATATGCATATTATTAACTAAAGTTATAAATTAGGCAGCCAATTTTTAGGTTGACTAGCCTTGCTTCTTTGTTTAGAAAATTTCTGATGCTAAAAAAAACGAAGTGTGTTAACTTAGAAAAAAAGTACTAGGTACATGCCCGCACTTTCTGAGTCCATTATTCTGCCCACTGGGCTATCACCTCTTATTATGCCGGAATAGAACTGAAGTCACTTTTGTTTTCAACACCGTTTCGACGCTTCAGCGTTTTCGGACCAGCCGTTTCGTAATCACATAATTTAATGCCTAATTATGGATTATCACGGCCACTGTCTTAAGATATCGCTGTCCGAGGACAGCCGAAACCCAATCGCCAGTGAAGCGATACGTTTCTGCAACTCTAATCTTACTCAACAGAATTTTCGCTAATGAAATTTCAAGTAACCTTACCGATTTTTCGGCGACCGAGGCTGGTAGAAGTTTGTCTCAATCTATTTTAGAATTGCTCGTAGCCTGGGCTGCCTGAGTGATCTTAAACGATCACTAAGGTTAAGCAACATTTACGGCGCCTTCAGTCCATGGATGGGTCACCGTCTGACTAACGCTAGTGGCATTTTTCCGAGCGGTTCCGTGCTTCGCAAGGCACGTTAAGCAGTTGGTGCCGGCTGCCGTCAATAGATGGCAGTCGTTAAGCCAAGTCAGCTTGGTCAAGTCGCCTTAAGGCGGCTTGAAAACTTCTGACAGCAAGACCAGCCACTAGTCTTACAAGCCTCCACCAATCCGGACTTGGCCCCCGTGGTGGAGTATGGCCTATACCTTCCCCAGGGAAGAGACCCGTGCCTCGGTGGGGACATAATGGGTTGATGATTATGAATAGTTACTGTATCTCAGCTAGGAAATGAACATCGTTCCCATATCTGTTTCTGCGTGGATTCGTGGTAGTGGGATGACCCAAATCAATTGTACAGACTTTTATCTCATTCATAAGTCACTTCAGTGAGTTCACCTACCTCTCGCTAACAGTAAACAAAAACATCTTAATCTTGTATAGCGGTGGTGGCGTAGTGGGGTTGACCCTTGCTTCTCGATCATGAGGGTCTGGGTTCGAACCACGCATGTACCAATGACTTTTAGTTACGTACATTTGTTTGTACAGCAACACCATTCGCTGATAAATTGTGCCCGGATAACGGCGACAGGCTTGCCACTTGTCACGTTTGGGACCTAATAAACTCGGCAAAACGTGGGTCCAGTTCTAGAGACTGGTGCCTCTGCCTACCCCTTCGGGGATAACGGGCGTGAGTTTATTATTTATATATTTTTATTTTATCTTAATCAAACCCATTCGAGCTTACTTCTACATTCAGCGCATCTTTAGCGCAGTAGGACATAAGGAATTAAGTTTAACTAACAAACAATGTTTCTATTATATTTTTTTGCTATTTTCTTTTCGTTGGTCGAGCCGTTAAGGCAGTTCGTGGGATCGATTCCCACTGGGGGCCGCCGTATATTTATACACATGACCTCAGTCTGGGTGTTTTTCGATGTTTCTGGTGTCCTTGCCTGGTTACCATAGCGCAGGATATCCTACTTTGGGACCAGGTCAAGTAATTTTGTTGTGTGGATGTTATTATGTATTAACTTACATATATTATAGTTAGCATACAGCTATAGTGTGTGTGATGGTAGCTGACATGATGAAGTAAACATATGGTTGCGGCAGATGATTGTGTAACAAAACTGTAATTTGTGTACGAATGAATGGAATCGGTGTCATTCACAGAGAGGCTAATGAACATTAAGCTGCGATTGTGTAGGTCTTGTAGAACATGTCATTTGAATGTGACGTTTCTTGTTCAAGGCCCTTTAGGAATTGTTTATCCCTCGCCAACAAAGTTGCGACACAATGATAGATGAGTGGGCCTTTATTTGTAACAAAGTTAGACAATCGCCGAAACTAACGTACAGGGTCTCGATTCAGTTAGTGCATTACAGTACGATGACAGATACACGGTCGGGTCACGTATGGTGTTTTATCATACCATTGACGCCTAGATTGTTTGATATGAGTTTGCGCGTCGACTTGAAGCGGCAATGAAACAAGATCGCCACGATCATGCAGCTGTCATTGTACTGCAATCCATTAACAGAATCTAGTTCCTGATTGTAAGACTTTACAGTCTTTCGAGCCGGTAGGCGAGCATTGCAACGCCAAAGCGTTGCGTGCAGAACTATGTCTATTAACTGAAAGTTTTTAATGATTTTTTGTATGGTACAAACTAATTATAACTTAGTAAAACATTTCCTTGAAGTGTATCTTCAAACTTGGCTGTGCTATGCTGTTCTGTTACCCGCACTTACTGACGAGTTTCGTTCCAAATATACAAGTTGTTGTATTTTAATTTTTTCTTTTCCTCTTTCCAGAGATTCACCTCTTCGCGCCAGGCGAACCGTGTATGATTGGACGTTGAGACAGCCGACCGAAACCTTTCGGTATGTACTCTTGGTAATATATGGGAGAAGTTTGACCTAGTCGACCTAGTAAATCAGATTGTACTATATAGTATGTGCCGCCCGACTCGCCCGAGTTATGGTCTACATTTGAGCTAAGTAAGCATAATATGATCACAGCAGAGCTCAGCCTGGAAGGAAGGACGCAGATCTGTTGTCTTGAAAAACTTCCAGTAGCGATCCTGTCTTTCGCTGACTACTTTCCCAAACAATCATGTTTTTTTTTGGGAATTAATTTTTACAACTGTTATTTAAACAATACAGAAGTTATTATGATCAGGTGAAAAATTTAATGGGCAGTAATTTAATTTTTCGGCGGTTAGTAAATTAGTGAGTCAGTAAAACATAAGCAGTAAGTAAAAAAATATTGGTCTGTTATTTCATCATTCAATGTCAGTGCAAAAATTACTCAAGTAGTTTAATAAATGAGCAGTAAAACGATTGGAATGGGCAGTTCGAAGTGAGCGGTAGCATCCGGACGTCTCACTTTGATTGAAAAGAGAGGTAAACTTTCGTTAAAAGGGGCGGAGTTTGAAGCGTTTGTATTTTTCGAGTTTCGAGAGCAAAAAGTACGGCATAAAATTAAAGTTTTGGAACAGAATTCACACCAATTGAAAATTTATGGAGACTAATTTGAAAAATAAGGGTTATAAAAATGTACAATATATCAATATTTTTGGATGTAGCAACCGGTTTATTAGAATTTGTTAAAAGTTATTTTTAAAAAGATTAGTTATATCATTATTTACAATTAAATTAAAAGTGTTCCCGAAATGACTCACGACTCTGGCATAATTCTTATTAACAGGTAGCATTCCGAAGATATATATTTTTGTACGCTCCTCTTCACAGAAAAGATTCATGATAAATAATACAAAAGACTCTTCTTGTTCGTTTTTCTTAAAAAGAAACTTAATTTTGTAGATGTTTGAAAACCGAATATGCTCACCTCTCTGATTTTGACCCTTAAAGCGTTTGTATTTTTCGAGTTTGCATATTTAAAGTTTTTGTATCCTAATTCTAACATGTATCCTAATGCCAAATTATAAATACTTACAGATTGTAAGCCAAACCTGCTCTTATTATACAATAAGTTTCTGTCGCTGATTCATTTGACTATTAACATGTATCTTAGTTTTTGTATCCTAATTTTAACATGTATCCTAATGCCAAATTATAAATACTTACAGATTGTCGTAATGTTCTTTAGTTTTACTCTCCGACCATGTACATAAGGTAATGTGTTCAATGTTCTTGTTCAGCATTTAATGTGAAGAAGGAAAAAATATAATGCATGGTTAATATGGTTATGCTTCATATTTTTTCCCTTCTTGACATTCAATGCTGAAATACACAAGGAATACATTTTACCGCCTCATCGTTTATAGAACTGCTTAAATAAAATGTTACCAACCAATTACGATTTGTTAACTGTACGCGGCTAACCGCCCAGTTCAACTATTCCACTGCTCAGTATTTATTGAACTGCCCGTTTAAACTATTTTATGATTCTTTTTTATTTAGTTTGCTGCTCAGTTTTTACTGCTAAACTAGTTTGCAAACATGCGTTTTTTTATTTTTTTACCTACCATAACTCAAATATTGAACTGCCGCTTTAATTCTATGTTTTTTTTTTCCTGGTAATATTATGTACCTACGTGTATTCTACGTTTGCCACGCATTTCACTCGTTGATAACAGTCATGTGAACAACGTCATTCATTTTGAAAAATGTGAGCCGAAATCGGGTCACAAAGGAAGTCGTGTCTTGTTATGCTACGAACACGGGGCGAAACATTTCTGTTGCAAAGTAACAGGGGTAGCACTTATGAAAAAGTCGATGTGCTTTCAACTCTATTGTCATTGTCATTAGTCATACCGTCACTCGATGGCAGAAAAAGAACCTTCCTTATAAAAGCCGCAGCCTACATTATTTCTCACTTATCTCGTGCTATATGTATGAATGAAATTTCAACAGGCGTTCACTCAAGACATTCACTCGTCTGACAAAGACTGCGCAGCGGAGCGTGAATCCCGTATTCACCTTGTTGACGCCTCGGTGACTCCGAGGAGGACACCCTTTAAGTTGTATCTACCTTGCCTTATTGTTGCAAACACATAACTAACTCTGTTTGAAAGAGGGTTTGTGGATTCTCTCTGAGAGTCTACAAACCCTACGGCCATTTCTGCACTGCTTCGGTCCGGCATGGGAACCGGAATCAGTCATGAGAAAAATATCGGATGCCGGATCATGCTTCTCCACTTCATCCGATTATAATCGGCAATGGACGTGACGCAGTGCTTTATTAAAATTCCTCGGTTTTTCTATTCGAGGCAGGGAACGTTTTCCACGCATTCTATTAATGTAAATAAAATAGTATGGGAACATTTTCGGGTTGTATGCGCGGTGCAAAAACGTGTATTGTTTTTGTACGTCGATCACTTCGGCCCGGTAAAATACCGTTCCGATCTAGCAAATTATCGGACCGTTATAAACCGGATGCCGGAGTAGTGGAGAAGCTTACTAGTATTATTGTGTTGTTCTAAATCGGACCGGTAATTAACTTTTGCTGGACCGGAGAAGTGGAGAAAAGCCCTAATTGTGAACAGTGCACAGTTTTTCCGGGAATTCGATTACATCAACGGATTAGGGAAACAAGTGTCAGATTTCATTAGATTTATTTGTAAGTTAACCTGTAGAGAGAGCGGGTGCGGCGAGCGGTTCCGTGCTTCGCAAGGCACGTTAGACAGTTGGTGTATGCCGGCTGCCGTCGATAGATGGCAGTCGTTAAGCCAAGTCAGAAGCCTTAGGGCGGCTTGAAAACTTCTGACAGTAAGACCAGCCACTAGTCTTACAAGCCTCCACCAATCCGGACTACGCCCCCGTGGTGGAGTATGGCCTATACCTTCCTCAGGGAAGAGACCCGCGCCCCTCGATGGGGACATAATGGGTTGATGGTGATAACGTGTAGAATTTTATGGTGGACGGATCGGCTCACCACAACAATGATTTTTTATTGTTCTTATAGATCACAACGCAACTGAATAATGGTTCTCAGTGTAAACGATATAGGTATTCTCTTCTTGATTTCCAAACTCCTCCAAGAAGCTTGGGGCTAACAAAAGTTTGTTTCATTTCACTTTTCTGTGCCACTCGTTGATGGTAACCTTGAGAACGTTTAGAAAGAAAGGAATTGTGCTATTTGCTGGCCCATCTGACAAACTGCTTATCTGTTTCCTTCGACTTAATTCTTCGACTTCGATTTCAAGTTAAATGTGTGTGTGCTACGTAGGTGTTTCTTTATGAGTAATTAAATTTTAATGTCTTTGATGTGATAAGGATTTTTGTCACATGAGCCTTCTATTCACGGTAAAAATAAATCTACCGATTAAACCTTTATATTTTACAGTGGTAACACCGCGTATTTTTTTTTGCATTGAATTAAAAAACGGACTTTAGTAGTATAATATTATTATCTTCTAGTAGTATATTTAGCTAGATATTATATAGGGACTTACAAACAAGTAGAACGCAAATTCTAGCGCAAATAAAACCTCTATTACTCCTAAACTACGGAACATCGCGGTTAATGATTTTTCACATAAATTCCTAGTTGGAGCACAGTTTTCTGGCGGGATTCCAGATCGGGTAGAGGGCAATGAACAATGACTTCTGGTAGTCTACCTGCCAAAGGAATCCTTTGGAAGGAGAAGTCACCAGAACAAACCAGTTAAACGTAGCCTGAAAGTCAGGAAGCTCTTATGGCTTGCGTGCTCACTCGCGTTGGTGTGAGTATAAAGGGTAGGTATATCTTTGTTACAGACAAAGATATATCCTAAAGTGAGCACTTCAGTGCCATTGGTGGTTTCGACACGACATTACAGACTGAGCCAAGATTAATAAAGTATGCACTAGACATTATTAACTTTCTTCCGCATATACTTAGGTACTTGACTTTTTGTCGGAAGAGTCCGACCAGGTTTCGCTCTGATACGTAGAGCTAAATCTTCGAGACGAGAAAGAAAGAAAGAAAGAAAGTGTTTATTGACATTGCCACAAAAGCACACTTAAAAAACAGTTTTTTTTTTTTTGTTGTCATTGTGTACAGTCGACAGCACGTCAATCTTCACATTTTAGTTGCAAAGTCGCCCGTAATGCAACGGAGTAGAGTGCATGGGTGTATACCATGATGTGCTGTCGACTGTACACAATGACAACAAAAAAAAATACAATACGACAAACATACAAATGCGACATAGGGCCTCCGTGGCAAGAAAAAGAGTCACCAACTCAGCATGCATTGCACCCGACGACGCGAGCTCCGTATCTGCTTACCATGACGGCTCTACGAATCAGAGCGAAACCTGGTCGGACTCTTCCGACAAAAAGTGAAGTAAGTGTATCTGGAATAACGTTAAAAATTAGTTTAGTAGTTCGCGACTTATAAAATAATAAGAGGAAAAAAAAGAGGCTACATAATAAATACTTTTTAGTATTAAGCTCGCCTATGTACATAATTTTTATGCATTTTTTTATTGCATATTTTTTACAGCGCACTAACGTAATTCTTTATCGGGATTCGAACCCGGAACCTCTGCATGGTAGGCAGATGCGCTAACCACTGCGCCACAGAGGTCGTCACTTTCTTACTTTCGGTACACACTCGGAGTCAATCGAGCCTCTCTGTGAGCGTGACTCTGTCAGATGCACATTATGTTCAAATACCTCCAACCCAAGCTCATTCCAAGACTACCGTAAGAACTCTCCACCACTGGAATTGAATCGTATAATCTGTCAAAGCGGAATAGAGAGACCTTGCGTATTCTATTTGGAGCTACGAGTCTAGTTCTCATCTCAGCAAACAAGCTGAGTGCCTACTGGAACCGCGTCGAGGCTTTGACGCCGCCCGGTAGGGTTGCCAAAACAAAAAAAAACATAACATACACATTTACATACAGGCACATACATTGCTTCTGGCCCCACACTAGGATACCCTTTTTTTTTCCAAAGATACCCGGCTTCCTGGGGGGAAAGCCGGGTTATGTGGGATTTTTACCCACTAAAATCCCCCCGGTGGCCCTCTCCGTGCGCTTATTAGGGGGCTCCGGGATCTCAATGAGCGCTCCGGAACCCCCACGCACTGTGAATTTCGGCACCCGTCTCGCGTCAGGCTAGAGCCCGAAAAGCCTCTTTTACGGCGGCGTGGGGTCGCTTGAAACGGTGGTCCAAGCCCCCACTCTCGCCACCCGCGACCCCGCTCTCCTTTTAGTCGCCTCTTACGACAGGCAGGAGATACCGTAGCCCTATTCTAAGCCCGGAACTACAGGGCTTACACTAGGATACCCTGTGTCGTGGGAACCAGAAAGTGCGACATCACAATCTTGTAAACATCCAAGACCTGACGTTTTTTTAACACTGCCAAATAGATGTTTATCCAAACAATGTTCTATCCTTTGCATAAAAAACGTAATACACCATAGTCATGTAGTTTGACGACCTCTGTGGCGCAGCGGTTAGTGCATCTGCCTACGATGCGAAAGGCCCCGAGTTCGAATCCCGGCTGGGAACAAAAAAAAAGATAAACCCAGGTCTTGGATGTTTACATGTTTGTGACGTTGCTGTTTCTGGTTCCCACGACACAGGGTATCCTAGTGTGGGGCCAGAAGCAATGTATATGTTTGATGTTAAATGTTATTAATTGGGTATTATCATTATAGTAAACGCGTCTAATCGCGATTATTTATTAAGTAAAATTGCGTGATTGGGATTGTGAAGCGGCATTAGACTACTTTAATATACAGAGCGTCCCAAGACTGAGAAATGAAGGGAACGTACCATAATTTATTATCGTAGATATTTTGCTGAGAGAAGACTGTATGTTATTTTTAAAAGTTAGTAATAGCATTCAATATGTATGTGTGCGCGCGTAGACTTGAAGCGGCAATGAAACTAAATCGTCACGTTCATGCAGTTGTCATTATACTACAATGCATTAACAGACTCTAGGGACTAGCCGATCGTTCGGTGGGCAGATCAACTACTCGATGGGTTGATGACATTAAGAAGATAATCGTTAAGCAACAATAAAATGATTGGTTTATTACGTTGTGTTGGCAACCCTACTTGGCGGTGCCTGCGTCGTTGGTTATTGTTTGTTCGCGGCCACATCTCAGCAGATGAGGTGTATTGTATACCTATATACATTTGCGCAAGAACGGCGGCGGCGGAACCTTACCTACTGTGGAACTTCCGAGCCCGTATTTATTTTTCATCAACATGATATTTATGTAGTATTTGCACTCGGGTGTAAAGGCTCCTCTACAAGTCAACAGATGCATCCGCCGACTTGTAGAGGGCGTGATTTGTACGTCTTTGGTAGGTATTCAACATCGGCAGATCAGATGCGTCTCCCTCGAATCCGATCGCTGTTGGTTTATGTGGCACGCATCAAAGGGTTTCGGCACGAACGTTCGGCGTCCGTCCACACGTATGGCGACGCTGTGTATAGTCAGCATCTACCACCTTCTTCTTCTCTATTTCTTTTTAATAACTCTAACTGCGATGCACACTCGAGTAAGTAATAAATAAATAAAAGTACTAAAGCTGCGGCAGCTATGGTCATAATATCCATATTTTCTTCGATCTTAATATTTTGGGCGAAAGAAAGAAAGAAAGAAACATTTATTTAAGCAACAAGACACATCACAGAAACAAAATAAACAGACAAGTAGCACAATATAGTAACTCAACAGACAAAGATAAAACAAATAAATTAAGACATAACTAAAAATATAGTCTGTGGTATGTCGGGGTTGCCACAAAAGGCTCTTGCACACAGACTGAGCGTTTTGCTGAGGGTGTGAACCCTCAGCGCTGATTTTCAGTCAGTGCCCACGGTAACTGACAATGTCGGTGATGACGGAGTGCGTGTCGTGGTGCATTTAAAAATAGTTTATGACAAATACGATAATAATAATATACATTCAATAAAGGAAAAATATATTGTCTTAAATACTTACATAATTTACTTATATTACAATGAGTAATCTTACGTTCCGCTTTTTCCGGTGTTTCTGAGTTAGCCCCGTGTACCTACGTTATCCCATCGCAAAAGACGGCTCCTAGAGGGCTCCCATTGTGCAGTTTTTGTCGTATCTTAGGTTTTCTTTTCAGGGTATTCATAGACCTAGGTCCTTTAGCCGTGTTGTGGACAGTGAGCCATGTGATTTTACTTATGTGTTATACGCGGTGCTTCAGAATGGCCCAGTAATGGAAGTTTTATGAGCCCGTCTCCGAAATATCGACAAAAATTTAAATTGTTCCAAGCAACAATTTATATTTGCTCTAAAATCGTGAATGTATGTATGTGTACTTACACTATCGAATTAGTTTTGGCATGCCCTCGTGTACCTATTTAAATATTGCCTGTTCAAGATTGTTTTAAGATTTTAATCGAGATAAATAAAAAAATCCATGTTTTTTTATTTCTACCAAACTGCGTAACAGAATAAGTCGGTATTGAAGTAGGAGACCTACTTGCCCTACGTCACCTTCATCCAGAACGTCGTAGGGCTGATTTCTAGAAGTAAATACTTAAGTAACATGCTGTCACGCTCTTTTCTAAAGAAATTTGACGAGACAGCACTACAGTTAGAAATTTCAGAAATCGGACCTTACACGCTCGCTGATTTCGGGTGCTTAGGCCCAAGCAACGTAGAGCTAGGACGTTCAATATAATGTCCGCCTTTCACTTATATCCGTGTCATTCTCGATTCTTGTTCCCATATATCTCGTGCTCCAATAGTAAATCGATACCTGCCTGGTATAGCCTTCGTCCTCTCTCTTCTATGCACAATAAGCTCATTTATTGCACCGTATGATATAACAGTAGCTTCAGCTTTCGAGGTCATGGCGCTGGTATCATGTTCGGATATATTGCAGTTCATTTGAAAAGTGTCACACTATCGAATTCAGTAGCATTTGCATTGCATATTAATACTGTTTCGCTCACTGTATAAGATAAGATTTGGTCTGCCGCGACTTCGGTGTCCATTTTGCGGAACTCAGTCGGTCGCAATTTTGGGCCACCTATCTAAGATAAAAGATAATAATAATAATAATCTCAAGAGCTTTTGTCTTAGTCGTCTTACCTGTCAGTCATATTCAACAGCCGATTGCAGAAGCCTAATATGCGCATTAAAAATCTGTCTGAATCGTGACGGTTATAGCAATTTTGACACTTAGACGACTGAAATCGTTCGGGATTTGCTGAGCAAATATGAAAGAAAGAAAGAAAAGAAACAAAGCATTTATTTACATTGCCACAAAAGCGCACATAAAAAAAACTTAATTTATAAGATGACTACAAAGAAAAAACAATATAACAAGTATACAATTGGGAGCAGTTCAAACTATATTTTTTTGCAATATTGCCAACAATTGCCTGTAAAGACTACATTTTCTTCCACTGTTGGTGGTAATACCACATTAAGTGTAGAAGATTTTAAAATGTCAATTTACAGAGGGGAGGCTTTTACGGCTGTTTCAGATCTGCCGTAAAGATCTTTCAGAAAGTGGTGTTCACTTTGCGACCCTATATTTTAGCCTGCTCCAGGGAAGTGTGAGGCTTTCTAAAGAATCCAGGTGCGCCAAACAATTCTCGCTAATAACTCCGAGCCGAGCAAAGAACTCCTCTCAGGCTAAGTCCTGTGCTAATGAGTAAACATAAGCGGACTGAAGCAGCCTGCTCCCATTGCGCTCAACTCACATGTTTATAAAAGAAAACCAAACTGGATGGTGGATGGATGATCTGCAAAAGCATTGCAAAAAGAGCAATGCTTAGGAAACATTATAGATTTACCAGAAGTAAAGCCAGCAAAAAACTTACAACTTTCTAATAGATAAAGTGTTCAGGGTAGTCGTCGTCATTAATTTCTCGTCGTTAATTTCGCAAAATTTGGGTGATAGCTAGATAATTAAAAATTTCACAGATTATGTATTTCTGTTGCCGCCATAACGACAAATAATAAAAACGTAATGGAATAAATATTTAAGTTGGACTCCCATACAACAAACGTGATGATTTTGGCATTTTTGATTGATATTAATAACGGCAACCGGTAGACACTGGAAATATACAAATATAATACGGAACCCGTCGTGCGTGAGTCTGACTCGCACTTCGCCGGTTTTTGGTACTTAAGTAGATGTTTTATTTAATTTTGAACTCGATGAGAACATTCCTCGCCAATTCCCGCGAGGATGGAATTGTCTGTTATTACACTAATAATTCACGGGCCGACTGTTTACGGCGCCGCTTTGTTTCTAACGAGTTTTAGGCGTGACGCGGCATTTTTTATATTTTCAGGAATTTTTAATTCGCCATTTGCATTTTTATACGCTTTTCCTTTGCCCTTAGCTTCGGCTCCGAATTGTATTATAATCTGCTAGGCTTTGGAGTTATGTAAAACCTTGTCGGTTACCGTTTTCTGGAGAAAAAAGTTAACAGATAAAGGAGACGGATACGCTTTCATACATTCTTGGGCCCAGATGTAAAAATATGAGAGTGGTGTCAATTAACAGCATAAATATTGTCAAACCATCTTTGAAAGTTTTACGGATTTTGGCAATCTGAGAGCAGAGTTAAAAGAGATTTAGTAAAGTGAGGTTATGCAACAAATTGACAATAACGTATACTTAACAGCTGATTTTTTAGCTATGATTGCTATTTTATTATAGACAGTGTAGAACTAAGTGTATGACTAGATAGTGTTCCAAGTAGTCATACATGGAGGTAGAACTAAGCGGGTTTTTTTCTTAGTAGTCATAAATGTAGAACTAAGTGTATGACTAGATGGAATAAGGGTTATTTACTACTTTAATTGTAGTTCTTATTGTATTGTATTGAGTGGGAGAATGTAACGAAACTCACAAATAGATTAAAAGATAGGGAAGATAAGGATGTGATGTTAAAAAAACACTTTCAATATAATCATTTTTAATATTTTTTATTCATTTTCAATAATAATTAGAATATCGCCTAAAAAGCGTGCAGGTGGAACTATAGTACCTTGGTACCTAGCCCAACCAAGGTACCATATTATTGACATAATATGTGCGCAGCAGCCTACAGTTCGTTTGCCTACAATGCAGTTGCAATAATGTTTAAGGATTGCTTCCCTACCTCTTCGAGAGCTGTCGACCATAATATAAACAAAATAAGTTTTTTGACTTATATGTCTGGACCGAATGCGTCCCCTTAGCATCCATGCAGAATTAGAAGCAGACAGCTCTTGAAGTAGGCTGCTGCTGACCTCCCTGCACACTTCTATTATAAAACCATCATTATCTCTGCTCCCCGTAATAGGAACATGCCTGCTTTATTTGATAGGTCCCTAATGAAACAAGAATTAACTCACTATCAGTAAGCTGGGGAAAATCATTTAAATTATCATTGTGAATAGTTTTTGTTTCAAAATTAGACCTACTACGCCTATTGTAATGGTTTCTTACAATAAATTCTGCTAATGCATTTTCCGTATTCATATTGATATTTATTTGTTCTATTATGTCCCCAGCATCTTCTCGATCAACTATAGGAGGGTGAAGTGTTTAAGAGAGCAGCAGCTACCTCAAAATCTTTCATGAAGCTTTTACTCGCTACATTGAAATAATTTTGGCGTAATAATTTAAAATCTCTTTTAAATCTACCATTAACAACCTCCACCACCCAACGGCAAATGGTGACTGCTCTTGATTTATTTGCTTCACTAGTAGAAAGCTGTGTCTCACCCTCCTGTAATGAAGCAGGCACATATGTCCTATATCCACACTGATGCAATAAGGGTAATGAATCACGAAAGCCCCGATCCAGTATAAAAGCATCACCTGGAAGAAAGTACTCCCGTAATAGACTTTCATTGGAAAACTCTTTTTTCATAATTTCAGCGTCAGAAGTTGTAGCTGGATAGGGGCCCAGAACATCAATTATATGCCCATCGGTACATACCATCAAAAATGGTTTCACTAGGTTTCTATATTTGTGCATGCTGTACGTTTTTTTTTGGTACAAGTAATTAGAACTTTTTTCAACGTAACAATATGTTCAAATATTATAATGGGCCTATCAACTCCCTCAAAATTACGAAACAATGTTTTAGGTATTGTTAGATTTCTTTGCACTATTCTTGCCTATTTAAATGATTTAGGCCTAAATGCCTTGGCACGAAATATTCAGTTAGAAGTTCCCTCACGCTGTGTAACCACTTCTCTAGGGTTCGCCTAGAAACTTTGAATAAAGTTGACAACCTCTCATCAGAATCCCCAGATCTAAGTTTCATTAAGTAGGCTGCTAATGCTAAATATGCTTGTGGTATTTCCAACAACTGAGGAACTTCATTGAACATTTGATGGAATTACACTTTATTTAGCCCAATCCATGTATGTACAACTTGATCTTCCATGTCATCTATACTCTCAAAATGAAGTAATCCTGTCTCGATAACTTCCTTTAAGGACATCATGTCCTGAATATGTTTTGCAGTGAAAGTCTGTACATAATTATCTGTCAAACTGTCTACAAAATCCCACGCTTCAATGACTAAATGTCGATCACACAAACAATTGCTTTCAGGTATATAATATTTATATCGATTGAGCAACTTTTTTCTCGTAGCCAGTGGAACTCTGGACCTTTCTAATCTCTGGCATCCTTCAATAAAACACCTCCTTTCTGTTTCAATAGCTCTCATATAATCCGGTAGCACGATGGTAGGTTCGGGTTGATTATTTCTTACTTCTTCATTTGGAGGTTCAGTGGGAAGATCTACGTGTGCCTGTGGCTGTATGTTAGCTCCAAAACTTCCTTGAGAAGATGTTGATGGGCCTGAGACCATATGGATAGCAGCTCTGTCGGCAGCCACCCAACAATTGTGGCATATGCGACTTGTTACTTTTACCTGAAACAAACATATACAGGGTGTTGATTTGTACAGTTAAATCCGACTCAGGGGTGGTTATTTACATGATACTGAAGCAAAAAAATATAATTAAAAATATTTTTTATAGTGAATATCACCTAAAAATCATAAAGCTATATAGGCTAGTTATAGGCTTAGCTTCTATCGTTTGCAATTGACGGGTCCGACGGGGGTTACGCGGGGCGGGGCGGGAAAGTGCGCCCGCGCGCTCGCCGCCGCCGGCGCCGCAAAACCGGGCATTTTAGGCGATTATCACAAAAAAAAATTTTTATATATTTTTTTGCCTCAGTTTCATGTAAATAACCACCCCTGAGTCGGATTTAACTGTACAAATCAACATCCTGTATACTTAATTCTTTACATATTTATAAAATACTCACTTGTTATTGTAAAAATTGTTAAAAAACGTGTATATTGATTCAACTTACAGCTCGAGGTATTATCCACTCTTGTACGAGTCGAACCTGTGTTTAGTAGATGGCTGACTCGCGATGCAAGAGAACGACCGCAACTGAGACATACATTACGGAGGCCAAGTTGTCTTGGTTTATCAACAGACGGTTGTTGTGCTAAATTCCAATAACCTTGGCAAATATGGTCACTGTTATTTACCTGAAAAACGCGATGTTAAAAGAACTGATAATTAAGTTTTAAGTTATATGTAAACAATCTGCATGTGCCATGATATGTTTAAGTATCTATACTTTATATGTAAGTATAAGGCAGGGCCAAAAATAAGGTCTAATGGCGTTAATTATTAACATGAAGAAACACTTATTAACATTTGACGACCTCTGTGGCGCAGCGGTTAGCGCATCTGCCTACCATGCGAGAGGTCCCGGGTTCGAATCCCAGCTGGGGACAAAAATAACCCAGGTCTTGGATGTTTACATGTTTGTGACGTCGCTGGTTCTTTTTCCCACGACACAGGGTATCCTAGTGTGGGGCCAGAAGCAATGTATGTGCCTGTATGTAAATGATACTAACAACGCAGCGTCAACTACTGTAGCTACAAGCATGATTTTGTACAATAGGTTTATTTTATAATGGAGGCGCCACAAAGAAAGACTTGAAGACTTGAAGCTGACTGAAACACTAATTTGTTGCCCTTGCGTGGTTATGGAAAACAAGGGCGAACTAATTTGTTATGAGAGACGCTGGATAATCTGCAGTGAGAGACGGTGCACTTACAGGTTCTGGTGCACGCCATTGACGAATTACTGACAGTATCATTTAATCATCTAAAACTCGTCGGCCCAGTGTATTAGATCGATTAGTCGCTATGCCACAATTCACACAGCGATCCATGATGTCGATATCCAATCGATAAACCAAATTCAACATAAATAAAATAAGTAAACAATATTATCCGTGTCCGTTAAGATATCAAGGGTCAAGTCAGTAGAGAGAAAGCTGGTCAAGAAATATAATTGAAATATCTACGCAAATGATAACCGATACAAGACGAGTAATCCGGTGATAATGATCATAGATTGAAAGTCCGGAGCTGTCACTGTCAGCACAGATTAAATACATTTGACAAATATGAGTAATAAATCGATCTATTTCATCAGTGTAATAAACTTGTTTTTAAGATTTCTCGTCTCCCAGATTGTGAATTGAGCAGATTTTTTATATTTTGAAACAGAAAAAAATACCGCTTTTTTTAAACCATATTTCAGCTTATTACAATTGGGCCCAGAGATCCCCGGCTCCTTTGAAACTTGGTTCGAGAGTTTTCTGGCCCGAGATACTTTTTCCCTTTGTTTATTTTCACGTTTCGGCTTATCGAATAATATAAATCGAAGGTTGTTTTATTTCGTGTGTTAACTGTGTGTTGTTTTGATTTATATTATTCGACTAAGAAGGTTCGCATAATATAAATGAAAACATTACAATTGCTAGCAATTGACAGCTAAATTAGTCCTTCAAACTTGAGCGTAAACTCGTGGCAATTTAGATTCCCATACACCACTATGGCCATAATTTGCACCCCACTAATCCTTGTGTACTTTTGCCACCAGGTCGGCCGAGTCGAGACAGTCATCAAAGCTGACATCATGACGTTACACTGGTGGATGCACTGGTTCTGGGTGACAACGCTGCTAAGCCTACGAAGTAAGTCTTGCATACATTTATTTCTATCCTTCTTCAAGGACTGGCCCTTATGCAGAATTTAGATTTTTTTCTTAAACACGAATCACTGGAATATGTTGATTTAATTCAGTCTTTTTCTGCCTCTCTCTCTATTTCAATCAAGTAATTTATTTGGTTTAACATAGGTGACATTCATGTAGGTGTTTATAAGCTCTATGTTCCTCTATGTTAAACTCATTGGGTGTACAAACTTTAAGCTTAATTTCTCAGATTGACACATGTATGATCGGTACAAATTCGCAAAAATCATAATAGAGTTAGTTTAAATATTAAACTGAGAGTGACTCATTTGAAATTCACATTTTCCATTTCTTATTTTATTATTATAGATGATTGAAATTGAATAATGATGATCATTTTAATTAGTCACTCAGTCACTTATGTATGAATAGTTAGCTGCAACAATTGAGTATATCTATGTAACCCCCGGTTATTTCTCGAATTATGCTAACAAAGCTCCCAATAAAATAATCCCAAACGTGTCGTAAAGCAGCCCGGAGATAGGCACCCTCACTCGTATGTGTCATATACATATTTATGTGCTCGTACAAAGGACGTCCTCTCACCAATCCTGGGACGAATTTTACATAGAATCGTAATTTTAGACACCTACGAGTTCGGGCCCCTACATACTATCGCACGATATAATTATCTACTCTATGTATAGATAGATAGAAGATATCTGAAGTACAGGGTAGATACATAATATACTCTGTCTCAAGCCGGCACCACACTTGGCCACTCATGTTTGCCTATTTGGCAAATATTAACCATACATTGCCGGGTATCCTTACGAATATCAAGCACTGATTTTTGTAAGCATGCAATGTATTCTAAATCGTCGGCAAATATGCGAATTCGAATAGCCAAGTGTAGTGTCAGCATCACGCGTACACGGGAGTACGGGTTATTTATGGTCATCATCAGTGTCACTTTATCAATTGACTTTGAGCCGGACGGTCGTGTCAGGTGTGGTCACAGCACAGAACAAAAAAAAAGAGTAGAAGTAGTGACATGACCCATCAGTAGGAAAACCAGTGTGACCAAACTCACACACACAAATCAAACGCACACTGTGAATGCCAAGATGCCATTGGCAAATAAAGGCAATTCTGAAAAGGTCTACATCACAAAAGTTCCAAGTAAAATATGAACCTTTTCAATCATATAAGCAATGATCAAAATCAAATTATAATGATGAAATTAAGTTTGACATACGATCTTTGCTTTGTAGTACCGCTACTCTACATTAGATGGAACTACCGCCGCGTGTGATCGTCGAGAAGCTTTAAGTTCTATGCCATAAAGTCGAATATTGAAAAATAACTATCTGCTATGTTGCTACTCAGGCTAAGGATGGGACATATTGCCATATCGACAAATTATAGAACTGTTTCATAAAGAGACAGTTGAAAATGAATTTGTTATGACAATGTTTCTTAATCATTTATTTTTTTAGTACCTACATTGACAAAGTAACATAATGTATTCCCTTCTGCCAAACTGTACCACAGTTCGATTTAAATTACGCAACCGGCTACCATATTAACTGTCCTTCTGGATGATTGGCTACGCAATGTACCTATAATTGAATTCTCATAATCTAACCATAGTCGCTTAACGAAACAAAGCCCAGCAAACTTATCGTGTACAATTTATAGAGAATAAGAAAGCCTATTGTATATTTTTTTTAACTGTAACTTTTATTTGTCTCTTGCTTCTTGTGTGCAATAAGGAATATTCTTTTTTTACGTAGCCTCGATTGTGTCCACAGAACAGAAAAAAAGAGTAGAAGGAGTGACATGACCTATTAGCTGGAAAACCAGTGTAACCAAACTCACACATAAGCCAAAACCCACACTATGAATGCCAAGCTGCCATTGGTAAATAAAGGCAATGCCAAAAAGGTCTACATCATAAAAGTTCCACGTAACATATAAACCTTTTGGTGATATAAACAACGATCAAAATCAAATGATAATGATGAAATTAAGTTTGACATTAGATCTTTGTTTCTTAGTACCGTTACTCTACACTAGCTGGAACTCTCGCCGCGTCTGACCGTCGAGAAGTTTTATGTGATAGACCATAAAGTCGAAAATTAAAAAACAAGTATCTGCAATGGTGCTTCTCAGCTATGGATGGCCTATCGACAAATTATAGAATTGTTTCGTAAAGCGACAGTTGATATTTAATTCAATTACAATTCGATGTAAATTACGCAGCCGGTTAGTATATTAACCTACCTTCTGGATGATCGGCTACGCAACGTATATGGAATTCTCATATGAAACTAACCATAGTCGCTTTGGAAACGAGGCCCAGCAAACTTATCGTATGTATAGTTTGTTTATTTTTTTATTTATTTATGTAAAATGTCGTTATCCATCAACGCTTGTGCTTCACTTATATTATGGAGATGACATTTGCCAAAGAAAGTCACGAGACTTTCCCATACATATAAGGAGTAAGCGTTGATTAAATTATCTAGACCCCCCCAGATTATTTTACTACACGAGCACATAAAATCATTTAACTTTGAAATCTATACTAATAAAAATGACATGTTTTTTGAACCAAAACTTTCGGCACAACACATTGTAAACATTTAGTCCAGATCTACTTACGGGTGTTGTTTTATCGGACGACTCCGACTAGGTTTCGCTCCGATACGCAGAGCAGTGAGTGGGTGGTGAGCAGAGACGGAACTTGCGTCGTTCGGTTGCTCGTCTCAAAATGGGATGGGTAAGTTGATCTGGATTAAAAGTTTACAAAAATGACATGATTCTGCAGTCAGGACCACATTCTCGCAAAAGAACTAAACAGCGTCAAGGAACATGAACAATAAATTTTGCGCAGTATCAAAAATAATTGCAACTAAAAATGTGTTAAATAATAATAATAATAAAAGATGATAATAAACACTTACATACAGGCACATACATTGCCTCTGGCCCCACCCTGGGATACCCTGTGTCGTGGGCACCAGAAACAACGACGTCACAAACATGTAAACATACAAGACCTGGGATTTTTTTTAATGTTGTGTCCCAGCTGCAATTGCTACTCATTTGAGTAGCATTCAAATGTTGACAGAAATTTGTAGAAAAAGTACACAGACTTCGACGAAAATTGAACATTATATTCCAGTAAATAAAGGTGGTTTTACTTTCTCACTTTCGGATTGCTTTCCTTGTTCATGTCATTACAAATTTAATTTCTATTAAATTAAATACAATGGAAATACTACTTACCGATGGAATGTTACGGCATGATCGGTACATTTTGGTCCCCAACTTTTATTTTTGCACTCTAACACAGCACAATAAGGCATTTTAGTAGAGTTTTCACAATTGTTTTCTTTACTAGAAGCGCACGGCAACTGAGGTAAGAAAAACTGTCATAGACTACGCATAGGCAATACATTGCTAATGTGAGACACGCGGGCACCGCCCACTTAAGATTTCTACTCTTTTTTTCTGTTCTGTGGGTCACAGTAACTAGTGAATACGTTACATCTTATATTGTGTTATGAAGAAACTTGTTCTCATAATAAAAAAAGTAATTGCTGTTCTTTTTGTATAGGAAGGTTTCAATGGGGAGAAAAAATATAGATGTAAGTAATACAAAGTTCGTTGGGTCATCTAGTTATGAATAAAGTAATCACATCACACTAAATTACTCGTATAAAGGCGAAAGTTTGTGAGTGTGTATGTTTGTTACTTCATCACGCCTAAACGGCTGGAGCGATTTTAATGACATTTGGTATAGAGTTAGCTGACACCACGGATTAACACATAGGCTACAATTGGCGGCCTTATTGCTTTTAGCAATAAGGCCGCCAATTGTACTGTTATCTTGTAAATATTTTATGTTTGTGTTGCTCCTCGTGTACAATAAAGAATATTCTTATCTTATCTTATCTACGTTTTACTGCGGGAAAATATCTTATTCCCATGGGAAAATCGATGAAAATGAATTCGCGGATAATGTATGGGAAACTTGGTACATAACTTTTTGAAAAAATTGCTTACTGTTAGTTAATAAACAATTTATTCTCCCTAATAAACAGCGGGTAACACCGCGGGGCACAGCTAGTCTAATATAATCATGAAAGGTATCACTTGTTCGAGGCTACGAAAACCTCGAGTAGGAGCCCAGACCCAGACGTTTCCACACACGCACTTTATTACTTACCTTAGTTACCTGCGGGCTAAGGGAAAGGAAATAAAGCCTAAAGAAATACGACTATGCTAAACTAAAGAGGATTATGTGGAGACTATGCTTGATTAAAATGTAGGCTTCTCTCTACTTTCTGCTGCAGGTTTTTAAATTATAGCGAAAAGCCACGTAGATATAGTTGTTATGTCTATAATTATCTGACTACAAGAAAGGAACTTAAATATTTATTATATCAAGGCAAAAACGGATGAGCTAAATTTAAACAGCAAGGCGATTGCAAAATGACAGCTTAGCTGCAGTTTCCTTGCAGTCGATACATCTTCATCAAACTGCCCACAAACTGCCCAGTCCAAATTAAATATGTTTTTATTTTGTTTGTTATAATTTATTGCGCCATAAGACATTAACAAAAATATGATAGGCAAACAGATAAATAAGAAAGACAAACAGGCTAACTGTGTAACGAGGTGATCGCCTCGTTGCTTTTTAATCATTTTCGGCCTTTATCTATTCTAAATTTAAAGAGTTTTTGACATTCGCCACAGTGCTCGGACGTATCTGGTCCAGATTATCCTTAGCTTCCATTCAAACTGGACCTAGACGTCATTATTTTACCACATTCTACCTTAATTATTACGACCCGCATTTCTCTATTCTCCATATTATTATGATCTAACAATCATTTAATAAATATACGAAAGGCACAATTTTATTATTATGTAAGTGTTCTTTTTGTATTCCTAATGTATATTTATATTTACTTTTTTAGACCTTATTTAATTTGCATTTTTTAGACTTTCAATTTGCATTGTTCCCAGGTGCCTTCTTTTACCTTTTAACTAAATTATCTGATGCCTCTGGATACCCCTTTCACTTTACGGATAGCACTCCTGCATTACCAAACTGCGACAACTGCGCACTGCCCCATTCTAACTTCACGCTTACCTATGTCACGCAGTTAGTCCTACTGCTTCGGGACTGCATTTCAACTGCCTATGTTAAGGGTGTAACAAGGGTAAATGTTGCAAAATTGGCTAGCTTTAACTGAAATGTTAGGCAAAAGTACGCACTAAAAAATTCTGAATAAAATATTTGGTAATAAAGGATATATCAGTGACTAATTCGTACGGAAAAAAAATTGCATTTAACCTGTCTAGATGGCAAAAAAAAATTTTTTTCCAGAAGCTTTATTTTCCACAGAATCTAATTTCGCTGGTAAACGATAGTAGCTTTTCATTTAAATCTTTCATGCAAATATCGGCCACATCAATATCTGCAATCCTATCTGCTCATATATTTTTTAATGTTAATATTAAGCGTGATTAGTACAAAATTGTACGATTTCTCAATTAGCGCAGGGAATAATCGCCATAGAACATCCGCCACATCTCTTATCTGTGTAATCTTTGGATTATGGATTAGCCCTTAAAGTATTCGCCGAAGAAGTACAACAAACATTCAAGAGATTGCGCTAGTTTATTATGTTATAACTCAGAGGTCAAATGCTCAAAGTCATTCGCCCTTGTTACAGCCTTAATTTCTCAGTGAACGAGCGCATTGAAACCTTATTTACCGGTCCAAAGCGGTGGGTTCAACTGCATTAGAACTGTTAGTTCCAGTTGATGGGCAGTTTTGATGTAGTTGCATTAAATGCACGGGAACTGCATCCCAACTGCTACTACGCAGAATATTCATCAAGCAAGGGTGTTGAAACGAAAAATATTCTTCATGATATTTTTGTGGCAAATTCTTACCCCAATTCTGACTAACATCTTCCATTTCATACATCCGGTATACAGGTATATACAGGGTGTTAATTTGCAAGCGTGCCATATTTAAAGAAAAAATAGTAATTAATGTTACCAGTTAATGCAGTCTACTAACAGTCTCCCATATTCAAGGAAGCCGTCGATAAAAATAATACTTATTTTTAGGGTTTGAATAGGAATAACCTAAGATGGAAGGTGCTGCGACATGCACGTAATGGGAAAAGACCGAGACCCCGCCCCGTTGCCAAGTTGGCACCGAGTGAAAGAAACAGCAATAACAACAAGAAACATATGATTTCAGATTTCCCTTCCTACTCTCACGGGCTTAGGACCGACAAAACAACCAATTTCTTTGCTAGGAGGTTAGTAGGTATTAAAATATTGCGCAAATTAGTTTATTTACAACTAACCTACCTTCAAATAAATCGTTGATCTGGCGTAGTTAAAAGTCTGAAATCACCGTTATTTACACTAATTGAGACGTTATTTACAGGGTACTTACAATGATTAAGTTGTACGGAGCAATTGTTCGAAGTGGCCACCGTTCTGCGCTATGCAAAGTCTCGCACGACGACACAAATTACTTTTTAAATGCAACACAAACACATTTTGCCTAACAGTTTGGAAGGCAGAAATAATCCTTTCACGCAACACAGCCGCATTGTTAACTTCTTCAGCATACACTAGTCTTTTAACTTCTCCCCACAAATAAAAGTCTAGGGGAGTAAGATCCGGGGACCGCGCTGGTCAGGCCACTGGGCCTCCGCCTCCTATCCATTATCCAGCGGTCACCAAAAGTGTGAGGTACTCGCGCACTATGAGTCCGTAGTGCGGAGGAGCACCGTCCTGCTGAAAATAGAGGTTTTGAAGATCGTTCAATGGCACGTCCTCCAACATCTCATCAACCATGTGGTGCACGGCGGTGGCGGCGCGCGCACATTAGGTAGAAATGAAAGAGCGTGCGATACCGGCACGTGCGCACGTCACAAATGATGTCCGGTCACTGAGTGGCTAGGCTAATTGGGGGCTGGGGGTGCGCTCGCGCGGCGTGTTTGTTCTATCTGCGCATGCGCCTGCCGCTCGGGGTGCGAATGTGTGCGTTTGTGTGGATGCGCGTGGTTGCCAAACCGTCGTCCGAAAATTTAGGGATGTGCGAGATAATTCGATATTAAAGCTGGGCGTTTTCTTTATCGATAAAAAATGTGACGTCAGTGAACAAAAGAAAAAAAATTGACTCTTCTTTTATGATTGATTTTTGTTTATAATCAGCAGTATAATCACATCCTAAAATATGGCACGCTTGCAAATTAACAGCTTGTATATACTCGTAGACAAACCAATTTCCTTTAATGGCGTTTTATGCAGTTTGGCCTACAGAAATGTAGGTTAAACCAACAGGGGTATACATTTTTCACGTAATTACACATAAACAAAAAGTAATTTAAGTTTTCCTCGACTTACATCGCCACGGTAATCTCCTCGAGCAGGTAAAGGTGAAAATAAATTCCAAGCAAACATGAAAGCGCGTGTTGGTCTAAGTCGGTAGGTAAATGTACTCAAAGAGGAGCACTCTCATACGTTAATTGTAGGGGTTCGCGTGAAGTAGAAATACACCAAACGATTCATTGAAGAGAATAGAAAAAAATATTGGTATATGTAGTTCTTTTCCTTCAAAGAATACTTCTTCTTAGTAGATCATAAATTATCTTCTCATTCACCTTTCGTTTTTCGTATCTGTTATTATCTATTAGTATCTATAAATTTACTAAAGGATTGTTAAAGGAATTTCGACCAGCTCTCGTAACTTTCGGCTTCACGAATAGCAGTAAAATTAATGAGTTGTTAACTGAATTATTAACAAATACGTATAGTTTTAAGACGATAGATTGATGAAAAGTATATCTTAGTATATCTTGCTTAAATTAAATTGTCGATCATTACGATTTCTCTACTACGAGCGTCGTCTTAAATTTAGGCACCGAGGCCCGTCATATATATAATTTATGTATTTTAAGAGATTAGGAACAGATACTTTTCAACTGCGGGTAATTGTACCCGCATCTAGATAATCGGTATCTAGATAAAATGTACCTATATGTATCGCAGAGTTAAATGTTTCTAACGCTATTTGCCCTATCAGATAGACTCGAAGAAACTATTCTAATTGCCGTTCCTCGAGTGTCAATGAAGTTAGTCATAATTAGTGGAGCTCGGTAAAGCCATTAGCGGCGACAGGAGTGACTTATCAGGTCCTCATTAAGAGTTACACGAGTCGGAACTTACATATTCATGACTCCGTAGTGTTGCTACGGAACTGGTAAGATAGGCTGCCTTATACCATATGCTGACGCCGTATTTGGCCACTCGTATTTGGCAAATACTAAACATCCGTTAAAAAAATCCAAGTATGCCAAAACGGTATTGAAAGAAGTGTAATCGGAGTTAAAAGGAGAGACAAAGTGTCATTAAAAAATATAAAGAGCAAAACTAAATTTAAAAACATACAATAGGTATGTACATACCATCTATAAACGCCTAAAATGGAGATTTCTAGATAAGGCACATGCTAAGGGAAGGAAAAGAGAAGTGCACAAAGCAAACGTTTGAGAAGACGACATAAAAAAGGGCAAGCTGAAAAGAAAAAGAAAAACAGGTGGCCGATATAATTTAGTAAAATATACAGGGTGTCCTGTAAATCGACGTCAAGCCGGAACCAGGTGAAAAGGCAAGTCATACTGGTTTTCATTTTTTATTTTAAGAAAAAATTTTTTTTAACATTATTTATTCAAGACATTTCACAAACATAATGAAAACTAAAATAAAAATTAAAAATGGGCAATTTTTTTACTTTTTTTTTTAAGTCTCCTTTTCTTCTAAGCTGGAGCAGCTGGTTTAGAAATTTTGTTAACAGTTTGAAGAAACATTATTCAGAGTTACAAAAAGAAAAAAAAATTGGAAAAAGTAAAGATTTGTGGCAAAGGGATTTTGATTTTTTTTTTTAAATGCCTATAACTTTTTTCATGGAAATTTTATGTTGTTTGTTTTTTCTGATAACCACTATGACTTGTCTTTTCACCTGGTTCTGGCTTCACTTCGATTTACGGGACACCCTGTATATACCTACTATAAAATATCACGTAATATATATAGAATATTTTAAATTCCTATGCATGTTTAAGTTACAGCAATAAAGGCTTATTTTATTTTATTTATTTTATTAACCATCCTTTGCCGATGACTGAATAAAAAAAAATCTGCTATAATATTATAAAGAGGCTGTTAGCATTGTATATTGAAATCTACGAATGTAATTATCCGATTTCAAAAAATCTTTCACTAGTATTTGGAGTAGAATGGACTTTTGGGTTGGACTTTAAGGATAGGCTCTAAGCTAATGCGTTTAATTTGATTAAAACATTTTTAAACTTGAACTAAAACTTTCGTAAGCACTACACATTATAAATTATTTTACGGATACACTTATTTGAATTTTGTCCGAAGAGTATTGGTTATTTCAACCGCTGACCACCCGCTTGTTGTGAAGGAACACATCGTGTGGAAACCCGAGTGTCTGAGCTATTTATACACCTCAGCGCTTGACGAATCATATTATTAAAAAAATCTTCGTGTCCAAAGAAAACTCGAGATGATTGCAGGGGTTATTATTAAAGTTATCTGTCCGGTATTGTAGAAAGGTGCTCCAGTGAATAAAGCGATCAAGTGGGAATGTTTTGCCGATACTTCCTTTTATTTGATTGGCTATAAAAGTTGTTTCAAAACACCCGTTAACTGACGACTTACGATAAATCTTTTATTCAAGTCTTTACTCGGAGTTTCGTACCAACAACCGCTCGAGATACAATCCTCTTTTTTCAAAACGAAAATTAATCAAAGCTAAATTTAATCACGTAACGCTGCGGTTACCTATCCTGGTTACAGTAAGTTACTTTATTGAAGCTATAAACTAGTGGTCAGCTGTAATTTTAGCTGAAGGTCGAACACATTTGGACGATGACCTATGAATACCTACTGTCCGAAAGCTTAGCAAATGTTAGATAGTTGATTTTGTCCTTAATTATAAGGGTGACATTGAAATCAGAAATCAGAAATTTATTTCAACGTAAAGAATTTACATTCTGCTTGTTGAATGTCAATGTATATAAAATGCTAATGTTAGCCGCTGCCTTGGGGCCGAGTGTAGTGGAGAAAAAGGCAGCAAAAAAACTCTACTCTGACCATCTTTTCTCAAATCAACTTAAGTCTAATACAATATTTGGTACAAATGTCCTATTTGGTACAAATGTCCATCTACTTTTAAGAACGTCAAAATTAAAGACCCAATGAGTGCAACCAATAGTCGCAATGTCAAACATCGATTGATTTTCTTAAACAAGTATGAATCGTCAATCTTTGTACAAAAAAAATCTTTGTACAACATAAGAATTGTCAATCTTTGTAAAAAAAAACCCTTTCAAATAAAGATAATTAAAAAAAACATAAGAGGTTATGGGTTCCTAAGATCCCACACATTTAAGGAAAGGTTTAGCGATATTGTTGGCCTTACAGCCAGCCAGTAATACATCGCACCTCCAGAACAAAAGTGACCTAACTCAAAATATGGGTAAAATGAGTCAAGTACTCAAAATGACTCAAAAAGGTATACTCTTTCATGCCTATATTAAAAAACCGACTTTATTTGGTCAGAGAGAGATGGAGGAATATTTCAGTCTGTTTTTCTTGAGCAACTTGCTCAGAGCGTTGAATACATTTTCTTTATTTCCCAAAAGTGGCAAATTTTGAGTTCAGTCAGTATAGTTCTGGAGGTGCGACATAATACCTACCTATTATACAACAGGTGGTAACTATAGTTACGATTCACGGCTGGGGACAAAAAATGTCCCAGGTCTTGGATGTTTACATGTTTGTGATGTCGCTGTTTCTGGTTCCCATAACAGAGGGTATCCTAGTGTGGAGCCAGAAGCAATGTATGTGCCGGTATGTAAATGTTTATTTTATGTTAGCTTTCATCGGCTGACACTAACGTTATTAACCTTGAACCGTCCGCGGTTAGCACTTCACCGGTAGCGTTAAGGTCATAATAATAATATATTATGCTTAGTGGGTGTTTACTGCAGCTAGTTTGGTCGTGTCGCACAGAAAACTCGTTAGAAAATCTGCGTTATAATAATAAAGGTCCTTAACTAAAATACCCTCTGCTATGGCGACCAGTTAATGAATTACAAACACGAAAACACATCTACAACGGGGTCCTTTCATTCCACACATCAAAGTACCAACTTATGTATTAGATTTGAGTTACGAGTATAAGCTCATTGACATTGAACAAACAGAATGTAAATTCTTTACGTGGAAATGAATTTCTGTTTTCTGAACGTGAGTGAGCTGTAAGAAAATATCTAAGTGCTATTAAGCCCGCTTTTGTAGAAATTGGTTTTACTCCTATAAATTAATGTGTTTCTATTCATTCATTTGTAAAAATTAAGTACGTGGTCTCCAGCGGGATTCGTACCCATGATCTCTGTTTTGGTAGTCAAGAGTGAAAGACTGACGGGCGATTTCTGATTTGAGAATTTCGCTTAGTAACTGCTTAACTCTAGTGCTGTCTCGCCAAATTTCTCAGAGAAGAGCGTGACAGAACGTTACTTAAGTATTTACTTACGTGAAACTCTTAATTCAGAAATCGGCCCTGAGTGAGTCTTTAGAGCTTTTAAACTTTCCAAAATTTCGATTCTCGAGAGACAGAAGGAGATTGCCTGCAACAGAAAGAAGTGGGACTTATACAGGGTGTTGAATTGTACAGTTAAATCCAACTCAGGGGTGGTTATTTACATGATACTGAATAAAAAAATATATAAAAAAAATTTTTATAGTGAAAATCACCTAAAATCCCCAGTTTTGCGGCGCCGCCGGCGGCAGCGAGCGCGCGGGCGCACTCTCCCGCCCCGCCCCGCGAAACCCCCGCCTGACCCGTCAAGTGCCAACGATAGAAGCTAAGCCATATAACTTTATGATTTTTAGGTGATATTAACAAAAAAAAAATTTTTTTTTTTTGCTTCAGTACCTATCATGTAAATAACCACCCCTGAGTCGGATTTAACTGTACAAATCAACACCCTGTTTAGTCTATGGAAAATTACGTATTATTATATCTACCCACCTGGAACAACCTGACGTCTACCGTATCCAGCACTGAATACCAAACAGTCTAGCAGGAAAGTGTTGGGGAATAAAAAAATATCGCTGTCGCCTTAACTAATCCTGCAGTACCTACTGTGAATCATCGCGTCACGTCACCCACTTCAGTTAGAAGGCTTCCTCGCGCCGACCCTTTTATACTGACTGTTCTTAATTGATTGATTCACCTTTGATGGTGTTTTCCAAAGAGGTACAAGATGAAGGTGAGCTTTTTTTACCATCATTAAATACTTAGAAGGTGAAGAATGGTTAAGGGGCGTTCATTAATTACGTGAGGCATTTTTAAGGATTTAAAAATGCCTCACGTAATTAATGAATAAATCAAGAGCGTAAAAAATTTGTCGATCCGAGTCGACATTTCGATTTATCTAGTATGTTTAATGTAAAAATGATCTTTCTATGGCGTTACGAAATAAACATGTCATTGTCACCAATGTGTTGCGTCATCACGTGTCACAGGTTTCCATTGTGAACTTGAAATGAAAAAGCAAATGGATATAAAAAATACTAAAAATTAAATGTTGAACAAAAATAATTGTGGTAGATAGAATGTGGAATATCATTATGAGACTATATTTTAGCCGAGCGAATCCGGGTTTTCATCTAGAATATGTATATTTGCACGTAACCTAAAGCAAGAAGACGTACCGTCAGCTACCTATTTTAACGATGACCCTGTAGGTACTTACGCGGAGTTAATCCCGGATTATGGGGGCTGCGACGGCTTATCTGGAACCCTCCGAGTACAGTCGACAGCACAACAACCTAATGCACTCTAATGAGTTACGTTAAGGACTACTTTTCAACAAAAACCTTGACTTGCAGTTGATTGTGCGATGATACATTCGGAATAAACTGTACGCTTTTCCTCTCTGTTGAACTTCTTAGTGCAGGACAGAGTGCAGGGTTATTTTTAAATTTAGTTATCTTTAAATTTAGTTATTTTTATTTTTGAGACACCCCAATGTGAATGTGTGTGTGCAACAGTTTTCTCCTTATATTTTTTTGTTTATTCTCTTCTTTTTTAAGTTTTAAATAATTTTATTAAATTATCCCTTTACGTAATGTCGCAGGCTCCAGTAATCTTCAGAAAAAAAAACCAGCATTATCCTAAACAGAAAATGCACAATCCTTTTCCGTATGGTTTTAAGCCATATCTATTATTCTATATTTCTCATTGTTAGCATATTATAGTTGTGTAGTCTTTGTCTCATATTTTGTTGTGTGTGTTATTGGTATGGCAAATAAACTTTTTATCTATCTATCAAAATTCATCGCTCCGACGCAGCAAAAAGCATTTATTTAGACAACATTTTTTACAAATATTTTTTAATGGAAAATTTAACAAATTCAGAAGTCGTAGAACAAAAGTATTTGTTAATGACGAACTCTGACCGAAATGTTCTGTAAATTGCGCATTTTCGAATTAACCATGTATAGAGTTTTCGAGCTCAATGCGGGTGTGTTCCAAGCGAATATCAACGCGTCAGATGGTATTCAAACATCAAATGGGGAGATAGATTCCCCTGAGAGATTGCGGAGATTAGGACTGGATTCACGGCTCTGACGTCTCATATCACTCTGTAATCCTTTGTTATTAAGTCACTGGGTGAAAGTACCAAGTGATTTTGCGTTGACTCCATTCCGAACTCCCGAACAAGGCTGAGGGAAGTTTGTGTTTGTATGTCGATGACTGCGCTCATTGTATAAGCACGGATGATAAGCATCATTAGTGCTTACGACAGTTATACTTCAAAAATCTATCTTATACAGGGTGGCCGGGGGATTGACGTCAAAAAAAAAAATTAGGTCCCTCTTGTCATGGGGTATCCGAATCACCCCCATGTATGTTTCGCGATTTTTCATAGTTTCGGAGTTATGATTTTTTTTCTGAATTTTCATGAATTTTCGCCTTATCAATTTTGAAAATTTCTAAAAAAAAAACTAGAAACTTTTTTCAATTACTTTTTTTTGTAACTGAATCTTCACAAGTTGTTCTTCTATGCATAAAATAATCAGCTTCGTAACTTTGATAAAAGTTATTAAAGTGTTGGTCTAAAGTCAAAAATTTACGTTCGGTAAATTATGACTTGAATTTTCAAAAAGAAATTAAAAATCCAAACAGATGTTTTAATGGTTTCTTAGTTAGCCTCAGAAATGCGCAAGACTCTCAGATTTCATAATCATTAAAAAAAAGTACTGCTTAACGAGCTACTTTGTGTACATTCGGCCTTCGAAGACAGTGAGGTGAACAATTATTAAAATTAACAATTTTTTTTTCTGCCATTTCGTCTCTTCTTAGTTTATTAATGAACGAGTCGTCATCATCATGATGAATAAAAGTGGTTTTGTCAATAAAACACAGATTAAAATGTAAAAAAAATGTTTATTATAATAGGTTTTCAAAGTTGCCACCTCCAGCAGCAATACACATTCTACACCTACGTAGGAAATTATCTTTTAATAGTCTAAAAGCTGCTATGTTTTCCTTTACGACACGTTCGGCTTCTGTTAATTTCTGCCTCAGCTCTTGTTCACTCCCACTTTCTCTGGCGTATGCTATTTCCTTAAAATAGCCCCAAATAAAAAAATCCATGGGGTTGAGGTCAGGTGAGCGTGGAGGCCACGATATTGGTCCGCCGCGTCCGATCCATCTATTGGGGTACGCCTCATTTAAATAATTTCGGACTTGCGTTGCGTAGTGACATGGAGCGCCGTCATTTTGAAGAACCATGGTTCGTCTTAGTTCAATATTCACGTCTTCTAGCAACAATGGAAGTTCATGTTCCAGAAAGTGTCGGTATCTTTCTCCATTTAATCTGGACGGCAATTCAAATGGACCAATCAGTTCGCCATTGAGAATACCAGACCACAAGTTAACGCTGAAACGATGTTGAAACGTCGACGCTCTCATTTCGTGTGGATTTTCAACCGCCCACGTGTGGTAATTATGAATATTGAAAATTCCAGTGCGCTCAAAACGTGACTCATCTGACCATAAAACTTTATTGAAAAATCCAGATTGACAAATCATTCTTTTTGTAGCATTGTTTGGCAGAAATCAATGCGCAATTGGTAGTCTGTAGGCAGTAAAGCTTGGACTCGTTGGATATGGAACGCATGTTATCCTTCATCGTGAAGTATGTCTTGGATAGAAGTTCTTGGGATGTTCAGAGTACGAGCCATAGCTCTGGTACTCGTGGAAGGATTTCGTTGAACTTCTTCGAGCACAACTTCTCTGCGATCCGGGTCAACTAGGGATTCCTTCCCTATCGCCTCGTTGGCCAGGAATGCGGCCTGCCATTAAGGTATTGTGCGTGTTAATAAAAACGCGATGGTCGGGATAATGCTCAGGTTGCGGCCCACCACGACGTTGAAGTTGTTCGCGATACAGTCGCGCTGCTTCAAGGCCGTTTCCTTGTGCAACTCCATAAAAATAGTGCATTTCTGCGTATTCACTTAACGTGTAACTCATCTTTTACACTTCCAAGGTTATGTTTATGATGTCGCTGTTTCTGCTTCCCACGACACTGGGTGTGGGGCCAGAAGCAATGTATGTATGTGCCTGTATGTAAATTTATTTGCAACGGACTGAAAATCAGCGCTGAAGGCTTGTCCATCAGCATAATGCTGAGTCTGCAGCAGTGACATGCCGTAACATTTATTTTCCTTCTGTTTTCTTCTGATTTTTTGTTTTGTACTATTTTATGGTTATATTTTTGGATTTGTTTTGTTATTGTGGCGTGTTTACTGTTTTTATAATATTTTTTTCTTCTTCTTCTTTTAAATGTTTTATGTTAAACCATGTCAAAGGTCTCAAAGGCGCAAAGCTGAGCCTGAACTGAGCTGAGGCTGAGCTCAAAGGGTATTCTCTTTAAAGTTGGTTTCAATACTTATCTCTAAAGGGTCGTTATTACTAGCCCCGTTTCAAAGGATTTTTAATCCTCTTAGGAGGTAAGGTAAATTACTAGTGACGACTAAGTGTGGGGACCTAAATGAACCTTTCAGGCTACAGTTTCAGTATGTACTAAGAGTTGAAGAATATTTACATGTCTGTGATGTCGCTGTTTCTGGTTCTCACGACACAGGGTATCCTAGTGTGGGGCCAGAAGCAATGTATGTAGCTGTAAGTAAATGTTTATGTATATGTTTTTTTTAATGGCTGTCGTGAGGGCTGTTCACGCTAATTCATTCAAACACCGCAATCTATAATGACTCTAGAGCAGCCATGAATTCACGTTACTGTTTGTTCGTCCTTGAGTCACGCGAGTCTGTGGAAACGCTAGGTGTAACCAACTGTACGGGGCCCCGATTCCGTTAGTGCATTATAGTACTACTAGCTGTGCCCCGCGGTTTATTACGGAAAATAAATTGTGTATTAACTGTAAAAATAATAACTAGTTATTCACATTTGTGGTCATACCTCTGTGGTCATACATCATACCTCTGTGGCGTAACGGTTAGCGCATCTGCGTTCGATCCCCGGCTGGGGAGAAAAAAAAACTCCAGGTCTTGGATGTTTACTTGTTTGTGACGTCGCTGTTTCTGGTTCCCGCGACACAGGGTATCCTAGTGTGGGGCCAGAAGCAATGTATGTGCCTGTATGTAAATGTTTATGTTTGTTGTTGTTTGTTTAATTGTAGGGATTTTCCCACGGGGGTAAGATATTTCCCCGCAGTAAAACGTAGCCTATGTGTTAATGCTGGGTGTCAGCGAACACCATACCAAATTTTGTTAAAATCGCTCGAGCCGTTTAGACGTGAAGAAGTAACAAACATACACACTCACACACTCACACACTCACAAACTTTCGCCTTTATAATACGTATTAGTGTGATGACAGGTACACGTTGGGGTCACGAAGTGACGACTTTTCCATACCATTGATTAAAAACACGCACACATATCAAACAATCTAGACGTTGTTGTTTAATATGTGTGCGCGCGTCGATATGAAGCGGCAGTATCGCCATAATGGTGTTGTGATTGTATTACAATGCGTCAATAGAATCTAGCTATCGGATCTAGATCGCCTATGTTGAAGACGCTTTCAGAAAATAGGCAAATACACGATTTGGAAGACAGATGGACCGGGGATACGGGCAACGCATTTAGAAATCAGAAATTTATTCTATTCAAGAAAGCTCGGGCTCTTGAACTGATAAAAATTTTATTAGGCGAGACATTCTCGAAGCAGTTTCAATTATGTAGGTATTGCTAGTGGTAAGTGTGAACAAATATACCAGCCCTACTACTCCGTTCTGTTACAAAATTGTTTGAAACAGACAGTTTTTTTTTTTGAACTAAAACTTTCGTAAGCACAACACATTGTAAACTTTTAGTCCGGATTTACTTACGGGTGTTGTTATATTTTTTGGTTTTTTTTTTGTCGTGCACCTAAATACAAAAGCATATTAATCATTAAAACAAAAAATCGCAATTAAAATAAAATTATTATGCAACTAGCGTCTAGTGCGAAAGTAACAATTACATAAAATATTTATTACAATTCAAAATTCAAAAAATTTTATTTCAACGTAAAGAATTTACATTCTGTTTGTTGAATGTCAATGTACTTATAATGTTAATGTTAGCCGCTGCCTTGGGGCCGAATGTAGTGGAGAAAAAGGCAGCGAAAAAAACTCCACTCTGCTGACCAACATTCAATTATTTATTTATACACGTGCTCGCGTTGACTTGAACGGGCAATGAAACTGAATCGCCATGTTCAAGCAGTTGTCACTGTACTACAAAGCATTATCAGAATCTGGACGCGGTCTCTGCCTACCCCTCCGAGATACAGGTGTGCGTTTATTTTATGCACAGGGTTATAAAAGTTACGGTACAAAAAACTCGAGCGCTAAAAAAGATATTTAAATAAATTCGCATACTCAGGCCCACTTCGCCCGCTATAGGAGGATATTATCACATGCATAATACTGAAATATCATATTACCGGTTTTATTGCTTTCACAACGACGTAGGGAGTTTGCTTACGAAAAGAAAAATATGCCGAAATATTTTCGTCTGTTTATTTTTTTTATTTATTAAGGCACACTATTTTTTACAGTAACATTAACATTTTATAGGTCTTTTGCGTTACTTTCTCAAACTCGTATCTTAAAAAAATGCAGCAAACTCTTATCTCAAAAAATACGTCTATACTAAAGCTAAAAAAAGATTAGTATCTTAGTTTTACTTATATTTATAGCTAATAGTCCATATAAGAATTGCCATTTAATTTTTTACCGAAACTCCATAGTATAAGACAGACAGTTTTATTTCTCTCCTGAAAAGTTGTCTTTTTTAAGATACGAGTTTGAGAAATAAAAGCATAGAAGACCTTTTTAACAGCACTCACAGCAGCGCCCACAACATTTACCTTATTAATAATCTTAAATAAAGTGAGATCATTTCAAACTTATGAATTTAGCAAAAATCTATAACTTATATTTAAATCCAGCTTACAAATAAAAGAGCTGTATTAGATATTGTTAACATTATTCCGTATACACTTACTTAGGACCAGTTTTTGAACTGAGAATTTCCCTAAGTAACTACTTAAATGTAGTGCTGTCTCGTCAAATTTCTCAGAAAGGAGCGTGAGAGAACGTTAGGTACTTGGTACTTAAGTATTTACTTAGTGAAATTCTCAATTCGGAAACCGGCCCTTAAAGCTCTGCGAATCAGAGTGCTTAGTGCGAGTTTTTTCATTCACTTTCGATAGCGAGAGCGTTTGCAATTTGTATAGGAGTGACAGAGAGACAACTAGGTGGCGCGCTTTGTCACTCCTATAGAATATGAGTTTACGTTAACGCGATCGAGTAGTTAAAAAAACTCTCACTAAGCACTCTGAGTGCGTATACTGAGTTTTGTCGTTCACTTTCGATAGCGAGAGCGTTTGCGTTTTGCATAGGAGTGACAAAGCGCGCCATCTATTTGTCTCTTTGTTACTCCTATGCAAATCGCAAACGCTCTCACTATCGAGAGTGAATGTAAAAACTCAGTATAAGCACTCTGAGTGCGTATACAGAGTGCGTATACTGAGTTTTTTCATTCACTCTCGATAGTGAGAGCGTTTGCGTTTTGCATAGGAGTGACAAAGAGACAACTAGATGGCGCGCTTTGTCACTCCTATGCAAACTGCAAACGCTCTCGCAATCGAAAGTGAATGAACAAACTCAGAGTGCTTATACTGAGTGCGTATACTGAGTTTTGTCATGGTCGGACTCTTCCGACAAAAACTCAAGTAAATGTATCCGGAATAAAGGTAATCATGTGTAGTGCTTACGAAAGTTTTACTTCAAACACAAAATATAGTCTTGAGGATAAATATCACAATTTTATTTAAAAACTAGCGACCCGCCCCGGCAAAAATGTTTCCGTAGAAATAGCTATATGTATTAGTCAAAATGTTGGTAGGAAAATTCGCGGGGTTGTAATTTTTTTACACCTTGGGTTACATTATTCGAGATTTCGTACGGAACCCTAAACTTTTTGAAAATCCAATATAGCGTAGGTATGTTACTCACAAAGAATGTAGGTTTTTAATGGTCAAAGAATTTTTAAAATCGTCCCAGTAGTTTCTGAGCCTATTCATTACAAACATACACACACACACAAAAATACAAATCAGGCCTCTTTATAATATTAATATAGATTAGTATAGATTGGAAGTTTATCATTAAATACATGTAAATCACCAAACATGGCATTGAACGAATTGTATTATGTTCTAGACCTAAGCGATCGATCCACAAGCCTACCAAAAACCCTGCCAACCGATTCGTTCCACTCCAATATCCACCAAATGAGCCGTCCTTCCATGAAGGGTACTCCGCAACTGCTGTCATTATTTGTGGCCCCTTCGTCTGAACTAACAACTCGTGATTGGAGGTCACCAGAAAAGAGCTCTTGTGGCGAGATAGTCAATGACATCGCGGAGGCTATTCTAATTAGACGGAAACAATAGAGCTGGCTGGGTGGTCGTTCAACTCTCCTTTTTTACCAATAAGACACAAAGAATTCATTACATAAACATTTACATACAGGCACATACATTGGTTCTGCTGGCCAAGCACTAGGATACCCTGTGTCGTGGGAACCGGAAACAGCGACATCACAAACATGTAACATCCACGACCTGGGTTTTTATTTTGCCCCAGCCGGGGTTCGAACCCGGGACCTCTCGCATGGTAGGCAGATGTCGTAACCGCTGCTCGTCGGTCGTCTTAATTACATACATAAACTTAAGCCTGTATCCCGCGGTGGTAGGCAGTGCCTATGGCTTGCCACTCGCCACGATCCTGACAGACCGACCTCTTTCCTTTCATCAACAGTCGTATTCGATCATGTCTGTAATTCGAGATACATTGCTCGGTATGTAGGTTTTCACACAAAAAAAAGAACATGAAAAAAAAAAGAAAAATTATTATCAAGTCTCGAACCAGGGTATTCTGTTTACGGTATCGCCCTATTTCCCACTTGAGCTACGACAACCTTACAGATGGTTGCGAAAATTTCCTTCTTGTAGTGTAGCAGTTATTTCTTTGCCTTAAAACCATTTTTATAAAACGACGTTTTATAAAAATGAAACCTAGTTGGATCAATTAATCGCCCCCAAAACCCCCTGTTTACAAAATTTCATGAAAATCGTTGGAGCCGTTTCCGAGATTCTGATTATATATAAATATATATACAAGAATTGCTCGTTTAAAGAGATAGATTAGATAATAAAGTCTATACAACACATTCACTTGTACTGGGCTTCAATTCAGTTAGTGCATTACAGTACGATGACAGATACACGGTCGGGTCCCGTGACGTGTTTTTGCATACCATTGACGCTTAGATGGTTTGATAAGTGTGCGCGCGTAGACTTAAGCGGCAATGAAACGAAATCGCCATATTCATTCAGTTGTCATTGTACTGCAATGCATTAACATAATCTAGGCTCTGGTCCCAAACTAGGATACCTTGTGCTGTGATGACCAGGCAATCCTTGTCACACAAGGAATATGGAAATACACCCAGACGGATTCGAATCTACGCTCTCCGGCCGATAATGGTAAAGACTGCAGACACCTTTTGTGCGCACGAAGCGTTTCGCCTCGTAGTTTCTAATGCGCACCGCTAAGGAATGGAATTCGCTCCCTTCCTCTGTTTTTCCGGAAAGGTACAATTTGGGTGCCCTTAAGGCTAGAGTGAATAGGCTCTTACTGAACCAACGAGGAACATCGTCGGCTCCATCTTCACTTACCATCAGGTGAGATCGGGGTCAATCGTTGGTCAGTTTTTAATAAAAAAAAAAAATAAAAAAAAAAGAGAGGTCGGGGTTGCAGAAAGTCAATAAAATGCCTTCCACGAACGCGAAAAATTAGATCATCATTTTGTTTTTTACCGGCTCGCGTTGAGTTACACAGGGAATTTGATTATGGACGACTTTTATGGGCTGTCTGAAGTGGTTTTCATGATCGCGTTTTTTTCCTGAACTGTTTATTGTAGAGTACGGAGATTCCGTTTACTGCTGGCGGAGGTAACTGTATCGGCGGAGATATGTAGTATCTTGAGGTATCTTATTGTAGAACCTTATACCATACCATAAAGGAAGTATTCACTTTGCAATTAGAAATCGTGGAAATGACAAAAATAAATAAAAGCACGCCCGTTATCCCCGAGCGGGTAGGCAAAGGCACCAATCACTAGAACTGGGCCCACGTTTTGCCGAGTTTATTAGGTCCCAACGTGACAAGTGGCAAGCCTGTTTTCAAGCACCAAGCACAAGTTTTCAGGGTATGGTGTTGCTGTACAAAAAAAGAAATGTGCGTAACTAAAAGTCATCGGTGCATGCGGGATTCGAACCCAGACCCTCATGATCGAGAAGCAGAGTTCAATCCTACTACGCCACCACCGCTGCTGGAAATGACAATTTATGTTTATTCCTACAGTCTATTTTTTGAAGCGAACGACTAAGTGTCAACATGTCAAAAATTTGGTTTTTCAATATGCCACATTTATAACACTGCATAATATTTAGCAAAGTTATACAAAACGATATGCCTAATAAATACTATTAAGCAATTAACACAATAACACTGTTATTACCTGATTTATCCCACACTTGCAGTTTATTTAACTAATATTTTATTTTATCATGAAAATACCACTTGCTTAAGAGATCTATGCCCCAAAAAATACCTAAAATTTCAGTGGTCCTCAAATAAAAGCGATCCTACTGCTGCCAAATATCTTCGCAACTAGGAAAGTTGACGGACTTTTGTATAAAGGCCGATTATAATCGACTATTTTATGCTAATGGGCTACGCGAAGTGTAGGAAGAAGTATGGAGAGCTGACTACGAACCTCTTTTTTAATTAAAGACAAAAAAAAGTAAGATTGACGTTGTTGTTAATGGGAGTGCGACTAAAGAAAATAAAATAGGTAACTTATCTTTAGTCTGTTCATCATTGTAAATAAGGTACTGGTAAAGTTTTTTGGTCCATCGTCCAGTTGTTTTATACTTTTGTGTTTGTTATTACGAAACGGAAAATATGGGTGGGCGAGCCGGACCCAACGCTGATTCTGCCAAACCGATGTATACGATGCCACAGAATACATAATAGTACAACGATGCAAGCAAAGCTGCGTGCATGAGCTACTTTGAGTGAGATGTAAGTTTGAGAGATGCTGTGTCTTTGTTTACCTTTAGTCGTTCGCTTCAGTAAATAGAATATAGTATTAACGTTATGATGGCGGTTTCGCGCCGATTCGCTCACCATGATTAAACTCTGCGAATCTGTCTGAAACCTCGGCCTAGATTTGTTATTGACAACTTCATGGACATGGCAATTTGGTTTCATTTCAGTCAATGATGTGAAAAACACGTCACGTGATCAAACCGTGCATCTGTCATCGAACTGTAGTACACTTACAGAATGGAAGCCTTGTGGGCTCATTATGTAATTTTCTTCCCTGATAAAGGTACAGGCCATACTCCACCACGGGGGCCAAGCCCGGATTGGTGAAGGCTTGTAAGACTAGTGGCTGGGAATACTGTCGGAAATTTCCAAGCCGCCCTAAGGCCTCTTACTTATCTGTATGTACGTGATTTAGCAATAAAGAATATGAATATGATTTAACTCTTAAAAACTAATTTTAATAGAACAATATCAGCGTAATTATTAGACAATAAATTCAAGGACAAATTCAAAAATTTTTATTTCAACGTAAAGAATTTACATTCTGCTTGTTGAATGTCAATGTACATACAGTTATGTATAATAAAATAATTGGTACACTGTCAAATTGCAAATAATAATAATAACTTCGTAAACTTTTAGTCCGGATCTACTTACGGGTGTTGTTATATCGGAAGAGTCCGACCAGGGATACCGCCGTTTAGCTAAAGTATTTTTCGCCAAATTTTACTTCCCAATAAACTTATGGCAAGTTTTCATTTCGCATTTTATTCATTTGGTCAAATTATCATTTCGCATAATTTTACTGCGTCAAGTTATATTAAGACAAACGTTTATTATGCTAACGTTTTATTTTGGCAAGTGTTATTTTCAAATAATGGAACGGGGGGTCGGCGATGTAAAGAATACGTGACAACAGAAATATAGGTGCGAAATATAGGTTAGGTTCTCTATGTAAGATGCTGTTTTCGATCTTACATAGAGAACCTAACGCTCCGACGCGCTCCGCTTCGCTACGCGCGTCGTCGCACCTATATTTCTGTTGTCACGTATTCTTTACACGATTTATTTGGTGACAGATCTACCATTCTGAGCACAGAGCTATTATTTAAGTAACAAAACTGTTATTATAAGAACGAAGTTTATATTCATGTAATGCAATATAATTTTATTGGTCATCGATCTCTTATTTTACACATATATTAACATTAATTTGATAATTCATACCTGGGAACAATTTTTGTTTATCTGAGAACGAAAATATTTCGTGGCGATAGATCTATTTATTAGGTGATACAACTTGATGACAAATATAAATTTTGGTGATAGAAAATATAGATGCCATACATTAGTAAACCGTCCGACCAGGTTTCGGTCCGATTCGCAGAGCTTAATCATGGTGAGCAGAGACGGAGCTCGCGTCGTCGGTTGCTCGTCTCACACTGAGACACACTCACACACTCACGAATCGGAGCGAACAACAACACCCGTAAGTAGATCCGGACTAAAAGTTTACAATGTGTTGTGCTTACGAAAGTTTTAGTTAAAAAATAATAACTTCCACACAACACAATCACTTGACCTGGTCCCAAACTAGGATACTCTGTGCTACGGCAACCAGGCAAGTTCCTCTTTCCACGAGTCGGTCTCCTAGCGACCTTAATACTCTTACCTCATTGGTCAATGCGAGCGGCTTGAGATATAAGCGAAGAGTAAGAGAGAATTTTTAAGGAACTGAAGTTACTAACATTTCCCTCTATGTACATTTTTGAAGTTGCTTTATTTGTAAAAACGAACCCAATATTGTTTACGAAAACTAATAGATTAAGAAATCCTCATAGGCTTCAAAATGTAACCTCAAAAACGGCTCTACTTAGTAAAAGCGTAATTGGACTAGCTTCAAAAATTTATAATAAAATTCCTAATAATATTAAAAGCCTCTATGTTAATCTAATCTCTCATCCATCTAAGCGTCAATGGTATGCAAAAACACGTCACGTGACCCGACCGTGTATCTGTCATCGTACTGTAATGCACTAACTGAATTGAAGCCCAGTACAAGTGAATGTGTTGTATAGACTTTATTATCTAATCTCTTTAAACGAGCAATTCTTGTACATATATTTATATATAATCAGAATCTCGGAAACGGCTCCAACGATTTTCATGAAATTTTGTATGCAGGGGGTTTCGGGGGCAATTAATTAATCCAACTAGGTTTCATTTTTATAAAACGTCGTTTTAACCGTGTTTTAAGGCAAAGAAATAACTGCTACACTACAAGAAGGTAATTTTCGCAACCATCTGTAAGGTTGTTATAGCTCAAGTGGGAAATAGGACGATACCGTAAACAGAAGACCCTGGTTCGAGACTTGATAATAATTATTCTTTTTTTTTTTCAAGTTCCTCCTTTTGTGTGAAAACCTACATACCGAGCAAAGCTCGGTCATCCAGGTACTACTTTTAAATTAAAGCTTAAATTTATATTGATTGACAAATGTTATTACTCTATTGTTGAATATTTAAATGACAAAGAATTCTGCAAATAACTTTACAGAGCCACTGAGCCACTCTCTTATAACATGTATGACTTCGATTAAGACTTTTGATTTTGTTAAAGACATTAATTTGACCAAGTATTAGTATTGCATGTTAGACTATAAGTAACGAAAATATTTGTATGCTTTTTTTAGCAGAATGTAGAGTACATAAATGTATTTACCAACTTATAATCCACCTACATTCCACAAATAAAGGATTTTGTATTTGTATTTGAAGACGGTTCGCCTTATAGGGTAGGGCTATTTAAAGTCACGCGCATTAACTACTAGGCGTGCATGGATTTTCTTTGGGAACTTGTTTCGACGAATGGTGTATAGTGCGTATAATCTGGAGGGGAAAAGGCTCTCTGCATCGCTTTTTACGAGTTCATTCGCCCCAGCCAGTATTTTTTAATCATTGGAAAATTCGCCTGTTACCACGCTGGTAATTTTTTTTTATTGTTGCCGGATTATTCCCGGGAGGCTTCATTTCTGCTTATTGTGTTGTTCTATGATACGAAAAGCTTTTTAGAGTCACGAGCAATTATAACACTTTCACATTTTCTAAAAATCTTAACTTAAAACAATCTAGAAAGAAGTGTACGACAATTTGTCCTAAATTATGTCCCCGTTTTCTCTTGGTCCTACTGATTTGACCTACTAGCAGGACCACGAGGGAGACCTTTTTCTGTCTGTCCTACTATGTGCCTTAGTAGCTGTTGTAAATTATTTAAACCACCTGACAATACCTTGAACAGTACGGGACTTACGGGAACTTAAGAAAGGGACTAAATAAGTGTTTTATATCTTGCTCACACAATATAGACGGCAACTTTAAGCAAAATTTTTCTTTCCAGATAAAATTCCACGCAATTCAAAAATATGTATGCATCAACAATTTGATTTTAGTCCTAAAGCCTCTGAGTTGCCTGTCTGATACTAGGCAACATCTTACACCTAAAATGCCTTTGATTCAGTTGCGTTATGATATTGAAAATATTAATTAAAAACCATTGTTAAGGTGAGACGATGGCTAGTCCAGTTTGCGCACCCGCCTAAATAGCACCTGCACAAAAAGCACCTGGCCTAGTCCAGATTGGGCACCTACTGATATTTTTGGCAGAATAAATACATTTCAATTCACTAACAGCACCTGCCAAAAATATCAATAGGTGCCCAATCTGGACTAGGCCAGGTGCTATTTGTGAAGGTGCTATTTAAACGGGTGCGCAAACTGGACTACCTCGAGCCGATCGGCCCTTAAAAAAATATACAGGTTAAAGACAATCGACTCTACCAGAACTCTCTCCGTAATTCGTATACGGTAGCAATTTACCTAACCAACTAAACACACGAGAAGCACCAGCTTTCAAATAAAAAAAGTAACATCAAAATCGGTTCACCCAGTCAAAATTTCAGAGGTACGAACATTAAAAAAAATACAGTCAAATTGAGAACCTCCTCCATTTTTGAAGTCGGTCAATAATTCTAGTACACGTCCAATGACGTCTGAGCGAGTCCTCAGTAGTGCCTTGGGTAATGATTTTGTGGTCTGTAGTGTAACAGGGGAACAATTTCGCCTTTAGCACTACTAGTATTTAAATGGTGGTGTGAAACATCCTCCTTTTTTGAAGTCTGTTAATAATTCTAGTACACGTCCAATGACGTCTGAGCGAGTCCTCCGACGCGTTGAGAAGATTTATAATGATACTCGTAATTTCTATGCGAAACGAGTACTCAATTATCATCACTGACTAATGAAGTATGAAATACAGTCTGCGATACTTTGTACAGTCACATTAAGACTCAATATCCAACCTTTAGTTACAAAGTCACCCGTGACGTAGGTACCGTGTAAGGCTTGATGTGTTGTCGACTGTATTTCTTCGCGGCCTTGGAATAGTCAACCCCGGTTTCTCGAACGGTAACAAGCTGTTAATCTACTATTAACATTAAAATGTAAAAATTACTTTGCTAAATTCCTAATTAACTAACCGCATTGCTTGTGGGATTTAGCAAAGTAATTTTCACATTTTAATGTATGGATTTCCGCAAAGTAGCTGATGAAAGATATTAATCTACTGTTAACAGCTGTCAGATAGCCGGATAGAAGTGCATACGAAAAAACATTTGATAGCTGTAATGTTAACAGTAGATTAACAGATTGTTAGCGTACGGGAAACCAAGGGTTAGGCTCTGAGTGTGGTCGTATATTTATAAAAAGCCGTCGACGAAGGTCCTTCAAAGTGATGTCGAGTTCAAAAGGTCGTTGAGTGACTAAAGCTTGTTCCTTTTTAATCAGAGTAATACCAGATGTGCTTCGTAACTTTCCCGCTTATAAATATTTAGACCATAAAGGGGTTTTAAGTATTACGACTCTCTATCATCCTTTCATCCCTGCCACTTTCGTTCGAAAGTTGAGTGGCCATCCAATTTTGTCTACAATCGACTTTTTCTACAACGCACCCGTTATATTATTTTTATGTTGTATTGTGCTCCAAATAAGTGTATCCATCCATACAGCCCATTAGAGCTCACCGCTGGGCGTTGATTTCTTCCCACCCCACATCTGAGTGCTTATACTCACGCTTATACTTACACTTATACTTATACTTATACTCACTTATACTTACGCTTATGCAATTTGTATAGGAGTGACAAAGCGCGCCACCTAGTTGCCTCTTTGTCACTCCTATGCAAATTGCAAATGCTCTCGCTATCGAAAGTGAATTGAAAAAACTCAGTATAAGCACTCAGAAGCCAATCCTCTCGGTTGCCAGCAAATTATAAAGAAATGCATTTTCAAGAAACTTTTCAATTAAAGTCTATATCAACGTCGAAGGCAGTACAGCTATCAATCTTGTACAAAATATCACGGCGTCCAAAGATTTATCAGATCGTTCCTAACAGAAAACTTTCTCAAAATATGTAACTCCATACATAATAATATAAGAAAAAAGTTGTTAAGCAGTCTACGTTATACTGGGTGTTGATTTGTACAGTTTCGTCCGACTCAAGGGTGGTTATTTACATGATACTGAAGCAAAAAAAAAATGCAATATTTTTTAGTGAAAATCACCTAAAATCGCTTGTTTTGCGCACTCTCCCGCCCCGCCCCGCGAAACCCCCGCGGGACCCGTCAAGTGCAAACGGTAGAAGCTAAGCCATATAACTTTATGATTCTTAGGTGATTTTCACTGAAAAAAATTTTTTTGTTTTATTTTATTTTGCTTCAGTATCATGTAAATAACCACCCCAGAGTCGGACGAAACTGTACAAATCAACACCCTGTACACGTCCCACTGCGAGGCACAGTCCTTCTCTCAGAGAGAGAATATGGATTTGATCACCACGCGTGCCCACCGCGGATTGGCGATTTCAAGCGTTTAGATATGAATACCTCAGATTCTAAGGTTTCCTCACAGTGTTTTCCTTCATATCTAGCAAATGGTATCGTTACTATATCTTCACAAATGTACATAACATCCATCCGTATATTCCTTTCAAAACCTACTCGTCATTGTTTCCCACCCATTATAAGTAAATGTATCGAGTAGGTATACCTACAACATCAATTCACCGGAATGGCATAAGCACTTTGCCGTCTCAAGATCCCTAAGAATGTAGAGAAAGGCGCGGTACCAACATACCCAGTATTTATAATCCTTACTATTGACACTTCTAACGGTCTAATAACGGCCCGTCGGCGATAAAACAATAGGAGATTTAATGTGAGGATGGAGACATTATAATTTTTTATAATATTAATTAATCATATTATGTCGGTGGAAAGGTCGTCTACCTGATGAGTCAATGACATTAAGAAGTCGACAGGAGGGCAATGGACGAGATTGGCGGAGAACCGGGGAGGATGGCGTCACGAGATTGTATAGATAGAAAGTACAGTCTTTTCTGGATATTAGTAGTTGATAGAAATATTAGACCATAACAGCGACCACGGATTTTTTAATAATACAATACAAGGGCAAGAGAGCAAGATAAAAAGTACCCGAAATCGGTGTGCGTGCATACAGCGACTAATGAATGTCGATGAAGCGAAAGGGATCGGTGAGGATCGTGGCAAGTGGCTGTCCCTGGTCTCTGCCTACCCCTCTGAGATACAGGCGTGAGTTTATATATGTATGTACAATACAGATTTTATTGGCTTAAAATTTTAAAGTCGATAAAAATAGAACTGAAAGACTTTGCCTAATTAAAGAATTTAATCGTCCAGATAGAATACCGTATGTCCTTGCAAAAGTTTGCCCTTTACTTAGTCGGCCTGGTACTATAGTAAGCCGGTAAAGCCACTGACATTTGTTTGTATAGGAATTCCGGGACTAAAAGGCCGTCGAACGGTCGGACGCAAATCGTGTCGAGAATTTAATATTTCCTTATCCTTTCCACGGTTATTGTGCTCGATGGCATTCTTATTTATCGGTCTAGCCAAGTTTCGTTGAGAAAGGTCGTTCTTCAATAAAATTTTATATCCTGTCGTTCTATAAGGCGAACTTTTTTATGCGCGACGCGCCATTATATTGTGTCTCGCTCCAAAAAGTGTACAATAAAGAATATTGTAATGTAATCTTTAGTTTGAAACTCTGTTGATATATTTGTTTTGGGTGTTGTCTTAATAATTGCGATTATTTTCTATATTTTGTAACATCGTCCCCTCTCTTCTATTCCAGTCGGCAGCGGAGATGCAATAGCGTTACCACAGACAGAGTCTCTTCCCACAACCATCGCCGGCTCTACCACTCCGCGTCACTCCGACCGGCAAGGGCGAGCCATGTACTTCACCAAGACTACTCCCACCGCCTCCAGCACTAAGATACCACAAGATGTAGTATTTAACGCTACAGAAACAAAAGAAAATCCTCCAAAAGAGACCAACGATACGCTTAATTTAAATAAAACTGTAACGCAAAATATGACGGAAGAATCCCCACATCCTACCATTCAATGGACGCCTGTAAGTTCAACTGAAGTTGTCAAGACAAACGAGACTAAGACAGAAGAAATCAGTTACGAAGTGACAACGACAGATGCCCCAAAGATAAATTCAACTGAGTCCAATACCACAGTGACGACCTCGAAGAAGAGAAACAACTTGACGAGACATCCGGAGATCAAAGACTTAGACCAGCATATAGAAGGCGTGGCCGAGAGCAGGATCGTCACGGAGAAACCACTGTCTTTGGAGACAACGTTCTTACAAACGAGAGTTCCGCCTAATATAGAATCTTCTAGACGAATCATTGACCAACCGGCCAGAGGTGGCATGGACACGGGAGAGATCGCCGGGATATCTTTCGCAGCATTAGTGTTGGCGGCCCTAGCTGGCAGTACGGCCTTCGTATTGTACAGACGGAGGTATCTGAATAAGCCCCAGACGTTGAACGATAAATGTTCAAATCCAGACTCCAGTGGGTACTTGGATGATAGCACTATACGGGTGAGGATCTTATTTTTTCTCTCTATATTTCATCTCACTCATGGATGCGTCCAGCATGCACTAGATTGTCTTTCTTTTCAATATCATTGTTTCTCAAAATCAGCTCATTCCGAGACTGATAAATCGTGTTCCTTGAATAGTTTCTTCAGAAATCTTTTAATACGATGCCCTTCTCTATTTGGTAAAGAAAATATTAACTGTTCACCAAAATATACAGGCGATCATTCTTAGTTTTAGATTTTTTGGTAGTAGTTAATCTATGCTTGTGGTAAGGCCGTACTTACTTGACAGTTATAAATTGCCTCGTTGGTATGCTCAATTGGAGCCAAAATCTGGATATTTTCCAAATTTTGAAACCCTGCCAAGAGGAAGAGGTTAATCAGTGTGTATCTATTCTTGAATTTCATTTAATTGCTGCTCTGGCTTACTTCAGCCTGATTTATGCAGAGCTGGATCGGCATGGTTATAAACATCGGGAAAAATATGAATATAAAAACGGTTTTAGCAGTTGCAGCGTATGGTTGCATTGATTTGAATGTGGACTGTAAGTCTAAGATTTGATGTTCAATGATGCGCTGACGTTCTAACAACACTGGTTTAGTGTATGAATTACTGTATGTATGGGTTACATGGATTGAAAGATGCGACATGTAAGACGCTTTGCGTTTAATCGACGAGTGAGTGAGATGTAGAGATATTACTTTTTTCTAATAGAGATTTAGGGAGACGCTGGATGCAAGCCGCTTTCAACCGGTTTGGAAATCCATGTAGGAGGCCTATGTCCAGCAGTGGACTTCTTGTGGCTGAATAATGATGATGATGAATAGAGATAGTGTTTACGGTTCAGTACTTCGAAAGGAAGAAAACGGAACCCTTATAGGATCACTTTGTTGTCCGCCTGTCTGTCTGTTATCATCATCATCAACCCATTATGTCCCCACCGAGGGGCACGGGTCTCTTCCCTGAGGAAGGTATAGGCCATACTCCACCACGGGGGCCAAGTCCGGATTGGTGGAGGCTTGTAAGACTAGTGGCTGGTCTTACTTTCAGAAGTTTTCAAGCCGCCCTAAGGCCTCTGACTTGGCTTAACGACTGCCATCTATCTGTCTGTCTGTCAAGCTTGTATATTTCAGGAACGCATAGGTATTTCGTTATGGGGGTATCGAGTTGAAATAAAAATCGTATACTTAAGTCTCGGTCCCTTAAGGCTGTGAAAAACTCTACCGCAAAAGTCATTTATGTCGATACTCAAGGCAATCAGAATTTAGCGTACTTCCCGCAGTTGTTCCCAGTCATCACCACTGGCTACGTCCCCACTGGGGACAAATGAGAAAAAAAATACCGTTCGTGGCCAGTGGTGACGAAAGGGAAAAAAAAACATCAGTTGTCACCAGAGGTGACAATCGGGGTAAGGGAAAATCCCAATCATCTCCAGTAGTGACGCGTTGACTTAAAACCATGGGCTTTTAGCTTGTTAGCCTTTTTCTTTACTACAAACACGGCCCGAAGGCAACGGCTAATTTGTACATTGTCATTCAGCATACAGAATGTAAATTCTTTACGTTGAAATATTTTTTTGAGATCTCATTGAAGCATTTTTTCTCAAATTCCAGGACAACTCCGAGGAGATGTATAGTCTGGACAACGATTCCTTCCTCAACTCACTGGAGGCCATGACCATCCAGAATTACTGGACTGACACCGTCAAGCATACCAAGTTATAAACCAAACTGGACACTAGACTTTCGTGACAAATCTCAAATATTCGTGTTCGATCATTCGATCCAAATCTTCGCAGTATTTAAGAAACCAAAGCATAATAATGCTTGTATGCAATACTTGGTGTGATTTATGTGCAGCAAATGCTGATGATCCCGGGTAATCCCTCATACTCTCTCTATCTGATAGAAGCCTTATGCTCTACAGTGGGACGTAAAGAGACTGCTTACAATGCAAGCGTATTAATCCTTGTATGCAGTAATTGGTGTGATTTACAGTAAACGCTGATGATCCCGGGTAAAGCATCAGTCTGAAGATGAACTGTAATCTGTTAAACTTATTGATGGTGTACAAGTATTACGTGGTAGCTCCCCTAGGGCATAAGGACGGGACTGACAATTCGCAGTGATTGAAAAAAGTATGATTTCATTAATTAGGTACGCTAAAAGGACATGACAAGTGTATTTTATGTTTTATTGGTGATTTTTAGCGACAAGTGATATTTACTGATGAGAGAATTTGAAAGCTTAAATGCTGATGAAATTGTACGTAATTTCTGAAGAGTTTAATGAATTCTAGTCGATCATCAGTATTTATTACTTATATAGTTATTTTATTTTAGTATAATAATATGTTGACCAAATTGTTTTTTTTTAAGTTAAAAACTTATAAACGTAGTAAAAAATGTATGCGGATCGAACAGATTCAATGAATTACCAAATTCCTAGTATTGTCAAAAAATACATCACAAACATACCGTGCGTGTAAATATTAATTTTTCAAATTCTCATTGTCTTCGTAAAATATAAATCTCCTTCTGAACAAATGCTCGTTTAAAATTCGAGTCCCTAGCTTAAATAATTATGCTTATATACTTAATTAAATGTCTATTGATGTTAGTACATAAACTTATAGAGTTATCGACAGAAGGTGTAGATTAAAATGTTGATAATATTAATTTTATTTGTAAATAACGACTTTTGTGATAATATTTTTTAGATTATGATTACTTATTATATGTGTTTGTTTAATGTATTCTACGTTTGACCATATTACATTGTAACTAGGGCTGTATTTTTTTAATGTTTCTATCGTGTTTGAAGATAGTGAATAGAACAAAAATAAGCAACCCTAGTAATAGTAAAATATTGTCAAACCGGCAATGATTAATCAATATCTTTTAAATGTACCCGTTTTAATGTATTAAAAAAGTGATCTCACATTATCAATACATTTTCAGATTTCTGACATTGAGTTAAATATTTCTATTAATATTGTTTTACGTATAAATGTATGAACAAGTTAGTATATGAAACAATTATAAATACTGACACTGAAACAGTGCACATGGTGTACCTAAAGTTGAACACAATCAGTCTTATTAATATATTTATGTGTTTTTCATATGGAATAACAACGTTTGCCGGGTCGGCTAGTTTCGTATAATAGTTTGTATTAGTTTGAAGTTTTATTATTATTATTCTTTTGTATGTGAAGTTATGTCTGTGATCGATATCATAATGTCCGTCCAGTTGGTTGATTCTTTCTGTTGCATTTAACGTTTTATTTTACTTTATTTGTTGCTATGAATTAATTTACCTTAACCACCGACCTTTACTCAAAGTTCGTAATAAATAATCGAGTGTCTATTCCTCTTACAACTTTATTTTTGTTCCATGAGATTCTTTGCTCATATTGATTGTTTTCGATAATATATCAAGGTTTGTATACTTTTATGAAACTCACGGTTTACGCTCCCTACAAATGTTGCAGCTTTCATAAAAATGAAGGAGTATATTGTGCTATCTTTGCTTTCGTTCACCATATTTTAAAGGGGCATTTTAAGAATGATTTTAGTAACATTGGTGTGCTAAATTTGAAAAAAAAAAACATAAATAATAAACTTTGTTTATCCAAAATTACTTCACGTAATTTTTTTGAATTTTTATTACGATAAGTAATAAAAATTCAAAAAAGCTACGTTTTGAGCGTCTGGTGGTAGCCGCGGCGCCAGTGATACTGTTTTTTTTTTAATTTGCGCATTTCGGACATGAGATGATGAGACTAACACTCAACACATTTGAAAACATTTTTCAACGATACTTCCTACAACTTTGAACTTGGATTTACATTTTCGAGCAAACGGTCGGAAATTACAAATAGATATTTACATTACCATTACTGATAAATCATTAGTTTTTTAGTAATATAGCTATTACAAAGCAGAAACATCAGACAATTTTTTAATGGAAAAATTTAACAAAGTAGAATAACATTTTTGCGTTTAAAACTTGGACGTGCTACAGGAATTGCGCAATGAATAATCATCAATTCACGATTGTGTTTCACGTAAAAATGCACTAGAACCTGGCTAACAGTAATAAGTAAATACGTAACTATCTGCATGACATGAATCCATGACGTCATGTGATGTGAACATGATTGGATTTTTACCCAGCAGTGGGTGTCAACAGGTTAACTATGAAGATATTTGCACTTAAGTATATAATGATCAACGTCTTTTCAATATGAAAGTAGCGAGTATGTGTAGGTATACCTATATAGGTTGGTAGCTTTGTAACCTTTCTAAAATGTTCATATCAAACTGTACTACATTCATGGTAATAATAGTATTTATACTCTGATAGGCAATTGTGATTGTAAGTAGCTACCTAACTAATTATATTGACTGTAGTACTTATCTATAGTTTCCATAATAAGTCTAAATTGAGCCAAACCAAAATTCTTCTGTAAGAGTACCTACCTTCTTTTGGAATATGTCTTGTTCTCTTTGTAATTATCAAGGAGAGCAACAGCAGGGTAAAATGTAATTTTATTTCGTACAAAAAGTATATTTTTCAATAAACCTACTTAGATGTAACAAATGCTGTAAAATAAAATTATTCTATTATAAATGTGCCAGGTGCTAGGAGAAAATATTTTATGTAGAAAAAGATGAAACTTAAACCCCCTAGTGATGTACCAATACATTTGTGTTTAAAACATAATGATTTTTAATTATGATGGAATTAAATCTATTTTTAATTGCAAAAAGGTTTTTCACTACCCCTAAATTACTTAGATACAGTCAACACTGTATTGTGTCATTTAGCTTTTTTAATAGGCCTACTGTGGAGAGAGTGTTTGCGAAGCATGTCTGGCAGGTTGCGCCAATATGTGTTCAAATATATTTTCAAGTCTTTGCAAAGTCTTCAAAGATGTGTTCAAATGTGAAGCTAGGTCTGGCGCCGGCATTAGGCGATTTTCTGACAGCTCCTAAAAATGGTTCCTAAAGTCCGTTACACAATGAAAAAAAAAAAGGTATAAGAATAAGGAATAGCACAGAAATCAATTGTCTTCCTTATTCTTGAATTGTGTCTTGCTCAACGGTGCTGCCATTGCTGGATTCCGCTATTCCTTATTCCTTGTTCCTTATTTCTTATTCTTAAACCTTTTGGGCTAACTCGCTACTGGATGGCGATGGTGTCTGCGTACGTTGTTTTTTTTTTAATACAGCTGAGAGCACGGATGTATATAGGTAGGTACTTCGTAAACTGGATAGCTTACTCAAATTTACAATGAAGACACATAAACATTTACATACTTACACTAGGATACCCTGTGTCGTGGGAACCAGAAACAGCTACGTCACAAACATGTAAACATCCAAGACCTGTCAACTTTTAGTCCGGATTTACTTACGGGTGTTGTTATATCGGAAGAGTCCGACCAGGTTTCGCTCCGATTCGCAGAGCTTAATCATGGTGAGCAGAGACGGAGCTCGCGTCGTCGGTTGCTCGTCTCACACTGCGGGCAAGCGCGCGGCGCGCCCGCGCCGAGATGGGTGGGGCGGGTGCCGGCACCGGCTGCGGGGGACTCCCGCTGGCTTGCGACGCGGCGCCTGCTGCTTTCCCGTCGTCAATGTCGCTGGGCATGACGGCACAGACACAGCTCACGACGTCTTCGTTCTTGCAGTGTCGATCTCGATATTCACTTTCACTGTGTTTTCGTAGAACCGGTTTCCAGGCCGGCGGTAGAGCCCATCCACTGTCTCTATTGAAATTCGGGTGGCGACTTATTTCAATAGCCTCGCGCATTTTTCGTGGCACAAAAAACTTGTCTTTGGACAATACTTGTGCCTTATCGAAGCGGATAAAGTGGCGAGTGTCCTGGGTCAATGCGTGTTCTGCTACCGCCGAGCCATCGATTTTTCGGTTTTTCATACAGCGTATGTGCTCCGAAATTCTGACAGATATTTCGCTGTGTCTCACTCACCTATGTAGCATTTGCCACAGTCACACGGTATCATATACACTCCGGGGACATTCAGTGGGTCGCTATCCTTCGGCGAGCGCAGTAACTGTCGGATTCTTGCTGGGGGGCGATAGATCGTCTTGATGTTGTATTGCCTGCGCAACAACAAACCGACCTTATCCGTAATTCCTTTCACAAAGGGCAAGAAACTTGGTACTCGCTCCGCCGTAGCGACTCTACGCTGCGCTGGCGTCGAAGTGGCTACGCGCATACTCTGTCTCCATTTGTAGCCATTGTCCTCCAGTACCCCTCTAACATGGCGTAGCTCATCCTCCACGTATTGTGGGTCACACAGCCGGAGAGCTCGGTTGATCAGGGCACGGGGGACGGAGAAAAGATGTGTCGGATGATGGTGTGACTCTGCGTTTAGATAGCAATCCGTGTGTGTCGGCTTGCGATACACCGTGTGCGTTAATTGGCCTCCCGGTTCGCGCTGCACTAACACGTCTAGAAACGGCAGTTTCCCATCTTTTTCTTCCTCCAGAGTAAACGTTATCCTTGATGTGCTCTGTGAACGGAGTTAGCACATCCACATATCGCCACCAGTATCTCGGTCCCCTTGATGCACTACTTAGGGCTGCCTGCTCGAACCACTCCATGAATATGTTGGCTACAACCGGTGCGATGGGAGATCCCATCGCTACTCCATCGGTCTGTATGAAAAAATCTCCTCTCCAAAGAAAGTAAGTAAATCCGGACTAAAAGTTGACAATGTGTTGTGCTTACGAAAGTTTTAGTTCAAAAATCCAAGACCTGGGTTTATTTTTTTCCCCCCAGCCGGGGATCGAACGAGGGACCTCTTACACAAACTTACACTTTAAACCATCGATATAAAGTGTAGATTTCTCCGTCATACGTGAAAGTAGAAAAGCGAGCCGAGTGAGATAGTTTGAAAGTAGTAGTGCGTCCTTGTCTACCGAGTTGCCAGGACTAAATAAAGTCTAATGACGACAGTATTACTTCTTAGAATAGATATAGTAACATTCAACTTTTTTGTATAGTTAGAATATTGAAACTAATAATGTATAATAAGGATTTCATTAACTCAGTTATAAAACGAAATAAAAGTCAAAATGTAATAGCTTTTCGTCATCTTAGGGCCCTCGCCCACGGCGGCTTTTTTCGCGCTGCCGTCGCGCGTTTACGCGCGCGCGTACGTCGCTTTTGGGCTAAGTTTTCGAATCTCTGCCGTAGAGTTGAAGCTTCAAATTAATACTGCATAAAGATGTTTATATAACAAATATAATCCCTCAGTCTTTTCCGTCGATACCCAGTAGTTTCGGAGTTATGATTTTTTGAAAAGTAACAAAACTTACGAAATTTACGCCATTTTTGTTTCGGAATGCACCTCACGTTGCATTGCGTTTCGGTACAAGTAATAACAAACTTTTACCTATATTACGCTAGAATACACGATAGTTTAATACTAAAAATTATTTTGAGGGTGAAAATGTTATAAAAGGACATAATAATTTAGATATATTGTAAAGTTGAATAATTGAAAACAAAATTGAACGAAATATTGGTGTTTAATGGAACGGGGGGTCGGCGACTTATAGAATACGTGACAACAGAAATATAGGTGCGACGACGCGCGTAGCGAAGCGAAGCGCGTCGGAGCGTTAGGTTCTCTATGTAAGATCGAAAACAGACTCGACTTTGATGCGTACATATTATTATTCATTCCTTAGGTAGATCTTTTGACATTCGGCGTTTTAAACGTCGGTACCTACTATAATACGTAGGAGATTAACAAAGGTTTTATTTTTGCCAACATAACCTCAAAATTTGTTTTATTTTTTCTCAAAAACTACTGGTTATCGACGCCCCCCCTTCACAGGGGGGCATCAGCTACTGTATTACAAGCCTCTACCAATCCGGACTTGTCCCCTGTGGTGGAGTGTGGCCTATACCTTCCTCGCTCGTTTTTTATTTCATTGTGCACAGTCCAGTAAAGTTATCAAATTACGTCCATGCCATGCCTACTACCTACTCCTCTACTCTACACAGACTAAAATATGAAATTTTACCTTCCAATAAAATAAGACGTCCGAAGTCCATTTATGAGAGTACATCGTCTTCGTTCCGCTCTTTGCCGTTAGATGTCGCTCGTATCTCGCCACGTGACCCGCGCCCCTCGCGCCCGCGAGCTCCTTCTGGGAACACTTAACCAACCATAGACAGGCCGCCATGTTTCTTGTCATTGTTTGACTCATAATGATGTAGCACCAGGAAGACATTACCCGGCGAAGCTACAATTTCGGCTTCCAATAAAAGCCGCTTGATCCAACCACCAATTATAGTGGGAGTAGCCGGGCTAGCTGGTTCTCTAGTAGTAATAAATAAGTTTGGTATAGAGCCTCTAGATTTACTTGATAAAATTATTAAATGTCTGAGCCAAAATAATGGGTCTATATTTCTATCCGGTGAAGCTAAGTGTCCAGCTAGATTGTTGAAATGAGACTGAATCTGTCTTAGAACCAAAAACCGGATGTAAAGTGATTGAATCATAATTATCTACAAAATGATTTGAGTCTACATGCAATAATGTCAGGTCGTGGACCCTACGACCCGAGGCCAACAAAAGAATGGTGGCAGTACGTCTGGACACATCATATAAACTGTTTATATTAGGATTTGTATCTTTCAAATATTTAATTAGAACTCTGGCAGCCCAGATAGGAATTTTAGGTGGGATGGGTCTCGATATTGCAATAGCTTTTAACATATGTTTAACCAAGTTATTTGAGGATATTTTAACATCTGAAATAGTCTCACAAACAGATGCTATTGCTGATTTATGAGTTAATATGGTACGGTACGCTAAATTATCTGAGAGATATAATTTTGCCAGGTATCTAGCAACATCAGGTGGAGTAGGATAGTGGGAATTTAAGTTATTTAACTGACACCATTTTGTCCATTTAGTCCAGATTGGGGCATATGTCTTCAACGTAGATGCTCTCCAGCATGATGAAAGAAGGAGCTTCTCCTGTGATGACCAGTTCTCAGTCAGTGCATCCCACCCGAAATGAGCCAAGCTTCTAGATGAAGGCTGTCCACATGAGCTGGAGGATTCCCTGTATGTGTGTCTACTAGAGAAGTTTTCAAGCTTTTTATCTTCAGAGGACGTGCTTGTGCTCGGCTCTTCAAGTCTGGACGCCAAAAGGGCTTGTTCCACTTGGGCGCTATTACTATGAACGTGCCCCACGCTGAGTTGAGGTGTTAAAGGACTCTCGGTAGAAGACCCGGCGGTGGAAAGATCCAGGCTAGGTCGTAGCGCCAACACCTGCTTAACGCGTCGTGAAAGTAAGCGTTCGAGTCTGACAAGTCTAGAGTAACATAATTTTGAACCACGTGCGCGGTTTGAGATGCGAAGAGGTCCACGCTTGGTACTCCCCATTTGTTGAATATCTTCCCGGTTGCTTCGTCTAGAAGATGCCACTCCGAGCCTTTGCGATTTCGGGAGATTCTGTCGGCTTCGGTGTTGTACAGCCCTGGGAGATGATGGGGTATTAGTACAACATTGAGGCTGTCCGTCAGGTCCGCCAGCTGTCTTGTCAATTGTAGAAGGTGCAGTGATCTCGTTCCGCCCTCGTTCTTTATGTAAGAGACTACAGATCTGTTGCCGGTCTGCAAAACTATTGTCGAGTTCCTGAGTGTTGATATCTTTAACGAAATGGCAGCAATCACCGCAAACATTTCTTTCAAATTGCAGTGCCAATCTTTCTGATGCCGACTCCAAGTGCCCATGATTTGGTCGTTGTTTACTAAGGCACCCCACTGAACATCCGATGCGTCCGTCACAAGATAATTTGTAGGCATCCTCACAGGGTGGATCTGAGTCTCCTGCTGTAGATTGGCTAGCCACCATTGCAGTTCCTCTCGCACTTCTGTTGGAAGGGGTTGCGATGTCCGAGGATACTTGCGTAGGGGCTTGCTGTGTAGCTGGATCATACGGCAATGCAACCTTCCCCGGTGGGTGATGAAGGTCGCAAAGTTGAGATACCCTAAGAGGCGTTGAGCCTGCTTGAGGGTCCAACAGACGCAGGTAGTAGAGAAAGTAGACACTGGCGAACTCTTCTTACTTTGTCTGGGGGTAGGGACTTGAGATTGTGTTTTGTGTCCCACCTGATACCCAGGTATTCTATCGATCTTGTCGGAGCTGTGATCGACTTCTCGAAGTTGACAGACCATCCTAGGCTGGATAAAAACTCTATTGCCATTTTCACATTAAGTTTGTGGGTCTCCTTGCTTTGGTGAACAATCAAGTAGTCGTCCAGATACACGATGAGCCGCAGACCTTTTTCTCGCAGTACTTGAGCGGTCCAGTTTGTTACTGTAGCAAACATTCGAGGAGCAGCGGCTAGGCCGAAAGGCAAGCAAGTCATTTGTAGCAGGAAACCCTTGTAACTGATGCGCAAGAAGGGTTGGTGTTCTGGCTTTATTGGCAGATGATAGTAGGCTTGACTTAGATCAAACTTTACCATCCAATCGGCAGATTGAAGAAATCTTGGCATTTGATGATGGTGAAAAAGGTGAAAATGTGTTGGAGTCATAAAGAGATTTAAGGCCTTCAAATTGAAAATAACTCGATTCTTCCCGTTGCTCTCCGAAACTAAGAACATTGGAGAAATGAAAGACGGAGTCAGAGGTGCTGGTTCCAAAATATGAGCTTGCATCATGGGTTGAATTTCCAGGGTCATTTCTGGTGTAACTGGGGTTTGATACTTTTCCAAGTCATCTAAAGTTGGAAGAATCAGCGGAGGAGCTTGGTCGAAGGGAATTCGGGCACCCGAAATCAGCTTTAGGATTGTTTTGGGTGGATGGTGTTGTTTCCATATGTGACTGTAGTGTTGTAAGCAGCCTCCCCGAAATCCTCTCAAGTCATTTGTTCCTGTGACCTCTATCTTTTCGCCCCCCCCCCCTTTTCTTTCTATGAAAGTCATCAAACTTGAGTTTCCGTCCTCTATCGTCTTTAGGCTTTTTCGGTTGTAGACGAAAATGTTTCTCACGGGAGAGATACTGTGATAGAGCAGGTACACTGAACATGTACTCTGAGGAAGGGGGTATCCTTTCCATGTCTTCTCATTGGTATTTATTTTTCAAACTTTTTAGAAGCTGCCTGCGGCGCAATTCCAATACTTCTGCCCGCTTTCCACAGATAATTTGTAAAATATCATGAGAAATGGTTTTATAATCGGACTGATTTCCAAACAAATCTTTTAATTTTTCATATACTGACGTAGATGAGAGCTGAGTATCAATTTTGGATGACCAGTCGATCAGATGTTCCAAAGCACTATTCACAAACTCATTTTGAGCGAGTATGGCATTTGATAAAGCGGCGAAACTACGTTCCATCTGGTGCCATCTTAGCGGACTGAAAGGATCTTCGAGACGCCGCAGTTCTTCGTTTACTTTTAGTTCACAAAAGGCGGGAAAAGCAACGTACTTCTTCTGTACTTCGGTGTAACGAACCGCATTCCATTCCGTAGAATCGAACCGTTGCATTTCCTTTATCTTTTCTACCCTCTCCGGTTTCGCTTTTTGAAGGGTTGGCTCCTTCACAGATACTGACAGTTCGGAAATAGAAAGTGTCTTTGTGTCACTAAAGTGCATATGAAGTGCGTGTTGGTTGTTGTTTGAGAGACTGAATGGTAAGTAAAGTAAAATGTTTATTTTTAATTTTAGTATTAATGTTGATTTGATTCATGTCTCTTACTTTCTCGAAGAAGGAAAAGGAAGACACGTTTGGTGAGGTTCGTCAACACATCGCGAAATCTTTTTGTTTTTGTTTTCTTATTTAAACCGATCTTATTTTATTACCTACCTTTAATTGCAGGAAGTAGGTACATATCCTACAGTGGACTATTTAGTTATTTAGAACTTTGTGTGTGTGTGTGTGTATGTGTGTGAGTATTGTTGCTATTAAACAAGATTGCTAAAATGCGCAATTTTGATTGGAAAAAAGCTGTGCCATGTGTATAAAGATAGGTTTTTATAGGTTTTTCCAGTTCAAAAACGCGTTCAAACTATTAGTCCTCCCGTAACCACGGTGCGGTGCTTGCAATAGCGCCAAAATATCGGAAATAAACAAAAGGAAGTTTGAACGCAATTTGAAACCGGAAATACCTACAAAATGTGTAATAGTAATCGCGACAGTTTAAATAAAATATTACCTTATTGGTTTTGTTAAGTTATTGCATCGCGATAGTTGTATTTATTTATCTTTAGGCATACTTATACTTATCTTATACTTCACCGATCTTTTCTTCATTACATATTTAACGCTGTTTTTCGGACAGTTTAAAATGTCGACCAAGAATTCAAGCGACGGTAAAAAAAGTTTGTGGGACTTTTTCGTAAAGTTGGATAGTCGAAGTGCCAAGTGCTCGCTATGCCTAAAACATTGCTTATTAGCAACCGCTCCACTACAGGGTTAAAAGGGCATTTACAAAAAGTACACTGTATCAGTGTCATAAGTAATGTCAGTGGCAACAAAGCTAGTTCACCCAACAAAGATTTGGATAATGCAGATTCACAAGCTTCCACTGATGCTATAGCAACTACTTCAAAAAATGAAGATTATCAGGAAGTAGTTCCGAGCAAGAAGACCAAGAAGACTAATTGATTTCTACTTTGAAAAGGAAAATTCTATGGAGAGTTTGGTCACTAGGATGGTGTGTAAAGATGGCTTTAGTCTAAGTACATTTTGTACATCATCCGACTTGAGATTATTATTCGCAAAATCAGGATTTCAATTTGCCGACTTCTCCAAATACCATCAGAGCGATCATTTACAGATATGCAGAGAATATTCAAGCTGATTTCATTAAAGAATTCACTAATTTAAAGCAAAAAGGACAAAGATTCTCATTGAGTTTTGACGAGTGGACCTCCCAAAAAAATCATAGATACAGAAATCTCAACTTGCACCAGGATGATAAACATTTCAATTTAGGGTTGATAAGAATTCATGGCTCCTGCACTGCCAAACACTGCATTGAATTAGTGTCGGAAAGGCTGAATATTTTCGGCTTAGTGATGGAAACCGATATCATTGGTATCACTACCGATGGCGCCTCCGTAATGGTAAAAGTTGGAAAACTTTTGCCTTGTAATCAACAATTATGCTACGCTCATGGTATCCAGTTGGCTGTGGTGGACGTGCTATACAAGAAGAAACCTCATAAGGAAGTAGACCAAGCCGCAACAGATGAAAGTGATGAATGCGAAGACGATGAAGACTTAGAGACAGAGATGAACGATGGCTTGGCAGTTACAGTAGAACGAACATTAGTGGACTCTGGTGAATTAATTCCACGATACAGCGCACTGCTCATGAAAGTACGCAAAGTTGTAAAAATTTTCAAAAAATCACCCACCAAAGATGATTTTTTTTTGCAAAAATATGTTAAGGAAGATAAAGGTACAGAACTAAGTCTGATTCTTGATTGCCGCACGAGATGGAACAGTTTGCTCAGTATGCTGGAACGTTTCTACAACCTAAAAGTTTGCATCGATAAAGCATTGATAGACCTCGGTTCTGAAATAAAATTTTCCGGCGATGAATGGTCAATAATCAATGAGTTGATTGTCAGTCTACAACCGTTGAAACTGGCTGTAGAAGATCTTTGCAGAAGAGAGTCGACATTGATAACTGCCGACACAACCCTGAAATTTGTCTTAGACAAGCTAAATAACCAGGGCACTTCCCTAAGCGCCGAGCTAGCTGAAGCACTACGCAACAGAATCGCAGAACGACGCCTCTCCGAAGTTACTGGTACGTTAGTGTACTTGAAAAATCCAAAAAAGTATGAAGAAGCAGTAAGAAAACCTGGCTATTTTCCATTGCCAAAAAAGAATGCGATGCGGCAGGAGATAAAAACATTGTTAAAACGAGTAAATAAACAATATATTGTAGAGCCGGTGCAAGAAGATACCATGGAGATAGAAGAAGATCGTGTAGATGATGACGCAGAACCCGTTAAAATGACTTTAGAGCTAGAGCTTGAGATAGAACTTAAAAGAGAGAAGGAGAACTTTAATAAACAAAAGCCAAGTGGTCAATTAGATTACGAAAAGATCCTGAAAAAAGAAATGAGCGTTTATGAGAGCGAAGGAGTGCGAGGTGAACATTTATCAATGGTTTATGAGTATTTAATGACCTTAAAACCGACCAGTGTAGAGGCCGAAAGGGCATTCTCAGCAGCCGGCTACATATGCAGTTCTGTGCGAAGCAGGTTGGGAGATAAGACTATAGATAAAATTTGTTTTCTAAGGTCTTACTTTCAGAGAATTCAAAAAAAGAAGTAGTCTCTTATCGTCAGACTTTAAACTGCTTAATTATTAAGGATTAACGAGCGGAGAGAAGATTATTTCAAAGCTTTTTTTGTTTGATACAAAAATACTATTGAAAATTAAAATAGTGTTATTGTTACGGTCCTTTTTCAAAAGAATGTTAATTAAGTTAATTTTAAAAGAATTTGTGAGACTGATTGCTACTGATTAGCCGTCCTATCATTAAACATAAGCGTAATTAATAAGATAGTGCTTACTTAGAAACATTATCTTAAATGTTATATGAATATAAGGTTATATGTTTGTTATTTAATTTTATGTTGATTATTTTGATCTCAAATTATTAAAAAACCAAAGCAAATTAATATAAGATATCACCAAATGAGTGAAAGATTGCAAAGATTATCGTAAGAAGTACAAATTAATAAAAAAAGTCTTAAAAATGTCGTCTTTTTATTTTCGTTCCTCGTTTTGCTGGATCCGCGCTGGATCCAGCTGGATTCAGGTCAATCCAGCAAAAATTCCGCTGGATTGAAAACGCCGCTGGATTGCAATCCCTAATCGCCAGTCTTTCGATCAACATTATTAAGATTTTTTCGAATGGGACAAGAAACTTATTTTACTTTTTGTGTAATATACTGCCATAATAATGTATTGTGTCGGTTTATACAAAAAAAAAAAGTTATGTTATTTTTCTAGAGAAAATGTTACGTTTTGATCTGCCTCGTGTTATTTATTTTATTTATTTATTCTCCATAAAATACCGTTCATTACAGGCTTCACCTAATGCGAATGGTATGCTACTTAAAAATATTTAACTTATCTATCTCTTATCTAATCTTATCTCTAATAACATCAATATACTGGCTATTTACACAATTTGTCCTTATAACATATAACAAACAGTGCTGTTCTCTTGAATTCACTTAGAGCAACATGAAATAAATCAGCCTGGTCCGATATAATGTTTAAAATACGGCAATTGTTATATTTGACTATCTGCCACTGGCAACACTGCCGTCCGTATTGTCGTATGGCATATTAAAATCAATAAAATCGTATGGCATATTGTGCTCGATGTTGTGAGATTGGCTGTTTGGGCGGGAAACAGCAAAGATACGAAAACTTTTTCCAAAATTTTAAAATTATTAGTTATTTGTTTTAAACTAAGTGCAAACTATTAATAGGTGGTCAAAGCGACACGAAACTAAGGATGATGATGAGGGGCCGGGGGAAAAGCCCCCGGACCCCAAGACTCCTCGTATAGTGAGGAATTTAAAGAGACCTGCTTCAGCGGTGGCGGGAGATAGGTATTTAGGTGAAGACTGTTATGTGCCATATTTTAAACCTAATTATAAAAGACTATACCCGGAAAATAGCCCCAACCTGACATTCAAAGTGTTCGTTGAAAGTGTAAAACCCTGCGGAAAAATCGGGAACAAAAGCCCGATTTATCTGAACAACATCTTCTCTAGCGAAGTGAAAGGTGTACAGTCCCTGCAAAGAGTCAATGCCAATAAGATAAGTATAACTTTCAAACTGGCCAATAATGCTAATAACTTCTTACTAAATACCAACTTCCTCACCAAGCATGAACTGAAAGCTTATATACCAGCAACACAAATTGAAAAAACCGGAGTGATCCGTTTTGTACCTACAAATATCTCTAATGAAGAATTATATACAAAATTATCATCCATCTATGAAATAATAACAGTCAGAAGATTCACAAAAAAGGTGGGAGACGAGAGAATACCTTTACAGACAATAAGCCTTACATTTTTATCCAATAATTTACCAGAAATCGTGCAGTACGACTTGTTCTCATACAGAGTATTTGAATATGTCCCTCCTCTACAACAATGTTTCAAATGTTTCAAATTCAACCATTCTGCTAAAGTCTGTAATAGTTCAGTTCAGAAGTGTAGTATATGTTCAGGTGAACATTCTTATAGAGAATGTGACAGGCCAAACGATCTTTGCTGTGTCAACTGCAGTGGACCTCACTTGGCAATATCAAAATTATGTCCTATTAAAATGAAAAAAATGATGGAAAAGAAAAATAAAATAAGTTACTCTTCTGTACTGAACACAAAATCTATGACTGAATTCCCTGCTCTGACTGAAACCTCACGGCCTAGTCCCTCTTTTGTAAAAAAGAATGTAAATAAAATTGTAAACAAATCTGTAAATAGTTCTGTACATAATGTAAATACTAACAGTGATGACATAAAATCACAAATAATTGGAAGCAGTGATGTACTGTCGGCCCTGGTACAGACACTGATCCAGCTTGCCAACAACCCTGAGGGCAGCTCTATAACAACGGCTGCTATCAAAGACATGCTTATTAAAAACTTAAAATAATGGATAGTAATTGCACAGGTAACAGCTCTCACATACGCATTGCACAATTTAACATTCAAAGCGCTAATAGTAAAAAGGCATTATTAATTAGATTTCTTAATAAACAAAGTATTGACATATGCTTATTAAATGAAACATGGTTCAAAAATAATGATAGTATTAAATTTCCGGGTTACAATGTATTCAATCGCAACTCTAAGAATGCTCATAATGGAGTAGCAATTGTTGTTAGGAAAACACTTAAGTACAAAATCTTAGATACCAATTTTTATGAAGATATACAAACTGTCGCTTTATCCCTTTCTACAGATAATGGTAACCTGACTGTTTTATGTGTCTACTGCCCCCCTACTAGTGGGCACATTAGAATAAATAAATTGCGCCATGTTGTAAGAGATTTGCCTAAGCCAATATTTGTATCTGGTGATTTCAATGCGCATCATGTTGCCTTTGGATGTGTATCAACCAAAGGCAGAGGGCATGAACTTTATAATTTAATTGATGAGAATGATTTATGCATATTAAACAATGGCAATTATACTACTGTCAATAGACCTACACAAAATCCATCTGCAATTGACATCACTTTTGTAAGCCCATGCATAGCCCCCTTATGTGAATGGTCAGTACACGATGATAGCATGGGTAGTTACCATTACCCTACCATCACTCAAATCCAGCTGCGCATTGAAAAATACCAGACAAATGAGCCAATTGACAAGTTTTTGTATAAAAAGACTGATTGGTTACATTATAAAAATTTATCTCAGCAATTATACCAAAACATGGAAATAAATCAATACAATCCTATAAATTCATACAATGAATTCTGTAATAAACTTGAAATGCTTAAACAACAATGTATACCAAAGTTCACTAAATCAAGTAAATACCGTAGTAGACCTCCATGCCCATGGTGGAATGATATTTGCGAACAAAGTGTAATTAAATCCTATGAATTACTAAAACACTATAGAGCCAATCCGACCATGGACAATTATATTAATTACAAAAAGGCAGACACACTCAAAAAAAGAACATTAGCTGAACAAAAACATTACAGCTGGGATAATTTGTGTAACACATTTAATAGAACTACGCCAATCAGTCGTATATGGAACTTAATTAAAATGTTTAATGGTGCAAAATCCAAAAGTAAGACCTATAATGATGAATTCATTCCTCAGTTCCTGAATAAGCTATCAGATAACAGTAATCTTATCACTGAAAATTTGCAATCCTTCTTTTCAAAACATAATAATGATAGTAACTCTAAGTTTTTGATAGAACCATTCACTTGGCACGAATTCATCATGAGCCTAAATTCAAGGCGGGACACTGCTCCCAGCTTGGATGACTTTCCTTATCTTCTAATCAAGAATTTAGATGAAGGAGCCCAAAAATTATTTCTTGCAATTTTAAATAACCTGTGGTCCAATATGTTGATTCCAGACTCATGGAAAACACAATGTGTTATTCCCATTCTAAAACCAGATAAATCTCCTGATTGTGCAGATTCCTATCGTCCTATATCCCTTTCTTCCTGTTTGGGTAAAATTTTTGAAGCAATGATTAAGGTTCGTCTCGATTGGCATATTGAAGCCAATAAAATAATTCCTGATATTCAATATGGCTTTCGAAGAGGTAGAAGCTGCGCAGACAGTTTCCTTTCATTAATATCAGACCTGAAAAAGTGTAAAGATAACAGATTAAGTACAGTGTGCTCATTTTTAGATATCCAAGCTGCATTTGATAGCATTGACCCAGGAATTCTAGTTAAAGTACTCTCAAATTTAAGGATACCTGGCATATTATGCCAATGGATATATAACTTTCTTAATAATCGAATTTTGTATGTCAAACACAACAATATATTATATGGTCCTCGCACTGTAAGTAAAGGTACAATGCAAGGATCTATTTTATCACCATTACTGTTTAATCTGTATGTATGTGAAATCCTGCATTATGTAAATACTGATAGTGTAAATATATTACAGTTTGCTGATGACATTATTTTATACAGCTCAAATTATTCTATAGATACTGCCATAAGTAACATTAATAATTCTCTCAATAAACTAAATTTCTATTATGCCAATAGGCTCCATCTTAAGGTCAATACTAACAAGAGTCATACTATGTTATTTAGTAAAGATGAACCACATGTTCAAGTTAAATATGATGGCACTCCAATTCCAATCGTTCAAACACATAAATTTTTGGGCATAATATTAGATAGAAAATTAACATTTGAACAACATATCAAACATATAATAGCAAAATCACTAGCAGGTTTAAATATTATGAGATGCATGGCTGGTGTTTCATGGGGAGCCGACCCAAAAACTCTGGCCATGCTATATAAGGCTATAGTTAGAAGTCATTTTGACTATAGCACTCTAGCTTATGTAAATAGTGTACATGTAAATAAATTAGATATAGTCCAGAACAAAGCTCTGCGAATTATCTCTGGCGCTATGTGTTCAACTCCCATAAGGGCCATGGAAGTTGAAACCAAAATAATGCCTCTACAGTATAGAAGGCTTAAATTAATTAAAAGATATATTCTAAAATTGCTCTCATCTGATAATCCTATAATAAATAAAATCATACCTAATTTAACTTACCATCTAAATTCCGAATTTCCAATGTTCCGTGAGACAATATCCAATAGTTTAATTGAAGGCATGAAGAAATTTTCACATATTTATAAACAAGGCTCTTGTTGGTCTTGTTTTGCTCATCCATATAAGAATACAGTATATCCAGTATCTGTAATTGATAAAATTATTTCTGATAATAAAAACTTTCTATACTTTTTATCAGATTATGGAGATGTTTATAAAATATATACGGATGGCAGTAAGGGAGAATGTTACTGCCGATCTGCTATATATGACTCACAAACGGGCAATTCGCAGAGTTTTACTTTACACAGTAGTTGTTCAATTTTTACAGCAGAAGCATATGCAATTTTTGAGGCATTAAAACTTCTCAAAGTTGTTAAACCTAACCTTAAAAGAATCTTAATCTTAACAGATTCATTAAGTGTCATTCAAGCACTAAAGAATTTAAAATTTAACTACAAAACTAACTATATCCTATATGCTATTAAATCCCTCTTAATATCCAATGAAGCTTTAGGAATGCAGATATCTCTAATGTGGATACCTTCACACAGAGGTATATCTGGGAATGAAATAGCTGATAAAGTTGCGTATGAAGGTACAAATTGTTTAGATGTAAGACGCGCTTTTTGGGTCCCTATGACCGACTATTACAGTGTAATAAATTTAGAAATATTAAACTCTTGGGAAGCATTCTGGAAGAGTAATCAAGAGAAAGAAGGCAAAGGACTTTGGTACGGAAGCATCCAAGAAAAAATACCTGACTCACCTTGGTACGAATCGAAACTGGCTATCGCTAGCCGCAGCTTCATAACCACAATAAATAGATTGCGTTTTGGCCATAACTGTGCACCATCACACCTTTCAAGAATCAACATTGGAACTAATATCTGTGCACACTGTAAAAATGCCGTTGGAAACGTTGAACATTTAATTTATGACTGTCCATCTTTCAATGTACAAAGACTGATTTTCGCGAGTGATTTGTTAGAAATAGGCAAAAGTGACTTTTTCTCCCGCCACCACCTCAAAGACTTGCTTAAAACTCCTGAATGCTATCCTATCGTGTATAAATTTGTGAAAAATACAGTGTCTAAAATATAAGTGTAAATAGAAAAAGTTTAACTATTTGTATTAAAATGTGAAGTGCATTATGACTTTATAAACTAAGATATGGCTTAAAGGTCTTGAAACCAAGCCAAAACTGTTTAAAAAAAAAAAAAATCGATGTGATTGGGATTGTTTTTCATTCTCTTTTATCTTTCTGCAATAATCTATTCGAAAATGGTGAAAGCGTGGTACATGGACACCGATACGAGCGACCAGCGTTTGGAGCATCATAAGAACCCGCCAGAATTTGTCTCCCTCGAAGATTTGTTCAAGAAGACCGGCGTCGAATACTTCAACGTACGTTCGCCTTGACATTCTGGAATTATCGCAGCTATCTTATCACTATACTGTAAGAAAACTTGGCTTGGCTGGAGTTACAGAAAGATCACAAAGTTCATTAGCCCAGAAGATAAAAGGGATTGGATGACCGAAACCAGAAGATAAGGGTAAAAAGCGTAGCAAAGTAAATATTTCATTACATGAGGTAATGGCACAAGTAATGTAAGAAAGAGACTAAGCCTCAGTTTCTCAAACGCTAACAGTCTGCTAATCTATTGTTAACAGCTGTCAGTTGTCAAAAGTGCATACAAAAAAACAACTGGCCGCTGTTAATGGGCCTTTTACACGAGGCCAATAGCTGAGACAATCCAGTAAGCCAGTCCAATATTGTCTTCATGTGAATAGAGCCAGGACAATGCATTGGATTGGCCCAAGCCAATGGATGAAGCCAATCCAATGAAATAGAACAATTTCGAATTTTGTCCTATTGTCCTATTGGCCTCGTGTAAAAGGCCCATAACAGTAGATTAACAGACTGTTATTCTTTGAGAAACCGAGGGTAAGTCTGTTAATCTACTGTTTCTTTATCAATTTTTAAAGTAAAGACAAAAATGTACATGTTCAAAATTACGAGAGCATGCTAAATTGCCACCGTAGATGGAAGGCGGTGAACAAAAGACTGATGACAGGTTGGCTCAGGGCAGCCCGCACCTACACCTGCCACCCCCGCAAACTCTATTGCCCGGCCAGTTTACAGAGATCACGGAAGAAGCGGGAGTCTGGATTAACGAGGCCCTACTGTAGTATGATATTCTTATGAATGTATTTTGAAGAAAAAAATATATTTCAAATGCACTGTGGAAATCACAATACTCACAGTACTGAGTAGGTATAGATTAATTCCACTTGATAGCAGAGAGGCAGATAGTACGCAGATGTTACTTGATAAAAATTTATTTTAAACCTTTTAAAAGCATGATTTCATTGTCACAACTCCAACTTGGAAACCCCACGTTTATTTTTCAGATAAACGTGGGCACATATCAAACAGACGGCGTACTCGATGGGATAAAGAAGAAGCGTGGCTACACCTACGAGGATGATATAACATGTTCCAAGGAGTGCCTCCCCAACTATGAGGAGAAAATCAAGTCTTTCTTCGAAGAACACTTGCATACTGATGAAGAAATAAGGTAATCCCATCTTAATTAAATTGCCAAATTTTTTGTAGGAAGAGTCCGAACAAATTTTGGATTAAGGACTAGTCATAACAAGCATCCAAGGTGTGCGCTCAGAATGATGCGTTTCGGGTGTCCTAAAAGTTTTAGGAATTTGTATGATGCAACAAATCGCATTGTGTTCCTTCCGACGTGCTCGCGACGCTTACACCAGTGCTGTCAGCGATGCGATAACCATCGTAAATATACAATACTTATGTCATATAATCGCTCGTAGCCTGGGCTGCCTGAGTGATCATAAACAATCACTAAGGTTAAGTAAGCAACATACGGCGCGTTCAGTCCATGGATGGGTCACCGTCTATGACTAACGCTAGTGGCGTTTTACCGAGCGATTCTGTGCTTCGCAAAGCACGTTAAGCAGTTGGTGCCGGCTGCCGTCGATAGATGGCAGTCGTTAAGCCAAGTCAGAGGCCTTATGGCGGCTTGAAAACTTCTGACAGTAAGACCAGCCACTAGTCTTACAAGCCTCCACCAATCCGGACTTGGCCCCCGTGGTGGAGTATGGCCTATAGCTTCCTCAGGGAAGAGACCCGTGACCCTCGGTGGGGACATAATGGGTTGATGATATGTCATATACAGTATAAAATGAGAACAGGATATCGCACTATAATTTATGAAATATTACGATATTTTTGTGAAAATATCTGTATTTATTAAAAATCTAAATTATTATATTCAAATCTTTGTTTATTAGCGACAGTTTTTAATAAGTTTTTTATAGTTGGATTTATTACAATATTATAGGGGGTTAATTTTATTTTATTTTAAACCATTTGATACAAATTCTCTCCATCTCTGCAATTCCAGGTTGGTGCTGGACGGGTCGGGGTACTTTGACGTGCGAGATGCCTCAGACCAGTGGATCCGCATCCAGGTTACAGCCGGGGATATGATCGTCATCCCTAGCGGCATCTACCACCGCTTCACTCTTGATGTCAATGTAAGGCCTGCATTAATCTGTAGAATTTTCGGTGAGCTAATCAGCTCATCGGAACATTGCTTTGTGATTGAGGCATATAGAATCAAAGGCTGATAAGTGCCTGTCTAGACTCGGTCTAGGTCACGTTGAGCTGATGGAGTGCCTCAGTCCTGCGTATAGCTGCCTCGTCCAGGGGTTGATAGTAAAACGCGCTTTTTTTTAATTACATAATTATGCGTAACTAGGTACTTTAATTAGGTAATAGATTTTAAGCAGAAAATAACATGAGAAGCTTAGTAGGTTGTCAGATAGTGCCACAAAGCACCCGTAGACAATAATCTTGAGAGCTTTTCATTTTGATTGGCGGACCAATGACACCTCGCGACGTTTCCGATGTGTGGCCCTCTCATTGGTCGCCCGTGGTTGAGTCGTGCATTGCCATTGTAACGTAGATGTGTAGACAGTGCCATACTTTCCAAATATGGGCCATCTAGTGTATTTCGAGTTTAAACTATGCATTTTTCAATTTAGTAACAAAATCAGCAAAAGACCACTTAAAACCTCATACAAATCTCATATTGGGTTCAAAGGCTGCTAAGTGTTACCGCGTTGGTATCAAATACGGCAAAGTGGCAGAGTTTACTTTGTGGTACTTTGTCTTTTCAAGTTCATACATAACACAACTGATTACAATCTATTTGAGAATTTAATAGTATTGAACTTGCATTTGAAAAAGTTGACATCAGGTAAAATACGAATTATTACATACCTACATACATAAGCTCACGCTGGTATCCCCGAAGGGTAGACAGAGACCATGGACGAACTGGCTGTTTGATTGATTAAACTTTCAACAGGAGACTGTTCCTGTTTAAATAAACGTTTGTATTTAATTGTTAACCTTTTCATGTTTCAGAACTACATCCGTGCCAAACGCTTCTTCATTGGTGAGCCGGTGTGGCTTCCCTACAACCGCCCGGCCGACGGCATGGACTGTCGCAAGGAGTACGTCGAGAAACTGCAAAAAGGTTTCGCCGTGCCTGCCAGTTGAGACAAAGAGAGATTCATATTGAGAGAATGAGGAAATGTTATAGATAATATAATATTGTTATTGTAGATTTTTAAGGCAACATTTATATTCAATTTTTTAAATAAATATACTATTTTCTATTTGTTATCTGAACGTTTCCTTCCAACAAGTTTAGTTGCTTTCCATTATTTCTAAAGTTTACGGTATCATGACCAAATAGATTTGGCCAAGTGATTTTTTATTTATATGCTATTTTATCAAGACATATTATATCTGGGTTAGGAAAAATCTCTACTTTATAAACAAGACGGTGAGTTCTCAAAGAGGGCATATACTTAGGAAAAAACTTGTTACATTTTGCCACAGAATAGTAACTACATCTGACATTAACTCTCGAGCAACATTCTATCACTGTCTGTCAACATTCCACAACAAAATCAGGATTCAGATAGCTTTAGACAACACAAAAAATAATTAGAAAATTTGAATATAAATTCAACCCTGAAACAATTCACACCACCCACAATAGTCTTACAAAATGCCAAACATATAAGTTTTCCGTTTTACAACTTAACATAATGTGCAGGTACCCGGAGTTGATGAAGATCCATTTGTCATTGGATCATCTCTGCTAATTTTCTTGCTTGGTAAGCACTTTCGCCCTTATCCAGTACATTCGGAATAGAAATACCATTCCGTACGACCAAGAACACATCATGAGGAAATCCGTATGTCTGAGCAGGCCCTTTCGTCTCTGGGCCCTTGAGTCTCACACACATAGGTTTTCAAATTCGTGTCTGTTTGGTGGTCTACTGAGATTACTAGATAATCTTACTTAATCAATCAACCATTACGGAACTATTATGGCTGAAAAATTATGCACTATAGAGACTCGCGCCGTTGTTCACATCCCTCAAAGCTTATAAGCCAATCGGAGGTGGGCACCACTTGTGATTAAGCCCTTGGGTTGGTGGTTAAAGTTGGGTGTATTAAGTATTCTCACCCACTTGTGATTAAGCCCTTGTGTTAAGTATTATCACTAAGAGAAAGTCTGTGCCCGCAGTGGGACCTGCTTTGTACCTAAGTACCAATTTACCTTATATGTAGGATCCTAGGTGATATCCATTGCGGGTTTTATTCAGTCTGTGCAACTTTACGTTTTGTAAAACATCAATGGATTAAAATCGATTAATTTAGGAGTTAGCTAGGGTTTTGGGCAGACAGCTCGTTCGGCTGCACATATCTATAGATAGATAGGTAGAATATTCTTTATTGTATGTACACCATATAAGATTCCAGTCGTTAGGTACTACATACATCTTGTCCATATTGTTTTACTCAAAAAATATATCTAGTTAGTGTAACATTTTCGTGTCAGTGTTAGTGCGCATGCTCCTCCGACACGGTTTGACCGATTTTGACGTAATTTTATATGTATATTCGGTAGGTCTGAAGAATAGGTTGTTATCTATTTTTCATAGCCTTAAGTGAAAGAAAATTAAATGGCGTAACAACGTTTGCCGGGTCAGCTAGTATGTAATTAAATACACCGTAGTAATTATATACCTACACCCTATTTACTGAAGCGAACGAGTAAGTGTCAACATGTCAAAAATTTGGTTTTTCAATATGCCACATTTATAACACTGCATAATATTTAGCAAAGTTATACAAAACGATATGGCTAATAAATGCCAATAAGCAATAAACACATTAACACTGTTACTACCTGATTTATCCCTCACTCGCAGTTTATTTAACTAAATATTTTATTTTATCATGAAAATACAATTTGCTTAAGAGATCTATGCCCCAAAAAATACCTAAAATTTCAGTGGTCCTCAAATAAAAGCGATCCTACTGCTGCCAAATATGTTCGCAACTAGCAAAGATATGACTTTTGTTTAAAGGCCGATTATGATCGATATTTTATGCTAATGCGCTACGCGAAGTGTGGGAAGAACTATGGAGAGCTGACTACTAACCTCTTTTTTAATTAAAGGCAAAAAAAGTAAGTAATATAGCCACCCCGACGCCATATTTACTCACGATTGACGTTGTTGATGCGAGTGCAACTTCTCTAAACTATTTTATTTTCTTTAGTTTTTTTCTTGACCTGTTTGGTTGTCTGTCTGTTTTCCTTAAACAGTACCTACCTAAACCTATGTGGGTATACGATGCAAGCAAAGCTGCGTGCATGAGCTATTTTGAGTGACATGTAAGTTTGAGAGATGCTGTGTCTTTGTTTACCTTTAGTCGTTCGCTTCAGTAAATAGATTGTACAATCTGAATTAAACTAATCATTGTATCTTGAGCTTGTTAAATGTAGATGAGGGAAACAAACCTAAAGTGACCCTAATGCTGCAGGTCCTAGAACACCAGAGATGGTCCAAACTAACGGGATTATCGTCTTCACCCTATGGTACATTTTCATCGCCATCGGTTACTACAAGTAAGTACTAACAATCTAATTCTTGAAAAATAGATAGAGAGATATTCTGGTTTTCTGTTCAGCATTCAAACCCATAAAGATTTTAAGCATTCAGGCTTTTAATGAGCGTTCCAGGTATATTGCCAATATGTTGGGATAGCTTTATTTCTAAGTTTTAGATAACTGCGACTAACCCCCAGTTTCTCGTACGCTAACAAGCTGTTAATTAATCTACTTTTAACGGCCGTCAAATAGCCAAAGTGCATACGAAAAAAACATTTGAACAGTTGTTAACAGTAGATTAACAGATTGTTACCGTACGGGAAACGGGTGTTAATAAAAGACGGTTTTGAGACAACTGACAATATTTTTAATCAAAATATAATAACAAATAAAAAGTATACAAAAGGGGTAAATATAGCTTTAATCGCCAACACTGGGTAATGGCCGGGATACACGAGGCTAGTTTTTCAAGCTAGGATAGCAAGCTAGTGTCAGTAAGCTAGCAAGCTAGTACTTCTGGCATCGTGTAGACAAAACTAGCTTATTTCCTTGTTCCAACTAGCATGTTCCAAGCCAGGTCAGCAAGCAAGGACAGTACTATTAGCGCTATTTAAAAGTTTGCTTCTGTTTAGTTTTGCTACTCGTCGCTAGATGGCGCTAATACTAAAAAAAAAACTAACGATCATTAATATGACATATTATAAGTGACAATTCATCCACAAAATATCTCATCCGCAGATGAATCAAGCCAGAGTAAAATCAGTCAATAAAAAAGAACAAGAATAAAAGTTGAAATTATATTTTCTTCTTTTTTTTATTGAGTGATTTTACTCTGGCTTGATAGACCTCTATTAGTTGTATGTAAAATTTATCCTTTTTATACCCTAGCGGCTGAATCATCGCCTAATTATTTCAAAAGGGTGTCATCTCATCCTCGGAGAAAATATTTGCGGATGATTTAACGCCTAGCAATTTGAAAAAGGTGTTATCTCATCCTCGGAGGAAATATTTGCGGAGGAATTAACGCCTAGCAATTGATATGAGTGACGATTCATCTCCGGATGAGATATTTTGTGGATGAATTGTCACCTTTAAGTCTAATAACGACTTTAGGTACCTACTAACCGGTAAGCAGGCGAGGACCAGATTCGCAAGCCCGGCTGCTATTTTTCTTAGATTTTTTTTACGGCATTAATTCGCATGTGTTACTTTTCCGCCCGGCCATTTGAGCAATCTTTCCGGGGACTGTACTAAAATAAATAATTCGGACGCATAAAGAGCGCTTACAAGGTCTATTAAAATTACCAAACCATGGGTAGTATAAAAAATACCTAATCTTGAATAAGTTTTATCAATTTGCCACAACATCAATCAATTTGTGAGCGTGGCAGACAGACCCGATGCCCGTCCCACGTTGCCACGATGCCAGAACCACTAAGGGATTTTTTTTACAGGTAGTTTTTGCAAATTTGACCGGTAAAATGATATGATTTTATTCCTCGGTGGCCCAACGGCCTATTGGATTGTGGCGAACGGTATTGTATCTATTATCTTATGTTCGCCGTGTGTGACGCCCTTTACGGCTGTGATTATACCAACGCTAATCATAATGTAGGTACAACCTAATTCTGACGACAGAATGCTATTATGTAACAAGTGTTTACGCCCGCATTGTTGATAGTGTAAAATATACACATTCCATAATACTCCTGGCAACACGCCTGCTCTGCTTTGCAGACCGTAAATTTTATTTTATTATGACGTTGGCATTTACCTAAGTTAGGATCTTTTCCCATTGAGCTACCGTGCGTTATAAATTTAAATACACTGCGTACATCAATCCGTTTCTATGAAAACGTAGTGCTTACGCTAGGAAATTAAAACGCTATATTTGTTCAATAAAATAATATAAAGTTTGTTTTACTTGTAGATTCAGCCAGATTCATGTCTTATTTGAAACTAGCTGTGCCCCGCGGTGTTACCCGCGGTTCATCGATTTTCCCGTAGGAATAAGATATTTCCCCGCGGTAAAACGTAGTCTATGTTTTAATCCAGGGTATCGGCTAACTCCATACCAAATTTTATTAAAATCCGTCCAGCCGTTTCAGCGCTAAAGACTGACAAACATATAAACACACACACAAACTTTCACGTTTATAATATTAGTGTGATAACAAAAAAAGTACAGAATTCCTCACCAATTTTGAGAAATCTAACCGATTTATTGCACAATTTTCTTTTTGCTCTCCTGAAAAATGACAAAATCGCACATCCAACCTAATGCTTCTGACGTCGAGATTTATAAGAAGCGTAACAGGCAGAGAAGGGCCTAGATTCTGTTACTGCATTGTAGTACAATGACAGTTGCATGATTGTGTCGATTTCGTTGCATTGCCGCTTCAAAACAACGCGCTCGCGTATTCATAATTCTATTCGACAATGAAATGAATCGATAGATGGCAGTCGTTAAGCCAAGTCAGAAGTGAAAACTTCTGACAGTAAGACCAGCCACTAGTCTTACAAGCCTCCACCAATCCGGACTTGGCCGCCGTGGTGGAGTATGACCTATAACTTCCTCAGGGAAGAGACCCGTGCCCCTCGGTGGGTACATAATGGGTTGATGATGATAAAAAACGTGTTACGTTGGTAAAAGGTGAGACCAAGGCCTAGATGCTGCTAATGCATTGTTGTACAATGACAGTAGCTGTCCATGACTGCGTCGATTTCGTTTCATTGCCGCTTCAAAGCAACGCGCGCACGCGTATTCGTAGTTCTAGGCGACAATGGAATGAAAAAAAAACATGTCACGTGACTCGACCACGTAACTGTAATTGAACTGTAATGCACTAACAGAATCGAGGCCCAGGGACTGCCGCTTGCCACGATCCTGACTAGATCACAGGGTCGGCAAGGGGGTCCCTTAGCGGTCCGGTGATCTGTCTTTCTAGTTAATATCTACATACCTACTAGAAATAAACATAAATTGTCATTTTCACGATTTAGGCTTGCAAAAGTTAATACGTCCATTAAGGGACACTGTATGCCCAAGTTTCAACAACATGATTCAGATGAACAGTAGATTAATATTAAATGTAGGTACCTACTCAGAGGAGAATTGCGGTAGAGATTGCAAAAAAACGTTTCTTTTTCTGAAGCAGGTAGTTTTCAAGACTACGAAATTTTATTGACTCAAGTAAAATTTGCACTTAAAAGCAATTAATATTTCGCAAACGGATCCCTGAATCGAAAAATTGTTTCAAGTGCCGTTATAGAAATTTCTTATTTCCTGAAAATAAAACTAAATAAAAAAAAACTATGGTGCCGTGTTTTTTTTTTCAAGTTTATGAAAAAAAACATTTTTTTTTTCTATTTAGGTACATCTCTAATGTGGGTAAAGTGTTCATCCATGAGTAATAATTTTTAAGTTTGAAAGTTTGTTAATTAATCTAAAACTGTTTTGAAAAGTGTACCTAAATGTGGAGTTTCTTTGTTATCTTATTCTCCACATAATCTACATCAATTGTACAATACTAAGAACTTCGACGCCTAAGTACCTATCTAAACATTTTGTTTTTATTATGAATAAAAATATTTGAATTTGAATTCGGTATCACTTGATTTTTCAAACATAAAAAACTAGTTTGTGTGTTTTTTTGTGCGTACTTAGTTGCAAATAGTAGGTATCTAAGTCAACCTACCCCGATAAAATACATAGAAGCGTGTGACTAGAGAAAACGCTCAAAGAGCTGCGCGGAACATTGCTTGACTTCCCTTCTAAAGGTATCCCTTCATGAATAAAATGAGGAGGCATATTTTTACTGAAGGTACGCCATCACATCCTTATTATTTTCCCGGCGATTTAGACCTGCCCGGTTTTCTGGAAAATGTAACGAAATGAAAAAACCGGCCAAGTGCGAGTCAGACTCGCGCACGAAGGGTTCCATACAATTATTTAAACAACATTTGAGTATTTCAAGCGTCTTCCCGTTGCCCTTAGTAATATGAAGCAGAATACGGTAAAAAGTCACATTTGTTGCATGGGAATATTTAATTTAATTTTAATTTTAAGAGGAACAAAATAGAAATATTCTTAAATAAAAATTATAATTTAATACCCAGGGGTATGATAACCAGGCAAGGACGTCACAAACAGGAAAATACACCCAGACAGGCCATTTTTATAAATGTACCTAGTGGGAATAGAATTCACGAAAAAATCCCGGAGCGTTTTAGGTGCTCATAAGAACTTTTATGTATTCGGAAAATATCCCATTATAATATATGTATTTACAAAAAATATACGAACACTTCAAGAAACTACATGCATACATACATACATAGTTTATATAAGCTCACGCCTGTATCCCAGAGGGGTAGGCAGAGACCAGGGATTGCCACCTGCCACGATCCTGACAAATCACTTTCGCTTCATCGACATTCATTGGTCGTTGCATGCACGCACGGTGGTTTCGTTTTCTGTTTTTCAAGAAACTTCTTTTCAAGGATCGTCATTTCATCCGTCGACGTGGTAAAGAATTATTCGCCTGAGGTCACAAAAGCATTTGCAAATTAATGAGTCCGATTTTGTCATGAATCCTATCAACAGATCTTGAGCAAATTTTTATGGAACCACCCTTGACGTTTTCTCACCAAAGTATGAATAAGATTCTTTTTTAAATGTGTTCAAATTATTTAATGTACGTCCCACTTTAGGGCACAGGTCTTCTCTCAGAGAGATAGTACCTTAATCACCACGCGTGCCCAACGCGGATTGGCAATTTCAAGCGCTGAGGTATGTGAACATCTCTGACATTCAGGTTTCCTTACGATGTTTTCCTTCACAGTTAGTGAGTGATCATCTCTAGTGATTTTGTAACTAAAATTTCATGATTTTGTACAGAGAACTTGGCAGCACCCATATTCATATAGATCTCAATTCTTTTGTCGGCGAAGTCGATAACGACGTCTGTTCTTAATATTGAACTTGGCTCTCATTCACATTTATGTTTTTGATGGGATTATATATTCATGAACATAGGTACAAAGGTAAAGGTAGGTTAAGCAACATAGGGCGCGTTCAGTGCATGGATGGGTGACCGTCTATGACTAATTCTAGTGGCATTTTTCCGAGCGGTTCCGTGTTTCGCAAGGCACGTTAAGCAGTTGGTGCAGGCTGCCGTCGATAGATGGCAGCCGTTAAGCCAAGTCAGAGGCCTTAGGGCGGCTTGAAAACTTCTGACAGTAAGGCCAACCACTAAGTCTTACAAGCCTCCACCAATCCGGAGTTGGCCTCCGTGGTGAAATATGGCCTATACCTTCCTCAGGGAAGAGACCCATGCCCCAGTGGAGACATAATGGTTTTTTAGGCTTATTCATGGTCCTACGAGCCGGAAAAAATCCGAAAGCTGAAATCGATCAAAAACGAGAAAAAAAAGCCGAAAACGAGAAAAACCTAGCTATGTTCTCGCAACGACCTGACTGCGCATGTAACCTACATCTGAGTGCGAAATCTAGGTCACAGCACCCCCTAGGGCCTGAATGTTACGTAACTCAAGAGAGGGAGGGGGTTCCCAGCCCGCAATTTCAGATTGGGTGGGTTTCCAGTAGAGGGGTGGTTTTGCAATTTCTGTGACGGGGGAGCCTGCGAGCGTGCCTCGTACATTACTGCTTGGCTCATAGACATTGCTGAACTTATTGTGCTTTTTTAATGAGTTTGATTTCATAGGTACTAACTTGTGTAGAGTACATACATACATAAGCTCACGCCTGTATCCCAGAGGGGCAGGCAGAGACCAGGGACTGCCACCTGCCACGATACTGACAAATCCCTTTCGCTTCATCGACATTAGTCGTTGCATGCACGCACGTCGTTCTCGGTCACTTTTTATTATCCCCTAACTGGTCAAAGTATGTCCACCTGGGGCGTCCCTTACCGGCCCTCCACTTACATTCGCTCGATATATTTGTTTCTTCAGTATTTCTTCCTTCATCCTCTTTACATGTCCAAACCGACGCAATATTATTTTCACAAAACTTTTTATCTTTCATCTTTTTTCTTGTGGAGAGTATATTAGAGAACACTTTATTGTACATGAAAAAAATTAAAGTACCTACACATATATTTTTTAACTTCAGAAAAGAGACTACGGCCTTATTACTAAGGGCCAGTTTCTGAATTGAGAATTTCGCTAAGTAACTACTTTACTGTAGTGCTGTCTTGTCAAATTTTTCAGAAAATAACGTGACAGAACGTTATTTAAGTATTTACTTAGTGAAATTCTCAATTCAGAAACCCACCCTAAGGGCCGGTAGTTTCTGAAAAATTTGACGAGACAGCACTATAGTTAAGAAGTTACTAAACAAAAATTCTCAAATCCGAAATTGGGCCTAAGAATGATTAGATTATACAATGTATTAGATTTGATTTGAGAAAAGACGGTCAGAGCGGACATTTTTAGCGCTGATTTTCTCCCCTACAACTCGACTCCATTAGGTACCACGTTTAGCATAATGTTATTTTAAATAAAAATACAAAAACAAATTGTAAATTCTTTACGTTGAAATGTGATTTCTAAGTAATGAACGAAAAACGCATAGCCTTGCTTCGCAGTTCATCGATCAAACATTCTCTGGCATAACGACTGTCTATATGGATCCAAGCTGATAAGTGTATTGTTTGAGAAGGAAAGTAAATTGATTTTATAAATTAAAAAACCTATGCAGATTCTCGTTATAAACATGCAAATTGTATCAGCTATTCCATTATAAGCTCAAAGCTCTCATCATACTACCCGCTTTATAATGAACGCAGTGATGGATGACGTAGCAATTCTACCAGTACTATCTCTCACCAGCTGTAACAAAATAGGGCTTGCCTTATTCTCCTTGATTCAAAGGCTAAATTCCAAACGTAGATAGGCCTTCGCTATCTCCCTCTGTACTGCGCTGACCTTTCAGGCCGTCTATAGAGGGTATCTAATAGCCTGGTATTTTCAACGGGAAGTAGAAGTTAACGTTTTTCAATCACAACTATAAAAATATTACTTAATAACTTCAAGTGGATAAAGTGAACAACTTTGATTAACAGTCCAGCCAAAGGCTTACTTATATTTTCTACTTAAGTGATTTAATGTTATGGCTTTTTGTACCTACTCTATCTATCGAGCTTTAGAGAGACTTACCAAGTACACTTGACCGCAGCCAAAACCGACAACTTTTAGGTCATCTAGACCTTAAAATACAGACGCTAGGCTCGGACTTAGGTTTTGGCCCACCGTCCCTTATGTAATCCACGGAACACAGCTACGTAAGTATACGATGTTATGCGGAGCAGTTGCATAACTGCTTCGGATCGATCCGGGCGACCTTTTCAGTACCTAGTTGCCTGTAGTAGTGGCATTGACAGCGCCTATAGTTTACTAAGCGTTGCTACCGTTTGCACGTTTCAAACAATTTCGTCGTTCCGCGCAGAGACGTGTGAATGTGAATGACTAAAGGCTGAAAGGTCTTACAAACCTACGCCAATCCGGACTTGGCCCCCGTGGTGGAGTATGGCCTATACCTTCCTCAGGGAAGAGACCCGTGCCCATCGTTGGGTACATAATGGGTTGATGATGAAATATTTAAGTATCGTTCTGTCACGCCCTTTTCTAAAGAAATCCGACGAGACAGCACTACAGTTAAGTAATTACATAGCGAATTTCTCAATCTAGAAATCGGCCCTATGAGGTAGATAAATGTGACTTTCTATCCCTCCGGGAGAGAGACGTGGGCTTATGTGGTATTGATCGAAAACTCTCTATGGCACCAATAAATTTTGTACAAAAGCGAACTTTATACCTACTTGATAGAATTTTCTTTCTGCGAACACATGTTTATGTCGTAGGAACCAGAAACAGCGACATCACAAACATGGAAATTTACAAGCCTGTTTTTTTAGGGTAGGTATCCTAGTAGGGGCCAGAAGCAATGTATGTGCCTAAATGTAAATGTTTAGAAGGAGAGTGGCTTTGTTCAAGAAGGCGTATTATTATCATAGGCTTATGCATTTCAGACCACCCGAAATATATTCATTACTGTCAGTCGCTTTATAGATTGCTGTAAGAAAGCCTTACAATCTTTTGTAGGCTTACTTAATTGTAAATAGCTAAATATGTGTATACACCTGAAAAGATAGAACATGGAGATCCAGATGTAGGCAGCTACAACCGCTAAATGTAACCTCTGTGTTTGACACAATAAATTTATTCATTCATTCATTCATACCTCTGATTTACCATTGGCGAGAGGTAGTCAAACATAAGTGCACACGTAAATCACGACTATTAAAAATCTGCAAAACATAACATATACTCACGCTTGTATCCCTGAGGGGTAAGTAGAGACCAGATACTGTCATTTGCCTTAATCCAGACAGATTTCTTTGGCTCCATCGACATTTGTTAATCTCCAATAACTCTACAAATAAATTAATTAAATCAAATATATTAAATTCTCATATTACAGTGTTAGTGCGCATACTCCTCCAAAACGGCTAGGATTTTGATGAAATTTTATAAATAATCTATTTTCCTACATGTATCTGGCAAAACAAGCTAGTCTGACATATAAATTCTTTAAATGCATTTTGAAATGAAAGCTAGGAATATAACGCTCCATGTTCTTGAATTGAATAATTACATAATTTCGCGGATCGATCAAGGTTTTATCTGCATCATAAATGATATGCAGCACTGCATTGCTTTGTGATATTGATATGTACTCGTTGTGATAGCATTATCAACTTACAAAACGACAATTGCTAGATAATATTAGCCCGTTTACAAAGTGTTCGAGCGAAGCCGCATACTCTAACACTTTTAATCTCAAAAGATATAAGAGAGCGTTGTTGTTTTGGCCTTCGGCCAGTAGCCCCTACCATGAGATGGGCAAAATAATTAACTTGTTATACGGGCAATCAACGTAAATAGTAGGTAAAACAATTTGTACGGTTACGTCGTTGTCTCATCATCAACCTATGTCCTCACCGAGGGGCACGGGTCTCTTCCCTGAGGAAGGTATAGGCCATACTCCACCACGGGGGCCAAGTCCGGATTGGTGGGTTTGACGTCGTTGTCTGTCAATTCTAAATTCCTTCGACTAAATAACAATAATATCTTTGACGTATAGTCATCATTCTCAATACGCTCTGACTGCAGAAACTTTATAAGTATCACGCCATACTTTTATCACGCCATAACAATACGGTATTTGACATTATCAACAATAAATTATTTGAGATGCTCGATTAAAACAAAAATTACAAAATGATTAGGAAAATGTATAATTTATTTTAAACATTTACTAGTTATTACAATTTTTAAATAGATGAAACATAAAAAGAGTGCTCTGAAACGTGACGTCACAAGCAAGTATTTTCATACAAAATTCCGTTTTAAAAGTAACTCATTTGACATCCTGTCAAATACCCAATTATGTCCAATAATCTAGGTGGTGGAAAGTGATTTTCACCATGATTTAAAAAACTGCGTAAGTCACATGTTTTTAATTTAATGTTTTTAAACATTTGAACGCACCAACACATCTAGTCATTCACGGTTGAGACCCAGTGATTTGGTGCTCCATGGTGGACCATTAATCATATAGGACAAAATAATACAATAGCTAAGTGGTCTGTTAAACAATTTGTTAAATGTATAAAAAAATACCAGGTCTTGGATGTTTACATGCTTGTGACGTCGCTATTTCTGGTTCCACGACACAGGGTAACCTAGTGTGGGGCCAGAACCTAAGTATGTATGTGCCTGTATGTGAATGTTATGTTATGTTATGTTATGTTAATTATTGTTATAATATGTTTTGCAAGTCATTAATAATAATCAATACGAGACTTCCCTTTCCCCGAGTGAAACCAAATAAACCGCTTATCTCTCATCCCTCAAATTATCTTACGTAATAGCTAAATGAACAACGCCTTTTGTGAGAGAAGAAGTTCCTTGACCGTGGCCGTTCACCACTCGTGGTAGACCCCCATCAGCTAGACGAGATGCCACGCCTATGTTTACGGTCGCCTCGAAGCTTCGCTAGACTGAAACAAACACACCGCGCGAAATCACTATTCAATTTACATTGCACGCCTGAAATCACCCATTGGTTATTCTAGTTACCTAGTTGGCCAGTGGGCGGTTTATTGCATTACGTGATGGTTATTTGATTATTCGGCTATCGACGATGTTACTATCAATCGACGAGCGGGAGTGCGAATAGATTTTATTTTGTTTGCTCCCACAAACTTTATTTCGTAGACATCGGCTACCAGCTGCAAATAACCACCAAATATAAAATAGAGATAGATTTCCCATGCCAAATCGTCCTGTCCACTGCCAGTCTTGAACACTGTTCTCTAGTTGCCTTCACAATGTTATCGGCCCACTGGACAGAGTTCTGTTTCATGAAGGTACACAGGACTGGCACTAAAGTTACAAGTTACAATTATTTATTCCTTTTGCGGGCAGCTCGGTCGTTTAATCAACACTGATGGATTTACTGACCGTCACTTAATATTGTATTTTTATTGTACACTAGAAATTACATTTGAGACCATGAATGTGTATTGAGTGTCTATTTATCGATCTGTTTTGGCGTGAGTGTTATTGTGTCCTGTATGTACCTACTTAGCTCGGCATTGGCTCTGTTTATAAATAAATTATTGTCAGTCGCTTTCGCCTTAACTAGCCTTACTAGGGCTAAACTGTCGCTTATTTTTTTAGATTATTGAAAATGAACCTTGAAGTGTCTACCAGTTACTGTATTCATTCATATTATACGGCACTCATTTGCTTGAAGTGCAAAGTGATATTTTGTGTTCTAAGTGACTCGATTTCCAGAAAGGAGGTTCTCAATGAGCCGTTTTCAGAAACACAAAAAAAAATTACGGCTGTCAAAGTAATGCAATTTTGGACCTCAGCCCAATAGCCATGTGTGATACATCATAAAATAGGTCAAAGCGAGCTGAACAAAGTTACTATGACGCCAACAGCCAAATGTTTGTCGTTTCGGAGTTATATTTTATTGAAAATTTTGTTTTTTTTTTCAATACAATATAACTCCGAAAGGACAAACATTTGGCTATTGGCGTCATAGTAACTTTTGTTCAGCTCGCTGAGACCTATTTTATGATGTATCACACATGGCTATTGGGCTGAGGTCCAAAATTGCATTCTTTTGACAGCCGTAATAATTTTTTTTTTTTAGTGCTTCTGAAAACGGCTCATTTTACGCGTTTAGATAGATAGATAGAGACACTTATTATACCCTAGCCTGACTCAGCAAATATTGTTTTTCCAGATAGGGATATGAAAAATAGATAACAACCTATTCTCAGATCTAACAAACATACATGTACCTAAACTTTCTTCAAAATCGGTCAAGCCGTTTCGGAGGAGTATGCGCACTAACACTGGGACGCGAGAATTTTATATATTAGAGATAGAGATTTTAGAGATATAGTGATAAAAAAAGATATTTCTATATCGTGTAAATTTCTTTCACTTCGTGAAATCTTAAACGCGTTAGCGAAAATTCTTTTTTGTTACATTTTTCACGCTCGTGTGCATGTAGGTATTGCAGAAATAGCTATATTCTGGACTTTTGGGCACCGAGTCCAAAATATAGGTACACTTCTGCAAAATATACTTCTGCAATACCTACATGTACATGTAGTCGTTTAGTGTTTTCAAATCGGTTTTTATTTTTTATTTAATTGATAAATATATTTTTTTACGGTCATGATGTCCTTGATGATTTGTGCTGTTTTTGTTAATGTCAAGTTAGACATTAAAATCTACGCACATCTTAGATTCCTTTAAGCTGTTTGCCTCTCCAAACTATTTCCACTATTGGATACCTACTTAGAAGACCATTGTCACAACTAAATATTGACGTAGTAATAATAAAATATCACGACATTCTAATCTAACCTACCCCAATCTCAGACCGAATACCAAAGTATAATTTTAATTCTATTCTTATTGAAACTGTTCCAAGATCGTGAACGTGTTTCATTTGGCAAGATTTCCATTTCATCTATTCGCCCCAAATAAATTTCTCGTTTTCTTAGCTTCACCGTTCGAAGTCAATATAGCAATTTAGTGAATACTCTGGATGTGTGTATTAGATAAAATAAAGAAATTCATCGAAGATCTGAAATCATTAGGTAACTACAGCAGAGCTTTCCTTTGATTCTTTGTAGAGTTTACTTAAATTCTCAAACTGACGCCTCTATATCGAACGCAGATTTTATTAGTAGGTATCGTATTACGAATATTTACATTGACAAATGAAATTATTTGTTATCTCAGCATTTTTGCACACAATAGATGAGGAAACTATAATAATAACTCCCACTTAACACAATGAGCCGTTTTCAGAAGAACTAAAAAAAAATGCAATGTTGGACCTCAGCCCAATAGCCATGTGTGATACTGACTGATACATCATAAAATAGGTCTCAGCGAGCTGAACAAAAGTTACTATGACGCCAACAGCCAAATGTTTGTCGTTTCGGAGTTATATTGTATTGAAAAGTTGTTTTTCAATACAATATAACTCCGAAAGGAGTTATCATATCATGATAATACTGTACTACCTATTTTATGATGTATCACACATGGCTATTGGGCTGAGGTCCAAAATTGCATTCCTTTGACAGCCGTAATAATTTTTTTTTAGTTCTTCTGAAAACGGCTCATTGACCTGGTTCCAACTATACATACCCTGTACCAAACTATAGCCAGGGTACCCTTTGCTATGGAAACCAAGCAAGGACATTACAAACATCGAAAAACAGCCAGACTGAGGCCAATTATACAAATGTACGGCGGCCCCCACTGGGAATCGAACCCACGACCTCTTTCTTGGTAGCTAAGCGCTTTAACTAGAACAACGACGCGACGAATAATATTAAATCTTCACAACTACTCATCAAAACCTCGCCCACAAAGTGCCACCTTGATTACACTGGATATAAACTCCAAAAGATCCTACCACCTGAACTGAGAAAAGGCGAGAAGGTACGGATAATATTTGCGGTTCCACATCAGCTCAAAGCATTATTGTGTGGCACAAAATACGTCAAATCACGTCATGTGCAGAGCTAACAAATTCGACCTTCACGGTCGGCAAGTTTTTACCGCGGAAAGACAATGGGGTTTTTGTGGTCTGCTCAATGCAGCGCGACTAGCTGGCCAGTTATTGCCGCCATCCGGGCTGGTTGGTTATGCTCGTCGCATACTCACAAGTCATAAAGCACACCTGCAAAGGTAGTACGAGGACGCGAGTCGCGCGCTACAACGTCAAAAGTCAATCTGAAGTACATGTTCATGTGCCGAAGATACAATATACAAAAAGAAAAATACTGTAAAAAAAAAAAAATTGCAAAAAAAAGCAAAAAATAACTGTAATAACATAGCGAAGTCGTTATTCTATCTCAAGTACATTGGATACTTACGATAGAATATCAAAGCCCATAATATTGTAAATCTAGACTATAAGTATGTAAATACATGAAATGTAAAAAAAACAAAAGAAAAAAAAACTATTAAGAAATAAGTAACATAATTATATTTGTAAGTAATACTTACCTTTTATCAATGTATTTAATCTAAGAAATATAACTAATAAACATGCACACATAACACCAGGACACACAATACCAGCAGTACTCAAACAGAACTATAATAAAAAACATACTTACACATTGCAGGCGTAGTTTACCAATGTAAACATACGCAAAAATTATGTAGAGCAAACATGAAAAAATTAATAAAAAATATAAATAAATAAATAAATAAACTCACGCCCGTTATCCCCGAAGGGGTAGGCAGAGGCACCAGTCTCTAGAACTGGACCCACGTTTTGCCGAGTTTATTAGGTCCCAAACGTGACAAATGGCAAGCCTGTCGCCGTTATCCGGGCACAATTTATCAGCGAATGGTGTTGCTGTACAAACAAATGTACGTAACTAAAAGTCATTGGTACATGCGTGGTTCGAACCCAGACCCTCATGATCGAAAAGCAAGGGTCAACCCCACTACGCCACCACCGCTTATAAAAATATATAAAAATATATATATATATATATAATCACAATGTTAGTCTAACAAAGTCTCTGACCCATGTCAGAGGATTTGCGGCGAAACATACAAAAAAAAAAAAAAAAAACGTCAAAAGTCGCGACTTTCCAGTACATTATCTGTCAAATTCTCGCTACTTTTGACGTTGTCGCGCGCGACTCGCGTCCTCGTACTACCTTTGCTGCTTCGGTACACTTCCGATCCCTATTTTCTTTTATTGGTAGTAGTGGCTGAAAGTCAGCGCTGGCAAGATCATTGCGTTCACTTTGTTGCATAATGCTGAGCCTCGCTCGACCCTTTGTCTTATTATGTCAATAAATGCTTTCTATTATGTATATTCTTAATTGGCCATGATACGTTTCTGAACATGAACGGAAATCTCAAAACCATTTCGAGAATGGCGCTTTCAGTACAATTTCTATTGTCAGATTTGTAAATACGATAAAAAGCCTTGACCAATGACTTTTCTATGACGTCAACAAACAGTATAATAAGTCTGAATCCTTTGACTTACTTACAAAAAAATAATACAAATGACACTTTTTTTGTACGTATGTAGTCAAAAACTATCTTTTTAGTCATGCTCTGAAGACGTCACAAACACCAAAATTTTAGAAAAATATTAAAAATAGGCATAGCGAATAAAGCACAAAAATATCGAAATTAGTTTCTTAAAATGGTCTATAATTTCAAAATAAATCATAAAAAAACATCAAAAATAAGTAGCAAGGCCAATGGAAGAGTTTCAAAGCCACCTTCCCACAAAATCCCAAAGATGGCGCTGTCTATCGACTTAGAAAAACTGTGTGGGGCTTCACATAGACTACATCAAGCTTTAATCTGTGACAAACTGATGTGTCGCTGTCGATCGATAGTGTTCTGTGGTTGTTTGTTATTGTCACTGTTTGAATGAAAAAAAGAAAATATCAAATACAAAATACGACGACTTCCGGGCAACTGGACTCTGATATAAACGCGTTACGAAGTTTTTACTAACTTATCGAGAAATAGGTGGTGTTTGTGTTGTGCCAGGGTGCAAAAATGTTGGACGCCATTTATTACCAAAAGATACGAAACGTAAATCTTCTCTGGATGAAAGCTATGAAGTTAGAAGGGCGGGTACTAAAAGTAAAATATCCTTCAATATGTTCATTACATTTTAAGGACACCGATTATATTGACATTACAGTAGATGGGAGGAGGAGTCCAGTCGTAGCCAAGTCTTCAAATGTAGTAGATATCGGTGTCCAAGAAGTCGATGCCAGGTTACAGTCGAGAGCTACTTTTAAAAAGCCAAAATGCGAAGAACGAACACGAAATATTCCCTCAGAATATTCCAGAGAAATAGACTAGAGAGAGAGAATGACAATGAATTTAGTTACATGACACATTAGTTTTTTTTTTTGTGGCAAGCAACACAGCGAAGAATAAGTCCATGGACAGCGCCATCTTTGGGATTTTGTGAAAAGGTGGGTCTGAAACTCTCTCATTGGTCCCGCCCAATGTGTAGCTTCTGTGCCTCTTCCTTGAATATTTTTGTGGGAGCAAATATTGGAGGTGGTGCCCTGTATGCATTGTTGTTTGATGATAATGAAGGTTTAGTAGACCAATCAGAACATGATCTCAGTCTGTAATCACCTTGTTCAGTTCTTGATAATAATACCCAGCCAGTCACCGAAGCTAGCTCATTCTATCCAAGTGTTACGGTCATTAATTCTGACGCCTTGGTTGACGACAAACAACTTTGTCCTCTGCCAAGCGTCTGAACATTTGTTTTCGATTCGATGGAATACTATTTTCTTTTGAGACGACACATACTCTAGTACTGTTTCTCGATTTAAAGGTAAAATGTGGTGTAAACAGTATTCATTTATTTGTTTTCCAGTATATACTAATATCTGCCTACAGGCGTGAGCTTATGTATGTATGTATCTGCCTACATGCCTACCCCACATTCATTGACTTATTTTATTTAAATGGTACTTTCAAAAATAATGTACATAGATACATACATAAGCTCACGCCTGTATCCCAGAGGGATAGGCACAGACGAGGGACTGCCACCTGCCACGTTCCTGACAAATCACTTTGAAGTGGTAGATAAGGAAGGAAATTGTAGAGAAGAATATATTCGTAGCTATCCCATGAAGCCGATTTTAGTGCAGTTTAAAAGCAAAATAAAATAAACTTCAATGCTAGGTATATAGCTGGGGTAGCGGTGTTCATCCATTGTACAAGCTGCATCGCCGGACATCAATGTGCAGTTAATTAACGGGAATGACAATCATTACAATGGGAGACACTTTGGACCGTTCCGGCCGCGGCACGATTTCAGGCCGGCCGACCTCGGCTCTTTTTACGAGCGTCATTCGTTGTCCGTTTGAATGATTGTGTAGCGATCAAGCGATGACCGTTCTGACATGATGATTGCTATCAACAACAATTCCAGCTGTCTTTTTAGCTATTTTTATACATACCGTATCGTGCAAAGCCTAAGTAAGTGTCAACATCAAACAAAGGAACTGTTTTATGATTATAACCGAGAGATTCATATAACAAGTATATTTAAGTGTTTGGTCAGGACATGAGCTATCTATTAGCTAAAATTCATATAAATCCTTTAAGTCGTTTACGCCTAGCAAACATCCGAATATTCAAACTGCCTATGAAACCCTGTTATTATGAATTAGGCTATTGTCAGTCGAGAAATAAAACGTAAAGTGTACTCGCAGCCCGCACTCGGCAAACTTGCAGATGCAAATGCATGGTATAAACAAACAATTCCATTTAGTTCCATTCTATCTTCATTAGCGTGCTGTTCGCAGTCACGCTCCGCCTGATTAGCATAGTACCTAGTTGCTAACCTGTTACTACAAAACTGACTAGACACTTTGCAATGGAAAAGTCATTCCACGCAATATTGTCGCCTGCCATTGTCGCAGTATGTATTGGGACATGCAAACCTATCAATAAATGGATCTGAGCCAATCTCTTCGCCTTCTAAAGGAATAGATCTATTCATTTAGAAGCTGAAGATAGCGAACACTTTATTGTACACAAAAAAGGAAATTATACATTTATTTCTTAATCTAAGAGTACAGCCCTTATATTACGTAAATTTCCACTATATCAGGTTAAGCATTTAGACAACTCGAAAGAGTAATGGGTGACAGTTTTGGGGAAAAAAAGACCCAGAATGTAACAGTGTGACATAAGGTGGACTGGCATACTGGGAACAAAAGGGCTAAATCAGAAAACTCTATACAGTGGATTCTTACGTAATTACACCCCAGACGGCGGCGGCTATAATAATGCAGCGGAAAAATACTGACACTTGAGGAAAGAGGTTAAAATAATATGGCATCTATGAAAACATAGTTCAGCGGCAGATTTGCTAAAGATGAATTGTGCAAGCATCAGGCCTAGAACATTTTCACCGAGTAATTTTTTTAAACTTATCAGTTTCCAAAGAATAAAACATGCTCTACAACTATGATCTGTATCATCTTCAAAATACGATTCAAAGTGCCGTTGCAAGACCGACCGACCGGCGGGTCTATCTATGGGGCCTGACGAAATGCGCCGTAGTTTACATCGGACCTGCCGGCGGGTCCTCAGGGCTTGAAGGGTTGAGATCGAGGAATGAGGCTTCTGCTAAAAAACATTAAACAAAAGATTCCATTTTCTTTGCGCAAAACATTCCCTTTGCTAGGGGAAGCAAAATAGAAAGTTTTGGAGCATTAAATACCGATTGTTTTGTGTTGTTTAATGAAAAACACGAGCAGCAGGAGACCCGGTTTAATTAACACATCCAATGCCAGGCTCAAGAAGCCTGGCATTGAATTTGTTACCAGCCGAAATCCGTATCCCTGCAAAATTCAGTGAAAGTACTACAAAATACTTCATAGATGGCACCTGAGTAAAAAATGGCTACGAATTATTTCGTACAGCGCCACCAAGTTATCTGTTCAGGTGGGCAAAATTGTAACTAACGAATTAATTATAAATCCCGTTCCCCATTTTTTGTTTTATTTATTCACTTACTAAGATTTATAGATATATTTTCATTAAAATTTAAAGACGGGTTAAAATATTCTCATTTTTCTAGGTAAATTTCTTAAATGTTACAACTAAATTCTCCACTAGCGCCGCTATCAACTGAACAGATAAGATGGTGGCACTGTAGCTGGCATTCAATGTGTTAATGTTACTACTCTGCCCGCCAAACAATGTTTTTCTACTTTTTTTAGGTAGGTACGCGACTACGCGCCACTCGTTTTTTTTTCAGAAATCTTCCACGTCTGTGAACTTTTTAAATTGAACATAATTCCCGCCGTTAAGCTTAGGCCCTGAGCTTAGGCCTGCTTTCAGTAGCGCCAACGGAAATATTATTTTCGGAATTCAGTATGTAGTTTCTTCACCTAAATGTAGTTAACAGAGTGGTCCTTCGCGTTCTAATGCACTTATTTCTCTCCGGAAGCCCGCCAAGTGCCCTGCCGTGACTCAGGCGGATGCGCCAAGCAGCTAATCGCCGGTCAGACGGCGTGGCAAGGGGCAAGGTCGACTTATGTACCGCTGCCAGTGTTGCCAGCTTAACGGAATTTTCGTCAGATCCAGTGAATTTATACATAGACTCATGCCTATGTCGGATGTGTAGGAAGTTTGCAGGGCAGGGTTTGCCGCTTAAGAAACCTCTTTTGCTTCGTCAACATTCATTAATTAGTCACTTTTTATTTGGATATAAGCCGGTTTCGGGTTCTTTTAATCTTGCCCTTGCCCTTTAATACGCCGCCTATTTAGTCGTTTGGAACTTTCCCTTCCCTATGTTGAGAAAAAACAAGTAGGTATTTGTGTTCGTAGTTTCACGTCAAAATGCGTTTCTTCTGAGAGCAGGCGGTCGTTTAATTATCATGTCCGTTTGTGATGTCTCGGCCTGGTTACATCAATATAGGTATCCTTATATTGAACTAGAACAAATGAATGTGTTGGGTGAAAGTAGTGTTAATGATTGCAAAATAAACAATATCGTCGAGTCGTCGTCGTAATAAACTTTAAGGGACTTGACTGATTTTCACGAAAAATGTTGAGATTTTTAAAAAAATTGTTGGCAGCACTGGCTATTGCTTATCTTCGCTAAACTCCAGAAGGGTATAGGAAGCGAACTGTTTTCTTGCAGTAGACCTAGAGTGGAAAAAACTAATGTCTTTGATGGCTGATAAAATAATTACTTCTACATAACAATGGCCGTGGTCCTAAATTAGGATACGATTTGTATTGGTATTTGTACGTTATTTTTCTTCGAACTTTTGAACTTTGAATAGTTCACGATTTTACATAACTATGCACCTGACACAACCTACTGAGATCATCGTCAACGTCATACATGACCTTTTCTACAGTGTGCCTTGATCACTAAATGGGATCTCTATGAGACAACTTATCCACCGCTACGGCCATCTACGCCAACGAAGCATTCAGATATGTCACTATTATAGCGAACGAGATTACCTTGTGTAGTGTACATCAGATTAACGGTGACTGTGTCAGTGAGTACTGTCCTTTTGGGCTTCTTCGAATTTACAGGTTAAGTCTGAGGTCAGTTGGTAGTTACTGCCGTTTGACTTTAGTGATTCGACCAAACGGGGATTAAGTAGGTATTGTTCCTTTTCACAATTTTCTTCGTAATAACCTCATCCCCGTGTATGGTTAAGCACAAAACTAGTGTTAATGTGTTTAGCTCGCATATATTTACTTAGTACCTGGGTGACCGAGCTTTACTCGGTACTTTTTTTGTAATATAAAATATGTAATATAAAATTAAAATAATCCTTTTTCAACAAAAAAAGAACTTGGAAAACAAACATCATGACTCGAACCTCGTCTCTTGAAATCGCACTAAGGTTTCATTGTAATGGAGCTCGGTGCCCATAAAGCGAAATTACGAAAGTAGCAATACCACATCAGGGATCACACCAATGGACAGCCAGATAAATCCTGCGTTTATAACTACCCTCAAAAGAATGCACAATATCGAGTTAAGTATGTTATCGGTCACCGAAGTTTGCTGTTATAAATATTTACCTACATTACACCGTTCACGCGCAAAATTGATCCTATCTTCAAAACGTGCTCCTAAATTATTTTGCTACTGGACCTACACGTTTTCATGATGGATGTTGTTGATGAAGGTAAGAAGTGATTATATTATTAGTTTGATTATTCATTGTAGTTGATTTTAGCCGGACTGAGGGACATTTCTGTTGGAATTTTTAAAGACCGACATTGAGTAGTTAACCAAACATTTACGAAGGTTTATGTTTATGAGTAGGGCAAAGTTGGGCAATGGTTTAAGCCTTATTTTATCGGCACAGCTGTCTAGTTATAGGTAAGAAAAGAAAACTTTGCTAATAGTTGCTAAACTGCATGTTGCAGGCATTCAACGGGCTTAGGTATCAAAATATGTTTTAGAGGTGAAGTTGAAATAGTCGTATTTTTTTCTTTTTATTTTACAGAATCACAAGGATGTTGGAAGATTTATACAAGGAATGATTAATTTCAGCTAATCCAACTGATATTGCTCAAGAATATTAGCAAAAAATTCGAAAGTTTGTATTTATATTTGGCAAGCGAGACAGGCAGCAACAAAGGCATTATTAAAATTGCATTATAAGTTTTTAAGGCTGAATTTAAAGCCAAATGGGCAACAGTGAACTAACAGAGACAGGAAACGGAACGAATGATACTTCCGAAAAAAATATGCTACGTGGCTTCAAGGTACTGTCTAATTACATACAAAAGTCAAAGGCAAATTACCTGGGCGTCCAATTAAATCATTTCAAGAGTGTAGTGAAAATGCCAAAAGACGAAAAACATTGCATCTTTGGGATGAAATATAGACAGAGCATTTGGTATACGAGGATATGGATATCAGGATATACGTATATAAGGCTGAGATAAATAATCTAGAAAAATATACTTTACGATTGGATAAAATCAGTACCTATGGAATTTAGACACTAACTATCCCACACAATGCTTTATACAATGATTGATGACAATTTTTCAGCCATCTGAGGAAGCAGCGGAAGCAAGAAAAAAACATTTTCGCCAGTACCTATAGACTGAACTTTGCTTGCAAATTTTCAAGAGAAGATAGTAATAAAGATGTTTTAAGCAGACTGTTATTGTCATCTGATCCCTTTCTATCGTATTCTTGATTGAAGAAACACCGGAAAAGAATTCCATTGACAAAAAAGGTTTTAGCATTATTTTATTGCAAATTCGAATAATTCCTATGATTATAATGTAAGTGACGAAAACCGATTAGGTGAACCAAATGATACCAATGACAATGACGATGATGACGAAGTCTAATGACGGAGATTGTCTTTTAATAGCGCGTGGCTTGAATTGAACATTTCCATAAATAATAAAATAAATTATTTAAATAAAAAAAAAAAAAAACTTTTTTCCTTAAAAACATTTTATAAATCAAATATAACTCAAATTAATATTTACTAAAGTGTTTTGAACTAGTTAGAGTCATAAAATAGTTTTGGGTAACTTTTGCCTCATTTGGAACCATAGTGATCGGCCCGAAACGGGTCGCCCGTTTTCCCGTCAGAACTATCCCAACCTTGCAGATAGACGCGGTATTTACCTCTGTATGTTATTATAGCAAATTTCAATTGCCTTAAAACCCGGATAAAACAACGTTTTCTAAAAATGTAACCTAGTTAGATCAATTAAACGCCCCCGAAAGCATCTGCCTACAAGATAATATCTTGTAGGCAGATGCTTTCGGGGGCGACGATATTATCGTGAAAATCGTTGGAGCCGTTTCCGAGATATACTATATCTATCTTTCTATAAAATATATATAATATGTTCGGTTCTGTATTCCCTCGTAACTCTGTTACAAACTTTTATAATAAAATATTTTGACAAATTATTAAGATAACGATTCGTCATGTCTGCGCGAGTGTAAAAGGTATACCCATTGGGTAGAGGGGCACGCACGAGTCTCTTCTCTGAGGATGGCATAGGCCATACTCCACCACGGGGACCAAGTCCGGATTGCTGGCGGCTGGTCTCACTGTCAGAAGCTTTCAAGCCGCCCTAAGGCCTCTGACTTAGCTTAACGACTGCACCAACTTCACGTGCGAAGCACGGACCCGCTCGGAAAAATGCCACTAGCGTTACATAGTCATAGAACGATCACCCATCCATGCACTAAACGCACCCTATGTTGCTTAACCTTCGTGATCGTTTTTTAAGATCACTCAGGCGACTAGGGTTACGAGGTTGCACATCCTTAGTAGTTAATACTGGTAGGCAGTCGGGTTGGTGCTTATTTTTTATTTCAGTTTTTTTTAACTGGCTCTTTTCAAACAGAGAAAATCCGGAGCGATGAAGTCTTATTAAGGGGCGATCTGTGGGCTTATCATGACGAGCTGATTAGGATATTTTACAATAGTGAGATCATGTATGACGACGGGTAGCAAATCTAGAGATTTAGATATTTTATGGTTTATGTTCTTTGGTTTGTTTGCTACGCTTTAGTGCGCAATAATAAAGAAATGCTTGGTTTTTCAACTAAAACTTTCGTAAGTACTACATATTATTAACGTCATTTCATGGAATCAAGAATCAAGAATTTATTTCAACGTAAAGAATTTACATTCTGCTTGTTGAATGTCAATGTACATACAGTTATGTATAACGTTAGCCGCTGCCTTGGGGCCGTCTGTAGTGGAGAAAAAGGCAGCGAAAAAAAACTCCACTCTGACCATCTTTTCTCAAATCACCTTAAAGCTTTAAGAATTTAAATACAAATAAAACATACAAAATAATATCTTGGATGTGTTGAACACTAGACACATTTATCCTCTGATTTAATTTAATATTAAACTACTATTTAATGCCATACGTCCTTGTCTTCTAAATAATCGTTGATTTTATAATAAGCTTTTTTGCAAAGAGTGTGCTTAACACAATTCTTAAATCGCGTTGGGGGTAACTCTAATATATCTTGGGGTATCTTGTTGTAGAACCTTATACAGTGCCCCATAAAGGAAGTATTAACTTTTGCAAGTCTAAATCGTGGAAATGGTTGGACTCTTACGAAAAACATCTAGTAAGTGTATTTGGAATGAAGTTGATAATTGCTTGGTTAATACCTACACTCATTATTTTTTAGTTATGATTACCAACTTTTAAAATAGTGTTGCTGTAAGTCGAATGATGTGTACAGTTAAAAAATGAAATATAAAAATAAAATATGTTTATTTTCGGTATCAAACTTAATCTAGGATACAATTTTTTGTGGGAGTTTCCTTTTAAGTAAAAATTACCTGTGCCAGGAAAACTCCCGCTCTTCCTAATTGGTTAGCATTAATTAAGTTGATTACAGTTGACAATTACTTCAATTAATTCAAATTTAGCATGCAATAAAAATAAAGTAAACAACAAACTCCTCACAGAGAATCGAAAAACAATACATTACTATTATTATAACAGTTTTTTACAGAGTTTCGTGACCACCACACATTATTTTCGGATCACGTAATCAGTTGCCTTGAAAAGTACAATATTTTAAACCATTGTTAAGGTATAAGATATACCTACAGGTTAAGGTACTTAGACCTACTTGAGTTTTTAGCGGAAAAGCCCGAGCTAGTTTTGCTCTTGTCCAAAGAAATTAAGCATGGTGAGTAGACACGATCACCAAGTTTTTTTTTAAATTGAAAAACCACCTTCTGAATTAATCTGAATTCAAGTAAATGATTCTAAATTTAACCTGATGTTGTATAGACTCAGGTTTCCTCACCATGTTTTCCTTGAATTATTCCAAAAATCCCCACAATCTTGGTGCCAACTTCACAAATTTTAATGTGCGTAGGTAAGTTAAAAACGTAGTCATTGCTATATGCCGGGATTTGAACCCACTACCTATGGAGGTAGTGAATTAGTGAATGATAACAATTAAATAATGTTGTTGGTGTCGGCACCAACATTATTGTTATCATTCAATTCTTTGGAAAAACTTTTGATTTTTCCGGTTTGCGGTTTAAACCTCAATAATAATATTGTGAGGGAATCACAAGGAAACCCACGAATCATTCGTATCCACACGTATTGATCCGGTCTTTCCTGGGAGCCTAGAAGTTTCTATAACTTTGCCCATTTTTCTTTAAAAAACCATGCACCGTCCTCCATAGAACTGTCTTACTGCTGTTTGACGACTGTTTTGCTGGATCGCGCCCAGCTATTTTGTTAGCCGCGGGATTGTTAGCGTCACTCACATAACAGTTGTTGTTTCCTGTGCCGTGACAAAAACTCGTGACGCCTCGGTGTGACAAGAATAAAATATTGTGAAATCGTACGAAGAGTCTTATAGAAAAGTCTGACAGTAAGACCAGCCACTAGTCTTACAAGCCTCCACCAATCCGGATTAGGACCCCGTGGTGGAGTATGGCCTATACCTTCCTCAGGGAAGAGACCCGTGCCCCTCTAGGTGGGGACATAATGGGTTGATGATGATGATGACGATAAGTATCGGGAAAATGAAGGATTTTTTTACACACAGTAAGTTTAATGTGTACCTATAACCTTGCTTTAGCACAGTGGCAGACTAGTATTTAATATTTAAGCGTCTCATGTGCGTGCGTACACTGCTGATTAGGCACTTACAGTTTGTTAGCTTTTAGAATATACATACCTCGGCTACTATCGTAATAGAAATATCGGAACTAATATGACATTTAATTTCGAAATCAGAACTAATATGACCGCAATAAACTAATACAGAGCAGAAAGTAGTATTACTCGTGTGCTCTCGGCGAAAACCGAAGCCTACTTTAGAGCCCGAGGTATATTCTAAAAGATAACAGACTGTACTGTATAAGCTTGATGAATGAGTAAACTCATTGTTTATGGAACACACTACCACACTAGTAGGGTAAGTACTCGTAGTTATGCGGTGAATCCAAGAATTAATTCATTATAATGTTTAATGCAGATAGCGTTCATTACGGGTAATAATTTGATAACCTCACACTAATTTGCTCTTGAGGTTACGAGCCGTGGTGGGCCAAAAGTCAATTAATTGATATCGCTCTGCTTGATAAGAGATGGTTAGGTACAGAATGGCCGGGATGTAGGTACCTACAACGCGTATTATGTGTGAGCGGCAGCGGAGGACGTCTTAAAAAACCATTTATTTTTAATGAAAGCTTTGTTTAAATTTTACAATATGTTATTAGGTGCCAATTACTACTATTAAATAAGGGTTGTCCCTTGTGTTCGATGGTTGAATGACAAAAGGCCACGACACTGATCTACACTTTGGTTTTATGAACTACGAGTATAATACTGGATTTCACAATTCCACTGTGATTCACTTCGCTGAGGGAAATAGAGCTGCTCCATATTTAACACGCGAGAGTTAAACATTCAACATCGGCAGCGGAAAGCAGCCTACTTAGGCCATGCGCTGCGAAGCCAGGGATAATGCAAGGCTAGGGAAGAAAAGCGACCGGTAGGAGAACAATGTCATGGCTGTGCAACATCAAAGGATTAATAATATCTATTCTAAATAACCCTAAGTGACAAGGATAACAAATTTGGCAAAACGACCCGTTTGGCGGGTCAGCTAGTAATTTTAAGGTAATCGGCACTGCCATGCATATCTTTTGTTATTTCGTAATTTTAAAGGTAGTATAAATATCGCAAGGCACGCTAAGCAGTTGATGCCGGCTGCCGTCGATAGATGGCAGTCGTTAAGCCAAGTCGGAGGGTCTAGGGCAGCTTGAAAACTTCTGACGGTAAGACTAGCCACTAGTCTTACAATTAAGCCTCCACCAATCCGGTCCGGACTAATCCCACGTGGTGGAGTATGGCCTATACCTTCCTCAGGTAAGTAAGAGACCCGTGCCCCTCGGTGGGGACATATGGGTTGATGATGAACTGTAAAAAATGTAGCTCCGGAAAATGCGGATAATTTATGTCGATTCAATTAGCTATATTATGCAAGGAATCCAATCGATTTCCAATCACTACCCGATGAACGGTCCAACTTAGGTAATACCTACTTATTATTCATGAAAACTGCTGGTTCCCACGGCAGTCAAGGCTGCTGCAGACCTAACCCACAATAGTTCAGTAACGAGACTAATAGGCTCTGTGGGCATGCTTATTCACTTCCTTCGGATACATTAAATATACATAGACACCGGTTGTTCATAAAAAGGAAATTACCGCCAATGAAAAAAATTTAAATTTCTTCGAAATTAAAAGTAAGAGCAAAACGTTAATACCATAATAACGGAAAAAAACGAGTGAAAATTAAATAAGTATAAATAATCAATATTTAATGTAATATGTACTATTATTATGTACCTATGTATGTACCAATCCAACCTCCACCCATCCGGACTTGGCCCCCGTGGTGGAGTATGACCTATACCTTCCTCAGGGAAGAGACCCGTGCCCCTTGGTGGGGACATAATGGGTTGATGATGATGATGTATGTACCAATGTGGACTTGGCCCCCGTGGTGGAGTATGGCCTATACCTTCCTCAGGGAAGATACCCTTGCCCATCGGTGGAGACATAATGGGTTGATGATGATGAAGATGATGTAGGTACTATTAATAACATAGAAACTTTTGTGAATGTGTTTTTTGTGTCTTTTGCTCTATGATAAAATATAGTTTAAAACACATACATAAGCTCACGCCTGTTTCCCAGAGGGGTAGGCAGAGTCCAGGGACTGCCACCTGCCACGATCCTGACAGATCACTATCGCTTCACCGACATTCATTAGTCGTTGCGTGCACGCACGCTTTTTTTTCATATTTTACCTATCTATCAGTTTTCAAACTACCTGGACATTTCCTTGGCGCTAGCAGCTTAGAATAAAAATAACCTATCGGAACTGACGTGGTACACGTAAAGTGTCTAGTATGCCTTAGCTCTTATCGGGATAGGCATACGTGCGAGTATCGAACGAAAATATTTATCGAATTGTCGTCGGATACTTATTGTTTTGACGTCAATCGTCAGGTATTCTCGGAAGCCAAGCACCTAGTAGTTGCCGTGGGATTTGAAACAAATGTTTTCTTTCCACCTATAATTATATAATTATTAGAATGTTAGGTCAAATAATACGCCCACTTTTACGCGAGCACTTTAGCAGTTAAATATACGTAATAAATAATAGAGCGGTGGTAGGTAGAATGCTGACTTCACATTCGGGACATCATCGGTTCGATTCCCGGCTCATCATCATCTACCAATGGTTGTTTATAAATTTTGACGACATTATATAATTATGTACGAGTATGTTACATATAAAATTTCATCAAAATCGGCCAAGCCGTTTCGGAGGAGTATGCGCACTAACAATGTGATAAGAGAATTTTATATATTTGACTAGCTGACCCGGCAAACTTTGTTTTGCCACATGAAAGATAAAATACAACAACCTATTCTCTGACATACCGAATATATGTACATAAGTTTTCACTAAGATTGGTCAAGCCGTTTCGGAGGAGTATGCGCACTAGCACTTTAACACGAGAATTTAAATTTTATTTTATTCCAAACTAACTGCTAGCCTTTTCCTACTTTACCTTAGGTTTAATACACTGTGTAAATTATAAGTGTATGTGAGGGCGCCTGTCGGTCCGTTTATTAGTGATTAAAGGCACGCAATACACCACCGGATAAAAATCATACTAAACTTATTAAGAATTTCAGATGACCGAAGTCGTGGACATAGATAGATAGAGACCTCTTTATACAGTACATAAAAAATACGTAAAAAAAGGAGACACATACTTAATTGTACCTACATAAAAAATACGTAAAAAAGGAGACACATACTTAATTTTGGTGCCAATATCACTGTATTGTAACTCTAGGAACATATCCACATTGTTCCTGTCAATAGCCAGTTCAGTACAGTTGCAATATTCTCGCCGTGTGGTTCCCAAAAACCCGTTTCGACACAAAGCCCCCAGTAACGTTGTCTCCAACTCCAGCGCAAGCCGCCTGGCAACAGCGAAAGTTAATTTTGCCGGGAAGATGCGCGTTACTAAAACCGCCCGCGCCGATGCGCACGCGTCGCGGTGGTCGTTTTACTGCTGGAGTGCACTCGAGATAGGGTTAGCACACAACATTCTCATTTGAATTTTCGGTAATAAAGTTCAATTTTACTGTATAATACAAATACAATCGACCATATCGTAGAGTGACTGTCATGAAAGAAAAGATGCTCCAAAGTAGGTATTTGGGATTGATACCTACTCGTTCGTTATTAACAAATGACCATAATAATGGCTTCCTCTTTCACAATTTCACTTCCACAACTCTACGAAACAACTTCCTATAATTTATTTAGACATGAGTTTTCGGAAGTCTCATAATTGGGCATAGCATGATCTAACTAAGGTATGATAATACCTAAGATAAGCTAAGCCGCGGACAGACTGACGAACAGAAGAATATACATGGCGAAATTACAAGGGTTCCTTGTTGACTACAGTACCCTAAAAAGAACATGACCGAAAATCCAGTTTTGAACCGGAAGAAAATCGGGTCTCATTAATTACACACAATGAACTGCAAGGGCCGGTTTCTGAATTGAGAATTTCACTACAGTCTGTAAAATATATCTTGAGCTGCGCGACAGCTGTCACACTGACAGGGCTAGGTAGGTTACGTTACGATATTGCTGGTTTTACTCCCTCCACGGATATTGCAGACATCGAATAGTGTGCAGTAAGTACGGAGTTTTCACAGTACAAATATTCTGTGAAAAAATTCAAAACTTCATGGACGCAATTTAGATGACAGCTGTCGCGGAGCTCAAGCTATATTTTACAGACTATAAGTAAATACTTAAGTCACGTTCCGTCACGCTCTTTTCTGAGAAATTTGACGAGACAGCACTACAGTTAAGTAGTTACTTAGCGAAATTCTCAATTAAAAAACCGGCCCTAAGTAGAGTAACCACTCGTTGGAGTACGATAAACAGGGGGTTGGTCAATCGTTTCAACATCATCAACCCGTTATGTCCCCACCGAGGGGAAAGGGTCTGAGGAAGGGTATAGGCCATACTCCACCACGGGGGTCAAGTCCGGATTGGTGGAGGCTTGTAAGACTAGTAGCTGGTCTTACTGTGAGAAGTTTTCAAGCCGCCCTAAGGCCTCTTGCCATCTATCGACGGCAGCCGGCACCAACTGCTAACGTGCCTTGCGAAGCACGGAATCGCTCGGAAAAATGCCACTAGCCGTTAGTCATAGACGGTGACCCATCCATGGACTGAACGCGCCGTATGTTGCTTAACGTGATCGTTTAAGATCACTCAGGCAGCCTAGGCTACGAGCGATTCAATCGTTTACGGCTAAGAAATGGTAACCCTACCCCAGTTAGTGCAATTAAACTATTCCGGAGCGCGGAGCACCCACACTAATCCTTACATGGGCAGAGCCGATTCAGACGTGTCTCCGGGATTCGAAAATAACCTTCAACTGCCAAGCTTCAGTTTCTGTTTCGTTGCGCGCCGAAACGTCTTCTGCTTCAGTAATAGTTTAGAAAAGACCGTGCTCTGCTTTTTGAGACGATCTCTCTGGCGCAGCGATAGCGCATCTGCCTACCATGCGATATATGGCACTAAGTCTTCTCTCAAAAGGAGAGGAAGAGACGATGCGTGCTGAGCGAATATTGGCGCTGCTGTAAAATGCTAAAAGTGTTGCGTGTTACATTTCAAGAATCGCTCGTAGCCGCCAGAGTGATCTTAAACGATCACGAAGGTTAAGCAACATAGGGCGCGTTCAGTGCATGGTTGGCTGACTGTTTTATGACTAACGCTGGTTTCATTTTTCCGAGCGGTACCGTCGCAAGGCACGTTAACCCTTTCAGACCTGACTTGAAAATAACAATAGAAAACCATTGTTATTTTCAAGGCCAGGTCTGAAAGGGTTAAGCAGTTGGTGCCGGCTGCCGTCGATAGATGGCAGTCGTTAAGCCAAGTCAGAGGCCTGAGGCTGGCTTAAAAACTTCTGACAGTAAGACCAGCCCCCAATATTACAAGCCTCCACCAATCCTAACTTGGGCCTATCAATAGTAATAATATTAACTCCCACACAACACCATCACTTGACCTGGTCCCACAGTAGGATGCCCTGTGTGGTAAAACAGGCAAGGACATTACAAACATCGAAAAACACCCACACTGAGACCATATAGCTGTAAAATTGTCAATGGAAACCTTAAGTCATAAGAGCGCTTCGCCAACAAAGTGCACAGCAGTTTGGCGACATTTGTTTAAATGAAAATGTAAAGGTTTATTTTGCTAAAAGAAATTAAAAAAAATTCCGCAAATGTACGTCGGATCCCGGTGGGAATCGAACCGTATACAAACCTACTTTTTTTTTCTTACGAGAATTGCCCTCTATTCCGATGTATCTCCGTAACCGCATAATGCATGCCGAATGCGCTTGGTGCTGCATCCTGTCTGCTCAGACGTGATTTAAATGAAAGATACTAACCTCTAAAGCCACTGTGTAGAGACCAAATTTGACGATCTGCGGTTTCATCTAGGGGTGCGATATATCCTTAATAAACACTGACAATAAAATAATTAATGTAATTGATAGTCCGTCGTCCTATGTTTATCAGCGCCACAACAAACAGGCAACAATATAAAGGGTTTTTCTACAAGAACTTTGTTTTTTAAAACAAAATAAAACAAAGAATTTTGATTAAGATGATTCAAAGTTTTATTGTATTACGAAGAGGAAACTTTGAATGAAAAATGATATCAGGCAAATGTCCACCACGCTGACAGACGTCGATCCTTTCATCAAAGTTTTTAATCACTTTTTGGCATAATGGCGGGTCTATTTCGTTAATCACATCACGGATTCTGAATTTTAAGGCTGCAATCGATTCGATAATCCAGTGGTGTTAAATCATCATCATCATCATCGGCCTGCGGTTGTCCACTGCTGGACATAGGCCTCTCCCATTGCACGCCACTGAGCACGGTCCTCGGCTACTCTCATCCAGCTCTTGCCAACCGCCCTGCGAAGATCATCGCTCCACCGAGTCTGAGGACGTCCTACACTACGTTTACCGATCCGCGGTCTCCACTCAAGAACTCTTCTACCCCATCGGTTATCAGTTCTTCGGGTGATATGGCCGGCCCACTGCCACTTCAGCATGCTAATTCGGTGGGCTATGTCGGTGACTTTGGTTCTCTGTCCGACTTCGTTTCGAATTCGATCTTTCAGAGAAACCCCGAGCATAGCCCTTTCTATAGCACGCTGAGCGACTTTAAATTTGTGGATCAGCCCCACCGTGAGTGTCCACGTTTCGGCACCGTATGTCATGACGGGTAGGACGCACTGGTTGAAGACTTTCGTATTTAGACTCTGTGGTGTTAAATGGTGTTTTGTTTCTAAAATTTAAACAATCAACATTTCTCTTCCTAACAATACGTTGACAAAACCAATTAGATTTTATTGGCTCAGAACTCCATTGACTCCAGCAAATCTACACAAGTGCATCAACTACAAGCTCCATAAATCAACCACAATAATTTCTTACGCGTACCTACAGAACCAGTTAAATTTCAACGGCATGACTAACTCGCTTTCCTCTTCCTCTGCACAGCAATTTCGTTCCACCTATCTCGTGAACGAAATCAGTCACTATCACAACGAGATAGGGTGCTTTCAGGATCACGTTCGGTGGCCCGCGAGCTAGTTACCAAATGTAGAGTCATTCAAATGCGCGTGGGCAGATTGCAATTTGCAAGATGTGGGTGGGACGAGGGTGGGATCGTGGTGTGCTGTCTGGATGCGTATTGATGTATCCTTATACAGGGTTATTATTTATAAAATGCAAGAGGCCGACCAGGTTTCGCTCTTTTAAAGAATGAAGCACTCGTCTCATCTAGTATATTAATAAGTTCGTACCGGTCTATGGTAGACTCGAACGAAATGCACATCAAACTGAAGCGCGTAAAAAATTAGTCGATCCGAGTCAAAACTTTTTGGCGGAAAAATCGGATTATCGAGTATTTTCAATGTATATCTTTCTATACATAATGGCGTTGCGAAGTACATGTCAATGTCACCAATGTTGGGTTGGTGTCACGTCATCACGTGTTACAGGTGTCCACTGCGAACTCTAAGATCTAATTTGTTGAAATTAAAAAGCGAATGGATATGAAAAATACCAAAATTCCTATTCTATTCTATTCTAGACTATATTTTAGCTGAGCGAAGTCGGGTTTTTATCTAGTCCAATATACATTATTTGTATTTTTATTAATGTTTAATCGTCTCTGTCTGAGACCTACGACGCGAGCTCCGTCTCTACCCACTCTTTGATTAATATCGAATCCTGGTCGGACTCTTCCGACAAACAATTAAGTAAGTGAGTCCGGAATTAGGTAAACTAATGACGTCAGATAGACTTTGTTGGAACTATACAGAATTGCACTGAACAGAGACGGTTGTAAAGAGCTGACTAACGACATCCAGTGATGGAGAGGCACTTTAAGAAGAAGAAGAATTCGTTTTCCACTTCAACATTTTGTTCTTTGAGTTTTTTCTCAGATGTATCTTTTTCTTTTTCTTAATGCAAAAAAGTATATTCTGTATGGGGCCCTTAATTTTCAATAAAATAAATGTAGACGTACGTGAACTTGACATGAATAGTTTTAAATTTAGGTTAAGAAATATCCTTATTGAGAAATGTTAATAAATATTAATGAGTTTCTGACTGACAGATCTTGACATTGTAAACTCAAAAATCATTGACATTAATATTACTAAGACGACAGACATACCTAATTAATACATATTAAGTGTTATTTTTAAGTTTGAAATGAACATGTTTAATATTTTGATAATTCTTGACATATCTTTAATGATATTTTGCGTTTGCGGTGAAGGTTTTCTGTTTTAAATTTTCAATATAAGTCTGTTTTTTCCTCTCAAGGTGCCTTCTCGAAATTCGTGTGCCTATTAAGGCAAAACATGCATAGGACTCATATGTAACAATTCCAACATCATGTACTCATGTTTTACGAATAAAATACTTTTACTTTTACTTGAACACAATATCGTTTCATATTTTGCTTTAACCTCCTTAGTCCTGACCTTGAGAGTAACAACGGTTTTCTATTGTTATTTTCCCTTCCGCTGGAGGTTATTGGCCCTAAAAGTCATGCATCAGTTCCAGAAATCCCTTTCTAGAAATTACCTAAAATTACCTTTACCCTAGCGCAGTGTCCTTTACATATTTAACCGCTGTTTTGGGAAGCTTTTTATATTATCTATTGACACTGAAGAAACTGTTTTCATCTCCAGGGTTAGGTATTTCCATAGCACGTTATAGTGTAATCTTCAGCCACCAGCCGCACTGCAAACTGCACGCGATGGTTTAGTTCCCGTCTGCCAGCTAGGCATAGAACACATAAAAAGGTCATAAAGGCGATGTATAGATCACAGACCATAGACATTGACCATTGACATTGCAAGTGTTGATTGCACTCATGTGTCTAGATCTTCATAGGTAGATGGATATTCATACCAAGTATTCGATTTGAGGTGATTTTAGAAAAGATACGTAGTGCAGGATGTAATACAACTGTAAGTATGGAAGGTCCCTCGCTTATAAAATAATAATGTAGTTTTATAAAAAAAAAATCGCACTCGCGAATCGCTCGTAGCCTGGGCTGCCTGAGTGATCTCGAACGATCACTAAGGTTAAGCAACATACGGCGCGTTCAGTCTATGGATGGGTCACCGTCTATGACTAACGCTAGTGGCATTTTTTCCGAGCGATTCCGTGCTTCGCAAGGTACGTTATGCAGTTGGTGCCGGCTGCCGTCGATAGATGGCAGTCGTTAAGCCAAGTCAGAGGCCTTTAGGGGCGGCTTGAAAACTTCTGACAGTAAGACCAGCCACTAGTCTTACAAGCCTCCACCAGTCCGGACTTGGCCCCCGTGGTGGAGTATGGCCTATACCTTCCTCAGGGAAGAGAACCGTGCCCCTCGGTGGGGACATAATGGGTTGATGACGATGATAAAAAAAAATATTTTTATAAAACTGCGTACGAAGACGTGCTAAAGGCATTATCTTCCAGTTAACCTTGCTTACGTGGGGATTTTAAAAAGGGTAGTTCTTATAAACCTAAATATAACAAACATAAACAGATCACCTATATTAAACATATTAGTAGTAATCCAAATAAGGCGACGGGTGGAGAACAAGGGGAGGAAATTAATTTACTTGCATACAAATAATTTCCATTTTCTCGCGTCTTTTCCGCGCCCCACGCCCTTTCTGTTTGGCCCATGCCTGCAAGTGCAGTGCAACACTCCGTCGATGTCCGCGTGGCATGAGTCACGCGAGCTCGGGGTCGATGCACCGCCGGCTTTGGACATGATGCCGAAATAGAATAGACCACGGGTGCTCCGAATAAGTATTTATATCGAGTTGTAAACTCGCTGCTATCCGTTTGTTAGTTGGCTACAAAAGGTTTCATCATCAACCCATTATGTCCCCACCGAGGGGCACGGGTCTCTTCCCTGAGGAAGGTTAGGCCATACTCCGTGTGGAGTTTTTGGTCTTCCATCGGACGCGTCCCCCGGGTGGCGGATAGGGGAACGCCCTCCAGATATGGGGGTACCGGCTTCGGCCGGCGCGGACCAAAACCAGAGGGAGGGGGACGTCCAGTGGCTTGCGCTGCTGGATGTCCCGCGGGGTCCACTATGGGCCCCGCACCCGTAACCCCACACTGAGTGGGGCCGGGGGCCTTCGGGCCGCGAGGAGACAACCTCTATAAAAACACACGGTGGGGGCCCTCCTCTATGTCCCTCTGTTTTGCAGAGGGCATAGAGGAGGTTGAGGGAGGGTCACAGACGGCATGTTGGGGGACCTGCCGTCCGACATCGTGACGAGAGAAGGGGGTGGGGGGCCCATGCCCCTTCTCCAGTGAGGGTGGGCCCGACTCCTTGCGAGTCGGGTCGACGTCGCCGGGGCGCCGCTGTCGCATTCGCGTTATGGTTTCACACCACTTGCGAGATCCGGCGGCGCCCCATTGCACGAGCGACAGGACGGCCCCCGGGGTGTTTTAGGAGGTATGCCTCTCCTATTATTAGGAGAGGAGAGTCCGACACACGGCCGTCGCCCTCCCCCAAGGGTGGCGGTTATGGTGCACAAAGCATTTCACCCCGTTAACAAAAAAAAAAAGGTTAGGCCATACTCCACCACGGGGGCCTAGTGGCTGGTCTTACTGTCAGAAGTTTTCAAGCCGCCCTAAGGCCTCTGACTTGACTTAACGACTGCCATCTATCGACGGCAGCCGGTACCAACTGCTTAGCGTGCCTTGCCAAGCACTGCCTGAGTGATCTTAAACGATCACGAAGGTTAAGCAACATACGGCGCGTTCGGTCCATGGATGGGTTACCGTCTATGACTAACGCTAGTGGCATTTTTCCGAGCGGTTCCGTGCTTCGCAAGGCGCGTTAAGCAGTTGGTGCCGGCTGCCGTCGATAGATGGCAGTCGTTAAGCCAAGTCAGAGGCCTTAGCCGGAGCCGCCCGGCTTGAAAACTTCTGACAGTAAGACCAGCCACTATAGTCTTACAAGCCTCCACCAATCCGGACTTGGCCCCCGTGGTGGAGTATGGCCTATACCTTCCTCAGGGAAGAGACCAGTGCCCCTCGGTGTGGGATGATGGGTTGATGATGATGATGATCTATAAAAACGGCAAAAAAAACACGTTTGTTGTATTAGAGCCCCTTTAAAATATTTATTTTATTCTGTTTTTTAGTATTTGTTGTAGCGGCAACAGAAAACCAGGGTCTGTGAAAATTTCAACTGTCTAACTATCACGGTTCATGAGATACAGCCTGGTGACAGACGGACGGACAGACGGACGGACGGACGGACAGCGGAGTCTCAGTCATAGGGTCCGTTTTACCCTTTCGGTTCGAACCCTAAAAAATAAACATTTAGGCATACATTGCTTCTAGCCCCACACTAGGATAATTTAATAATAGATAATATAAACTTTATTTTATACGAAAAATTGACCAGGTAATAAGTATATAAAGGCGAGGACAGATTTTTTAGTTATTTTTGGTTGATGAGACTGAACCGAGTCCAAAAAATTCTAAATCACATCCCGGGCGCCCACGGAAAAGACCCAAATTATTTCGGAATATGAATTCGCGGGTTCTGCAGATGACAGATTTTTTAAAATTATTTTTAGTTAGTTGCTGAGACTGAACCGAGTCCAAAAAATTCTAAATATCCTATGGCGAGATAACACAACGCTTCAGACTCGGAACAAGACATGTTTGCGACTGTTTTGCTCGCTAGTCGATCAGCGCCAACGAGCCGCGAGCAAAGTTCGTCGGTACTTAAAACCGCGGTCCAAAGCTAAGCGTCCACTGCATCGGAACCGCTCCGTACGGAGCGGATGGATTTGTTGCTTTGTATTGATTTCTATGGTACTGCGTGCACTGGATCGGCATTTCTGCTTCGGAGTGCGATATTCCTTCCGATGACGTCATCCGCAGCCGACGCGCCATTGGAATACCGATCGCTGCGAGTTCTGACGTGTTTGCGACGCTTGAAAATACCGATACTGCCGACGGCAAATCCGAATGTAGTGGACGCACCCTTTCGGAATTTTGTAAATGCCGACCGACGGCCCGTACGGTGCGTACGCTCCGATTCCGATGCGGTGGACGCTTAGCTCAACTCGCCCGTCGATCACCCACTTAAGAGATTCCTTCCTTACTTTGAATAGAAACCTCGTGACGAGTAACAGGTGCCGAGGTCGTCGCACTGCAGTTCTGTCTAGGAATAGAAGCTGGGGACTGCAGTTCAAAGAGATTGCACGTAATTATTTTCTAAGAAAAGAGGGTTGACGAATTGCCATGTTTTTTGTAGGAAGACTGTTCTGGGAGTGCCTATCGAAGTCTGCGATAGTTCAAAAGCGTAAAAAACATTGTATTCAGGCGTGTGGAGAGAGTTAGACGAAAAAGATCACGCTTCGATTGCCATTGAAAAGAAACCGTTATCTGAAATGCTTGGGCTCGATAAAAAAGAAAGCCAGTCGTATTTTGAATTACAGTGAATAGAAAGTGGTGCGACAAAACCGTCAAACAATGAAGTAGTAATACCATTTTTTATAGGATTGACACCAACACAGATATCTGTGCTGGATCTTGCAAGTGTGTCGAGCTTGGATTGTTGTTTAAGATAAAATTAACTTTTCATGAACAGTGAAAAATCTGTAGGCCATGTTGTGATGCACAGAATATTAACATGACGGTCAGATAGTTTGCAAACAAACACATGAGGGGTCAACGGCGATCAAATCAAAAATCAAATCAAATATATTTGTTGCCGACTATTATTATTGTTCCTTTACAATGGCTTTATAATGGCTCTGTAGTAATGAATTTTAATAATAATTATGGCGAATAATTTTCGTTTAATAATTATTTATGTAGTTAAGGGGTTTTCGTCCTGTAAAAGCAAAGATTAAAAACATTTTAAAACTGTGTAAGAACTTACATATTTTGTCAGTATTATTTAATTGTAAAATGATAACTTCGCTATCGTATTACAATTAGTCCTGTAATATTAGCTGTAAGTGGATTATTTCGAGGTCGTGGATTCGATTCCCACCAGGGGCCGCCGTACTTTGGTACAAATGGCCTCATCCTGGGTGTTTTCCATGTTTGTAATGTCCTTGCCTGGTTACCATAGCACAGGGTATCCTAGTTTGGGACCGGGACCAGTGATTGTGTTGTGCGGAAGTTATTATATTATTTTTCAGTACCTAAATAAATTTTATTTAATCTCGAATGCCTTCTTCTACCTTTACGTATACAAAATGGTTTTTGTTTTTATTTATTTATTTTTTTGCCAAAAAACTTAGAGCTAACATTACAGGGGATCCTTTTTGCGTTAACCAGTTTCATAGTTAATATAAAACTTAATCTTATTAAATAAAACTTACCCTCAGTTTCTGAGAGTTTCAGTTTCTGTTGTTGTTACACTTTATGGTACCTATAGTAAAGCCTGGTTTTCACAGGCCCAGTAACTGGCGGTCAGTGAAGAACAGTTACTGTCTGGCAGCTACTGAGTCCGTGAAAACAAAGTTGAGCCGGTACTGGCCGATCAGTTGCTGGCTTGTTGTTGTTGCAAACCAGGCTTTATGCAGACCTAGTAGTAGTGAGAACACGTCGGGAAATTGACAGCGGAATGTACAGTTGCTGTCTACTGGATGGTCAGTACCTGGGCCTGTGAAAACCAGGCTTTAGTTCCGTCAGGCCGAGTCCTTTAGAAAACGAACGTTATTATAACAAATTTTCATGTGATTTAACTAGGGAATTACATAAACCATCATTTGCCTCTGCATCTTCCTCAAATCTTTAAATGTAACGTCTGTCCGTGAAACCCGCGGTAAACAAGTCTTCAGCAACGGTTTTAGAGCTCCGACATCAATAGACAGTGCCGCGGGCTGGCTGCCAGCCAACGCCGGGCACATGAGGATATGAAAAACATTGCTGCGTATCTGCCTATTTCAGTAGTTCAGAATTGCAATTTGCTACTGGGTACTCGCAACGTCATACAACGCTGTATCGTTGGGCGTCCCTTACCGGCTGTTCCACTCACATTCGCTCGATTTAAGTATTTGTTTCGTCAAGCCAAGTCAGAGACCTTAGGGAGGCTTGAAAACTTCTGACAGTTAGACCAGCCACTAGTCTTACAAACCTTCACCAATCCGGACTTGGCCGTGGTGGAGTATGGTATGTAATGGATTCAAGACATTATTTCCCCACCGATGGCCACGGGTCTTTTCCCTGAGGAAGGTATAGGCCACGCTCCACCACGGGGGACAAGTCCGGATTGGTAGAGGCTTGTAATACAGTGGCTGGTCTTACTGTCAGAAGTTTTCAAGCCGCCCTTGGGCCTCTGACTTGGCTGAACGACTGCCATCTATCGACGGCAGCCGGCACGTAGCCCCGGCTGCCTGAGTCATCCTAAGGGCCCTCGCCCACGGCGGCTTTTTGTAGCGCTACGGCCGCGCGACGGTGGCGCGTTAGCAGCGCTATAGCCGCGCGCTTGCATCGCTACTAACGCGCGTTAGCAGCGCTACAGCCGCGCGCTTGCATCGCTACGGTGGCGCGTTGCAAAAGCGACCTACGCGCGTTAGTAGCGATACCAGCACGCGGCTACAAAAAGCCGCCGTGGGCGAGAGCCCTAAGTGACTGAAACCTTTTGCCGTAAAGCACCTTTTGTAACGACTACTCCATTGTATTGTAAATCACCACAGAGTTGCGCTCAAGGTTTCCAATTGCCTTCAACTCGCAGAAAACAGTTACAGTCGTAGACGAATTGCTTGGCATAGGGAAGACAAAAGCCGTCGCGGCTCTCCCATCTCTATGAAAACCTTTTCCCTGCCAACCTTTTCCTTGGCTTTTGGTCAACTCCCTGACCTGTGGCGCAAAGCCTACGTCGTTCCCCTCCCAAAGATTAATTCCCACATTACCTTCCTAGTACCGAGCAATCCATATTTTGCCTATCCTTTCCATAGTCCTGGGCCGATGACAGATACACGGTCGGTTCACGTGACGAACTTTTTCTTACCATTGACGTCTAGGTTGTTTGATATGCGTGCGCGCGTAGACTTGAAGCGGCAATGAAACTAAATTGCCATGTTCATGCAGTTGTCATTGTACTACAATGCGTTAACAGAATCTAGGATGGAGTCCTTATCAACCAAAAACCATCGACCTGATCTTTTGAATCCTTCCCGATCTGGTTTTCGACCAGGACATAGCACCGCCATACCTCTCCTCGCAAGTCACTGAGGGCATAAAGGCCTTTCAACGCTTTCGACCGTGACACCTCCTTCTAGCCACCCTTGGCAGTCTAAATTTTTCCTTCGCTGCCATGTAACGGTTCTGCTGTAATCTTCGGGGGCGCCAGTCCGGGTCCTTGTCCGAGAATACTTCCTCGAGAATTATCCCAACGTCCCGTAGCCCCTTTTCATGATAAGGATCTTTCAATTGTATGTCCTCGACTGTTTATTTTATTCATTTTCGTTTGTATGGTAAATTATACTACGTTTTCCTTTTACTTCTCTTACAGATACAAAAAACTATTACGCTGTAGACATACTAACAAGCTTCTCAACCCATATCGCACTATGTTGCCACGTCACGTGTTGACTTAAAATGTCACGGTCTGTGGATTACGATCACTAAACATTTAGAATGCCCCTTTGTCTAGCCGCGGACCATTTGCCGAGGGAGGACCGTGGAAAATACTGATAATATGTAGTCATTGAAGTGGAAAACAAACGTGATTCGTTTTTACTCGATATTGATAACGGTAACAGGCAGATGCTTGGAATATTCACAGAATAATTATTAAGTTATATTATTCACTTTAAAAGTAAATATTCTTTTTTTTGTCCAATTACCCTTTGAGCTTTATTTGCCATCTCCCGCTCTCCGTTTTATTGTTCAAAACCTTTCTAAGGCTGGCTGGAAGAAATTTCTTTTGAAATAAGACCGCCTCTGTACATCGACTTTTACCTGTTATTAAATTGTTTTTGTATTATTTTATTTATTTTCGATAAAATAATACATAAAAATAAGGCGATGCAATAAAGCGTAACAAACAAATAAATAATTAAATTAAAATAAAATAAATATTTAAGGGGGGTAATAAAATTGATTTTTTTGCCGTTTTTGTAGATAATGATAAGAAACTCTTCGTCCGCGAGTCCGACTCGCACTTGACCGGTTTTTTGGTCGATATTAATAACGGCTAGAGGTACAAGCTCTAGCGATATTCAAATTTTGTGTAGGTATAAAAAACCCTTCGTGTGCGAGTTTCACTTGGGGGAACAACAATGGGGTAATTACCCTTTGACAAATCTAAAACGAGAATATTCCCTCGATGTTTTTAAAAACTACATGAAATGACGAACGATAGAGCCAGAGTGATCTAGAGCACAACAGTGATCTAAGTGCATCACGTTACTAGATCAATACATATAATTCAGTCTTGCAAGTCTTCACTTTGCAGACAGCACCAATGAGCCGTTTTCAGAAGCACAAAAAAAAAAATTACGGCTGTCAAAAGAATGCAATTTTGGACCTCAGCCCAATAGCCACGTGTGATACATCATAAAATAGGTCTCAGCGAGCTGAACAAAAGTTACTATGACGCCAACAGCCAAATGTTTGTCCTTCCGGAGTTATATTGTATTGAAAAAAAACTAAAATTTTCAATAAAATGTAACCCCGAAACGACAAACATTTTGCTGTTGGCGTCATAGCAACCTTTGTTCAGCTCGCTTTATGATGTATCACACATGGCTATTGAGCTGAGGTCCAAAATTACATTACTTTGACAGCCGTAATATTTTTTTTTTTTTAGCTCTTCTGAAAACGGCTCATTCTATAGTGAGATATTGTGATCTATCAGTGTATGTAGTTCGCACTGAGGTGCACTTCGATTAGTATGGCTTGAACGATTTATGATTTTTCTATGCCATGGTGACCAAACTCGGTATTGATAAAAATATCACTTACATCACTCTGGTTCTAACGACGGCGTCGTCAAATAGCATGTAGGTAATGCTTACTGACTGAAATTAGGTACTATAAAATGTCATTGTGTCCTTGTTTTTTTTATTTCATGTTTTAAATTAATTGGAAGCTCTCTCAATTCTCTATACATTGTACGGCAACAAATTATTTAATTAAAATTACTTCAATGTTAAATTTAACCAGAGCATAATATTGTGTCTAGTGTTCAACACATCCAGGAGTAATAATTTTTAAGTTTCTAAAGTTAATTCGGCTAAAACTGGTTTGAAAAGAATAAATGTGGTGTTTCTTTGTTAGTTTCTTGTCCAATTGAGAAATTAATAACTTTGACGTTAATAAAATAAACATTTTGTCTGTACTATGAATAAAATATTTAAATTTTGAATTTGAACTAGAATCATCTTGACCCTGTAAAACCTGGCAATTCCAATGAAGCAGTGACGTCAGTAACTAAGCAGATTAAAACTACCGTCTCTACAAAACAACTGATATGCTGCCAGCTGACGGGTGTCCAAAAATATTTCCCCCAAATCAGCTGATATCACTCGTTCGTTACTATGCCGTCCCGGCGGTGAGCGTTATTGTCCGATCTAATGCATTATATCTGGCAATAGTGCACACATTTGGCATAGATGATCTAATACAATGTAAACGACGGTTGTTGAATTATTTTTTTTGTAAATAAAAAAACCGATTCCAACAATGTCGCACTGATTTCAGTGCGACATTGTTGTATGTGCTCCCAAGAATAGGAAAGTTCCCTTATAATGATATTATATTATAATTATCAGTCGTGTAAATGTCTTGTAATGTTTTCTTATAAGAATTTTAATGTTAACATATTATTGAACTTTTTCATGGTTTGTTTTGTACGTGTCAATCGGTTTCCAATTAAATAAATTCGGTCCTTGAGACTCCTATGCATCCCACAGATTGTGATGTGCCAAACGAAATGTGTTTTCTTTAGATTTGTTTATCTTAATGTTTGTTAAGGTATGTGTCGTTTATTTATTTTTGTTTTACATCTTTATTTTAATTACGTACCGTCCTTGCATTGTCTTGTGCTTTAATTTCAACCGAGATCTTTTGCTGCAGTGAGATCGATGATGACAATACATCGAGCGAATCCGTGGAGGAGCTGACTGACACCATGACTCCCTATAAGCCCATCGTAGATACTCCTCTGACCGTTGCGAGAAATGTATTAACTCCAGAAGTTGCCTCTGCTAAGCTTGAACTTGAAGATCAGCCAGCTGAAGAACCCGAGTACGAACCAACTGAAGATATTGAAGATGCCGAAAATGCTGGAGATTTTGAGTAGCTTTGGAGCGGAATGGAACCAAACTTCGACAACATTTTGCACTATACATAGCTTTTACTTATTTTGCTGTTAAAAATCATCATCCGTCATTTAGTGAACGCGGGCCTAGATACTATTTTGGGCCCTGATATTATAGTATAATAGAATCTAAAAAAAACCTGAAGATATCCACTAATTCACTCTCGGAAACATCGTAACCTATTTTTGATAGATCTTACAATAAAATGTAAATTGTTCCTCACCTGGTTATTAAAAATTGTCCTCAGACTTTTGTTATTGAAAATTGTGTTATTAAAAATTGTCCTCAGACTTTTGATACACATTGTTTTGGATGCCCTTTAGTCCCTTCAGGACCAGAACTTTTAGCTTCGATGTTATAACTGAAAATTTGAATATTTCGTACTTTAGTTTTTTACTGGTGATAATAAATACTTACATTTTCGATATTATTCATTTTACTTTACCCAACTTAGTTGCGCATTATCTACAATTTTAGCAGTACCAGCGAGTGCTAAAGATTTGCAATTGTTTGCAAGCGACAAAAAAGAACTCAAAATAACTTTGATCCCCCTCTGATCACATCATTGTTGCGAGGACACCGGAGATGTATTAGCACATTGAGCTCTTATGCGCAAATCTACATCTGTTCATTTTTCGATACATTATTCGAAACGTTCTTATTCAAACAGAGTTTTAAAACCAGTTTTACGACAATAATCTGTTTTCCCTGACATGTTGCGACAGATAGTACTCATAAAGCAGCTCCTATATTACAACGTGCACAAAATCCTGAACGATTCCAATCGTTGAACTGTCGAATAACATATTAAATGCCATCGCAAATTTCTGCATTTAGATAGATAAAAGATAATTATTTTATTTACACGCCGAATCACACATTTATAGACTTGAGCGAATTTAAAAGAAAAGAAAAACGACAAAAACAAAAAAAAAACAGTCCCATAGACAAAAATGTCTATGGGACCGTTTCCGACTATCGTCATTCCTGTAGTACTACACTCTTCAAAGGCAGTTTACGTCTTTTCTTGCAGAGTCCATCTAACACAGACATTTTTATACAGCGTTAAACGGGTGTTTTAAGGAATGGCGTCAATCACAATTAATTATGCAACAAAATAAAAATCGATAAATAAGACCGGTGGTATTTAAACAATAAAGTACAAAGGTAGTATCAATTAGGCCTAGAGTGCTGCTTCTGTCGGAATCCTGGAGTTTGCGATCGACAGTTAAACCATTGTATTCAGGATTTAGTTGGAACGCCAACTAAACGCTAACTATGGGAGCTAAAAAGACCAAATTATCAAAACCAACTTTTCAGAAATTTTGATCCGTTGATTTTCATCGAATCGGCATTGTAAGTTCGCAACTTTTATGTCCGTAGCTGTTAAACATTTGTATACTCTCCTGAGTCAGGTTTTAAGTACATATGACTATGAATAAGGCGTTCACGTTCAAGGTCTACGCGATGTGCTAATTCTGTACTCGTTTGCACATGTCTGTCTTGTTATGTTGTTGATGGCAGATAGATATCATTGATGTAGGTTCATCTGGTTCTAAATCTCTCCACTACATAGTGCGGCATTGTGTTTTGACATGCCACAAACAGAATGTAAATTAGGTATTTCCATTGAAATCTTTGTATTCTGATTCTCATTCTATATCGCAAAAACTGAATACTGTTCGAATACTGAAAGTGGGTACAGTTGAAAGCATATCGGGCTTTTTATACGTACAATATAGTACAATCTCTTCCGTAGACGCCTTTCCAACAAAAAATGTAAAGATTGACAAGTAGTTATCGCTGTACCTATGACATTTGTTTTTTTTTTTTAGTTTCATAAGTTCGCATTTGCTCTTTTTTAATAGCGCAATAAAGATTATTTCACAAAATGTACCTACTTTTTTAAATAATGCCTGGATAATTTGACTCTACATATGACAAAAGAGGAGACAAAAAGGTGTTTGAGAGCAGCTCGCTTGAATCGCTCGTAGCCGGGGCTGCCTGAGTGATCTTGAACGATCACTAAGATTAAGCAACATACGGCGCGTTCAGTCCATGGATGGGTCACCGTCTATGACTAACGCTAGTGGCATTTTTTCCGAGCGATTCCGTGCTTCGCAAGGTACGTTAAGCAGTTTGTGCCGGCTGCCGTCGATAGATGGCAGTCGTTAAGCCAAGTCAGAGGCCTTTAGGGGCGGCTTGAAAACTTCTGACAGTAAGACCAGCCACTAGTCTTACAAGCCTCCACCAATCCGGACTTGGCCCCCGTGGTGGAGTATGGCCTATACCTTCCTCAGGGAAGAGACCCGTGCCCCTCGGTGGGGATATAATGGGTTGGTGATGATTGGTGATGATGAATAAGACGAAATTATTTACAGTTTTTGTAAATATGTACATTGTATTTATTATGTAAGTCTCTGCTTTTCTGACTGTTTTTCAAAGCCTTTCCTTTGCGAAAGGCGGAGAAAATGTGCCTCGTCCTTACTTTAACAACGGTGGAACTTGATTCCGAGACCTTACACTGTAAGCAGTCTACGTACCTACGTCATTATCATCATCGCCTTACATTGTAAGTACTATAGACTATATGGTAGGGCACAGGTCCTACAGTGGAGGATAAGCCTTAACCTTACATTGGTGAGTCCCAAAAATGTCATCATCATCATCATCATTCAGCCACAAGAACCTCCTTCATTGAATTCTTAAAAAGACCGGTTGGAAGCGGCTTGCATCCAGCGTCTTCCTGGCGTTTGGATGAGATCGTCTGTCCATCTTGTGGCTGGTCGTCCTAGGCTGCGCTTGCCGATATGTGGTCTCCATTCGAGAACTTTTGCGGCCCTATCGGCCATCAGTTCTGCGTGCTATGTAAACATAAACATTTAACGTTCATTGCTTCTGGCCCCATACTAGGATATCCTGTGTCGTGGGAACCGGAAACAGCGACATCACAAACATGTAAACATCCAGGACCTGGGATTTTTTTTGTCCCCAGCCGGGGTTCGAACGCGGGACCTCTCGCATGCCAGGCAAATGCGGCTGCGCCACAGAGGTCGTCGAAAACATCTCTGTAATTATTTATATTTTTTTATTATTTTTGCTACAGAGACGAAATGGGCCACGGCACAGGCGACGGAGGGGAGGAGCTACCTCCAGCGTGAGGTGACACAAGACAATAGCAAGGCCTCAGTATTATAAATATTACATATTTTATACTTGGACAAAGATAAATAAATAAGTAAATAAATTGCATCTTTTACCGTCCCAGCACCTTTACCATCCTGACAGCATCGTTGGGCTAAGTACAGGAAAAACAAGTCAATACATAAATGTGAGTATCTGTTATTGGCCCTACTTGTTGTATTTTAGAATCAGTATTTCATTAGATAAGTTCGGTGTTGATACCCCTAAGATACAAAAATAAAATAAAATAAAATAAATACATACATGCGGGACCAACCAAACCTCGAGTTTCCTCAACATAATCTTCATTTTTCTTTTATTTTTTTCTTTTCTATTCTTGAAAACTCAGGGTAGCACGTCAACACACGTGCTCTCTATTCAGTAACAATATGGACGAATCGCTCGTAGCCCCGGCTGTCTGAGTGATCTTAAGCCTGAATTACACCGGGGCAACACTGTGCGGCATTGCGGCTTGCCACAAGGCCGCATGCTACAAAGGTGCGGCAGAAGAAGAAGCTGCGACAGTTTGCCATATGACGCAAGGTGTTGCCATGCCACACGGTTCTTGCCACAATGTGCGACGTTGTAGCATGCGGCCTTGTGGCATACTACCGCAATGCCGCACAGTGTTGCCCCGGTGTAATACAGGCTTTAAACGATCACGAAGGTTAAAAGCCAACTCCTCTGAGGCTTCTGCCTTAGGGCGGCTTGAAAACTTCTGACAGTAAGACCAGCCACTCGTCTTCCAAGCCTCCACCAAACCGGACTTGGCCCCCGTGGTGAAGTATGGCCTATACCTTCCTCAGGGAAGAGACCCGTGCCCCTCGGTGGGGACATAGTGGGTTGATGATGACGGACGAATATGAAATATGTGAATTAATGACAACACGCAATAGTTTGATCAGAGAACGTCGTGAACTGAAAGAGGATGTAGTGGCATCGATAAAGAGATGCTACGTTGGCTTGGGCATGTGGGAGGATAAAGGAAGAAAGATTGACGAAACAAATATATCGAGTGAATGTCAGTGGAAAGGCCGCTAAGGGACGCCCCAGGCTGTCATACTTCGACCAAAGAGTGGATGTATTATATAGCAAAGGGTAGGATAAAAAGTACCCGAAACCAGCATGCATGCAGCTACTATTCTGTCAGGATCATGGCAAGTGGCAGTCCGTGGTCCTTGCCTACCCCTCTAGGATACATGCGTGAGCTTATGTAGTACATATTTATATATGGACGACTTTGCAACAAAAGTTGTTGACCTGCTATCTGCTAACATAAGTACGAAGTACTTCTAACGAAATGGGACGGCACGAAGGATGATGGTACGTCTAGGTACTTAGGTAGGTACATTCGCGATGAGCAGACGTCGTTATTCCGCAGATAGAGGAGGGGCCAATCATCTGCAATATCCGGTGCCGCGCCCGCCGCCGACCCGTCTGGTACAGCCGCACACTCAAGTGCTTGGACTTGAATTGGAATTGAGATATCGAGGGTATTCTGGCAGAACCGAATAAGTACAAAATTAAAAAAAAAATAGTTTCTAATGCAGTTTTGACTGAGTATTGAAACTGAGTATACCTGCATTAGAAACTATTTTTTTTTATTTTGTACTTATTCGGTTCTGCCAGAATACCCTCGAGCGATATATGTATGCATAGCTTATGTAATATTATCATAAACTTAGTTAGGATTTAAGTGAATATATTCATATTTATCAGCCCACCACTGTGAACGGAGTATTATTAGATTTAATGAGTGAGTACCTACCTACAGTTGGCGAGAAGATGAAGCTGTTTATCAAATATATAAATTTATTTTTGCACCTTCCTAGGTAGAAAACTACCTTGGACATGTACTTTTCCTATAGATTATTGCAAACACGGCCCGAAAAAGAGCGTGTTTTTTTTTCGTAGGTGGCAATTGTGAACCTCATGCAGCAGGACTGGCTGGAAGCCACAATTGCAGAACCCAATTGTAGTATAAAAAGCGGGCACAAAAATATTCCATTACTACTAGCGCACGCCAGTAGCGCGTGTCAAAACTTCAAAAGGCAGACTCAGCCTGTGTGAACCACACTCCTGGGCTTCGCTTCTGCTAGTGCATTATAGTACGATGACAGATACACGCTCGGGTCACGTGACGCCGTTTTTTCCTACCATTAACGCCCAGATTGTTTGGTGTGCGTGCGCGCGTAGACTTGAAGCGGCAATGAAACTAAATCGCCATGGTCATGCGGTGGTCATTGTCTTACAATGCATTAACAAAATCTGGTAACGGTCCTGGATAGATCTTTTCTTTGTACAATAGAAGGTCTAAAGGCGGAAACAGACTATTGAAATGCGCCCGCGACACCACGTATCGACACCCGATGTGCATGGTGCACATTAGCAACACGCGATGCCTGATATGATTCTGATCATAGAAAATAGTAGATTTGATTTGACTCGACACGCGTCGCGTTGCGTCGGGTCGCGTCGCCTTTTAATAATGTGTTTCCACTTTAATAGAATCTCTTTTTGAATCTCGGTATGAAGTTCGCTTGGCGTTTTGCTTTCGCCGATACCGCGTCCTGCAATTGTTAGCTGCGCCCTTTGGCATTCTTATGTATTGAATTCGATTGAATCCATGCATCGAGAGCTCTAAACGACAAAATACGCACTTATCTTTTCATTCTGTATGTTCTTACACTAAAATTAGTACTAGTATCCAATGGTGTAACGTTCCTGCAGTCGAAATGACGTTATTCGTACGCAAGCCGATAGAATCATTGATAAAGAACCTACATTTCCACGCCGCATTGTATGACTCAGGGCCGGTTGCGGCATTGAGAATTTCACTAAGTAGGGTAAACTATACATTGATTGGCACCTTAAGCAAAACCTTGACTTAATTTGCTTCCTAAGCATTCAATTTCATATTCAATCACTATTAACCATTTTTATTTGTTAGAATATGAGTATAAGTTGGAAATAAAAAATAATTCTTGCTTGTTGTCATAGTTTTATTTCAGAAAAATAATAATAATTTGAAAATATCTCCAAAACTACAGTCATTGGCATTACAGGTATAAAAATTGTCACTAATAATATCAGTCATTGGCACTTATAATTTGTATGTATGTTTTGTACTTAACAATGCTAATTATAAAAAACTACCAAAATGCCCTTTAAGAAATTTTTATTCTTAATATTTGTGTTTAAAACTCACTGTGCCAATGACTAGGTGGGTGCCAGCAATACTATGGTTTACCTAAATACTTAAGTAAAGTTCTGTACTTTCTGATTGATGATTAAGCCTAGGCGCACACTAGCGACACGCGAAAGCGAAAGCTCGGCGACTAGACGCGACGACAGGCTACGGCCGACAATTTTCATATATCGTCGTTCATTGCAATTTGATCTATGTCAAAAAAAAAAATTTTTTTTATTTAATTTAGAACAATTTGCCGTACGCAATTTACTGCTGAGTTGATCATGTGACATACTGCAAGTTACAAATGCCGGTTTTCTATTGGCAGATGACATTGAACCTTTTTTTGGTCGCGCTCAAAATAAAATTTGAAGCACATTTTTGAAATAAAAAAAATTGTTTTTTTTTTTACATAGAACAAATTGCAATATGAACGACGATATTTTGTTCGAAGCTTGGCGTCAGAGTCGCGAAGTCGCGACGACAAGCTAAGAGCTATGGCAAACAGAGTGCTTATACTGAGTTTTTTCCTTCACTTTCGATAGCGAGAGCGTTTGCAATTTGTATAGGAGTGACAAAGCGCGCCACATAGTTGTCTCTTTGTCACTCCTATGCAAATCGCAAACGCTCTCGCTATCGAAAGTGAATGGAAAAACTCAGTAAACGCACTCTGAGCGACTTGTCGCCGCGACTAGACGCAGCGACAATCGCCCTGTTTGCGCCAGATGCAAGCGACTGTCGCCGCGTCTAGTCGCGGTTTCGTCGTTCGGTTTGCGATGGCTCTAAAGATATTGACTTACGTCTTTCGTATTTCTAATCAGTCGCGTCACAGCAAGGCACATAAAGATTTACGATAAGATGGACGGCTCAGAGATACAAGAGTGACATTCGATGAAATTCTCGAAGAACTTGCTGTTGCCGTGCGATTTTTGCTGGGAACTAAATATTTATTTGAACTTTATATAAAATTAATAGTGCTGGAACTGTGTTAGCCAGGTGGGTTAAACAATGGATTCGGTAGTGGGAGACCCAGGTTCCTTTTTTCCCGGTATGTCACATCACCTTACAGTCTGTTAGGTGTAATGTTCGGCTACCTCGGCTACTATCGGATCGAATCGGATAATTATATTCGTGTAATAGAAATATCGGAACTATTATGTATGACACTTAAATTACATAATTTTTCAAAATAGTGAATAAAAGTTTTATACAGAGCAGGAACGTAGTATCCACATTGACTATAGATTGAGGTCGCCATGCACAATTTTCTTAAATGTTTTATTTACATTTATTCTTAAGAGAACATGAAAAGCAGCTAATGCAGATTATCGGCAATTCCTTATCTAATACCTACCTATACCTAATATAAAAATCTCTAATCTCTCTCTAGACTAATGAACGTTGATGAAGCGAAAGTGATCTGTCAGGATCGTGGCAGGTGGCAGTCCCTGGTCTCTGCCTACCCCTCTGGGATACAGGTGTGAGCTTATGTATGTGTATGTACATATGTATAAAAATCTCTTGTCACAGAGTTTGTTATCGAACTCCTTCGAAATGGCTTCACCGATTTTTGTGATTTTTTAGTTTATATTGTTAGGTCCCAAAGTAAAGATACAGTCAGTAAAGGATCTAGGTACAGTCGACAGCACGTCAATCTTCACATTTTAGTTGCAAAGTCGCCCGTAACGCAACGGAGTAGAGTGCATGGGTGTATACCATGATGTGCTGTCGACAGTACAGTAAATTTTCAAAATTCTGTTCCGCTGGTTTCAGTTCACCGTTACGTAGCCGAATCCATGCCACCGATGGTCATTTAATTTTATTCAATGTCCGCCTATCTGAACTACACAATCTATCGAGTGTCCCGTATCTCCAGTTCGCGCTTGGCTATCGACCCTTATCATTAAAAAACTGTTTGCTGATGGAATTAAGAATAAATTCATAGAATAACTCACGCCTGTATCTCAGAGGGGTAGGCAGAGAGAGACCACGATCCTGAGACTTTCGCTTCATCAACATTCTTTGGTGCTATCATGAACGCACGTCGCCGGTTTCGGGTACTTGTCAAAAAGGTTGTTATTACGTAATTTATGGATATGGCCCCTTATGGCTGATTTACACGTATCAAGTTGACTAAAAATTTACTAAATTTTAACTTAATTTTAAGTGACTTAACCCGTGTAAACAGTGAATTTAGTAAGAAGTTGCAAGTAAAAATTTAGTTGCAAGTAAACAAGGTAGAATAGAATTTAGTCTATTTTTCGGTTAAGTTGGTGGGCGTGGCTAATCACTTGACACGTTTGGGCAGGCAAAATTTAGTTAAATTTAAGTGAAAAGCATAAGCTGGCGGAGTGATTGCAACGTAGTTCCTACTTAATCTATTCTTATATATATATATAAAAGGAGAAGCTGACTGACTGACTTAGAATCAACGCAGGGCCCAAACTATAAGGGTTAGAAACTTGAAATTTTGCACAGGGGTTCTTTTTGTAACATAGGGGAGCACTAAGAAAGGATTTTTGAAAATTCATCCCCTAAGGGGGTAAAATGGGGGTTCAAAGTTGTATTAAAGCCCACGCGGACGTAGTCAGCCTTAAGGCTGATTTACACGTATTAAGTTGCCAAGTCTTAACTAAATTTTAACTAAATTTCAAGCGACTTAATTTTAAGTAACCGTTTACACGTAAAAATACTAACTAACTAGTTAAACTCATTTATTCGCTCAAGATGGACGACCACAGAACCAATATACCCCTAGCGATATTTTTACGTGTAAACGGTTACTTAAAATTAAGTCGCTTGAAATTTAGTTAAAATTTAGTTAAGACTTGGCAACTTAATACGTGTAAATCAGCCTTAAGGCTGACTACGTCCGCGTGGGCTTTAATACTAACTTTGAACCCCCATTTTACCCCCTTAGGGGATGAATTTTCAAAAATCCTTTCTTAGTGCTCCCCTATGTTACAAAAAGAACCCCTGTGCAAAATTTCAAGTTTCTAACCCTTATAGTTTGGGCCCTGCGTTGATTCTAAGTCAGTCAGTCAGCTTCTCCTTTTATATATATATATATAAGAATAGATTAAGTAGGAACTACGTTGCAATCACTCCGCCAGCTTATGCTTTTCACTTAAATTTAACTAAATTTTGCCTGCCCAAACGTGTCAAGTGATTAGCCACGCCCACCAACTTAACCGAAAAATAGACTGAATTCTATTCTACCTTGTTTACTTGCAACTAAATTTTTACTTGCAACTTCTTACTAAATTCACTGTTTACACGGGTTAAGTCACTTAAAATTAAGTTAAAATTTAGTAAATTTTTAGTCAACTTGATACGTGTAAATCAGCCATAAGGGGCCATATCCATAAATTACGTAATAACAACCTTTTTGACAAGTACCCGAAACCGGCGACGTGCGTTCATGATAGCACCAAAGAATGTTGATGAAGCGAAAGTCTCAGGATCGTGGTCTCTCTCTGCCTACCCCTCTGAGATACAGGCGTGAGTTATTCTATGAATTTATTCTTAATTCCATCAGCAAACAGTTTTTTAATGATAAGGGTCGATAGCCAAGCGCGAACTGGAGATACGGGACACTCGATAGATTGTGTAGTTCAGATAGGCGGACATTGAATAAAATTAAATGACCATCGGTGGCATGGATTCGGCTACGTAACGGTGAACTGAAACCAGCGGAACAGAATTTTGAAAATTTACTGTACTGTCGACAGCACATCATGGTATACACCCATGCACTCTACTCCGTTGCGTTACGGGCGACTTTGCAACTAAAATGTGAAGATTGACGTGCTGTCGACTGTACCTAGATCCTTTACTGACTGTATCTTTACTTTGGGACCTAACAATATAAACTAAAAAATCACAAAAATCGGTGAAGCCATTTCGAAGGAGTTCGATAACAAACTCTGTGACAAGAGATTTTTATACATATGTACATACACATACATAAGCTCACACCTGTATCCCAGAGGGGTAGGCAGAGACCAGGGACTGCCACCTGCCACGATCCTGACAGATCACTTTCGCTTCATCAACGTTCATTAGTCTAGAGAGAGATTAGAGATTTTTATATTAGGTATAGGTAGGTATTAGATAAGGAATTGCCGATAATCTGCATTAGCTGCTTTTCATGTTCTCTTAAGAATAAATGTAAATAAAACATTTAAGAAAATTGTGCATGGCGACCTCAATCTATAGTCAATGTGGAGGGTAGTAAGGTTGGAGATTTCAAGTAGGTAAGTTGCGCGTGGTAAGTTCACTTTAGGGCTGCCAACTTTTTTTCTAACAAAATATGATATTTTCCAAGCTATGAAAATATAGTAGCTGGCAAAATAATAGCAAAAAAATAGTAATCGGTTAAACCATTTTTATTGTGAGCCGAATCGGTCCACCAAATTCTACACAGGTTAATAGTGCAACATTTTTTAAAAATAATAATGTCGTCTTGATACTGCGTTGGATAGTCCGACGTTTTCTGTCGTTGTCGCCCTCAGCGCGTATACTGAGTTTTTTCATTCATTCTCGATAGTGAGAGCGTTTGCGATTTGCATAGGAGTGACAAAGAGACAACTAGATGGCGCGCTTTGTCACTCCTATGCAAATCGCAAACGCTCTCGCTATCGAAAGTGAATGACAAAACTCAGTATACGCACTCAGATCTCCTGACTCCTCGGCCGGAGGGCGTCCGTCTGGCCACTTCGTTCAGACGGGACATTATCTTTATATCCTCATCATTCAGCCACAAGAATTCCACTGCTGGACATACGCCTCCTCCATGGATTTCCAAAAAGACCGGTCTCCATTCGGGAACTTTTCGGCCCCAACGGCCGTCAGTTATTATTATAATTAAATTCTTTATTGTAGGTACCAGTAAAAAAAATTGAACAATTGGCGGGCTTAATACTAGATAGTATTTTATATTAGCCAACCAGTTCTGCGTGCTATGTACTTTGTATGTATTATAATAATCTATCTAATCTCTTTAAACGAGCAATGAGGGTCACTGGTACATCAAAATATCACAATAAAAGATACTTCATTTAATGCACGCACTCGTGCAAATAAGAGTAGTTTTTGTTTCATCGAAATCGGGCCAGGACGTCCAAAGTTATAGCGTTGTAAAGTTTCACCGCTTTTTAAAATTTCTAATCTTTCGCGCGCAAGAACGATGACGTCATGTGGCGCGTTGTTGGCGGGTGCGCCTATGCAGAGTGAGTTTGGTTCGTGAAAATTTGATTTGTAAAGTGGTTTGTGTTGTGCTTGTTATTTTAGGTTTTTTGTTTTAGCAGTATAGTATTGTACACGTGCACGGTGGGGACATGATGGGTTGATGATAAAGTTGACCTTTTTATGGTCGCGCAATACTTGGCGGAGTAAGTGCTTACCAAACATATTTTTGGTAAAGAAAGGCAGTTCGTATTTTTTCGTGATCAACAAGCAGGGGCAACAAACATTTTCTTTACTGAATTTTTAATTATTTCAAAAGCTTTTTATTTAGTTTTACTTGTCGCGTTGTCTGTTTGTCTAATCAATCTTGAAAGCTAAAGACCCACTTTCTGGTTTCTGATTGAGCTGAAACTTTGCACACGTTTGACATCGGATAACAATCCAATATTAGGTATTACGACACGGAGCTGATCTGATGATGGAGCCAGAAGGTGACCAAGGGAACTCTGTGATGAAAAGTCGTAACACCATCGAATTTGGGCTCATTAGTTTTATCTTGACTAGTACTTTGGCCTATACGTTAATACTTTGGTTTCATCTATTTAGCTCTGAAGTCGGCTCGGCCACTGACAAATGTACAGATGGATAAATGTGAGTCAAGTGCGCGCACCTCCAGAGCTAAAGTGACCTAACTCAAAATTTGGGTCAAATAACTTAAGTACTCAGAATTAATCAAAAATGTATACTCTTTCATGCCTATATTAAAAAACCGACATTATTTCGTCAGAGGGAAATGGAGGAAAATTTCGGTCTGTCTTTTCTTGAGCAACTCGCTCAGAGCGCCGAATACATTTTCTTCATTTCCCAAAAGTTGGTAATTTTGAGTTAGGTCTCTTTAGTTCTAGAGGTGCGATATTAGGAATACTAAATATTATTGTACAGGTAGCGCAAATCTTCTAGTTAGCTCTGAAGTTGGCGAGCTTCGCGTCGCAGTAGCAAAAAATAGGTGTCAGCGGAATGGAGTCGGCGCGGGCAGGGACGGCCGCTCCCCTCTCACCCCCGCTATGCACCCCGCTCGCGTAGATTTCAATGTGTTAGTAAGCAGTTATCGTTGTTATGCAAACGCACACGCTTGCACTGCGAGAAAAGTACAGTCGAGCGTCGCATTAATAAATAGTCTTTATTGAGTTACTTTTATTTTTATGGTATTGATTGAATAAAATATTAATAACAGATCATATTAGTTATTACAATGCCTAGGCAGAATACCGTATTACGACGGCAAGCTAGAAAAAGTCAAAGAGATTGAACAGGAATATAAGAAGAGTGACCACGTCATAGACACCCTAACCGAAGAAAATATTATTATGGTCATTCATTCGACGACAGTGAATGAGAAAGAAGTGAGGATGAGTTTGAAGAGGCCGCCGATACCACAGAAGACGAATTAGACAGTGATGATATGGAAGCTGTGGCGTGCGTGCTCATCAAAATCTCTATAGGATTTTGTGGAAGGTGTTCAGCCATTGTAAAAGTTAGCGTATGTGACTTTGCCTACCTTAACAAATATTTTTTATAATTTGATTTCCACAAAACATGTAATTTTGTAAAGAAATAAACTTTCAAAATTAGTTATTTTATGGTCCACTTACTTATTTGTCCAACTGTACATCTGCGCAGTGGCCGCAGCGCCAACTTCAGAGCTAACTAGAAGATTTGCGCTACCTGTACACCCTCGTCAACCTTTGCATATTTCTTGCAGTTTTCCCGGGCACAACCGACTAGAGTGCGTGCGCGCATGTAAAGGTTGACGTGTTGTCAACTGCTTTTAAGTTAAATAAACACACAATCAAAATGCCAGACTGTCAAAGCTTGTAACACCCCTTTGCGTCGGGGATTAAAAATCAATATTTTTTATTCTTACGGTCTTAATAAAATAGTAAAAATAGGTTAAAACCGATTTTAAAAGTAGGTAAGTAGGTGGGTTTTTGTTTCGGACTTCACAATAATTTTAAGTGTTTTATATTTTCACTATGAACGTTAATGAACGAACGTTAATAAATGAACTACTAGGAACGCCCCACTGTACGTTAGCCGCGGAAGCCGGCACAGCCATTTTTCTACCTACATAGTAGGTATTTGCGACGCTAAGTGTGCAAGCTTCCATGCTGACTTGTTGATTGACGTACTCGTACTAATAACTAACACTAAGCCATTTGTGATAATATACTATTTAATTAACATAGGCTCATTTTTTTCGGTCATTTTTTTGAATCGCTCGTAGCCTGGGCTGCCGTAAACGATCTTAAACGATCACTAAGGTTAAGCAACATACGGCGCGTTTAGTCCATGGATGGGTCGCCGTCTATGACTAACGCTAGTGGCATTTTTCCGAGCGATTCCGTGCTTCGCAAGGCACGTTAAGTAGTTGGTGCCGGCTGCCGTCGATAGATGGCAGTCGTTAAGCCGAGTCAGAGGCCTTAGGGCGGCTTGAAAACGTCTGACAGTAAGACCAGCCACTAGTCTTACGAGCCTCCACCAATCCGGACTTGGCCCCCGTGGTGGAGTATGGCCTACCTATACCTTTCTCAGGGAAGAGACCCGTGCCCCTCGGTGGGGACATAATGAGTTGATGATGAGGCTCATTTTTTTAAATAACATGTCATCGCCACCTCAAACTCAACATCGAAGAGGCGTGAGCGTCCGTTTTTCTCTGACGGCCGTGCCTTTGAGATCATTACCCTGCAAGCAGTTTCATGTTGGAAGGGCCTATTGCTCAATATTTAAATATTTCAATGTAGGTAGTAAGTAGGTACATAATAAACACAAAACTTACGTCGAAATGGTCTATAACAGTGTACGTGACTACAGGCTGTGAGAGGATCGGGTCTTTTCATAGCCTTCAACCACCTTTTTCGGACCGTTTTTTAAAGAGAAGTCTTTACGAGGTGTGGAAAAAAACTATTTTTCGGGTGTTTTTTCCGTGGAGTTCGTACACATAGGTACTTCGGGACCATTTAGGTAATCCACGAAGCGAAAAACAGCGAATTACAGTGAACAAGCGAGAAATGCAACGAGTCACAGTACGCAGATAATAATATGGAAGCGCTGAATCGCTCGCGCCTCGTGACGTCATCCACGTTGGCGCGGCCGAGTTTAAAATCGCAACTTTAACGTTTAATATCTCAGTCATTTTTGAAGATAGAAAAAAAATAAAAACAGATTCTTTTTCCTTAAGTGATAAATTTTTCAGATATGCTAGTTAAAAAAATCATCAGCATGACTCATTCTTGTATACACTTCACACTAATCACACTATGACACTAATATCCCCCATGGGAATAAAATAATAACTATTCACATTTTTAAGGATTTTCATGGGAAAATCCTTAAAAATGTGAATAGTTATTATTTTTACTGTTAATACACAATTCAATTTCCCTATTAAACCGCGGGTAACACAGCGGGGCGCAGCTAGTAAATATTATTATATAATCTGAATCTCGGAAACGGCTCCAACGATTTTCACGAAATTTAGTATGCTGGTGGTTTCTTCATTTTTATAAAACGTCGTTATATCCGTGTTTTAGGCAATGAAACACTGATCAACAGATTACGAAGGTAATTTTCGCAACAAGCTGCAACGTTCTAATAGCTCAGGTGAGAAATCGTGCGGTCCGGAAACAAAACAACCCCGGTTCAAATACTTTTATTATGATTACTTTTTCCTTTTTTTTTTCAAGTTCCCTCTTTTGCGCGAAAAACTATTATTGGAAGCTCAAAAAACCAGATTAGAAGAATGAAGAATAAGAAGAATAAACTTTATTACAAAAAACATCGAGCAAACCCCGGTCATCCAGGTACTAATGATAAAAGCAACTAGCTGAGGTTTCTTATCAGTTACTGCAGTTAGTAATCGTTGCTGCAGCCAATCCGACAGCAGGCAGGTAATGGTTCACCAAGCTGCCTGCCTACGAGTACAGCCCTATCAGCGGACGAATTAGATACGAACAACACGATTACCGTGTCGTTTTTTTATCAAAAACAAACACAATATTTCTTCGTGCCTTCTCGAAGTTTCTACAATTCACGGCTTACAATGTTGCCTTTACTTCGCACGACGACGAAAGCCTTGAGAAGAAGTGCATTTCTGATTACATCCATCGTCAGTCTCCTTTTATTGTTTGTGTACTTAAGGTGAGTCATTCACTTATCTTTTTGTTTTCCCTGTTTGCGATTTACTCGACTGATTAGATAGGTAGCCAACGTTTGTTCGAGATACGCGAAAAGGTAACATAACATAACATTCACATACAGGCACATACATTGTTTCTGGCCTCATACTAGGATACCTTGTGGTCGTGGGAACCAGAATAAGCGATGTCACAAACAGGTTGGACGTTTTCATTCAAGAAAACAGCACAATTCAAAAATATGCTTAAGCGCTTTGTTTTAAACAGTTTGTAAACTCATGTTATGCTTTAGAGTCATAAAGTATTATCGATAATGTTAGTTGTGTAGATTGTGTAAGTGAATAAGAATTGTTACCAAGAGCTTGCCGATAAACTGCATTAGCAGTTTGGCTGGTTTGGCAAACTAATGACTAATGTTATTGAGATTTTGCATTATTTTTAGTGAATAAATAAATTCAAGGGAATTCTACACGAAACGAACTCGCAAAGAAAATCGTTTGCGCCCATTGGTTAATGCGCCTAACCATTAATAGCATCGCAAGAATCGCTCATAGCCTGGGCTGCCTGAGTGATCTTAAAGGATCACTACGGTTAAGCAACATACGGCGCGCTCAGTCCATGGATGGGTCACCGTATGACTAACGCTAGTGGCATTTTTCCAAACAGCTCCGTGCCTCGCAAGGCACGTTGGTGCCGGCTGCCGTTGACCACGAAGAATGTTAAAATTCCTCGTGGTTAAATCAGTTTGACTGCTAAGTTTGACCACGAGGAAGGAAGGAAAAACCTTTACCCGATTGTCTACGAGACCTAATTCAGTGAGCTATAGTTTGTGTCACCGTTGCATCAAAATCTCTAATAGAGTGACGAAACAGTCACGGTGACATAACAAAAGTGTTACCGTTTCGATTGCGCGGCCATGTTCTGTTTTCAAAAAGTGCTTATGTCAGGATTCTGTCGAAATTTGTCAAAACTGAATGGTGAAAACCAAAAATTTGTCAAAGCAGTATTAAAGAAGTTATTGAGGTTTGAACATGGCCGCGCGAACCTCCCGCGGAGAACTGCGCGGCCATGTCAGATCTCGGCATCTACAGGGTCTACAGGCCTGGTTTTTTTGTCAATGCATGTTTGAATTTGTCAACAAATGTCGAAGAAAGAAAATTCGTTCTATCACCATTACTTCCGAAGATATCGACGCCTGAACGCCATGGCCGCGCAATCCTCCGGTTCCGATTTCTTTAGGTTGTTTTTTTCGTAATCAGGCTTATCTAAATTAATCAAGACCGATATTCAGAGCTTGGTCTGAATTTGTCAAAGCCGATGAGGTCTGAATTTACACTCGTTTTCTCATCAGACAAACAAAATTACTAAAAAACCTAAGGACGCTGGCCGCGCAATCGAAACGCTTTTTCATATGCCGATATCTAGTAAACAAAATAAGTCTGAGATATGATTTATGTACCAAATTCTTCGACATTTTAGGCTCCTTCGATTAACATATCGTTTCACCACAAAAACCTATCGTAACGAGAGTTATTTAAAAAAATATAACCTCTCACACAATGTTTGGATAGGGTGACCATAAAATCAGGTTTAATTTTAACCACGGACCCATACAATTTGCCTGCAACATTATATAATAGAATATATGACCAGTTTATATAATCATTTAAGGGTCTATATATTGCTCAGTTCCTCAAATTCCATCCAGCTCGCTTATTACTCACGGAATGCGTTAGATCAAAAGATTTTCTATGATTGAGTTCCATTATGGAAAAAAAAATAGGATTTTTAGCTAGATTTGGTACAATTACCTACCAAGTTTTCTTTGTTTTTCGTTTTAGCAATAACAAGCAATAAAAAATCGTTGAAATGTATTCTGCAGTTTCATGATTTCAGTTTCAATAGCTGTTAAATGGATGACACACACATCGCATAGTAATATTATTGTAGGACACATTATCAACGTACCTTATTCGACATTGTCTTTTTTATCCAAAATTCCAGCTTGATTTCTGAACCGTCACTGTAGAATGTAATGAGTTTCACAAGAAATTTATCTTGAATATTGTCCATACACTGAGTTCAAGAACCGAAGTCCAGAGTAGGTCACGAAACGACGAAACGTAAAACCAAAAAAATACGACACTCATAAGCACTAGACAGAAAGTCCAAAGTAGCCAACAATCAGGTCGAGACTGGATTTTTCTGAAATTCCAATTATTATCCGCTAAAACTTAAAAAATAGGTACTCTTTATTTAGCCACATGCAGTTTTTTAAACAAAATACTTCTTAGAAGTTTACCCTAATCTTTACAAAACGTCCCATAAAAATGTCACCGAAAACAAACCTTTTTGTGTGATACCATTTTACCGTACTTCTTCTCCGTAATCCGCTTGTATGCGGTCGCCTTTGTATCGCGCCGCCTTGGCCTGTGATGGCTGTGTCAAAGGCTGCAGCCCGCCCGTAAAACAAAGGATTCCGGTGCAGTGTACATCAGCCATTGACTTTACTGTACTAGTGTCTAATTTTACTTTACCTCTACTTACTCATATTTGGTATAATGCACGCATGAGCATAATTTATACTATTTTTTTTATTCCAATAACCAGAACTGCTTCCTAGTATAACGACACTAACTAAGCAAGCGCGGTTTAACATGCACCCCACTTCGTTCTGTGCTAGCACATGTAACCTAACGCACCCATAGCCGGCAGTAATACTCCCTTTCGTGAGTATTACTGCCAGGTTGTAACTTGGCAGCAGCCGTATGGACACGGCCTCCACTACCTTTTTTGTACCATGGTTAAGCTAAGTATTAAAAAAAAACGAGACGTTTAAAGTACCCACTAGTAGCTAACATATACAAAGGAAGGACTTTAAAGGTCACTGTACTAATGAGCGGTACGTGAATTTACGTGAAACCTGATATTATGGTCACCCTATCCAAACATTGTGTGAGAGGTTATATTTTTTTAAATAACTCTCGTTACGATAGATTTCTGTGGAGAAACGATATGTTAATCGAAGGAGCCTAAAATGTCAAAGAATTTGGTACATAAATCATATTTCAGACTTATTTTGTTTACTAGATATCGGCATATGAAAAAGCGTTTCGATTGCGCGGCCAGCGTCCTTAGTTTTTTTAGTAATTTTGTTTGTCTGATGAGAAAACGAGTGTAAATTCAGACCTTATCGGCTTTGACAAATTCAGACCAAGCTCTGAACATCGGTCTTGACTAATTTAGATAAGCCTGATTACGAAAAAACCAACCTAAAGAAATCGGAACCGGAGGATTGCGCGGCCATGGCGTTCAGGCGTCGATATCTTCGGAAGTAATGGTGATAGAACGAATTTTCTTTCTTCGACATTTGTTGACAAATTCAAACATGCATTGACAAAAAAAACCAGGCCTGTAGACCCTGTAGATGCTGAGATCTGACATGGCCGCGCAGTTCTCCGCGGGAGGTTCGCGCGGCCATCTTCAAACCTCAATAACTTCTTTAATACTGCTTGGACAAATTTTTGGTTTTCACCATTCAGTTTTGACAAATTTCGACTGAATCCTGACATAAGCACTTTTTGAAAACAGAACATGGCCGCGCAATCGAAACGGTAACGACAAAAGTAACCCGTGCGCGCTAGCCCCAAAAATGATCGTCAAAAAACGCTATTTGCGAGAGAAACTTTGTCGGGGTACCTTTTTCCCAAAATTCGCAACAATGAAAATAAAGCCACATTTAAAATGAAGCGTGAAAAAAAGCTTATTGCAAGAGAAACTGTGCAGGGGTCTTCCCCAAATACACGACAGTTAAAATACCGCAATAGACTTACTAAACTTTCACTTTCATTTTTGGATTTATTTGGTTATTGTGGCGTGTGTACTGTTTTTATAATAAATTTTCCTTCTTCTTTTCTTCTTTTTAAACTTAGTGCGTAAAAGAGCTTACCCGGCATTTTGGCACTTTTACATTAACAATAATAAAATGTTATAATATCAAAAAAATATTTATTTATTTCCATTAATTACGTTGTGCAATTAGGTATTCTAGGTACTTCCCCTTGCTTTCTTTTAAGAATTCTTAAAAGACTTATCTCTTGACAGCTTATTAGGTAGGTATATGTAAAAGACACGGGTCTCATCAAATTCGTTGCCATGAGTTCCTTGTCTTATACTAAAACTAGCTTTCGCCCGCGACTCCGTCCGCGTGGACTTTAGTTCAAAACTTTGCAACCCCGTTCACTCCTTTAAGGGTTAAATTTAGAAAAACGGCGAAACACGTGTTCAATCAATTGTGTTGAAGAGTATGTATTTTAAGTTTCAAGAAAATTAGACAACAATCTTTATACCTCCCATACAAATGTTGGCAACCCTTTTCGCCTCCTTAGGGGTTGAATTTCCAAAAATCCGGTCTTATTCCTTGCCTACATTATACAGTGTGTCCCTGGATAAAGTGCAATCCCGAAAGGGGATGAAACTAGACCATGAATCATTGACTAGAAAAATATAAAAAAAATATAAAAAAAAATATTGTAGGATTTATTGGTATTTTAAGATTTTCATGTTTCATTAAAAACTCTATGTACAAAAGTATTGATTTATTCCAAAATAATGGGTCTATTTCTTTGAAATAAAAAAAAACAGTATGCCTAATACCTGGCGATGACCATGAAATAATAAATAGTCCGCAAAAAAGTAACTATCTTGGGTAAAAAAATTTATTTTTATGAAAAAAATGATTTTTTTAGACGTTTATTTTAAAACACTTCAAATTACTAAGAAAATGTGCCCTATAACTATGTAATTTTATAGCTTACTTTTATTCTTTACCATTTTAGCTTCCAAATAAAAAAAAACAATGTTCTAACTAAAAAATTGGCTAGGTAGGAGTTATTTACATTTTAGTAGGTAATAAAAGTCAGACTTTAATCACAATAACTTTATTAATAAAATTTGGCCTCCTCGATTTTGCAAGCACATTACTGCACGAATATTAATTTGGTTAGTGGCTCTGCGAATCATTCCTGGATCATTTTTAATGTCATTTGCGCACTGAATTATTCGGTCGTGCAACTGTGCCTCGGTATTTATTGGCGTGCTGTATACTCTTTGCTTCATGACACCCCATAAAAAATAATCTAGGGGTGTCAGATCAGGTGAACGCGCTGGCCAGCCTACTGGCCCTTCTCTTCCAATCCACCGGTTCGGGTAATTTTCGTTCAAAAATCGCCGCACCTCCCGCCCATAATGTGCAGGACATCCATCCATTTGGAGATACATACGCCCACGCCGTCTCGTAGCCAGGGGAACATCTTCCATCAACATGGGTAAATTTTGTAGTAATTCTAAAAAACGTTCAGCATTTAGGGTTCTGGGTAAAATGACTGGACCAATTAAAATGTCGTCGATTAAGACTGCCCATACCTTTATTGAAAATGTTACTTGAAAAGTAGATGCCCGCTTCAATCGTGGATTTTCGTGAAACCACTGGTGCAAATTTCTGCAGTTTGTAATGCCGTCTCGGGTAAATGTCGCTTCGTCCATCCAAAAAATGCGTTTGGGAAAATTTGGGTCAGCTCTAATTTTTCTTAGAATCCACGTCGACATTACGCATCTTGGACGATTATCTACATTTTCGTGTAAATGTTGTACTCGTTGGTAATGGAAAGGATGCAATCCCACCTTTTTCAAAATTCGCCAGACAGACGTCTTCGATATGCCATGACGCAACGCTAATCGTCTTATGCTTGTTGTAAGGTCAGCAAACAGATCGTTTAAAATGGCCTCTTCTATCGCATTGTCAATAACGACAGCTGGTTGCTCACGGCGATCTCGTGCCAAACCAAGTCCAATGTTGGAGAGCCTCCTATGAATCTCTTGAAAATTTCGAGCTGAGGGTATGAGTCTGCCCGGGAAAGCATTTATGTATGCAGTCCGAGCGACTGTTGTGCGACCATGTGACATGCCATAATAATAATGCATGTCGGCTATTTCTCGAGGTGAGAACTCTGTCAATCGCGGCATTTCGTCAACACTTAACAGCAGAACAGGAACAGTCCAAACGTAACGAACAGTAGAAAACGTAACAGTCAACAATGTAACAAAAACTTAATAACAAATCAACGAGAACACAATGCGAGAACGAGAACAGTAGTAGCAGCGGCGAGAATATCGGAGCGACTGTGTAAGTCCTGTTTCGAACCCCCTGCCTCCCCTCCCCTCGCCTTCCCTCTACCTGAGTGTAGAACAAAAGGACTGCGACTGCCGAAGGGCACAGAGTAGGACGGAAACAATGGAAAAAACGGTCTCTACCTGCACGGTAACACGATTAGGCTCCACTTTAAAAGTTCGTAGATAGCGTGTTTTTTTAGTTAGAACATTGTTTTTTTTTTTTTATTTGGAAGCTGAAATGGTAAAGAATAAAAGTAAGCTATAAAATTACATAGTTATAGGGCACATTTTTTTAGTAATTTGAAGTTTTTTAAAATAAACGTCTAAAAAAATATTTTTTTTCATAAAAATACATTTTTTTACCCAAGATAGTTACTTTTTTGCGGACTATTTATTATTTCATGGTCATCGCCAGGTATTAGGCATACTGTTTTTTTTTATTTCAAAGAAATAGACCCATTATTTTGGAAGAAATCAATACTTTTGTACATAGAGTCCTTAATGAAACATGAAAATCTTAAAATACCAATAAATCCTACAATATTTTTTTATAATTTTTTTTTATATTTTTCTAGTCAATGATTCATGGTCTAGTTTCATCCCCTTTCGGGATTGCACTTTATCCAGGGACACACTGTATATAGACCCTCTGTGCAAAATTTCAGCTTCCTAGGTCCAACGGCTTGGGCTGGGCATTGATGAGTGAATGAATCAGTCAGTCAGGACTTTGAATTTTATTTATATATAGATGTTTGAGAATCGCGAATCATTAAATGTTACTAAGGTATGTAGGTTACATTATTTTTTTGTAGGGACTCATGTCGGACAATATTCAGAGTAGTAATTTTTTTTACTTAGCAGCGACTAAAAATAGGTTTAATTCACGAACGAATACAATACGCTACTTGACTCGTATCAAATTTGACGCGATAAATGTATATTTCCTGTAGTATCTAACGTAAGAAACCAAAATATATTGACTTTGCTAAGTAAATATGCAGGATGGCTGCAAAATTAGCAAATTAAAAAAATAATTTTGGCTTTTAAATCGGAACGGTGAAAACACTATCCGCCATCTTGAAAGCACCTTTGGTTGTAAACAAACATTTGTCAGTCGCGCGTGCGTTGGTTCTATTGTGATTTGGATTGGATTTAGTGTTTTTGCAAAAACTCTTCTTGTGCAGTTAGTGTCTTATCATTTTATTGATAAGCGCAATCATGGACGCTGGATTCGTGGAAGCTGATAGTACCAATTTGCCAAAACCAAATCAAATCAAACCAAGCATTATTACAGCTTAAAACAGTTTCTGTGTACATTGATATTACAGGACTTACATTAAAATGATCTTCACATAAATACACCCAGGTTTCAGTTGTTAAAGAATCGGGGTCTCTCTTGGCAAGTTTGAGCCAAGTTTTTCGTATGTTTAGTTTACTGGGCACACAAATCCGCGACTTCCCGGCGGTCATTATTGAGGTTTTTTTGCAGTCTCGAATAATGCAATAATGATAATTGATATATTTTGCATGTAAACTCGATGAAATCATGAATGCATTGTTATTATTTCACTATGCTCACAGATCACTATAACAGATTTTAGGACTAGGTAAAGATCGTTTCACCAAACAAGTCCCATGGTAAAATCCTTAAGGCCATAACAATAAAAGCCAAAATTCATTAACTCATACTTCTTTCGTGACACGAACTCTACCTATGTTGAATGTCAAACTTTGTTCACAAATATTTAGGACTTCAAACCATAGACAAAAATGGCGGACCGCATTTTTGGCTGTTTAGCAAAGCAACGTTTTAAAATAATGTTTTTGTTGCTTATAGGTCCTCAAAAAATATACTAAAATATTTTTTGGTCTAATGGAAGAGATATTTAGCATTTAAGACATACTTGAAAAAAGAGTCAAGTAGCGGATTGTAATAGGTGTATAACTATTAGAAATCTGTTATCCAAGAAGACTAAATAAAAGGTCTAAACGTGAATAAATATGTAGTGCAATAAAAAATCAATTTTTGAGATTTTCAAGTAGGCACCAATCCATTACGGCAGAGATATCGGTCGGTTTCTAGGCACGATAATGATGCTAAGAATAACGTCCACTATTATGATCATAAAGATTTATCAGACATCGGTGCTACTTACCAAGTTATAGTAAAAAAATAGTTTTTCCCCATCCAAAAAATAATAAAATATTTTTTACTCTGAAATGAATCAACTAATCAATCGTTTTGTAATCACAAGAGAAATCCTCTAAGTCCACCTTTTTGAGATTCTGAACCAGTGTGCGGCCGTGAGATGAAACAGGTGGTTTGTAAACGATGTAGGTAACTTTCGTCTAGTTTCTGAATTGAGTTTTCACTAAGTAAATACTTACCTGTAGTGCTGTCTCGTCGAATTTCTCAGAAAAGAGCGTGACAGCACGTTATTAAGTATTTACTTAGTGTAAATTCTCAATTCAGAAATCGGCCCTTTATCGCAGGGTTTTCCTAAGGCTCAATTCACACTGGAGCAGAGGCATGACATTATGAGCAACAAGGCAACGACACCACGAACATGGAAATCACCCAGATTTAGGAAATTTATACAAAAGTACGGCGGCCCGCAGTGGGAACTAAACCCACGACCTCTGTTTTGCTAGCTAAGCGCCGTAACGGCTAGACCAACGAAGCAGTAAAGAATATCTAGAATACCTAAAGATTGTTAAAACATCTTGAACGTGTGCGAGAATTTTTACACTCCTCACTTCGCCTCATAGATGTACATACCGTCTATGTCTTTTAAGGCCAAGTATAAAAAATATCTTAATTAATGGTGTATTATATTAAGGCCCTGTTTCACAATGTTCAAATAAAGTTCCAGTTATGCTATCCGCAACTAGGGCTGCCGTTTTTTCTTTTAAATATCCTATATTGCGTGTGTTCGTTTATGTCATCAAATTTAGAACAAACGGCAGCCCTGGTTGCGGATAGCTTATCCGGAACTTTATTTGCATATTGTGAAACAGCCCCTAAGTGTTATCGTATTGCAATATATATTGTACTAAGTAAAATATTTGAGAGAATTATCTTGGATCAATTACTTTTGCATTTCAATAATTACAAACTCCTTCATAGTCAGCAGTTCGGTTTTACTAAAGGGCGGAATACAATAGACGCTGGAGTCATGTTACAACATATTTTCAGTGCGTGGGAGGATCATAGGGATGCTGTAGGAATATTTTGTGATTTGTCAAAGGCATTCGATTGTGTAGACCACAAAACACTACTCTCAAAGTTAAAACATTACGGAATAAAAAATGCAGGATTAGATCTTTTAAAATCGTATTTAGAAGGAAGGGTTCAAAAAGCAGACATAAATCGTATTAAATCGTCGGGTTCACTTGTAAAAATGGGAGTCCCACAGGGATCTATCCTAGGGCCGTTCCTTTTCCTGGTCTATGTAAATGATTTACCGTTTATGGTACAAAAAATGTGCGAGATAGTGGTATTTGCTGATGACACGTCACTTATTTTTAAAATAAGGAGACAGGAAAATAATCTTGACGAAGCAAATAATGCTCTCTCGCACGTTCTAGATTGGTTTACTGCAAATAATCTATTGTTAAATTCAAAAAAGACAAAATGTATGAAGTTTACCCTACCTAACGTAAAATTAGTTGAAAATAACATTGCGATTGGAAATGAAAAACTAGAATTTGTTGAAGATAGTGTATTTTTGGGCATCACAATCGATGCCAAACTACAATGGGGTCCACATATTGTAAAATTAGCACATAGACTTAGCTCCGCAACATATGCTGTAAAAAGAATTCGAGAACTTACTGACGTTGCAACTGCTAGGCTTGTTTATTTTAGTTACTTCCATAGTATTATGTCCTATGGTATACTACTGTGGGGCCGGGCAGCAGACATTGAGACTATTTGAGACTATCTTCATCTTGCAGAAGAGAGCGATCCGATTTATTTACAAGCTAGGTAGTAGGGACTCGCTAAGAGACTTTTTCAAAGAAACTAACATCCTAACAGTTGCAAGCCAATATATATGTATATGAAAATATTATGTACGTTAGGAAAAATATTACAGACTTCGAAACACTTGGTAGCCATCATAACGTTAATACTAGGAATAAACAGTGTCATTTCCACGATTTAGACTTGCAAAAGTTTATACTTCCTTTATGGGGCACTGTATAAGTTTCTACAACAAGATACCCCAATATATATTAGAGTTACCTCCAACGCGATTCAAGAATTGTATTAAGCACACTCTTTGCAAAAAAGCTTATTATAAAATCAACGATTATTTAGAAGACAAGGACGTATGGCATTAAATAGTAGTTTAATATCAAATTTAATCACAGGATAAATGTATCTAGTGTTCAACACATCCAAGATATTATTTTGTGGGTTTGATTTGTATTAGCTTTAAGGTGATTTGAGAAAAGATGGTCAGAGTGGAGTTTTTTTTCGCTGCCTTTTTCTCCACTACAGACGGCCCCAAGGCAGCGGCTAACATTATACATAACTATATGTACATTGACATTCAACAAGCAGAATGTAAATTCTTTACGTTGAAATAATTTTTTTTAATTTGAATTTGAATTTGTTTTAAAATGTATCTTAAGCCTTTATACAATTATATTCCCAATGACATTAAAGACTTGAGTTTAGGAAAAAAACTATACCTGTTGTTATGTTATCAATAGACAAAATCCTATTACAGTATTAACGACTTCTTGTGTGACAAATATATTTAATTATTATTAGAAACTTATTAAGATTTGTGTTACGTGACATTTGAATTTATTATTGACCCCTGAACTTGAAGTCCCTATTATTGTCATTATGATTAGTAAGTATCGCATGTTTGCATGAATATTCATATGCTCTTAAAGGACAGAACATGCAATGAACAAATTTAAGCCATAATAAGACCTTTTTTGTATATTACCTAAGTTCATGAATAAATAATAATTCCAATTCTGAAGTGAAATGGTTTTCGGGTTTTACGGTTTTATAAATAAGTACCTACTTTAGTCTCAACTCAGACGGGCGGTGGATAACTACAGGAAAACAATGTCAATTCTGCGGATTGACTGGCGTATTTCTAAAAATTATTGTTAATTATTGCAAAAGATGCACTTGCAAATAGCATTCTTTATCAGTTACCAGTTTTCCGTTACCAATAATTAATCTTTGGTTACCTAATTCTGATCAAGATCTGGGGCTCACGCATCGTTCTACAGTCAACGATGACCTTCTAAAAGAATTCATTTCTCACCGCCCCTCTGTACGATTTAAATCGTTGAGCTGAAAAATCCCCTAAAGATTGCTATCGCATACGTCAGGAATCTTACAGGGTTTAGGTATTGCGCAAATTTAGACTCAATTGTTGAAATTCATGACAAAAAAAATCGTCGACTTTTACTTTGTTATTTTTTTTGTTACGTAGGTACCTATTTTATTATCTGCGTGTTTTTAAGAAAGTATTTTTTTTTTACTAAAAAGTTTTCAACCAAACTAGTCTAGTTACTAGGTAGAATGTAAGTCAAAGTTGGTCCCATAGTTTGCTCAATATAATTTCCCGAAATCCATGACGAAATCATCGATCTCTTCTTTTCAGTGGCCTTTTTCCCGGCGCCAATGTTTCTACTGTAAAAAAGTCTTATTAGTACTGCTACTTGACAGTACTTCAAGGTCTAGGCCTAAAGAAATGAGTCACCAATCCCCGATACCGGCATGGCTTCACTCTGCCCCAACAAGCGATCGATTGGCACTGACACTGCCGACCAGCGCGACAAGGTCGCCGGTCGAACCAGTGACGCCCGAGAAACACGCTGGGACCTAGGTATCTCTAGGTACAGAAATAGACACTGGCATTCAAGAAGATCGCACTTTGCATTTGGCAAGCTGATTCGATTGGGCAGAAGTAGTTTTATGATTTCAACTTGGAAAATTGTCCAGAGACCTCTGGTTATTCGATCGTCACCTTTGTAGTAGTTCACAGATGGTCAGCTTTTGCATTTTTGTGACAAATAACATAAGTATTGTTTTAATCCAGACCAATCAGACAAACGTACTAGTTCCTGCTCCTACATCAGGGGCAGGGTATACCTACTAGTATAGCCAGAAGCAATGTATGTGCCTGTATGTAAATGTTTGTTTATGATGAAAAAAAATCACGCGCCTTTGGTGTCGACAAAAATAATATAAAACCAAATAATTTCACCCGATTATGCTCAACTGAATATTGATGGTTACGAAAATTTACATTTGCTCATGATGACATTAAGTCCGCCACAAGTATTTAGTAAAAGTTTAGTACAAGTATTTTAAATGCAATCAAAATATCGGTTAATAAATATGCGTGAATACTTAACAAACATTAGATAGCTTATAAGCTTTTAAAAATCTTAGCCGGATTGTTAGACATTTTAGCCACATATGACTGAAGTCATTCTATCTAGTCTGCGCCGCATTTACCCAGTCGACGACGTAACAGAATCTGACCACTGAAACCCAAGTATCGAGACCACGGCTAGGTGACTGGCCGATGCACTCTACTATTATGCAATCCTCAATTGAATGCGGTCTTAGTTCGAGAGAAATTGATTTGATGTGAGGGATGTGATTTGAGAAATGGATTTAACTGTTATTGGAAATTTTTCTTCTTCTTCTTAAAGTGCCTCTCCAACACTGGAGATTGGCAGTCAGCTCTTTACAACGGTCTCTGTTCAGTGCAATTCTGAACAGCTCCACCGCGGTTTTAACACCGGTCCCCTCTTTGATGTTGCACAACCATGACATGTTTCTCCCCCTGGAGAATTTTGCAAAAGGGTAAAAAAATACAAGAATGCCTACATCACATTCACTTTTATAGCAAATTCAGTCGTAGCGCATCTCAGTAGAGTGCACGCATGTAATGGTTTATGTGTTGCCGACTGTACTTTGGCTATAGTTTGTTTAGTCCTGATAAAAATCTACTTAAGTACGGTCGACAGCACATCATCCTACACACCCATGCACTCTACCCCGTTGTATTACGGACGTTTTTGAAACTAAAATGTGAAGGTTGACGTGCTGTCGACTGTACATATAACGGTAGGTACGTATAGGTAGAACTTTATTAAGCTGTTGCTTAATTTTCAATACAAAAAATAAAAATAAAATCTTATGTATGTACTTTAATATCTGTATTATACAGACATACGTCTGTATAATAATGTCGATATCATAAAATAGTAGGGAAGCAATATTTAGCGATACAAACACTGCGACCCCACACTCGTCAAGCCTGTATCGTGGGTACCACGCTAGAGGTAAACATAATGGTTCGAATGACATGATAGATTTATGAAGTTAGGAGGTATTGCAGAACATACAGGATCACAAAACAGTAACAAATCGAAGTAGGTACCAACTCACAATCCGAACCGTGTCCAGTTGTGATCTCATTACCATGAGAGTCATTGCCAAGGTCCCTGGCCTCCCACAGATAGGCGTTTTTTGCATAACGTTCATTGCCCATTGCTAAGTACTTAAAAATAACGGTTTTTTTTCACCCACTTCGATGACAGACACAACATTTTATGAATGAGTCTTACATAACGGCGGAATGGCTGTAGTATGTAAATAATGTATTATCAATAGATTGCCTGGCAACCGCCGTTATGGGGAAATTATGCAAAGCTATACTAAAAGTAAATTGTGTGACAGTTACGTGTACGATCTTTACTTTGCAATGTCAACTTTGCATTTGATGTTCGTAGAAATAAATAGTAGGTAATAAAATAATGCATGCTAGCTGATAAAATTAGTTCATGACTTGGTAATCAAACACTAAAGTCTAAACTGAATAAGGCCATAGGTAAAATGGATCTGATGTCTAAAGTAGGCTTTGTAACTTTCATGAACTTTTCTGCCACGCTAATAAAACATTCATAAACATTTACATACTGGCGCATACATTCCTTCTGGCCCCATACTAGGTACCCTGTGTCGTGGGAACCAGAAACAGCGACATCACAAACACGTAAACATCCAAGACCTGGGTTATTTTTGTCCCCAGCCGGGGTTCGAATCCGGGACCTCATGCATGGTAGGCAAATGCGCTAACCGCTGCGCCACAGAGGTCGTCAAACTGATCTACTTTTACGATTTTGTCGTTTTGATTATCGTCGACAGCACATTAACATTTACACGTGTGTAATCTTCTCAATCGCATTACGAAGGACTGCGAGTTTGGCAACTAACATGAAAAGGCCGATGTGCAGCTGATTTAATTACTGTTACCGACTACACACATAACATTTTAGAAACACACATAGGCTGGTTTTAGATGGGTTTTAGAGTCACGCTGACCACGCGCTGACCGTCAGCTCTGATAGACAAAATGTTTCGCGGGTCAGCGCTGAACGGTCGGTGTTTTTCTAAAACGCTCCATATGACTTAGTACAAATTGGCCTGTCAGCGTGACTCTAAAACCCGCCTTAATCACTACATTTTAGCTTATTGTACGGTTGGTGGGTAAAGTTAACCGGAGTGTGGACTGTACTCGACTACCTACCTGCCTATCGATGTCTCGATGTATACAGAATAGGGTATTTGTCAAATGAGTTACTTTTAAAACGGAATTTTGTATGAAAATACTTGCTTGTGACGTCACATTTCAGAGCACTCTTTTTATGTTTCATCTATTTAAAAATTGTAATAACTAGTATATGATTTAAAGAAATACATTTACCGAATAATTTTGTAATTTTTGTTTTAATCGAGCATCTCAAATAATTTATTGTTGATAGTGTCAAATACCGATTTAATATACCTAGGTAATCGGTATTTGTTCAGCATCATCGCGAACCGGATTCCCTAAACCAAAATACCACGAATGTTTGGGAGCGGGGCGCGCGGAACACGACGCGGGAGTTATGCAACAAAAGTAAAAAATAACAAACTTTACATTGCCGATTGTCACGATATTAAACAGTCAATCTTGGAGATGATCCAGCTGAAAAGGAACAGCAACTTTCTATTTTCTTAAAGCTGCGTCTTACCACCTTCTTGGAGTTATTTATAATATTATAATATAAAAACGAAATAAAATAAATATTGTACTTACCGGAAGTTACGTATCATGACGCCATTTTAAAATAATGGCGTTTGTAGAATGTTTTTAGTGATGTGTGTGACTATTGATTGCCATGGTCAACCGATCGATTCATGATTCGTTAGAAAGTATTTTAAGCTTTAAAGCTCTTGTGATGCATATTTTATGTGAAAAAAAGTTCTTAAACAATTTTAAAGTATTTTGATATTCATAACAAAAGTGGTTTTATATTGTATTTCATAGCAGTCGTTATTTATTCTTTCATAGTCCTGTGCGAAGCTACTACACTACTAATGTTATATCTCCGAATAAAATTAGAGCTCTTCATCTTAAATCATTGAACCTTTAATATTACAAATATTTCCATATTTCCATTACCACGAGGAACCCAGTTTGCCATCGTTACGCTAAAAAGAAGATTTATAGCACAAACCAAATCACAAGTTCTTACCATACACTTAATCTAAGAAGTCATACCTGTTTCTTGGCATATAATATTACATTACCTAAGATGCCAAGTAATAAAACCACCTGAATGACTGAATTGATTGGAGCTATTGGACATCATTTTAATTATGGGTAGTTGAAATAGCACATCGCGGTGCTCTCCTGGCGAGCAATGTACGGCGAGTTCGGGCAGCCGGCCGTCGACGCAAGCAAGGCCAAGGTTGCCGGAGGAAGGAAGAGCTGGGGAGCGGGCGCGGGGAACCGCGGGCTTAACGCTCCGCGCGCTCCCGCACACCGACCATTCTGCACCTCGCAGTCGACTCTGACGGTTGTACAAGCGTAAGGTAAGCGGTGGTCCTTTTGATCTGATTAAATTTCCGTGCCTGACAATCTTCTCACATCTCAAGTAATCGCTAACCGCCGCGACACCTGCCTCAAAGACTTATCTAGTGACAAACCACTTCAAGTGCGAAGATAAAAATCAAGTGTAAAGTTAAACCGGCAAAATGATAACGCGAATCAACGTGGATCTGCATTCGAACGCAGTCGTCAAAGGTGCACAGCTTAGTTCGGAAAGTCCCTTTCAAAAGTTTTGAAGCGCTTCCCGAAAGGCGGGAAGGAGAATTCGCGTGCGTCCTGACTGCGTGCCCCGCGCATCGATCTGCCACCCCTCGCCCGCACCCTCGCCGCTCCCGGCTCCGATATATTCATTTAGACAAAATATCATTCCATCATTGCATTTAGAATCCTCAATTCCTTTTGTTTATTAGCTGTAGTTTCCGTCATTTAGTGCATGTTTAGCGGCTAGTTTAGTTCATAATTTGTGAAAATGGGTGGCTGTGCAACGAAAGAAAGCAAGGAAAGCAAACCGGCGGAGGAAACTGACGGGTGTGTATTACAAAGCGTGTATCTCTAAGCCGGCATTCCTATTGCCTCGTCTTGGGCCGGCCGTCACCCACTGCGCAGTGTTTTGAGTCATCAAAATCATTAGTCATTCGTTTTTGCTTTAGAGTCCTCTAATCACAATATTTGAGTTAAATTCGTTAAAATTTGATTTTTTTGGAAGTTTTAAAAACCATCGTAATGTTAATAAAAATTATAACCTTGGTCAGTAGGAGAATAACCTTTTCCACGTAGGTATTAGTGCATGATGTTTTGCAAATATTTCACTATCATTGTAAAGGATTTCCCTTAATATATTTCAAAGCATTCGTTTTGATTCAATACGATTGGCGAGGCGTCGGACGGCTGGTAGTTGGCAAATTAGCAAATCATCAAGTCGACGGAATTCGTGGAACAAGCGATAAAGATACCGTAATCTGATGATTACTGAAGTACCTTCTCGAATTAAAATGACAGAAGATAGGTAACAAGAATCCGCGATTGTGGTGTTCGCTTGCCGGTAGACGAGTGGGAGGCACGGCTGCGCGTTGCGAGGCACCAGCGCCGGTGCGCAGTGAGCTAACACATCCGTTCGACTTGCGCGTGTCAGTCAAGGCGACCTCTAGCAAAATTACGTAATTCTCCACAAAATCCAGTGGTTCTTGGGTGTGTTCAAAAACATTTAAAACCAAGCAGTCCGCGGAACACGACCTAAAAGCACACTCCCTAATCTCTCAACACTGGCTTTGGTCTGATATTTCACAATGAATTATAAGCTGAAAATCACTATACCAGTGGTAGTTTGTGGCGGTGCGGTTTTAGCTTATTACCTCATCAGACGGTTCGTACCTTGTATTATGAAACTAACTTTGCAATCACTCACTTGCAGTGTAGAATAATACTCTTGCAATTTTTTGTGGAACCTGACATACAAATCTTGCTTCATGGGCAAGTTATAAAAATATTACAATACAATAAAGTTATTAAAATGGCAATATATAATCAATATATTTTTGATTAACTTTTGACCATTTTTTTTTTATTTTTTTATTTTTGACGAAGCTGTGTGTGAATTTTGATTGTGTTTGTAATGTATTTTTTTTTATGTTTATGAATAAAATACAGTATACATAAATTTTGAAAAGGCACTATAAACTTCAAGACATTCGATTACTAAATAGTTCCTGTTACAGCTTGTCTAAAAAGAGTAGAAATTAAAGAGTAAGGTTTTGCTCAGACTTTTTGTCTGGGTTTGTTAATAGCTTGCGCTTACAAGCAATATATAAATTAAGAACTTTAGCTACTACATAAAATAAGGAATTGTGCTTCAATAAATATAGTAAATGCTTTAACTTCTCAATAAAACAATTAGTAGACTTTAACTTCCGGTTTCTACTCTTTCTAGACAAACTGTACGTCACTAAACTCTTGAAAGTAATTTGTTGACATTAAAAAAAATAAGTATTTCCGGTTTAAATTTTTCTGTGCGATTCAAGCTTTTTTGTTTTGCGACAAAAATATTGTTAAAATTTTAAGTTCCAACAATTCCCGTTAATTATGTGTTCGCGAGCGACTTGTGCGGCCTTAAAGGCGTTAGAATCTTATTGGAATCCTGATAATCACGTATGTAATTGGATTATCCTTTACTGACGTTTAGTTTCCAATGTTGCAGAAAAGCCGCAGCAATGGTGGACGCTGGAACCATGGAGAAATTGGAGGCTGGCTTTGCCAAGCTGGCTGCCTCCGACTCTAAGTCGCTGTTGAAGAAGTACCTGACCAGGGAGGTCTTCGATGCCATCAAGAACAAGAAGACTTCCTTCGGCTCAACCCTGTTGGACTGCGTCCAGTCTGGTAAGTAAAGGCCCCCATTGACGATGCATCTAACACTCCAAATGGACTGTTTTAGCATTCAACCATGCGCTCGTCAATTTATATTGATTTTTTTTTATTCATTCAAATCTATTGGGAAAGCCCTTGTTTCTGGATAATGTAGGCGTCGGCGACTAGTAACAAATAATTTAAAACATTTTTCGTCCTGTAACAATAATTTTGTAGTCTCAGAAGCATAGTGAATTGCTATCTTTGATATGATATCTATCCTATCCGCTCATGAATAGTATAGATAATGGTCATGCCAACCCTCTAGCCAATCGTCCTGTGAGTTCAAAATCTAAATCTTGTTGGAAAACTTGAGTTTACTTAACTTTACTCACCAATGATTTAACTTACATATAGATAGGTTCTTACAAACTGGAACTAACCAGTTACTGAACTTTAATGTTGAAGATCAGGTTCTTATATCACTTATGGTTCATAGTTCTTATCTCGGTTTACACTAATTAAGTAGGTAATTGATATTAATTATTGTAATAATGAATACTTTGATAAGCCCTTTTTTATAATACCGTTTCCCATTTCAGGTTTTGAGAACTTGGACTCTGGTGTTGGAATCTACGCCCCAGATGCTGAGGCGTACACAGTGTTCGCTGACCTGTTCGACCCCATCATCGAGGACTACCACAATGGGTTCAAGAAGACCGACAAGCATCCCCCCAAGAACTGGGGTGATGTAGACTCTCTGGGCAACTTGGACCCCGCTGGCGAGTTCGTTGTATCCACCCGCGTGCGGTGCGGGCGCTCCATGGAGGGCTATCCCTTCAACCCTTGCCTCACCGAGGCCCAGTACAAGGAGATGGAAGACAAAGTGTCCTCTACCCTGTCCGGTCTTGATGGTGAGCTCAAGGGGACCTTCTACCCACTGACTGGCATGTCCAAGGACACCCAGCAGCAGCTCATTGATGACCACTTCCTGTTCAAGGAGGGTGACCGCTTCCTCCAGGCTGCCAACGCCTGCCGCTTCTGGCCCACAGGCCGTGGCATCTACCACAATGACGCTAAGACTTTCCTCGTCTGGTGCAATGAGGAGGACCACCTGCGCCTCATCTCCATGCAGATGGGCGGTGACCTGTTGGCCGTGTACAAGAGGCTGGTGACTGCCGTCAACGACATTGAGAAGAGGATTCCGTTCTCGCACGATGACCGTCTGGGATTCCTCACCTTCTGCCCGACCAACCTGGGTACGACTGTGCGTGCGTCCGTGCACATCAAGGTGCCCAAGCTGGCGGCTGACCTCGCCAAGCTGGAGGAGATCGCTGGCAAATACCACCTGCAGGTGCGAGGCACCCGCGGTGAGCACACCGAGGCTGAGGGCGGTGTCTATGACATCTCCAACAAGAGGCGCATGGGACTCACTGAGTACGAGGCCGTCAAGGAGATGTACGACGGCATCGCTGAACTGATCAAGATCGAGAAGTCTCTGTAAGCGATACGATCTCTTAATGTCAGTATTTGTTTTGTATTATTTATCGTTTTCACGTAAGTATTGGATGTCCGGTCGGGCTGCGGCGACTAGTCAGCGGCCCCGGGCGGGGCCCGGGTGCGCTTGCGGCCCACTATACTGTTTTTCGTAAATGTATTTTCTATAAGGAAATGGAAAATAAAGACAGCTAGTGTTAAGACCATACATTTTGTACTTTATTGCTTCACATCCTCTCGACGTTGGGTTCGGAATTGCGACGCAATTAATTTCAATGAGGCCGAATTAACTTGGTCAACAATTCCTTGTTTCAAACTCTGAAAAGCTCCTCAAATGCATTTAAAAAGACGCGGTCTTTCTGTTCACAACATAGGTACTTACCATTTAAAATGAAAAACAAAACCACTCGAGAGTTCCTAAAGATTCATGTTCTCAGACCGAACTTCGAGATTTTGCACAGCGCATTCGAAATCGAAGTTCGATAAGCCCTTAACAGTCTAATTTTCGATTCGAAATGCCTATCTACTCTGGTTTCCAACCGCAGTAAAATCGTATCTAGGTAGGTACCTAACGACAAACAGTACCTAGTTTTTTTTCGTAACGACAAACAGTACCTAGTTTTTTTCCGTTCGAAACTTTCTCTGATTCGGAATTCTAAACTCTATAGGTGCTTAGCTAGCGTCACCCAACAGAACAATACTACTCTGTAAAATAGCAAGCTTTATCTGCGTATATTTCAGTGCCTCTGCATAGGTACCTCTCCGTTATGAACGGCAACTTTAATGTAGAAAATATTTTCTTAAAAATCGTCCGGAGACCACACACTACAGCTACAATGTATAATTTTACTACATCTTCGTATCTTAAGGGCTTTACACATGGCAGTTATAATGTAACATGTAGATGTTCTTACATTAAACCACGATACATGCCATTACGTACCTATTTCCATAGAAAATTTCGTATCGCTCTGTATCTTAAGATACGAAGGTGTAAAAATATACATTATAGCTGCTGTCTATGAAGCCCTTTATACGGCGATAAGAAAATGTACTGAGTGGGAAAGTGAGACATAACATAATGTCCACAGATTTGATAATGTCAATGAAATTAAAGGAGAGATTTATTACAAACAGGCCCTTTCTGCACTGCTCTGGTCCGGCGTCGGAACTGGAATCAGTCATGAGAAAAATATCGGATGCCGGATCATGCTCCACTTCATCCAATTATAATAGGGAATGGACGTGACGCAGTGCTTTATTAAAACTCCTCGGTCCTCCTATTCGAGGCAGGGGACGTTTTCCACACATTCTATAAATGTAAATAAAATAGTATAATATACTATTATATCATAATATGTTCCTATTATGGACATTTTCGGGTTGTATGCGCGGTGCAAAAACGTGTATTGTTTTTGTACGTCGATGCACTTCAGCCCGGTAAAATACCGTTCCGATCTAGCAAATTATCGGACCGTTAAAAACCGGATGTCCGGTAGTGGAGAAATTCTTGTATGTTTCTAAATCGGACCGGTAATTAACGTTTGCCGGACCGGAGAAGTGGAGAAAGGCCCTGTTGTGTGATGCTATAATTTTAATGCTATACATCCCGGGATGGAACGTAGGTACACCATGGACGTAATTTAAGGTCCTTGAGGTACACACAGGTAGGTAGGTACACATTTTATTTAGCAGTGCGTGTGAAATCTTTAAGCTCTTGACAAGAGTACACGACGCCATCTTACGACGAAAATCTTATGTAAAAATATTTGCTACTCATCGCTAGGTGACGCTGTATATTTCTTTACTACCTCTATGGTTTCTATATTTTTAATCTGTGATTATAAGAACTATAGCAACACCTTCACCTTGAAAAAAAAAACCACTGCCACAATCAGTGTTGCCACCTTAGCCCTTTTCGGGCTAGATCTAGCACTTTTTACTGTAGGCGAACGCGTTTTTTCATGATTTAGCCCGAAAAGAGCAATCTAGCCCTTTTCAAGCGATATGAAAAAAAATTCGTCAGACACGCTTTATGTTCACTCATTCGGTATATACATATTTAGTTTTTCTATGGCAACATTGGTAACCCTACCTAAACTTTCTGCTTCTTTACCGCGAAAACCCCCAAGTTTCGATTTTTAAAATAAGTAACTCGGTTTAATTTAAAAAATGACTTTAACTTTAAGTACCTACTTAATACGGTTCCTTTAAAAATAAATACTAACCTTTGCATTTGTATTTATGTTTAGCTCTTTCCAGCACCTCTTTTGCATATCCACCTACCACTTTTCAGCTTGTCCGACTGCCCCTTTTCAAAAACCGAGGTGGCAACACTGGTCACAATTCACATTTCACAAACAATTTCAAAGTTTTGCGGCTTTTATACTACCATGGCAAATAAAAGCGATGTTTTGTCTCCTAAACCTAAAGATTTACATTTACCTTTATCAAGAGTCAAAACCATCATGAAGAGCTCCCCAGATGTCGAAGCAGTAGGCCCTGAGCCCCTGTTTTTAGTTACTAAGGTCACCGTAAGTAAACCTAACCTATACACTTTTTGTTTCTCTGTTTGATAGCGTTTATTTTCGATTTTACTTATTTTAGCAGTATTCATTACCATTAAAAGTGTGCTTAGCACAGTCTTTAAGTCTTACTATGTTATATTCGCAGGAACTCTTCGTCATGGACCTAGCAAAGCGTGCGTACAAAAACAGTAAAAATAAGATATTGGACTACAAGAACATCGCAGAAGTGGTCCAAGAAGACGACACGCTGGACTTTCTCCGCGAAATCATGCCGAGGAAAATCACTGTGAGGCAGTTTAAGGCATTAATGGCGAAGAAAAGCAATAAAAATAGCTCCGGGGACGAGTCAAGTGAAGAAAGCGAGGAAAGTAGCGAGGAGAGCAGCTCGGCCGAGAGTGAGAAGCAAGACTGAAAAAAGGCAGGAATGTAGGTTAGTTGTTGTAAATTTCTTATGATACATTACTTAAACACCTCTCCGCGAGTGAATACTGAATGGCATTTAGGAGACTGCAGTCCTTGTTGCAAACTAGCACGAAAATATGAGCTCTGCTGGATTTGAAGAAAAAGATAGGCCTGTCATCTCCATCATCTGTTTCTACATCCCTTGTCAGGCATATAAGGCTCTCTAAACAGACTTTCATAGGGGCCGATTTTGTGTTAAAGTTCATCCATATATGGCTCCTTCAATGCCTCCTCCTTGCCCACAAATCTAAGACCGTATCATAAAAATGGCACTCAGATCCTCAGGGTGACATAAATAAATAAGAACTTCAGCCCAATAAAACACACCTAAGTTGTGAAAATTATGTTTGATACTATGCTATAATCAGTTGTGTTATTACCTTAAAAAGAATAAATAAAAAAATTGTTAGCCCATCGGCTCACCAAAAATTAAAGGGGGTCCCTTTCAAAATGTTAGGAGTTAATCCTTTTAAAAATCTAGTGTCAATCTTCCTGCCGCTATGGAATAAATAGGATTAATGCTTTAACCAGGTGGGATGACGATCTGCGAAGGACTGCAGGCAGATGCTGGATGCGGCAAGCTGAAGACAGGGCGCTATGGCGCTCATTAGGGGAGGGCTACGTCCAGCAGTGGACTAATATAGCCTGATGATGATGATGATGAATGCTTAGTTCTTCCATCCATGTTGAAATAACTTTGATTGAGAATGGTATTTTTATGAATTAGGTAGTTATGAATTATTTATATTTCTCTGCTTACGATAATGTGTAATGTAGAAAGAATGTCAGATTCTCAAGTCAAAAATGTGATATAAAGTTATTGTATGTTAACTTGATTGATTTTTTTTTATAAACCTGGTTGAATTCTAAAAATTTGATTAAGTTAATCTCAAGTTAATAATCTGTAGTCCTTACAAATGTTTTAATTAATTTCTTTTATCTCTCGCATTTATTGCTCATTTCTTTTTATAGTTTCATTATTTTTAACATTCCTTTATTTATGAATTTTGTGTGTGTATTTGTGTGCATTTTTAATATTAAATTACATTTTTAAGCAAAAAATGGAGACTTTTTAGTATTTTGGTGCAAAATTGCATTTTAAATTGGTTTCACAACTATTATTTATTTAATTTAGTTTATTAGGGTTAGGTACATAATGATACCATACCATAAACTGATAAATACAAAACAAGTTAATTTGTTAAGCAAGTGTAATTTTCGAATACAATAATTGACAACACATTATGGTGTGTGATGTAAATCAATGGAGAACTTGCACAAAACGTCTTAAATCCTATCTACCTAAGGGGGCGTACATTAATCACGTGAAGCATTTTTGACCCTCCCTCCCTTTTTTTTTGTTAACGGGGTGAAATGCTTTGCGCACCATAACCGCCACCCTTGGGGGAGGGCGACGGCCGTGTGTCGGACTCTCCTCTCCTAATAATAGGAGAGGCATACCTCATAAACACCCCGGGGGCCGTCCTGTCGCTCGTGCAATGGGGCGCCGCCGGATCTCGCAAGTGGTGTGAAACCACAACGCTAATGCAACAGCGGCGCCCCGGCGACGTCGATCCGACTCGCAAGGAGTCGGGCCCACCCTCACTGGAGAAGAGGCACGGGCCCCCCACCCCCTTCTCCCGTCACGATGTCGGACGGCAGGTCCCCCAACCTGCCGTCTGTGACCCTCCCTCAACCTCCTCTATGCCCTCTGCTGAACAGAGGGACATAGAGGAGGGCCCCCACCGTGTGTTTTTTATAGAGGTTGTCTCCTCGCGGCCCGAAGGCCCCCGGCTGACATCGAAACCTAGATATTAAGTAGAATATAAACTTGTATTTCTGCGCATCAAAATCTGTATAGAACTGTGTTATTTCAAATAAATATGTTTCCTTACTCATTGGGCGGTCCAATAGCTCGGTGAACTGGGTCTCAATTCTGTTACTGCATTATAGTTAGATGACAGATGCACGGTCGGGTCACGTGACGTGTTTTTTCATGCCATTGACGCCTCGATTGCTTTATTTAAGTGCGCGCGTAGTCTTGAAGTGGCTATGAAACTAAATGGGCATGATCATGCAGTTGTCATTGTACTACAATGCATTAACAGAATCTAGGCCCTGGTCGTTAGGGCGGAAAAATGCTGAACTGGCGATGGTGGATCGGATGACGCAGTGTGGGCAGGCGCCCACCAGATGGTCTGATGACCAGGGTAGCGGGGAGACGCTGGATGCGGGCGGCATCTTCTTCTTCTTCTTCTTCGGTCCTTTAACTCCTAGGGGAGCATAGGGCCTTAACCACAGATTTCCATTTTTGACGGTCGTTCGCGGCAGCTTCCAATTCAGGCCAGCTAGTGCCGATCGACTTGACTTCTTGGGCTACAGATCTTATCCAGGTTTTCCTAGGCCGTCCCCTCTTTCGGTTGCCCGAGGGCGTGTATTGAGGGTCTGTCTGGTCAGGCATAGGGTCATAGGGCCGGGAAACTTGGAAAACCATGAGGAAGACTTATTTTCTACAGTGGGCATCAAAGGCTTGATGATAGATAGAAATAAATAAATAAAAAAACATTTATTTGGGCTTATAGACACACACACATAAAGCGTTACATACATATAAAAATGATTACAATAGTTTAATTACACACCCGGAACTAACAAACTAACTTATGTGTTTAAACATAAAGTTACACGGTACTTTAAGGCCACATGTGGGTGTGCCACAAAAGCTCAAAAAGGCTATATCTCAGTATTATAGAAGTATCCACTTTAATAAGCAGATACTTCACTGATTTTCAGCTACAGCCAGATATGAGGATGATTACTTAATGGATGCCAACAGGATTTTTTTACGCTTAGTGCAACCTCTGGAAGCACTATCTCACGTGGAAGATTTAGTTTCCAGAGCTAAAAGAAATATACAATTTTTTTCTCTGAAATAAACAGATTATTTTTTTTTACTCAAAAACCAAAGTTAGTACCTACCCAAATTAGGTATATGCTTAGCGTGTTCAATGTTATGTTAACCGCAAATTATGATCGTTGCAAATATAGAGGTGAAGGTCACAATCGTGACATTGTAGGTTAGATCACAAATAATAACGACATGTATTCGACATTGCTTTTCTGCGCACACAATGCGCGTCATCGGGGAACCGGTTTGTGAGGTAACGAGGTAGGTACACACGCCAGCACATCATCATGAATAAGATCACGATTCTATTCTCAGACCTACCGAATATACACATAAAATTTCATCTAAATCGGTTAGCCGTTTTGAAGAAGTTTGCGCACTAACACTGACACAAGAATTTTATACAGGGTGGCCGGGGGAATGACGTCAAAAAAAAAATTAGGTCCCTCTTGTCATGGGGTATCCGAATCACCCCCATGTATGTTCCGCGATTTTTGATAGTTTCGGAGTTATGATTTTTTTTCTGAATTTTGATGAATTTTCGCCTTATCAATTTTGAAAATTTCTAAAAAAAAACTAGAAACTTTTTTCAATTACTTTTTTTTGTAACTGAATCTTCACAAGTTGTTCTTTTATGCGTAAAATAATCAGCTTCGTAACTTTGATAAAAGTTATTAAAGTGTTGGTCTAAAGTCAAAAATTTACGTTCGGTAAATTGTGACTTGAATTTTCAAAAATAAATTAAAAATCCAAACAGATGTTTTAATGGTTTCTTAGTTAGCCTCAGAAATGCGCAAGACTCTCAGATTTCATAATCATTAATAAAAAGTACTGCTTAACGAGCTACTTTGTGTACATTCGGCCTTCGAAGACAACGAGGTGAAGAATTATTAAAATTAACATTTTTTTTTCTGCCATTTCGTCTTTTCTTAGGTTATTAATGAACGAGTCGTCATCATCATGATGAATAAAAGTGGTTTTGTCAATAAAACACAGATTAAAAAATTTGGAAGCATTTTCCGTTTTACAGTAATTAATTTTGCGCGGTCCGTTCTCGTGGGTCATGGGTTGTAAATGCAGACGCAACTTTTTACCTGTAATAACAATAGTCTTTGAGGATAGGAGGCCGCCGAACTATTGCTATCTCTCTCACTCTCAGCGGTAAGAGTGAGAGGGGCAGCGCAGCAGAAGCGAACACAAAACAAGTTTGTACCTCAGTCGTTCTCACTTTGTGTTTACTGCTACACGTGTCTTCATTTTGTTTTACCTCACTGTCTCGCTTTGTCCGCGGATTCCGCTGCCTACTTATTTGACTACTTTGCTCGTTAATTGGACTGTGTCTTGCATACTGATTTGGACTTTGTTTACTTGGAAGTGTAAAAGATGAGTTACACGTTAAGTGAATACGCAGAAATGCACTATTTTTATGGAGTTGCACAAGGAAACGGCCTTGAAGCAGCGCGACTGTATCGCGAACAACTTCAACGTCGTGGTGGGCCGCAACCTGAGCATTATCCCGACCATCGCGTTTTTATTAACACGCACAATACCTTAATGGCAGGCCGCATTCCTGGCCAACGAGGCGATAGGGAAGGAATCCCTAGAGTTGACCCGGATCGCAGAGAAGTTGTGCTCGAAGAAGTTCAACGAAATCCTTCCACGAGTACCAGAGCTATGGCTCGTACTCTGAACATCCCAAGAACTTCTATCCAAGACATACTTCACGATGAAGGATATCATGCGTTCCATATCCGACGAGTCCAAGCTTTACGGTCTACAGACTACCAATTGCGCATTGATTTCTGCCAAACAATGCTACAAAAAGAACAACAAGATCCTGGATTTTTCAATAAAGTTTTATGGTCAGATGAGTCACGTTTTGAGCGCACTGGAATTTTCAATATTCATAATTACCACACGTGGGCGGTTGAAAATCCACACGAAATGAGAGCGTCGACGTTTCAACATCGTTTCAGCGTTAACTTGTGGTCTGGTATTCTCAATGGCGAACTGATTGGTCCATTTGAATTGCCGTCCAGATTAAATGGAGAAAGATACCGACACTTTCTGGAACATGAAATTCCATTGTTGCTAGAAGACGTGAATATTGAACTAAGACGAACCATGGTTCTTCAAAATGACGGCGCTCCATGTCACTACGCAACGCAAGTCCGAAATTATTTAAATGAGGCGTACCCCAATAGATGGATCGGACGCGGCGGACCAATATCGTGGCCTCCACGCTCACCTGACCTCAACCCCATGGATTTTTTTATTTGGGGCTATTTTAAGGAAATAGCATACGCCAGAGAAAGTGGGAGTGAACAAGAGCTGAGGCAGAAATTAACAGAAGCCGAACGTGTTGTAAAGGAAAACAGAGCAGCTTTTAGACGATTAAAAGATAATTTCCTACGTAGGTGTAGAATGTGTATTGCTGCTGGAGGTGGCAACTTTGAAAACCTATTATAATAAACATTTTTTTTACATTTTAATCTGTGTTTTATTGACAAGACCACTTTTATTCATCATGATGATGACGACTCGTTCATTAATAAACTAAGAAAAGACGAAATGGCAGAAAAAAAATGTTAATTTTAATAATTCTTCACCTCCCTGTCTTCGAAGGCCGAATGTACACAAAGTAGCTCGTTAAGCAGTACTTTTTTTAATGATTATGAAATCTGAGAGTCTTGCGCATTTCTGAGGCTAACTAAGAAACCATTAAAACATCTGTTTGGATTTTTAATTTATTTTTGAAAATTCAAGTCATAATTTACGTAAATTTTTGACTTTAGACCAACACTTTAATAACTTTTATCAAAGTTACGAAGCTGATTATTTTGACAACTTGTGAAGATTCAGTTACAAAAAAAAGTAATTGAAAAAAGTTTCTAGTTTTTTTTTTAGAAATTTTCAAAATTGATAAGGCGAAAATTCATGAAAATACAGAAAAAAAATCATAACTCCGAAACTATGAAAAATCGCGGAACATACATGGGGGTGATTCGGATACCCCATGACAAGAGGGACCTAATTTTTTTTTTTGACGTCTATCCCCCGGCCACCCTGTATATTAGATTGAATATTCATATTTCTTGAAATTTCATAAGAAATCCCCAGACCTACATAGAAGTTGTCTTGTTATCAATAGGTACCTACTCACTGTTTAGTGGGACGCGAAATAGGTAATTAGATACACATCAGCGCGGCACCGGACAAAATGAATGGCCTACTCGATGTAAGTGGCTGCATTAGCTGCCTTTAGTGCAGTGGGAGGGTAAAACGTTGCTAAATAGTTACTTATGGCATTATTTTCTCACAGAACTAGTAGTATGAATAGTATCTCAGAGAACTAGAGCTACGAGACAAAGTTTGGCGTGGTGCCCGACAAATACTCATTGTAAGTCTTCCTATTACGAATACTTATATGGAGTATGGCATTTACCTTCCTCAGGGAAGAGACCCGTGCTCCTGGGTGGGGACATAATGGGTTGATGATGATTTGGATTATTCTGAAATAATCCATCAATCGTGGACGCGAATGGCGAGAGACCGTGTGAAATGGCATTTGGGGGAAAAGGTCTATACCTAGCAGAGGGCAGCGGTGATGATGAATCCATTAATTGATTGATGGATTAAATTAAATAATCCTCCAAGGATTAGGTACTAAGCCTTCGACTACCAAACATAACAAACACAACACAAATTGTCAGCCAACGCCCACTGCAAGACATAGGCCACAGGGCCGGACTGTGATTTTAGGGCGCCCTGAGCTAATAGCATAGCTAATAGTATTTAGGGGCCCACCTCACTCAAAGTATAGGAAAACAATAAAATGGGTATTTAATGGGCTATCTGACAGTGTGACAAAAACAGTATTATTTACACGTAGGTATTCGTATAAATTACGAGTTTTAAAACTGCTCTATGATTCAAAAAGATTCGAAAGAAGAAAGAAAAAAAAAGATTCATTATAAAAAAAACGGAGGATAAAATTTGATTGTTATGCATCTGCAGCCACTGTATCGAAATCGGCCTGGATTGACCGATTCTATTATGACGTCACAGTTCAGTAAAAATAGCTTCTAATCTGTCATTCGTGTCGTTCACGTTCATTGGTTTGCTTACTCAAAAGTGACATCGTAATTGATGTGCGACCCCGTATTATTGCCCAAGATAGTGTTTTGGCGGCTTATTTCAAAAGTAAATTTTCTTCCGCCTTTTTTTAGAAGAAATACACGAAAGAATTTAAAATGACCACTTTCTGAGGACTTCGTGAACACCAACAAAAAATATGAGATGGTTTTCAGAAATCTGTCAAATAGCCTATTTACCTATATTATAATGTATACAACCGTAAATTTCCGCACTTTCCTTTGGCAAACCTTTAATTTGCTCCTCTCATTCTAGGTTTTAGGATTCGTAGGGCTGCAAACCATACGATCTGATCAATTTAACATTATGCATTTTTTCGCATTATCGTCTATTTTTTACTTTGCCTTGACTTGGAAGCCCCTTAAATCCACGGGGCACTGAGCCAGTGGCGTAGCTTGGGTATCAGCCAACTCCATTCAGTGGAGTGTTTCGTATTTGCACCCGGTCCCATATAAGGATAATCAATCATGCAAGGACATTCATCATCATCAACCCAGTATGTCCCCACAGAGGGGCACGGGTCTTTTCCCTGAGGTAGGTATAGGCCATACTCCACCACGGGGGCCAAGTCCGGATTGGTGGAGGCTTGTAAGACTAGTGGCTGGTCTTACTGTCAGAAGTTTTCAAACCGCCCTAAGGCCTCTGACTTGGCTTAACGACTGCCATCTATCGACGGCAGCCGGCACCAACTGCTTAACGTGCCTTGCGAAGCACGGAACCGCTCGGAAAAATGCCACTAGCGTTAGTCATAGACGGTTACCCATCCATGGGCTGAACGCGCCGTATGTTGCTTAACTTTAGTGATCGTTTAAGGTCACACAGGCAGCCCCGGCTACGAGCGATTTAAGGACATTAAAAACACCCAGACTGAGGCTATTTGTACAAATGTATCGGTACGGCCCCCAATTTATATTTTATTCAATTACTGAATGCATAACTTATCTAATAAGGCACCGACCTCTAATTCCTGAGTTATGTAAGTGTATTGGTTTATTTACTTGTCGCTTTATGTAATAACTAATGAGTTAACAAACGCTCAACTTATCGGAAGGTTCTTGGCATGTCGATACTAATATCTGAATACACTTTACGTTTAGTTGGTACGGAGGAACTTAGGCCTCTTGAGTTTCTCTGTAAGGTCAGAGACATCGCGCCTATCTGACACTAACCATAATACGGTAGTTGACACAAAATAAGATTGGGGATAAATTGTAGCATAACATAAGCTCACGCCTGTATCCCAGTTCTACCCCAGGGACTGCCACTTGTCACAATCATGACATATCACTGTTGCCTCATCAATCTTTAGTCGTTGCATGCACGCACTGCGGTTTCGGGTGTTTCTTTATAAATAAATTTAATTAACAGATAATAAAATTTATGTTTTATTAAGGGTTTTACTGAAAAAAATCCAAAACTTAAGTTACTCTAATAACAAAACTTACTAGATTTCATTATTAACCCTAGACACGTAACATTCGTCGAATCGACGAATACGCGACAGAAAAATTGCTGCAAAAGCAACGAAAGAATCGTGGTGTCTCTTATCAACTCGGTAGGTATTTGTTACGGTTTGTCGAGAGGCAACGATTTCCGGTAGCTAAGTTTGTTTGTTTGTTTGTTTGTTACGCTTTATTGCACAAAAGAAATAAAACAATACATAAAATCTTAAATACAGGTATGTGTCGATAAGGTATGGTAAGTAGGTAAGTGCTATTTTTTTCGTTGTTTTTGCAAAAATTCGTAAAAAATCGCAATTTGTGGTGAACTTAAAATGATTGTTTGTACTGAATAAGCGTAAAAACGAGAAGTGTTTTTTTTATATTTACAGGTTCAGTTTGGCCATAAAATGTACAAAGGTCTCACTCTTCAAATGATAAGTTGCCTTGACAGTGACACAAGGGACTTTCGAAGTTAGGGTTTAATTTCGATTCCGAGTATGTACCCGCTACCAAATTTGGTAGCCGCCGAGCCAGCCGGTTTAAAAAGTGTTCACGTTTTACATAATTATCGTCACTGCGCCTGGAAAATCCGACAAACCTTTTTTTAGCCAAATTCGTCTTTTTGTATTTTGTTAGTATTTTCATAGCCCGGCGACGACCCAGTTTGTGCTAGCTAGCTAGGTTGAAACTCAAAATGTAAATATGAGCTATGTAGGTAGGTATTTACTGAATAAAAAAGGCGTCGTAATTACGAAATTATTAATTTTTTTCTTTCTCCTGAATTTGGATGAATGAGCGAATGGCGCTACTCGCAACTTGTGACGTCACAAGGTACGCCCGATTTGTATACCGTTTTTTACAACAGGACGTGTTGAGCATCACTTTTTCGACAGATTATTATAAAATTACCTATTAGAGAGAAAAAAAATCACGTGATAATTCACGTTGCCTCCTGCGGTTGACTGGTAGAAAATGAAAAAGAAAAATCCGCCGCTTTGCCATTGTAATCTTTACTTATGTGCAGTAAACGTATTAATACTAATAACATTGAATTTAGAATGCTAATAATAATTTTGTCTTTGAATTAACATCTCGCATTGGCATCTCGAATGAGAACAAAATATATTTTAGTCAACTGGTGTAGTCCCTGCACGAATGCTAATATTGAACTAAAATTGTTATGTTGTTTACTGTAGGTACTTGAATACTTGACGCCAACTCGTGCACGAGATCTGGGTCAAGTTTAGAGTACACCTGTAACCTAATACAAATTAACGTACAATAGGTACTGTCTCCACCGAGGGGCATGGGTCTCTTCCCTGAGAAAGGTATAGGCCATACTCCACCACGGGGGCCAAGTCCAGATTGGTGGAGGCTTGTAAGACTAGTGGCTGGTCTTGCTGTCAGAAGTTTTCAAGCCGCCCTAAAGCCTCTGATGCAGCCGGCACCAACTGCTTAACGTACATTGCGAAGCACGGAACCGCTCGGAAAAATGCCACTAGCCACCATAGTTATACACGGTCACCCATCCATGCACTGAACGCGCCATATTTTGCTTAACCTTCGTGATCGTTAAGACCACTCAGGCAGCTGGGGCTACGAGCGATTCAGAATAGACTGTTTCTTATTAATTATTATGCAACCTATTCTTTGATTGTGTCCCATCCCAGGCAGCGGCTAACATTATCATTTTGTACCATTGACATTCAACAAGCAGAATGTAAATTCTTTACGTTTAAATAAATTTCTGTATTCTTGATTTCTGAAATAACACTGTTTTAAAAAATTTCTTTGCTCCGTGGGAGAAGGACAAATAAAAAATTATAACATAAGAAACCAACAAGAAAATGACAACAGTTACAAAACAAACACTTTCGCAGTTCGTTCTTTTATATAATTTAAATACCCTTGCATATTTCGAAGAAAACATTTTTTATTCATATATATTTTTTAACACGATTTTATTTACTCCGAAAACGCCGGAATAATGAGCCGGGATTACTTTGAAAAAAAAATGCGTAAGGGTTCCGAAATAACACTATGTTCTTGCAAGTGTGCGAATGATCGTAATCGTAACCGGTTTAACCTTGAAGTGCCACATTGCAGAACCAGGAGCATAAATGACGGTAAAGGTTTATAGATAATAAATTACCTGAAAATCTCAAGTCAGCTCCTGATAATCAGTTTCCAAAGGCTTTAAATAAATATCGTTTAAAACTCTGTCCTTATATTCCTTATATTCAGAGGAATTTTATGTAAATTATAAATAAATAGGGTTAAGTGAATTATTAATATTATCTTGAACCTACGAGAAAATGAATAAATTAATTTATCTAATTGTCTAATCAATTTTGCTATGCGGTTGTACAGTAAACTTATCATAAAATAGGTATCCTATCATCAGTGATCGGATTTTGCTGCTGCTAATTGATACATTAGTATGGATAAGACTTTTTTTTCGAAAACGGTTCCGGAACCGGAACTTTTCTTAATAAAAATTAAAATAATCATGCAAAAGCCATACAAACATAGTTACGATTTACCCAAAAGCAGTTTCGATGCTGCCAGTAATAATTGTTTTCATATTGGTAACTGAAGAATCACTTATTCATAATATGCATTTTGAGAAATCGTATTATACAGTATAACTGTAAGTGAATTTGTATGCGTTTAAATCAAACGCAGTTTTTAGAACAAAAAAGCAATTTGTATTAACCATAACAGAAAACTTACAAATACAAATATGTAGATTATATAAAGTTAAAAGTGGCGTTTTAAATTTTCATATGTGTAAATGATCTTTGGTATTGAAATAGATAAAAAATTTTTTTTGAGAAAACTTGGAAATTAAATTTTCAATGCATAGCATATTGTCATACACATATTGTCCGACAGTGATGCCGCCCAAAGGAAAATGTGATTGGGTATTTGACCAAATGTCAAATGAGTTACTTTTATAACGGAATTTTGTATGAAAATACTGATTTATTCACATTTCAGAGCACTATTTTTATGTTTCATCTATTTAAAAATTCTAATTACTAGTAAATGAAAGAGATACATTTACCGAAATATTTTGTTTTGAAGCCGCAGGTCTTCTCGTCAAATAAAATACGGAAGATGTTTCCTATTGTGGCTTTAATTATAAAATAATAAAAATACAATGAATTTGGTTGCTCTGTTGCGGGTTTAAAAACGCTAGTACGTTGTTTTTTCACCGTCTGTCCAGTTGACAGTTGACTTCTTCTTTTTACGTTCCGATTCATGCCAGCGTTAACATTTGGTAATTTTTGTTTTAATCGAGCATATGAAATAATTTATTGTTGATTGTGTCAAATACCGAATCGTTATTTATTGTTTGTATTATTTTAGTGTGATTTTTAAATTTTAGTATCACACTAACATATACTAGCTTTCTATAGAATCCTACAATCATGTAAACAAACTAATTCAATCACGTTTACTCCGTAATTACTTACATTTGAATATCAATCCTGATCATAATCACATTTCAAGGAACCATTCATTGTTCTTACAAGCATTTTTATACCAAATAACTTCTTTATGATAGTTATTTTGATAAAACATACTCGGACGACGAAAATTTCAATAGTTTGTAAAGCTGACATATTATTTTTTACTCATCAGTCTTATTTATCTTTAGAAAGTTAGTGCTGTTCATTGTTTTGAATTGATTTTAAAACTCATTGCTTGAAATGTTTCAATATTTGAATCAATAAGTCGGTTCGAAAAAATAAACTTTAATATAATGATGGCTAAACTCTAGTTGCGGATTACGTGATTTTTTTAAAAGCAAAAGGTATTGAAACTCTAAGTTAGCACTTTGGGGTTTCTAACTTTAAGGCGTAATTATTTTATAGTCCGGCCGCTGGGAGTTTACGATCCTGATAGGTCATATTAGAACGGACGACTTAACCTTGAAGTGGCGTTAAATTTTCTATTAAAATATTTTTATGTCCTATTTATCCTACTAGCAAATAATTGTCATTGAAACTATATCATTGTGTAAACTTACAATCAATGTTATATTTTGCACAGTGATTTAAATGTGAAATAAGAAGAAATCAATATTTAATGTTCGTGCGTAAAATCCTTACTACGCTGTCACAAGGTTATGTCAACCGTATTTTTTTGTAGTGACGTACCAAAAATAACGAAAATAATAACGGTCCCTTTAACGATACGAAGTTGATGAACAGGCTTTAGAAAAAGATCATCGCGTTCTCAGAATCTCTCCGTACCACTGCCGTACAAAGCGATTGAGCTGATCTGGGCCCAAATAAAAGGTCGCACAGCTCGCCACAACACATCACCGCCATTCGGTACAAAAAAGATGATGACCCTTCTAAAATGCCTGCGAAAATGGCACAAGAGATGAGTGAGTGAAGGTCGTCTAAAAAACAAAACTACTTAATCGTGAGTCAGTAGCAAAAGCTAGTTAAGAATAACGTAAGGAATGATAACGTTGCTTTTCTCCCATCACTAGTCATATGAAACAGACATGTGTCAGGATCGTAAACTCCCAGCGGCCACACAATAATAACAAACAATTTTCTGTTGCCACTTTTATCACCCATGACAACTCGCTTTTTCAAATCTGGCATTTTTTTCTTCCACAACAAACCGTCATGTTTATGTTTTGAACGACAAAATGAGTTTGCATTGTCGTTCAAGATGAAGGATATAATTGCATTCTCTTTACTGATAACTCAAAAAAAGAGTTTTGTATCAATTATAGAGCCCTATAAGCGTAAAGGGAGTTCTACTCCATATACGCATAAAAGGGTAAATATTAAAAACACGTTTATACTTCACTCACTGTCACCGTCCTGTATGAGTGGGAATTGTTCTGAGTTCTGTGCGTTTTTCTGTTTCCTCTAATTAAGGACGACTTTGAGTTTTGTAATTTTTACATTTTCTGTGAGATTTGGTTGGACTTACTCTTGGAACGACCGACTTCTGCGTGACATCACGGACTTTGTTTTTGCTTTTCTCAAGAAACACGGAGGTAACAATGTTCTTAAATTAATAGTTCTTTAAAAAGTAATAAAGATAATATACACAGAAACTCAGAGATGCTACGAATAAATTCAAGAATAGTTATAAAGAGAAAAATTATATAGTATTTTTAAATTATAATATATATTCTACTAAATTCTCTATAGGACCGTCCTGTTACTAATTTTATTTATGTACTGAAAGCCTAAAACATAACAACGTATTTTAATGCATATTAGGCCGTTATAATTGGCCATATCTCAAAAACCGTTCAGCTTTTACTGAGGTCATATTAGGTTGGTTCGATGCCCTTTGAGCAGGTCTACCTCCGGTGTCACTGTGACGTGTCATTTTTGGAACACCCCGTATAAATAGGTAATTGTTTAGTTGGCAATATGAAAATATTTCTACTGGCAACACTAAAACTGCATGTAGGTAAATGAGCCGCTTTCAGAAGAACTAAATAAAAACTAACTGCTGTCAAAGGAATGAAATTTTGGACCTCAGCCCAATAGCCATTTGTGATACATCATCAATAGGTCTCAGCGAGCTAAACAAAAGTTACTATGACGCCAACAGCCAAATTTTTGTCCTTTCGGAGTTATATTGTATTGAAAATGTTAGTTTTTTTTTTTCAATAAAATATAACTCCGAAAGGAGTTACAAAAGTTCCGGTTCCGGAACAGTTTCCGAAAAAAAAGTCTTATCCATACTAATTTCAAAAATTAGCACCAGCATAATCCGATCACTACTTATCATAAAAAAAATTGTATGATACCGTAATTTATGGCAGTATAATTGAAGCTATTGAATTTAATTTAATTAAATGAATATCAGGCCTCTTACCCTTACGCCAATTCAGCCTACTTGCGATATAATTGAGAGTTTCATTTTTAGCCGAAATATTCATTTAGTTTCCGATGCGCTCTAAAGTTTCACTGATTCTGAAATGAAGTGACTGGAATCGAGAAAACAATGCTACATTGGTTTGGGCGTGTGGACAGAAGGCAGAAAGATTGATGAAAGAAATCGGTAGGTATATCGAGTGAATCGAGTGGGTGGAAGGGCCGATAGGCACGTCCAGACGGACATAGGGGATGTATTAGAAAAGGACAACACACAAAGTACGCGAAACTGCCATCTCGGTGCACGTAGCGACTAATAAATGTTTAAGTAAGGCTTTAAAATGCCAATCGAATAACAATAACTTTAATAAAACAAAGGATTTACAAGTTAACGAGTAAGTAGGTAATAGTCGACTTACTTTTAAACGGAAACTTTATGCAAATTTAAAATTACTTTGATGTAGGTACTTGTTAGTTAAAATATATAAAATCCTTATATCCATAAAATACCCCTCCGTTTGAGTACGTATAATTTTGACGACAAACTATGGAACTCTACATTTAGAATGCGTGCTTTGACACGCACTACACCACTTAATTTTCTTTCATTCACAAATTACAATTAATTAATGTCACTTTTCATCAATCAATGTTAGAATAAGCTTAACCCCGCCCTCGCCTAAGGTTACCTCGGCGCGATATTGCCTCCAATGTACCACCTTGTATCTTGTTTTGTTTACGTTCTGCGAGCACTCAATGACGGGCCGTCTGCACGAGCGCACCGCGCAGCGTTTCTGAAATTGAAACTCCGAAAAGAGTGCGCGGAAAAGTGTCCGTGATTTACATTTTCTTTGCACCGTTTTCGAACGCTTGCATGAAAAAAAAAGCTGTCAAGTGTGCGCGGTTTTTCGAGAAAACTTTTTTCCCTTACTAACTGTTCATTGGCTGAATCCTTGGAAGCCACACATCATTAATAAAATTAAATGAACATTTTTTTTAGTGTGTGAAGATGACGATTTATAGCAAACTCGTGCAAATTGTCATGATAAGTGTGTGACTTGGAATTTGGAGAGGTTTGTTAATTTTTTTTCTGCACTACAAACAAACACAAGTATAGACTAGAATACTGGAAAATGTATTAAATTTAATCGTACTCTAAACATCTGATATGACAATTGTATTACACATCCAATGATATAAAGGGTACCTACCTACTTAATAGGTTATACAAGTAACTTAATTGGTCTATTAAGAAGGTAATTAGGTACTGTTGTGATTTTTTATGTTAAGCGGAAAATCCAGAGGTAATATGAATCAGTATGTAGCTGCTTACTTATTTTATCTTATAGGTTGGTATATCCTTTTCTCTGCTACGATTGTAAGTAAAGTACAAATAAAGAATTATCTTATCTTATCTGCTACGACAAAGTTTCGTCTTCTCTACAACTTTTTTGAGATGACTACCTAATGCAAAAAAGTAATTTCCATACCGCGACCGGCGCGACCTGTTTTACTACAGCGCGAATATATCACAGGTTACCTACCTATTTTTTTGTTTTCTATTTGTTCCTAAGTAAAAAAAAACTTTAGATATTTTTTGTACAAATGTCTCCAAACTACAGTTTGTAGAAAGACCAGTTTTTGCTTTTTTGCTGCGCACCCCCGCTCCGGCTTAGCGGTTGATTGCAGAAACGTGAAAAAATACGCGACTTTAGGACATAATATTGAACTTAAAATAAAAGCTGTCATGGCTAAGTAGGCTTCCCGTAGGAAAACTTATCCACTAAAAATTACTTTAATAAAAACCACCTCTTCCTATGGAATCCTACACTGTACGTGGCCTGACACGTGATTAGCAGGTTTTTTAACTGCTTTAAAATATCAATAAATGTTTTCAATGCCTATTCATTTTATTACTTGTTCATGTTGGTCCTTTTCACAATTGTTATTGTTCTCAGTGAATTGGTAACGAATTCTTTTAAAACTTGAAACGTAGAAATATTTTCCTGTCTTCAAGATGGAGTTTCATTAGATTTAATAACAGTTGAACGCTTAACGACCTATCGCAACACATAATAACTTCCATTCAACTTAATCGCTGTTCTCAATCTGGATACCCTGAGCTATGGTAACCCTGGCGCGGTCATCACAAACATGGTCAACACACAAAGGGCCGCACAAATGTACGGCGGCCTCCAGTGGGAATCAAACCCATGACCTCCGGCATGGTAATCATATGTATTACCGCTAAAACGATATATTTGTTCTCTCTACTAGGTTGTTTCGGCAGGGTGTATTGTCCTTGCTGCGTGTCGGACCTTCTTAGTAGGAGACCTCCTTACTTTTACTACGTACTGAGTATGAAAATTTAAGTAATTTTAAATTGCCATTAGGTTCTATTTAGTTGTTTGTTGAATTATTTTGGTTTAATTTTATTATTGAAAATTGATGCGATTGACATCTAATTACGTGTTCATCTTATTGGTTTTATTTAACCAAGTAACCATTCAGAAATGACCCCTCTCTGAAGCGTTTTCTTTTCATTTAGTCCCAATTCGTGGTAAGCGTTGCTGGTTGTAGAATTACTTAAAATACTTTATTGTTACTTAATGCTGTTGTATTGTAACCACTTTATTGTACAATTGTTTGTTAACCCAAATAAAATAAAATAAAACTACTGACCCAGACAGGCTTGCGCCCCAACGCTATCGACAGTACTGTCTGTTTATCCAAGGGTGAGCTCTCTCCAGTGAATAGGTATGTCCAAAAACGTCTTTCACCACGACATTTGCTAAGCTATCCATAGATAAATAGTATACCAACCCTTTCAATCGACTTCATTCGTTTATCCCTGGATATTTACTTACAGTTAGTTACACAACAATTCGGTATTTGACACTATAAACAATAAATTATTTGATATGCTCGATCAAAACAAAAATTACAAAATGTTTCGGAAAATGTATCTCTTTTAATCATTTACTAGTTATTACAATTTTTAAATAGATGAAACATAAAAGGAGTGCTCTGAAATGTGACGTCATACATAAGCAAGTATATTCCTACAAAATTTCGTTTTAAAAGTAACTCATTTGACATTTTGTCAAATACTCAATTGAATTGGTGCATTTCGCCTTTAAAGGTTTTTCCCACGGTTTTTCCCTTCCTCTTTTCTTTGGTCAATCAACATAAACAAATCCGTCAAATAGGATTAGTTAGGTACCAGATAACAGGACTTGAGTAAGTTACTTTACCTACTTTCAATAATAATAACGTGTTGTATGTATTTCCCGTAGTTTTTAGGGTTCCGTAGTGGACAAGGAATCCTTGTAGTTTTGCCAAATCCGTCCGTCTGCCCGCGGCCTAACTCATAGACGATTAGTATTAAAAAGTTGAAATTTGGCATAATCACACACATTAATTAAGCCGACAAAACGATAGAAAAAAAAATCTAGGTGTAGGAAGACCATTTTTTCGGTTTAGTTTGCAAAATATTAAAAAGCGTTCTTCGTCGCTATTTATCGGTCTATCTAAAGCGCGAATTGTGTCCGAGTAGGGCGTCCCCGACCCCTTTCCCGGCTTAATGGTTAAGTGTAGAACCGTGAAAAAAATTAGAGTAGTATAATGAACTTGAATCGCTCGTAGCCTGGGCTGCCTGAGTGATCTTAAACGATCACAAAGGTTAAGCAACATACGGCGCGTTCAGTCCATGGATGGGTCACCGTTCTAAGACTAACGCTAGTGGCATTTTTCGAGCGGTTCCGTGCTTCGAAAGGCACGTTAAGCAGTTGGTGCCGGCTGCCGTCGATAGATGACAGTCGTTAAGCCAAGTCAGAGGTCTTAGGGCGGCTTGAGAACTTCTGACAGTAAGACCAGCCACTAGTCTTACAAGCCTCCACCAATCCGGACTTGGCCCCCGTGGTGGAGTATGGCCTATACCTTCCTCAGGGAGGAGACCCGTGCCCCTTGGTGGGGACATAATGGGTTGATGATGATAATGAACTTAAAAGAAAAACTATCACGGCTAAGTAGGGCTTACAAGTTGACGAGTAATAGGTGAACTTGTAAGAGGAAAACTTGGTACAGATTTTGTACAAGTTTTCCTGTTATAAGTTGTTCGCCTATTGAATATTACTTTCATGAAGTTCTCGAGCAAATAAAAGGCCCTCTTTCTACAGAAACCTACATTGCGCGTAGCCAGACACGCACTTGGCTGGTTTTTCATAATATGCAAGTGGAATGAGGCACACGTTCAATTTCGAACACACGTATCTTATAAGAACAGCTAACAGTTATCTAAGTACTAAGTGTTATTGAATTACTTACTGCGTAACTCATAGTAACTTTTGACCCTTATTAGTTTCCTTGTGACTCTCCATTGGGTCAGAATAATGATAATGTTTAACGATCATAATTTAATAACAGTCGATGAAGTCATTCGAAATTTTATATCTGTGCCCAATGGCTGATGTGATGTAGAGTTCATAGATCAGGGTTAAAAAAACGGTTTGCTTTTTGATGAAGTTATTCTCCATTTCACCGACTTTTAGGTATAGAAGGACGCTAGGGTTTTGGTGAAGAAAACGGGCTAAATACTGCCAGAGTAGGTAGGTACCTTAATAGTACTTACTAATACTATAAATCCCATACTTAATTTTGCCTACTCAGGTAGGTATAATCAGTTATATCGCTCGAGAAATAGGGAAATCCATTTTTGACATCAGAAGGAGGAAAGCTACATAAGATACAAATTATCCTCGACTCTTGATAATACATTTATGATAATGCATTTCTGGTGTACATACAATAGATCTATCTATGCATGATCCATGAGTCGCTGATACGAAAATAATGACCGATTATTATTATTATTATTCGATTCAGGGCCGGATTTAGGGGAGGGCAATCTGAGCGAAAGCCCCCGGGGCCTCCACAAACGGAGGGCCCCCACGATAGAGACTTCGGAAAAAATTTATTTCAAATTAAAAAATAAGTGTTTGTTAAATACCAAGTAAATCTACTTGGTTTCTCAAGAAATTATTTATTGAAAAACTCAACTGAAAAATGTTGTTAATTTTTTTTTGGAAAATTATTTGGGGTGAGGGGGCCTCCGCTCCTTTGTTGCCCAGAAGCCTCTGGACCTCTAAATCCGGCCCTGGTGGCGATGAACCCAGTCGCGTAAGTCTCAAGACTAGTCTAGAACTCGAGACATGAAAACTGTTCAATTTCAATTTCAATGCGCGTTTCAATTTCGGAAGTTGCGTCCGATATAATGTATTTTTTTTATGTGTTCTCTTTGAGACGGCACTATCTGTCTGTCACCAGGCTGTATCTCAAGAACCGCGATAGCTAGACCGTTGAAATTTTCACAGTTTAGGTATTTCTATAGCCGCAATGACAACAAATACTAAAAACAGAATAAAATACATCTTTATGGGGGACTCTCATACAACCAACCACATTTTTGCCGTTTTTTGCTCATCTATATAGTGTCTAGCCATATAGTGTTAAGCCAAGTCAGAGGCCTTAGGGCGGGCGGTTTGAAAACTTCTGACAGTAAGACCAGCCACTAGTCTTACAAGCCTCCACCAATCCGGACTTGGCCCCCGTGGTGGAGTATGGCCTATACCTTCATCAGGGAAGAGACCCGTGCCCCTCGGTGGGGGCATAATGGGTTGATGATGATGATGATGATATAGTGCCTAATGTTGTATAGATAATGGTACCTACGGAACCCTTTGTGCGCGATTTCGACTCGCCGTTTTTTCTTATTCTATAAGAAAATTGTGTAGAAAAAATATAAACGTCATGTCTATACTAACTTTATAATTATTTTTCCTAGTCCCATCTGAGAGACGCCATCACAAATTATGACTCGGTTTGTTTTTTTGCCGCAATACAAAGTTCATAAGCGTCATTGTGATGGCGATTAAAGATAATACTTATGTACCTACGGTAATTATGCTTGCACATGTCATACTCATTGTCATGTTGTAACCAGTGTAAATGACTAATCTTCAGTCTTCTTACCGCCGATTCCTGAAATGAAACAGATCTAAAACAGGTTTTTCAATAATTTATTTCGTTAGAATTTTTAAAAACAATGTACCTGCTCTGGAGTGGAATAACGTATGTACTCCAAGACGGGAGTACCTACTCTATGGAGTTGTCTGATTTAGCCCCTTTGTTCGCGGGACGTCACATCCGCTTATGTTAAACTGTAACATTCTGGAATTCTTTTTTTCCAGTAGGTTTGTCATACTCCTATTCGAAACTATCATATACTTACAGACATATTTTGACACTTTTGAGTTGTCTAAATGCTTAACCCGATAGAGTGGCAAGTTACGTAATATAAGGGCTGTACAGATAGATAGAGAACACTTTATTGCACAAACAGGAGGAAGAATTACAAATGGCTTCTCATATCTAAGTAGTGTAAAACTTGGAAAATATTCCTAACATTCCGTAGACATTTAGCCGAGGCACGATACCCATCATTAGAGTCAGTTTTATTAAGCCTCTTGAGGCAATTTATACCGTTGGCTACAGCTCAACATCTAATGTAACTTTTATAGCATTCTAGGTCCATAATCTAAAATACATAGGCTGCCAGGAAACGAGAATGTAAGCGATGTAGTTTACTCCTTTCTACTCCAGTTCACCGCATTTAAACCGCCGCCAATGTGGTGAACGGATTTCTTATTGTGATTTGCTTGTAAGCGGAAGTGCTAATTTCAACACTTTCTTCGAAATGAAGATGTTACGAAAAAATTACATACATACATAAGCTCACGCCTGTATCCCAGAAGAGTAGGCAGAGACTGACTGCCACCTGCCACGATCAACATTGCGACAAAATCACTTTTTTAACATCGATCTATCTACGCTCAAATATAACACTTACTCTTTTCAATGCGGGTCCAGTGTACCGAGTCGTAAGGTTACCCATCTAGGTAATGGGGTATCATCTAAGTGCCGTTTCACATGCACCCTGTAACCGTCCGGTCGCCGGCCGGGTAAAGTAGTAATGAATGTATGAGCTCCAACGACCGGCCGGTCGTTGTGCATGTGAAAGCCTCCCATTGGAGCTCATACATTACTACTTTACCCGGCCCGGTGACCGGCCGGCGGCCGGGTGCATGTGAAAAGGCACTAAGGCATTATTAGGTTGTTGATGATCTACCCATTATGTCCCCTCCGAGGGGCACGGGTGTCTTCCCTGAGGAAGGTATAGGCCGTACTCCACTACGGGGGCTTAGTACGGATTGGTGGAGGCTTGTAAGATTAGTGGCTGGTCTTACTGTCAGAAGTTCTCAAGACGCCCTAAGGCCTCTGACTTGGCTTAACCGGCACCAACTGCTTAAATTAGATAGCTATTGGGATACTGCATCCCAAGGAGGTAGGTACCTCAAAAGAAAAAAAAAACTACTTCAGCACACTACAGCACTAAATACCCGGAAATAATTTAACCCGATATTACCTCTTTGAGACACGTATTCCGTTTTAGTGCTGTAATATTCTGGTATTTATTTTTTATTAAAAAATATATGTTTTACGTTCTTTGTGAATATATAATCACCAAATTACCCTCGGACTACTTATGATGTATTTTGTGAAACATATAGGTATATGTTAAATATTATTACTAAAGAATTGCCTCCAATAGACCTTATTTTCTGCTGTCCATTGAAGAACTGGGTATTTGACAAAATGTCAAATAAGTTACTTTTAAAACGGAATTTCGTATGAAAATAGCGGTTTTTAAGCATGTTTTAAGATAATAAATAGAGGCAGAACATAATAGAGACGCCAATTTCTTTTGAGCAAAAGCAAATAATGATTCGGTAACGGATGGTTATACACGGTGGCCGGATGATTGACGTCAAAAAAAAAAAATTAGGTCCCTCTTGTCATGGAGTATCCGAATCACCCCCATGTATGTTCCGCGATTTTTCATAGTTTCGGAGTTATGATTTTTTTTCTGAATTTTCATGAATTTTCGCCTTATCAATTTTGAAAATTTCTAAAAAAAGAACTAGAAACTTTTTTCAATTACTTTTTTTTGTAACTGAATCTTCACAAGTTGTTCTTCTATGCATAAAATAATCAGCTTCGTAACTTTGATAAAAGTTATTAAAGTGTTGGTCTAAAGTCAAAAATTTACGTTCGGTAAATTATGACTTGAATTTTCAAAAATAAATTAAAAATCCAAACAGATGTTTTAATGGTTTCTTAGTTAGCCTCAGAAATGCGCAAGACTCTCAGATTTCATAATCATTAAAAAAAAGTACTGCTTAACGAGCTACTTTGTGTACATTCGGCCTTCGAAGACAGCGAGGTGAAGAATTATTAAAATAAACAATTTTTTTTTTCTGCCATTTCGTCTTTTCTTAGTTTATTAATGAACGAGTCGTCATCATCATGATGAATAAAAGTGGTTTTGTCAATAAAACACACATTAAAATGTAAAAAAAATGTTTATTATAATAGGTTTTCAAAGTTGCCACCTCCTAATTATTATTTAGGAGGTGGCAACTTTGATTAACCTAATTATTTTTTTTTGACGTCATTCCCCCGGCCACCGTGTATACTATGTATGTAAGATTTTTTAAAAGTAATTTTATAACATATGGTGCGCAATAAAAACTATGAATCGGCATATGTTTTTCCCGTCTCTATTTTATTCAAACTCTATGGACTTAAAAATAATGAAAATAAAGCAAAATAAATGTAATCACGCTCTATGTTGATGTGCTAACTACTCTTTTTTTTTTGACAGAGATCTTCAGTAGTTAAGAGAGACGATACTTGTGGGACCTTAGCTAGTAATTTCATCTGTTTAGCGTCAGCTAGTAATCTATATTATGTTTTCTCGGAAACTGTCCCTCCTACGAAAAAGTGATGTACGAAACAGTGGTGTGAATTATGGCCGTCTTGTGAGGCCGACTTTTTAAAGTATAATTTATCACTTGTATCTTAAATTTCTGGGTGTCGTTTGGGTCGCAAAATTCACTCCTGGTGTCGGTTGCCCGAGATTAAAAAACAATGAGGCCTAAAAATCACTTTGATGTTGCCCACGATTCTCGCAATTGTGATGGTACTAGAAATTTGAGTCAAGTTAGCACTCACTCATATGCTCTTTGGCTTAACTAAACCGGCCATGTCACGTACTCTGAGGATGATGTACCGACCTAACGCTACAAATAAAAAATAAAAAAACTCACGCCCGCAATCCCCGAGGGGGTAGGCAGAGGCACCAATCAGTAGAACTGGGCCCACGTTTTGCCGAGTTTATTAGGTCCTAATTTATTAGATTAATTTTTATTAGTTTTGGGACCTAACGCTACACTGAGCTCATAATTCGAGATTTGACCCCAGAACACAGGCGTTTTTTCCACTAAATGGGGAACTACATTTTTAAGCGTACGTATTTATGTATCTACAGTACATACTGTAGGAAACATTAACATTTAATAAACATTTACACACAAGCACGTAGATTGCTTCTGGCCCTAAACTAGGATACCCTGTGTCGAGGGAACCAAAACAGCGACATCACAAACATGTAAACATCCAAGACCTGGGTTTTTTGTGCCCAGCCGGGGTTTGAACCCGGGACCTCTCTAATGGTAAGCAGACTGATAGACTACAGAGGTCGTCGTAAACACCTAAAGAAAGAATATCATAACAGCAGGGAATTACACACCAACACTAATTCACTGCACCGCTACATTCGCAAACTTGGCGCTAATGTAGATTTCCTCCTTTAAGGATAAATTTAATTGAAATGTCCTAGTCCACTATCGAAGTCTCGTGCGAGATGCACAAACACAATACAGAGTAAGACTGGAGTAGTCATAGAGATTTTTGTTAAGAAGGGTTCTTGAAACAATACTCATCTCAGAAACAAGCAACTGACGAGCTCCGTCTCGGCTCACCATGATTAAGCTCTGCGAATCAGAGCGAAACCTGGTCGGACTCTTAACACAAAAAATCAAGTAAGTGTATCCGGAATAAAGCTAATAACACCCATCATTGGAACTAAGGCCTGGTTTACATTTGCTTTATTTTCGTGCTTTTTTGGCACGCTTTTCATAGAGCTAGAATAGAATAGAGACACCAATTCCTTTTATAAGGACACAAGCAAATAACTATGTATTTAGGATTTTTTTAAAGTACTTTTACAAAATATGGTGCGTATTATAGCCATAAATCGGCATACGTTTTTGCCGTCTCTATTTTATTCAACCTCTATTGAAAACATGCTAAAAAAGCACGAAAATAAAGCAAATGTTAACCAGGCCTTACACTTCCGTAAGCACGGCACAAAAATTCTGGATTTTCTTACATAAACACATGCTAAGGTACATTATTCTAGAAACACATTATTGTCGTACACTGCAGGTTCTACTTCTAAAACGGGTCTATAATAAGATAGAAAGTGCCCCATCGTAAATGGAGCCAATCTAGGTAGGTATACACTATACCTACGTATAATCAACAATCTAACTTTTACATTTTAGTTGTAACTTCACCCGTAATGTAGCTGAGTAAAGTGCAAAGATGTGTAAGACAAATTACTGTCAACTGTGGCTAGGAGCATGTTATTTCAATTAAGGTTTTGCGCGCACTACGAAATTCTTTCGTTGCGATTTTTTAAGTGCGAAATAAAATCGCAAACGACAAGAATTCCTACGCCCACTACGATTTGCTGCGAAGTAATGGAGGCTATCGAAACATTGATTTACAAAGCAAAAGAGCCGCGGGGCTCGGTACCACTTCATAAAGAGTACGATTTCGCACGTGCGACTTTAAATCGCAAACTATTAATTTTCGCAGTGCGAGGATTTTAGTGTATTTCGGTTGTTCGCAGACTTGCGATATTTTTTCGCAACGATTTTTTATCGCAGTGCGCGCTTAAGCCCGAGTTACACGAAGCTAGTTTTTCACGCTAGGATAGCAAGCTAGAACTGTCCTGGCTTGCTGACCTGGCTTGAAACATGCTAGTTCTGTTGTTGAAATGAAGCTATTTTTGTCTACACGAGGCCAGAAGTACTAGCTTGCTAGCTTACTGATACTAGCTTGCTATCCTAGCTTGAAAAACTAGCCTCGTGTAACTCGGGTATTAGCCTTAACCTCTACAATTTTTGATAGATAGATCGGCTCACCATAACAATTTTTTTTAATTATTATTTTCAAGATAAAAATGCTGATGAACAAGGTTTTGTCACGCGAGAACTTTCGCGGAGTACATTCTCTCAGGCCCATCTCTAATTTGTTATAGTACGTAGCCCAGACTTGAAGCTATTTGGTAAAATTCAGATTAATTCTGATCGCGCACATGCAGTTACAAAGTAGACCTACCTAGGTATCTATCACTCATAAAAAAATTTGCCCTTATCTACAGTAGACCAGTTTGCTACTGACCGAGTTTAAGGTCGATTTTATACAAATAAGGCTCCACCAATCCGGCCGTGGCCCCCGCGGTTGAGAATGGCCTATACCTTCCTCACAGAAGAGACCCGTGCCCCTCGGTGGGCACATAATGGGTTGATGATAATGATTGATACAATACACCATTACACCCACGACTCATACCTGCTGTATTGTGTGCCCACTTCCGATTTCGAGGGATAATAGCTACTTTGGCTACTAGATGTAGGTAGGTAGCTATTGTTGTAATGAGGTATGCGTCTGCATCGGACCATGAAGGACGTACGGAGAGTGCGCAACGCTGGCATTTTCTAATGTGCAATTTCTGCTCCCCTTCAGTCAGCGGTTTCTAAGGCACTGTAAGTTTCAATCAATAAAAGGTACTAAGGTACTTAAATAATAAGCCTAAATGTCCATGTCCACCCTAAGAGTCCATTCTAAATACGGATTAGTAATTTCGAAAATTACCACCTAATAAGCACAAACATGTAAACTAGCAAACTTTTTCTCTTAAAGTTTTATTATTGCTTAATAAAATAATATTATTAGTTCAGATGTACATATATCAGTATGTACCTATATGTGAGTGGTTGACTAAAAAGGGACCTGGAGGGATTGGAAACCGTTATTTTTTTTATTTAAATTTTATAATCTGTGGGATTTTAGCTTTGTTTTGGTCTAACCAGAATATTTTTAGGTGCCGTAGTTATTTTTTTATGATTTTTTTTTGTGAGCCGAGCACGAGTCGAAACCTATAGAAATATGAAACTTCAAACGCGATTTACTCGAAATTAATTATTTTCCCTTGAGGTCCCTTTTTGGTCAACCACTCACATATGTGTAGATGAGTTCTCATTACTGTAATTATTCATACAATACTTTTTTTACGGCCCTGAACATTAAGTATTATATTGAATATTAAGAAAAAAAGCTATAAATAAAAAAAATGTGATTCTTTTTAATTTCCCGCCAACATTATGTCGGCCGACCTTGAGCGCGGCCCCTGTTACGTTATACTTATACTGTAAGTCGTTCTTTATAAGATTGCGTAGTTTTTTTTGTTGCTGTTTCAACTTACGATCGAAGTACATACTTGATTGCTGCTAGTTATTCACAGACGTAGAGGTTGAAGAAGACGAGGTGATTCCGACATATAAGGTGGGTAAAAAAATTTGACTCGCTAAGTTACCAATGTAGTTTATTACTCAAACAACTAAAAAAATTAAAACAAAAAAGTTATGTACATCTATTGGATTTTAGATAGGACGCTAGTGCCGCGTTACATAAAAATAAATAAACAAACAAAAATACACAATTAAGTGTACATTCCGTAGCCATTAATCTGTGGGTTAATTTATATACAATTGTCTTATTTAATTTATTTTTCTCAAACATGCTTGGAAATGTGAGCATTATGTCGACAACCTTCCTCGAGATAAATCGACATTGCTGTACTGGTCAATTACACGCGGGTAGCGGCCGGAAAAAGTTCTATGAAAATTCATAACTGTCGTGTTTTGCGGCCAAATAAATTATATACTAAACTCATATCTGTCGTGTTATTTAAAAATGGAACGATCTTTTACTCCGAACAATGACAACTAAGGAGGTAACTTATCAGAGGTTTTATTTAAATTTCGAACTGGCTTGCGATAGAAAGCTGGATATATCTATTAAAAAAGAAAGAACACTTTAACGCGGCAAAAATTATCGTTGTTCGTTCGTGGTTCGTCTGATTTTGAAAATTTAACACAATGAGTGCAAGTGATGAAAATGACTGTGCGATGAACTTATTTTAACGCCACCTGAAATTCAAGAGGCGGAAAGAGCCGTAATAGAAAACTTCTTACCGCCAAAATCGAAAGAAAAAAGTTCTGCCTTAGTAGGTAGGTACTACTTATCAGAAGTCAGAAATTTATTTCAACGTAAAGAATTTACATTCTGCTCGTTTTAATTTCCTCGCATTATTTGAGAAAAATCATATACATGCCTTGGCCACAACTAGGCATTGATGGACTCACGTATGTGTGCCTCGGCTTCGCCTCTACCCACATTTCCACGTTCGTCCATCAATGCCTCTTTTGCTGGCAACTGCAGTAATTTACTATTAGGTATTGTTCATAAGTACATGTAGTAGTAAAATAAATAAAATAAAAATGGTCTTGCCCTGATTTCCAGTCCGGATTGGTGGAGGCTTTTAAGATTAGTGGCTGGTCTTACTGTCAGAGTTTTCAAGCCACCCCATAAGGCCTCTGACTTGGCTTAACGGCTGCCATCTATCGACGGCAGCCGGCAACAACTCCATAACGTGCCTTGCGAAGCACGGAACCGCTTGAAACAATGCCACTAGCGTTAGTCATAGAACGGTCACCCATCCATGTACTGAATGCGCTATGGTGCTTAACCTTCGTGATCATCCAGGGCTACGAGCGATTCATACATTACCATATTGATGTCGAGAGTAAAGGGCCTTAAAGCCGCACAAGCATAAAATAAAACGTGAATTTCCGGAGGAGGTTATCCTTGAACTATAAGTTCACCTCAATGCGGAGGGCCTTGTTCGCTCGTACAGTCGACTCGCACAGCTGGTTTTATTCGGAGAATAATTTCGTTAGATGGAGGTATGCCCGCGGCTTTGTTATTATTTTACTGTTCAAAAACTTCAGCAGTCTCTTCGTGATATCTCCGTCCTCCCGGCGATGAGCCGTTCCTTCCTCGTGGTCAAACTTAGTAGTCAAACTGATTTGACCACGAGGAATTTTAACATTATTCGTGGTCAAACCGTAACTTTACTATATAACGTCTTTGAACATACTGTGTACCTACGATGTAGTCCCATTTTACAGGGTAAAATAAACAAAAACAACTGTACAATTTTATTTCAAGACTGTCACACAGGGTGTAATTTTTTAATAAATTTGATAGCTTGACCGCGAAGAATGTTAAAATTTTTTCGTGGTCAAATCAGGACCACGAGCAAGGAACAAGATGAGCGCGTCCTATCTACTGCCATTTAAGTTGAAATGAAATGTAATATTATTTAGTATAGAAAAGTTTAGCAAATAGTTCTCCTATTTTAACATTTCTAAAGAATGTGTAATTATATTAATCTAGTGATAGGATTAGAACGATGGTGTCTGTACTAGTTATAAAACTGTATGACAGACAGCAGTGTCTTCCGTCTGCAAATTTTAGCTATTTTATTATTACTGCTTGAGTATTTACTAATGAATGCTAGTCATAAGCTACAACAGGATCCATTTTTATGTATAGAGCTACCCACTTTCCGAAAATCTCTATACAACAGAAAGGCTTACAATAAAATTGAATCATAAACTTCAGAACGTATAATCAGCATGTCTTAATCGAATACATTCTAAAATATATCTGACTGAAAACCTTGACTCAAATGTAGCCTATATTTTGAATGTAGACAATAAGATAAGCAGAAACCGGTCCGATTCGAAGCATTTCGGTTTCGTCATACATGAGGTTTTTTGGCTCACAAGGACGTGGATGCGAAAGTATAGCAGTGGTTACTGAGACTGTGGCGCAAGTAATTTATCTTGCTATTGCGAAACACTGACCCCTGAACATGTCCAGACTTATTCTGAAAGCATTCTTGACTACCATCAAAAATTTTGATTTCCTATAAGGAGTGGCGGATTAGCCACGTTGCAAGAGTAGCAAAATTAATTGCTACGGGCCCCGCGGACTAGGGCGCCCCGCACCACGCTTTCAGGGGCTTGTTTCGTAGGACTAAAATTCATGGTTTAATATGACAATTCGACGTACTTTGCAATGTTGATTAAACCACATACTATCAAGTATGAAGACTACTACGCAGTATTGTCATAATAAACTACTAATTGTAGTTTTATGAAACTCGGCCCTGACTGCTCTGAACATTAAAAGGAGTTGAGTTAAAGAACGCTACACTATGAGCCAAAAACAGTTAAATCATGTCACTCTGATAGATATTGAATATGATTTGCTCTAGGATCGATTACCTACTATTATTTCTAGCATAAATAAATCCAGGAAAGATTGTACAGCTTATTTTATTCAATACCAGGTCCCTTGACTAATTTTGCTACAGGCCCCGCGATGGCTTAATCCGGCACTGCCTATAAGATAAGCAAATAGAAGTGGTAGACGGCTGGCTACATCTAGTCATTGAACCGTTAGCAGATGGAGTATAGACGTTTTCAAATAGAGACTACGAACTGCTAGTGATGCATATCACTGATAGTTGCTGGATGAAGATAACCGAGGAAAAATAAGTGGCATGCCTTGCCTATAAACAATTTCTATTTCCATAATGCAGTAGTAGACGAACATGGACTGATTGACATCACGACAATGCAAGCACATCGTGGAAATGACAAACATAGAGAAGGTCAGAATTCCTGATCGTGAAGCTTAGTCAGTTATTTCAATGACTCTTTCTTTTTACAAGGGTGTTAGGAAAACTTATTATAAGAACAATTACCTGTGAAAAGTACCCGAAACCGACGCGCGTGCATGCAACGACCAATGAATGTCGATGAAGCGAAAGTGATTTGTCATTGTCAGGATCGTGGCAGGTGGCAGTTCCTGGTCGCTGCCTACCCCTCAGGGACACAGGCGCGAGCTTATATCCTCGTGAGGCCCAATGTCTTCAAGTGATCACAAAATCAATAGTTCTTTTCAAGGTCGGGCCTTACGAGGATATACTTATATTACCTGTTTGTAAAAACGAACGCTACGAGTCAGGTTTCATGTGCTGTATGACCGGGGGTCGGTCAAGCACCTTAAAGAAACAATAATGCAAAACAATGGTGACGGGGAAATGTAAACAATGCTTACTTCTCGCGTGCAAAGCCTTGTTCAAGGTACTATGTACAATAGTTAGCTACAATAGTGTGAAGTGGGACAGCGCAACACACCAGAATTTAATGTACTCATTAGCGCTACTTAATATAAGTGCGTTAAACAATGTACTACGTTTAAAGCAAAACATATAACGTACTATGCTATGTAAGTCAGGCTTGCAGTCTGACTCAATGTTAATCTTTGGTATCCTTTACGCGTAAATAAAGGTGGAGGACTCTATATGTATTGGCTGATGAAGCAAAGGAAAAGTGCAGATGGATTGTTGAAATACTCGTGCAAGCTATGTGGACGTGGATGTCCTGTAAAATCAATTCATAGGGAAATTTCTCGAATAATGGTGAATTTATTGTTTATTCCGACAGAAAAGTGACTGTACTTGACACTATAAATAACTGTAACTATTATAACGTGTAACGTCTTTACATTTTCATGAATAAGTAAAGAAACTTATAATACCTACTCATAAAAAAAGCCTTTAGATAGATGCTTAAAAAGCATGAAAATATGTGATCCTAAGCACACGGGTAGATCGTGAAACGCGCCTCTACTGCGCGTATCGCGCAGATAAAGTGATACAATCGCGCTGTAACTTTGCGTTTTGATCAGAGACTCCTCTTCAGTTATACAATGGCATCGGTTGATGAGACTACATTGCTTACTGCTTTTAAAAAGAAAAGAACGTAAAAATAAGCGAAACTATTGGATAGACCCTTTTAGCGCGCGCCCCTCTTCCCCTTCCTCCAACGAACGTTTGAATCGATTCAAACGCGCGTATACGTGCGTTTGTATCGCGTTAAACGTGCGTTTCAATCAATACAAACGCAACTACACTCCGTTTATCTATACTTGACTTTTTTTCCAAACTTTAAACGACACTAAATCAAAAACCTTTAGCGGTAGAAAACTCGAAACAGTCTACAAATTTAGTGCTAGCTAGTACTAAATTTGCAAACTGTTTCGAGTTTTCTACCGCTAAAGGTTTTTGATTTAGTGTCGTTTAAAGTTTGGAAAAAAAGTCAAGTATCGATAAATGGATTATATGTGTATCTACGGCGCCGAAAGCGCGCATTTCTGATACGCGTGTCGTCTGCGGGTATAAAATACGAAGTGTGCTTAGGCTCTAAAGCAAATGTAAATCAGGCTTGATGGACAGACAGACAATAAAGTGAGTTCCGTTTTTTTCTTTTTGAGATGAGGAACCCTAAAAAATAAATTGTGTAACGTAAAATTATAGATATTGGACTTCTTGATAACATTATCCTAAATACAACCTTTTGATGCATGGAGTTTGAATTTTTTTCAAGATTTTAATCATCTAATTCACATTCATTCATTCTAATTCACTCTTCACAACTAATTAGGTATAATGTGTACTGCCCTTATATTACGCAGCTTTCCACTCTATCAGGTTAAGCATTAAGACAACTCGAAAGTATAAAAATAAGAATGTAGACAGTTCGGAGTAGGAGTATGAGATACCTACTGGGAAAAAAGTTCCAGAATGTAACAGTCTGACATAAGGTGGTGTGACGTACCGGGAACCAAAGGGCTAAATCAGGCAACTCCATACAGTGGAGTCTTACGTAATTGCACCCCTGGTTGCCCAATAAAGTGTTCTGTCTATCTTTCTATCTTAACGTCTAACACTAATGGCCTATGGAGTTATATACAAAACACTTTATTTTACATAAAAAAAAGAATCTCAACATATATATTTCTTAATCTAAGAGTACTGATCTCTTCCAGACCACCTGTCAGTTAAGTAAACAAGGAGGTTAATTATCTTGTCAACACCTTCATGTCACTAGTTACGATTCACCTTCTCTATTTGCATTAGTACCTACACACAAAGTTAACACAGTTAACATTAAACAATATTTATCGACTTTTCTTTGCTTTGTACCGCCCGCGCCCGCCGGATGTTTGCCCGAGAAGTGCAAAAAACAAACCGCGGACCGACGCATGCGCAACGTTGAATTCGTTCGTGAAATGAACGCTGCGAAAAATGAGTTTTTGTGCAATACTTTTAGTTGTTGAGTTGAGAAGTCAGCTTCCTTGTGTTCATTCTTATATTATTTACTAGCTTTCGCCCGCGACCTCGTCCGCGTGGACTTTAGTTGAAAATTTTGCAACCCCGTTCACTCCCTTAAGGGTTAAATTTAGAAAAACGGCGAAACACGTGTTCAATCAATTGTGTTGAAGAGTATTATTTTAAGTTTCAAGAAAATTAGACAACATTATTTATACCTCCCATACAAATTTTGGCAACCCTTTGACTTAACCCTTAGGGGTTGAATTTAAAAAAATCCGGTTATTCCTTAGCTACATTATATGTGAATGGTTGACCAAAAAGGGACCTGGAGGGATTGGAAACCGTTTTTTTTTTTATTTGATTTTTTTAATCTGTGGTATTTAAGCTTTGTTTTGGTCTAACCAGAATATTTTTAGGTGACGTAGTTATTTTTTTATGATTTTTTTTTGTGAACCGAGCACGAGTCGAAACCTATAGAAACACGAAACTTCAAACGCCATTTTCTTGAAATCAATTACTTTCCCTTGAGGTCCCTTATTGGTCAACCACTCACATATATAGACCCTCTGTGCAAAATTTCAGCTTCCTAAGTCCAACGGCTTGGGCTGGGCGTTGATGAGTGAGTCAGTCAGTCAGGACTTTGAATTTTATTTATATAGATACATAGATTGAATTTAATTAATTGAATGTTAAGATTTTCTGTCAGTTGATCAACTTTAACCACGACTCCTATAATTAACTGTATTTACCTACGCATTGCATCAATTTTCTATTTCTCTGTTACTACAAATAGTACCACTAAGTTGACTGCTAAATATAATAATTTGATTTGGAAATTCTTTATTGCACAAAGAAGTCTGTACAAAGGCGAGCTTAGTACTAAAAAGTATTTTCTTCCAGCTAACCATGGGTGATATGGAAATAAGTGCTAGAGATTTCTTAAGAAAAATAAAAAAAGATAAATCTAAAAAATAAAGATTAAAAAATCTAATAAATTAAAATAATCTTACTACTATTATAAATGCGACAGTTTGTATGAATGTTTATTTGTTACCCAATCACGATTCACACTACAACGACTGAACAAATCTGGATCAGAACGCCTTTAGCATAAAGGCTACTTTTCATTCCGAAAAAATACATATTCCAAGAGAACAAGGTTGTGGGCAACAGATTTGATGATACTAATAATCAATCAAGATACTAATAACATAACATTTACATACATGTATGTACATTGCTTCAGGCCCCACACTAGGATACCCTGTATCGTGGGAACCAGAAATAGTGACGTCACAAACATGTAAACATCCAAGACCTGGGTTTTTTTTTGTCCCCAGCCGGGATTCGAACCCGGGACCTCTCGCATGGTAGTCAGATGCGCTAACCGCTGTACCACAGAGGTATAATACTTTACTAGTCACACGAGCTAACTTCTCAGCAACTTATCTGTAATTTAAATTAACATTTCAAAAGTCTAGTAAAGCAACAGTTGTAAATTTCAACATTCTAGATGACTTAAAATTTTTCAACCGTGCCCACCATGAGCCAAAACAACTCAGAAGAAGGAGTACCATAGAAGGAGGAATAAAATAAAAAGTAACAGTTGTATAGCTGTCCATGTTACTCTTACGATAAATCTCCGCGCCAGAAAGAGACAGCTGTCGTGTACTCATGCACTAAAAATGTTACTATCGTACACGGTTGCCACAGATTACTGAACAAAGCCAAAATCGATAGGGCTGGGACAAACACCATAAAGATGTCGATATTATTTATTCCGATCTACATAATCTGTGTATTTTTTTAAATTAATGTTGTTATTTAAGTATTAATATTAAATGATAAAAAAATCATACCTCTTTTTCACAATTTGCAAAAAGTATATTTTCAATCCCATCACCATGTTTAATAGTGATTTTTCGGACCCATGGCTGTGTACCAAAAAACCTACGACTAAATTCCATTATTCCAATTCCAATTAATTTAAATTACAGTCATGGGCCCATGATAATCACTATTATCACCATTATCTATCTATCTAATTATCAATGTATTTATCTCTAAAAAAAAATCATTTTTCCCTTGGTGGTGCTAGTGAACCAGCTGGAACCCCTTGCGGATATGTTATTATGTGCTAAGTGTGGTACATACCATATAAGTTACAATAAATATTCATAAGTAACAGTAAGTAATTCTCATCAGGTTTTCAATAATATAAATGGGACTAATAGGGCTATAGCGAATCGAAGAAAGATTTTACCGAGTTATGTGGTAACATGGCAAAAAGTATATGTACGGCGAAAATATAACCTTTTTTTTTAATATGTTTGCAAATCATCAATAATCACCATGTACAGCGCCACCAAGTTATCTGTTCAGGTGGGTAAAATTGTAACTAAGTAATTAATTGTAAATCCTGTCCCCATTTTTTGTTTTATTTATTCACTTACTAAGATTTATAGATATATGTTCATTAAAATTGAAAGATGGGTTAAAATATTCTCATTTTTCGAGTTAAATTTCTCAAATGTTACTACTAAATTCCCCACTAGCGCCGCTATCAACTGAACAGATGAGATGGTGGCACTGTAAGAAAGTATAATGAATAAAACAAGACCAAAATAGGAAAAACTATTTAATAACATAACATAACATTTACACACAGGCACATACATTGCTTCTGGCCCCACACTAGGATACCCTGTGTCGTGTTAATAGATTACGTATTTGTTTCCAATAAATACCTACCACCTAGCATAGTTACTCAAGGCACCCGTTGTAATAACATCATCAGTCCAGGTTCCATGGAATAAAATAAAAATTAAAAACCAAACGATTTATTGGTACAAGATTATTTGGCATCAAATAAAGTGCGTAGTTTCAAGCTTTTCACATAAAAATTGGCAGGTTGCAGCTCAATAGAGAAGAAACCAACACGTATTACTATAATGTATATGTTTTTTATCCCTGACTTCTGTTTTACAAGTACCTATTAACGTTTTTTTTTTCACAAAAATGTGTCAGCCATAATGTAAAAGATAATATTTTATGAAATTAAAATGAAATCAGCTTGGTTGCAGCTCACAAACGTTGTCCATTTCCGCGGAGGTCGCAACCTGAAAATTGTTTTTATTTAAGTACTTCACGTTGATAACTTCCACATAAAAAATAATAAAAATCACTTGCACCAGAATCAGACTATGATACTATTAAACTAGTTATGACCTTTAACTGCTAAACGTGTCCAGGATAGAAAAAAACACCCAGTCAGGAAATAATCAGGGAAAAATTCTACAAGTGATATACGGCGCCTTGCAGGTTGGAACTGACAACCTGTTTTATTATCCAAGTGGAGTAACCACTAGACCAACGAGACAGTCGGGTCTCATGTGAAATTCCTGATGTACATACATACAGCAAAATGTGCACCTCAGTCGACACAATTGTGCAGTATGTAGACTTTATTTTGTTTTTAGTATCATTATAATGTATAATTATAACCTTACCAATGATCTGCGGGCTAAGGAAAAGCGTAAAGTAGGTACGGCACTTGTTTCCAACCTACGCCACTTGCTATTGTTTATGAAACAGTCGCTTGCTGCAAATGCGGTGTAATTTTGTCCAAGACTACTTTGTACGTGATACTGCGTCATCAACATTTGTTATTTTGTGCTGTCTTCGGGTAATCTGCAATAGATATTTAACAATTAAAACAACTATACGAACGCAAGAAATAACTAAATATGCTCTACGAACTATCGATACTTTTTTTCACTGAGAAAGTGGGAAACTCCCATCCCTATTCCCCTACAACAAACAACAAACTTGTATTATGATTTATATCGAAAATATCACAATACTCATGATGAAAACACCACTCTCTAATAGCTAATTTGCAATTCTAGTAGCCCATAGTTGAAATCTTAGAGAAAATACCCTTTTAGGTACACAAAATTGAGACTTACCGGTGGAAGCTGATGAATGTTGTTTCATTATCTTCTCGGGAAGAATGAGATATACATTCTAACACAACACACGCCATGCCGATGGTTACTTATACTATATACCATGAGAATCCACTAAAATTCACTTCAAATTGTGCTTTAGTAAATATAAAATACACAAGCTTCTTGAAAACTGCGCACTCCCAAACCTCTTGTCAAACACACTGCCAAACACAGAACACCCTCTGCCAAATCAATGTCATTGGGGGGCACATTGCATGCCGTCATTTTCTGAGCCGTTCTAATTTGGTCGCGTAATGGTAACCAAAGGTAACCAACTGACGTTTAAGGGTTGTACGCTCGAAAAAAGCAACAAAGACACGACTATACTTTTCTCTTTCTAACACGTAGCTTGCGGCTATTTAAATTGACGAAACAGACTATGTGGCACGCTTTCATTTTTTAACGCTCCTTCTATGGTACTCCTTCTTCTGAGCAAAACAAACTTTTAAACTGACATTGACATACGGCGCGCAGTCGGCCTTGATCAAACATCAACAATGTATTTACTGTTAAGGCACAAATATATAGACATACATACTTACGCCTGTATCCCAGAGGGGTATGCAGAGACCAGGGTCTGTCACGACAAAATAGATATCTATAAAAAATCTCGCTAAAATTAATGCGGCAAAAGAACGTTTTCGGGGTCAGTAAACAATGTAAAAATAGCGTAACCTACAACTCAAATGTAGGATAGATGGAGAACACTATTTCACACAAAAATTGTTTATTTGTCTTGTCTATAACTGGTTATTAAGGATTCTAGTTTATTTTGTACACGTTTAGGCCCGTTTTTTACTGCTTTCCACACTCTCCAAGGTTTGCTGGAAGAAACCTCTTACAGAGATAAGTTTGCCTTTGTACATGCTATATCTTATGTATTATTCTTTTGAATGTTTCGTCTGCAATAAAGTATAACTAAGTAATCAATAAGTAATCAATAAACCTTTTTCCGCTTTGAATTTACTTCAAACTAACTCTAATTAATTTACTAACTCTGGTTAGTTACACGCAATGGAGGTATTATCTCGACTTGGACACAGGGTTTTGTAAAAGGAATGAAATAATAAACTTGAAGTGAAGAGCCCTTTTTGTCTATTATCGAGAGCACCTTGAAACGTCGTCGGAGCTTACGCAACCCGTTGAAGTCTTTTGTATCGAAGTGCGTAAGCGCATAGTGTTGTGTTCAATGTGGGATAACGTTTGATGGCCTTGCTCGGACCCTACAAATTTTATTACAGTGTTGAAATTGAAAGTACAAGTAATACTTTTAAGTGTTGATCTACAATGGTAAAGCTTTTCAAAAGACGAAAAGAAGGGGTTCTGTAGTCGAAGCGTATACGGTTTTTATGTATGACCATGATGCATGACTTTTTTTCCAAGTACTCACTACGATTTCGATTATTATTGTTTAATATGTTTGGTGCCTCAAAGTTGGTCGTATTTAAAAATGCAAAATACCGTCTCTGTGTGTGTAGAAAAAAGAGGATTATTGATTTTGTTCAATTAGGTTTTAAATTGTGAACCGATTTTGTGGTAACTTAGGTCTCATGTTTTTCAAGTGATAGTACAATAAAATTGAGACATAAAGTTGATCTGATGATCCCCTCCAGGCCAGTAGAATGGAGGTGGTGGAGTCGGGAGCGGCGCTGGCGTGGCGCGTCCTGGCGGCGCTGGAGGGCGGAGCCCTACTGGCCGGCGGGGCCGCGCTGCTGGCCCACCGGTGGCGCTGCGCTGCCCGCAAACGGCGGCACAGGACCGCGGCTAAGACTGTACTTGTGAGTCTATCCATCATAATAATTAAATTACATACATACATAAGCTCACGCCTGTATCCCAGAGGGGTAGGCAGAGACCGGAGATCCTAATAAATCACTTTCGCTTCATCGACATTCATTAGTCGTTGCATGCACGAAATAATAAAATGTCACCTTAATTAAATACAATACAATGTCAGTTACCTATGTCAGGGGGTCATTATTTGTTAACATATTGTCACGTGATTGTTTAATTAATAATGAGTGTGTTTTTTAATAGTAGGTGTTAATAATCGCAAAAACAGATACAAAAACCAAAATCTTAAAATTACCTTAATTAGCATTTATTAATCACATAATTACTAAAACACATGCACAATGTCCACCAAATGTTTTGTCGACTAACAACAGCACAACAGTGGCCGAAATGCTACAGATCCTAAACACCCTAAAATAAAAATAAAAATATCCTGCACCACAATGATTATATTTATAAACCCAATGATTATATTTATAATCATTGGGTTTATTTTTGAGCCGAGTGACATAAACAATTGTTCGTGAAATGCTGATGGATCCTCGACCAAAAATTATGACTATGTTATTGAACTTGGCTCACATGCAATACCCATATAGGTCTACACCAATTTGGGTGAACATTGGCACCACACTAGGATACCTGGACAACACTAGGAGGACCTGTGTCGTGGAAACCAGAAACAGCGTCACAAACATGTAAACATCCGAGACCTGGGTTTTTTGTCCCCAACCGGGGTCCGAACCCGGGACCTCTCGCGTGGCAGGCAGATGCGCTAACCGCTGCGCCACAGAGGTCGTCAAAAACAAACTTATACCTAAAAAGGTCGAAGAATAACTGCATGACCAGTTAGAATGCCTTGATTCGCTTATAAATCACATCTGTTTATAAATGAATCAATTGACAATCCGACACAGGATGGGCCGAGGCAAACCAGTTTCACAAGAATGTTTTGTCTCGAACTTAAAGTTGCTGTTACGTCTGACGTTCTATCTCACTTGCACATTCTTAAAATTTTTATGTTTGTCAAAATTAATAATAAATTAAAACGAATAATGACAAAAAATACTGCTAAAATTAATAATTGTAATATAATTATTAACTTTACATAAAAACTTAATTAACAATATATGAAACTAATCTACTATAAACTAAATTATAATAATTGTAATAATTAATGATTTTACAATATCATTGCAAAGTTTGATGTAAATTCCCCATTATTGTAAACTCTCACTATCTCATTCTTTCGACCTGTACGCGTTTACACTCTACTTATGCAGTAACGAGTGTCTTATAATAAAAATGTTGAGCCTTTCCCATTTCCTATCCGTATGAAGCTCGCCGATGTACAAATATTTAAATGTTCTTATTGTGCAATAAAGAATTTTCAATTAATCAAATCGAATATCAAATCAAATACATTTATTTGTTCAAGCATAGGTATTTTGCGTACAATATACTTAGTATAGTGTAGACAGATTTTAATTTTATACAATTTGTCTTCTATGCTTTACAAAAACAGAAAAAAGAAGGTGATTCGGTGATACCTATCAAAAATCTTAAAAATTAAAATGTCATAGTTGTGTACATAATTTGTCAAAAATTCATATTAAATTATATACAGCGCCACGAAGTTATCTGTTCAGGTGGGCAAAAATGTAACTAACTAATTATGTAATTGTAAATCATGTTCCCCATTTTTTGTTTTATTTATTCACTTACTAAGATTTATAGATATATTTTCATAAAAATTGAGAGAGGGGTTAAAATATTCTCATTTTTCTAGGTAAATTTCTTAAATGTTACTACTAAATTCTCCACTATCGCCGCTATCAACTGAACAGATAAGATGGTGGCACTGTAATATAATGTCAAAATGAGTTATTTATATATTTTTTAGAGAAACGTCGGACAAGAATTCCTGCACCGAATAGTAACACTTTTCACACAATAATAGCTGTAGCTTAGACTTAAAAATTTCAAGTTTACATTCTTTTATGGTCTGTTGTACCTTAGTATATAGATTAGTGGTGCCATATAGAGGACACTTTTTTCAACCAATCAAACCAATTCTATTTCTACACTCGTTGGTATAGCGCTATCACGTCTGAGGTCGTCCGATTGTCGGCGTGCTACCCTTAAAAGTTAAAGTTAATTTTTCTTTTCCAGATAACTGACACCAAAAGTTCTCTAGGAGTCAATCTAGTCCGCGAGTTAGAGTCCCACGGGTGCCGTGTGACGTCATCGGCAACCGAAGCCAGCGAAGCCACCGAAGCGAGCGAAGTCGACGCCCTCGTCGTCATCGGAGCTTCTCCCAAGGCCGACGGCCTCAATGGCCTGACAGACTTGGTCACTAAAGACGTTTATGATAATTTGAAGGTGCGTGATGACCCTTTTGCCACTGGTTTCTTAGGTGGAACGAGTTAATTTGGCGAGGAGGCTCGCCTTCGACTGTGGATGGGATTGTTTGATGTCTGTTAAGCAGGTATGAGTGCGGTTACTTTTTAAAAATAAAACCTTATAACTGTAATCAACTATGTTTATTTTGCACTTTTCTATGACATTAGATAGTCATTAGAGTAATATCTGAATCTGTGGGAGTAGCAGTAAATCGGAAATCAGAATTTCAACTAAAGAATTTACATTCTGTTTATTGAATGTCGACGTACCCATTATAATATTAGGTGCTGCCTTGGGGCCGAATGTAGTGGAGAAAAAGGCAGCGAAAAAAAAACTCCACTCAAAAACTCCGAATGTATTATTTGTTTTACCATTGACACGTTAAAAAGAAGAAATTGTGTCCATCCTAGGACGCCCTATCTAGTATCTAGGACGCCTGTCTAGTATCTAGAACGCCTTAACCGTTAAATTCCCAATCTATGAGTCATCATCGACCCATCATGTCCCCACCGAGGGGCACGGGTCTCTTCCCTGAGGAAGGTATAGGCCGTACTCCACCACGGGGGCCAAGTCCGGATTGGTGGAGGCTTGTAAGACTAGTGGCTGGTCTTACTGTCAGAAGTTTTCAAGCCGGGCGGCTCCGGCTAAGGCCTCTGACTTGGCTTAACGACTGCCATCTATCGACAGCAGCCGGCACCAACTGCTTAACGCGCCTTGCGAAGCACGGAATCGCTCGGAAAAATGCCACTAGCGTTAGTCATAGACGGTGACCCATCCATGGACTGAACGCGCCGTATGTTGCTTAACATTAGTGATCGTTTAAGATCACTCAGGCAGCCCAGGCTACGAGCGATTCTATTAGTACCGACCTAAAACATTTTTTTTACATAGCCCACTTTGTGTCCCACTGCCGGGTAAAGGCCTCCTTTCTTCCAACTCTCTCTGTTTCCAACCACCTCGCACCATCCCGGCAAGAATGCATTTAGGGCGTCCCGCGGCCCGCCAGCCATCTGCCGTATGAGCGTAGATAGGTGGGCCAAAATTGAGTATTTTGACAGAAAGTCAAATGAGTTACTTTTAAAACGGAATTTTGTATGAAAATACTTGCTTGTAACGTCAAATTTCAGAGCACTCTTTTTATGTTTCATCTATTTAAAGATTGTAATAACTAGTAAATGATTAAAAGAATACAATTTCCGAAACATTTTGTAATTTTGGTTTTAATTGAGCATCTCAAATAATTTATAGTTGATAGTGTCAAATACCGTATTGCGACGGACTGGGGTTCCGCAAAATGGACACCGACGTCGCTGCAGAGCAAGGCGAAGATGGCGGGACGATAACAATTATATTTATACTACACCTGCTTGGAAAGTACCTTGATACTTTATCAAATTTACGGTAGAAAGTACGTCATTGCATATCGAACAAATATGCGGGGAGAAAACGCATCTGAGCGGGAGAGAAAAGTGTATGAAAATCCATTTCTTACGTGGTTTTTCTTTTTTAATTTTGGGTAAGACTATGCGCCGGTAACCTAAATATCAAAAGCCAAAAAGTTTTTACAGTGAGTTTTTATCTCCAAGTTCGCAAAATGGCACTGGCCACTAGCTGTGTGTTGGATGGTGTCGGGCTGGCAGTGCGACCCTGCGGCGGCGGCGGCAGGATAAACAATTTGAAAAAAGAACATGTGAAAATTGCAGACGCCATTGGCGCCATTTCCAATTTGTGTGTTGTTTGTTCAATTAGTAAAGAGATCGTTTTTTATTTTCCTTGTAGGTGTAGTATAAAGCACTATGTATCACTCGAGAGAAACTGCGATTCCCGATCTCAGGTGTTTTAAAGCCCTCGCCTACGGCTCGGGCTTCAAACGACACCCTCGACGGTAATCGGTCACTTTCTCCTCTCGGTGAACAATGTACTATTAAAGATCATTTAAATGTATTCCCAAACCTTTTCAGCTACTAGAATCTCAAATTGCCCACGTGCGACGCGGCGGGCTCGTGGTGTGGGCTGGGAGCACGGGCGAAGCGGTGAGCGGAGCGTTTGGCACCGCGTACGCAGCGTTCGACAATGTACTGAAGACGCAGCTCGAGTTTATTGCTAATGGGTAAGAGTTCAGCAAAGGTAGTACGAGGACGCGAGTCACCAAGTTCTACCTTTTATAAAATAATGAAACTAGAGGATTAGTTTGACGACCTCTGTGGCGCAGTGGTTAGCGCATCCGCCTACCATGCGAGAGATCCCGGGTTCGAATACCGGCTGGGGACAAAAAAAAAGAAAAAGGTCTTGGATGTTAGATACTTGTTTGTGACGTCGCTGTTTCTGGTTCCCACGACACAGGGTATCCTAGTGTGGGGGCCAGAAACATTGTATGTGCTTGTATGTAAATGTTATGTTATGTTAAATATAGTGTCACAGTATTAAATATTATGTATTCACAATCAAATAATACAATGCTCATGTTGCTCACCTATGTTGCTTAACCTTCATGATCGTTTTTAAGATCTCTCGGGTGACCGGGATGACGAGCTATTCAACTGGCCCATAATCTAGTATATTCCCAGCTATAATTTAAGTGCCCGCTGATGCCACGCCTGTTTCACTACACGTGTCGATATCGTAAGTACATGCGGCGACCACTCCGGAGTGGCAAATAGGTAGGAATTCAGGCGCCAGAAGAGGTAAGAGTTACGCGGTAGAAAGAGAGGCAACATGTAGGTGAATATAACGTAGCTTTTTTAGCGCCGTGCGATCTGAATTGCACCTAATTGTATCGCTGCTAGAGTCCCTTTTACTTTAATTGATTTTGCGGAGTGAATATTCTGTACCTATACTATTATGTATTCTGTGTAGGGTTGTTGAGGAACTTGTTATGAGGAAGAGGATGAGGAAGAGGAATTTTTTAAAGTCGATTTTGAGGATAAGGAATCTGGCAGACTAAGAGGAAGAGGAAAAGGATGAGGAAGAGGATGCTAAAGACGAAGAATAAAATAATTACGTAGATGACGCTAGTATTGAACTTCTTTACCTACATGTTTCCATCTCTGTCTTCCTTTAACTTTTTAATACGGCGAGACTTCTCTTTCTCTTTCAAACACATTTCGTTTCAACAAAACTTATAACTCTCCTTCCTCTTAAATTCCCCATGAGGAAGAGGAAGAGGATTTTTTTAAATCAATTTTGGGGAAAAGGAAGAGGGTGAGGAACCTCAAAAATATGAGGAAATTCCTCATTTTGAGGAAGAGGAATCCGAAAATCCACACCTACCGACTATGTTCTTCCTGCAATTCTCTCCATCCAAAGGTTGTCTAAGCAATAAGACCGCCAATTGTGTACCATTTAGACATAAGGAAATTACAATAACTCTGTATTATGGTTGAGCAATAAAGTGTTATCTATCTATCTATCTATCTCATCAACCCTAATTCTGTGGTATACAATACAATACAATACAAATAAACTTTATTTCTCTATCCACAAATTGGGTACAATAGCTGATGTGATACAATATGGCACAAAAAGAATAATTTGTGGAAAGACTGGGTCCTAAACTAGATCAAAGATCTGTATCTTAGGATGCCAGGCCTCCCAAACACTAGAGCAACAAAGTATGGAACATACTGTAGACACAATAAGTCAAGACCAACAGAGAAATTACAGAAAACAAGGATAGTATACAAAAATAGACACAAAAACCAAATAAAAAAAAAAAAAGCGGTGGTGGCGAGTGGGGTTGACCCTCGCTTCTCGATCATGAGGGTCTGGGTTCGAACCACGCATGTACCAATGACTTTTAGTTACGTACATTTGTTTGTACAGCAACACCATTCGCTGATAAATTGTGCCCGGATAACGGCGACAGGCTTGCCACTTGTCACGTTTGGGACCTAATAAACTCGGCAAAACGTGGGTCCAGTTCTAGAGACTGGTGCCTCTGCCTACCCCTTCGGGGATAACGGGCGTGAGTTTATTATATTTTATATTATTATTAAAAACCAAATAAACGGGTACTTACACTCATACACTATTGCAGAGCACAGTGCGAGGCGGTGTGGGTGGGGCGCGTAACGGACGCACAAGACGCGGCGCGACTAGTCGCCGACGCCTTGCTGCCTTCAAACACTTATCCTATAAGGTACCTGTCATCATCAACCCAATGGGACATATCGCACCTCCAGAACTATAGTGACTGAACTCAAAATTTACAACTTTTGGGAATGAAGAAAATGTATTCGGCGCTCTGAGCGAGATGCTCAAGAAAAAACAGACCGAAATATTCCTCCATCTCTCTCGGACCAAATAACGTCGGTTTTTTAATATAAGCATGAAAGAGTATACCTTTTTGAGTCATTCTGAATACTTAACTCGTTTTAGCCAAATTTTGAGTTAGGTCACTTTAGTTCTGGAGTTGCGATATTTACACCGAGGGGCACGGGTCTCTTCCCTCAGGAAGGTAGGTTAGGTAGGGTTCGATCCGTAATGTGAAAAGGGTATCCCGGGGCACGGTAGAATGTTTGATTTATTTATAATATGGTAAAATAAAGGCGCCTGGGAACAATACAAATGAGGGTATCTTAACTAAGGTCTAAAAATAGCAATAAAAATACATTAGGTGTATAAAAGAAGGCAGGAACACTTTAAACATCATAATGTGGCTTTCGAATATTTGTGAAATGATTGTCAGATTTATAATAATGATTTAGGTATCTAAGGAGATTAGAGCAATCCGGTAACGTACTTACAGACGTGTAGTAACGATAATAAAATGTAGAATGATGACGTTTACGTCCACTTAGTTTGGAGGCTGAGGAATATCTGTGCCAAATACGTCCGAACAGTGTGGCGAATGTCAAAAACTAATTAAATTTGGAATAGTAGATGGCCGAAAATGATAAAAAAGGCAACGAGGCAAATGCACCTCGTTACAATACCCTTGGAATAGTAGATGGCCGAAAATGATAAAAAAGGCAACGAGGCAAATGCACCTCGTTACAGGTCTTACTCCACCACGGGGGCCAAGCCCGGATTGGTGGAGGGTTGTAAGACAAGTGGCTGGTCTTAGTGGCCGGTCAGAAGTTTTCAAGCCGCCCTAAGGCCTTAACTTAACCATCTATCGACGGCAGCCGGCACCAACTGCTTAACGTGCCTTGCGACACGGAACCGCTCGGAAAACTGCCACTAGCGTTAGTCTAGACGGTGAACCATCCATTGACTGTGTCCATGATATGTTGCTTAACCGTAGTGATCGTTTAAAATCACTTAGACAGCCCACGCTACGAGCGATTAAGGTACCTGTACTCTACATAAATTAAAGATACATTAGGACTTTGAATAAAGCAATAGATAAGGAACTCACAATCCCCACGGTCGCGGGCGGTGGTGGTACCTTTAAGGATGTATTGAAACCGCACCAAATTGAACTGTAGCAGTATTTGTAGCGTTGAGACGGGCCGAGTTTCATAAAACCACAATTCCTGGGTTACTATGACAATTCGATGTAACCCGTCGAAATTTCTACGTACGTCGCATAATGGCAGTATGGCGGAGACAGGTACACAGTTATTTCGCCGGGTAATACTGAACTCGCTCCGATTGTTAAGCCAATTGACAAATTCCATCCGCCCTTCCACTATTGAACGTGAGGTATTTTTTGGTGCTAGTTAGACATCGATATCTTAAAGGCTAAAAACCAAGAGACAAATAAAAGTTACGATATAAAAAAGTACCTACAGTGGGCGGCCTTATTGCTGTATGTTTTACTCCAACACCACAAAACAAACTAATGTTTTCTGACAAATCTCTACATTTCAGGAACATGGCAGTTCGACTTCGAGGCTTTCTAGGAAGATGGCTGAAAATTATCAGCTGACATGAACATTACCTCAGCTACTCAACTATAGGAACCCTTATGTAACGACTTTACGTTCTGTATTAATCTTAATTCCGGACTCTCCGACCTTACACTAATGCAACTGTACTCCGTTCCATGACTCGAACTACTACAAAGTACTCGCATCTCATTGGTCAATGCGCTCGGGTAGAGACAAACGAAGACAGTCTGCTTCGTTAGGGTAGGTTACATGCTATTAAAAGTTGCGCGCACAATTTTACTTTAACGTAAGGCTGCGTCCCCAGTTGGCAAACAGTTTGCAGCCGACTGAGTTAGCGGCGTATCTTTTTAGTTAGTATGCCCTTCCATTATACTTCAAATGGAGTGTTCACAGTTTGCTAGTTTTGGGCTCAATCTACGCAATTTGCAGCGTTACGCGCGCCGACTATCTCAGTGGGCGGCTGACTCACAGAAAAGCCTGTTCCGCTCGGCGGCGAAATAGTTTTGTTCGCTTTGAGTATGGCGCTAAGTCGAATTTCAGTTGGCTTAAATTTGCAGCTCACTCAGTCGGCGGCGAACAGTTTGCCTACTGGGGACTTAGCCTAAATGCACCATTTTCTTTGGGAGTTCTTTTCGTGGAATGGAATATGAGGCTTATGCTGAAAAACAGCGTTGGCATTGGCAGTGAGTCTTCCGTGGCGATTGTAAACCGTTCGTTAGGCCTATTGCCAGATTAGATTTGTTAAGGATTTGCCTGTTATTGTAAATTGTTTGCAATAAAGACAATGTCAGTATCACTTTATACTCGCGAGGATGTAATTTTATTGTGTTGTCCCTTACCCCTAGCACTTGTTTATTTATTTTGTTTTGTTAATTAGCAACATAAAACATCAAGACAACAATACAGTTGCATACAATACGCAGGTAGGCGTGGGCGAAGTGGGCCCTAGCCCACGGCCTCGCACTTAACGGGGCCTCGCGAGGCCTCTTTAAATGTGATGCCAACAAACATAAAATCCCCCTTTTAAAAAAAAACTATATATATATAAAAGGAGAAGCTGACTGACTGACTGACTGACATATCAACGCAGGGCCTAAACTATAAGGGTTAGAAACTTGAATTTTGCACAGGGGTTCCTTAGCATTGGTGTTTTATTACCTTTTAAGAATATTAAATGATGTTTGACTTTGCAAGTATTTATTGCACTCATGGATCTTGAGATTCTTGGTATACGAACACTCATACCTAATTTGTATTAGCTTTAAGTTGATTTGAGAAAAGATGGTCAGAGTGGAGTTTTTTTTCGCTGCCTTTTCGCTGCCTTTTTCTCCACTACAGACGGCCCTAAGGCAGCGGCTAACATTATACATAACTGTATGCACATTGACATTCAACAAGCAGAATGTAAATTCTTTACGTTGAAATAAAAAAAATTGTATTTGTATTTGTATAACGTAGGGGAGCACTAAGAAAGGATTTTTGAAAAGTCATCCCCTAAGGGGGTAAAATGGGGGTTCAAAGTTAGTATGAAACTTTGCCGTTTTTGAAGTTATTCGAATGAAATTTGATACAAAGGTTCTTCATTTAAAATTATGAAACACGTGCAAAAAAGTTTTTTTAAAATCATCCCTTAAGGGGGAAAAAGGGGGGTGCAAACTTAGTATGAAACTTTGCCGTTTTTGAAGTTATTCGAATGAGATTCAATATGAAGGTCCTTCATTGAAAGTCATGAAACACATGTAATATAGTTCTTTGAGAATCATCCCTTAAGGGGGTAAAAGGGGAGTGCAAAGTTAGTATGAAACTTAGCAATTTTTGAAGTTATTCGAATGAAATTCAGCATCATTTGTCATTGAAAGTCATGAAAGACGAGTAAAGTAGTTTTTCGAAAATTCGGGGTTGCGAAGTTAGTATGAAAGGTCTTTCGTATGCGCTAAAAGTATCTCTTTCTTATTTGCAAACACTTTACTGAACTAAATAAAGCCCACGCGGACGTAGTCGCGGGCAACAGCTAGTATTTAATAAATATTGTCCACACTAGTCACTTTGAAAAGTAGCCTTTCGGATAATTAAACTTTGGCTCGAAAAAATTATCAATAGTAGCTGGGCATTTCTCCACGGGGTCCGAATTTGACGGCCCGGCGCATAACATGTCCAGATTATCAAAATATACCCCTGTAAAAAATACTAGTGTCCTCTAGGTTCTCGCCTACCTGGAGAACATGCAAACTTTGCTGAAACCCTTTTGCAACTCACAGAAAAAAAAATCTGAAATGGCTGAAAATGACCTTCGGTGGCTTGTCCCCAACCCAATACTTGACAATTTATAATTATTTCTATAAAACTCAAGACTGTTTTCCGGGAATCTATTTATGTTCACATATTGTCAGATAGTTAAAGTATCTCTCATTTAAATATCATAAGAATCTAATCAATAGTTCGCCTACAATAGCAAGATGTTTGAGTGTCCCTTGCTTCTGCCTGAATTCGGTGGCACTTATGAACCAAGCGTTTCTTCGGTCGTAGACTACTCTAGGAATTCACGGTGTGGACGAGCCATTATGTCATTCACCCCGCAGCGCCCGAGGTCAACGGACGGGTGATTGAATGAAAGTCTTGGGAAATATCAGGGTAAGTAATTCATTCTTCAGATTTGGTCTAGGGCACACTATGACTTCGGTGGAGGTGTTATTAGGAAGAATACTTATTGACTGTAAAATCTAGTGCCTACTGCATAACTTATCTCAGTGACTATTTTCTAGTGCCTTGAGCTGGGGTTGATACGTGGTGTTGTATAACAGTGAACTTGAAAAAACTATCTTTTCTGATTTCGGTGTGCTTGAATTCGAAGGCTTTTTGAGCACCGAAGTCAGAAAAACTTCCACAGAAGTCAAATTTGCCTGATTTCAGTGTATTTCGTTCGACTTTAGAGAACCGAGGTCAGATTCCTTACTTGTAAGTTTCAAGTAGGATATGCTGCGCATTTGTTTTTTTGGAAAAGTAATCGCTAACTGTGAAAGAAAACATCGTGTGGAAACCTACGAATAGTTTTACACGTGTAGATATTTTCTTTACTGTTAATAATAACGACAAAAATATGTTGTTTCTGTCATATTTGATTTCAGTCAGATTAAAAACTGCTGCAGCAGCAACTCCAAAAATATGTTGTTTCTGTCATAATTGATTTCAGTCAGATTAAAAACTGCTGCAGCAGCAACTACGTGCCTACGTTAACATGAAAATGTGAAACATGTGTACCTATTCGTGTGTACATTTTTTCGTGTGCATGTGTGTGTCTATTATGTCTGTGTTTGTGAATTATGTGAATGTGTCCACAATGGCAAGTTTAAAGTACCTACAAGAAAGAAAGTGGGTGTACATTTCTTTAACATAGTTTTCTTATAGTTTGTGGTCAGTCAGTGTGTACGTTTATGTAGGTATGTACAGTAGGCTCTACATCAACCTGCTCTAACTACCATTCTATTCTCTTTGACAAGAGGTTGTGTAACGGACCAGGTTCCGTACATGTGCTCACGATCGATAATATAATCTGAATTGTTTTTTTGTCGAGAGGTTTTCGAATGAAAGTTAGGAGGAACCGAGACATAGCTTAGTTTATTTACTTTTCCTAAATAAAATACAGCTAGCTATATTTTGTTTCTGATTTCGGTGTAGTCTGATTTCGGTGATTTAAATATTTCGTACACACATAGCACTTCGTACTGCACACAAATATTTCGTACGGCACATAGCACGCAGAACTGATGGCCGATGGGCTCGAAAAGTTCTCGAATGGAGACCACATATCGGCAAGCGCAGCGTAGGACGACCAGCCACAAGATGGACAGACGATCTCATCCAAGTGGCGGGAAGACGCTGGATGCAAGCCGCTTCCGACCGGTCTTTTTGGAAATCCATGGAGGAGGCCTATGTCCAACAGTGGACTTCTTGTGGCTGAATGATGATGATGATGATGAAATATTTCGTTATATAACCGAGAATCTGGGTACGAAAATATATCACGTTTTACAGTTTAAGCCCTTTATACAAAACAATCGATAAAATTCCCGAAAGACGAAAAAAAAAACGACCACCGAAGTCAGCCATTTTTGCCTCTTCTGGAGAAATGCCCAGCTAATAACTATCATAAGTAGTGTCTGTTCAATAAGTCGTTTACCTACATGGGTTAATTACAGGATAATTGAAAAGTAGGATATTATAGAGAAGAGCGGGTGATCGTGCTCTTCCACTATAAAGGGAAATTTCCCGCCAGGCAGATCGTACGCCTGGGGACGGCCGGTCCAACTGTAATCTGTTGGACGTTGTATTTATTGTAAGTCATGTGTAAACTTTGATTGCGCGATGCAGAAATGTTGGAGTTTATAGTGCGCGCGCAGAGTTGACATGTGCTCGCCACATCACTCCCCTTCAAGACCGTAGCTACGCATAGCTAGGTCTGATAGGACTCGAAGTCTGTGCTCTAAAGCTTGCAAGTGCCAGGAGACGCTGTGTCAGTGAGTCGACTAGCGGTTGAGGGGTGTGCGGCGGCTAACAGTCACTTCACCGGCGACAATACCTATGGAAACCGCGCATGTGGTAGGAACCGGTGAAGGCTGTTGTACCACTGGCAGCGCGTGCTGCTGTGTGGCTGCCGTGCCGAGGGGTAGGGAGAGATCACCATCAGAACCAGCAGTCGGTGCGTTGACTGTAGTGGAACTGATGAAGTGAGAGGGAAGAGGAGGAATATGTATAAGTATGTACATGCTGGCTTGCATGAGACTTATTGTGAATGGAGTGTGCTGCGAGAGCGAAGGAAGGGCGACAGTGTTCTGTCAGGGGTCACCACTATAGGGAAGAGCGGGTGATCGTGCTCTTCCACTTTAAAGGGAAATTTCCCGCCAGGCAGATCGTATGCCTGGGGACGGCCGATCCAATTGTAATCTGTTGGACGTTGTATTTATTGTAAGTCATGTGTAAACAGATGCAGAAATGTTGGAGTTTATAGTGCGCGCGCAGAGTTGACATGTGCTCGCCACAATATAGCAACCTGCTGAAGAATCATAAATGGATCAACCATTGACAGTTTACATAAAAAGCTTTGCGAAAGTTTATCAAATGCTAATAAATCGCATATCCTACTTTTCAATAATTATCCTGTAACGAGCCAAAACGAATGGCTGTCAAAGGAATGCAATTTTGGACCTCAGCCCAATAGCCATGTGTGATACATCATCGAATAGCTCTCAGCGAGCTGAATAAAATGTACTATGACGCCAACAGCCAAATGTTTGTCCTTTCAAAAATTAAAAATAAAAACAAACTTCAAAACAGCACTAATGAATAATTACCTACATTACTTAGATTATATTTTGGAGTCGCTCGTCGGGTGTGCGTTTCAACTGCTCGGCCACGGCGTATTTATTATAGCCGACAAGTTACAGGTATAGTTAGATAGTCGTATCGGTAATGGCTGCCCTTATGGTACGCAACTTTCCACTCTATCGGGTTAAGAAAGGGAAAGATTCAAAATAAGAATGTGTAATATGACAAGTAAGAGTATGAGATACCTGCTGGAAAAAAGTCCCTGAAAGTAACAGTGTGACAAAAGGTGGTGTGACATACCGGGAACAAAAGGGCTAAATCAGACAACTCCATACAGTGGAGTCATAATTGAGGCTTGCACCCGGTCTCATATCTTAGCACCTGCTCCAAACTATGCCTCTGCAGCACCTACATCGAATTTAACGTTCCTATTAATTTCATTTTCATTAATTTATCCTTCATCCAATTTGTAACTCATGGGCACCCATTACAAGGCGTCATCGCGCCGCCGCCGCCGCTTCTTTTCCTTCCCGCAAGCCGCGCGCAGTTGCCAGTTCGTGCGTTTAGTTGTGCACATGCGTAATGAGTCCATATTTCTTTAAGATTTGCGGATAAGTTCAGACATTGGTATTTTTGTTTTTTTTTTGTACCAACGGGGTAGTAACAAAAAATGTTGGTATTTGTATTTTGGACTTAGTATTACGTATGTTGATTTATTGTACTGGTGAAAAAATATTCCTGTATAGACCCTCTGTGCAAAATTTCAGCTTCCTAGGTTCAACGGCTGGGATACCACTGGGTGGTATCCTGCTGGGCTGGGCGTTGATGAGTGAATGAATCAGTCAGTCAGGACTTTGAATTTTATTTATATAAAATTTTATATTATATTTTATATCTATTTTTTGCCGCCAAATCGTGTTTTCGGAAATCGGAAAGCAAAATGCACAAGTCTCAAGTCTATAAAAAACAACTTTAAATGCACCTTTACAATCCGACGAGTTCCCTCGTTTTCTCCAGGGTCACACCATCAAGATCCTAACATGGTGACTATGGCACCACCTGTGAGCTAGGTACACCCTTTCAAACAAAAAAAAAAAAAAATTTTTGCAACTTGGCATAGGTACCTACCGAGACGTGGTTTCATATAACCCATTTTGAGGAATCCAATCTCTAATGTCACGTCAAGTTCGAGAATGGTATACCCATGGACGTAACAATGGTATACCAATGGTTCTAGTTCACGACGAGCAGTTCAACAACCCATGAGTACTATACCGTAGGTAGATGGAGTACGGAGTGGAGTACGGAGGAAGGAACTCTGAGCTACAAAGCTTTATTAGCTAGCGACATCTAGGGTGAAGTAGCAGTACTAAAACGACGGTTGAAAATAGGGTTGGGACATTCGAGATTTATTTTTACTTGATTGATTATTATTGTCGTGATACTTTTTCTATTCTATGGCAACACCTATATCAAACGTCATTTTTAGTTTCGTCATGGAGCGTGAGCAGACGCGTTTTGTGTTTTTTATTCATTAGTAGTTCATTTTAAGCTCTTATAACCCTGTAAACAGTGTAACGACACATTTTCTATTATGTTAAAACCACCGATACCACTTTTCCTGCTCAACAATCATGGATACCGCAGTAAGTCTGTGATTTAGGTTACCATATTATCACACCATTGTCACAACAAAAAATAATAATTGTCCTATTAACACATGTGTAATTATTGCAGGACCTTCGTGAAGAGGAATTGGAGGAGTTAGACGTACTGGAGAGGCTCTATGCTATGTTACATTATGCTGACGATACACAGCAGAATGTTGAGCAAAACAATCAAAATCATTCCAACACTGACAGTGCTCCTTCTATCGCCCCCAAGAGCTCTGTGCGACGTTATTGGCATACTAGCGGTGGCCAGGCGCCTGTCAACACGCAATTTCAAAAGGTGAACTCTCAAAAACCATCCAACACCCCGAAAAATGTGCAACCAGCCAAAACTAACATCGCACCTACACTGTCCAGCAAAATCGTCCCAGCAACCGCAAAGCCCAAAGAAGAAACAGTAGCCTCTCCCAAGCGCACCTTAACATCAGATTTGGTGTCATTTGGTTCTCCTCTAGCCAAGGACACTAAAACAACAATTAGGATTGAAGAAAATGATGACATTGTTTGCATGGACTTAGAAACAAGTGATGAAGATGAAGTCGTCGAAGTAGCTCTGCCACCGAAACCTACAATCACTATTGTAAGCTCAGATGAGGATGAAATATCTGTGGTAACTCAGCTGGTCTCTAAAACCAAAGAGCAGGTCTCTAAAAATGATCAAGGAAGAAAAAGACCATGTAAAAGTGACAGTAGAGAAATTTCTGCCAGTCCTGTACCATCAGTGGTTTCTTCTGTCTCCGATGAGTTTATCCGCGGAGATTGCATTGCTCTAAACATCTCTTCACGTTGCCCAGATAACCCTAGCTTTGATTTCAGCCTTCATGGCTCGGACCTTCTTGACACACCATCGAAGAAAAAAAAGAAGAAGAAAAATAAGAAACGATTAAACAATTTCACTGGCACAACCACTACTGAACTGCCTGAAAAAAATGTTCAACATGAGACAGATTTATTTGCCACTCCGAAAAACAAGGCCAAAAATAAGACACAAAAAAGTAAAACCTATGCAGTTTCAGAAAATAGTGTCCCGAACCCTGATATCTATGATTCCGACAGTAATCAGAGCTTTGATAACAATAGGAAACAAAGCTATGTAGTTACCAATAAAAGTCTACCTTGTACTGATGTTTATGAATCTGACTCCAGCCAATCTGAGATAACAAAAGTACTGAACAAACTTGACTCCAAACAATCTGAATGTTATCAAGTGGGCACTTCTGACAGTTCAGATTCTATCATCAAAGAAAAAACACAGGAAATGCCAGTGAATGTATCTTCAATAACAACAAAGGAAATGCCAGACACTAGAGTTAAACAAGCTCAACAAAAGACAAGTGCAGACACATCGGTTGTGGATTTAACAGATGATTTAAATGAGACAGTTCTGCAGAATGACAGTATTGAAGAGAACATTGTTATGGCGAACGTCACGGGCTTTGAAGAGTCCGATGACTATGGGGATCAAGATGAACCACTAAAAGATCCACTAAAACTTGGCTCTACAAAAGTTCCAGCAATCCTCTTTTCGGACCTTGACTTTGATAACCTCAAGCGAAATGAGAAGGTGTGCAAGAAGCAACGCTATTCGCTGACTAAGCTTCGTGCTGAAATGGAGAAATTTTACAATGAAAGCTGGGGTGGTGAAGATTTCAATCACAGGGAAATACAGAAGTCTATGTCACGTAAGTAAAATTCTACTTTGGTAGAAATTATTTTGGTTAAAGCTATAACATTGGCATCAAGACGTCTAACTATAACTTTAACTCATTAGCAAATATGTTATTTAAAAACAATTACTTCTTTAATAATAAGACTGATTTTTTCCAATTAAATAATATAGCACATTAAATAATTAAATCAGAGAAAAGTCTTGAAGTTCGTTAATTATAATATCTTAGACACCTATGCTAGGCAAAAGCTCTTATAGGTGTCTAATATCACCTAAAATTGAACATGACTTTACATAAGTGAATCAAATATTTATACCTTATTTCTACATAGTTATTTCTTGACTATTGAATAATTAGAATCAAAATAATTGTATAATCAATTAGTGCTCTTTGTGGCCCAAACCACTGTCTACATTCATTTACTAATAAGCTATTTTGTTTATTATGCAAATCAATTCAGCAGAATTATATTGTGCTGCTGGATTCTTGATATAATGGTCATTGTCAGTAAATGTTCCATTTGTAAACCTAGGCTTCCTCCAAGACATCCCACAAAGATGTGCCTTGCCTACAATTAGCACACTGGGTAGACAGGTCTGTGATTGCATCAAGTTTCATGTTCATTTATAGTCATGTGTCATTACAGTTTTTTTTTGTAATTTTGAGAGTAGCTACATGACACCCTGTAAGGGCACTACAACATTTAATCATAATAAAATATATAATAATAATAACTTAATACTATGTGACATCATACCATGCAAGATATTATTATACTTATTCTAGTATACGTCGTAACGTCGTATGTGTGGGGGGAACCAATTTGCATTATTTTCAACGAAAATACATTACTCACTCACAAATGATTTCGTATTAAATATAAAATTTTCTACAGCTTGTCATTGAGGCTATATTTTCATCTCTTATGCACCTGGATCTTGTTTGACTCTAACCTTCAAATAAACTTTTTATTTCAGGTGATAAGAGCTTGTGGGAGATTGACCCAAAGGATCGAATGCCTTCTCCATACAGGAGAAAAATTACGTAAGTGGTTTACTGAGCACAATGTTAGCATCATAGTATCTAAAGCTGTTAAATATTTATTTATTCAGGCAACAGAAATACATCATTGTATTGTGTACTATCATCTGTACTGTAATTTCAACTGTCGAACTATCATGGTTCATGAGATACAGCCTGGTGACAGGCGGATGGACGGACAGCAGAGTTTCAGTAATAAGGTTTCATTTTACCCTTTACTCTAAAAAAGGTCTGTCGCACAAAAATTGTCTTGTGTGGGAGTTATTGTCACTTTTGCGGTTTCCAGGTGCAACTACTGCAACCGAGCAGGGCATCGCGATGACACGTGCCGGCTGAAGCCGCCGGTCTGCTACATGTGCGGAGACACCGGGCACCACGAGCCGCGATGCCCGCACAAGATCTGCGTCAATGTAAGTCTAGATCATCATCATCAACCGATTATGTCCCCACCGAGGGGCACGGGTCTCATCCCTGAGGAAGGTATAGGCCATACTCCACCATGGGGGCCAATTCCGGATTGGTGGCGGCTTGTAAGACTATACTTGAGCCATTACAAACATACGAACTGAGTCATAAACATTGGTATCAGACGTCTCTCTCACACATATAGGAGGTATGTCAGGCATATCGGAACTCTAGCTCGCACTTTTATGACTCGGTTCGCACGTTTGTAATGGCTCTTATACTCAACGTCAAGCTGGAACCGGGTGAAAAGGCTAGTCATACTGGTTATCAGAAAAATAAACAAAAGAAAAAAAAGTATAAAAAAAATTTATAGGCATTTACAAAAAAAAATAAAAATCCTGTGGCCACAAATCTTTACTTTTTCCATTTTTTGTTTGTTTTGTAACTCTGACTAATGCTTCTTTAAACTGTTAACGAAATTTCAAAACCAGCTGCTCCAGCTCTTTTCTTGCAAAAAGGAGACTAAACAAATTTCCCATTTTTAATTTTAGGTTTCATTACGTTTGTGAAATTTCTTGAATAAATAATAATAAAAAAAATTTTTGTACTTAAAATGAAAAAGATGAAGTTTTTTATATTTTTCTGATAACCAGTATAACTTCCTTTTTCACTTGGTGCCGGCTTGATGTTGAGTTTTTGGACACCCTGTATGGTGGCTGGTCTTACTGTCAGAAGTTTTCAAGCTGCCCTAAGGCCCCTGACTTGGATTAACGACTACCGTGTATCTACGGCAGCTGGCACCAACTGCTTAACGTGCCTTGCGAAGCATGGAACCGCTCGGAACAAATGCCACTAGCATTAGTAATAGAATGGTCACCCATCCATGCACTGAACACTCCCTATATATGTACATTTCTTATATATGTACATTCTAAAAATCCATATCTACCGACTATGTTCTTCCTGCAATCCTCTCCATCCAAAGGTTGTCTGGAAGAGATCGCTCTAAGCGATAAGGCCGCCAATTGTATACCGTTACTTAGACATAAGGAAATTATAATAACTCTGTATCCTGATTGAGCAATAAAGTGTTATCTATCTATCTATGTTGCTAACTTTCGTGATTGTTTATGATCACGCAGGCAGCCAGGGCTGGCAAGTACATGGCTATTACCCCCTGAATATGTTATAAATAACAAATGACCTTTCCTCTTCCAGTGTGGCTCTCCCAACTACGTGTATTCGACGGTCTGTCGCAATTGCTCTAACTGGGGGCGCATGACATGCGCCGAGTGTCATCAACGCGGACACCCCTCCAGTCACTGTCCCGACCTGTGGCGCCGCTACCATAACACGGTGAGCTTACTGTCAAACTTAGACCATAACGGATCGAAGAGCCTATATCCAGCAGAGGGTCGGATGATTGGCGGGGTCGGGGATACCCCTCCTGCAGTGAGTAGGATGATTGGCGGGAACTGGTCAGACTGGAGCCGGGACACCCCTCCATTCACTTTCTCAATCTGTGGTGCCACTGACATAACAGCGTGAGTTTGCAGACGGTTCATGATTAGTTTTAGACCATAGAGGAACAATGGCGAAACCTAGAGACAGAAATAAGATGATCGTGGGTTCGGTCTGGGGACTCTGGAGGCACGTGACGTGCGTTATTCGTGACCCCTGCGTTATGCTCGTGAACGGGTGCCGTCCGTGGGTCTGGCCGCAGCATTGGTGTATTCATACTTAACATAACATAACATAACATTTACATACATGCACATACATACTTGTTTAACAATATGAAATAATGTGACATTGCAAGTATTGATTGCACTCATGGGTCTTGAATTTTGTCTTTCTTAGGTAGATGGACATTCGTACCAAACTTTGTATTAAATTTAAGATGATTTGAGAAAAGATGGTCGTCAGAGTGGGGTTTTTTTTGCTGCCTTTTTCTCCACTACATTCGGCCCCAAGGCAGCGGCTAACATTATCATTTTATGTACACTGACATTCAACAAGCAATATGTAAATTCTTTACGTTGAAATATTTTCTGATTTCTGATACCTGGGACACCCTTCCTCCCGTCATTGATTGAAACTCTGGCGCCACTAACAGCATGAGTTTACTGACTGTTCATATTCATTCAGTAGTGGGTAGAAGTGCGATTATTTGCCAACAATTTGGAAGGAGGCCACATGCAAGCCTATGAAATGACTTGCGCTTATTTATACCTCACCACCGCCAGTTTCCTGAATGTTCATATTAAACATCAGATCAACCATTATCGAATGGATTGAGCCTAATAGACCGAAGATTAGTATTAGAAATATGTGTTTAAAGTGCTTTGCAGATCCTAAGACTTGGATTCAAATTCAAATTCAAATTTTTTTATTTCAACGTAAAGAATTTACATTCTGCTTGTTGAATGTCAATGTACATACAGTTATGTATAATGTTAGCCGCTGCCTTGGGGCCGTCTGTAGTGGAGAAAAAGGCAGCGAAAAAAAACTCCACTATGACCATCTTTTCTCAAATCAACTTAAAGCTAATACAAATTAGGTATGAGTGTTCGTATACCAAGAATCTCAAGATCCATGAGTGCAATAAATACTTGCAAAGTCAAACATTCATCCCAATAGTTGAAGAAACATCAACCCCTATTACCAATTTCTTAAATTGAAGAGTGTTTTAAAAAAATACACCCAGACCAGCAATAACATCTTGCCCTCTTGCTTCCAGATTGACAACAACCCGCACCTGATGCAGACAACCGAACAGCGGAAACACTGGCAGCAGTTCTGTAGCGGCTGCACGCGACGCGGTCACCTGGTCCACACCTGCCGAGTCTCCCTTCCCTTCTCCGGCCTGCCCATCAACTCGCCCTATGTCGTCCGCTACAAGCCCTTCTACCCGCCCACTAGCCGCACAGAACAGTTCGCCGACGAGAACGACAAGGCGCTGCAGAACAAACCCAGCCCTCGCGTCAACAAACGGCACTCTAATTCGCCGGTTGCTCACGAGAACCACGCTAAAAAGAGGCGAGAGAGCGCGGGAGATCACCTCGAGACTCGCGCGCCGAGGTCCGTGGAAAAACGAGTTGGCGAGAATACCTCTCAGCCTATTACATCCACACCGCTCCGGAAGAGGACGCAGTCGGAAAACGCAGTTCAGAACCCAACACCTAGTTCACATATTGTCGTCCAGAATACTGAGAACCACATCCCGAGCCTGTTAGATGTTGTCATCGAGCCTACCCTTGATTACATACCGATTACTTCCTCCAATCATGACAAGAAAGGTCAGATGATACAGGACAACGAGGTCTCTGATACGACTGACGTTAAGACGTCTGCAAGAGTCTTTGTCACTAATGAGGTCCTCGAAAAGTTAAAGACGAAGGACGGCCAAATTTGGCTCATGGTAACTTCTGTGAAGCACAGTGTCCAAGTAGCGGAGCCGGACAATGTCTTCCTGAATGTGAAGGGAAAAGTGGCTGATCTAGAGGCTTTCCAAGCTGACCTTAAGGAGTGGATGACCCCTAAAAAAGAACAGTCTGAAACTCAGTCCACACTAGAAGTGGAAGACCCAACACATCTCAGCGACAACATACCCAAAAATCGTAACAATGTTATAAGAAAACTGATAAATGCTTTTCAATCTCTGCAGCAATACATTGGTAATCCGAAAGAGCTCTTTAAAGAGCTGCAATATCATCAGCGCAATCACTACATTCTGGAGAAGCAAAGGATCATTAGTCCCGAGAAACTCAGCAACAGCACAGATCATATTAACCGAATGGTGACGAAATTAAATATGATACTTCTCGGCCAAGCGGGTCTGGCCGACGGGTCCCTACACATGAGTCAGTTGCATAATCTGCACCAGAGACTGTCTATCCTAAGAACCAACAAGATATCCCTAGATTTGCGGAGGGAGATTGGACAACACTTCCAGTCAATCTTCACGGCAATGCCTAGGACCGATTACTCGCAGCTGCTTGCCAAATACTACGAAACCCAAAATAGCCACGGGCCGATGGCTGTGAAGGGCTCCAAGAAAAAGAAAAAGAAGAAGCACAATCCGCAGGTGAATCCGAAAATAATCCCTTACTCTGCAGCACACCACGGAATAGTTACAAAAAATCAAAAAAAGAAAATTAGTCTCGAGAAGCTCACCTTTTACCACAGGAGGCTACAAAACGATGGTTCGAAGAAGAGTGTCGAGCTGGCGAAGAAATTCCACGTTCAAATCTCGTCATTCAAAAAGAATGAGACCTTATCGCCCAAAGCGATGAAGAAGATGAGGAAGCTGCAACAACAGGCGAATCTGTTCTTGAAGTAAATTTATAGAATAATAATAGTTGTCGTGTATGTGAAATAAACTAGTAATATAACGCATACCTACTTCTTTTTTTATTTCCTCAGCACGAAAAAGCATAATATGTCTTGTGTTGTTAAAGTAACGCAAAGCCTGGAGCCCCTTAAAGTAACATACCTACCAAAGGAAAAGACCTCAAGGCTTTTGTAAAAACCAAACAAATTCAAATCGATCTTCTAACGTATAAAAAGTGAAAATAAACTTACAAAATACTGTTATCATCTCAGTCGATGAATCGACTATTAAGATTGCCCATCACTAGAGCTCGAAACGAAAAATCCCATGTTGCCAATAGCGGAACAATTCCTGAAACGAGGGGTCATGAAGTTTCCAATGGTGACTTAAAATCAGTGAATACAGCGTAAATTTTTTATTCATCTTTATATTTTAAAAATACAATGGTCTTATGAAAGGCATTATCATATTCAATATTTTTTTAGCCTTAATCATAACTTGATTTACCCATTCCGTCTATATTGAATTGATAAAAACTAAGTAAGTTAAACCGGACCATAATTTACAATATTAAATTTACTTTGGACTTAAATCATTTGTATGTTTTTGCTTAGTACCAAACTTATTATATTACCTGCTAACAATAAATTTAAAGCGTTTAACACCAAAGTGTCCATTACTAATTTATAAGTAAAATAACACCAATCTGTAAAAAAATAAGAAACTTCTTTCTTAAGCCACCTTTTCAAAGTAGTTTTATAATTGTTTAGTCTTATGCACGTAATCTTATTTAGTTATAATTTTATTTTTATAAAAAAAATGTAATGGCCATTTTCTGATCAAATTTTTCTCTTTTTATATTTTTATTAGCTTACCTGACAAACATTGTTTTTTCATATTAGTAAGTTTATCAGCCTTTTTTAGCCCACCCCAAGTCATAGACCACCCCCATGGCTTTCCGAGTATTGTGGTTTTGTTCCACCCATATCCAACGACTCCCTGCCACCGTAATCAATCAGGTCATCAGAGCATCTGGCTGGTTGGGGACCTAGCCTACCCATGCTAAGCCCAAAGCTCAATGAAAATAACTACTATATTTCACTGCGTGATCGAATCAGAAAAAACAGAGTTACCGCTAACATAGATCAATTTTTTTTTCGGTTGAAGTAAACAGGGGTACTGGCTCTGAGACTCTGAGACCTAATAGCCGTTGGGCTGCAAAAATTCTAACCTGGCGACCGCGGGCCAGACGACTTACCTACCAAATGCTTACAAAAAAAACATAAAAATCGTTGAATCAGTTTTTGAAGAGATTTATAACAAAAACTGTAACACGATGAATAATATAATACATAATGTGTTTAAATACATTAGATAAATCATGTACCTAATATATTAAAAAATATTAGACTATTTAAGAAAATAGGTAGTTTTAAAAACATTGGTCAAATATTTCAATTTGGTCTGCCTTGATAAATTTTTAGAAAAAAATAACCTGTTACTGCCTGTCAAGAAAATGTAGAAATTAAAAGTACGGTTTCGCTCAGACTTTTTGTCTGTGTTTGTTAATAGCTTGCACTTACAAGCATTATATAAATTAAAAACTTGAGCTTTTCCATAAATTAAGGTATTGTGTTTCATTAGATATACTAAAGGTTTAGATTTTTCAATAAAACAATTAGTAAACTTTCACTTCCGGTTTCTTGTATTTTTGACAAACTTTATCTACGAAACCGGAAGTAAGATGCCCAAAGGTAAAAAGCGAAAGATAAATAAATTCATTGTTGTGAGTTACCGGGGATTTTAGAATTTCTCATTGGCAGCACTGGAAACGTCAATTGACGTCACGTCACCCCGATAAAATTGATAAGATTCTTCATGGATTCTTCGCATAATTTTGGCTCATTTTATTGATGAACGCTAATCAATAAATAAACATGTGCTAAAGCCTATAGCATAGTATTGTTGGCTTGCAGATCTCAGTGTAATAAGTGAAAATGACTTTTTGGTTCGCTGTACCGTATTCTCTTTCGGTCATTTTCTTGATTTTCTTCTCTCTTGACTCCTGTTGCGCCTATAGGGTAAGTGAAAAATCAATTTTCTAGAGTAAATAATCTACCATGTGTCCAAACTTTACACTCGTCACATTCGAAGAAAATAATTATCTTGGTTGGTGGGTAAAGTTGGGGTCTTTGATGGGTAAAAACTAAACAGAAACTTATGTTATATTTTATACAATTTGCGTTTATTTCGGTTTAGATTACCAAACCCGAACTTTTTAAGTGCAACTTTTTTTTAAATCTCTAGGTTCTATTTTTGTTATACATGCAAGTACAAAAAAGAGAACTAAATCTTAAGTAATTTATATTCTTTTGCCCTAGAATTACCTACATACTTTACATGATAAACTTTTAATTAACATTACAGTTAATAGTAACTTATTAGTAAACAGTAAAGCTGTAGCTGTTTGCTACATAAGTAGGTATAGCAAATCAATCAATTAATCAGCCCATACTAGTCCAGTGCTGAACATAGGCCAATTCATAAATGAATTATTATTCTGTATCACATGGCAATCAATCAGTTGGACTAAGAAACATAAAAAAATATTTGGTGTACCCTTAACATGGTGTGGGATTCAGCAACAAAGTAATGTAACAATCATCAAGGTCAAGAGCCAAATTCCAAGAAAACTATTTGGCACACAGAAATATCATGTCCTGATAATGGTAAGACATTTTACCCAAATCCCTAGAAAATTAAGTCATGAGTGCTTATCACTTATACCCGATTCCAATATCCAGAAAACCCTTTGTATTAGCTTACGATCGGTCACAATTCCTACGAACCGTCAATAAAAACCGTTCCTATAAGCGAAAGCATTGTGGAATGCTCAAAACGATCCGTTACCGGTAGCACCAAAACGGAACGTAGCTGGTATAGGTACAATTACGAGTTGTTTATTATAAGAACCTGGCATTAGCCCACTTTTGACTTGTATAGGTGACAGCAATCATATTTCATTCAGCTTTTGTCTATTAGATAATGCTGTCTGCTCATCTTAGGTCACAAATTAAAGAAATAATAGTTCTATTATAGAAATAGAACAAAATATCATATTGATATTAAATTATAGTAATGTGCACTTGGCAAAAATTTACTAAATTGTTCTTTTCCATGATTCCAGTTCTCTGTGTCCGGTCAGGGCTATGGCGCTGGGTACCCCACTCAGGAGCAACAATACAACTACATCAATATTGCACTGAGCAAACTAGAACATGGTAAGGTCCAACATTTTCTAAATATATAAAAGAAGAAACTGACTGACTGACTGACTTAGAATCAACGCAGAGCCCAAACTACTGAACCTAGGGGGTTGAAATTTGGCATGGGAGTTCCTTAGGGAGCCTAGGGGAGCACTAAGAAAGGATTTTTTTAAACTCACCCTCTAAAGGGGTAAACGGCGGTGTTAAAGTTTGTATGGAGGTATAAAAAAATGTTGTCAGATTTTCTTGAAACTTGAAATAAATACTCTTCAACACAATTGATTGAACACGTGTTTCACGGTTTTTCTAAATTTAACCCTTAACGGGAGTGAACGGGGTTGCAACATTTTGAACTAAAGTCCACGCGGACGGAGTCGCGGGCGAAAGCTAGTATTATTATAAGCCTAGAGGCCCCAATATTATAAACTTTTTTTTTTCTAATTAACAAGGCTTTTACTGCCATTGAGCAGTCATGTCAGCCTCATGGTTTTTTATATTTCCATCAACATTGATTTCTTTTTGGTACAGTTTAAGTAATTAAAAAGTTTAAAATAAATTACATCACAGTGCTATCACTAAATTGTAGTTACAATAAAAAATTGTACTACCTCTAGAATAAGATCAGTACATACATAAAAACCAATTTTTTTTAAATGTTTGAAAAAAATCATTTGATTGAATCTAAAGTACCTATGATAAAAAATTATGCAATTTTGATCTTATCCCAGACTTTTGAGATTTCCCAGAGATTGGCTACGATTTTGATTAGTGACTTTGAGGTTTTCCTACTCCAAGCCTAATGTTGCCTTGCCAGTAAAATTCTAGGTCCCCATCTCATGAAATGATAATTAATATCTATGAGAACTTGAGAAGGCTAGTTGCATGACTGCCCTATGTGCAATGAATTGCCTTAATAATATTAATAAACGGCAATATAAACTGCAATTCAGTTTTTTAATACACAGCCCTTTCGGCCCATTGCACGATAAAGAACCCGTCTTCGACTTTTCAGTACAACCTGGAACTCTGAGGTTTCTAGGGAAAAAGGGATTCCCACATAGTGTGGTAAGATAATGCTATCTTATCATATTGTGTTTATATTTTTTCAAAGGTCATTGTTACTATATATCGTCGGTTCAAAGGTGTACATGACAAACATGTAAACATCAAAGACGGGGGGTTTTTTGTCCCCAGCTGGGGTTCCGGGTAACCTAAAACCGCTGCGCCACAGCATAGAGGTCGTCAGCGTGGCTCCGAATAGCATCTTAAGTCGTAAATTCTGTTCCACTTGATTGTCGCGCAATTCGCAACTCAACGTCTAGCTAGATTACGTCAGTCGTGGTTGTCCGCAGCGCCTCGCTTGACCCCCAACTGGCCCGACCCGTCGGTGAAGCTAGGCCAGGTGTCCGCCGTGGCGCTGGACGCCGCCGGCCGCCTGCTGGTGTTCCACCGCGCGTCCCACGAGTGGGACGCCAGCTCGTTTAACGGCCGGGACGTGTACCAAGGCATCGGGGAGCCGCCGATACCCCACGCGACTGTGCTGGTGTTCAATGACACGGGAAGTCTCGTGGACATGTGGGGGCAGAACTTGTGAGTGTTATTTTCTTGTTTTCTCCTGTAACGTGTAATTTGTATGAGCCCTGTAATTTACAATAAGCTACCTAGTGCATTACGAGAACTGAACTTGTTCTAGCACAAATTAAAGAAAATACTGACCGAAAAACGGAGTAATACAGTTATACAAAAATACAGTAATTGTATTAAATTTCTGACCGATAATAATATTGACTAAGTACCTGTGACTAACAATGACATTATAATTAAGAAAATCCTCGTGACCTCTCTACTTCGACATTTTAATTTAATATCGCATGGAATGGTTTTGTTTGTATTTTGTGGCATATTCTGAAATTAATATTATATATTGCTATTATTATGATAATGACAAAAATTTGTACGCCTGTTATGTTACGGCAAAACGTGCTGAACTAAATAATTGTTAATTCCCACCTTCGTGTACAGATGTTTGACAAATAAATCTCTTTATCTTTGTCTGCCTCTCAGGTTCTACATGCCGCACGGCATAACGGTGGACAAGGAGGGTAACGTGTGGGTGACAGATGTCGCAATGCATCAAGTGTTCAAGTTCACGCCCGACCAGAGGAAGAAGCCCGCCTTGGTGCTCGGCGAGAAGTAAGTCCAAGACAAATACATTGGAATGGTCTTTGGGTGATTCCCAGAAATTGGCTCAAATTGATAGATAGGTAGAAGGTTGCATAATTTCAATGGCGCATCAAATTCAAATATTTTATTCATAATCCAAAAATAATATTTACTTTATGAACGTCAATGTTGTTAGTTTCACAAATAATAGATTACATGGAGAAGAAACTAACAGACAAATAGTATCATCATCATCAACCCATTATGTCCCCACTGAGGAGCACGGGTCTCCTCCCTGAGGAAGGTATAGGCCACACTCCACCACGGGGGCCAAGTCCGGATTGGTGGAGGCGCATGGTTTTTTTCATTTAACTCAAAACAGTGAATAGTGTGGAAGCACGCAAAGCAGGTTCACATGCAGGCAACAGTACAAAGGGGTGATTCTCAGAACTGCATAATTTCTTTGACGCATTTTTTTTTCACCTTAATTCAATAAAAAGTAACGCAATCCGTAAAGTAGCGCTATCCTAAATACATTGATTTTAGTATCTTTTTATATTTTGCCAAGGCTTCTTCTGTATACTTGAATTGAATTTATGTGTTGAAACATGGGTTACAATAGCAGTTCAAGTCACCAATTCTACCTTTTCAGGTGTTTACACATTTGTTTGCTTAAAACTAGTATAAATGATTTTTTATAAACTAGGTATTCTTAAAAGTAAGATGTTACATCTATAATCACAGCCTATGTAGAAACATCCTTATGACTTATAGTCTAAATATGCCTTTATGGAATAAAAACAGTTTTCTATGAGATGCCTAAAAATAAGGACTTTCTAAGGTTAAGTTAACTTAAATCATTAAGTATCATATGGGGTAGAATGGTTTCGTGAGGTTCGTGGTAGGATATACTGGTAGAATATACTCCCAGGTATATTATACAGTACACTATACACTATATTATCCGGATAATATAGTTTAGAATATGTTGTGCTTACGAAAGTTTTCGTTCCAAAAAAGGTGAGCTGTAAGCCTCCGTTCCGTAACAACTAAATGTCAAAATGCCATAATTTCAGTGTAACTGAATTTCAATTCGCCTTAGTTGTAATAAAGCTGAGCCCGCTCCTTTTTACCACAAAGATGTGATTCATGTAAGAAAACATATTGTTAATTAATGTAAAATTTGTGGTAATTAAATTATTTTCACTTTCACTAATATAATATGACTTTTGTCGACGTCCAGATTCGTCCCGGGCGACGACGACGAGCACTTCTGCAAGCCAGCGGCGGTGGCCGTCATGTCGACGGGAGACTTCTTCGTGGCCGACGGATACTGCAACACTCGGATCATCAAGTACGCTGCGGACGGGACCAAGATACTGCAATGGGGGACAGGTAAGCAATTTTGTTATAAACTCGTAAGGCCCGACCTTGAAAATAACTATTATTTTTGTGATCACTTGAGGACATTGGGCCTTACGAGGTAGCTTATATACGTCCTACTATCGCTCTTAGCCCTGGCCGCCTGAGTGATCTTAAACGAACACGAAGGCTAAGCAACATAGGGCGCACAGTAAGCCTGCGTTGCAGGTTAGATATAATTCGGGTCACACGTGCAAGCCTAAAGATGTGCATTAAACATAAGATGAGCATTCATAACATAACATAACATTTACATACATTGCTTCTGGCCCCACACTGTGCCTGTATGTGAATGTTGTGTTGTGTTGTTGTGAATTATGTCATCATAGACGCCCCCTATGATGACATAATGTAACATAACATTCACATACAGGCACTTGGGGAAGGGGGGAGGGGGTCGAGAAAAACCTTACGACATCTCAGCAAAGGGGGAGGGGGATTAAAAAAATCCCCAATAATTCTTCACTTAATTAATTAATGCCTGTATGTGAATGTTATGTTACATTATGTCATCATAGGGGGCGTCTATGATGACATAATGTCTATGGGGGCGTCTATGATGACATTTTTTTGGGATTTTTTTAATCCCCCTCCCCCTTTGCTGAGATGTCGTAAGGTTTTTCTCGACCCCCTCCCCCCTTCCCCAATTTCACGTGAGATTTTTCATAACTTGTACTTTGGGTATAAAAGTGTTGGTTTTATTAAAAAAAACACACACGATTTGCTTAATTAGGTACTTTTATTTAAGACTAGTAAGGACTAGCAAATTAAAAAAAAATCGAAGAGCTACTGTGCGACAAACATAATTGTGTCAGATTTTTGCCATATTTTAGTCAAGACACGTTTTTTACTTTGATTAAACTCAATTCACGCAATTTCACACCATTTTCTGCTAAACAAAATTACGTGATATTTGCCGAGACCCCCCTCTCTCCCCCAAGTGAGACTTAGTAAGATCCAACTCGATCGCCTCTCCCCCTGAATTAATGGGCGTTCCCATAGGCGTTAACAGTATTTATTAACATTGCCACAAATGCCCACTATACTTGAGCCATTACAAACGTGCGATCCAAGTCATAAGTGCGAGCGAGAGTCCCGATATGCCTGATATGCCTCCTATGTGTGAGAGAGACGTCTGATACGTCTGACTCAGTTGGCACGTTTGTCATGGCTCAAGTATAGGCCGCTCTGGCTCTCGTGGCCTCTTATTTTCCATGTGCTACAGTCTGTTTTTTCATTCAATGCAAAAAAAAAATTGTCACGTTGACATCTTCATACAATTCTTAGGCTGTCAATGTCTGAATGTTGCTAGTACGTAAAAACCAAATAACCCCATTTTACTTCCAAGTTAAATTGTGTATGCTACGCAGGTGATTTTTGTAAGACTTGCTCTTACGAGTAATTCAATGTCTTTGATGTGATAAGGATTTTGGTCACACGAGTCTTCTATTCACGGTAAAAAAAATCTACCGAGTTAACATATAGCTTTTAAAGCGGCAACACCGCGTCATTTTTTTTTTGCATAGAATTTAAAACGGACTGTAGTAAAGAAACAAACGGACGGGTCGTTCCCCTCTCCCCCAGCCGCGGGTAAGTCCCCGTTCGTGTTTCGCGTGGTGCACGCGCTGGCGTTAGCGGAGGGGCGCGGGCTGGTGTGCGCGGCGGACCGCGAGCGCGGGCGCGCGCCCTGCTTTCGCGCCGACAACGGCTCCTTCGTTCACGAGTACGCCAGCTGGCTCGTCGGCGGCCGGCTCTTCAGTCTGGCCTACGCGCCGGTGCACGGTGAGTCAGCGGTGCCTACTTGGGGGTTTCCCCCTAAATGACGACGCTAGAACCAGACTGGTCTAGTCTGTTTTTAGTTCAATGCAAAAAAAGTAAACTGTCACGTTGACAAGCGAAGCATGGATAGATGACGTTTATTGAACCAGAAAAGTCTTAGATAATTAAAACAAAACAAATTTCGACTTTACAGAAAATCTTGCTGAAAGTTAGTCTTACAATGTCATTGTACTAGGTTTATAGCCTGTATTTCAGCATACAGCGCCTCTTGCCTCTCTTATTGAATAGGTTTTTATTACATACAGAAGGGCTGTCAATGTCTGAATGTTGCTAGTACGTAAAAACCAAATAACCCCACTTTACTTCCAAGTTAAAATTGTGTGTGCTACGTAGGTGTTTTTTTTAGACTTTATTCTTATGAGTAATTAAATTTCAATGTCTTTGACGTGATAAGAATTTTGGTCACATGAGCCTTCTATTCACGGTAAAAATAAATCTACCGATTAAACCTTTATATTTTATAGTGGTAACACCGCATCATTTTTTTTGCATCGAATTAAAAATGGACTTTAGAGCTTATTGTGTTATCATATCAGTGTCCTCGAAATTAAATCCCGCTCCCGCCCTCTTTTTTCCCTCCCTCCTCCGACTTTTGTGTATTTTGTTTATTACGTAGGTACTTGTGTCTACATTGTGTTCCTGTGACAATTCTAATAAAATTCACTTTCTTTCTAAACAAAACCGAGTGATGCTACCCAAGGCGGCTAAACAGTCTAATGCATTAATTTTTTTGCTTTTATTTCTTTTTCTGCAACAGGACACAATGTTAATATTTATCTTATGTTGTCCACAGGCGGTCGCCTGTACATAGTGAACGGCCCCGGTGCCGACGTGCCGGTCCGCGGCTACGTCATCGACTTCGAGTCCGGCAAGCTCATACAGACCTTCGCGCCGGACGCCGGATTCCAGAACCCTCACGACGTGGTCACCTCGCCGGACGGCTCTAAGGTATGTGATTACCATTAGACTTGTGAAGAGTATTTCTTCCGTAAGTCATCAGGATAGGTATTTGACTTTTGACGACTTTTGAATAGAAACTAGGTTTTAATAGATTTTAAAAGGTGTACAAAACAGATCCTTGTGCTACGCGTTAATGAATCTTACAAAGTGGCCGGTAGGCCGCGCAACGAGCGTATAGATAACGCCTAAAAAAAATAATAGCAATTACTTCGCTATTGTATTTGGCAGGCGCCAACAACTTGTGTACACTTTGTCCAGAAAAAGTAGAAAGTAAAGAGTACCGTTTTGATCAGACTGTTTGTCTGTGTTTGTTAATTTCTTGCACTTGCAAGCATTATATTAATTAAAAAACTTGAACTATTACATAAAAAAGGTATGGTGCGTCAATATGTAGTAAATGAGGTTATATTTTTCGATAAAACAACTATTAAGATTCGCTTCTGATTTCTTGTAATTTTGGACAAACTGTAAGTAATGCTCGTAGAGAAAGAAGCATTACATAAATTACACGGATATTACAGTTCACATATCAATCCAAACCACTTTGAACCCTGCTTCATAGTAGTCGCAAATATCGCAGGGCTCAATTTACCTGGTTTGTTATCTAAATATCACACCAACCAATAGTGATCCTTGAGTTGCATAAAATTTGTAAGCAGCGCGAGGTCTAGTCACGCGTTCCTTCTACTTCTACGCGACCTCTTCTACTGGGGTTGCCTCAAAGGTAGGGTCTATTCAAAGCCAATGGCGAAACTGGACCAGCTTCGCAAAAAAAATTCTCAGGCCGTGGCTCATATCAATGTGTTGTATGGAAGTTGTTATTATTGTATGCAGTTATAATGGTGCAGACAACGGAAAAGCCCAAAGTAGGTCTTAACATAGTAGCACAAAATATTCAGGGCTTTTCCGGCAAGGAAAATATGACAGAACTTTTTTTAAAAGATTTTAATATAGATATATTATGCTTAACAGAACATTGGCTAAAAAAATCAGAAATGGTATTTAATTTAAAAGACTACCAGCCTATTAGTACTTATAATAGAAGTAAAGCATTAAGAGGAGGTTCTATGATAATTGTAAAAAATACTTTAAGAAGTAAGGAACGCAAAGACATTGTAAGCCTTTCTGTTGAGCGATTAGTTGAGATCTCGTGTGTGGAATTGGACAGGTATATTGTTATGTGCGTTTACAGGCCACCTCAAACTAATTACAATGACTTTGAGGCAGTCGTAGAAGAGGCATTAAAACGTCTGTTTGCGAGCAATAAGCGCATAGTGATATGTGGCGATTTTAATATTGATCTGTTAGTTGAGAGCCCACTACACACCAAAATTATTAGCTTATTTAGATCATTTAACTTACAAAACCAGTTTAAAGAACCCACTAGAACAACGGCAACTAGTGCTACATGTATAGATAATGTGTTTTGCAACTGTGAGCATCTTGAAAAGAAAATTATAAATAACCTACAGTCAGATCATAGTGGTTTATTCATTGTTTTGCCTACAACAGTAGAAAAAGAATGCCAAGAAATAATTTGTAGGCCCATAACAGAGAGAAAAATTGAATTATTTAAAAGGAAATTAAGTACCCACATAGGCTTACTAAAATTTGATAGCAGTGATCCCAACACATTATATAAAGAATTGTTTACCACAAGAGCAAACGAATTCGAACAGGTTTTTAAAATTAAAAAAATTAAAGGCGTTAAAGGTGGTTTTTCAGAATGGGCCACTCCTGGTATACATAGAAGTAGAAAGAAATTGTATGAATTGTATGAAGAAAAACAATCAAATCAGGATCCGAGTTTTAAAGAATATGTAAAGAAATATTCTAAAACCTTTAAAAAAACCTGCTCTATAGCTAAAGCTCTCAGTATAAGTAAAAAAATAGAAGCGTCATCGAATAAAATAAAAACGGTTTGGCAAATAATTAACAAGGATACAGGCAAAACTAAACCTAGGGATCAAAAAAATTTTGTACTAAGGGTAGATGGGAAAGTAGTTGACACAAGTGAGGATATCGCAAAAATATTCGAAAATTTCTTTACAAACATCCCCCTCAATATAACAGCGTGTTTAAATTCTTCCCCAGAGTCAGCAGAATCCTTGATGTTAGAAAATATAAAACCGTGCACAATAGCATTTCAATTCTCCCACGTTAGCCCCCAAACCATTTTGAAAGCATTTAAACAAATAAATATAAAGAAAACCGAAGATCTCTGGGGACTATCAGTTAAATTGATATCCACGGTAATTCATATCATGGCACCACACCTTGCTATAATTTTTAATAAATGTATTGATCAGGGGACGTTCCCTGATCTATTAAAGTTTAGTAAAATTGTTCCTTTATTTAAGTCAGGTGACAGTGATGATCCGAACAATTTTAGACCCGTAGCAATACTTCCAGTATTTAGTAAAGTATTTGAAAAAATCATTTTACACCAATTGCTGACACACTTCACATTAAATAAACTCTTCCATAAAAAACAATTCGGTTTCACTAAGGGTCGTTCAACGACAGACGCAGGTGTGGCGTTGATGAATCACATCTTTGATGCGTGGGAGGAGGCGCAGGATGCTATCGGGGTTTTCTGTGACCTATCCAAAGCTTTTGATTGCGTAGACCACAAAACCCTCCTTCGTAAGATGATCAGATACGGTCTCAGTAATAAATCTTTAGAACTTCTTAGATCGTATTTAGCTAATAGAGTGCAGAAAGTTGATATTAATGGAGTTAAGTCAGCCGGATCCGATGTTAAAATAGGAGTTCCTCAATTTCAATTTTAGGGCCGTTCCTTTTCTTAGTGTATGTTAATGATCTGCCGTACCTAGTTGAGAAATTGTCACAAATAGTATTGTTTGCGGATGACACTTCTCTAATTTTTAAAACCAAGAGAGGTCAATCTAATTTAGACGATGTAAACAATGCTCTTTCTAAAATTCTGAACTGGTTTAACGTAAACAATCTTATGTTAAATGCCAAAAAAACAAAATGTATTAAGTTTTCATTGCCCAATGTCAAAAAAGTGGACACAAGTTTAACAATAGCTGGTGACAGACTAGACTTAGTTGAGACAACGGTGTTTTTAGGCATTACAATAGACTCAAAACTACAATGGAATCAACACATAGACAAGTTAGCGGGTAGGTTGAGTTCAGCTGCATTTGCAGTTAGAAAAATTAGACAACTAACAGATGTAGAAACTGCGAGGCTAGTTTATTTCAGTTATTTCCACAGCATTATGTCATATGGTCTGCTACTATGGGGGCGGGCGGCAAATATAGAAACAATTTTTATTCCCCAAAAAAGGGCTATTAGAGGTATTTACAATTTACCTGCCAGACACTCACTACGTGAGTTTTTTAAGGAAATAGGAATTCTTACGCTAGCTTGCCAATATATATTCGATAACATAATGTATGTACGTAAAAACATAACTACATTTAAGCTAAACAGGGATATACATAACGTTAACACCAGAAATCGAAACAAAATTGCCTCATCTAGATTCAGATTAGCCAAGGTAAATACATCATTTGTAGGATATAGTGTACGTTTTTATAACAAAATTCCTGAAAGTATTCTATCCCTGCCAGGAAATAAATTTAAATTTGTTATTAAAACTGCGCTGTGTAAAAAGGCATACTACAGAATAGATGACTTTATAGATGATAAAAACCCTTGGCAGTAAACCAATTCCACAACGAGCTAGTTATTGGTATTCTAATAATATATAGGGTTTAATAAATTTCATACATATGTACAGATGCTGTGATTGCATATCAAAACTATGTTATTATTATAGATAACTGACAAGAACTTTATCACACAAGTTTGCCAAAGGCCATGCGAATGGTGGCGCGGTGGCCGGGTCGCCTATCTCCCTCTAGTATGGTTGAGACTGGTGATGGCTGACCTCTGCGTTACGCTCGTGAACGGGTGCCGTCCGTGTGTCTGGCCGCAGCATTGGTGTTTTATTACCTTTTAAGAATATTAAATGATGTTTGACTTTGCAAGTATTGATTGCACTCATGGATCTTGAGATTCTTGGTATACGAACACTCATACCTAATTTGTATTAGCTTTAAGTTGATTTGAGAAAAGATGGTCAGAGTGGAGTTTTTTTTTCGCTGCCTTTTTCTCCACTACAGACGGCCCTAAGGCAGCGGCTAACATTATACATAACTGTATGTACATTGACATTCAACAAGCAGAATGTAAATTCTTTACGTTGAAATAAAAATTTTTGAATTTGAATTTGTATCTCCTGCAGTGAGCGGATTAAATGTACAAATCTCTCATTTAACATGCAGACAGAGCTAGAGGAAATTATAATTTTTGTTGTGTGTGACTGTTGGTGCAATAAACGCTTCTCTCTCTCTCTCTCTTTCTATCATAAGTAGTTTTTCATACAAATTTGTGCCGGAGGCAAGGCAGTTTCTTCCAATTTACGTTTTCTTTGCCCCCAGGTGTACGTGGCGGAGTTAAACCCTCACCGCGTGTACAAATTCACGGACGAAGCGCTCGGAAACGAGACTTTGGACAAGCGGAGAGTCGACAACGCTTCGGCGGTGCCCCCGCCCGCTAAACCCACCGCTACGTTAGGTGAGTCAAACTAAACAAACAAACTAACTAAAGTCCGTTTTTTATTTCAATGAAAAAAAAATATTAAAATAGACATAGCAAGCCAGTCTTTTTTTTTTTAAGATTTTGGCGTTCAAGTCAGTCTGTCAATGTGAGTGTTGCTAGTACGTAAAAAGTTATTACACCCAAGTTTTTTTTTCACACATGGCTATTGGGCTGAGGTCCAAAACTGCATTCCTTTGACAGGCATTCGTTTTTTTTTTAGTTCTTTTGAAAACGGCTCATTTGGAACTACTTTTCTTAGCTGTCAGAAAAATCCCTCACTGAAACACACATACGGTTGAATACCAAAAAGATCACGCTGTATTTATAAACAGTAGCAAAAGTAAAACTATAACTGTCCCCTTCACACTCATAAGCTAGACCGCGCGCAAGAGAGACGGGCAGACTTTTTCATGATGCACATGCAGTACCCGCGCGCTTATTCACAGACACTACACAAGCGCAACGCGTAGATGTGTTGAACGTGCCACCTTTACTTAACTGACCTGGGCCCTTATACTGAGTTTTGTCATTCACTTTCGATAGCGAGAGCGTTTGCATTTTGCATAGGAGTGACAAAGCGCGCCATCTATTTGTCTCTTTGTCACTCCTATGCAAATCGCAAACGCTCTCACTATCGAGAGTGAATGAAAAAACTCAGTGTAAGCACTCTGTATCTCTGTTGCAGAGTCGGGCAACGCGGTGTCGGTGGGCCGCGGTCGCGCGGACGCGTGGGAGGCGTGGCGCGGCGCGGCGGGCGGCGCGGGCGGCGCGCTGGCCGCCGCGCTGCTGGCCGCCGCCGCGCTCGCGCTGCTGCGCGCGCGCAACCGCGGTAAGCTCGCGCGCGCCGACGAGGCCGAGCCGCTCGTCGACTGAGCCCACTCCACACCGCGCAATCCACACTTACACTGACAAGGCTGCCTTATAGTTCTTCGAAACCGAGAGTAGTGTTTTTCGAAGAATTACAAGAAGAAGAAAAAGCGGTGGTGGCGTAGTGGGGTTGACCCTTGCTTCTCGATCATGAGGGTCTGGGTTCGAACCACGCATGTACCAATGACTTTTAGTTACGTACATTTGTTTGTACAGCAACACCATTCGCTGATAAATTGTGCCCGGATAACGGCGACAGGCTTGCCACTTGTCACGTTTGGGACCTAATAAACTCAGCAAAACGTGGGTCGTTCTAGAGACTGGTGCCTCTGCCTACCCCTTCGGGGATAACGGGCGTGAGTTTATTTTTTTTTATTTTTTACAAGAATAATTTTCTTGAATCATGGCGGAACCAATGCGCTTACAAATACACTGAACCTCTGAACTGTTAAGGCCGCGTGCGCAACCGCGGTAAAATTACGCGGGCTGACGAGGCCGAACCGCTCGTCGTCTGAGGCCACTCCACGCCGCGCAATCCGCACTTACCTGACAAGGCTGCCTTACAATTCTACGAACATTAGGTACCTACTCATTTCTTTGAATCATGTAGGAACAAGTGAGCCTACAAATACACTCAATCAATGGACCTCTCAACCTCTGAAGCGTTAAAGTCGCGCTCGCAACCGTGGTAAGTTTGCGCGCCCCGACGAGGCCGAGCCGCTCGTCGACTGAGGCCACTCCACACCGCGCAATCCACACTTACATTGTCAAAGACTACTTAATAAAAGCGACATCTGGCATCCTGCAAAAACACTACTACTCATTCCATTGAACCATTGGGAGTACCCAAAATCCGAAACACATTACATACATTTTTTCTATTTTCTATTCCATTCCTATGTCGAAACACATTCACGCTTTTTGTGTTTTTTTTTTTTTACTTTGTATTATTTTGATTTTGTCTTATTTGTTAATTAATATTATCAGATTCGGGATCAATAGTCCGAGTGGTTAATATAATCAGGCTAACTAAGAATTAAGTAGGTACATTAATCTGAACATTTTTATATGAGATTTTATAAAATAAAAAAATACGAATTTATTTTTTTAAACATCCGTAATATTTTCATTCGCCGCTACTTATCGAAGGAATGATCTGAAGTGACTGATCTGAATATAATGTCATCGTTAGTTTAGGTACCATTTAGTTATCCTTTATTTTTGTAATAATACAATTCTCCTTGATAATACTTTGCATTCCTAAAAGATGTCTCGTACCAGACGATGTATCTAAACTTAGCATTTATTAATTTAAACTCTATTTTGTTTGATGAACACTCTGAATTTTATTGCTAATATTTCACCTAACTATTTTGTAATTGTTTACCGAGTGAAAAATTGCAGTTAACAAAAAGGTGCCAAGTCACTAATATTTCTCACTGCAATTAAAAGTAAACGTATAATATACCTGTGATCTAAGTCAGTTTTGTTTCTTTGTTCTAGTTACGTATTAGTGTAGAATTTTTATTAAGGATTTTCTTTGGGCACAATTTTTTTGAAATATCTTGATGTCTGTATATTTTTAGCCTAGCTATTTATTTATTGTTAGTATATTTATTAAAATTAGTGTTGTGATATAAAATTAGTTTAGTAAGATTACAACGTGACGTACTTATTTTATTCAAAATATATTTATTGGAAGCAGCTTTTGGTGGTTTTTATTTTTGTGCACCTTTTTTGTTGCCTTTTTTTTAGTAAAAAACACACAGGATGAAAGGAAAAGCAGAAGCACTCATACAGCACTCCTCCCAGATGTTACATATTTAAGTCTGCTGTATGCGATGGGGGGCGAGTCCCTAAGATGCATAGTAATTCTTCACTAGTTACATGAGTACAGTAGTTTCATTGACATTATTGGTAGTCTAGTAACTCAATGTCTTTCCAATGGCATAACCCGGGCAACTTAACTCGTGGTCTCGCGCGATTCGATTTTCGCGAGAGATGCCTATTTGATTTGTGCGGGTTATAAAATCGTATTCAAATTTATATTGTGCATCTATTTTTTTTTTACAAAAACAAAAACCTTATTCCATTACACAATTACGCCAAACTGCAAAGCAGTTTGTTGGCGAAGCGCTCTAGGCAAACAATAGTAAAGTTATTGACGTGCTTTTGTACACAAAGACTATTGTGTATTAGCCTAGAGCTTCCTCCTTTGCTATACTCAATTCCATGAAACGAGCTCCCCAAAGAAAATCGTCCATTAGCCAACGGGCGCCTGCATGTAAACCTACCTTATGAAGCGGATCGACTTTTCTTATGGTTTAAGGGGTTTCACTTATCTCTATCCGCGCGCAATGATCATGTGATACGAGGTTTGTTCCCTAGGAGTTCGAGTTGTGGAACAGACTATAGTTTCGTTTGCCACCCGCCTTCACAATATTGTCGGCCTACTGGGCTGGTGGTTTGTTCTGCTGTCTTGACAGACGACGGTTCTTGGCTCCCATTCAGTGGTTATAGTTCACCCGGCCGTATCCCTGCCTAGTCGAATGCCCCGCCTGTCTCTATTTTAGCTCTGTGATTCGTGTGCTTGCATCTTCTTGCCGAGTATCGCTTTTAAGTAAGTACATTACATAAACTCACGCTTGTCCCGGAGGGATAAGCAGAAATCAGGGTTCGCCACTTCCCACGAACAAACCACTTTCGCTTCATCAACAATCATTCGCTGCAACAATAGTCGCTGCATGCACGCGCACTTTTTACCTTGCTCCTCGCTAATACTTCCACTATTTGGTCCAAGTATTAAGACAACGTTGATGTGAGACATGACAAAGTCATCCTTTTCATACAACTCTTTTTAGAGCTACTTTTTCTAGCCATATTGTATACTTCAAAAATAGTCGTACGTAACACCTACCCAGCGGCCGCTTCAGATGCGGATGCAAGAAGCTTCGAACCGGTCTTTTTGGAAATCTGTGGAGGATGTATGTCCAGCAGTGGACTTCTTGTGGCTGAATGACGATAACCTACACAGCGGGGTAGTTAACCCCATACTCTCTGAAAGAAGGCCTGTGCACTGTAATGGGGAATATATAGGTTATATTTAAAACAACACCTAGTATGTACCCAACTCCTCTAGGTCGCAAAGGCGTCACGCGCCGCCGCTGGGAGTACGGCGGCGGCGAGTTCAAATTACGGAGGCTACTAGAGAGGCGTCGTTTCACACGAGTTCGGGCAGAGGACTCCGACGACGAGCCGGCGCCCATGCTGCCCCCGGCTCCCGCCACCGCCTGATGCACGCAGACGGAGTGCCACATTTAAGATGGGCAAGATGGCGCCGAAACAAAATGGCGGAAAAACATGGCGGCCCAATAGGCTAATTTTTTTTTTGCTGACTTATCTGTGGAATTCAACTCCTTGTCTCATCCATTTCCATTAGTTTTGCTGTCATATAACATAAAATAATGGATTTTAAAGGGGAAAACTAATGTTACATAAATGACATACATTTTTTTATTAAATAACTCTTCATGGTCTTTTCTAGAGCCAGAATCAAATTGGAACTGATCTATAAATTATTGTTTACAGATAAAGTTCGGAAACAATGAGAGCACGACCTCAAACTGACGATGCGAATTCAACTTTATTCAAAATTAATAAAGTTTGATCGACTATTCTTATGTTCAAAGTTTCAGTTAGAGTTTGCAGGCGATAGGGCCGTTACTGGCTGTCTCTCGTTAGTTCCTCTGCTATCGATTCTATTCTACAGATAAGTTAGCAAAAACAAGATTATGATAATGGTTGGTACGTACCGTTGGATGTGTAAGGATAAGTAACTCGACGTTTGTTTTTCTGTCTGCGTAAACTACAAATGTAAAAACTGTCATAATAAATTTACGAAAGGTCTGAACTGAGAAATTACGGCCGGTTCTGAATTGGGAATTACGCTAAGTAACTACTTAACTGTAGTGCTGTCTCGTCAAATTTCCCAGAAAAGAGCGTGACAGAACGTTAGGTACTTCAGTATTTACTTAGTGAAATTCTCAATTCAAAAACCGGCCCTCACCCGAGTAAAAATATAGATATCTTGCAATTATTTGTAAGGCCTAAAACTAGGACTTTATTACTGACGTAAGAAATCCCACTATATTAAAGATTAACGTTACTCTTGAAACGGTCAACTAGTGAGAAAGTCGAAGGGTATTATAAACCGACCAAAAACTAGAGTTACGTCTAAAGCTGGCTTCCCACGGTCCGCGATATCGCGGACCGACGGACGGCCGACGACCACAGACAGCCACGCACCACGAGAGGCTCTTCAAACTGACCTGTGTCGTCTGTCTATGCTACCGCGGACCGTGACCCTTCCCACGGTGTGTCGTGCGAGCTGGTCCGCGTCCGTCCGCGGTATCGCGGACCGTGGGAAGCCAGCTTCAAACCATTTTCACATTTTATGAGAGTGGAGTTGTAGTAATAAGGACTGCGAATGTTTTCAAACGTGACCTTTGTACAGTCGACAGCACACCAACCTTTACATTTCCATCGTAAGGTCTACCGTTATGTAACTTCGGAACGTGCACACAAGGTCGACGTGCTGTCAACTGTACTGTTTTTCTTCCTTTCTAATAGATCGTAAGCGACAATGGTAAAGAATAACTAAATGATCTGGCTAACGACATGGTATTTATTGTAAATTACGTATTTGATTGAGAGAACGCAAGTTGTATGATTGATAGTTTGTAATGCTGACCTGTGTGTTTTAAACAAAATGTACCTACACGTTTCGATTTGTTGAATACATTTTTATAATTGTTTTAATGTCACAGGAAAGAAAAATTGGGAATTTTACTAAGAAATATCCACAGTTTCATGGGATACATTTTCGACCGGTTTCTGAGTTGAGAATTTCCACTAAGTAAATACTTAAATGATAGTGCTGTCTCGTCAAACTCAGAAAAGAGCGTGACGGAATGTTACTTAAGTAGGTATTTACTTAGTGTAAATTCTCAATTGTGAAATCGGTCGTTACGTAACTACGCTGCTAAATGAAATAGAGTGGAACCCGTATGCTGTTTTTTTATTAAAGATATCAGTTTGAAGGCGCATTCATTTTCACGGTTTTCACAATCATTAGTATTGTACAAAAAAGTACCTATAGGCACTAACTTACGATACTTCTCACAATCTTCCTCCGATGATGATATGGTTTCTAGGTGATAGAGTCGGGTCGAACGCCGGCCAAATCTTGCATGAGAATCCTGGAACAAACCGAATAACTGACCTAAGATTATAGAAAACTAACGGGATTATCGATGGATCTCATGGCTCGTGAAGATATCCATAATATTTGTTTCCTTCACGAACAATAAGATTTGCAGTTTAACTAAGAAATCGAATAAACTTCCTTAATGATAAAATTAATAACACAATAAATATATTGATAGCTAATCAAAATTACTAATGTGCTAACAATCTCATAATAGTTTTTACCTTGGTTAATTGGTTACTTTCAAATAAAAAAATCCTCAAATAAATATTTTTTCTTAGAAAGGAGTACCTAAAATATTTATTTGATGACACAATACTCAAAAACATTCACGCAAATACAACTTTCAACAGAAAACACAGAACCATCCTAAAAGTGAAATTTTTAAGTACCTAACACAAAGACAAACAATAATAATAAAATATCGGAAAGTTTTAAGTAATGAGTCGACAAAATGGGCCCGTTAATTTGATATGAAAGAAACGTGCCACACAAGGTTTAAATATGCCATCAGAACTTGAGATCTAAATTTCTGAGTACTAGTCAGAAATCATACTCTTTAAATTCGTTTTCTATCTTCCACACATATCAAAGATAAGATAACCTGCTTTCTATACACCAAAAATAAGAAAAACTATTAATAGGACAAGTGTACAATCATTAATATATGTATAAAAATACATCGGACACCAAGAAATGTAAAAGAAAGTCTTGCCAAATATAAATTTAGTGATTTTCAATTAAGTATTGTCAATGTTTTTATCTCTTTATATGTAAATTGACTGTATTTATTCTGTAAATAAAATGTAAGTCAATATTTGTTACGGTAGATTGGTGTTGTTTTAATTTGTATAAATAAAAAATCATATTTATTGAGAAATGCATTCTCAATTCTTCTCTTCTTTTTCAACTCTTGGAATAATATACATTACACCCCGATCAACGACGAATGACTGACATGACCATTAACCATACTAATATGTCGGCCGCCATTTCAATGTCCACTCATCGGTTATGTAGCCTGCCTACCTAACGACCGCACACACCGCGACAGCTAAGTGTTCACCGACAGTGATCGGTGATCAACTATAATCAGGCCTTACTTTGTTCTAAGACATACGCGAACGCAAGCCTCTGAGAATCAAACCTCAGATCCCTTTAGATATCAGAAGTGGGATGATAACGATAAATCAAAGTTTTTAAGACAGTTCCCATATTTATCAAAAGCAGTTCAGCCTGTCCAATGCCTAAGAGCATGCGGTCCAGCAGTATTGCTAAAGGTCTAATCGCGATAATTTATTAGGTAAAATGTCAAATTATTGCTATTATCGAATTCCTCTGTGCCTCCCTCTCATATAGACAGGATTACTTTAAAAGCAAGAAGCAAATAGGTACCCTTTCTTTAATTGACAGTGTCGTAGCAATCTTGTTGAGCTGCGCAAGTGGGTGCATCGCAGCAAAATGTTTATTCGGTAAAGTCAGAAGTGGTATTTGAGTTTTTACGATACTTGCCACTGCTAGATCAGGCCTCATCGTTTTCCAATACATAAAGCACACGGTCCTGCAGCACGACTCTCGATAAGCATCGGGGCCCCAAGCCTCTGAGATACATCAGAAGAGGGATTCTTGTACGTATCAAAAGTGGGATATGGGATGTGGTATTAAAAAGCATAGTTCCCGCTGCCGAAGTCAAACAGTGATAGAAAGCAGCTTACCATGTTCCAAGACGCGGCATGCGGGCCAACCAAGTCTCTTATCCTTCCAGTCGGCTAAATGAGAAGCGGTATTTGAGTTCCTTCAATAGTTGAGATACATTAGAAGTGAGGTGCTTTGATTAATCTGTCGTAAGTTTTTATGACAGTTACCACAGAAGTTAAACAGTCAGCTTACCGTGTTCCAAGATACGGCAGCGGACCAACCACGTCTTCTTGAGCTCCTAGAGATCTTTCAGTCACTTTTGATTCTCAGTCGGCTAAATCAGAAGTAGTGTTTAAGCATCTATAATAATTTCCACTCCAGCAGCAGACCTTACCATGTTCCAGGACGTAAAGCACGCGGTCCAAAAGCACCACAGTCTCGATCAGCGGCGCGAGCGCAAGCCGTAAAGTGTAGAGCGCCACCACGCGGCGCCACTGAGACAGATCCTTGTTCGCAAGGGCAAGCGAGGCGGGAGACAGTGGAAGAGGGATGCTCACTCTCTCAAGTGCTGAAGAGGCATACCTGGAAATATTCGTACAGCTTTTGTTTATCCTGTGTGTCGTGTGGCATTGTTATTGAGAAATAATATTGTACATTATTAACTTTATGCCCGGATACACTTACCTACTAGACTTTTTGTCGAACTCTGTGAATCAGAGCGAAACCTGGGGGCAATTACGTGAGACTCCACTGTATGGAGTTGTCTGATTCAGCCCTTTCCGGGTATGACACGCCATCTTATGTCACACTGTTACATTCTGGGACTTTTTGCCCAGTAGGTATCTCATACTCCTACTCCGAACTGTCACATACATTCTTATTTTGACTGTTTCGAGTTGTCAAATGCTTAACCCGAGTCGAAAGTCACGTAATACAGGTAAGTGCTGATTAGACGTGTCCGTATAGTTGGCTTTCACGTGGTCGATTTCAGTAATTTCAACTATGCCACATAACTGTGTATTAATAGTGCCTAATAGTGCTACAAGGCACAATTAGCTACGAAAAATATTTCAGGAGATATTAAGGGGACTCACTGAGGCAGCCAACTAGACGTCTACTTAGCAGACACATCACGAACGGCTGTATATAGAGTTATGATTTGTATGCCAGATAATTGTGCGCTAATAGTGCTCCCTACATGCCAAGTTTCCAGAATAGTGCTTCAATACAAGCTGAGAAAACATACCCTATTGTTGAGGCAGCCAACTAGACGCTTTTTCTTACCATGATTTCTTCGTAACGGCGTAGAGTTTTAAAACAAAACCCATACCAAAAAACTGTGTCTTAATAGTGCCTCTTAATGAAACACAAAGGCCCCCGAATCACCTATGCGTTTAGCTAAGAAATGTATGCAAACTTCTACGTACTAAACAATAATTTTGCAATAAATTAAAATGAACTCTTATGAAAACGCAATTAGGGTGAAAATTGTTTGCAACAATTATTTGATACCGACAAGCAGAGAAGTGATTATAACACTCGGTGAGTGTCACTCACGGCCATCTAACGGCTAGTTGGTTTAGTACACTGTGCGTCTTGGGCATTGTTGGTCAATAGTGGGCTGGTGATGTTGAGTACGAATGCGGCGGCGAAGCCCAAAAAGAGGATTGAATTTCAAATGTTGTAAGTACCGTATGTCCCGATGCCCCGCTTTAGTGGGATGTTCCCGTTTTAGGGTATCGCACCCAGGGTGCCAAACGAGACTCTTTTACCTACTCTGCGTTCACTATCTGTCCTTCCCTGTTCAACCTTCTAAGGGCTGTGTCTTAGCAGTAACCAGTCAAAATTTTCACAGAATATGCTATGCTAAGGCAGATTACCTAAAAAAATTAAAACAGAGATTTTTGATTTGAAGATGAAGATTTTTTTATATCGTATTGTAGGAGAAAATTCATTTTCGTAAATGGAGATTGGACCTGCACGTGGTTGGACGATATAAAAGGCATCGCGCGCTAGCGCGCGCGGGTGAATCTCCTAAAATTGACGGCGTCATTGTAATCGGAAGTGTCACACTTATGTTGTCAGTGCAACAGGTTGTTAAAGTTATTATTATTTCTATATTAGTTGGAGTTGACTGACAATCTTACATACTGTAACGACAATAACTGTATACTTAGCAAATTTCTGTTGTGCTGAGAACTGTGAGAGATTAATGACAACAATGACGAATTAGCGACAATTCGAGGAGATCCACCTGCCCCTCATTCCGCTCCGAACCGCCGTCGATGTAACATCCATCCGATATTATTATTTTGCGTGACTTTGTTTCTGATTAATTTTTGCTAATCGTTTGCTAAATTGTTGAAGATTTCTGTGCTAATTATTTTCTGTGTTGCTAAAGATTTCGGTATGAAATTATTTTTGTTCATGTGAAAATTTATTGAGAATTAAAACTATTTTGTGACTATTGATTCCACCTTGTTTTAAAAACCTTTCGCTCGAATTTGCTAAAAGTATAGTTTCTGAGATATATATATGTATATATATTTATATTTTATGGAAAGATAATTTTGATGTATATTACTGCACACAGTACATACTTATTCATAATAAATAGACGCAGGAAGAAAACCCTTGCCGATGTGCGCTGGAAGAGTCAAATCAGTTAGCCATGTCGTCACATGACCGAAAAAAAACTGATCCCTGGTTAGCGCTAACTAAATTCATGTTCATAGAAAAAAATATTGTACTAGTTTTAATGTCGAAGGCTTCGTTCGTCATTTCTCTACTTATCTCACCGCTTTCTGAGAGAAGAGTCTACCCACAGCGTCTTACTATCTTAAATTATAAAAAATAGTACATTAATAATTTCACCAATAGACTAATAATAGTGATTAATTCCATATTTCTGGAAGTGGGAAAGATAAAAAAAAGAAATAGTACAGAGTATTAATAGTGATTCGGTAACTAGTATTCGGAAAGGTTTAATATTAGTTTACTTTAGTAGTTAAATTAATATACCGACTCCGGATACTTTAGTCCGTGCCATATTTGCTGATTGATATTATTTTTTCACTTTTGTTCTTATATGTACCAAAACCTCAATGTATGTAAAAGTTCACATTAATTTCTTGGCTAAACGCATAGGTGATTCGGGGGCATTTGTGTTTAATTAAGAGGCACTATTAACGCACAGTTTTTTGGTATAGGTTTTGTTTTAAAACTCTACGCCGTTACGAAGAAATCATGGTAAGAAAAAGCGTCTAGTTGGCTGCCTCAACAATAGGGTATGTTTTCTCAGCTTGTATTGAAGCACTATTCTGGAAACTTGGCATGTAGGGAGCACTATTAGCGCACAATTATCTGGCATACAAATCATAACTCTATATACAGCCGTTCGTGATGTGTCTGCTAAGTAGACGTCTAGTTGGCTGCCTCAGTGAGTCCCCTTAATATCTCCTGAAATATTTTTCGTAGCTAATCGTGCCTTGTAGCACTATTAGGCACTATTAATACACAGTTATGTGGTATATTCGAAATTACTGAAATCGACCATGTGAAAGCCAACTATACGGACACGATTAGACTCCTCCGACAAAAAGTCAATTAATGTTGAATGTTCAAATATCAGGGAGTCAGTTATAAATATGAGGGAATCAGTTATAGGCATTTCAGTTGTCTGCGGCTTGTCTTTCATAAACAGTTTTGAAAAGATAGTGTGAGAGCAATATTAATAGAGGAATTGAGCAACTAATACTAAATTACCTTTCAAAAGTCATCTCATCTGAATGCTTGATACTTCTAACTGGTGCATGTTTTAGCTCAGGGTCAGTTGCCACTAATATCCTTTCGAGGGCTGCCCTGTACGCATGAATCTAAAAAAAACATTAACTTTGAAATGCTTTACATTTAGGCAGATTTATCCTAAAATAGTTAAGTAGGTTAAGTGGTAGTCCATGGTCTCTCCCTACACCTCTGGGATACAGGCGTGAGTTTATGAATGTAGTTAAGTAGGCAACCTGGGCTTTTATTCTCTTAGTTCTTCTTAGTTCTTAGTTGGGTCATGTGACCGATTTTTTGACATGTGGAAAATTTACTTAAATATACCATTCTGCTCATGCAATTGTTATTTTTAGCAAAACTTAGGCCCAATATCCATAAGATTGTTACCTTCAGATACCTGTAACTCCCATCCACCAACCTCTGACAGTAAACATCCAAAGAATGGCACGCTATCTCTCTACTAACAAAGGAAAGTCTGCTATTTAAGCCCTTCACATGCCGGCTCATTGGGTACCCCTTGTCTTCTGACAATTTCATGTAGCAACAGCCCACTACACATATGAATTTCACTCGTGGGTTATTGATGAAATTTCTTAGTAACAGAGGTCCCAGATCACCACAGGGATGCAAGCCTATTAAACCAAAGTTTCTCATAGTGTCAGGTAGAGGTAACTCATGTAATTGGTCTTCTGATGATAAAGACATGTTCAGGTGTATTGGTCTGTGGAGCCGAGACATTGTATCGTCAGTAAGAAACTTCCTTGCGGTGTATTCCAATTGTTCATCGAGTTTTCTGAAATATAAATTTATATTAATTCTGCGAAATAAAATTTATAATGGGATTCTTGCCACAATTTGCAGTTACAAGCACAAGCAATGAAAGTATTATTAGTTGTTTTAATCTATTGAGCAGATTTTCCTATGATTGGATACTTGGGCTAATACAAAATGAAACTTTTGGTAGTATCTAGTGTTATATTTTCTATCTAAAAACTGTAAACTTGTTCTTATAAAGAAGCTATTCCAAAAGTGGTAAAAGTACATACCAACAGGGTACAGACCTAGCTTCCTCTGTCAGTTGAATTTGGCACTCAATACCAGCAGCGTGGATGTCATTTTTGTATGCAAGCACTCTCAGTAAGTGACCCAGACCAGATCCAAAGTCTACAACAGCTTTGCAGTTGCGTTCGTAGGCCACATGAGTGACGACGTTAGCCATCACACTGATCTCGTGCCTCTTTTTTAACTTAACATGTTTCAGGAATAAGTTCTTCAGTCTCGGGTGAGTGGCACAGGTATAATCTTCCCCAGTTTGACTCGGATGACTGTGACGTACTTCCGGTAACTTTACTGTTTGCATTTCTCGCGGTAAACTTAACATGTGAACACATTTTAGCAGAGATATGAAGGATAGCGGCAATACATTGTCTGTCGGAATTCCAAGCAATATTCTACCCAAATCTCTGGGATCCATGTTTTGGAAACAATCACGCCATGATTTAGGGAGTCTGCTCCAATGGTCGTCAACGAAGTAATCCTGGAAAAATAGAAGATTTTCACTGAAGGAAACTATTTTTGATGTCAATAGTTAGGTTATAATTTACTTACCAAAACATATAAATCTATCAGCCAATCGTACAAACGTATTACTTTTAGTGCCATATCAACCCTTGCTTTAACAGATTCATTATTGAGGTCCATTTTAATTATATTTTCAATTTAAAATAATACCTATTATTCGCTAATAGTTTCATTTCAATTCTGTTGTGTCGAAATGGTAGTATTGTTTCGATTTACGTGAATTCGAAAGAGATAACCTTTCACTAGTAGGTAGATGTAAACACAAACAAAATTATGTAATATTTTTGGTTTGTTCGTTCGTTTTGACGTTTTGACAAAAAAAAAAAAAAAGAGTATGTGTTGCCCTAACTGACTTAAAATCACGGATTGACATGACGTAAAATTACACGGATTTTACTAAAATTGGATTGGACATATTACATAATTAAAACTGAAGACGTTAAGAATGAAAAATATATTACTGAAGACATTAACCTCCCAAAAACTCATAATGAAGAACAGAAACCAAAGACGTGGCAGCATGGTCTACGACCTTATTACGGGACGAACTAAAAATAAAAAAAAAAGGATTTGAAGCAAACTTTGTCCACTAAAATTGGATTGAACATATTATATAATTAAAACTGAAGACGTTAAGAATGAAAAATACATTACTGAAGACTTTAACCTCCCAAAAATTCATAATGAAGAACAGAAACCAAAGACGTGGCAGCATGGTCTACGACGTTACCCGGTCCCTTGCGGGACGAACCAAAAAAAAAAAAAAGAAACCTCTAAGAGTGAAATTTCCCGCCAACATTCGGAATTTAGGACATCCCAAGGGGATTTCGTCCCTTAGCTTACAACACCGCTCAAGTCGAAAATTGGCGGTTTTCACATTTGAATGCCATTAGATGGAGCTGCTTATTGCGCGTCTAACCATTGGTCACACCTGTAAAGTTGGTAAAAATGACTTAAGCGGTGTTGTAAGCTAGGGGACGATTTTGTTTCATATTATATATTTCATATGTATGTGCCTGTATGTAAATGTTATGTTATTGAATATCGACGGTTAAAACGATATAGGGGTTAAGCGACAAAAAACAAATTGTGCAGGAGAGCATTTTAAAGTTTGAAATTTCAGAAAAATGGACATAACTTTTTTATTTCTTATCATAACGTAAAGATGGAAACAGCTCTAAACTCAAAAAAAATACGAGCATTAATTGCCATTTAATTTTAATTGACTGGACGTTGTATTATGTAGTTTTATGTCGCTTAACCCAATTGAACATATTTTTTATATGAGGTAATTCAGCATATGTTACATCCACAAATAAAAAAAACGAAAAGTATAGACGACTAAGCTACATTTGGTTTCCGTATACCAGGAGGTAATAGGGCATAAGTCACATGACTTTTGAATAATAAAATAGGTAAAAAAAGATATATTACAATTCACACCATTGTGACAAAAGGTAATGGAGCACAAGAAACAGTGCTGAGCAAAAATACCGTGAGGATATCAGTCATTAGCGACTGCGTAAGATGGTTGAAAAAAAGGTAACATGGTATTTCCACACATCGAGATTTGTAGGCCAAGAGGAAAACAAGAATATACAACACATGGCATTATCTGGACGACCTCTGTGGCGTCGCGGTTAGCGCATCTGCTTACCATGCGAGAGGTCCCGGGTTCGATCCCCGCCTGGGAAGAAGAAAAAAAACTCCAGGTCTTGGATGTTTACATGTTTGTGACGTCGCTGTTTCTGGTTCCCACGACACAGGGTATCCTAGTGTGGGGCCAGAAGCAATGTATGTGACTGTATGTAAATGTTTATGTTTTATGATTATGTTTATGTTGGGACATCACGGGCTGCATTGTGTTAGGAGTGCAGGTAGATAGTCTATAAACCATTCATTGAACGACTTCATCCGCAGAGCTCTCTGTTCTGCCAACGTTTCTTGCGTGTTAGAGCCTCCGGGCTTGTGTCGCACCGATGCGCGACACTGTAGGATGCGACCTGCATCCGCACTTTTGCTCTCTTGGACTTATCCGCTACTGCAGTTGCTCCCGGTGCCGCTGCTGAATCCATAGCGAGGGTCAAACTCCAAAAGTATAGTGCCTTTATGGCTTACTGCATTTTTGTCTACTAGCAGTGGAGACTATAGGGTTTGGGGGCAACAGGCCAAGATTTTTGTTAGGGAGTTGGGGCGCCGTTTCAGGGACCGTGGGCTTGACTGCCGCTCTGGGGCATTACTGGGTCAAAGGATTTCTTTGGCAGTGCAGCGTTCCAGCGCTACCAGCGCGCTGGGGACCTTTAGTTCAGGTGTTATTCGAGGAGGATGTTATGGTTGTTAGGTTATTTTTTTTGTGTGCGCCTAACCGATTACTGTATCTGTGTTGTCAACATAACATTCGGTTAATTTGTTGGAACTATTAAAAATAACACATTGAGTAATCTTACCTCAACTCCAATTAAGCCAATACATTTATGAAAATATTATGTACGTTCGGAAAAATATTAAGGACTTCGAAACTCTTGGTAGCCATCATAACGTTAATACTAGGAATAAACATAAATTGTCATTTCCACGATTTAGACTTGCAAAAGTTAATACTTCCTTTATGGGGCACTGTATAAGGTTCTAAAACAAGATACCCCAAGATATATTAGAGTTACCCCCAACGCGAGTCCTCACATTGTTGGACTTCGGTTGACTTTGACATCCTGCTAGACACTGTTCTCTCGATGAATCCTTCTTCGCTTAGTCTGATACTTCTGCCGGTGTCGCGCAAAGTGGTGTGTTGTGTCCTCTTCTCTTTGCAATTTTCATCAATAGTATATCCAGAAACCTCTCTTCTTCCTACGATCTTTATGCAAATGATCTCCAAATTTATAAGCATAGTGCTGTAGATAGTCTGCCCTCGGCGATTGCTAAAAGAAATGCTGATCTAGATCGTACTTTGAAATGAAGTAGGTATCATGGCTTGAGGGTTAATCCCTTCAAGACGTAGGTGATCGTTGTTGGCAGTCTTAGAACGGTTTCTAGGGTCAAGTGGGAGTAGTTCGGCAGTGTAATAATTCCATTCAGTCAGAAGGCCAAACTTGGGCATCATCATCGGCTGCTTGAGGTGAGTCGGAAAATTTTCGCCTCAGCGACCAAAAAGCACTTGCACAATTTTTGTTGCTCCCGATCCGCGACTATGCTAATGCCAGCTATCTTGACTTGATTGAAAAACAACTTAATAAACTTGAGCGCCGCTAGATCTTTGCTATAAGGTTCATATTTGGCTTACGCAAATATGACTACCTCTTCGAGTGGTTCCCACTCATTCTCTTAGAAATGCTCACTAAGACTTCCTCTCTCTTCTTTACTCAGCACTGCTAAATCCCACTACTCCTCGTTATCTCAAAGAGCGCTTTATTTACCTCAGTTACTCCCACAGCCGGGCACCGCGGTCTGACCTGACTTTGAAGACACCAGTCACTCGACAACTCGGGCAACTCATTTGCGTTAAGGGCCGCCCGGCTGTGGTAAAATCTACCGGTTTCAATGAGGCACTCTTCTTCCCCAGTTGTCATCAAAAGCAGGGTTCTTGATCTACATATATTTATCACTCTAATCTCTAATTATTTAAGTGGCTAATATCTATTTAACTGTCTTGTTGTGTATATTGGCATAATTACTCTTTTTTACTTTTATATTTCCTATGTAGAATTTTATATTTATAATAATAAGTTTATTATGAGTCTTCACATATATAAACTTATTATTATTGAAAGCGTATTTTTATTAAGTATAAGTATGTATCAATATCCAAATTGGCACCGGTTACCCATCTTTCAAGAAATTTATTTTAGTAATAAAGCCGCGAACCTTTGCAAATATTTGCAATAAATTTTGTTATCTTGACTGACAATCGTGCATACGTATGTATGCACATTTTTAACGCTTTATCTTTATTTAACTTTCTCCTAAGATACAGGTTTTTTGCCAAGTTTAGGAGACATGATGAAACAATAATATTGTACAATAGATGTAGCACCAAACGATTGTCGTCCTTTTTACATATTGTAATTTTTTTGGTTTTCAAATAAAAAAAATTTTTATTTTTATTTTTTTTATTTTGAATAATATTTTGTATTTTTTGTTTCTCGGGTGTAAAATAAAGAATATCCTTATCTTATCTTACAAAGTGCCATACACACCAATGAATAAATCTCAATTGTAAAGTAATACGGCGTAATTAACAGAGTTTTATTATATTTGTAAACAACAGAACATAACATAACATTTACATACAGGCACATATATATACTGGTTCTGGCCCCACACTAGGATACGCTGTGTCGTGGGAACCAAAAAATGGTAAAAAAAATGGTAGTAGGGAATAACTGACAGTTGAATAGTTAACTTGGTTACAGTAATTGACTATAGGCGACAACTATTTGGTGAACTTGTATTTGGTAGTTGGGTATAACCGACAGTTCAATATTAATCAGGTTTTAGTAGTTGCCTATAAGCGACAGCTGTATTATGAACTTGTAAATGGTTGTAAGATATAACCGATGCTCTATGTTTTTGACGACAAAGGTAAAGAGACATTAGTTCCAACTTTCAAAATAGGTGCTTATGGTAAAGAACGGTAAGCGCCCAGAAGCTCCACACCTGTAGGAAGTAAAAATACATTACCGACTAAAGACCAAAAATTATGCCACTTTTACAGGGGTACAAGCGCTGTTAAGCAAAAAAAGACCTAAAAAACGGTCGGTAACACCAAAACGACTATTTAAAAACGCAGTTTTTTGCTTGGGCACAAGCGACAAAAAAGTCATCGTAGAGCCGCGGGAGTAAGCGCATTGGACGCAGCGGAAAATTTTAAGTAAGATGGCATTCAAAACTCATTTTAGGCCAAAATGTCGCTTATGCCCTATTGCCTTTTAACCGTCGATATCATCCTACAAATGTATCACTAATTAACTATTCCCAAGAACTCTATCTTAAGCGGCCCACTCAAAGCCCGATCTGCAGGGCCTGCCTGCAGCGTCACTGCCAAATCGTACTGTGTGTGTTCCTGCAGGCCCGATATTTTTATTGTTCACCCTGCGGCAGGGCCGCAGAGTCGACCTGCCACCCGACAAGCCGATTTCCCCACTCCACATTCTACAAGCAGGGCCATGTATGTGACAATCGAGCCGATTTGTGCAATCTGTTTGGTCTGTGTGCGACTTAAAAAAAAAAGAAAGTCAAATTTTTACGTTTTTGCCATTGAATGAACTCATAATACGTAATAAATATAAATTACAATTACTAGCTGACGCGGCAAACGTTGCTTTGCCAAATATATTATTTTTCACTTAGTAGGGCTGTGAAAAAATAGATAACTACCTATTCTCAGACCTACCGAATATACATATAAAATTTCATCAAAATCGGTCAAGCCGTTGCGGAGGAGTATGTGTGACACAAGAACTTTATTTACATTAGATTTATTAAATTTACTTTTAGAGGTATCTAATTATCTTATTTTCATGATTCTGATTCCTTTTTCGTAATCCTTCCTTTGGAAAGCCTAATTGCCAAGAAAGATAAAGTAGTTTTGTTTGTGTCATACATAATAATATTGTATCTCTATTGGGTGTAGCTTAACAAAATACCCCGTGAAAAAAAAGTGTGGAGAGACATGGGAAATTTTATAATATGTAGCCAGAAATCAATATTTATCTTAATATAAACATTCACGTGCAAGCAAATATGATATTTTTTATGCTTTGATAACACTGGAACCATATCTGCGCAATTAGCGGTAAATATCGAATGTACGTCCAGTCACTAAGGTGTTCAGGCGTGAAATGATTTGCAGGGACATGTGTGTCTATCAACCCTGCGGCAGTGCCTGCAAGCAGGCCCTGCAGATCGGGCTTTGAGTGGGCCGCTTTAGTTAACACTTGAACTAATGCATTGTTCCCAATAATTCCCACCTCTTGGGATCGTTCCCGGCAACGATCCGACGATAATTCCCACTTCTGGGATCGTTCCCGGGAACGGCACATCTTATTACAGCCAAGATGAAAAAAATTTAGGGCCTTATTCCATCGCGTTATCCAAAGTTTCGCATAGAAAAACCAAACAGTCTCCTTTCAATAGTTCTTAGAAGCAAAGAAGTCAACAAAGAGCCTTTAATTAAAAAGATTCGTTAGAGAGGTCTTGCCAAGGACGTTATAAATCCATGGGTCTTGCTTGCCTGCCCAAGAGACCATTGTTGACACCAGCGGCGGACGTAAATTCTGCATAGAGTTACGAGACCCTTAACGGCCTGGCCACGGGGGAAATCACCCGCGCGAAAAATCGCGCGGCGCGAACGGCGGGCGGGGCGTCAACCCCGTGGCTTGCTACGTACATTTCTATGAGTTTGTTTCAGTCGCGGCGGCTGCGACTAGCGAGTGGCCAGGCCGTAACAGCTTATACCCACTTCCTACTGCCGGGACTGCGTTGAACTATGTGAACACCTCAGATATTCGGGTGTCCTCACGAAGTGAATCTTCACAGCATTGTTACAAATTCACATACCTAACTTAGAAAATTAAGTTGTGGGGTTGACTCTACACCACATTCACGCCTGTGAATGTGGTGTAGAGTGTAGGCAGTTAAGCGTGCGTAGATTCGAACCTTGTTGCTCTACCTGCGAACGCTGAGCATAGCTGGCAGGCTATAGGTGAAGTAACCGAATAAAAACATGACTTTCGGATTCTGTCAGAAAAATTTAGTGATTGATGAGGTATCGATTTTATTGTATATTTTTTATGTTATATTTCGTTGATATGCTGTAATTGATAGTTTATTGCAGTTAGTCAGTGAAAACTCCTTCTGTATATATTATTTCCACCGTGCCAATGTACTATAGTCAGTCAGTGTAAATAAACGTGTACCATAAATTATCTTCCTCACTTTCCTTGGCACCGGATCCTAAAAAGTCATAGGTATGTGCAGGGATTCAGACCACAAAATCAAACGACCGCCCCTGGCCGCCACTTGCCAGAACATAAAGAAAAGTTTATAGGAACAAATCAGATACTTTATTTTCTTAAAAATACAAAGGTACAATACCAACGTGACTTAAGAATATTCGTTACTGCCTACTATAATCTGCCTAATATAAACAGACGTCGGTGGTTCTTCCTACAACAGACCTTTACAAAAATCTAGATTGTCTTTTTTCCGACTGTTAGTCTTAATTCACACTGGCGCAGAGTCGAGGCGTCGCGGTCGTGGCGCGAAGCGTCACGTTTTTCAACTGTTCTATATTCATCTCTTATTTTATACGGTGCGAATTTATGGTGCGAAAATTTGAAAACGCTCAGCGACGCGCGACTGCGTGCGTCTTCGCCCGCAACGGTCGCTCGGGTTCGCGCGTATTTATTTATTAGACACAACCAACAGATGTTAGATACATCACTTAAAATAACATTGTGTAGATATGATCTAGTCTAATATCCAATTACCAACTCTACTCTGCGCCAATGTGAATCGAGCCTTAGGCTTATTCATAGCAGACGTAGGAGTAGCATAATCAACTCGACTCTGCGCCAATGTGAATCGAGCCTTATGCTTATTCATAGCAGACTTAGGTAGGAGAAGCATAATATTAATCACTTCCAGTATGTAGCTGATTGATAGGAAAGGGATGTAGGTACATACTATATTATAGCAAAATGTCTTTTTAATTCATGAACTCCTCTTTTTTCAGACCCAATCAAATTATCAATGATAATAAGTACAGTGGGTCAGCCACTTGATACTAATCAATTTGATTTGTTTTATTCCATACTATAATTAGAGCACACACAAAATAAAATAAGTATAACAAAATTAAAAAATGATCAATATAAAATTTGCATAACTACCTTATAAATGGCTAATAAAAGTTACACTTATATACTAATTTACAGAAACAATCTTAATAACTTGGTATTTTCTAACTAAATACAGAACTGAGCATGTAACCATGAGTATTAATTAAAACAATTCATTATATGTACATATTTACAATAAATAAATCATCAGGTACCTACTTACTTAAAAGATCTTATTGATCTTACAAAATATAATAATATAGGGAATGTGATAAAAAGGACTGGGTTAAATTTTCTTATCATCTAAAGCCTTAACTCTATAAACTTTTAGACAAAATCTTTTGAGATAACATGAGATTCTTTCAGTAAAACTCAGATCTGTAACTTGAGAATCATTTTTAGTCATGACTGCATTTTGTAAGCAATATTGATCACGCCTTTCAGGGAACTTAGGCAAAGCTTCTGAGCAAAAGTGTGGGTAATAGGAATTCTCTTCTACCAAATCAAAGTAGTGATACCTTCGACCCATACTCTGTATTTGCTCATGCAAGCTACATGGTGCTACAACATAGAACCGGTATTTCTTCTTACGTTTGTGTAAGATCATTTCAGATTCAGTTAATCCACTATCTATGGCTTGAAACAGGTCCTTGGTAGGCATTGAACCATATTTTCTAATAAAAGTTGTTTGTTCCAATACATACTTCTGTCCTGTATTTCTGTCTGTCCATATTTTGGATGTACTGTCCAATTGTAGCAAAAACATTGGTATACTATAGCTGTGAGTGGTTATAACCAGTGTTCGCAGCCCATAACTACTCTTAATATCATAATGTAAGTTTCTTGTAAATTGCAACATACCACCTTGATGAATAAAGCCAAAAAATGCAGTCAACAGTACATTCAGCACATACCATAGGTAAAGGAATGTCTTTTTAGAAGTCCTGGTCTTTGGTCCGTCACTTTCATTTGCGTGCAAGCTGTTGCCATATAGAAAAGCTAGTGGCACAAGTACTGGAATAATGAATCTAGCTTCTTGATGAGGGAACACTGAGAGTACAGCCACAGGGATGACTAGAGAAAACAGCATAAGGCCTGTTATGCTCTGTATCCTAGGCAGCTTGCTGTAATGGCCTCGGATAAACCTGGAAGGAAAAGAGTAAACTACACTTTAAAAGGTGAAGCTTTCAAAGATTAAGTACAATTTCCGAAGACCGTTACGTTCCATTCAAAATATCAATTTCCGAGTATCAAGATACTTTAGTCAGAGATAGGTGTAAAAGGGAAGATTTTCCTATATTTAAACTGATTTTGAGAAGTGTTTTGAAGGTTTAATGTTTTTTATGAATAAGACTAATTTTTGAACTTAATAAAATCTTACCTGTAACAGTAAGTGACTAGACTTATAAATGCCAAGCCACCCAGCACATTGAACAGTAGTGGTACATTTACAATCAAATGCAGCCATCTTGGATGCAGTCCATGCTTTGTCAAGTTCTTCATATCAAAGTTGTAGCGCAGAAAGTTCAGTGGAGTTACTACCCAGTTGTCCCATGAGATGGTTAAGGATTCTATATCAGCTATAGTCAGATAACCATAGTAAGAGGAGTCTACTAAGATCAATAGAAAAACTGTGGGTATACCACATACAATAAGAGTGAAGATCCTAAAATGGAAATCTTTGAAACCAATTACTTTTGACCCCAGGCCACGATGCAGCCAGAAAAATATTGGAGGAAATGCAAAGCCGACAAATGTAGGCCTGTTAAATATACCTATGACTACTAGGGTGGATATCTCAATGACTCTGTTAAAAGAATGACCAGGCAAATGTGTTTGTAACTTGAAAAGTTTAACTTTTTCTACTGGTGTAGTAGCCTTTTCGTACTTTTCTCTTAAAAATTCATCATGATAAATTACTTTGTCAGACTTTGACATGCACTCGGCAACTAGGTAAAGAAGAACCGAGAAGAATGTCATTTCAAAAGAGTTTGAAAAGCTTCTACAGCAATAAACTATTACCACATAGGAACTTGCAAATATCTTCAGTCTGTTTCTAAAATTCTGACCATATATTACGCATATTTTGTACAAACAATAGTCGTTGATGAAAGACAGTAAACAAATGAAAATTCTTGGAAAAACTAGCAAATAATAAGGGGTTTTCAGATCTATTCCAATGTAGCTTCTTGCAAGTGGATTTAAATAACGGATGAGGAGTAAAGGAGGGCCTATAATTATTTTAGGGATAAATATGTTCCTGACAGGGAATTTAGGGTTGAACTCCCATGTTCTTGAGACATCCGTTGAGAAGATATCACCTAAAAAATAATAATTGTTAGAAAGTAACTAGGTAAAACTTGTTGTAGCGAGTAAAAAGTTAGCTATTGTCTTACCAGCAATAACTTCTATGTTCTGAAAAAACTCATCCGGGTGTATGTAACCGATCTGCGGCACGAGAGTTAGAGCAAATCTAAGTAGCACTAACAACCAATAACTTAATGGAAGTTTTACTTGATTTTTGAATGTGATCGCTTTCAACAATTTAGTTTTCAAAAACATGGTTGTATTCGCGCTCTCAGCTTAAGCGGCTTATCAGTGAGATAAGGCGATAAGTCTTTGGTTCAATATTTTTTATCACTCACATCGTTGTAATCGGGCGTGAGAAAATAGCTTGACATTTCATTTGACTAATATTGCCAGATGCTGGCCGGCCAATGTCGCCAAAATTTGAAAAACGGTCGCCTAATGCCCGGTTCCTATAATATACGCCTACCGGCTACAATCCGTTTTCCATACAATTTATTGACGGTTCGTAGGAATTTCGTAGGAATTGTAACCGATCGTAAGCAAAAACGAAGCGTTTTGTGGATATTGGAACCGGGCATAATAACGTTAAGTTCATAAGTTATTGTAAATTTTATCACCTAAATTTTCAGCGTTATAGCCCAAAACGTTGTTGGAGGGACGAAGTAGCCAAGGACCTGCGTGAGCTCCAGGCCAGTGACTTGACTGGCAGGAGACCGCGAAGGACAGAGACAAGTGGCGACTTCTTGTGTCGGAGGCCAAGAGCCACTTCGGGTCGCTGAGCTATCGCAGTAAGTAAGTATAGCCCAAAACACCTCAGTTAAATGCCTTTTTGTAGTTTTATACGCAGCTGTTTTCTAAAATTCTCTCAATGAATCTTGAAAATGTGAATAATCATTATTTGAGTATAACTTTACTATAGGTCTATTTCCGCTTATTGAATTCTTACAACGCTATGACAAATAAAAAAAACGCAAAAACAAAGACTTTCCCAAAAATACATATAATTTGTTCTGATTTCCGAGGAAGCTTAAAAGACGCCAAAAAAAGTTAGATGGCCCAATTAGAGATTAGAAATTTTATTAATTGTCCATGCTACATTTTTGAAACCATTTCGAGAATTATGCTTTCAGAATTCAGTACAATTTCTATTTATCAGATTTGTAAAAAAGTCTATAATATATTTTTAGGATATTCAATAAAAGCCTTGACCGACTTGAAACGACTTTTCTCTGACGTCAGCAAACACGGTATGAGTATGAATCCTTTGCCTTAAGAAAAAAAAACACAATATAATTTCTTTTTTTTATGTAGGCAAACACTATTTAACCATGCTCTGATGACGTGTGACGTCACAAACACCAACATTTTAGAAAAATATTAAAAATAGACGAAACGAATAAAACTGAAAAATACCAAAATTATTTTCTCCAAATGGTCGATATTTAAAAAAAAAATTATAAAAACATTATTATTATTATTTTATTTATTTAAATTGTAGAACATATCAAAATGGCCTAGGTCATCAAAATAGTTTTAGTCCCCAATTTACCTTTCGAGATAGCCCAAATAGCGATAAATAACATAATCTGGCAACACTGCTGACTTCTGTTCTGTCACTTTCGTTTTTAAAAAACGTCAAATATTTTTTTTAAACGTTTATTGGCTATTGGATACAGAGTCCTTAAGCCTAGCTTAATTAAGTGATATTACTACGGATGGTTTACAATTTTTCTATTGAATTACATATAAATTTATACATATAATTAAAATAATCGCTCGTAGCCTGGGCTGCCTGAGTGATCTTAAATGATCACTAAGGTTAAGCAACATACGGCGCGTTCAGTCCATGGATGGGTCACCGTCAATGACTAACGCAAGTGGCATTTTTCCGAGCGGTTCCGTGCTTCGCAAGGCACGTTAAGAAGTTGGTGCCGGCTGCCGTCGATAGACGGCAGTCGTGAAGCCAAGTCAGAGGCCTTAGGGGCGGCTTGAGAACTTCTGACTGTAAGACCAGCCACTAGTCTTACAAGCCTCCACCAATACGGACTTGGCCCCCGTGGTGGAGTATGGCGTATACCTTCCTCAGGGAAGAGACCCGTGCCCCTCGGTGGGGACATGATGGGTTGATGATGAATTAAAATAATTAGGATTACATAAAATATTGCTTTCTCAACTCAGATTATGCTTGCGCAAATTAATCGGTATAGAAACGCAGCTTCCCATAGACAAAGCCACTCTTAGAGACGCGCGCGCTTTTCCTTTGAAAGTTCGCATAGAAGAGCGCGCGCGCTATTCTGTCTCAAATCTTACGTCCGGTTTCTCATACACTAACAACATTTAATCGACTGTTCTCTCCAATCAGTGATAATTTTTGTATGCACTTAGGTTAATAAATATAAAATCTGAAGGCGATGCACATTTCAACTGCATACAATATTTTTATGCAAACATTTTGGTCTCATTTTTTCAAATGAACCAAATCAAATATTTCTCTCTAAATATATATAAAATTCTCGTGTTACAGTGTTAGTGGGCATACTCCTCCGAAACAAAAACAAAAAAAAAAGACAGCACAAAATAACAAATGTCGATGACGCAGTATCACGTACAAAGTAGTCTTGGAAAAATTTACACCGCATTTGCAGCAAGCGACTGTTTCATAAACAATAGCAAGTGGCGTTGGTTGGAAACAAGTGCCGTACCTACTTTACGCTTTTCCTTATCCCGCAGATCATTGGTAAGGTTATAATTATGGTTTACTAATGTATTGCCAAAAATCGTTTCCCAAAGTATTACTTCCCAAACTATTTTCCGCAAATTATCACTTGGCAAAAAAACATTTCTCAAAACAACTTAAAGCAAATAAACAGTTAGCAAAAGTTATTATGGCAAGTTATTGTTTACCAAATAAATACTTGGTCAAAATTCATTTTACCAAGCATTATTCAGTCAAAAGTATCGTTTGGCAAAAAGTACCTTTCCATACAATACCGAATACGCTGCCGGCAATGTGTGTAAATGACACAACAAAGTCGAGTCTGTTTTCGATCTTACATAGAGAACCTAACGCTCCGACGCGCTCCGCTTCGCTACGCGCGTCGTCGCACCTATATTTCTGTTGCCACGTATTCTTTACATCGCCGACCCCCCGTTCAATAATAATTAGTACCTAATCGTCAACTATATTTATGCCAAATAATAATTTGACCAAATGAATAAAAGCCAAAATAAAACGTTAGCATAATAAACGTTTGTCTTAATAAAACTTGACGCAGTAAAATTATGCGAAATGATAATTTGACCAAATGAATAAAATGCGAAATGAAAACTTGCTAAAGTTTCATTTGGGAAAAGAAACTGATTTCATAAGTTTATTGGGAAGTAAAATTTGGCGAAAAATACTTTGGCTAAACGGCGGTATCCCTATAATTATACATTATAATGATACTAAAAACAAAATAAAGTCTACATACTGCACAATTATGTCGACTGAGGTGCACGTTTTGCTGTATGTATGTACATCAGGAATTTCACATAAGACCCGACTGTCTCGTTGGTCTAGTGGTTACTCCACTTGGATAATAAAATAGGTTGTCAGTTCCAACCTGCAAGGCGCCGTATATCACTTGTAGAATTTTTCCCTGATTATTGCCTGACTGGGTGTTTTTTTCTATCCTGGACGACGTTTAGCAGTTAAAGGTCATAACTAGTTTAATACTATCATAGTCTGATTCTGGTGCAAGTGATTTTTATTATTTTTTATGTAGTAACACGTATTACTATAATGTATATGTTTTTTATCTCTGACTTCTGTTTTACAATTACCTAGTAACGTTTTTTGTTTCACAAAAATGTGTCAGCCATAATGTAAAAGATAATATTTTATGAAATTAAAATTAAATCAGCTTGGTTGCAGCTCACGAACGTTGTCCATTTCCGCGGAGGTCGCAACCTGAAAATTGTTTTTATTTAAGTACTTCACGTTGATAACTTCCACATAAAAAATAATAAAATCACTTGCACCAGAATCAGACTATGATAGTATTAAACTAGTTATGACCTTTAACTGCTAAACGTTGTCCAGGATAGAAAAAAACATCCAAACAGGCAATAATCAGGGAAAAATTCTACAAGTGATATACGGCGCCTTGCAGGTTGGAACTGACAACCTGTTTTATTATCCAAGTGGAGTAACCACTAGACCAACGAGACAGTCGGGTCTCATGTGAAATTCCTGATGTACATACATACAGCAAAACGTGCACCTCAGTCGACATAATTGTGCAGTATGTAGACTTTATTGTGTTTTTAGTATCATTATAATGTATAATTATAACCTTACCAATGATCTGCGGGCTAAGGAAAAGCGTAAAGTAGGTACGGCACTTGTTTCCAACCTACGCCACTTGCTATTGTTTATGAAACAGTCGCTTGCTGCAAATGCGGTGTAAATTTTTCCAAGACTACTTTGTACGTGATACTGCGTCATCGACATTTGTTATTTTGTGCTGTCTTCGGGTAACCTGCAATAGATAATTAACAATTAAAACAACTATACGAACGCAAGAAATAACTAAATATGCTCTACGATCTATCGATACTTTTTTTTCACTGAGAAAGTGGGAAAGTCCCATCCCTATTCCCCTACAACAAACAACAAACTTGTATTATGATTTATATCGAAAATATCACAATAATCATGATGAAAACACCATTCTCTAATAGCTAATTTGCAATTCTAGTAGCCCATAGTTGAAATCTTAGAGAAAATACCCTTTTAGGTACACAAAATTGAGACTTACCGGTGGAAGCTGATGAATGTTGTTTCATTATCTTCTCGGGAAGAATGAGATATACATTCTAACACAACACACACCATGCCGATGGTTACTTATACTATATACCATGAGAATCCACTAAAATTCACTTCAAATGGTGCTTTAGTAAATATAAAATACACAAGCTTCTTGAAAACGGCGCACTCCCAAACCTCTTGTCAAACACACTGCCAAACACAGAACACCCTCTGCCAAATCAATGTAATGACATTGATGAATGTAATGATTGATCGCCCAATGGGGCGGCACATTGCATGCCGTCATTTTCAGAGCCGTTCTAATTTGGTCGCGTAATGGTAACCAAAGGCAACCAACTGACGTTTAAGGGTTGTACGCTCGAAAAAAGCAACAAAGACACGACTATATTTTTCTCTTTCTAACACGTAGCTTGCGGCTATTTAAATTGACGAAACAGACTATGTGGCACGTTTTCATTTTTTAACGCTCCTTCTATGGTACTCCTTCTTCTGAGCGTGTACGATTGTAACATTTTTAGTGCATGAGTACACTACAGCTGTCTCTTTCTGGCGCAGAGATTTATCGTAAGAGTAACATGGACAGCTATACAACTGTTACTTTTTATTTTATTCCTCCTTCTATGGTACTCCTTCTTCTGAGGTCTGAGAATAGGTCGTAGATTAATATGGAAAAACGTTTACCGGGTCAGCTAAAATACATTTCAAAGTACTGTATTATTGTGTATTTATCTATATGACATAAATTAAATTCAATGTTAACATAATAATATTAATATCGTCGGCTAAAGTCGCAAAACTCTTAACTCCATTTTTTTTTTCAAGTTATTTTTTGATTTTAGGCGCATCTTAAAGCAAAACTCTTAAATTAAAAAAAATCCGTTTAAATATAATACCTCGGAACTCCATACCGCAATTTTGCTTAACTTTAATAACGCAGACCACGTATTTTCCCTTGCTCAGTCAGTAGTTTAAGATGGCGATTTTCTGCCATAAAAGTGAAATCAGAGAAAGCCTTCATAGACTTCATACATAATAAATTTCCATGGTGAAGTTTTGTTATTATTCTGAGACGGAGTTAAGAGGGTTGCGACTTAGCCGACGATATTGTGAGCAAAAATATTGGCACATTGCCACACAAAAATTAACTTAAGGTTATCACCCTGCCAAGTAAAAGTAGTAAATAAAGTCGAAGAAGGTACATACATGTTAGATTAGGTTAGTAAGTAAATAAAATATGGCATGTCATAGCTACCCACTAAAGGTGGTGTAAAAAAATAACTAATGCCGGTGGCATTGTGGATAATCACACCTAATAAATAAATAAATAATTGAATTGTTATTGCAAAACAATAATTACTATTTACATAAAATTAATAAGTCTACCTATTACACTACAGTAAGGGTCGGTTTCTCAATTGAGAATTTCACTCAAGTAACGTTCTGTCACGCTCTTTTCCAAGAAATTTCACGTTTCAGCACTCCAGTTCAGTAGTTACTGAGCGAATTTCTCAATTCAGAAACCGACCCCCAGTATTCGACCTTAACTAATCGAACTCTCTCATAGAGTAACTGTTGCTACAGAGCCATGATGTGCAGATTATAACTTGCCAATCTCTAGCATATTTTTCTCTTCTGAACTCTTCATAAAGCATTTATCAACAAAAGTTCCGTATCTTCTCTAACTGACAGGAACGAAACAAGAACATGTGCTTTACGATTTGAACGATCATTGACAATTTAGCTATGGTTTACAAATTTTAATGATCGAACATGAAATAGGCTAAAGTTTTTTTTTTCAATTACAGAGCTAGTGTCCTTTGCGCTGATTTTTTTACATCTACTCGCGCGTTATAGGAATAATTCATGGTAATCCATAATACTTAATAGGATATAATATTAAATATGTAGTCAATGAGATTGCTATAATTTCCGAGACTCACTCCCGGTTTCCCGTACGGTAACAGGTATGTTAACCTACTGTCAACAGAGCGGTCTAATGTTTTTTCGTATGCACTTTGGCGAACAGCTTGTTGAGCAATGTACGAGAAGCCGGGGGTTAGTTTAGCATCACACTACAGCGAAGTTGGTTTTAAACATTTACTTCAGCAGTCTGGGAAATTATGGCAGAAACCTTACATACGAATGTTATTTCATAAAATATAATATTATAGGGTGTTTAATTTTTCAAAATACCGATACAAAAATACCATCTTCCTCTGTTCCAATCGGATCAAAAGTTACGTTATTTTATTGTCAATACAATACCGTTTCGTTTCTAAATCAATGTGCAGTTTGGTCCTTCAAGTCGGATACATTTCACAAATTTACGGCTTTAGGTCGCATTAATAGACTAGATAGAAATAAATAAATCATTTTAGCATAATAAAATCCTTGTTTAACAAGCAGAGATCGATGGGGATTAGGTGAGAGTAGAAATTGTTGCCTCATTTTGTGAAAAGAGGCCTATGGCCAAGCCCCACGAACAGTGCGCGCTTACGTTCGGTTAAAACCGTAGCTCGTAACTGTTGCTTTGTTAGTCGAAGTAAACGACAGGCTTTAAAAGTTCAGTAAACTCAGTTTTTCCAGGACAATAGGGAATGGATGAAAATATCAGAAGTGCTTGATTTTTTTTTAGTGATAGGAATAACCTTCCTTAACGCGAGAAAAAAGTTTCAATTTTTTTGGCCTCGTAGTTAATTTTTAAATAATCTTAATATTTTTCCATTCGTCGTTCTGGGCTCAGTACGGCATATCAGACAGCTTTCAACAGATTTCAAATTCAAAATGTAATTATGGTTTCGGTTAACCTCGCCGAAGTTAATAATTGCCTCTTTCTATCACACTCAACCAGATAGACTAAGACAAACAATATACTCATTCGTTATATTAAGTAACCGTAACAGAAATGATTATGTTAACAAACCATCTGTTAACAAAGACGTTTCCGTTACAGAAATGATTCGATAACATAATATGGGTTGACACTAAGCCTAGGCGCACACTAGCGACACGCGACAGGCGAAAGCTCGGCGACTAGACGTGACGACAGCCTACGGCCGTCAATTTTCATATATTTTGTTCGAATCTCCGCACATTTGGCGTCACAGTCGCGGAGTCGCGACGACAAGACGCCGCCAGAAGCAAATGACAACGTCGCGTCTGACGCGGTGACTTGACGCGACGACAAGTCGCCCTGTTTGCGATGGCTCTTATAAGAAAGGGTTAGTAACAGATTTGTTTCGGTTATTAACCGTAAACGTCCGTTCACTGCTTGAAACACGAAAGAGAGCGCATGTGCGTTGGCTTATGCCAACTGCATCTCGACAGAATCGCTTCTGTAACACCAGGGCATGTCGTCGCCAAACTTGCAGCGGTGCGCGTTGTTTTTGGCTTCGTAAAGGCGCGCATTGTCCACGTAAGCGTCGCAGGCACTGCACCATACGGAGAGATCGCTTAGGGACAGCGCCAGAGGGTGATCGCACGCGCGATAGTGCGCTTGCATGTGAGCGTTTACAGAACGCGCGCACGCCGTCTGGAGGAAGAGAGACTACTGTTAGAAAATAAATCTACATCTATACTTCTATACTATTATTATAAAGATGAAAGATTTGTATGTACTCGTGGACCGATTTCAAAAATTCTTTCACCATTTTAATCCTACATTATCCCTGATAAACATAGGCTATAGAATATTTTGAAAATAGTTAGGAAAATTTAAGTAAAAACAATATATATAAATAAAAATAAACTTGCCGATTGTAAATAGGTTCATGAATAATAAATCATCAAATACGTACGTAAAGTATATTTTTCAAGCTACTTAAAAAACTGTCTAAAGAAACATTTGCTCTACGTTTATCCCAAAATGTTTGAAAAACATTTTAAAAATTCCTTCCTCTGGCGAGCTAGTAGCAGCGTGAACAAACTGAGCGAAATTGATATTGATTTATTCAACTGCAATGCAAAGTCGGTCGGGCAATACTTCAATGATAACTTCTTTGATAACTAAACACTTAATATTATACATGCAATGTAAAAATATACATATATCTATTAATAATTGCTGTATCCATCTAACATACTGCGATGCATGCTCAATGTACCTACTGTGTTACTACTCTTTTTATTTCCTTGCAGAAATCTAGCAGTCCGTTGCTATAGGTGAAAACCTGTAATTGGCTCACTAACTATTTTTATAAGTTCATATACTGTTTATCAGCTGTTGGTTTTCCGTAGACAATAATAATAATAATGAAAAACATAGCAAAACTGCTGCCTTTTTCTCCTCTATAAATACGGTCCGAAGGCAGCGGCTAACATAGTACATTGGACATTCGGCAGTCAGAATGTAAGTTCTTTACGTTGAAATAAATATTTTTGATTTGATTTGTGTTACGGCTTTAGAAATCAGATATTTATTTCAACGTAAAGAATTTACGTTCTGTTTGTTGAATGTCAATACACTTATAATGTTAATGTTAGCCGCTGCCTTTGGGGCCGAATGTAGTCATCATTATCTCTTATTCCGCGCGCAAGAGTAGAGAAAGAACGAAAGAAAGAATAGTCTTTTATTTTTTACTATTGTTTTTGGCAAAGGAAATAAGAACAACCTCCAATAGTGGAGAAGGACTGAAAGAAGATTTTCTGTATTAAAAGGTCAGTCTAATCAAATATCGAACTCTATAGAAACGATCGAGCATAAAACGCCTGGAAAGTTGGAAGTAAAATTATATAGGAATGGAAAAGATTGCTAAACTGTTGATATACAAGGAGACCAAAATTCCTTACTATAATAAACCAATTAATTATGTGTTCCTGCTACGTACATAATTAACAAAATAAAAATATTTTTACTCACCAAGTAACAGCTTAAGCAGACCCAATTCTCCTCCGTATGCCCACAGTCCGCACACTTCACTCCCTGCTCGAACTTGACACCATCTGGTATCGGGCCCAGACTGTCCAGATGTGGACACCACGGCAGCGGAATCACTGCATACATCTCCTCATTCACTATCGCTTCCATGTTTTCCGCTAGGAAGTCCACTAATGTCTTTTTCTCCTCACTCGGCTTACTAGAGCCCGGAGCTTCTGATTTGGAACTGCCCGGTTCACTAACAGTAGATTTAACAAACTTGGCTTCGTTTTTCGGCTTCGTATCGTCTTCATCGTCCGTGCCACAGTGTAACCCGTCTCTGCACTGCGGCTTTTCTATAGTTAAATTCGCTAGGCCGTTCTCTAGTGACCCGTCGAGTAAACTCGCACTCTTCGACGTATTTACGGAGCTCATCGAGTGTTCCAAGTCGGAAGACGGGTCGTGCGTGATGTTCAACCCTCTGCTCGGAAGAGGGTCTTCTAGGACGTTGCTTAAAGGCAAGGCGACGTGAAACCTCAGACATTTCCAGTGTTTTTTCTGTGTTTTTATTACGTCGTTTATGGTTTCTATCGCGGAGCTGTGGCAGCGTACGTCTTCGTCGTAGTGTTTGTGTATGGGGTCGCCTAGCAAGGCTTTGGTGCACATGGTCATGGCGTATGAGATTGAGGTGACGTTGTAGCCACCTTCTAAGCAGAGGATGACCTTCCCACCGGCAAGTCCCCGTAGGAGGTGTGTCATGCGTCCGTAGCATTCTGGTGTCACTTTGCAACCTGGAACGAGACAGTGAATTAGGTTTTGATTCAGCTTTTTCACAATAGTTGTATATAAATGTAAAAGGGGATTGGACTTCTGTGCATATCTATCAACCCGCCGCCATTTTGTTTTTTTTTTTTAATTTCTTCGCACGATAAAAGTGTTAAATAAGGGCAGAGGATACTTATACAAACAAAACATTTTTAGGTTTATAGTACCCTGAAGTGTCACATTAACAAGATATTTGGGGGTAAAGATCGTCATATGAGATCATTGACTGTCATTAAGAATGGACTAATAAAGAGTGTATATGCATTTAAATAATAGTCAATCGATCAATATTTATTTGCAACTAAGGTAACGGTTAGGTGTTCATTACAATCCAATGCTTAAAACTTCAGGCGATTTAATCTTATAAACTTACTTAGGTGTATAAAAATGAATTGCAGTTCGTTACTCTCACTAAACTCGAGAACGGTTGGACCGATTTGGCTATTTTTTGGTTTTTTATATTTGTGGAAGTTCAGGGAATGTTTAAATGGTGACAAAATATGGAAAAAATACGAAAGCTTTGGCAGTACGAAGATGGCCGGGACAGCTAGTTATTTTATATTAGTATCCATATCACGTACTAATTATGTGTGTACCTCTTCCAATGCATTCATATAATAGTATCCAGGCTGATTTAATTGCTTGATAGAAATATCTATCATCTATCTATTTATATGAAAATGCATAAACGTAACAGCGGTTTTCTAACTAAAGTATTGGTAGTCACCTCCGAGCGGATCGCCTACGCAGGCGTCGAACCCGGCGGACACGATGACCAGCTCCGGGTTGAACTGGTAGGCTATGGGGAGCACCACTTGCGTGAACGCTGCCAGGTACTCCGCGTCGCCCATGCCTCGCTGTGGGAACGTTGCATGTTACTGGCTATTTTATTTGGTTAAAGATCACCAACAAGAGTTACACAAAACAAACATAGTTTATAAACTCAAAATCTAAAAGGCCATGTGCACTATTACTTATAGGTAAACACAACATGCCTGTCCGGCCGCTGGGAGTATACGATCCTGACACATGTCTGTTTCATATGACTAGTGATGGGAGATAATCAACGTTATCATTCCTTACGTTATTCTTAACTAAATTTTGCTACTGACTCACGATTAAGTAGTTTTGTTTTTTAGACGACCTTCACTCAGTCATCTCTTGTGACATTTTCGCAGGCATTTTAGAAGGGTCATCATCTTTTTTGTGCCGAATGGCGGTGAAGTGTTGTGGCGAGCTGTGCGACCTTTTATTTGAGCCCAGATCAGCTCAATCGCTTTGTACGGCAGTGGTCTGGAGAGATTCTGAGAACGCGATGATCGTTTTCTAAAGCCTGTTCATCAACTTCGTATCGTTAAAGGGACCGTTATTATTTTCGTTATTTTTGGTACGGCACTACAAAAAAATACGGTTGACATAACCTTGTGACAGCGTAGTAAGAATTTTACGCACGAACATTAAATATTGATTTCTTCTTATTTAACATTTAAATCACTGTGCAAAATATAACAATGATTGTAAGTTTACACAATGATATAGTTTCAATGACAATTATTTGCTAGTAGGATAAATAGGACATAAAAATATTTTAATCGAAAATTTAACGCCACTTCAAGGATACGTCGTCCGTTCTAACATGACCTGTCAGGATCGTATTCTCCCAGCGGCCGGACGGTAATAAAGTAACATCAAAAAAGACCATAAATAATAATAATGATAATAATAATTTAATACTACTGGTACTTAGAGCTAACTACCGCCAACATCGCCAATTGGCCATGGTACTTATTTTTGATACGTTTTTTTTATAATTTAATAAAAACTAAATTTTTTAAATTTATTTATTAATAAGAAAATCAACAGCGTAACTAAACATATTTCTACTTATAAAGTATCCATAGTAAGGCCAATTACAGATTTTCACGGAAATACTAAAGAATAGGAAATGTTTCTTAATAAATAGATTTGACTTCTCATGTTACAGTTTTTTTTCTTGGTTACGTGAAGTTCGAATCTTAAATTATTTATATGTATACCTAACTATAAATTTAAAAGAAAATATACGAGGGGTATAGAAAAGCTTATTATATAAACTAGTTTCGGTATTTTTGAGTGTAATTCATTATGACTATTTTTTTTTATTTCGGTGTTTATGACGTCATCAGATCATGATTAAAGAGATGGTATTTGCTTACATATAAAAAAAACAAATGTCATTCTCATACTGTGTTTGCTGACGTCATAGAAAAGTAATTTAAGGTAAAGGCTTTTTATTGAATGTCTTAAAAAATATTGACTTATTTGCAAATCTGATAAATAGAAATTGTACTCGAAATGGTTTTGAGATTTTCGTTGATTGTGTTGATGTGATTGAGAAAGTGTATACCGGATTGTAGCTTTATATAACCTGTGTATACTTGCATACAATAAAGTGTACTCTACCTATGTATACATATCAAAGCTCATTACCTTATTCCACGGTATATTGACATTGTACCCCTTGCCCCGTCCCTCGCCGACCTTGTCGAAATCCGCGTCAGTGGAGTGCGGGAAGAACGAAGCGTTGTCGTAGCGGTGGATCGAGATGTAGAGTATCTGCAATGATTAGTGGAACAGGGTTGGATTTGGCGAGGAAACTCATTGAAAGAAACACTTTTATTAAATTTGTAACAGAAACACAATGTAGACAAGTACGTAACAAACAAAATACACGAAAGAAAATAATTATGAGGCATATAGAAATGTTTAAGAGTGCGATCCGTGAGCATTTTGGAATTCAGAGCAATCCGTAATAATAATTATGTATGTGAAAGTACTTATTTATTGTACGTAGGTACCTATATCATAATGGCAAATAATTTACGACGTATGATAATAATAAAATGGGTAGTATATGTATTACATTGGTGGTAATCTGCATACTTGGCAGCCGTAGCCGCATTATTCAAAAGACAAAACCCGCTGAGAATTTATCCAGGACTTAGTTCGATTACGACAGCACAAATTGGATGACACTTACCATGTCGTCTCCATAAGTGATCCTCTGCGTCCCGTTCCCGTGATGCACGTCCCAGTCTAGTAAGAGGACTCTCTTCAACCCGTGCGTTTGCACGGCGTACTTGGCAGCCGTGGCAGCGTTATTGAGAAGACAAAACCCGCTGGGAATCTCGTCATCGGCATGGTGTCCCGGTGGTCGGATGACGCAAACTCCACTGCCCGCCACGTTGGTCAATACTGCGTCTACTGCCTGTTGAGATACGGTCGAGTTTCGGGTGCACTAATTTTCACGTGCCCGCCAGTAAGCGTACTATTTTATCTAATATATAAATGCAGTGTTTGTGACTCCAACATGCAACTCCACCGAAAGGGCTTCACCGATGTTTATGATTTTTTTTGTGCGTATTCAGTAGGTCTGAGAATGGATCGTAGGCAAATTTAATATGGCAAAACTACGATTGAGGGGTCTGCTAGTAAATACATAATAAATCAGTTCCACACAATAAAATCACTCGTCCTGGTCCCCAACTAGGATACTCAGTGCTATGGTAAGCAGGCAAGGATATCACAAACATGGAAATACCCCCAGACTGAGGCCATTTGGACTGACGACGTACGGCGGCCCTCGAGGAAAATCGATCCCACGGCATCCAGCATGGTAATCAGACGTGGTACTAGACCAACGAGGAAATCAATTGTATACGGCAAAACTTAGTTATATAAGTCCTATAATGTATTTGTTTGTTTTTCTGGTGTGTACAATAAAGAGTTCTAATCTAATCTAAATCAAATATTATTGCACATAATATAATTAATAACAAAAAAACTATAGTAGTATAGTTGTAATAGTCATCATAGGATAGTAGGTACATAATAATAGAGACATAAAAATTACCTAACAAATGACTTTTCTATCCTATGGTGGAGTTATGGTTTCAGTAAAAATAACACAGTGACCACCACCGATCTTGTTATACATATATTTATATAAATATTTGTCAAAACACGCTTGTCAAACAGTTTCGTTCTTTCATAGTAATATAGCATTTCATAGTAGCGAGCAGACGTTATTATCTGAAATTATAATCTGAATTATCAGTCTATTAATATGGGATACTTTATATGTACAGAACTGTATATTTCGGATCTCGGTTTGCCAGGCCCGTTTCGATTTCGGACCTTACACGGACGGGAATAAGGCTCATGTTTACCTGCAACACGCAGCCTGCGGCGACGGTGGCGCTCTCTAGCGAGTCCGGATGGAAGAATACAGAATCGAATTCCTCCTTTTGGTTGTGTAGATCCCGCAGCTTTGTTGATGCTAGCTCTTTGAGTCTGGAACGAAGCGCGAAATTTTCAAACTGAATGCCGATTTGAGATTGACAAATCGTGTGTAATCGTAGTATTACGCTTCAAGAAAAATGGAAACAGACTGAAAATCAGCGCTGAAGTAAACCAAGTCACCAAGGTTATGCGCAGCAGATGCAGAGCCTGCATTCCTTTATTAAACATTTTTTTTTCTATATTAAGTATGTTCGAATTATTTTTTATTTTATCTTTATGATTGTTGTCAACAATAAACGATAATAATATCTATCCATATTCCCGGCTTATCCAGGCTTGTGTTAAGGGTGTGTCTACATGCATATGAATTTATCGCAGTCATGTTGAACGTACTCACCTATCAAGGTGTTTCTTAGTGTGCACAGACAGTATCTCTTCGTCGGTGGCGCGCCGAGCGTCCAACTGGAACATTCGCGGCAGCAGCCCGTAGTCGCGGTGGCGCTCGTGGATCCGCATTATGCGCTCCGGGCACTCCACGTGACCACTGGAACGGACCTTGTGGTTAGAGGGCTAGGGCCGGATTTGCTGTGGCACGAGCATGCAAAAATTTCTTTAGAAATAAGTCCTTTGCACGGAATATTTGTCACAGACATATGTCATTTAAGTTATATTGTGTAATTACTGGTATCACTGGTATTATTGACCCTAGTATTTAAAGTGTATTTAATGTGTATTAGTTATTAGAATATAGTATATTATATTATGTATAAGCGTGTGTTTCTATATTTTGTATATAAGTATGAGTGCGTATTTGTTCCGTTCTGATGATCCGTGAGTCACCGGAAGGCCCTAGCTGAAAATCAGTGCTTTGGGTGCAAACCCTCAGCAAATACTGAGCTAGAGACCTTTTTTCTGCTGCATCGACATACAGCGCAAATCAACTGTAAACACTTTGTTTTTTTTTCTTCTCTTACTGTAGCTTCATGTTTTTTTGTACTTTTGTCAAATATTTACCTTATTTTTCTGTATTTACTTACTTGTGTTGTTATGTATGAACATGTGGCGTAAAATAAACCTTTTTTCTTTCTTCTTTCTTTCTTCTTTCTAATTGTTTTTTTATTGGGCAATCATCGTCATCAACCCATTATGTCCCCACCGAGGGGCACGGGTTTCTGCCCTGAGGAAGGTATAAGCCATACTCTACTCATGAGATACAGCCTAGTGATAGACGGTCGTCTGTCATCAGGCTGTATCTCATGAACTGTGATAGTTAGACAGTTGAATTTTCACAGATAATGTATTTCTGTTGCCGCTATAACAATAAATATAAAAATAAACAGTATAAAATAAATATTCAAGGGGGCTCCCATACAACAGACATGTTTTTTTTGCCGTTTTTAAAGATAATGGCACACCCATCGTGCACGACTCGCATTTGGCCGATTTATTTATTTTGGGTGAATGCACAAAGAGTAGGTACAGTCGACAGCACGTCAATATTCCTATTTTAGTTGCAAAGTCGCCCGTAATGCAACGGAGCAGAGTGCATGGGTGTATACCATGATGTGCTGTCAACTGTACGCCTATAACTTTTTACATGAGTATATTACATGAATACAAGTAATGTTTTACTTGTATGTTTGTGATGTCGCTATTTCTGGTTCCCACGACACAGAGTATCCTAGTGTGGGGCCAGAAGTAATGTATGTGCCTGTTTGTAAATGTTTGTTTATTATACTTACGGTTCAACAATGTTTTTATGTTTCAACATGGCTTGATCATAAACATAGCAGACCGCGTGTTTCGGTAACGTGAGGTTGGTCACTGTGGACAAAAACAATTTTAGCAACTAGATTATTAAGTTCACTATTGAACAAAGCGTCTATTTTTTTTTAAGTTTACTCTTTCAGTACTAGCTGCTGGCCGTGACTTCGTCTGCACAGGATAACCGGGATATCAAGTATCTGTCTTAGTTCAGATCTTTGTCTACTGGTACGGCAAGTATCATGTCAATCTGTTCAGCAGTTACTGAGAGATTGAGAAACAAACATCCAAACATCAACAAACAACAATTTATGAAAATAAAGAATATTCATTCATTCAAACATCTTTACAAACATTCCAGGATATAACTATTTTAGAATTTTCGCCTAACTGCAAAAATAGTTCGATATGTAGTATGTGTTGTAATACATACAGACATACATAAGCTCACGCCTGTATCTCAGAGGGGTAGGCAGAGACCAGGGACTGCCACCTGCCACGATCCTGACAAATCACTTTCGCTTCATCGCTTCACGTTGTAATAATCTTATTTTAAATAATCTTAATCATAGTAGGTAATAATACTATGGACCATATTTTCCAACTAACCCAGCCTCAAATGATTCAGCTTCTTCGCGATGGCTTCTTTCGTCTTGTTATCCTGAACCGGATAGCAATTCCTCGTGTCGAAGGTGTCAGGCCTATGTTCGTCTCCCTCCCACTTGACTAGAACCGTATGTCGTTCCCGCTCGCTGCCGCTGAGGTTGATTACAGCTGGGTCCGGAGAATACAGTGGTTGGTACTTGAAGCAGTTCCAGTAGGTTTTCTGTGCGTATATACAGTTGAGGATTGACTCGCGGATTCTGTTGAAGAAAGATAGTTTATTTTAGAAAGGTTTTTATTTTGGGATTACACACGTCAGGTAGTGGAAGGGTCGAAGACCTGGGATTTTAACTTTGCCTTCATAATTGACAGTCCATCAATGATGACGACGACCTTGTCAATTACTCTATCTATCTTATCTCTTGCGGTTCTTGCCTCGAAAGAGGAGTCAAGAAATCAAGACTCATAATTTATACGAATACGTGTAGCCTATTTCGAATCGCGTGTAACCTTAGTGATCATGATCACTAAGGTTAAGCAACATACGGCGCGTTCAGTCAATAGATGGGTCACTGTCTATGACTAACGCTAGTGGCATTTTTCCGAGCGGTTCCGTGCTTCGCAAGGCACTTTAAGCAGTTGGTGCCGGCTGCCGTCGATAGTTGGCAATCGTTAAGCCAAGTCAGAGGCCTTAGGGCGGCTTGAAGACTTCTAACAGTAAGACCAGCCACTAGTGTTACAAGCCTCCACCAATACGGACTTGGCCCCCGTGGTGGAGTATGGCGTAAACCTTCCTCAGGGAAAAGACCCGTGCCCCTCGGTGGGGACATGATGGGTTGATGATGATGATGATGATGAATTAAAATAATTAGGATTACATAAAATATTGCTTTCTCAACTCAGATTATGGACTTCATGGAACTCATGGAATCCGGACTTGGCACCTGTGGTGGAGTATGGCCTGTATCTTCATCAGGGAAGAGACCCGTGCCCCTCGGTGGGGACATAATGGGTTGATGATGAGGATCAAGAACTCACGAGTCACAAGGTGCGTTTAGGGGTTGCAGCGGCGGCGGACAGTGCCCCAACAGAGTCCGCAGCGTCAACGCCGCTCCCTCGGCCAGCGAAGGGAGGCAGTACCCGCCCTCCAGCACCACGCAGAGGGAAGGGCACACCGACATCAGCTGGTGAAGGAGGGAGGCGTAGCACGCGGGCGTCACTTCCATCTCGCCCTGGAGGGTCGGAGGGCAAAGAAGAGTGTTTTAACATAAACATAACATATTATTATTAAATTCATCATGAGGGTCTGGGTTCGAACCACGCATGTACCAATGACTTTTAGTTACGTACATTTGTTTGTACAGCAACACCATTCGCTGATAAATTGTGCCCGGATAACGGCGACAGGCTTGCCACTTGTCACGTTTGGGACCTAATAAACTCGGCAAAACGTGGGTCCAGTTCTAGAGACTGGTGCCTCTGCCTACCCCTTCGGGGATAACGGGCGTGAGTTTATTATTTTATTTTATTTATAAATTCTTTATTGTACCAGTAAAAATTGTACAATTGGCGGGCTTAATACTAAATAGTATTTTATTCTAGCCAACCAACAGGTGACGTGGAGAAGGTGGGGGTAGTGCCAAACAGTGGAGTGATATTTTAATGTTTTATTAAATAAGATATAGAATTATCGTAAAGATACATAATACATATATAAATAGTACATATATACATACATCTACAAAGATAAATAGTACATACATACATACGTAGAAATAGACATAAATATAACATAAACATGTACACACAGGCACATTACATTTCTTCTGGCCCCATACTAGGATACCCTGTGTCGTGGGAACCAGAAACAGCGACGTCACAAACATGTAAACCTCCAAGACCTGGAGTTTTTTTTTTCTCCCCAGCCGGGGATCGAACCCGGGACCTCCCGCATGGTAAGCAGATGCGCTAACCGCTACGCCACAGATGTCGTCAAAGATGAGTGTTGAAGTGAGGTGCCAAAAAGAAGCAGGGATGGAGCTTTAGTTGGCTCTGGCTTTGGAAGGTTTTTATACAAAGGTCCATGCTTCTATGGACCTTGGGTAAAGATAAAACACCAACGCGGTCGCAGTGGCGGGTGTATCCCACTATTTCTATTAGGTGTTTCTATTGATAGAAATACTGGGACACGTTCTCCCACTATTTCTATTGCTGGCGGCGCTTCTTTATTTTATTTTATTGATTAAATTATCAATATCTCTTTGGAATTAAACCGATTCTCAAATAACATAACTGCTTTTTTTGGCGCAATAGAAATAATGCGATATAATTTGGAAAAAAGGCCAGTCCCACTTTTTCTACTTTGTATTTCCATGGAAATAGTGGGTTACACCAGTAGTGGCTCATACATACGTTATTTACGGCATTTTGTATGGACCGTGTTGTTGCGTTATCCTTTAGATACGCCGTATTTCGGAAGACCCACAGCTTAATTTTTCTTAATGTATGGAAGGCAAATTAGGGTCAAGATATTAAAAGTAGAAATCTTCGCCAAGGGCCCCACTGCTGGGCTTTTATTATTATTAATTATTTATTGCACAAACAATAATGTACAATAGGTGGACTTAATGCTAATGACATTTTCTACCAGTCAACCCACAGGAGGTCCAGGAGAGGCAAAAATTGAGGTGGGCGTGCAAAAAAGAAAGATAAAATAGATACTTGAAAATAAGGTGCGAGCACATAAATAACAATAATATAATACATTCAAATTACATTTACATTACATACATTTTATTTAAATTAATTTCTGAGAAAAAAATTAGGAAAATCATCATTTGATAATCATATTAGTTGACGCTAATATTCATGTTGAATGTTAGTAATTCAACTAAATATTAGATTAAAAATATGATAATTATTAGAATGCACCTTTGTAAATATTTGGTGTTTTTTGTTTTTTCCGGTATACAAATAATAAATATTCTTATCTAATCTTATCATTGTAAATGTTTTTTTTATATACAAGGAGTTAAAAAGCATAATAGTGATTTAAATTCAGTTAGTCTTCATTAGAAAACAATAAAAATGAAACTTTAATTAGGAGTAATTTCTCAATCCATGAAACTACCTCGTGTGTTCATAAGTTTTGAGACCACATTTGTACTTAGAAAATAAAATAAAATATTACTGGCTGAAATTTATTTCTTTTTCCAATTTCGAATTTGGAATGTTAACTTTGAATTTCTTAGATTTTAAAATTCATTTGTTCAAATTTTCTCGTGATGGAGGGAACCAAAGAATTACGTGCGACCGTGATTTCGCTATTTAAGGTTGGGGAAAAACTAATGGTGATTTTCCGTGAGGTGAAATCTTCTGGTGTGAGCCGTAACTTTGTGCATTACACTATCAAACGATACAAGGAGACAAGTTCTTTGCAAGATCGCCAAAGAAGTGGTCGGCCACGCTCTGTGAGGACGCCTGCGATCATCAAAACCATCCGAGAGCGACTTCGCCGAAATCCATGTCGCACTCAGAAGAAACTCGCTCTGCAGACTAATATTTCACGCATTTCAGTCAACAGAATACTGAAATATCATCTTAAGGTAAAGGCTTACAGCCGTAGGAAAGTTCAATTTTTAAACGATAGCCTTCGTTAAGTTGCGACGCGAACGTTGTCCAATATTGCTTAGGAGACACGATGCGAGGAAGATACTCTTCACCGATGAGAAAATCTTTACTGTTGAAGAAAAGTTCAACCGACAAAACAATAAAGTGTACGCCAAAAGTAGCAAGGATGTCCCAGCTTCAGTACGGAATGTCTCACGTAGTCATCATCCAGCTAGTGTAACATAACATAACATTTACATACAGGCACACTAGGATACCCTGTGTCGTGAGAACCAGAAACAGCGACGTCACAAACATGTAAACATCCAAGACCTGGACTTTTTTTTCTCTCCAGCCGGGGATCGAACCCGGGACCTCTCGCATGGTAATCAGATGCGCTAACCACTACGCCACAGAGGTCGCCGAAGTGTGACGGCATGGTGGGGAGTTTCGTATAAAGGTGTCACTCCGCTCCATTTCTGCCAACAAGGCGTCAAGGTGAAAGCCAAAAATTATCAAAGTGACATTTTAGAGCCTCTTGTGAAACCCCTGTCTCATACTTTAGTTCACGATAAGGATTGGGTTTTCCAACAAGACTCGGCGCCATCCCATAAGGCAAAAACCATCCGAGCTTGGTTGAAGGAAAATGTGCCGGCGTTCAGGCCTTCATCGCGGCGAACGAATGGCCCTCCTCTAGCCCCGATCTCAACCCCCTGGATTACTCTTTATGGACTGAATTAAAGCTCAGGGCCTGCCGAAAGTCCCACCCAAGCTTGGAGTCACTGAAGCGAGCCCTTATCCGAGAAGAAAAGCGAATTCCGCTGGAAAAGATGATTCGTGCCGTCATTGATGAGTGGCCAAATGGTCTAAGGGCCTGTATTAAAAACGGGGGAGGCCATTTCGAATAATAAATATATTTTATTGTTGATTATTATCTACTTAATGTTTACTAAAACTTTTAGAAATATAAGTTAATTATTTAAAAAGTTACGCAACTTTTATTTCGTCTCAAAACTTATTAACACACGAGGTAAATAAATGCAGCGGTGCAAAAACGTGCATTGTTTTTGTGGGAGACGATAAGATAATGCACGTACCGCGAATGCACATCCTGAGAACATACGCCCGGTACAGCCATGGAATCCGTGTACTTGTTTCGTTTCTTAAGAAAATGCTAATAAAAAGGCTTGCTAATAAAATCCTGAACCGTGATCATCATTTACTCAAAAATAAATCATGATTTATTAAGGCATTCAGTATTTACCAACCAAGTATATTAGAAGAAATGACGCCCAGGCATGCAATGAAAGTTAACACACTTGTCGACATTCCTAATCTCTCATAAAGCGTTTCTACATAGAACAGCAATTCTATTTAGGGCTGATTTTTCAATAGTCAAATAACTTTTATCTGAGGAATAAAAATGGCGGGTTGACGTAACTTTCATACATAAACTGTCAAACCGCCACTTTTATTCCTCAGATAAAAGTTATCTGACTATTGAAAAATCAGCCCTTACAAGATAAATTCGCCTTTGTAACAAATTTTATGATTATTTTTCGATTTTACTGTATATTCAATACAATATCAATAGCTGTGCGAATAGGAGCTAAATCTGGTCGGACTCTTCCGAAAAAAATCAAGTAAGTAACTCAGGAATATTGATAATAATATGTAGTGCTGGCCAAAGTTTTAGTTCAAAAACCATACTATGTTTTTTTGGATTTCCTCTTAGCTTTAATTCCGTCGTAAGAGTGTTATCGACTTTATATCGCAATACCACTACTTGACAGTGAAAAAAACAGTATTATTTATACGTATTCGTATAAATTCTGAGTCTTCAAAACCGCTTTGAGGCATTTAAAAAAAAAAAAAAGATTATTTATAAAAGAAAACAGGATAAAATTTAATAATTATTATGTATCTGGAGGCATCGTATCGAAAATTTACGCTGTCTTGGATTGGCCGATTCTATGATGACGTCACAGCTCAATAAAAATGGCGTCTGTCATTAATTTCGTTCTTACGTTCATTGGTTTGTTTACTGACCAGTGACGTCATAATTCCTGTGCGACGCCATATTGCCCAAGATAGTTTTGAGGGCTTTAGATATATCTCAAAAGTAAATTTTCGTTCGCCTTTTTTAGAAGAAGTACACGAAAGAATTTAAAATGACCACATTCTGAGGACTCCATGAACACCAACAAGAAATATGAGATGGTTCTCAGAAATCTGTCAAATAGCCAATTTGTAAAAGCAATCTCGATTAGCCCCACAAAGTATGGAACACTATGACCCTGTTACCTTCTCGTCACCCAAAGCGGCATCGTATCAAGCGGAAACTATGGCCAGCTCGGGCGAGGACTGCAAGAGAGAGAGAGGCCACATTGTAGAGAGGGGCAACGGAGGGATAGGTTACCTCGGGACAGCCCACTGCCGCGTCGTAGCCTGCCGACACGATGATCAGTTGCGGTTGGAACTGTGGGAGAATTTTGCATTAATATGGAATTAATGACAGCGTGCGCAGTTTGGTTAGAGAACGTTGCAGACTGAAAGAGGATGTAGTAACTGAAACCTGGTTTCGAATAAAGAAATTATTCTGTCTTCTAGTCTGTTTTTTAGTTTAATGGAAAAAAATAAAGCAGTCACGTTGACATCTTAGTACAGTCCAATGTCTGAATGTTGCTAGTACGCAAAAACCAAAATACCCCATTTTACTTCCAAATAAAAATTGTTTGTGCTACGTAGGTGTTTTTTTAGACTTTGCTCTAAGAGAAATTAAAATTTAATGTATTTGATGTGATAAGGATTTTGGTCACACGAGTCTTCTATTCACGGTAAAAAATAAAATCTACCGAGTAAGCCTATATATTTTAGAACGGTAACACCGCGTCAATTTTTTTTGCATCGCATTAAAAAACGACTTTAGGAGGTATAGAGGAAATACAAATATAAAAGGAGATACGGGAGACTGAAAGAGTCTTCGCTTGTTCAATTTAATAGTGAGAATGTGAAGCAGCTATCTCGAATCCACTCACCTCATTGGTCATTGGTATTAGGAGCTGGTTCCAAATAGCCAAGTAATTTCAGTCACTCATCCCGGTGCTGTTTAGCGGCACATTGCAGGTGCGGCCGACCCCGCGACCACAGCCCACTTAGTGGAATACCTAAACAGCACATACTTCCCACTGCTGGGAACAGGATTCCGAGAGAACGGGAGGAAGAGATATAGATATAGTAGGAGATATAGAAGAATGGCAGAAAGCCTTTGCCAGTTCAATTGCAATTTGAAAGAGAACGCGACTATTTTAAGCCGGCAACAACTAGCTGTAATTCTGTAAATAAACAATGTAAGCGGCTATCTTGTAATCCGCTCACCTCATTGGCCATTGGCAGTAAAAGCTGGTGCCAAATAGCCAGGTAATCCGCGTCAGCCATCCCGGTGCTGTTTAGCGGCACATTGCAGGTGCGGCCGAGCCCGCGACCACAGCCCACGTAGTGGAAGTTCGACTGCCGCAGGTTTGGCCAAAACGCGCCGTGTTCGTATCGGTGGATCGAAAAGTAGAGGACACTGCAGATAAGATTTTTTTTCTAAATTATTTCTTTGTTAACATTACACACCTTAACCCTTAACTAGGCTATGGTGTAGTAAATGCCACTTACAATCAGACTTTATCACCTTGAAATAAAGTCCAAAACCAATGAAAAACTCTTACTAGCCATGCCTGGTTAAGGGTTAAAGTGTATCTAATAGTGGGGACCTATAAAATCGGCCTCCTGTATGTTTAAAGATTTTTGTTACTCTTTGTTATACGCTGTTAGTCTTGCCAATATTAAATAAATAAATTATACTGATTACTAGCTGATCGGTAAACGTTGCTTTGCAGTATCAATTAGCCTGACCTACCAAATATTAAAAAAATCCTAAAAATCCACGAAGCCGTTTCGGAGTAGTTCGATAACAAACACATGATTCTTTTATATCGATATTCAGTGGGGATTGAACACTGGATGCAGTAATATAGGCTTTTGTACCTAGCTCGGCCACTGAAGCTTTTATATATTTTGTAGACCCTTGTAACATCATTGGTCAATACACTATTATCACAAAAAAAAATCTGTAAAAAAAACTATACCAGCAGCAGAAAGCTCCCTTTCTGTAACACATGCTGAGCTGGGTCATTTCACAAACGGAAAATTGACAAATTGGGACGGCCTTTCATATCATTTGGGTAAAATATTTCGATCTTACTATTGTTTTTGTGTAAAATATTTCGATCTTACTATTGTTTTTGTGTAAAATATTTCGATCTTACTATTGTTTTTGTGTAAAATGTTTCGATCTTACTATTGTTTTTGTGTAAAATATTTCGATCTTACTATTGTTTTTGTGTAAAATATTTCGATCTTACTATTGTTTTTGTGTAAAATATTTCGATCTTACTATTGTTTTTGTGTAAAATATTTCGATCTTACTATTGTTTTTGTGTAAAATATTTCGATCTTACTATTGTTTTTTAGCTCTTAAGTATCATTGTACTGTGTAATTTAATTTGTGAATAAAAAATTTTCTATTCTAAAAAAAGGGTTATTGTTTATTTGCGGCTTCCAAACTAGATTTCCCTGCGCTATGCAGGCAGGCTGCGTCCATAAGCGAGACTGGGAAAGAATGTTACATTGACATGTAACAAATCTTTTATCCTAAGAATCTGTATTGGTGGTACGCTTATTTCGTACTCTCTTATTCGTGAGTAATGAAAGTGAGGACCAAGCTATGTATTAGAAATATTAGTATTATTATTTGGTACCGCCGTCAGTACCTACTCTTTAGTAAAGAAATGTCTGTGTGATTTCCTTTTTTTTTGTGTAATAAAGCGTTCTCTACTCCACTCTATTATATTTAATTTTTTAATTATATAGCGGCATCGCTAACGGTGAACGGAAACTCGAGTGAGGCGTCCACATAACTCCTCCGTCCGTTCTATGTTCAATCGAGCAACTAGTCTTAGACCGAGAGTATTTTTCTTATGCCTATCGCCTAATGCCCGGTCCCAATAAGACAGTTAGCTGTCAACGCGATATTGAAATGTTTCGTTTTTCTTTTCTATTGAGTGGTCTATCACTAGTTAACAGTCAGCCCTCCAAAGAGTAGATAAGAACCATAAGTTAAAATTTCTATCTATGTCTGTTTATAGAAACAGCAGTAAGCAACTAAAGCTATAATTTTAACTGGTGGTAGCTGGTTGGTAGGTTATTGGGACCGGGCATAAGAGAAATTAAAAGAAATTAGTAGGAGAAATTAGTTACCGCGGGTCATCGTAAAACATTTGTTGCGTCGCTTGACCGTGGTGGACATCCCAATCCACTATAAGGATCCTGTAATAAAACAAGTCTAGTTACAAAAGTGAAATATTATTAGGTACGTATTATGTCTAACCAACACCCAAGACTATAGGCGCTAACTATGAATTCTCCTAATCTTGCATGCTTCGCTGTCCAACACGACATTGTTATAAAAAGAGTTCCGCCCACGGCAAAGCTTTGCTTGGTATATTGCAGCCATTAAATAAAAAAAAAAAATATTTATTCTTTATTTTCTTTTTTTTCGGTACATATTAACTGGAGTCTCCTTCAAAATATGGAATCCCTGTATTAGGTAACTCCGCTCTTCCATAGCATTATATATACAAACAAAATTAATAAATCAGAAACTATCTATAACTATAACTACAGAAACATATTCTCAAGTTGATGCATCGGCGCCTATGATGGCAAGGCTTAACTTGACAGGCTATAATTGTACGTACATAGTTATAAGCTAAATAATAAACTAGAAATGACCTTGTACCATATGGTCCGAATAAACTTATGTAGATAGATAGATTGGGCTTACGAAATTTTTTAGTCTAGAAAAGACCTCCTAGACGTTTGTCAGACGTGGTAGGTGGCAAACTGCCTACCCCTCCGAGATAAGATAAGATAAGATAAGATAATTGTTTATTTGAACACAAATGAAATTAAATTAGTTTACAATACATCATTGTGCCCTGACTTCTGAACTAGGTGGGGACCTGTATCTCAGGAGCCAGTGCTGTCCCAAAAGGTATGATACAATGCTATTCTGTGTAAATTTATACATATAAAACAATCAAAATATAAATTTTTCTACACTTTCTTTGGAAAGAAAGTAAACAATATTACATTAAATTAAATTATTATTAATTAGAATGGAATTATCATCAATAATACAATTAACATTTGAAAATAATATTAAAATACAGGTTAAATGTACGTAAATAACCTGGTGAGACCCAGCTGGTCTAATGCGTGCTTCGCCGCTAAAGCGACGTTGTTATAGAAGCAGTAACCGCAGGGCTCCGCCTCCATGGCGTGGTGTCCGGGCGGCCGCACGAATGCAGCCCCGTTCTGGACCTCGCCGGCTACGATACGAGCGACCAGGTCGATCGTACTACCAGCCGCCAGAAGGGCGAGCTCGTGGGTGCTCTGTGGAGGAAGATAAACATTTACATTTAAACATTTTTACATTTACATACAGGCTTCTTGCCCCACACTAGGATACCCTGCGTCGTGGGAACCAGAAACAGCGACGTCACAAAAAGAATAAACATAAAACATTTACAAACAGGCACATACAATGCTTCTGGCCCCACACTAGGATACCCTGTGCAAAATAAATATCGAAGGGGGGCCCCCATACAACAAATGTGATATTTTTGCCGTTTTTATGCTCGATTTTAATTACGGCGATAGGAGAAGCTTGAGATATTCACAGAATGTTTAGTTGTATATTAACTTTAAAAATGAAAGAATATTTTTTGGGTTTTTTGCTACCACTGTAATTTTTGTACATGTACTTTCTTTTGCAAATAAACGGTTTCTATTTATATTTTTGCTAAACTATATCCAATAGGCTATTTAACAGTGTGAAAAAACAGTATGGCGTCTGTCATTTATTGTTTGTTATGTTCATTGGTTGGTTTACTGGCAAGTGACGTCGTAATTCCTGTGCGACGCCATATTGCCCAAGATAGCGTTTTGGCGGCTTATTTGAAAAGTAAATTTTCGTTTGCCTTTTTTAGAAGAAATACACGAAAGAATTCAAAATGACCACTTTCTGAGGACTCCATGAACACCAATTTTCAAAAAATCGAAGTGACATACAACGTGTACTCACAGGGTGTATGTAGACCGCGTCATATTTGGCGGACAGTCGTTCAAGCAGGGCGGTGTCTCGGCTGCCACAGGTGCGGGATAGCATGTCATACACTGCCGGCGCGTGGAGAGTGAGCAGTTCCTCCTTCGTCGCCGCACGCGGTGGGTACTGCTTACATTGTTCTAGAAGGTGGAGCTCTTCGCACCTGGAGGATTGGTGTTGTTAAGATTGTTATTAGTACTACTAGCCGACCCGCCAAACGTTGTTTCGCCATACATGTTTTTTTTCACTTAGGGCTATGAAAAATTTGCAGATTTGCAGACCTATCGATTATCGGCCAAGCCGTTTTGGAGGAGCATGCGCACTAACACTAAGCTTATTTTTGCATCCTAAGTAAAAACGCAGTAATGGCTATTACTGTGTTTCTCGTTACGAGGGCAGAATAAGTTCTTTTCAATCTTATCAATTCTTATGAATAAACAAATTGAAATTGAAATTGATGTGTCTTATTTTAAATTAAAAAAAAATGATTTGATTTATTTGACCAACCCATTTTGCATTATTTTTCACTCTATTTTAACGATTTCTATTATTGGTTTGTTTAAATATACATAGATAGACCAAAAAGGAAAAAAATTAATTACAGTTACCTGTTTATGACACTGATCAGTCTTTCTGGACATTCTGGGTAGTTGTCATCCCAGAGACACCTGTGTTCAGTCATTCGGGGCTCTGTCACAAAGCCAGTTGGCCCCTTGACCTTCAGCTTTGACTCCATTGCCTAAGGTAAAGGTAAGGCCCATTGGTAAAGTTGCAGAACACAAAAGTACAAATAATTATGTTTTTTTTTACACTACCACAAAACTTTTAAAATGTAAAAATTGTAATTATGCACATCAATATATTTTAAAACAACCCACTTTTAAAATTTATGTTGCATTATTTTGATTAATTGGTTGGAAAATAACACTATGGTATTGTCTAACATACTATAAAGACAACAACTTTTGTGTCTGCTAATGGTTTTTTTTTATTATAGGTTATCTTTCATACCTCATTTTTAATACACTAAATGTTTTTTTCTTTACTGAACATGTAAACCGTATACTTGCACAGCAAGCACTCATCATTACTTACGTCAGGCCTGTCGCACTCCGCGTGTAGATATAGAACGCGTAAGTACATGCGGCGGCCACTCCAGAGTGGCTGATAAGTAGGGACTCACGCACGAGCGAGCAGTGACGTGCGCTCGAGTTACGCGGTAGAAAGAGAGGCAACATGTAGGTGAATTTATAAACATTCATGAATATTAAAACAAAAGTTACAAAATGTTTCAGAAAATGTATTGTTTTTATCATTTATGAGTTATTACAATTTTTAAATAGATGAATCAAATATAATAGCAAGAAACATATTTTACATTTCAAATAAAATTATTCTAACAAAACAAAGAATAGAAGTTGGTACTTACAATTTGATAATGGTCCCTCACATGTGAATCCACACTTTTCTTCTTTTGCTGAGCTGCCTTTTTCTTAGCTGCCAGCACTGCAGCTGAAGGCTGATGGAATATAAACAGTTCTGTGAAAAGCAATCACTAATATTCTACCATACTAGTTTCTCCTAGAACTTTAGGTAACAGCAATAACCACTGAAATGGCTGAATAACCACTAGCAAATGCCCTGCTATCAAAAGAGAGCAAACTTGACAGTTTGCACATAGATAAGGTATCTTTATTGTTAATTATTTTATCACCTTACACTTATAGTAACACAACAATACTGACTCAGTGTTATTAAATACCTGAGAGCAGTTATATAGCCTACAGATATACAACTGGTGTTGAAGTATTTATAGGAAGTATGATTTTTTAAAAGGTTCTGTAATGGATGGTAAGACAACAAGAGATCAAATAAACATTAGCCTTTGCATCTATGTATGAGATGATCTGTGTAATGGCATCTTCACTCACACTAGATGGGTGGATGAACCGCTCGGACGCTGCACAGCCTGGGGAGTACCCTTGCCCAGCACCTATACCATCCTGACAGTTTAGTTGGCATAGCCTACAGGAAAGACAAGTCAATACATGTAGAGCCAACCAAGCCACAGGTTTCCTCACAAAAATATCAAACCTGCCAGGTTTTTCGTCAATCGGCTTTTAGAGAGTTTGCGACCAGATTGATTAAATGACCGTAAATACTAATTAATTCCCAGGGCCGCCTACCTTAGCTCCAGCTGACATGGCCCGGGTTTGGATCTTGGCTTTCCTAGCTCCGTTCCTCGTTATGATGTTGGAGGTCGGTGGCGTCGGCTTCTTTCCCTCTCCGGCGGATCGGCGCGACTGCGACGGCGGTGGGGTGGACTAGAAGCGACAAAACGAAGATTTTTCAACGATTTCTTCACCTTCTACCCACGTTGTTATTGCGCGCGAATCGTAAACAAAACACTACCCACCATGACTTTTGGAAGAACAACTGCTTGTGCAATTCTATCAGTTAATAAATGAGGTTATAGTTGACTTTTTTACATTGATTTCATTGTGATTTTTAGCGATAAAATGCAAAAAGAGACCTTCAAATTCTCAAACTGCGTGTGTGTGACTCTGTGACTTTTTGTCCATTGTTGTCATAATTTTGTTTAGTTGTCATCACTGATTGCTAGCCGACCAAATTCAGACGTTTGTTTTGTGACGTGATGTTTTGTGGAAAAACATGGGGAAAACGGCATTCTAGTTATGGCAAGAACAAAAAAAAAATTAAATTTCTACTCCAACGCCATCTGTGAAAAACAAATTGAAAGTAGACTCTGGTAATGGTGGTGTTGTCAATGATTGGAAAAATCGCAGTTATTTTTACTTACATTTTCTAAATATTATCTTATAAACTTATTATTTTAGTATAGGGGCTGCGGCCGTATTATGGTATCATATGTCGCAATTAGCTAATTCGCCTGTTTTGGCCGAGGAAGGCGTAAATCAGTGTAGAAAACGTAGCTTACCAAGCAGTGATCAGTGCAGCAAAAGGACAAAATCTGACAACATGAGTGCCAATGAAAGGAAATCAAACTTTTCTGTCGCTGTGACTAACGGAACTTTGAAGATGCCTGGAGCGACAACTAAAAAGATAATTATAAAGAATTTCAAAAGTGAGAAAATGAATTTTTCTCTGCCACTCCATTTTATAACCTTACCCTGATGTTTATAAAATTAATGTTTACTTTTTAGGCAAACCACATCTACCTGAAAATTACCAGGAGACGACATGGAGCAAGCTCAAGGAGTCTGTTGTCGCCATCCAGACATCTAAAGCCATCACTTACTCATTGGAAGAACTGTACCAAGCGGTAGAAAACATGTGTAATCATAAGGTAAGGCGTACATAAAGGTGACAACCCTCTTTATCTGGTTGTAAATATTGATTGCTAATGATCATTAATCAGAGTATGTAGAGTAGATATAATATATTTTTAATCGATTGTTCAAACCACAATTGTTTGAGTAATTAAAATAATTGAACAAAATTATTTTAATTAAAGGTATCTCAAGAGTTACCTTCCTGGGTGGGCTTGGGCCCCTGTTAAACAATTGCTTATCACAGGGGTTCCCAAAGTGGGGTATGTAAGCTCCTACGGCTACCATTCAATGGTAGCTAGCCTCTAGAAGAGCTCAAAATCTTTCTTGAGAGGGATAGTAGACCTGAAATCCATATCACTGCCTGAAGACAGTGGCTAAAATAGACATTCAGTAAACAGAATGTGAATTCGTCACATTGAAATCAATTATTGATTTCCGATTCTTATTCAAGGATATAAAGGGCGTCCCATAGCTATGCCACATGGAGGCAAAGTAACTAGAATATTGTAGATGGAACGTTTTACTGAAAGAAGACATAAATTTAATTTAAAAAACAATTTAAACGCATACATAGATTTTTAAATAATGAAATGGTTGAACCGGGGTACGAACCCGCTACAAAAGAAAAAAAATTACCCTGTATATTTATCATACTGATCGAAGAGCTTCCCCATAAGGATTATTTTTTGCTAAATAACATAGTGTCAGAAATAAAAGGAAGACCATGAATTTTATTATTCTTAATTCAAAATTAATCAATTTCATTAATAAAATGCTCAAAATGAGTCCCATTCTGTTGAATATAAAGTCGCGCTCGTTTGATACTCCCTGTCGATTTTTTATCATGTTGTGGTAGATATTTTGAATAATAATGTCATAAGTTCTGATTGTAGCTTGTGGACACTTTCATACTCGTACTCAAAATTACACATCAAATGTTAAAATTTATAGTCTTCCTTTTATTTCAGACACTATGTTATTAAGCAAAAAATTATCCCTATGACGAAGCCTTTCGATTGGTATGATAAAACTGCAGGGTATTTTTTTTCTGTAACGGGTTCGATTCCCGGTTCAACCATTTCATCATTTAAAAATCTATGAATGCAGTTTAAATTGTTTTAAATGTTTCATCTACAATATTCAAGGTACTTTCACTCCATGTGACATAGCTGTGGGACGCCCTGTATATTATGTTCTGTACAATATTGTGAATAACTGTTTATCAAAGCTAAAAGTCTTCTTATCATTGCTTCAATTGCTTGTAGGTGAATTGGCCTTCTTTGTAATTCTAAGTATATGTTTATCTCATTATAAGGAGTAACTCTCTCCAGAATAACTTAGTCAATTGTATAAGGCAGATATTATGTATTATTGCTCCCAATATATAGGATGGTGCACTTCCCAGAATTAAACATTATTAGCCAGCCCCTTGTCCACTGGACAATTTGATGACAACAATGACAAGTTCTTTAGAATCTTCTTAACTTATATATCCGTGCATGGCGTGAAGAACTTGATAAGTCCAAAATGGCAATTTTACAGGGCGGCGATTTTAAAGTTTGAGATTTTCTCCAAAATCCGTTTTCATCTTGAACTCATCTTTAAAGCTTGATTAATGCAGCATAATCACTCATAGCAGACAATGGTGACCCCTATCTAGTGTAATCCAACTCTGGCTCTGGCTAATCTGCTCTTTTCAGAACTATTCCACAGAAAGGACACAATACGGTATTTGACACTATCAACAATAAATTATTTGAGATGCTTGATTAAAAAAAATTACAAAATGATTCGGAAAATGTATTTCTTTTAATCATTTACAAGTTATTAAAATTTTTAAATAGATGAAATATAAAAAGAGTGCTCTGAAATGTGACGTCACAAGCAAGTATTTTCATACAAAATTCCGTTTTAAAAGTAACTCATTTGACATCCTGTCAAATACCCAATTGTCATTGTCATACTCTATCTCTCAATTTCTCCTTCAGCAATCTTTCCAATATAAGGAAAGAATCGCCAATAAAGTCGCTAAAAAATACCTCTTCGTAAATATTGTCTCATTTTTCTAGGCTGTGTTTCATAAAAGTACAATTCATCAATTACAATTACATGCAAGTACATTAATTAATTAGTAATTAAGTACATTTTGTGAGTGTCTACTAGTTAATCTGTGGGTTAATTGACTTTGAAATGTATTTTTAATTGTCATTGTAAACCACACTTGTAGATCTGTGAAACAGTTTGCCAGGGGGGCAAAGAATATTCTTATCTTGACTCATCCTATGTCTTTCCAGATGGCCTCACAGCTGTATGTAAACCTAACAAATCTTGTGGAAGCTCACGTCAAGGCCAATATAGACCAGTTTCTCTCTGAGAGCATGGACCGGCAGGTGTTCCTGAAGAGAATGGACGAATGCTGGCGAGCGCACTGCCGTCAGATGATCATGATTAGAAGTATCTTTCTCTATCTGGATAGAACTTATGTTCTGCAGAACCCTATGATACATTCAATATGGTGAGTTTTTCAGACGACTTTATTACTTTTTTTTTTCAGATTCGAGCATTTCCTGCGTCACTAATGGCATGAATTTCTCCCTATTTTTTGGAATGGACCAACAAGTGGTATATTAGCTGAATGATTCTTGTTCAGTTACATGCAATAATGAAAGAATATTTTTTTTACTGGCATAAATTACATCTGAGTATAGGCCATACTATCCCTTCTTTCATTGCATCCTCCGCTGTGGCTAATCATAATAATTGGCACGTACATTACTTCTGGCCCCACACTAGGATACCCCGTAGGTCTTGGATGTTTACATGTTTGTGATGTCGCTGTTTCTGGCTCGCACGAGACACGAGAATTTTATATATTAGATTAGACTAGCTGATCCGCCAAACGTCATTACGCCATACATTTTTTTTAGAGCTTTGAAAAATAGATACCTAACAACCTGTTCTCAGAACTACCGATTTCATGAAAACCGGTCAAGCCTTTTCGTAGGAGTATGCGCACTGACACTGACACGAGAATTTTATATATCGCACCTCCAGAACTAAAGTGACCTAACTCAAAATTTGCAACTTTTGTTAAATGAAGAAAATGTATTCGGCGCTCTGAGCGAGTTGCTCAAGAAAAAATAGACCGCAATATTCCTCCATCTCTCTCTGACCAAATAAAGTCGTTTTTTTCATATAGGCATGAAAGAGTATATTTTTGAGTCATTCTGTGTACTTAACTCATTTTACCCAATTTTTGAGTTGGGTCACTTTAGTTCTGGAGGTGCGATATTAGAGATTGATTTCGTCCACAGGGACATGGGCCTCGACCTGTTCCGGCAGCACATAGCGATGAACGTGCTGGTGCAGACGCGTACCGTGGACGGACTCCTAGCGATAATCGAGCGCGAGCGCGGCGGGGACGCCGTCGACCGTTCGCTGCTCAAAAGCCTGCTGCGGATGCTGTCTGATCTGACTATCTACCCAGAGGCGTTTGAGCATAAGTGAGTCGGCTTTGGAGAGGTTTCGTTCGTAGCAGTATAGTATCTTATCGCACGTCATCAAGACATTATGTCCCCACCGAGGGGCATGGGTCTCTACCCTGAGGAAGGTATAAGCCATACTCCACCAAGGGGGCCAAGTCCGGATTGGTGGAGGCTTGTAAGACTAGTGGCTGGTCTTAATGTCAGCAGCTTTCAAGCTGCCCTAAGGTCTCTGACATGGCTCAGTCGACATCTATCAACGGCAGCCGGCACCAACTGCTTAACGTGCCTTGCGAAGCATTATCATACATACAATGTACCAACTATGAGGCTAAGTGCGGAAATCTTAGGTCTAACTAACTAGTATCTTATTAGCTTTGTGACGACGGTATTCCGCGCTCGAGGCGAAGTTCGAAAGGGAAACCTGGGAGAGGCTCAGTCACTGCTAAATGAGGAAGTGATAAGGAAAATTCCTAGGAAAAAAATGAAATAAAAATATGTATTTATATTTTTTTTTTATTAAAAACAAAATCTTACGAGTTTTCCTTGAGGTTAAAATAAACTAAAAGAATAAGGCTTCTGCCTCGGGCTTGTGTTCAGAAAGCAGTGATAGCAGTGCCTGCAAAATTGGAAAAACTAATACAGTAGAACGCCGATTATCCGAATTCATTGGGACCGGGGTCGATTCGGATAATCGGACATAGACTGGTAATAAAGAAAAACGAACTGTCACACATAGAATAAACTTTATTAAGTTTAACAAACAGTTCTACAATAACGCTCACTTGAACATCTCGATCAGAGTAAGTTGCAACCCCATCAGGCCCTAACAAAGGATTGCAAAAACAAAAATTACTTGGTTCTAATTTTTTATATTACGCTTGGGACCGATTCGGTTAAGCGGCGTTCTACTGTATGCTCAAAGCAATATGTCAACTTTCTTTAATACCGGGCCAAATATTTTTATCATAAAATTTGCCTTGAAATAAATAAATTGTGCCCGGATAACGGCGACAGGCTTGCCACTTGTCACGTTTGGGACCTAATAAACTCGGCAAAACGTGGGTCCAGTTCTAGAGACTGGTGCCTCTGCCTACCCCTTCGGGGATAACGGGCGTGAGATTATTATTTATTTATTTATTTATTTTGCCTTAAAATCATGAGATCTGCGTGTGTATTAGGTCCCAAGATAAGAGCTACCAACTTCCCCGCAGGTTCCTCCAAGCGACAGAGCGGCTTTACGCGGCGGAGGGCCAGCGACTGACCCGCGAACTACCGGTGCCACAGTATTTGGCGCACGTGGAAAAACGGTTGCGTGAGGAGCACGAACGGCTCCTCCACTACCTGGACTCCTCTACCAAGTGAGTAGTCAGTTCCTACGGGGGGCGCTAATCTTTAGCTTAGCGATAACAGACAGACGGACGTACGAACGGATGAAGTGAGGAAACTATAAGGCACTGGAAACACAGAAGGGACGCGGGGTGTGGGAAAGACGCGTCGTTTTTGACGTCTTTCCAATTCACTTTCATACAAAATATACTGAACGAACGGTGTTGGATCGTGGGTGATTAGAACAGGATCGAATAGTTTTCGTTGGATTTATTTTAGAGATATAGATCCCACAAGGCGGATGAATTTAAGAGAGAATGGTGAGAAAGACATAGGCGCACCTAGACAAAGCTCACACGCTCACACTATTAACAGTAGATTCGTCAATAGTTAGTGCATTAGAAACAGGGGGTTCTATGCCTCATCGACCTATAGACCAACTCCGTCTTTCTTTCTGAGTTTTTTTTCTCGTTGAGTTTTTTTTCACTGCCTTTTTCTCCACTACATTCGGTCCCAAAGCAGCGGCTAACATTAACATTAATACTACATTGACATTAGAAAAACAGAATGTAAATTCTTTACGGTGAAATACATACTGTTTTCTCCAGATGGCAGTTAATCCACACGGTGGAGCGACAACTCATAGGCGAGCACCTCGCTCCCATATTGAGCAAGGGGCTGGAATCACTGATGGGCGGCCCCCGGCTCGCCGATCTCACTACTCTGTACAACTTATACGGCCGCGTGAAGGGAGGTCTGCAAGAGCTCTGTTCACACTTCAACGCTTATATAAAGGTTAGTTTGTTAGTATTATAATCACTTATCTATAATTAAAAAAAAAAAAAACTCACGCCCGTTATCCCCCAAGGGGTAGGCAGAGGCACCAGTCTCTAGAACGGGACCCACGTTTTGCCGAGTTTATTGGGTCCCAAACGTGACAAGTGGCAAGCCTGTCGCCGTTATCCGGGCACAATTTATCAGCGAATGGTGTTGCTGTACAAACAAATGTACGTAACTAAAAGTCATTGGTACATGCGTGGTTCGAACCCAGACCCTCATGATCGAGAAGCAAGGGTCAACCCCACTACGCCACCACCGCTTATCTATCTATCGTAATATTGTGCAAAGTAGGGGAATCACTGTGGCGGCTCGCCGATCTCACTACTCTGTACAACTTTTTGTTTGTTTTTTTTTAACCTTTAGTATTTGAGTTAATTATGCTATGTTGTATATAACTTTTTAGCGATTTGGCATTAGCTGGAAGTTACAATGTAAATAAATAAACTTGGACGGCCGAGTGAAGGGAGGCCTGCAAGAGCTCTGTTCGCCCTACAATGAGATTGAAATTAATTTATTTATAATAGGAAACCACATGACCGAAGGAAAGAAAGTCTGACAAAACTTTGACATGGCATATGAAAAACAACATTACAAAAACACCAATAACATTTGTAGAAATGCTTATAAACATACAGGCACATACATTGTTTCTGGCCACACAATAAGATACCCTGTGCTAACGCTGATATAAAGGTTAGTTTTGTGTACGTAATATTGAGCAGTGGCTTGGAATCACTGTTATTAAACCACTCGCTAACTGTGAAGAAAAACGTGTGAAAATTGGAGTGTCGGCGGAATTTTCCTAATTCAGTGCTTGAGTCGCCAATCCGCGATGGGCACGCTTCGTGATTAAACTACCTCTCTCCAATCTCTCTGAGAGAAACCCTGGGCCCACTACACTGCGCACTGTACTTTTTCCTTCACTGACTCATCATCATCATCATCATCATCAACCCATTATGTCCCCACCGAGGGACACGGGTCTCTTCCATGAGGAAGGTTATAGGCGATACTCCACCACGGGGGCCAAGTCCGAATTGTTGGAGGCTTCTAAGACTAGTGGCTGGTCTTACTGTCAGAAGTTTTCATGCCGCCCTAAGTACTTTGACTTGGCTTAACGACTGCCGTCAATCGACGGCAGCCGCCACCAACTGCTTAACGTGCCTTGCGAAGCACGGAACCGTTCGGAAAAACGCCACTAGCGTTAGTCATAGACGGTGACCCATCCATGGACTGAACGCGCCGTATGTTGCTTAACCTTAGTGATCGTTTAATATCACTCAGGCAGCCCAGGCTACGAGCGATTCCGTCTTCACTGACTAGCTGTTTGATATTTACAGAGTGCGTATACTGAGTTTTGTCGTTCACTTTCGATAGCGAGAGCGTTTGCGTTTTGCATAGGAGTGACAAAGCGCGCCATCTATTTGTCTCTTTGTTACTCCTATGCAAATCGCAAACGCTCTCACTATCGAGAGTGAATAAAAAAACTCAGTATAAGCACTCTGAACATTTTTCACAGAAAAAGGGTCGCACGATAGTGATCGAGCCGGAACGGGACAAGACTATGGTCAGTGAGCTACTGGAGTTCAAGGAGCAGCTTGACCACGTGGTCACCACGTGCTTCCAGCGGAACGACAAGTTTGTTTACTCCATGAAGGAAGCGTTTGAACACTTCATCAACCAGAGGCAGAATAAGCCTGCAGAACTCATTGGTAAGTCGGCGTTTTCATTACTCTACTTGTATCTACTCACTGGACGACCTCTATGGCGCAGCGGTTAGCGCAACTGCCTACCATGCGAGAGGTCGTCTAGAGGGGTACCTAAACATATTCATTATCCCCGAAAATGCTCGCGTTTTCAAGCATAGACAATAGGGAATGGATGAAAATATCAGAAGTGCTTGATATTTTTTTTAACTTTTTTCCCGCGTTAAGGAAGGTTATTCCTATAACCAAAAAAAATATCAAGCACTTCTGATATTTTCATCCATTCCCTATTGTGTGGATTGTGGACTGTAAATCCATAGGGCGCTGGTTCATATCCGGCTCGAAGGACCAAAAAATAATGTGGGTGTCAAATATGTAAGGGTATCCAGAATATAGAGACAAGTGTATCCGATAGTGGTTTAATGAACCTTAAAATCTAGATTGTACAAAGCGTGTGCACAGTAAGCCTACGTTGCAGGTTAGATATAATTCGGGTCAGACGTGTAAGCCTAAAGATGTGCATTAAACATAAGATGTGCATTCATTGTACAAACGTTAATAACTACTGCTGACGTAATCACCATCTAAACCCGACCCCTCATTCAATAATAAGCAAAGCGAGGCCTCCCCCGCCCCCCTATAGTGCTTACGTAACACTTAAACGGTCCCTAACCCTGTGCTCTCAACAGCAAAATACGTGGACCTGAAACTGCGCGCGGGCAACAAAGAAGCGACGGAAGAAGAGCTGGAAAGACTTCTCGACAAGATCATGGTATTGTTCCGGTTCATTCACGGGAAGGACGTGTTCGAGGCGTTTTACAAGAAGGACCTAGCCAAGCGGTTGCTGGTCGGGAAATCGGCTTCGGTGGACGCCGAGAAGTCGATGTTGAGTAAACTGAAACAGGAGTGCGGCGGTGGCTTCACCTGCAAGCTGGAAGGCATGTTCAAGGACATGGAGCTGTCGAAGGATATCAATATTGGGTACAAACAGGTTAGTTGGTATTCGAATTTCATTAAAGTAAAGCCAATTTAATAGGTCACATTTGACACTTCATCAAAATTCATCAATGTAACCTTGTAACGCAGGGCACACAATATTATTTATTTTTTCAAAGTTAGAACTGCACAATTGCTTTACTTTTTTCAGTTAATAATACATATTTATTGTAATAATGTCAAAAGGAGGCATTATTACTATTTACTTTGACTTATAAACCATTCTAAACTTAATAAATAATGTTTGTCCTAAAAAACTGAGCTTCATCACAAGGTTATGTCGGTCAACCCTTTTTGTTTTTGAAAACTAGGGATGTTACCGTAAAAATCATAGGAATCATCCGTCAAAAAGTTGAATTGAATGCAATGATTACCTGTAAAGGAATGTATAGCCATACATGATTCCACATTGTGATTATGTTATTAGTAGATTGTACAAGTACCTACCCATCACATAAAGACGAACTTTTATAGCATGCAAAGTGACAAACATTATTATAATTATTCTTTTCAACCCATCGAAGATATCATTCTGTACAAGTTGATAAACCACTAACTCAAGCAAATAAAAAGCAAGAAATTGTCTCGTGGCTGAAAAAAAAAATATGGAAGCAAGTCCAACTTTATTGAAAGTTGAGTTGTTGAATTTGGTAAAAGCAAACAAGCCATCCAAGCCTTGCTATGTACTCGTAATTGATGAACTAGCCCTAGAGCATGGACACGAAGTTATTCGATTGCCACCTTACCACTGCCAGTATAACGCACTTATTTGGGCACAAATAAAGGGTCATGCAGCGCATAACAATACTGAGCCACCCTTCAGTGCAGTTGTAAAAAAAAGTAAAAATTTAGAATAACGATATAACAACACCCGTAAGTAGATCCGGACTAAAAGTTTACAATTTAGAATAAGTTTAAATTGGCCATATCTCGGAAACCGTGCAACTTTTACTGAGGTCATATTAGGAAAGTTCGACGCCTCTTGAGCAGGTGTACCTCCAGTGTCACTGTGACGTGGCAGTTTTGGGACACGCTGTATACGTACTTTGCCACAATAACTGCATTCGATTCACAAATGTTTGAAGCACGTATCGATTCATTCGATTTAATCGATGCTTTTTAGCAGGTCACCTCACTATGAAGCTAAGACTGACACATGTCAAATGTGGCCTATTAAATTGGCTTTACTTTAAGGGCTGACTTTTCAATAGTCAAATAACCTCTATCTGAGGAATAAAAATGGCGGTTTGACATAACTCTCATGCATAAGCTGTCAAACCGCCATTTTTATTCCTCAGATAAAGGTTGTCTGACTATTGAAAAATCAGCCCTTAGTGTGGTTTTTCATTAACCCTTTATAAGACTCTGTACCATATGTGGCCACCATAATTTGAACTTTATTGCATTGACATAGAGTCCAAAACCAATGAAAATTTAAGACTAACTCTGCCTTATCGCACCCTTGCAAGAACAATGTGATATTTCGAAGAAAGCCATTTTTTATTCATAGATTTTTTTTTATTTACCGCGATTTCATTTACTCCTAAAACGCCGGAATAATGAGCAAAAGAGACACTGCATTAGGTTATAGCTTTATCTCTTTCGGCCATTACTTTGAAAACCCTAAAAAAAATGCTCTCATGTCACGTAAAGATTCCGAAATAACACGTTGTTCTTGCAAGTGTGCGTTATAAAGGGGTAATATTGAAGGTAAGTTGTCAGATTTCTGAAAACCATCTAATATTTTTTGTGGATGTAAGGTAAAAAAATACTCATACAATCAATGAATCACCAAGGATGTGACCACACAACTTACGATAACTTACTTCCTCGTATTGGCGGCCTAGAAAAGCAAGGCACGCGATTTGATTGTCAACCTCCGTTAGGAGACGGCGCACAAAAGAGAAGCGACTGACGTTTGTCTTAGGATTCGGATTTTATTTCTTCCACAGTTGAGAACTTGCACTAAAAATGTTTTAATAGAATAGGTGAGATATAAAAAAATAGATTTTAATAAAATTTTATAAAAAAAAACTACGAGTACTACTTTTCATAATATAACCGCTCGAAAAGTCAAACTGGTCACGTGGTTCAAAAATGCGCCGTACTATATCTGTCTCGGGCTATGACGTCACACCCTCACGTAAGTCCTTGACTTTATGAAGTGTTTATCAATATTGGAATTTTCTCGGTAACAATAGCAAAACGTTTACAATTTAATCAAGTTTTTTAGTAACGTTATTTGTCACATTTTTTGTGATCTCGAAAACCAGGTTTAATGTTTTTTTTATTTTTTTATATTTTCATTTGTCTTCCATGGTATAAAAGCAACGTCACTCCAATCTATGTGAGACGCATCCCCATCTCGACTAAACCAAGCTTAGATTTTTAATTTTTCCTAAACTTTTATAAGTCTTCTACGGCATAAAAGCAACGTCACCCCAATCTAACTGAGACGCAAGTCCCCCATCTCGACTAAACCAAGTTTAACCGCGTTCCCTTCCAGCACCTGTCAGCGATAAACGACAGCAGTGGCCTCGAACTGTCCGTTTACATCCTGACAATGGGTTTCTGGCCGACATACCCTGTGACGGAGGCGCGGTTGCCGGCTGCCCTTACAAGGCATCAGGAGCTATTTACCAAGTTCTACCTGTCCAAGCACTCGGGCCGTAAGTTGCAGTGGCAGGCCACTCTCGGCCACTGCGTGCTACGGGCCAGGTTTAACCAGGTCAGTCTGGACAATACGGTATTTGACACTATCAACAATAAACTACTTGAGATGCTCGATTAAAGCAAAAATTACAAAATGTTTCGGAAAATGTATTCTTTTAATCATTTACTAGTTATTACAATTTTTAAATAGATGAAACATCAAAAGAGTTTGGGTAGATGGCTGACCTCTGCGTTACGCTCGTAAACGGGTGCCGTCCGTGTGTCTGGCCGCAGCATTGGTGTTTTATTACCTTTTAAGAATATTAAATGATGTTTGACTTTGCAAGTATTGATTGCACTCATGGATCTTGAGATTCTTGGTATACGAACACTCATACCTAATTTGTATTAGCTTTAAGTTGATTTGAGAAAAGATGGTCAGAGTGGAGTTTTTTTTCGCTGCCTTTTTCTCCACTACAGACGGCCCTAAGGCAGCGGCTAACATTATACATAACTGTATGTACATTGACATTCAACAAGCAGAATGTAAATTCTTTACGTTGAAATAAAAATTTTTGAATTTGAATTTGAATTTGTTTCTGAAATGTGACGGCACAAGCAAGTATTTTCATACAAAATTCCGTTTTAAAAGTAACTCATGCGACATTTTTTCAAATACCCAATTCAACCTGTTTGATTGTAAACTCGTTTAGAATCAATCTTTTATTTCAAGGTAAGGTACCTTTAAAATGATTTTTTTCAAGCTTTAAAATCATCATCATCATTCAGCCACAAGAAGTCCACTGCTGGACATAGACCTCCTCCATGGCTTTCCAAAAAGACCGGTTGGAAGTGGCTTGCATCCAGCGTCTCCCTGCCGCTTGGATGAAGCTTTAAAATACTTTAGTAATTAAAGCAAATCTCAAATTTTCAATCTTTTAAAAATTTAATTTTTATGGATATATCAGGACATTACCAACATCGAAAAACATTGATCAGACAGGCCGTTAGTACAAAATGTACTGTAATGTACGACCCACGAAGGATGATTATTCGTTTTGAACTTTGATTTGTCTGTTGCAGGGTAACAAAGAGCTACAGGTATCGTTGTTCCAAGGCCTAGTGCTACTTCTTTTCAACGACGCGGATAACCTCTCATTTGACGATATCAAAACGCTTACTAATATACAGGTATGTACACCTTGGTGTTGCAAACATTTTTGGTCTAGTTAACTTGTACTGCCGCGTATTTTGTATGTTGAATGTATTATGTTGAATAACTGTAGATCAGGAAATCAGAATCAGAATCGCTCGTAGCCCCGGCGGCCTGAGTGATATTAAACGATCACGAAGGTTAAGCAACATAGGGCGCGATCAGTGCATGAATGGGTGGCCGTCTATGACTAACGCTATTGGCATTTTCCCGAGCAGTTCCGTGCTACGCAAGGCACGTTAAGCAGTTGGTGCCGGCTGCCGGTGATAGATGGGTGTCGTTAAGCCAACTCAGAGGCCTTAGGGCGGCAATATTAGTGCGCATACTTCTCCAAAACTACCGATTTCCATCGAAAGCTCTACCGATTTTGACGAACTTTTATATGTTTATTCTATATTTGAGAATATGTTATCTATTTTTCTTAGCCTTCAGTGATAAGGGTGGTCCACCCCAATTTTTTTATATCACGAAACGATTGGGAAACGGATTTAAAAAAATTGGGGTGGACCACCCTTTGCCGGGTCAGCTAGTTTCGATGTAATATTTTCGACTATCTATCAGTTGAGTTTTTTTCTTTCTAATGGCTCCTACACACTATGCCGGCGGGTAATAAAGTCGCCGGCAATGCCGCACAAGCCGAGCCGCGCCGGCGGCAGCTCTCGCCCAAAATCTCATTTTTCTTTTGAGTCTTTTGCTAATTATAATCAATATTAAGGCCGCGATGGCGATGTCAACCGCTTTCTTGTCCATTGATTAGAACTATATTCTATTTTTTGAAGCGAACGACTAAAGGTAAACAAAGACACAGCATCTCTCAAACTTACATGTCACTCAAAATAGCTCATGCACGCAGCTTTGCTTGCATCGTATACCCACATAGGTTAAGGTAGGTACCTACCTACTGTTTAAGGAAAACAGACAGACAACCAAACAAGACAAAACAAATACAACGGAAAATAAAATAGCTTAGAGAAGTTGCACCCGCATTAACAACGTCAATCGTCGTGAGTAAAAATATGGCGTCGGGGTGGTTATCTTACTTTTTTTTTGCCTCTAATTAAAAAAGAGGTTCGTAGTCAGCTCTCCATACTTCTTCCTACACATCGCGTAGCGCATTAGCATAAAATAATCGATCATAATCGGCCTTTGAACAAAATTCCGTCATCTTTGCTAGATGCGATTTTGCGAACATATTTGGCAGCAGTAGGATCGCTTTTATTTTGAGGACCACTGAAATTTTAGGTATTTTTTGGGCCACAGATCTCTTAAGCAAATTGTATTTTCATGATAAAATTAAATATTTTGTTAAATAAACTGCGAGTAAGGGATACATCAGGTTATAACAGTGTTATTTTGTTTATTGCTTAATGGCATTTATTAGGCACATCGTTTTGTATAACTTTGCTAAATATTATGCAGCGTTGTAAATTTGGTATATTGAAAAACCAAATTTTTGACGTTGACAATTAGTCGTTCGCTTCAGTAAATAGAATATAGGAACACAAACCGTACAACCGTGGTCTACCCTGCTGTCAACTTGAAAATGATGCCACGGAGAGAATGATGCTCTGTGGCAGCCAGCGGTAAGTGCCGGCGGCCTGAATAACCCGGCGGCATAGTGTGTAGCAGCCATAATAAAATATGATCTGTATATTAATAAACATTTGGTTTTTAAAGTGAATATTTTTTATTTACTTTGGGTTAGGGCAGTACTCGCACAATATTGTACTGCACTTAAGACGTAAGACGACAAAATTGTACGAGCGAGGGGCGAATCCAGACCGACCTTTCATTTAGGGGTCATCCATAAATTACGTCACACGTTAAGGGGTTGACGTTGATGGGGTCTACGAAGTGTGATATTGTGTGACAAGTGGGTGGGAGGGGTCCTACATTTCGTGACATTACATTTTAAAATATGAGTGGAGAGTGGAGTTTTTTTTTTTTCGCTGCCTTTTTCTCCACTACAGACGGCCCCAAGGCAGCGGCTAACATTATACATAACTGTGTGTACATTGACATTCAACAAGCAGAATGTAAATTCTTTACGTTGAAATAAATTTCTGATTCTGATTCTATGTATTATTCATCAGGACGGGGAGTTGAAACGCACACTGCAGTCGCTGGCGTGCGGCAAGGCGCGAGTACTCAGCAAAAGCCCGAAGGGCCGTGAGGTGGCCGAGTCGGACACCTTCCACTTCAACGGGGAGTTCACAAACAAGCTGTTCCGCATCAAGATCAACCAGATACAGATGAAGGAGACGGTACGTCTGGGGACTTTACCATGATTGCTTGTGCAGTAACATTTTGTTAATTGAAATTGAAATTATATTTATTTCCAATAAAATTACACAACATGGCACAATAAATAATAATTCGTCCGGAGAAAATAATCAAAATAATATCTTAGACACCTACACTAGGCAACAGACCTGACCTGTCTTGTAGGCGTCTAATATTACATAAATTAAACATTGCTTTACATAATCAGATATATCAACTTGAGCTCTATAATGAGTAAGATACATGCATATTCACTCAAAGCTAAATCTAATCTGCAGTTAACAGCTGTGTGTTGGCCAAAGTAACAATATAATAATGACAATAACAATATAAAGACGACCTCTGTGGCGTAGCGGTTAGTGCATCTACTTACCATGCGAAAGGTCCCGGGTTCGATCCCCGGCTGGGGAGAAAAAAAACTCCAGGTCTTGGATGTTTACATGACTGTTTGTGACGTCGCTGTTTCTGGTTCCCACGACGCGGTATCCTAGTGTGGGGCCAGAAGCAAGCATTCATACTAACTTTGGATTTTTTATTTAATTATACGTAACATAAACATATATACATACAGGCACATACATTGCTTCTGGCCCCACACTACCCGATAGTCGATACCCTGTGTCGTGGGAACCAGAACCAGCGACATCACAGACATGTAAACATCCACGATCTGGTGTTTTTTTTTTCTTTCCAGCCGGGGTTCCAACCTGGGACCTCTCCCTAACCACTGCGCCACAGAGGTCGTTAATAAAAAAAATCGTTAATTTAATGGTACATTTTTATAATAAGGGGCCGTCCATAAATTACGTCACACGTTAAGGGGGAGGTAGGAGGTCAACGAAGTGTGATATTGTGTGACAAGGGGGTGGGAGGGGTGGGAGGGGTGCTAAATTTCGTTTCGTCACATTTCAAAATCTGTTATAATCGATGTGCTAGAACACAAACTTTTAACTATTAACGAAAGACTCAAAAATATTTGCAACATTATCTGTTCCTAACTCTATAACTAATTTCGGAATTGCTGTTTTGATTAAATAATGTCAAGTCTGTTTTTTTAGTTCAATGCAAAAAAATAAAACAGTCACGTTGACATCTCAATACAATCCAATGTCTGAATGTTGCTAGTACGCAAAAACCAAATTACCCCATTATACTTCCAAGCAAAAATTGTTTGTGCTACGTAGGTGTTTTTTTTTAGATTTTGCTCTTCTGAGGAATTAAACTTTAATGTCTTTGATGTGATAAGGATTTTGGTCACACGATTCTTCTATTTACGGCAAAAAAAAATCTACCGAGTAAACTTATATATTTTATAACGGTAACACCGCGTCATTTTTTTTTGCATCGAATTAAAAAACGGACTGTAGATGTAAAATTGCAAAACATGTGACGTCACACTAGGGACACTTAGTACACTTCATTTGTGATACACCCCCCGGGTGTATCACAAATGAAGGGTACAGGGAAAGAAGGATCAAAGTCAAAAATAACGTATTTGGAGAAAACAACAAAAAACGTTTTTTCTCTTAACATCTATGTTTATTACAACACTAAAGTACTAACTTCTAGAAAAGACAGTTAGCCCAATGCTTTACTTAATAAGGCGATATAATACATGTTTTTTGCCACCAAAGTTAAAAAAAAAACGTAAATGTTCTATTAAAATACAGGTAGCGCAAATCTTCTAGTTAGCTCTGAAGTTGGCGCTGCGGCCACTGCGCACATGTACAGTTGGACAAATAAATAAGTGGACCATAAAATAACTAATTTTGAAAGTTTATTTCTTTACAAAATTACATGTTTTGTGGAAATCAAATTATAAAAAATATTTGTTAAGGTAGGCAAAGTCACATACGCTAACTTTTACAATGGCTGAACACCTTCCACAAAATCCGATAGAGATTTTAATGAGCACGCCACAGCTTATATAATAACTCTGTGTAATTCGTCTTCTGTTGTATCGGCGGCCTCTTCAAACTCATCCTCATTTCTTTCTCATTCACTGTCGTTGACATGAATGACCATAATAATATTTTCTTCGGTTAGGGTGTCTATGACGTGGTCACTCTTCTTATATTCCTGTTCATTCTCTTTGACTTTTTCTAGCTTGCCGTCGTAATACGGTATTCTGCCTAGGCATTGTAATAACTAATATGATCTGTTATTAATATTTTATTCAATCAATACCATAAAAATAAAAGTAACTCAATAAAGACTATTTATTAATGCGACGCTCGACTGTACTTTTCTCGCAGTGCAAGCGTGTGCGTTTGCATAACAACGATAACTGCTTACTAACACATTGAAATCTATCATATAATCATAGCGGGGGTGAGAGGGGAGCGGCCGTCCCTGCCCGCGCCGACTCCATTCCGCTGACACCTATTTTTTGCTACTGCGACGCGAAGCTCGCCAACTTCAGAGCTAACTAGAAGATTTGCGCTACCTGTACTTAGAAGAAAGTTTAGCGTCACTTGATTATTTCTTATGTGGTTAATTTATGTAATTTTTTTTCTTAAAATATCTGCATATTAGACATTGTGATATGTTTTTTTGCTATTCTGATTACATATCAGTAATTAATACCTGTTAGAACTTTATTGAGTAGGTAATCAAAAACTCTCTAAAAAGATCATAGTCACATTGACTATGATCTATTTTCCTGCAACCATAGTAAGTTCTTTTCAGTCTCATGTTGACTGTGATTTCTTTTAACGTTTTTTTGTTTTACCATTCGATAGTTTTCTCATTTCACTACCAAGTGGCATTGTCAACTAAGTTTTGGAAAAATACTGACTTTGATCCTTTTTCCCCTGTACCCTTCAAATGTGACCGGCTGTGACAAGAACGGGGGGAGGGGTCACAAAATCATGAAATTCGTGTGACGTCATTTACGGATGGCCCCTAAAAAACATACAACTGAAAGATGCTTATCATGAAAAGAGGCTATTCCGTTTAATGACTACTCCGTTCCCTACAGAGCGAGGAGCAAAAGGCGACGGAGGAGCGAGTCTTCCAAGACCGGCAGTACCAGATAGACGCGGCCATAGTGCGCGTCATGAAGATGCGAAAGCAGCTTTCACACAACCTCCTCATTTCCGAGCTCTACAACCAACTCAAATTCCCCGTCAAGGTAATGACTTCTCAGAATGTCTCAAATTGCAAATACGCATGCAAATTGAAAAATCTAGTAGTGTGTGTTGGACTCGACCGAGGGTTCTGGACTAATTCATAGTACAGAACCACCTGTACTAATTTACATATTGTAAATAGATCAGAAATCGAGTCTCGCAATTTATTCGAAATTTTCCTGAACTTCAAAGACAACATTTGAATTACAAACTAGCTGTGCCCCGCGGTGTTACCCGCGGTTCATCGATTTTCCTATGGGAATAAGATATTTTCCCGCGGTAAAACGTAGCCTATGTGTTAATCCAGGGTGTCTGCTAAGTCCATACCAAATTTTATTATAATCTCTCCAACCGTTTAGATGTGAAGAAGTAACAAACATACACACTCACAAACTTTCGTATTTATAATATTAGTGTGAAAGTGTGATGTATACTTGAGGCAGCGAGCGGTGGTGGCGGAGCGGTAGCGCCGGCTTCTCATACGGGAAGTCATGGGTTCGAATCTCGGAATGAACCAATCACTTTTTTTTTCTAAGCTACGAACATTTGTGAAGTCACAGTAGCAATACCACTCGCTAACCGTGAAGGAAGACATCGTGGGGAAACCCTAGTGTCTCAGATATTTACATACCTTAGCGCTGCTAAGTACATTGGCTGAACTACACGTCTAATTAGTGTGGTAATCTTAGGTAGAATAAAAACAGTACACAATACCAAAACAAAACCAAAAATAAAACATAACAGAAGGGTCAAGGTCAATAATCAAGGTCACGGCGTGTCACTGCTATTATAAATGGCAGCTGACTCAGCAGCATACTGATGGACAAGCCTTCAGCGCTGTTTTTCAGTCATTATTTTAGATATGTATTTTAGTGATAAGGCCGCCGTCTGTACTTTTAGATAAGATAAGAATATTCTTTATTGCAAACAAGATACAAAATAAAAGTTACAATTAAGAAATACCTGTGTAATCTTCTTTTTGATGTACAATAAAGTGTTCTCTATCTATCTATTTATGTTATGGAAGAGCGGGTTTCCCTGGCACAGGTATTTTATACTTACATGGGAATCCCAGCAAGTTTATGTTAGAATAGTTTTGGTTGTATAAATCATCATCACCATTATGTCCCCACCTAGGGGTACGGGTCTCTTCCACGGGGGCCTAGTCCAGATTGGTGGTTGTATAAATAAATGTTTTGATTTTTTTATTTGATTAAATGAGAGCCAGAGTGGCCTATAATTTTTTCAATACCTATCCGAAAATAAATTAATAAGATGCTTAGGGCATCTTAGGGTTAACAATATCACTGCCCGCTTGCACCATATACTAAAATCCATTTAACCCCAAGTTAAACGGAACTTTGACAGTTCCGCCATACTTTATCTGTCAAAATTCTATTTAACCTAGAGTTAAATTAATTTCAGTCGGTGGTGCAAGCTGGCCTTAAATATTACATAAAAAGTGCGTAAGACATCAAAAAATGTGTCCGTATAGTTGGCTTTCACGTGGTCGATTTCAGTAATTTAAACTATGCCACCGAACTGTGTATTAATAGTGCCTAATAGTGCTACAAGGCACAATTAGCTAGGACAAGTATTTCCGGAGATATTCAGGCGACTCACTGAGGCAGCCAACTAGACGTCTACTTAGCAGACACATCACGAACGGCTGTATATAGAGTTATTATTTGTATGCCAGATAATTGTGCGCTAATAGTGCTCCCTACATGCCGAGTTTCCAGAATAGTGCTTCAATACAAGCTGAGAAAACATACCCTATTGTTGAGGCAGCCAACTAGACGCTTTTTCTTACCATGATTTCTTCGTAACGGCGTAGAGTTTTAAAGCAAAACCTATACCAAAAAACTGTGCGTTAATAGTGCCTCTTAATGAAACACAAATGCGCCCGAATCACCTATGCCTTTAGCTAAGAAATGTATGCAAACTGCTACGTACTAAACAATAATTTTGCGATAAATTAAAATGAACTCTTATGAAAACGCAATTAGGGTGAAAATTGTTCGCAACATTTATTTGATACCGACAAGCAGAGAAGTGATTATAACACTCGGTGAATGTCACTCACGGCCATCTAATGGCTAGTTGGTTTAGTACACTGTGCGTCTTGGGCATCGTTGGTCAATAGTGGGCTGGTGATGTTGAGTAGGTACGAATGCGGCGGCGAAGCCCAAAAAGAGGATTAAATTTCAAATGTTGTAAGTACTGTATGTCCAGATGCCCCGCTTTAGTGGGATGTTCCCGTTTTAGGCTCAATTAACACTGGCGCAGAGTCGAAGCGAAGCGAAGCGACGCGACACGAAATAATGCGCGCGTCTGCGCGCGCAGACGCGCGTCACCGTACCGTATTGATAGAGAAATAGAGATGAATTTAGAACAGTTGAAAAACGTGACGCTTCGCTTCGCGACGCGACACTTCGACTCTGTGCCAGTTTGAATTGAGCCTTAGGTATCGCACCCAGGGTGCCAAACGAGACTCTTTTACCTACTCTGCGTTCACTATCTGCCGGGTGAATTTCCCAGACGCATTTTTTACGCGGCTGGTATGAAAATGGCAGTGTGAAAAGCCTTTTTATGGTAAAATTATATTTTTTTGTTTAGTTTGTGTAATTACCCATAAGAGGCAACAGTTACGTTTTTATTTGGATCACTCTTACATATAAATAAAAAATTCTAAATATGACATTTTTCATCTTCGGTGACTGTCCCCAAACCTTATTTAGTTCTAATTTCTTTAGCTAAGGAAAAAATACAAACTGTACATACATTCGGATTATTTTATTCGATTCCTAAAGAATAGAGGTATAATTTAATATATATTTCATAATCTTAATCGTTATATTCAGTAAACAGTCAGACAAATATGAATGTCCCAAATTTATTTTTCATTTCGGTGATTGAAAAAGAAATATGGATTGTCGAGAACAGGAGAGCTATTGCACATAGTCTCGTTTCTGTAACTCAAGCGCCAGTCACGCACAAGCATTTGGAGCTAGTGGTGGTTTGCTACGTCGCTGCGTGTTCCCGCTAAAAAAGTAAGTATTTCAAATCGGTGACTCGGGACAATTTTGCTTTCATTTCCGTGAATCAATTAATATTATAAATGAACAAGATAAAACTGTTGATTTTATATTCGCACAAACACTTCTAGTAATATGTTCAAGGATGTAGTATAGATCTCGGCCTAATTTATTGTAGATGTCAAAATATTTAATGTTTTTAGGTGTATTTTAATATCGGTGATTTAATTTTGGTGAATTCGGTGACCTGAATGGATCACTGAAATTACGGTGATAATTTGTTTCATTTCGGTGAATACTTCTTTAATTTCGGTGATTTTCACAGTTTCTTTATACAGGGTGAATAACATAATCAAAAATCGTAGCGAAATTCTCGATCTTGTTCATATTAAAAGTTATAATGTTAAGTCACCGCTGCATTTATACGAAAATTTAAATGGCTCCCCATCTACCTATCTATCTGGATGGGTTTTTTTATCAACTTCCTCTTTTCATACTGGATTGTCTGAAAACTATGTAAGTTATTTGAAAAGTTAGTAAAAATAATTAAGTGATTTTACAGTCTATCTTGTTTTTTCACAAACTTTGATTTCTTCAAAATTATCTTCCCTATCCAGTACCTACCTAAATATACATAAAATAGTCGGCACTGAAGGTTTTTTTAGTAATCACTGTCTGTCTGTCCCTATGTATGCTTAAATCCTAAAACTACGCAACGGATTTTGATGAGAAACAATGACAATTTTAAAGGTTTCTAATATAATATCGTAATGAGCGCTCGGACATTTTTTTTGGAATCCTAAATTCCACGCGTGCGAAGACGCTGACCGAAGCTAGTTATTTATATAACTTTACCAACATTGTAACAGTAAATGTTTGTGCCGAAAAATACATGTCGTGTAATCATCATACTGTATACTATTTCGGTGAATTTTCATTTCGGTGAATCCTTCTTTCATTTCGGTGATTGACTGTTTCATTTCGGTGGCACCTAATTTTGAAATGTCTGTCATCCATTTGTTTTTTTGTTTTCCATTGTAACCATTATTCATAAAGTTATAAAACATTAAAATGATTAGCAAATATAAGTAAAAACACGAAAAAAAAGGTAAACAAAAAAGTTCACCGAAATGAAAAAAAAAATGGGTATGTTGAAATTCACCCTGCCCTTCCTTCCCTGTTCAACCTTCTAAGGGCTGTGTCTTAGCAGTAACCAGTCGAAATTTTTACAGAATATGTTATGCTAAGGCAGATTACCTAAAAAAATTAAAACAGAGATTTTTGATTTGAAGATGAAGATTTTTTTATATCGTATAATATCAGAAGATATATAATATTATTTTTTAATATTTTTTGGAAAGATAATTTTGATTTATATTACTGCACAGCCACAGTACATATTTACTCGTAATAAATCGACGCAGGACGAAAACCCTTGCCGATGTGTTGAGCTGGAAGAATCAAATCAGTTAGCCATGTTGTCACATGACCGAAAAAAAACTGATCCCTGGTTAGCGCTAACGAACGAGAGAAGAGTACCCACAGCGTCTTACTATCTTAAATTATAAAAAATAGTACACTATTAATTTCACCAATAGATTAATAATAGTGATTAATTCCATATTTTTGGAAGTGGGAAAGATAAAAAAAAGAAATAGTACAGAGTATTCATAGTGATTCGGTAACTAGTATTCGGAAAGGTTTAATAGTAGTTTACTTTAGTAGTTAAATTAATATACCGACTCCGGATACTTTATCCGTGCCATATTTGCTGATTGATATTGTTTTTTCACTTTTGTTCTTACATGTAAAAAAACCTCAATGTATATAAAAGTTCACATTAATTTCTTGGCTAAACGCATAGGTGATTCGGGGGCATTTGTGTGTCATTAAGAGGCACTATTAAACAGTTTTTTGGTATAGGTTTTGTTTTAAAACTCGTGGTAAGAAAAAGCGTCTAGTTGGCTGCCTCAACAATAGGGTATGTTTTCTCAGCTTGTATTGAAGCACTATTCTGGAAACTTGGCATGTAGGGAGCACTATTAGCGCACAATTATCTGGCATACAAATCATAACTCTATATGCAGCCGTTCGTGATGTGTCTGCTAAGTAGACGTCTAGTTGGCTGCCTCAGTGAGTCGCCTTAATATCTCCTGAAATATTTTTCCTAGCTAATTGTGCCTTGTAGCACTATTAGGCACTATTAATACACAGTTCGGTGGCACATTTGAAATTACTGAAATCGACCACGTGAAAGCCAACTATACGGACACCAAAAAATTATGAAATAATATATTGAAATTGATATTGACATTTATCCGTGATAAAAATTGATTGATTTAAATTGATATTTATCCATGGAGGAGGCCTATGTCCAGCAGTGGACTTCTTGTGGCTGAATGATGATGATGATGATATTGACGAGAAAAAATTGAGCATTAATTGAAATTACAACTTTGGTAATTATAATTTCAATTAGGGCTCAATTTTTTCTCGTTTCTTTCAATTTCAATCAATTTATCTCATAATTTTTTTATGTTCAATTTTAGTTTCAATTAGGGCTCAATTTTTTCTCGTTGACTTTTATAAGCAGGCCGCTCTGGCTCTCATGGCCTCATTTGATGTACTGACTCAGTTTTCCCCCGCAGCCGGCCGACCTCAAGAAGCGTATCGAGTCTCTCATCGACCGCGACTACATGGTCCGCGATAAGGAGAATTCCAACCTGTACAACTACGTCGCGTAACGCACCACACCCGCCGCCCCGGCCCATTGCAGTTTGTGCCAGTCGCGCCATTGAAACTAAACGTGGTTTGGAATTTCACACATAGAGCGAAATACTCCTTAACCCCCTAAAGGGTAAAACACACCAGTGCGGTGGGCGGTCCATACAATATTGTACGTCATTTAAAGCAGTTGTATTTTTAACCAACTTCAAAAAAGGAAGAGCTTCTATTGAGAACAAAATCGAATTGTCGACTGTTTTTTTTATGTTTGTTACCTCAGAATGTTTGACAAGGTGAACCGATTTTGATGATTTTTTTTTTATTTGAAAGGTAATGGTTGCAGTGTGGTCCCAGTTCAATTTGGTACAGCTCTGACATGGGATCCATGAGAAAACCATAGGTCTTAAATTTTCCAGTCTAGGCGCCTTTCCTTTTCTTCATAGCAACAAGTCACCTGAGACCCATGATTTTGACATTGATTTTGGATAAACGCGAATCGTCGGGTGGTGTATTGACTAATTTGTTGGCGTCTAATTAGTTAGTGTACTTCAGATTCACTAAAAATAAACAAAAATTTTAACAAAAAGAAAACCAACTTCAAGCAAAAATGTTGAAAATAATTGCGTATTAAAGTTAGGTATTTGTAGCGTGTCTTTGTCTGACACCGACTCCAAAACAAGCAATAATTGTAACGCAAGTAAGTAAGAATACTCAACTATAGTCATCTTTTTTGTTAGAAGTCGGTTTTTTTGTTAACATTTTTGTTTATGTATCGACCGAGACCGCGTTGGTGTGTATTATTCTTAAGACCTGACCTTGAAAATGACTGTTGAAAACCATTGTTATATTCAAGATCAGCCCTTGAGAAATATCTTTTACAGATCGTTTGTAAAAACAGTGTCTTGACTATTCTCTCATTTATGTTAATAGAGAGGACTTACAACCGGCTGGGCACAAAAAGAAAAAGAAACCCAGGTCTTGGATGTTTACATGTTTGTGACGTCGCTGTTTCTGGTTCCCACGACACAGGGTATCCTAGTGTGGGGCCAGAAGCAATGTATGTGCTTGTATGTAAATGTTATGTTATGTTACAACCGAGAACCTATACTTGAGCCGTTACAAACGTGCCAACTGAGTCATAAACATTTGTATCAGACCTCTCTTTCACATATATAGGAGGCATATCAGGCATATCGGAACTCTCGCTCGCACTTTTATGACTCGGTTCGCACGTTCGTATAAGCTCAAGTATAGTATCACAGACCTGGTTTTTACACCGGAAACGGCCGTTCCTAGTGAGATAGTTGTCAAACACTTGGTTCAAAAACGATCTGTTCAAGAAGTTTCCCACGTATCAAAAACGTCGTATGCGTTGGCTGCGTCAGGGCCTAGATACTGTTAATGCATTGTAATACAATGACAACTGTATGAACTTGGCGATTTAGTTTCATTGCCGGTTCGAGTCAACGCGTGCACGTGTATCAATAATTCTAGCCGTCAATGGTATGAAAAAACACGCCACGTGACCCGACCCTGCATCTGTCATCGTACTATAATGCACTTACAAAATCGAGGGCCAGGACATCTGAACTCGGTTTAGTAACTAAACACGTTTGGTTTAAATTGTGAAATCGGCACCTGACTCCGCTCAGAAGAGAGCAAGGCGCGGGCTACAATACTGTGTAATAATAAGCGTATCTACGTTTAACGTCAAGTTAACGACATACACTGATATTTCGAGGGTATACTGGCAGAACCGAATAAGTACAAAATAAATAAAAAACTTTCTAATGCAGTTTTGACTGAGTATTGAAACTGAGTATACCTGCATTAGAAACTTATTTTTTTAAATATTGTACTTATACGGTTCTGCCAGAATACCTTCGATTTGTCTTCTGTGTAGTAGTCGGACAGAGGTTAGTGAGAGGAAAAGGCATTGCATCAAGACGTTATGCGTTCAATGCAAGCCCTGATCCAGCAAAACTTTTCACTGTTAAGCGGCCATCCCTAAATTACGTCACACGAATTTAATGATTTTTCGACCCCCTCACTCGTCCTTGTCACAACTGGTCACATTTGCGAGGCTCCCCTCTCTCAGTATGACGTTTGCAATTTCATATTTAGAAATTATTCAATTAAAACAGTAGGTCCGAAATTAGTTTTATTTCAGTTAGGAACAGATATAGTTGCAAATGTATTTGAGTTTTTCGTTAATAGTTCGTGGTTTAACACTTATGTAGATCTTAGATAATCATGAATTAGAAGTTTATTTCAACGTAATGAACTTATATTCGGTTTGCTGAATGTCAATGTACTTATGTAATTAATATGTAAAGTTAATGTTAGCCGCTGGCTTGGGGCCGAATGTAGTGCAGAATAAGGCATCGAAAAAAAACTCCACTCTCCACTCATATTTTAAAATGTAATGTCACGAAATGTAGGACCCCTCCCACCCACTTGTCACACAATATCACACTTCGTAGACCCCATCAACGTCGACCCCTTAACGTGTGACGTAATTTATGGATGACCCCTAAATGAAAGGTCGGTCTGGATTCGCCCCTCGCTCGTACAATTTTGTCGTCTTACGTCTTAAGTGCAGTACAATATTGTGCGAGTACTATACTGCCCTAACCCGCTGCTAGGTTAACTGAACTTTTACTTGAAGTTGTGATTTTAGGACTATTTTAATTCCCTAGTTCTGTTTGGCGCATCCCTTGTACGAAGAACTCCTCGCTTATCCTGTTTTGATGTTAGAGAAGTACAATACAATGAATGAGTCTACCGTGAGGTCACGCCAGGCGGTCCTAATTGCAAGGTTTATATTATAATAATACCTAAGAATAATTATTACACTAGATAATGTGTGATACTAGACAAGCTACGGTCCTCCGTTGAAAGGAGTTTTTTTGCTTTTCCACTGAGCCCTTCTGCTGCGTTGCTGAAGTTTGTAAACCCTCGAAAATTCAGTTTGTTTTTGAAACGATTGGAAAGAGATTTTCGTAGTCATGTGTAACCTGTATTGTCTTGGAAGTTCGACGAGTTATTTTTTAAGTGTTACAAACTTCGATGAAGGGCTTTAGTCTTGCCGAGCGATCACGTACGCTGTAGTTTCGTATTAAATTGCGTGAAAATTATATTTTAGAAAACGTTATGTTAGTGTGTTCCTGTGTATTATCCGTGTAGTATGTATATCGGATAGCGCAGGTCCTGGGATAAAGGCGATTCCATCTCAACGCTCCTTCCATTGCACAGGGTAACCGAGTCCCGATATCTAACGAACAGGTGGTGCGTTCTACTGGTCAATGCGATTTACTTTACTGTTATTACGGAAAAAAAATCGAATTCAGCTGTTCCATATAATCCACGTTCGTAACTGGCTTGTAGCTGGTTACGAAACAGCCATAAAAAGTCCACATTCGTAACTGGTTACGAACGTGGCTGAAGGGATTTTAATGAAGTAGCTTGTAATAACAGATATATTTATGTGGTTGTGTAAAGTAAAGTTGTAGCAAGTATTGGGGATTTTACTTACCTTTCATAATTTTTTGTATGGTCGTTTTGTTGCAACCAATGTTTATTTAGTGGAGAGCAGTTTCAACCTTTCTGAGGCTCAATATTTTTACGCAATTTAATACAAACTAGAATAAATTTACTAAGTGATTCGTAATACGAGAAAATCTACTTTTGTTCCACAAGTAAGCAGTGTGTCTTGTGTAAATTTTGAACTGATTGTAGCTAGATTGAAAATCATCAAAATATGTTGGAATTGTAGTGGATACATTGTTTTATTCGCATTGTTAATGAACTGTTCAATTGGAATGAAACCGAATAAATAATAAGATTTATGTTACATGACGTAGCGTGTTATTTGAAACGAGCATTGTCACTTTCAGGAGGGATCACTAATTAAAGTCTATTTATAATTTTACTTTAATAGTTTTATTTATCTACTTTTCTCTATTAACATTCTACTATACAATAATTTAATTAACAAGTAAATAAACGTCGCTGTGCTTAGATAAACCTGCAAACGTAAAACGCTAACTTTTGAGGACAAAGAAGTTATTACGACGCCTTTTTTTATTCAGTAAATACACAGCTGATATTTACATTTTAAGTTTCAAGCTAGCTAGCAAAAGGGGTTTTACAGGCGCGTAAAATAAAAATAATAAAAATAAATAAACTCACGCCCGTTATTCCCGAGGGGGTAGGCAGAGGGACCAATCACTAGAACTGGGCCCACGTTTTGCCCGTAAAATACTAACAAAATAATAATTTTACTAAAAAAAAATGTTTGTTGGATTTTCCAGGTGGAGCGACGAATTTAACAATTTATAAAGGCATTGATAGTCTTGAGATTTTTTAGTTATTTTTCATTAAAATACTGAAACATACAATTGCTGATTCAAAGATCTCTAGAACTTGATTGAACTTATTTACACAGTGGTGTAATATAAACTTCACGGAACAAACAATTGACTATCCATATGACATCAGGCCGGCGGCAGTGTCGGGCGCAACCATACAAACGAAAATAAACCTTCAATACTATAAATTACAGACTATAATAGTAGCGCAAAGAAAGCCCGGGTTATTTTTGCACCTGTATTGTTTTCTCTTAACTTGGAAATATTAAAGGCTACTTTACGCTGAAATCGTGTCAATCGCCTCGTCTGGGCTCCTTGTAACATGGATAAACATTTATTTTTATCCACCTCCAGCGGTTGACTGGTAGAAAATGCTTGTAGCGTTCAGTCCGCCGGATTGTTACTAATGCGTAATTAACGTTTTAATATTAAGTGACAGACAAATTCTTTATCCACTGGATGCCGATGGAGTGTATTTTTAAGCTTATGTAAAACCAAGGAGAATTCCTTGGTAAAACTGGTCTACAAGCCAAATTAATTCTGATATGGTTCGGCGTTATTTACGATTTTTACAACAATCTGTTTACATCCATGGAACATCTGAGTACTGCCATGCAAGGACTGAGTACATTTCGAAATAACACTAGCTACCACCACCAACCCCGTTTTTTTTTCAAATAAATATACTTATTTCAATTAAAAGATAAGAGAACTATGTTTCTCCCTCTCTGAATTCGAAATTGAATTGGGAATGATAGCGCATCACAACCGGGTCAGCGCGCACCTATTGTAGAAACTTCAATTTCGTTAGTGCATTATAGTACAATGACAGATAAACGGTCTGGTCACGTGACTTGCTTTTTGTACCACTGACGCTTAGAAGGTTTGATATGTATGGAACTAAATCGCCACGTTCATGCAGTTGTCATAATACTATAATACATTAACAGAATCTATGTCCTGACCGTTAACTGTAATACTTTCCTCCTTATCTCACTTCCGATGCCCGAGAAGATCTATTTATCCAACAACTCCACAATGGAACTATTGAGGTCATTTGTCGTTGATCTTGAACACTGTGTCGAGATGATCCTTGTGGTAGTCCAACTCCTCTGCTAGGGCGTTAGCCAGGATGTCTGGCGTCACTTCTGTGCCTAGGTAGTCTTTCAAAAGTATCTGGAAGAGAGTAAAACATAGTTTCTTTGGAAAATATTGGTTTTGGCACTGTATAAAATAACAGAGAGTAATGATGAAAACATGAAACCAACATACACACACCCACCCACTTTTCTAGTTATTAGTGAGTAAACATTAGTTAATTCACGAATTATTTGGTCGAAATGTTGCAATGCATGCTTACAAGCATGCAAATTGTAAAATCGTTGATATTTTATAATTGTGTGTTTTGTCTTTGAAATAAAGCTCTTTCTAGCTCTTTGGGATGCGAACGTTTGAAATACTTTCGGTAAGCATTCTCATAACAAAATGCTTCTTCCAAGCGGCATGTGATTGATACTCTAATCACGTTAGGTTCGATCAGGGGGAACGTGATAATTTTTATGTCCGAGGAATATTTTAATAATACGAATCCATATACCTAATTTGTATAATATTTCTTAACGTGACGTAATTCTTGAGTGGTAGTCTCACTATTTATAAGAGTGACCCAGGGCTGAGCATAAGTGACAATAGAGCAAACGACACGGCTTGCAAACCTTCTTCCAAACCCAAGTATATTTCGAAGCTGCGTGTCTATCTACGTATTTGTGGGCACAGCTCATTTATGCATGCACCTATTTATAAAAGATGGCGGGACGACCGAGTAATCCTATATAGGCTGACAAAGCTTACTTTGCAATGGCCTGAATATGGTAGAGAAAAAAAAGGCTATGGTATGCCTATGTGTATAGCCCTAATTACAGTCTTGATACTTAATCGGGCTTAGATAAGAATTTATATTCAACATTCAAAGTAATCCTTGGCCCCCGTGGTGGAGCATGGTCTATACCTTCCTCAGGGAAGAGACCCGTGCCCCTCGGTGGGGACATAACGGGTTAATGATGATGATGATGATGATTCAAACTATCAAAGCTGTTTAAGCAAGCTTAACAATCAAAATTACAGAAACGAGTGTTGCCACACCAGTCTTTCTATGGGGTTGCCACTTAATTCCTTTGCAAAGTTAGCTTTGCCAGACTCTATTTTATAGCGGTAACACCGCGTAATTGTTTTTTTGTATCGTTTTAAAAAACGATCCAGGTCTTGGATGTTTACATGTTTGTGACGTCGCTGTTTCTGGTTCCCACGACACAGGGTATCCTAGTGTGGGGCCAGAAGCAATGTATTGTGCCCGAATGTAAATGTTATGTTATGTTACCTGTGGCGGTACGGCGCCCCCGTGACTCAGCACGGAGCGGCGGAAGCTCTCGCCGGCGGCGCGGCTTAAGGGCGCGCCCTCGAAGTGCTTCTTCCACACGCTCCAAGCGACGGCGCGCGAGATCAAATACGAGTAGTACTTGGCTCCGTAGCCGATCAGGTGGCTGAAGCGGTGCTGCCACGCCTACGGGGATTTGGTACGAAACATTAATAAGTAAACAATAGACAAACAAACAACACAGAGAGGTTCACATACCCCAATCAAAAACTGCAACTACCTTCATCATCAACCCATCATGTCCCCACCGAGGGGCACGGGTCTCTTCCCTGAGGAATGTATAGGCCATACTCCACCACGGGGGCCAAGTCCGGATTGGTGGAGGCTTGTAAGACTAGTGGCTGGTCTTACTGTCAGAAGTTTTCAAGCCGCCCTAAGGCCTCTGACTTGGCTTAACGACTGCCATCTATCGACGGCAGCAGGCACCAACTGCTTAACGTGCCTTGCGAAGCACGGAATCGCTCGGAAAAATGCCACTAGCGTTAGTCATAGACGGTGACCCATCCATGGACTGAACGCGCCGTATGTTGCTTAACCTTAGTGATCGTTTAAGATCACTCAGGCAGCCCAGGCTAAGAGCGATAGCAGCAACTACCTACCTTAATTTATATTATACTCGTACAATGTCGCAAACAAAATACAGTAATGTCCGATTATCTATGATGTCCGATTAGGTATACATATTTAAACTTAGACATGTCTAAGCTACATAAACACTGTATTGAACGTTAAAGAGCACTGTTGCCTGAGATACAGTTCTAGAACCTAGTTCAGGCACAGAAGAGAATTGTTTATATGCAGCTTTGCCTTAAATATTGAATATAACAGGTACCTCATAACTATGTAAACAAACCACTAGTTGTGATTTTTTTTAAGTAATAAAGATATTTATTATTATTATTTACATACAGGCATGCAGTTGCCTTTTGTGTCAACCTAGACATACAACAGACTATATCTGTGGTTTTGTTTTATTTAAACATAAATATTAACATACAGGCGCGTACATTGCTTCTAGTCCCATACTGGGACACCCTGTGTCGTAGGAACCAGAAACAACGACATCAAAGATAGAAAGAAATGTGGCGCAGCGATTAGCGCATCTGCCTACCATGCGAAAAAAACACAGGTTTTGGATGTTTACATCAGAATTGGGATTCGGAATTGACTGTATTTTGTGTGATGTTCATGTTTGGACTCACCGTATTCTCAACATAGGGAAGACCGTAGTATTGCTTCTGCACTTGTTTCAGCACGTCTGTGGTTTTGCCGCCAAACGAAGCGTTGGGTCCATGGTAGTGTTGGTCCAATGCCGAATAGAATACCTGCAGAACAATTTGAAATATATAGAAGGTGTTGATGCTAAATGTGTCAGCCAATCAATCAGTAAGTCCGTATCTTTATCATTCACTGACCATCATACCATCCCTTAAGTATCACATTAAACATGATCCCTAAGACAAGGAGAAAGCATCAGTGAACATCGAGATTACAGTGGGTTGGCGGTGAATCTTGCTGGTTCATTTTTGCATTTGTTTGCTGACGTTATAGAAACAGTAATTTAAGGTCAAGACTTTTTATTAATTATCTTAAAATATATTTACTTATTTACAAATTTGATAATTTGAAATTGTACTGAAAGCAAATTTCTCGAAATGGTTACGAGACTTCCATTCATGTTAAAAAAATGTAGCATGGCCAATTAATACATGAGGTACACTAAAAGGACGCGAAGGTTCAACCTACTTCCGGAGACAAAGGCTACACTGTAAAATGTATCTATTACCTCAACAAAGAAAGAATAGGGTAGTTTCCAGGTCAAAATAATTTAATTCTATTTAGTCCGTATTTTAGATTATAAAAAAATATTGGATACATATTTTTTCTTTTTTCGATTAAACAAAAAATAACAAAGATATAGCCCATTGAAGTTACGTGTGACGTCACTCAGTGCTACAAAATGCAGCACGGCGTGACGTCACACGTAACTTTAATGGGCTATATCTTTGTCATTTTTGGTCTAATTTACAAATAAAAAAATACGTGTCCCTTATTTTTGAATAATCTAAAAGACGGACTAATTACATTTTTTTGGGAAACTAGCCTATTACGATGAATGAGAACTAAGCGAAGGTTATTTGAGGTAAATTTTAATGTCGTGTTTATTATTACTATTAAAATTCGTTATTGCATCAATATGTGTTGAAGGGCGTGCTTAATGCAGGAAGTATTCTCTTCCAGCAAATCTTTATATAATACTTTATTGCACACGAAACATTAAACAGATAATTACTTTAAAAAAACAAACCTTTGGTTTTCAAGAGACTGGCGACAGTGGTAGTGCAAGAAAAAATATAATTATTTTATTGGGTAGAGAGTTTCCGTAATGCGGCACGTAGATAGATAGATAAAACATTTATTTGCGCTTTGAAAAACACACACATAAAGCATAACACAATGATCATCATAACAATATAGAATGTAAAATAAATCATAACAATGAATAAAATAGAATTATCAGATTACACAAATAGCATTGAATTAAATCACAATAATAAATAAAAATAGAATTAGTACGTACTTGCAACTGCATCTCGCTGGCTCCGAAGAGGTGCTTGGAGGCGCAGAGCCGCTGCAGCATTCGCTCCGGCATCGGCTCGTGCGTCTGGAAGTGCCGTGCGAAGCGCCGGACCACCTGCCCACAACACAAGGGACCAGTTGCAGAAGTCCCTAAGTCCCTAGTGGAGTAATGGGACTTAGGGACTTCTGGGCCAGATGCAGAAGTCCCTAAATCCCTAGTCAAGTGCCGCGCGAAGCGCCGGACCACCTGCCCACAACACAAGGGACCAGTGGCAGAAGTCCCTAAGTCCCTAGTGGAGTAATGGGACTTAGGGACTTCTGGGCCAGATGCAGAAGTCCCTAAATCCCTAGTCAAGTTGTGGGACTTATTGACTTCTGCCACTGGTCCCTTCTTGGCTATTTGACAGGTTTCCGAAAGCCTCAGTTTCTTTGTTAGTGTTCATTGAGAGCTTAGAAAGTGGTGATTTTAATTTTTTTCGTTTATTTCTTCCAATGAAAATAATAAAAAATAAAATTAACATTTTAAAATAAGTCGCCAAAACCCTATCTTGAGCAATATGGCGTCGCACAGGAGTCACGACGTATGACAGATGCCATTTCTACTCAGAAATTACGTCAACATAGATTCGGCCAATCCAGGAAGTTCTCGATAGAAAATTATCATATTTTATCGTAGTTTTTTGGACAAATGATGTATTTTTTTAATTGAAATACCCTAAAGCGGTTCGGAGACTCATAATTTATAATACGAATATCATCATCATCATCAACTCATTATGTCCCCACCGAGGGGCACGGGTCTCTTCCCTGAGGAAGGTATAGGCCATACTCCACCACGGGGGCCAAGTTCGGATTAGTGGAGAATACGAAGATACATATATAAATATAAAAAAATCACCCTGTTCCCCCCAGCGGATGGCAGCGCGGCAGCCGCGTGCGATCTGTCTTTGAGTCAGTGTTGCAAGCGCACGTTTGAACACTTTATTGCGCAATGAGCTAATTTGACACAGAACAATTCACATGCCGATTTCGAAACAAACGATCAAGCAGGTAGTATATTTTTTTACTATGTACGCGAAGTCGATGACGCCGAAGTAGAACCAACTAAAGCAGGAGCTGATGATGTTTCCTCGTTGGAATACATCGCTGAAATGAAGTGCGCCACCCTAAATCGCGCGGCTGCGTTTGTAATGAGAAGGCATCCGTGCCAGCCGCGCTGCAGCCGCACTACTAGCGACCTAGTGTGTAGTCGCTCTAAGAGCAGTTAGCTTTCTAATAATAAAAGCGAAGTCATCCACCCTAGCTTCAGCGAACATAACTGACGCGGCAATGCCGGCAAAGACCCATAGGCACCCTGAATGCGTTATTATACGCACGCGGAGGGCGCTATAAGTCTTCTGCGTATATCAGGCCCACAGGCTGCAAGTGTAGAAAAATTGGCAACAGACCTTAAAATCCAGGGGGGATTTCTCTTCCTTACAGAAGATGGAATTGCCGGACGATGAAATAAGTTTTCGTGACCGCAAGGACGATCTTATGCTGGCTAGGAGATTTTTCTTTTGAAATAAGTCCGCCTTTGTACATCGACACTTAACTGGGTGATTTTCAGAACCGCATAATTTCTTTGACGCATTTTTTTTCATATTAACTCAATCAAAAATTAACATATATTGTAGTAGATGCCACCAAAACCTACAAATATGTTACAATATGTACAATCTTCAGGGGCCAATAAACCTATATACAATATATGTATGTTACATTTTATTCCTCAATAAAAAGTAACATTATATTGGAGGTTAACATGAAAAAAAATGCGCCAAAGAAATTATGCAATTTGAGTCATTTTCTGAGATCACCTACCTGTTATTTAAGTTTTTATGTATTACTAGCTGTGCCCCGCGGTGCTACCTGCGGTTTATTAGGGACTTTTAGGGATTTTCGAATGGGTATAAGATATTTTTCCGCAATAAAACGTAAGCTTATGTGTTAATCCAGGGCGTCAGCTAACTCCACACCAAATTTTATTAAAATCGCTCCAGCCGTTTAGATGTGAAGAAGTAACAAACACACACACTCACAAACTGTATAATATTAGTGTGATTATTTTCTCTTTTGTGCAATAAAGCGTAACAAACAAACAATACGCTACTTGCCTCGTATCAAATTTGACGCGATAAATGGATATTTCCTGTAGTATCTAACGTAAGAAACCGAAATATATTGACTTTGCTAAGTAAATATGCAGGATGGCTGCAAAATTTGCAAATAAAAAAAATATTTTTCGCTTTTAAATCGGAACGGTGAAAACACTATCCGCCATCTTGAAAGCACCTTTGGTTGTAAACAAACATCTGTCAGTCGCGCGTGCGTAGGTTCTATTGTGACTCATACTTCTCTCGTGGCACGAACTCTACCTATGTTGAATGTCAAACTTTGTTTACAAACGTAGAGGACTTCAAACCATAGACAAAAATGGCGGACCGCGTTTTTGGCTGTTTAGCAAAGGAACGTTTTAAAATAATGTTTTTGTTGCTTTTAGGTCCTCAAAAAATATACTAAAATATTTTCTGGTCTAATGGAAGAGATATTTAGCATTTAAGACATACTTGAACAAAGCGGTGGTGGCGTAGTGGGGTTGACCCTCGCTTCTCGATCATGAGGGTCTGGGTTCGAACCACGCATGCACCAACGACTTTTAGTTACGTACATTTGTTTGTACAGCAACACCTTTCGCTGATAAATTGTGCCCGGATAACGGCGACAGGCTTGCCACTTGTCACGTTTGGGACCTAATAAACTCGGCAAAACGTGGGTCCAGTTCTAGAGACTGGTGCCTCTGCCTACCCCTTCGGGGATAACGGGCGTGAGTTTATTATTTATTATTTGTTTATAAGGCTGTATAATATGTATCAGAATCAGAAAAAACGAACAAAAAAACCTTATAGTTGCCAAGTGTCGCCGATTTCCCCACAGGATTTCCCCGACTAATGAGAACTTCTAGACTTCCAAATTCCAAAAAAAATCTACCTTAATTTTATTGACAGCTTTCCCAAAAAGTTGCATTTTATTGTTTACTTTAATTACAAATGTATATTAATCTCATTGGTAATAATTATTTTTTGCTTTTTTTCCCCTCAAACATTTCTTTTCCTTATGTTGGTTACTCTGTAAATTACTATCTTCACTTCAAACAAACATGTCAAACTTATACTTCCGAATTTGGTTGTCTTATAATTAGTGTTGTCAGATTAGCCGATTTGCCGTTATTTGAGCTACCTCGGAAGGTGAAATGGCGACTAAAAATTGCAATGGGCATTATCCTAAGTATTGACATAAACATAAATTAAAGGTATGTATTTTGTATATATTTTGAACAAAGAGTCAAGTAGCGGATCACCTGCGGGCAAGTAGTGAAGTACTCGGCGAGCACGCTGGGCACCTCGGCCAGGTCGGTGGGGCACCGGGTGCCCGCCACGTGCTGGTAGCGGGCCCGCCCCAGCATGGAATGCAGCGCGTGCCCCATCTCGTGGAACAGGTTGTCCACGGAGCCCGGCGGGAGCAGGGCGGGCCCGCTGCGGTGCCCGCCGCTCAGGGACAGCATTACCACCACTATCGGGTTCTGGAGTAAGAAGTAACGGGGTGCACGTCACAATATTTGTTGTGTGTTTAAAAAAATTAAGTCAATAACTTATGTATGTCGTTTATTGTAATTGAGAGCATTACCACCACTATCGGGTTCTGGAGTAAGAAGTAACGGGGTGCACGTCACAATATTTGTTGTGTGTTTAAAAAAATTAAGTCAATAACTTATGTATGTTGTTTATTGTAATTGAGAGCATTACCACCACTATCGGGTTCTGGAGTAAGAAGTAACGGGGTGCACGTCACAATATTTGTTGTGTGTTTAAAAAAATTAAGTCAATAACTTATGTATGTTGTTTATTGTAATTGAGAGCATTACCACCACTATCGGGTTCTGGAGTAAGAAGTAACGGGGTGCACGTCACAATATTTGTTGTGTGTTTACAAAAATTAAGTCAATAACTTATGTATGTTGTTTATTGTAATTGAGAGCATTACCACCACTATCGGGTTCTGGAGTAAGAAGTAACGGGGTGCACGTCACAATATTTGTTGTGTGTTTACAAAAATTAAGTCAATAACTTATGTATGTTGTTTATTGTAATTGAGAGCATTACCACCACTATCGGGTTCTGGAGTAAGAAGTAACGGGGTGCACGTCACAATATTTGTTGTGTGTTTACAAAAATTAAGTCAATAACTTATGTATGTTGTTTATTGTAATTGAGAGCATTACCACCACTATCGGGTTCTGGAGTAAGAAGTAACGGGGTGCACGTCACAATATTTGTTGTGTGTTTACAAAAATTAAGTCAATAACTTATGTATGTTGTTTATTGTAATTGAGAGCATTACCACCACTATCGGGTTCTGGATTAAGAAGTAACGGGGTGCACGTCACAATATTTGTTGTGTGTTTACAAAAATTAAGTCAATAACTTATGTATGTTGTTTATTGTAATTGAGAGCATTACCACCACTATCGGGTTCTGGAGTAAGAAGTAACGGGGTGCACGTCACAATATTTGTTGTGTGTTTAAAAAAATTAAGTCAATAACTTATGTATGTTGTTTATTGTAATTGAGAGCATTACCACCACTATCGGGTTCTGGAGTAAGAAGTAACGGGGTGCACGTCACAATATTTGTTGTGTGTTTAAAAAAATTAAGTCAATAACTTATGTATGTTGTTTATTGTAATTGAGAGCATTACCACCACTATCGGGTTCTGGAGTAAGAAGTAACGGGGTGCACGTCACAATATTTGTTGTGTGTTTACAAAAATTAAGTCAATAACTTATGTATGTTGTTTATTGTAATTGAGAGCATTACCACCACTATCGGGTTCTGGAGTAAGAAGTAACGGGGTGCACGTCACAATATTTGTTGTGTGTTTACAAAAATTAAGTCAATAACTTATGTATGTTGTTTATTGTAATTGAGAGCATTACCACCACTATCGGGTTCTGGAGTAAGAAGTAACGGGGTGCACGTCACAATATTTGTTGTGTGTTTACAAAAATTAAGTCAATAACTTATGTATGTTGTTTATTGTAATTGAGAGCATTACCACCACTATCGGGTTCTGGATTAAGAAGTAACGGGGTGCACGTCACAATATTTGTTGTGTGTTTACAAAAATTAAGTCAATAACTTATGTATGTTGTTTATTGTAATTGAGAGCATTACCACCACTATCGGGTTCTGGAGTAAGAAGTAACGGGGTGCACGTCACAATATTTGTTGTGTGTTTAAAAAAATTAAGTCAATAACTTATGTATGTTGTTTATTGTAATTGAGAGCATTACCACCACTATCGGGTTCTAGGGCGAGGAGGAACGGCGTGCACGTCACAATATTGGTGTAGTGTGTTTAAAAAATTCAATCAATGACTCGTGTTGTTTATTATAATTACATCAAATATGAGGAGTTTATTGGAGTGTTGTTTATACATGTCCGGTTTTTTTTCTATTTTTGTTTTTATAGTTGGAACGTCTGATTCGGATTTCTTCTCTAATGATGTCATATGTATTTTAAAAATGTTTGTATTTGAAATTATGAGACACTAGAGGTCTACTTATTTTAACATAAGATATGATTTTTTTTGTGCAATAAAGTGTAACAACAACAACAACAACTACAACAACATGATAAATATTACAATTTAAATTATGACGACCTTTGTGGCGCAGCAGTTAGCGCATCTGACTACCATGCGCGAGGCCCCGGGTTCGAATCCCGGCTGGGGACAAAAAAAAAGAAACCCAGGTCTTGGATGTTTACCTACATGTTTGTGACGTCACTGTTTCTGGTTCCCACGACACAGGGTATCCTAGTGTGGGGCCAAAATAAATAAATAAATTGTTGTAATAAAACGAATTAAATGAACGAACGACCAGCCACAAGATGGATAGACGATCTCATCCAAGTGGGAGGGAGACCCTGGATGCAAGCCGCTTCCAACCGGTCTTTTTCCATCCATGGAGGAGGCCTATGTCCAACAGTGGACTTCTTGTGGCTGAATGATGATGGTGATGAATAAAACGAATCATTCCGACCATATTTTTTTAATTATAGACTATTAACGCTACCGGCTCTCTACATCTATGAATATGTACTATTTTTGAAGTCTCATACGGAACTATTTGAAGGCGTGACAGATAAATAGTCACCATAGTCAGCGTGACCCAACCAGGCTAAGATCACATACTGCCGAAAGTACTCTTCTGTCTCTTGAAATCGGCCCGAAACGGTCGCCCGTTTTCCCGTCAGAACTATCCCAACCTTGCAGATGGATGCGAAATTTGCCTGTGTATGTTATCATAGCAAATTTCAATTGCCTTAAAAACACGGATCGAAAACAACTTTTTCTAAAAATTTCGTGAGAATCGTTGGAGCCGTTTCCGAGATTCTGATTATATATAAATATATATACAGTCACGGTGGTGGCGTAGTGGGGTTGACCCTTGCTTCTCGATCATGAGGGTCTGGGTTCGAACCACGCATGTACCAATGACTTTTAGTTACGTACATTTGTTTGTACAGCAACACCATTCGCTGATAAATTGTGCCCGGATAACGGCGACAGGCTTGCCACTTGTCACGTTTGGGACCTAATAAACTCGGCAAAACGTGGGTCCAGTTCTAGAGACTGGTGCCTCTGCCTACCCCTTCGGGGTTAACGGGCGTGAGTTTATTTATTTTATATATACAAGAATTGCTCGTTTAAATAGATTAGGTAGATAGATTAGATAAACAAATGAACCTGATAAGTCCCGTCAGGCAGCAGCTTCCCGCCCTGTATGGTGAAGTGGCAGTCTTGGTGGGGCTTCCCCGGCCGCTCGTATAGGTCGCAGTAGATGTGGCCCAGTAGACCCTCCGTCTCGTGCACTACAGCCAGCTTGTACACGTCCGGGGACCACGACTCGCCTGGGTACCACAATCGACATGTCTCCGTGAATAGGCTATTTGACAGTGTGAAAAAAAAAGTATTATTCATACGTATTCGTATAAAGTACGAGTCTTGAAACAGCTTTAGTGCATTTTAACTAAAAAAACAATTACTGTTTGTAAGAAAAACACAAGATAAAATTTGATAATAGGTTATTTGACCGATTTCTGAAAGCCAATCTCATATTGTTTTTTGGTGTTCATGTAGTCTTCAGAAAGTGGTCATTTTAAATTCTTTCGTGTATTTCTTCTAAAAAAGGCAAACGAAAATTTACTTTACAAATAAGGCGCCAAAACTCTATCTTAGGCAATATGGCGTGGCACAGGAATTAAGACGTCACTTCACGTGAACCAACCACAGACCTACTAAATATATGGACCCGTTGTACCTACAGAAAAAGGGTGCCAAAAAGTTGTCGCAATAAATGGCCGCCTTCTAGTGCCGCGCCGGAGCTATCGAAAATATCGATATCGATATTAGCGCCTGCGTCATCAGCAGTGCTCAAGCAGCACTGTCACGAGTAGGGAATTAATGTTTACCGATTATTAGCCACGAAATATACAATTGTGGTGTTGGTGTTATATACAAGACCGCGGCTTTGAAGTAAATTCGGGTTGTAAGAATTACTATTTTGTGGTTTTGTCAAAGGTGATAATTCGTAAAGTAGATCGTCGCAGTCGAACAAACACCGTTGAAACTCACAGATACTTCTATATTTAACAAAAAGTACGTCCATGGATTGAAGAAATAATTTAAATAAGAAAGGCGCTTTATACTTTGTAAATTAACATTTACATACCGGCACACACATTATAAGAGAATATTCTTTATTGTACCACGAAAAACACATACAAATCATTTGCATTTAATTATTCTGAATATTTATTTTTATCATTGGAAAGTAAAGATTTCGATTACCAGAAGGACTTATTAATTATATGCAGGTACTCCACACAAAACACTACAAAATCACTTCAAGAGTCTAAGTCAAATAAAAAAACGGTGCCAATACAGATTTTATTTCCTTTCTTTTAATCTTCATTATATCATGTAAAAGTGCAAACTTCCTATTTCTTTTGCACACTTTATCATTGAAACGTTTGATTTTGTTGCGCTGCTTCTTGCACGTTGAGTTAGTCGCTTATTTTTTTCTTCATTACGACGCATCTGGAATGAGAGAAATTAATTTGAATATTGATCTAAATCAAATAAAGATAGCGCTGACAATGAAACAAAAATAAACATAAACATAAACATAAACACTTTACACACAGGCACATACATACGTAAAATACGTTAAAAATACCACTTCACTGGGGTTGTCAGGGTTCAAATCGATTGACTGTGATAGGGGGCACGGCAGAGCTAAGTGATTCCTGCAAATTCCCTTGTGGAATTAAAATTGCCCCTGCAATTGTCACTGCAGAGCTGAGTGGATATTGTACATTGTCTCGATCAAATAAAACGGCCCTTTTCTTTACTGTAGTAAAATTGGTACAATGTCGTTATTATTTCCGTTTTAAAATTTAAGTTTTAGGCAATAAGTACATATAATATAATATTAAACAGAAACACTTATTTGTAACATTATGTTTTTATGCTCTCACTATGTGAAGCAGATCACGTAACGAGACTCACCACAAGAAAATGGAGGGAACAGCATTATCACGCAATCTCACCACATTATTGCTTGTGTCGTGAATTTAAGGATCTTAAGGCTTCACTACTGGGAAACCTAGAAAATTGTAATAATAAGGTTATTTAGTAACTGAATTATTTTAGCTCTACTGTTATAACTATTATCGACGTTTTATGTTCCATCCAATGACTTTGTCCCCGCACTACGGTTTGATAACAAATCATATCAAATTAAATATTGCTTTACCTACGAAAATATCGGGTTAATGAGCAGTAAGAAACTAAAATTTGTCTTAGAGGTTTAAGTTGAGACTTGAGGGCCCTAAAACGACCAGATTGTACGACATTTCTGTAAAAACCAGGTACTAACCTATGAAGAGTCAACTCCGGTCGATTTTTGTTCTTTCGCGAATTACACTGCACAATAGAACATACAGGCATATTATTTATTAATGCCGCAACAATCCCACATCATAAATAACTGCCAATTAGTAGTATTGACTTCACAAATTGCAAATAACTCTCGACAACAAAGCAATTTGACAGCTAACATACCAGGAAACTCACAGATTACTAGAGAAAACTTGTCGCAAAACATGGCGATTATGGCACCCGGCAATGGTATGCATATAGACGAATAGGGCCTCTCCATAGGTTTCCTTCCTCATTGGAACCAACCAATGAACGTAAGAAAGAATGAATGACAGACGCCACTTTTACTAACATGTGATGTCATCATAGAATCAGCCAATCCAGGCCGTTTTCGATACAATGGCGGCAGATACAAATTATCAAATTTTATCTTGTGTTTTTTTGCAAATCATAATTGTTTTTTTTAGTTAAAATGCTTTAAAGCGGTTTTAAGACACATAATTTATACGAATACGTATAAATAATACTGTTTTTTTCACACTGTCACATAGCCTATTCTTCGAGCTATATCATTGCGCGCTTGGTGACTAGATGTAGATAGACCCACTTTCTGAGTCTGGCATGAGTCTAGCCTGTATGCGGACCAGCAAATTTAAAGACAACAATATTACAATAATACAATAACTTCCTCACAACAATCACTTGACCTGGTCCCAAACTAGGATACTTTTTTTATTACTCTCCTTACATTCCCTCGATTTATTTATGCAGGGACCTTGAATAAGCAAACTAGGATACTCTGTGCTATGGTAACCAGACAAGGACATCACAAACATACAAATACGCCCAGACTGAGGCCTTTTTGTAGAAAAGTACGACGGTCCCAAGTAGGGATCGAACCCACGACCTCTGGCATGTAAATAGCTAAGCGCCTTAACGGCTAGCCAACGAGGCAGTCAACGGTCACAAAGCTCAAATTTACTTATTTGTTTTTATTCAATTTAGAATCACCAAACAGAAAGTGAAACTGACACGTCAGTTAAGCATAAGTGTTACAAAAACATGATTGTAGTGTACTATCTACGAGCAGGTGATCACAAACCTGAAGTCATCTCTTCGGACTTCAAACTGATGCCATAGAGCTCTTCGCACATCATGTTGAGACCCTCCATGCAGCCGCCCAGCGAGAAGTAGGGGCTGAAGTCGCAGTTCGCGACGTTCAGTAACTGAGTCTTTGCCTTTGAGAAGAGAAAACAAATATTTCATTTTCAAATAATTTTATTCACAGTTACAACATAATGTTTACTATACCAACGTCAAAGTTGTTACTTTCACAAGTAATAGGTTATGTGATAATATTAGGATGTTGTACGGAATCAGGCGTTACTCTGCGGCCGCCCTCCCTCCCACTTTTTCAAGTGGAAGCAAGACACGAACGAACGCACCACCACCGACACCAATCCTTATGTGAGAAAATGCGACGCGTTTCGCCCGTTTCGACAACGTGCCGTTGAATAAATTATTTCTCTCACTCTCTCTCTTGTATTGTTAGAAAAGATTCCATGGGTGGTCGATTGAAACTGCGTCTATATTGAGTAGTCTTGTGTATTGAATTGTCGTGAAGAGAGCATGTTACATACTTATACGACTATCAATGTGTGGTTGAGGTGTCACCACACTACTCTCTCCCTCTCTCTCTCTCTCTCTCAAAAAAGTCAAGTAAGTGTATCCTGAATAAAGTTAATAACGTCTAGTGCTTTCGAAAGTTTTAGGTCATAACGTTACCTTATGCGTGAAGTAGGGCGTATCCCAGCAGCTGAGTGTGTCCTGGTAGGGAGTTTCCTTTCGCTTCATGGCGAGCATGGTGTCGAAGTCCATCTTGGCGCGGTCGTGGAGATTATCCGACAGGATATCCAAGAACTGTCGCACGTTGGGCGCCGTCTCCATTGTGCTCGCTTTTATGGCCCTGCACGAGAGAGGGTTTGTTGAGCGTTTTCGGGTCAACATGGTCTTCGAAGGGGTAGAATAGGGTAGTTTCCAGGGTCAAAATAATTTAATTCTATTTAGTCCGTATTTTAGATTATAAAAAAATATTGGATACGTATTTTTTCTTTTTTTGATTAAACAAAAAATAACAAAGATATAGCCCATTGAAGTTACGTGTGACGTCACTCAGTGCTACAAAATGCAGCACGGCGTGACGTCACACGTAACTTTAATGGGCTATATCTTTGTCATTTTTGGTCTAATTTACAAATAAAAAAATACGTGTCCCTTATTTTTGAATAATCTAAAAGACGGACTAATTACGTTTTTTTTTTTTGGAAACTAGCCTATTATTTATTATTTTAATACTTTATTAGACTAACGAAAATGAAACGGCAAACCTTTGGTTCAAGAAAAGGTAATTTAAAATAGGCTATTGGACAGTGTGAAAAAAAAAACAGTATGATTTATAGGTGTTCGTATACCTTACCCGTACCTACACTGAGCTTAGATCGATTCCAATGGCCAGAACTAGTCCATGTTGAGGGTAATAATACTCACCTATCAGCGTAGCAGTTGAATCCGCAGACATGAGCCATCTCGTGCCGCGCGTCGAGTGTGGTAGTAAGCAGCCGATCCTGATGCTCGTCCGGCGTTAGGTAAAGCCTGTAGGCTCCTGGCGTTTGTCAACATCAATTGGTGTTTCAGTCACCTATCAGGGTACCAATTGAAAATACTCATAAGTGCCGTATGTAGACAGCAAGCGACCCTGATGGTCGTCCGGCACTAGTTAAAGCCTGTGTAGGCTTTACTCCGCATACATTTCTCAAATACTGCTCGTACTGTGAGCTTAGATCGATTCCAATGGCTGCTGCTAGTCCACGTTGAGGTCAATAATAAACAACTCACCTATCAGCGTAGCAGTTGAACCCGCAGACTTGGGCCATCTCGTGCCGCGCGTCGAGTGTGGTAGTAAGCAACCGGTCCTGGTGTTCGTCCGGCGCTAGGTAAAGCCTGTAGGTTTACTAAGCATACATTGCTCAAATACTGCTCGTACTGTAAGCTTAGATCGATTGTAATGGCCAGTGCTAGTCCATGTTGAGGGCAATAATACTCACCTATCAGCGTAGCAGTTGAATCCACAGACCTGGGCCATCTCGTGCCGCGCGTCCATTGTGGTAGTAAGCAGCCGATCCTGATGCTCGTCCGGCGTTAGGTAAAGCCTGTAGGCTTTACTAAGCATACATTGCTCAAATACTGCTCGTACTGTAAGCTTAGGTCGATTGTAATGGCCAGTGCTAGTCCATGTTGAGGGCAATAATACTCACCTATCAGCGTAGCAGTTGAATCCGCAGACCTGGGCCATCTCGTGCCGCGCGTCCAGAGTGCTTATACTGAGTTTTTTCCTTCACTTTCGATAGCGAGAGCGTTTGCGTTTTGCATAGGAGTGACAAAGAGACAACTAGATGGCGCGCTTTGTCACTCCTATGCAACTCGCAAACGCTCTCGCTATCGAAAGTGAATGACAAAACTCAGTATACGCACTCAGTGTGGTAGTAAGCAGCCGATCCTGATGCTCGTCCGGCGTTAGGTAAAGCCTGTAGGCTTTACTAAGCATACATTGCTCAAATACTGCTCGTACTGTAAGCTTAGATCGATTGTAATGGCCAGTGCTAGTCCATGTTGAGGTCAATAATAAACAACTCACCTATCAGCGTAGCAGTTGAATCCGCAGACTTGGGCCATCTCGTGCCTCGCATCGAGTGTGGTAGTAAGCAGCCGATCCTGGTGCTCGTCCGGCGCTAGGTAAAGCCTGTAGGCTTTACTCCGCATACATTTCTCAAATACTGCTCGTACTGTGAGCTTAGATCGATTCCAATGGCTACTGCTAGTCTTTGTTGAGCCAATAATACTCACCTATCAGCGTAGCAGTTGAATCCGCAGACCTGGGCCATCTCGTGCCGCGCGTCCAGTGTGGTAGTAAGCAACCGGTCCTGATGCTCGTCCGGCGTTAGGTAAAGCCTGTAGGCGGCCTCGCGAGCCGCCGCCTCTGAGCATTCCGCGTACACCCCGCTCACGACGATGTTTTCCCCCTCGGTCGTGAAGCTGGGTTGATAGGGAACACGTTCTTGAACAACGACAGTGTTTAAACACACTCACTGCGAATGCCAATTCCGATATGCGGATAAAAGAAAATCTTTTATACTACACCTGCTTGGAAAGTACCTTGATACTTTATCAAATTTACGGTAGAAAGTACGTCATTGCATATCGAACAAATATGCGGGGAGAAAACGCATCTGAGCGGGAGAGAAAAGTGTATGAAAATCCATTTCTTACGTGGTTTTTCTTTTTTAATTTTGGGTAAGACTATGCGCCGGTAACCTAAATATCAAAAGCCAAAAAGTTTTTACAGTGAGTTTTTATCTCCAAGTTCGCAAAATGACACTGGCCACTAGCAACAATTTCAATTAGTAAAGATTTCGTTTTTTATTTTCCTTGTAGGTGTAGTATAAAGCACTATGTATCGCTCGAGAGAAACTGCGATTCCCGATCTCATGTGTTTTAAAGCCCTCGCCTACGGCTCGGGCTTCAAACGACACCCTCGACGGTAATCGATCACTTTCTCCTCTCGGTGAACAATGTACTATTTTTTTCTCTTCCATATTCGTGGTCAATACATCCATGTACCATGGGGTTATTTTCTTTCATAACAGGATTTCGATATTTTAAAACGTGATATTGTAAACAGAATGTTCGTTTACATGTTTCAGTTTTTGAATAAAACAGATTTGTATATACTGAAAAGTAGTTCAAATGTACATATCGGAAGTGGCAATCGCAACGACTTACGTTCTCTTTGGGAATTATTGTAATTATTATCGCGTAATTTGTGAGTTATCTGTTCCCTTTTAAATGAGGAGGATTGTAAGACAAATATAGTAAAGTTAGTAGATAGATAACTGAAATACATAGCGCCGATTTCTTAATTGAGAATTTGCACTAAGTAAATACTGGCCTGTACCTTCCTCAGGTAAGAGACCCGTGCCCCTAGGTGAGGACATAATGAGTTGATGATGAAGTCAATCCGGGTCATAATTTAGAATGTGTAGTGCTTATGTAAGTTTTAGTTCAAGAACTTACAAATGCCTGACATTCTGCGGGACGGCGGCCCGGGGCACCCTCCTCGGCTTGGCGGCTCCAGCCATGAAACGCTGTCCCGTCTGCAGGATCAGGTCGTTTAGAGCCACCACACGGCGGCGCGGGCCCGCCTCTAGCTGGATACCTGGTAGGTTACGATTCATACAGGTCCCGGGTTCCAATCCCGGGTGGGGAGAAAAAAAAATAACCCCAGGTCTTGGATGTTTACATGTTTGTGACTAGTGTGGGGCCAGAAGCAATGTATGTGCCTGTATGTAAATGTTATGTTATATTATAATTTTTTGTTTTGTAAAGTTTTTTTGTAAGACAAAATTATTCTTTATTGCACACAGGAAAACACACAAAATATGTATTTACAAAGGTTCATGGTACAATGGGCTAGTTGCCCTAAAAAATGTAATTAGTCCGTCTTTTAGATTATTCAAAAATAAGGGACACGTATATTTTTATTTGTGAATTAGACCAAAAATGACAAAGATATAGCCCATTAAAGTTACGTGTGACGTCACGCCGTGCTGCATTTTTTAGCATGGAGTGACGTCACACGTAACTTTAATGGGCTATATCTTTGTTATTTTTTGTTTACTCGAAAAAAGAAAAAATACGTGTCCAATATTTTTTTATAATCTAAAATACGGTAGTATTTTACGTTATTTATATAATCATATAAATAACGTAAAATACTAACTAGAATTTAATTATTTTGACCCTGGAAACTACCCTATTGAGGAGTGTCTGTTCAAAAAGTCATATTTCCCTATAGCAAGATATATTTTTTTCATTTTTTTCCCGAAACTGTAACTTAAATCTCATACATATTTGTCAAAATTCTGATCGGAAACAACGTACCGTTCAAAATCTTGAACTTTGACTTTCCGAACAAAATGGGCTTATTTCTCTGTATGAAACATATTCCGATCAAAAGGTTTTATTTCTCTAAACAAATTATGTTTTGTTAGACAATTTTGTTCAAAACGTAATTAAATCGTGTTCTACATTCTAGAGAATTCTGATCAAAAGGTCTTATTTCTGGAGTATTCTGATCAAAAGGTCTTATTTCTAAAAAATCCGATCATAAGGTCATATTTCCAAATTAAAATTATTAAAAAGAAAAAAGAGTAATATACTAAAGATAAAATGTAAATGTATATTAAATGGCCTAATCTGCGTAAAATACAATAATAATAGTTATTACTATATTTCATTAAAGAGCTGATACAGTTTTTATCGTTTCCTGTAAAATTTGCTTATAACCGAAATATGTCCTTTTGAACAGACACTCCTCAATTGACGGCCTTATTACTAAAAGCAATTTTTTCAGAAAACCTTACGATGGAAAAGTGCTGAGAGAAATTTGAAAAACGGGTAGCCCGTGCAAATATACATAGGTATAAGATAAACAATTTGTTTCCAATCCCAGCGTCAGTTAATTATCCTAGGCAAGGGCTTCTATGTTAAATTTTACAGACGGACAAACTGTTATTTTTAAAATTTAAAAAAGCTACAAGCTAATTTAGTTACGTTACGGAGTTCATTTACAATCAGCGCTATTTGAATTTGGAAAACTGGTCTTTACGAACGAGATCGTAAAGGCAAAAAACAGGACACAGCTTTAACACCAAAAACGGACGTAATCCTATGTTATCGGTCGTGGATTCTAAAATAACTATTAATAATATGATTGTGAAATTGTACAGGCACTTCTTGTAAATTTAATAAGATTTCTGCTCAGTTAGTGTTACTCCCTGGAGATCCTTAAAGTAATCTTTGTTGTTGCCTTAAGTGAATCATAAAACTCTAAATGCATGATATTGTTCTATCCATCTGTGATTGGAGGCACATTAAGCAATAAGCTAGTAAATATGTAATACACGATTTAATGTAGATCGATCTAGTGAATCTCGATCTTCTGTTGATGGATCTAATAAATAAACAAACAATAATAAGTGCCCTGCCTCACTAGGACGTCGTGGCGACGTCGGCAGCGACCGTATCCCAGCAGTTAATATTGAAATGTATGGTGCCTAACTCACTTGGCTACGGTCTGGCAACGTCGCCATTCAATACAAACTGCTTGGATACGTAGCTGGCGACGTCGCCATGGCGTCCTAGTGAGGCAGGGCACTAACGCTCTGGTTGCCTATAAGCACATGGCGTATTTAATTTCCTACTAGGTAATTTTTGTGTGATACTTGGTGGTGATCAGATCATTAACGAATTAAATCAAATTACCGCTCTGCTCGAAGTCGAAGAGGAACATCTGTGCGAGGTGCTGGTCGCCGGAAGTGCCGCGGGCGACGGAGTCTCGTAACGCCTCATAAAGGCCCTTGTGCGTGTTTAGTCTGTTGGAAGATAGGCCGGATTTGTTTAAGTAAAAAATTCTAAAAAAAATAGTATTTAATGCAGGTATACTCAGTCAAAACTGCATTTTTTTAATATCAGAAACTATATATTTTTTTAATTCTGTACTTTATCGGTTCTGCCAGAATACCCTCGATTTAGTCTGTTGGAAGATAGGCCGGTTTTACTTATACGTATTTAGTCTGTTGGAAGGTAGGCCGGATTTACTTGTACCAATTTAGTCTGTTGGAAGATAGGCCGTGTTTACTTGTACCAATTTAGTCTGTTGGAAGATAGGCCGGATTTACTTGTACCAATTTAGTCTGTTGGAAGATAGGCCGAATTTACTTGTACGTATTATTTAGTCTGTTGGAAGATAGGCTGGATTTACTTGTACGTATTTAATCTGTTGGAAGATTAGATAAAAATAAGTTAAGATAGTCCGATGGAAGGAGGTCTGATCAAAGTTGGATTTACGAACATTTTTGAAGCATGTTTTAACAAATAATTTGGCAGATTTTTTAGTGATGTAATTTCGGTGGTATTTATAAAAACTCAAAACGCCGATTAAAATAGCCTGTGGTAAAGATTTTACATGGAAACCAATCTAAAATTCTGTTTATTATATTTAATCTGCGGCTGCGTAGCTACATAGCCTCAGATTTAATAAACAGAGTTTTTTTTTTTTTTGAGAAATCGTATTTTTATAACTAAGGCCGTTGGTATTTTATAACGCTGATGTTTATTTCTTCTTGAAATGGCACCAAAATTCGGCAACAAAATTCTGCCAAAGTTACATTAAAGACAATGGGTCATACTACATTATACATTTAACAACCATGATCAGACTTGTCTGCAAGATCATAATTTAAATTCAATTTATATTTTTTAACATATTTAACACGAAAATTTTCAGGAAAATGCAGGTCTGCATTTTCGACACTTCATTTTAAAAGAAAAAAATAGTGTTTGCAAAGCAAATTGACACGAAATTATGATTTTGATAGAGTAATTTAGTGCACTATCTTTCGCTAACAACGAATATTTATATTTGAAACTAAATTAGTCCAAAATGTCTGTAATATTATTATGAAACTTACTTACTACTCAACTACTTAGTAACACCTGAGATTTCCGCACTTAGCCTCATGTACAAATCAACTCAACCAGACAGAACTTACTTCTCAACAACCCCACTGACACTAATGCAGGCATCCTCAGCCGCGCTAGCGAAGTGCGACTGGGGATGAGCGATCCGCACAAACTCTGCCAAATCCGCCACCTTGCACAGAGTATCTGAGAGCTCATCAAAGATCTCCACCATGGGCCGCTCGGGACCAGATGTAGCCTCTTCTATCAGTTTGTCTGTGGCGCTGATAGCTTGCTCTTTCAGTACATGGAAGCCCTCGAAGCTGGTCAGCTCCGGTTTGTTGAACAGGCCCTGCAATGATTGGTTTATTAAGAAGTAGCAGAGTTAATGCAATTGTCAAGTTGATACTTCAAGGAATGGACAAAGTACAATATAATGTATTATGGGCCAATATCCAATGAAACTAATCTTCTTTATCCTAATATACAGGTCCCTAATACTAATACACTTGTGAAATTACAGTTATGTGTCTTCAGAAGTTTTTTTTAAGGTTTTATGGTACACTCAATATAGCCTCAATAGCCTGAAAATTAATCTGTTGCTTTACAACCTTGAAAATGAAGATTAGTATCGATGGAAAGCAACAGGTTAAATTGTAAAAAAATAAGCTTATCCAATACAAAAAAAAACTGTAACTGTGAAAAATCAACTCACAGTTCTTTCCTTTAGGTTATCAAAAAGTGGTCTAGAGTTGGGCCGTGTGTTAAACGCAGTTGCCAAGGGCGACCAGGTGCTGACGTTGCGTCGCCTGGGCCGTTGCCGCAGCACCCATAGTGGCTTCACAAGCTTCATGATCCTGGAGAAAATAGACCGGAATTAGCCTTTAGTAACTTTTTGTTGGTGAAACTTATACTGGAATGGCGGAAGATAGAAGTATTAAAAAACAATAAGCACTTCCCAAAGGATGTCTACGCTACAGATGACTACCCAAAAGAAGTATTAGAGAGGCGGCGTGAGTTGAAAGTCAAAGTTAAGGAAGAGACTGAAAAAGGAAATATAGCATACATCCGCTATGACAAGTTAATAATCAAAGATAAAGATAACAACGAAAAAAGAAAAAGACAACCTTCGACGCCACCCGCAGATAGACCAGCTATGGTAAATTTAAATAAAGCTCCAAACAAAGTTACTAAAACCAATATTCTCCAAAGAGCAAGAAGCAGTTCACTCAGCCGCCCAAAGAGCGGGCAATAACAACCAGCAGGCATCGCCAACCGGATAAGTAACCAACAACAAACAAAAAACAACACAAACAAAACATATCCCAACCCGGCTGGTCCCCGTGGGATATTAGACCAATACCCTCCAGGCAAAGGTAAACAAAACCAGAAAACACCTTTAACTGAATTAAAACAACAAAGTTCAACAAATTTTAAACAACAGAATTTAGAACAGACTCATTTTAAAGAACATAATTCAGAACAACAATACAATAACGAGAATCCTCAGAGCCAAAGAACAACCGAAAATAAGCACATATACATTTCAACCTTAAACACAAGAACATTAAGTACAGAAGATAGACTAGAAGAGCTAAGACAAGCGCTAATTAACGTAAAATGGGATATCATCGGATTAAGTGAAGTAAGGCGTATGGGAGACGAAATCAGAGAGTATGAGGACTTTATTTTCTATTACCATGGAGAAAAGAAAGGGATGTACGGAGTAGGATTTATAATCAAAAAAGAACATAGACAACACATTGAAGAATTCAGAGGAATATCTGACAGAATTGCCATACTAGATATCAAGCTGCCCGGATATACAAAACCAATATCCTTAATCCAGATATATGCTCCAACAGAAGAGACAATAGAGGAAGAAAAAGAAAAATTTTACCAAACTTTGCACGAAACTATGGAAAAGACTCATAAACAAAAAATTATAATAGGAGATTTTAACAGCAAGGTGGGGACAATGCAGGAAGGCGAAGAATTAATACTGGGCCGCTATAGTTCTGGGAAAAGAAATAACAATGGACAGAGAGTAGTAAACTTTACATTAGAATACAATTTTAAAATAATGAACGGTTTCTACAAAAAACATAACAAAAGAAAGTGGACCTGGATTTCGCCAGATGGCAAGTATAAAAATGAAATAGACTTTGTAATAACTAATATGTCTCAACATCTCTCGAATGTAGAAGTAATCAACCAGCTAAACTTCAGTACAAATCATAGGATGATCAGAGCAACACAAAAACACAAAAAGGTCGAGAAAACACTTTAAACCAGGTGATTCTAAACACACGGTTGTAAAAATATGAAAGGTTGTAAAATTGAAAGAATCACTCCCTGAAATGAGTTTAATTACAACTATGCAACAAAAGTACGATATATTAGAAAAATATATACTGGATGTGGGGAGAAAATTGTCAACAGAAAAAAGTAAGAAAGACAAAGTGGGAGAAGAAGCTAGAGAACTCATGGACAAAAGAAGAGAGTTAATACTTGATCGAAAAATCAATATAAAAGAAATAGAAGATATTAGTAAAAAGATCACGACAAGCATCAGAAAACACCAGCAATTAACAAGATTAGAAACTATAAGGAAGGAAATTGAGAAAACAGGAGGTATCAAAAAAGCCCTTAAACAACTTAAAGAACACAAAACATGGATGCCAAGCATACAACTAAAAGACAACGTACAAACATCAAACAGATCGAAAATTTCAAAAACAGCTACTGACTTCTACAAGGACCTTTACAACACAGACAAATGCGAAACTTTTGATATACCACAGAGTGCTACAACGGAGGAAGATACAGTTCCAAGTATTCTAACGAGTGAGACAAGGAAAGCAATAATGTCACAGAAAAACTTCAAAGCGCCAGGAGAAGATAAAATTTCAAACGAATTATTAAAGCAAATAATTGATGTTATAGATGAACCCTTAACGGCATTATTCAACGAAATACTATATACAGAGCAAATACCAACACAATGGACAAACTCAACAATAGTTCTAATTCACAAGAAAGGCGATAAATCCAAAATCGACAACTATCGACCAATAAGTCTGATGAGCATCACATACAAAGTCTTTGCCAAAATAATATTAGGACGATTAGCAACAACATTAGAAGAAGAACAACCTAAAGAGCAAGCCGGTTTTCGTAGAGATTTTTCCACCATAGACCATATGCATGTGGTAAAACAACTGATAGAAAAACTAAATGAGTACGGAAAAGTATACTATATAGGTTTTGTAGACTACAACAAAGCCTTTGACTGCCTACATCACAATTTCATATATAAAGCCCTATCTAACCAAGGAATAAATAATAAATACACCAAAATAATCTACTCGATTTATAAAAACAGCACAGCAAAAATCCAACTGGAAAAAACTGGAGAGCCTTTTAAAGTGAAAAAAGGTGTAAGACAGGGAGATCCAATATCACCCAAGCTCTTTACAGCAGTCTTAGAAGAAATCTTTAAGAACCTTGATTGGGAGACCGGAATAAACATCAATGGTACCACGTTAAGCCACCTAAGATTCGCCGATGATCTAGTACTGTTTGCAGAAGACGCTAAAACTTTACAAAACATGTTACAGTCACTCTCAACTGAAAGTAATAAGACTGGTCTAACAATGAATGCTTCAAAAACTAAGATTATGACCAATAGCATTAAGTCCAAGATAACAGTAGATGACAAGAAGATTGAATATGTAGAGGAATATATATATCTAGGCCAGTTAATAGCACCAAAAGATCAAACTGCCAAAGAAATACAACGAAGAGTGAATAATAGTTGGGCAAGGTACTGGTCGTTGAAGGAAATAATGAAAAACAAACATATACCAGTATCAGAGAAGAAGAGGGTCTGGGATACGTGTATTCTACCAGTACTGACATATGGCTGCCAAACTTGGGCCTTCACAGCCGCTACAACCCAGAAACTAAAAGTATGTCAACAGAGTATGGAGCGCAGTATGTTGGGTATCCGTCTATCAGACAAACAAACACTTAAAAACATCAGAGCAAAAACGAAAATTGTAGACGTGACCAAAAAGACAAAAACTTTGAAATGGCGCTGGACGGGACACATGTGGAGATCAACAACAAGGAAGTGGACTAAAGATATCACTGAATGGTATCCAAGGGACGGAAAAAGGAGAAGAGGAAGGCAAATAAAGAGATGGGAGGACGATTTACCCAAAGGCTGGAGAAGCACAGCGCGTGACAGAAAAGTTTGGAAATGCCTGGAGGAGGCCTATGTCCAAGGACAACCTGACTAATTAGAGAATGGCGATGCCACAGTAACTTATACTTAAATTAAGAACAAAACAAATCAAAATATTTTAAGTTTATATATATGCATTTATTGTAAAATTTGTGGTCAGAGAATAAAGGCTTTTATTATTATTATTATATAACTTTTTGTTAGTTTTTGTCCACGACATACCAAGTGTTAAGTTTTTTTCTCAAGGAGCTCTACTGACTAACACTAGCGCCACCAAGGTATTAAAAATAGAATATATGGGAAGTGGGCACACGGAACCTCGCCACGGCAAGGCGAAAGACCGAAGGCGTCAAATCCCAACCATAAGCATCTAGCGAGGCCTTAGGCTGAGCGCTGCAGAGAACGCGGGTTGAAGCTGCTAGCTCGGCCTTAAAGTTTTTTTAAAATTTTATATTTTCCGTCGACTCATAACTTTATCAGATGTGTGGGGGTCCAGTGATTACCAATCACACAATGTGAGTAAATCTTAAAAATAATCAAAATTTATTTCCAACATTTACTCACATCGCCTCTCAGCGAAGGAGAGGATGTAGCATTTTTTTAACAGTTTTGTTTGAGCCAACTTTTAATAAGTCTTCAGCCTTTCCTTGTAATTTTTACTCAATTAATTTATTTCCTCCTTTCCAGTAGCCATCTGTAGGTATCTATGGATCTCGGTATTAGTTGGTATACCATACTGAGCCTGGTACTTCTTAGAACTTTATTCTGGAACCTCTGTGGTATCCCCAGATTGGAGTAGCTTGAAGAAACCCACAGTGGAATTCTGTACATCCAGTCTGAATTAAGAGTGTACTTGTACACTAGGCGCTTGATTCAGTGACAAGGGAGAGTTTCTATTTATTAACCAGTGGAGGTTTAAGTACTGAAGAAGAGCTTCAGTTTTCTTTTTTTTGTGTTCGAACCAAGTGAGCCGAATGTCTGAATTGTAACTGATGTAATCTACTGTATTAGACTTCGTTGAACTTGAGGTAGTCCAGTTTGCGTACCCGCCTAAATAGCACCTGGCCTAGTCCAGATTGGGCACTGCCAAAAATATCAATAGGTGCCCAACCTCAACCTCTTGAACTTGACTTTATTCAGACTTTATGACAATTTTGTCTGTGATGTGACGACTCCACCACTTACGATTGATAACTATATTCTATTTACTGAAGCGAACGACTAATTGTAAACATGTCAAAAATTTGGTTTTTCAATATGCCAAATTTACAACGCTGCATAATATTTAGCAAAGTTATACAAAACGATGTGCCTAATAAATGCCATTAAGCAATAAACACAATAACACTGTTATAACCTGATTTATCCCTTACTCGCAGTTTATTTAACAAAATATTTAATTTTATCATGAAAATACAATTTGCTTAAGAGATCTGTGGCCCAAAAAATACCTAAAATTTCAGTGGTCCTCAAAATAAAAGCGATCCTACTGCTGCCAAATATGTTCGCAAAATCGCAACTAGCAAAGATGACGGAATTTTGTTCAAAGGCCGATTATGATCGATTATTTTATGCTAATGCGCTACGCGATGTTTAGGAAGAAGTATGGAGAGCTGACTACGAATCTCTTTTTTAATTAGAAGCAAAAAAAAAGTAAGATAGCCACCCCGACGCCATATTTTTACTCACGACGATTGACGTTGTTAATGCGAGTGCAACTTCTCTAAGCTTTTTTATTTTCTTTTGTATTTGTTTTGTCTTGTTTGGTTGTCTGTCTGTTTTCCTTAAACAGTAGGTAGGTACCTACCTTAACCTATGTGGGTATACGATGCAAGCAAAGCTGCGTGCGTGAGCTATTTTGAGTGACATGTAAGTTTGAGAGATGCTGTGTCTTTGTTTACCTTTAGTCGTTCGCTTCAAAAAATAGAATATAGGTACATGGAATCAAAAGGTAGTCTTTATAGGTTATCTCGTTAACTGTGCTAACAAAGATTATTTACATTATTGCATCAATAGCAAATGATACTGTCACTAGTCTAGCTTTTGGCTAAGACCATTATAGCATGTTTTGTTTACGACAGTGTTCTGAGATCGTGTAATTCGCGTAGGTTAAAATATGTAATGAAAATAAATATTTAAATACTTACCTATTTAAATTTCTTAGATGATTTAGATCGTGTCACACAAAATCCTTCATGGAGATAGATGGATGAGGTGGTTTTCTACAGTTTATTATTATCTCAGAATAATCTCAATTTACAAAACAAACCACTTCTCTGAAAATAATTTTGCAATCAGATGCCAGTGTTGCCACCTTGCTGAAGGAGAAAATAGCTAAACTTTAGTAAAAAAGTGGCTTTACCAATAAAATATATAAAGTGGCTAAACCAAATAATACTTTTGTTTTTGATAGGTAAGTCCATGCTAACCTCTTTTTTAACTTCTTTTCGATCAGATGTTCAAATGTTGCTCCTAAATTATTTTCTTTGGTTTCTGCTCTTTGAATGAAAGCACAAAAAATTACCGAGGGAGTAGGGACACCAAAACAAGAAATGTCACGTCAATCAAGCGTAGATTGCCCTCTAGTAATTTTTTTTTATCTTCCTCGTTTTATTGCAACTGTTAACTAGAACATTTAGCAATAGCTCCGTTTTTCTTTATTCGGGCTTGCAGGGAGTGAAGCCACTGTCTCATTGTAAAGTCCATTACACAATGAAAAAAAAAAAAGGTATAAGAATAAGAAATAAGGAATAAGGAATAGCGGAATTCAGCAACGGCAGCACCGTTTAGCAAGACACAATCAAGAATAAGGAAGACAATTGATTTCTGTGCTATTTCCTTTTCCTTATTCTTATACCTTATTTTTTGTCATCGTGTAATGGGCTTTAAATGTCAAGGAAAGGAAATAATAATCAGTGTGACCAGATGCGGGCAGGATAATGTCGGCAAAACTGTTAACGAATTTTGAAACGGTTGACCGTCGCCCGAAAGTCACCTGAAGATTTTAGCCCAAATCATCATAATATTTTATCAATGTAATCCTGAATCACCTCAGAGAAAAAATGTTTTCCTTACTACGCCGCCGCGCCGCATAGTTTTATACGCAGCTATTTTATAGCTTATCTTTAAATATGGAAATACCTTGTTAAGTACAGTTATAGACGTAACTCCTCTTTTAACATTAATTAACTCTTACACCGCTATGAAAAATTACGTATTATTTGTTCTGATTTCCCATGTAGGTATCCCAAAAGTCACAAAAAAAGGGAGAGCCGCATTGTCTCCTAGTCGTTAATTGGCTTTGTCCAAAAATAATGAAGTTCTGTTATTATTACTTTTTTCGAGAAAATATGTGATTTTGACAGCCTATGCTAAATTTTAAATTTGGGCTGCTTTAATCAATTTTTAAATCGAAATTAAAATGGCTCTGGCATCTACGAAACCGGAAGTATGTCATGCACGGAAAAACCTCACCAACTGAGATTCTACGAGCTGTCATACCATATCATACAACGGCTCGATACCAGAACTCTTTAAATAAATAAAATTACAAAGGCTTCTAATTTGTGCAAATGTAAACTATAAACTATTTTATTAGTTTTTCGAAATACTTAGTTATAAATAGCTAATTATCTAATCTAATTAGCTAATTATTAAAGCTTTCAGTGACGTGTGTTTGTAACTGAGAAAAATAAAAAAAATGACTGAATATAATTAATTAATAATTTCAACACCATATTTATAAATCTTGCATACCTTTAATTTATGTTTATGTCAATACTTAGGATAATGCCCATTGCAATTTTTAGTCGCCATTTCACCCTCCTTAGCTCAAATAACGGCAAATCGGCTAATCTGACAACACTCATTATAAGACAACCAAATTCGGAAGTATAAGTTTGACATCTTTGTTTGAAGTGAAGATAGTAATTTACAGAATAACCAACATAAGGAAAAGAAATGTTTGAGGGGAAAAAAAGCAAAAAATAATTATTACCAATGAGATTAATATACATTTGTAATTAAAGTAAACAATAAAATGCAACTTTTTGGGAAAGCTGTATAAAATTAAGGTAGTTTTTTTTTGGAATTTGGAAGTCCAGAAGTTCTCATTAGTCGAGGAAATCCTGCGGGGAAATCGGCGACACTTGGCAAGTATAAGGTTTTTTTTTCGTTTATTCTGATTCTGATACATATTATACAGCCTTATAAATAAATAATAAATAATAAACTCACGCCCGTTATCCCCGAAGGAAGTAGAACTGGACCCACGTTTTGCCGAGTTTATTAGGTCCCAAACGTGACAAGTGGCAAGCCTGTCGCCGTTATCCGGGCAAAATTTATCAGCGAATGGTGTTGCTGTACAAACAAATGTACGTAACTAAAAGTCATTGGTACATGCGTGGTTCGAACCCAGACCCTCATGATCGAGAAGCAAGGGTCAACCCCACTACGCCACCACCGCTTACAGCCTTATGTACTAGTAAAAAGTTCATTCTTGGAGAGCACTGAAAAAAAATTATTATTGGCGTTGTACTAGTCGTAATATCTAATACATTTTATTCTAAAATTTTCCTCTGTACATATTTGGGTTGCTTTTGTTTCTTATGTGTCCGTCCCTGTTTTCCGACTACCGGATGTGCTGCGTTAGTGTTCTCTGCTCCATCTTTATCGGATGTGCTGCGTTAGTGTTCTCTGCTCCATCTTTGTCTTTTTACTTATTTTAAGGCCCTTTTACACACTTTTTATTTATTTATTTTTATTTATCATTACCATTACATCGACTTTTAGCATCGACGCAGTCGCGATGCAGCATCGATGCAGTGATGCAGTCGCAAATGGTCCACCTTTACACATTTGCGCTACTAGGTGGACCATTTGCGACTGCATCGATGCTGCATCGCGACAGCATCGATGCTAAAAGTCGCAGTGTGTAAAGGGCCTAAGTAATTTTGTTTTCATCATTAACATGGTAACGTAAACTAAAGGGCTTGGATGTAACCATGGATGATTATAATAACATCTTTGGATGTAACGTGCTTGCGTAAAGGAAGTCAATCTACGAGTGGTAATGACACGTTGACGTATGTATTCTTTCAACTACCTACTGATAAGCGCTATACAAGATTTATTAAACCGTGAAGTGCTCTATGACGTCATAGTTTGAGCTCCATTTGTATGACGTGTTGTGTACCACCACGTGAATAAACCACCTTTCGACAGGTTAAGTTGCGTTAAATTGCGAAAAGTATTATTATTATCAAATTCTTTATTCCACAAAACACATGTCTGGTACAAAGGCGTGCTTAATGTTAGAGTGCGACAAGTGAGTCGTGGCTCAAGCCTTTGGCGGGAAATTTAAAAATCTTTTAGTTGATAACCCTGCATAATTGTCTGAATAAACCATCTTGATACTTTTGCATAACTCCAATGATTTTTATGCAAACATAAATAAATATAAGCAAAACGAAAACATTACATCAAAACCAACATTTCCACTTTACCAAAAACAGGGATAATAAAGATGCACCACATAAACTTATAAACATTTATTAACGCTGAACCATTATCAAAATCTGATTCATATTTTTTTTCTCAACATCTTTGAGTTCTTTGACTAAGTCTTCGAACTGACGTTTAACATTTTCGTCATCCGACAGACCTTACAACAAGAAATAATTCATGTTTGCTTTAAAACATTATTACTCGTATGTACATACTAAAACATAGGTAAAATAATGTTGAATAGAAACAAAAGTTTTTTTCTTGTTTAAATCTAGGACGAGTATCAAACTGTTTGGGCTGTACTACTTGCAGCTGAAATACCTAAGTTTGACAGTCAGAGTGTGGCCATATGAAGAATTCGAAATAAATCGCATCCCAGGACTCGCTTGTCAGACTTAATTAGCATTATGCATCCCTCTCCAATGATATTAAAACGTTGGCTCAATGTGCAAGTTTTCCATTACTGTATGTACGAAAATATACGAAAAAAAACTGGTGTTTCATAATGTTACATGCCTCATTCAATTGGCTAGTTGACAAAATGTCAAATAAGTTACTTTTAAAACGGGATTTTGTATGGAAATACCGGATTATGACGTCATTATTCAGAGCACTCTTTTTATGTTTCATCTATTTAAAAATTGTAATAGCTAGTAATTGACTAAAAGAGATACATTTTCCGAAAAATTTTGTAATTTTTGTTTTAATTGAGCATAGCAAATAATTTATTGTTGGTCGTGTCAACTACCGAATTACTATTATTAGTACATTACTACTGCAGCGGCCAGCAAGAGGCATTGATGGACGAACGTGGAAATGTGGGCTGAGGCGAAGCCTAGGATAAAGTAAAAGTAGTAGCATTAAAAAGTATTATTAGTAGTAGTAAAAAGTATGACGACCTCTGTGGCGCAGCGGTTAGCGCATCTGTCTACCATGCGAGAGGTCCCAATTCGAATCCCGGCTGGGGACAAAAAAAGATACCCAGGTCTTGGATATTTACATGTTTGTGACGTCGCTGTTTCTGGTTCCCACGACACAGGGTATCCTAGT